>JAUESP010000303.1:13125000-14570000 GCA_030914335.1 Drosophila borborema | reverse complement strand
AATTTAAGCTTGTATTTTTGTTCTAGATTTTATTTATTCTAGATTTCATAATTAATCAATCATTAATCTCATACAAGCTTAGACATAACCGAGTTGTTAAGAGTTGTTTAAATATTGTATATAAATATTTACTCTATCCAAAAGCTTTCAAAAGATATATGTGTGAGATATATGTCTGTAATGATTGATGCGCCAATTTAATAGAATTTCATTTATCTTATGCATAAAAGTACAAATTTCTTTGCTTTTGTTAGTATTCCCTGTAATTGGAAAATATATTTATTTATATATGATAATAATTACCAAAACTTAAGCTAATATTTGAGATGTAAAATAGCTTAAATAACTTTTAAATATAGATTTATAAACATCATTATAAATGTTCTTCTTAAAACAAATGTAAGAATATAACACAAAAGAATGAATTATTAAAATATAAGTAAACAGCAGTACGCTCATAACATTTATTAATTCAATACCTTCGTATTCCATATTACATCTAAATGATATTAAGAACACTTCCTCAGTTCTACATCCCATACAAGTTTTTCCGTGTTACAGGGTGTTTCAAGAAGCAATAATGTTTGCGCACGTAAGTATGCAACGATTTATTTCGCTTTTTGTGCGCTGACAGGCCGACCGACGACCACTTGAACTTGCACAAACACTAGCAAGACGTTGAAGAAGCAGAATAAAGAAGCGCAAGAGAAGGGCCAACCACAAGAACGTCGAGAACATGGAAACCAAAACAACTTGTCAGTCTTGGCGGCGTTGTCCCTGTCAGCGCGTCCTTATGCCGATGCCGACTAATTCATTAACATTTAACTTGATTGACACACGAAAGAGAGTGCCCAGAGCACACGCACACAAGCAACTGAGTGTGTGTGTGTGTGTGTGTGTGTGTGTGTGTGGCTACGCACGTACGCGACTTGCTGCTGTGGGCGTGCCATTTGTTTATACAGCTATAACACATAAATGGCTTTGAATTTGGCTAACACGCACACGAGACAAATCAGGTGCACGCGCGCGCGCTCGTTGATAGCGAAACAGATCGCTACTTTGTTAATTTAATAAGCGCAACGACAACGATACAACAGGTGCTGCGACTACGGCTACTGCCACGCCCACGCACCCAACAGCCTCAAAAATGAAGTCACGTCCCGGCCATAAATCAATTGCCATGAGAAGGCGCGTGTAGGCATGTGAAAACTGCATGAACTGCATGCGTTATGTGTATACAAGAGGACGCCTGAAGGATATGGCAGTGGCGTAAGCCAAGCACCGGCTCGAACAAACCTCTGCAATTGTTACACCTGTTCTTATGCTCTAACAAAGGGCATTGAGATTGCGGCATGAATTATGTAAAGCGCTTATAAAAACAGTCGAGCTGCTGCCTAGCCTAGTTCTATGTGCCTAGAGAGTGCAATTTGAATGTGAATGTTATACAAATTTATACAATTTAAAGCCAAAAAAACAGCACTCATTGGAAAATAAAACTTTTGACAACGCATATGCGCATGCCAGAGTATTAAATTGTCGTTGTTTTTTTTGTTTTTGCCCGCTCTTCACGTTGCTGTTCAGTTGGCAACACGACAGCTGGCATTGGGGACTGTCGTCTGCCGTCCGTTTGGGCCATAAATTGAGCGCATGCAATGAAAGTGTAACGAGCCTTAATTTGTTTGTCCAGCGCGCCAAGTGGCCGAGCTAAATGGAAATTATGCGAGTCCGGCGCGAGCCAACTGGGCGCAATGCCAATGCCATGCAGAATAATGCAGCCTTTATTTTCAATTCAGTTATAATTACACATGGTTATGCAGACTTACTGAAAGGCGATAAGTTGCTTAAGTATGCGATTCATGCGAGTATTAAACTTAAGCATTATTCTTGAAATTTCAACATTATGCTCTTTCGCATAGCTATATATTCTGTTTAATTTTCTTGGCAATCTGTACAACCTCAAGTCTCTTTAATTAATACCACGAAATCAGTTTAGAGTCTATCAATACCAATATTAATTGGATTTCTCATCAAGTTCATTCAACTGTGCTGCCATTGAAGTAAATACTGAGAATTTGAAAATTGAATACACTTGTAAAGAAGTTCTAGGCAGAGCTTATGTCAGTTGTATTAAGAGTAGTAAAGAGTTTGCCATTAGCATAATGATGTAGTAGAAACATTTTTCGAGCAAATGTATTAAGTGTGTTTTGTACTCTGAGAAAAAACTCGGAGAGCAGCCGATTGCATCGTTTCTTCAACAAGTTCGTTTGCGATCGGAGAGCAACTGCATTCGTGTCGCTCTGGCTGCTGCCCGACTGAGTGAAATGAAGCTGAAACTCTTTTATCTTTGTATTGGTGTATTGGCGATGGCTCTGTTCGCTAAACAGACGAATAGAGTATTTGAGTGTGGGTGTATGGCGATGTGCAGGCCCTAATGACTCTCACGCCAAGTCTCACTGTACGATCATCAATCGTATCGCTCCCTGCACGATCTTCGTTAAAAGAGCGTCACACGAATAGTTCAACTGAAGACGACCAAACAGAAAACAGAAACGAAGTGCATTGAACAGAGAGAGTGAGTGGGAGGGAGAGAGAGAGAGAGGGAGTGTGTGTGTGTGTATGATTTTCGGCTAAATTCGGAAACAGCGCGATAAATTCTTATTGGCGAACTATGATTATGAGTCATTTATAAAAGATAGATTTAGGTTTCAACTAAGAGAAGAAAAAGTGAGGGAGATAATGGAGTAAAAATATGCTCTGGCGCTTCCTATTAAAATAAAAAATAAGTAACAAAAAATCTAAGAAAAGAGAGAGTGTTAATACCTTCTCCCCATATTAGCTCACTTGGCGCTTAATGCAGCTCAGTAGATAAAATATAAAAGCCTTTTAAGAAGAACAAATGCAATTTGCAATGCAAGGTGAAACGAAAGAAAAATTCCTATGCTTTTAAACTTTTTTAATAAATAATAATATTAATAAAAAAAAAGAACCTGACAGAATTGGATTAGCTGTTCAATATTTATATAGCATATTCGCTATACACTGGAATAAATATGAGCTAAGAGCTTTGTCCAAGGATAGAGTTAAATAGAAAATAAAATCAAGATATTATAAACAACTAAATTATGAACTCAGCAGAAATTGCAGCAAATGCTTCATCACTGCCAGCAATGCACAATAAATATGCTAGAATTTAAAACCCAAGCCACAATCTGTTGCCAATTCCTACGCCCAACCATTATTTCCATATTCAGAGTTTAATCACAAACAAACAAACAACAACAACAACAACAACAACGATCTCTGCTGGAATTTCTGAGCCGTTGACATCGCTCATCTATTCAACTATTTCAAGCTACATATTCAAATGCCAATTGCTTCATACACATATGGAATTGTTGTCCATTGCTGTCGATCACCAGGTGAGTATGGTCATGGCAGCGCCCAGAATCTCGGACAGATCCCAGCCATAGCGACGCAGCAAGCGCAACGAGCGCATTGCATCGCGTTTCATCTGTGGAGAGTGAATGTTATCAGCCAATCAGCAGCAGCCATCATAGATTCATCGATTACTCACCAAATTGCTGCGCATGCGCGTCTGGAAGGCCGGCGAGGTGATTGTGTCCGCAAAGAGTCCAAAGTTGTTATGCATTGCTCTGGCATTGGCCGTATATTCGTGCACCTGGCGATTGGGCATGGCGGCCAGAAGATCGCCGACGAAAGTGTGGCCGCGCAGCTGCTTGCAGTCGCAGGTCTTGTTGGGCTGCGGTGCTGGCTGTTCCAGGCAGGAGAAGATGTCCACAATATTGTCAATGTCACCGGTGTCGACGCCAGCCAGGCGCAGATCCGCTAGCATCGTTCGGTAGGCCTCGCTCTGCTGCAGCTGCTGGATCACCAGCTGGAAGCGCGGCGTATTGTAGTAGCACAGAGCCTTGCGGAACTTGGAGTTGCACTGATAATGTGCCTGCACGAGCTCGGCTAGCGTATTCACATCGATGACGGTGCTCAGGTCTTGGAAACTGGGACAGAGCGGATCCTCACCGTCGCGACTATCGTCGGGTGTCGTCGGGCAGGCCGTCGTCGAATTCGATGTCGAATTGGCTGCCTCAGTCAGTGTCTGGCAGCCAAGCGCTGCGAACAGGAACAGAATCTTCAATGGCAGCATTGTCGCTTGATGGATCGATTGTCACTTTGCAACTTGTTAGAGTTGGCGCCAAGACAACTCGCTTTTATAGTCAAGTCAGGGGAACATACGGCAATTACATGCATTTCCTATCAACTGCTCTCCCAGTGGCTTATCATGCAACAAGCAGCACTTTGACTAATTAGCCAGCAACAACAGCCATTGCAACAGCTCAGCAACAACGTCTTCTGCTATCAGTGCAACGCAAATAATAAACAAACAAATATTGACCAGCATGCCCACGCCCACTCTCCCGCGCTCACGCCCACATTAAGAGCGACACATGCAGACATCATTTGCTGCTTGTCAAACACACGTTGCAAATTACTAACATTGTAAGCATTTTCCTTTAGCAGTCGCAAGGATTGTTGAAATTATTGCGTCACTTGACTTTAACGGAAATTACTCTCCCTCACTCTCACTCTCTCTCTTACTCTCTTTGCTAACCATGAATACCAGGCTCTAATTGACATTTTTGTAGAGTGCATAAAGCAGATTAAGCTCAGCATGGACATCGCTTGACCACACATGTGTGGACAGGCACTCGTTGGCCCTTCAAAAACTGCTAAAAACTGACAAAAACTTTTGCCCAAGCTATTTGGTTGTAGCCATGGGAGAGATAGCAACAGTAGCTCAATGCCTTAACCTCATGCCAGTCGTTGCCATTGTGACTAGAGACCGAGATTTTGAGTTCAACCAGCACTTGGCTTGCACTTGGACTCAACTTAATTGCCATGGTAATGCCTAGTGAACAGCAAGCAGTAAATTGATATTGCCAAGTGCCGTCGCATACATTTGTATGGCTATGCAACGTTCCGCCCGCTCCATAGATAACTCAACTAAGCTCAACTAAGCTCAACTTGCAGGTAAATCAAAAGCAAAATTCATACGCTCCGTTGCCCCGCAGCTCCAATATAATCGATACGCACATGAACATGGTATTTCCTACTGTAAGCTTTGGCCTTGGCTTGACAACCAACAACAGAAACAACAACAACAACAACAACAACAACAACAACGAAAACAACATTGAATGCAATAAAAAAATGTTTGCAGGTCAAACGAGTCAACCGGAAATAGTTGACCGTTCCTTTGTGTGCACAGCTTTTATATTTGTTATTTTTCTTTCTGTTCTCTAAGTTTTTGTTTTTAGTTTTTTATCTATTTGTCACACTTTGTGATTCGTTTAGATGCTCTGCAGTTGTTTGGTTGCCATTTAAAATCAATTCCGTTTACATTTAAAGCTTTTCACTAAATAAAAACCTGGATTTGGATTGGCGAAAAGTTTATGAGCGGCAATCAAACAGTTGAGCTACGAAGTAAATCAATTGACAGGTACGAAAATATATAGTTATAGTTAATTTATAAATAAATAAATAAATATATTTAAATAAACTTATAATATTTCTCCAATTATATTAACATTTACAATTTAAGGCTACAAATTATGATATTAATTTTGAATCTTTGTGATCTCGTTTAACTCTTCCTTCGCCGCCGCTTTTAGCTTCTCAAGCGTCATGTCATATCCTTTAGGCTATGCAGTTTCGAAAGAAACACTTAATTAACAGATACCTCATTAAAATTTCCTTGTTATTGGTCAAAAGCTCGATACAGTTTTTTTGCTACATGTGTTGGCATAGAGAAGAGAGAAGAGAAGACACAGTTCATGAAAAAATTCTAACAAAAATTAGCCGAGCATTTGAAATAAACGAACTTTTCCGCATAAATGTCAGACATGAAAAAGCATGTAAAGTCTCAAGAAAAAAAAAGAAAAACCCAAAGTGGATAATTGAGAAGCGAATGTACGTAATGCGAGACAATTTAACATGCACAATGCTTGTTAAGCGTACTTTTAATATTTATATATACATATCTATTTTTTTCGAGTTAAGAATGTGATTTTAATGCATTTAGGCAAAAGACTAATTGTAATATATTTATATCAGTTTCCATAGTTAAAATATATTAAATATATTCTGTATTCATGTATCTAAATAAAATAAAAAAAAAAAGAAATACTTTACGTCTGTTGCCGATGGTTTTGTTTACTTTAATTAAATTTAAAATAAAAAAAAATAATAATAAATAAATTTAATAAATATAATAAAGAATTAGATGCCTTTTAGTAGATAGATAAAAAGCGCAGCACTTGCTTGCACATTAATAATTTAAGTAAGAAAAATCTCTGTTCTGCATCACAAAGCAAAGAACTTAACATTAAAAAAAAAAAAAAAAGTTTTCTATTTGCAATGAAAGCTGAATATTTACAAAGCCATTTAACTTTTCTTTTCAATTTTTGTTATTTATTATACACACATATTTATTTTATTTATTTTGTATGAATTTAAGAGCTGAAAAGACAGCAAATAAACAGAATTTAAAAGCAAAACAAATTGAAGCAGAAATAGAGATAAATATATTTTGAAGTGAAGCTAAAATGAGCGACTAAATTATTCTACTTAGTTGTCCTTAATTAATATGAAATATAATTGCAGCAAAATACATTTAATATTGATTATTATTATATTTGCTCATACCAATTACCTGTTGCCACATTGTAAAATTTTATGCACCATTGCCCTCATCAACTAACCACACTCTAACAATTTCAATACACCCCAGGGTATAATCATTGCACACACATATATATAAATATATATCTGGCAACAGCATCAGCAATGGCAGCAAGTGCGGTCAAAGGTTAAGTTGAACAGGTTACAAAACTGTCAGCATGCAAAAGTGTCTGGACGATAGTTGAATGGCAATTGCAGGCAGCTGAGAGTGTGCAACAGCATGATGATAAATGATTGGGTTATTTGCCAAATTGCCAATTGCCAATTGCCAAGTGACCCACATGTGATAAAGTTTATTGTGTGTAGGTGTGTATGCTGTATGTGCTCTGCTGTGTATTTAAATGTTTTCATTGGCAGAGGGCAATAGGTAAAAGTTGAAGTTTTGTTGACCAAAAAGGCTTAAACAGAAAGTGTTGCCTACTTTTAGGCTGTGTGGGAAAATTGCGCAATGTGGTCGCTGTCATTCGCAATAGATTCTCATGTAATTAGTTTTATCTGCTAATAGAATGTCACTGGCCATACAAACCAC
The DNA here is from genome assembly GCA_030914335.1 of Drosophila borborema. Lineage (NCBI taxonomy): Eukaryota > Metazoa > Arthropoda > Insecta > Diptera > Drosophilidae > Drosophila > Drosophila borborema. The sequence continues at coordinate 14,562,715 of JAUESP010000303.1, read as the reverse complement.
AAACAATTGAGCTCATAGCAGAAACAGAGAGAGAGAGAGAGAGACAGAGATATAATAGAGACCAAGACAGGGACAGACACTGAGTGTGTGCGTATGTTTTCTTTTTTTTTTTTTTCAAATTGCATTTTTGTTGTTGTTTTGTTTGCGAGCTGTTTGAGATTTTGCGCATCGACCACAAAATAGACGACAGACAGCAGCACAAGCCACTTAGCTGTGCGTGTATGTGCGTGTGTGTGTGTGTGTGTGTGTGTGACAATTCCAGAGACTCATGTGCTATGCTATTTTCATTTCCCTGGACAATTTACTCAATTAGACTAGAACTTGAAGGCTTTGTGGCATTTGGGAGAATCGCTTTATTATTGCACTCCCAAGCAGCGTGGAAATGGGAATGGAAATTTATATAAGAAAGGGAATTGGCATCTCGATATGGAGTCAAAGCTGTTCATATACTTACACACTATACACAGATGTGGTGTCGCTCTTGATAAAAACCAGCTTCGATGATGTCTGCTGCTGCTGCTGTTGCTGTGAAAGTTAAGCAGCAAACTAACGCCGATAAACAGGCTTAATTAGCGTCAGAGCTGAAAGTCAACAGACTGGCGCATTAAGCCAGAGACCAAGCACACACACACGTATATAGAAATAAAATTAATGCCAGTTGAGCCATTGGCAGTAGTATGTTTCCTACAGGGTCTCGTTAGGCTTAACAGCAGCAGTAGCAGCAGCCGAAGCTGTCGAGTTTCCTGCTTAATTATGTGCAAGCAACAATGATATTTATATTATCAGGCAATAGCCAAGACAAAGATGCCCTCAACTAGGTAATGTCGTTGCACGTCTATAACCTAAAGATTTTATGCACACATTGCGTCTACTTCGACCTGATTGGGAGCAGAGAATTTAAATTCAGACCATGCTCGAAGCTGTTGAAAATGAAAAATCATCAGGGCAAACATCTGCGACGTCAGCAGACAAATGATGTGACGCCGAAATCACTGAACCCTGCTCAGAGGCAGAGGCCTAGACAAGAATAGTTCTCAGCTTAAGTGGCAGATATATCAGAGTGCATTCACTTCTATCAAACGTTCAAGTCGAACTGTGCAAATGACAATAACAACAGCAATTACAGACCTGTTGCCAGCTGACATAGTCAATGACAGACCATTTTTCAGACTAACCGCCTTCTGTTGAGGGTGCTCGAGCAGGAGCACATAAAAAAATAGCTAAAAAAAAATGAATGTCGGCAAGCCGCCATTGTTAGGGCTGACCTAAACAATTAAAAAGGCAAATGGCGTGCACAGGTATGCATACACACGTAGACAACAAAAGTGAATATAGAAAGCAACACGCTGTGCACGAGCCGTATCAACAACAACAGCAGCAGCAGCGACAACAGCAACAACTCAACTAAGTAAAACAACATCCAAATGGTGCACACTCATCGCAGTCACATTTCTCAATTTTTATGACAGCTTTGCAGCCGGAGTGCGAGGGAGCACGAGTGGGTGGGAACAAGTTCGTGAGTGGGTGCTTATGTATCTGCAAAATGTTTCGAACAATACAAATAAACAACAGCAACAATGTACGTTGAAAGGGTATGCTTGGCTGCAAATTACCCTATCAAGGCGATGGTAGAAGTAGAAGTAGAAGTAGAAGTAGAAGTAGAAGTAGAAGTAGAAGTAGAAGTAGAAGTAGAAGTAGAAGTAGAAGTAGAAGTAGAAGTAGAAGTAGAAGTAGAAGTAGAAGTAGAAGTAGAAGTAGAAGTAGAAGTAGAAGTAGAAGTAGAAGTAGAAGTAGAAGTAGAAGTAGAAGTAGAAGTAGAAGTAGAAGTAGAAGTAGAAGTAGAAGTAGAAGTAGAAGTAGAAGTAGAAGTAGAAGTAGAAGTAGAAGTAGAAGTAGAAGTAGAAGTAGAAGTAGAAGTAGAAGTAGAAGTAGAAGTAGAAGTAGAAGTAGAAGTAGAAGTAGAAGTAGAAGTAGAAGTAGAAGTAGAAGTAGAAGTAGAAGTAGAAGTAGAAGTAGAAGTAGAAGTAGAAGTAGAAGTAGAAGTAGAAGTAGAAGTAGAAGTAGAAGTAGAAGTAGAAGTAGAAGTAGAAGTAGAAGTAGAAGTAGAAGTAGAAGTAGAAGTAGAAGTAGAAGTAGAAGTATATCAAGTGAGTCCCTCCTGTAATATTGCTTTTAAAATTGATTAACTAATAAGAGTTAATATATTAGGGTATATTGTATCAATGTGACCTAAGATTGCAGCATATAAATGAAGTTGCTAGACAAATTGAGCGCTTTTGCATGTGACACACACACATACATTTTGAGATCCATTCACCCTCGCCTATATCCCTCAGCCGAGCAGACACACACACACACACACATACACACTCTCAGAGAGAAAGAGGAACTGCTTAGAGGCCGACAAAATGCCTATGGGTCGTATGTGTTTGCACAGCTGTTGGCTTGAGGTTTATCACTTTAATGGCGGCCATATTTGCCAAGCTCCCATTTCCAGTGCTACTATCTGTGTGTACCTGCGATTCACCTGTCGGCTCGACCGTAGGTAGTAGCATCAACCAAATTGGCAACGTGAGTTGGCAAGCGCTGGCGAAAAAGTAATTTGCGAGCAAATTATGATAAATTGAAATTGTCTTGTTGCTGGCACTGCACATCAATTCTCGTGTATACAATAGAGCGACAGAGACAAAGAGAGAGTGATGGAGAGAGAGAGAGAGAGAGAGAGACTGAGCAAAGGCGAATAAATATGATGAGCAGTTAGATCTTAGGGATTTTCAGAGTGTAATGCCTTTCCTTTGGAGTGAATTATTTATGCATTTTGTAAGTAAACTTATCGACGCGACTTACTGCAAAATTTAAATTGATGCATTTTGGCAGCTCAGCAACAAGAACAACAAGAAGAACAAACTCAAGGCAATTGGCAATTCGAGGCAACCGATTGAATAAAATGCAAATCGAATTTCCATCCTATGGCAATGCGAAGAGCAAAACCTCTTAACACAACGTGTTTACCATAAATAACTTAAGTGAATCCGTACTGCAAAAATTGTGCAAAGCAGACAGAGCGAGAGAGAGAGAGAGAGAGAGAGAGAGAGAGAGAGAGAGAGAGAGAGTGAGTGAGAAAGCCATGTCTAGTAGCAAAGACATTGCAATGGAGCTCAATTAAAATAGCATTAAATTCCATTTGGATTGCTTTTTCAAGCTGGCAGTCAGCACACCTCCTTCTTCTGCATCTTCTACTTCTTCTTCTTCTTCTTTAGTCAACCTGCCCCGCCACTCTTGCTCTCAATCGCAACCGTTGACATTGCCTTTGTGCACAGCAGCAGCAGCAGCAGCACTCCATGCATTTGGGATTTGAGTCCAAGACAGATGCTCAAACGATACGACAGTTCGCCTTAGTCTCAGTCGCCAGCTTAGCCCCAGCCGCTCTCTGCCTTAGCCAGTGGAATTTTCACCATTCTCTGATGTGGTCTCTTCCATGTCGCTGCATAGCTTTCAGCGCCTGCTACTTTTCCTGACAGTGCCCAGAGCAAAAGGAATTTCAGCTATTTGCAGCAAAGCCATTTTGCCTCCTTGTTGATTTAATGACATCTGCAGCTTTAAGCCACATGCAAGTGCCAGCTGAAGCCACAGCTGCTGCAGTTCTATTCAATTTCAATGAATTTTAATTTAATTTATTTGTCAACTAACTATTATGGCAATTTGTTTCACACTATTCGGGTCAATACTATCAGCAAATATATGAATATCACCTAAACGAAATCAATTTACCAACTTGTCGAACAAGCTCGAATATTGACTTGTCACGTATCTAATGAGAAATGCACGAGGGTGGACTCGTGAGTTGTGGACTAATTGTAAAGTGAGGAAAGAATTTTGTAATCTGTTGTAGATTTTATATATTTATTATATTTTTTTTTTTTTCTTTTATGTATATTTATTTATATATTAGATTTATACTATAAGAAAACAGGAGTAGCATCTTTTGCATATAAAAAATATTATAACAAGGAATATAGTAGAGCTATATATAATATAAAATAATTATTTTTTTTATTTACTATTTTATAATATATATCCATTCCTAAGCTTTAGTAGATATGCTCTGCACACATTTGTTATCTCGACAAAGGTGAGAGAAAATCAAGTTCTTGATTTGTTCGCACTTTGCAAAGGCTTATTGGAATAGCATCATATTCCGATTAGATTGATGAATAGTTTGAAGCCTTGATTCGCTGCAGCCATCAGTTGTCATAGCTACGCTTTAATTTCACGCAATTCCATATAACAAAATGTTTTCATTTTATTTTTAGTCACCCTGGCAACCATTTGCTATGCAGCTTTGCCTATTCTGCATTCAAATATATATTCATAAATATAAATCCACACACGATTTAGCTTGCTACATTTATGCCATACCCCTTAAAGTATTTTGTTTGCCTTTTCTAGCACACTTTACCTGAGCCACAAACAGCTCTTGAGCTCAAACTTTACTTCGAGCTAAGCAACACACACACACAGCAGCCATGAATGTGAATTCCAACTGCTTAGACCACGTTCGTTATTTGTGTGTCGAGTGTCAGATGTTGCCCTGGGCAGGCATTGGCAGTGCATGCATAAATACCCTGCACTTTCAATGCATTCACTCTCTCTGCTGTTGTTGTTGTTGTTGCTAAACAAACTGTATAAAATATATGCGCCACAGAGCTCCACTCACATATCGGACGCCATAAAGTATGCATCAGAAGCGAGCGCGCTGAGCTGAAGTCCAGTAACCGTGGCGCACACCTGTTAAATATTCAAAATCATATGCATGAACAACAAAGTCGGTGCCGGGTTCAACTTGGAGCCATCCACCCACACAATACTAAAACACAAACAAATATTCATACACACACACTCACACACTTGTACTCACACACTCGCTTAGACATACGCAGCAATTTGTTCGTTTGCATATTTGATTTGCGTTTGTTTGTGTTCAATTTATGCGGCATTGAGAAGTTTGGCGTATTTGACATGACCATAAATACATATTCATGCAATATATTTCTATATATATATATAGCTATATACTATATTTAGACATATGTGTGTGTGCGTGTATGTCACACACACAAACAGACTCGTAAATATGCCAAAACGGACGTCTAATTCAATTTATTTACTATATGCCATGCTCTCCATGTTACATCTGTATACATACATACATATATTCATGCATGTATGTGTGCAAAAACTGTTGTTGTTGCCAACTAACATACTTTAATCGAATGGCCAAAAACAATTTTCGCATTTCGAGGTAAAAAATAACGTATAAAAGAAACAAAGATTTGCCGGCTAAAACCGGCTAAAGCTTACAAACTGTCAAAGAAACTAAAAAGTGCCAGAGATGAGCGTGATGAGCTCAAAGATACTTGTTAATTAATTAAAATTTAGAAATTAAATCTATTTTAGAAATGTAAATGAAACGTAAAAGAAATTTCAATTCTAATAATAATTTAATAAAATTTAATAAAATATATGAACCAATTTTTTATTAAATGGAAAACTTGAGAATTCAGCTAACTTAAGAGCTGAAGAGAAAGTTAAGTAAAAAGTACTACATTTATTGTATGTTAAATCACGTAATATCCAATAAGACTTAAAAATATATTGAAGTATTCTACTGGCTACTAATGAGCTAAAATAACTTTGATCAATTTATTTTCATATTTATTTATTTTTAAATTAATAAAAATCATTTGCCAAAGTTCTTTCATTTCCCACAAACATTTCTAATAGCTTCATACTCAACATAATCATTATATAATAATTATATTTCATTTCAATCATTATCTTCATCTGTTGCAAACCTCATTATTGCACTCATGCGAACTTTTCACACATTTCCATTTTTAACAGGGTATTCTTACGTGAGTCGCATGCGATTTGGTTATTCGCCATGTAAAGTGCTTATGTACATATTTTGTAAATGTGTTTTGTTTTTTTTTTTTTTATAAATTTAATTTGTTGCCAAAATTCTGTTGCTCACTCAGCCGATAGGCAAAGTGGGTCTTATAAAGGCTTATACGCAGATTGTGTTAAAATTGAAATATTTGAAATGTCAATTTGTCAAATAGAATACAAATTAGTTTTAAGACGGCTGTAAATATATGTATGATCAATTTTGAAAGAGATGAAGAGATTTGATTTAGTTATTGGATGCTCCTCTCATGATGAAGCTATTAACTTACCTGCTGTACTTAGGATAACTTTAAGCCGGATAGTTGCCTTGTTTCAGCTTGGCTGGGAAAACATAATTATATATTTGACTTTAAAATAAATGCACAAGCCAAGATAAAGTCTTAAAATCCCTTAACATATTTTTTCCAACCAATTCAAAGCTGCTAATGAAAACATATTCCACAAGTTACCAAAGGTTGATTATGCCGTCTGGTATTTTGGTCTATTACCTGGGCAACAACTAAACTTTGTTAATCAAGTAAGCAATTTGCGTAAAATTCAGTGCGGTTTAACCGACTGCAAATGCTAAGCGTCGCAGAACATTGAGAATTTCAAGCGAAAAGCTGCAGGCGGCTGCCTTACCTTGATTACATTGATGCATTTCTAGATCATTAAGTCAGCAAACTAAACGCCATTAGCAGCCATGTCAATATGTCTTTGTGTGTGTGTGATTGTATTGTGGTGTGTGTGTGTGTGTTGTGGTAGGTGTGGTGCGTGTCAGCTTGCCGCAAGCTAAAGACATTGAGCCTCAAGCAGCATTTGCCCTAAGCGTTAATCTAAGCAGGGGTCTTCAGTTATGCATGTGTGTGTGTGTGTAGCATCGCTTCCGGTTGAATGCGCCAGCGTATAGACAGACAAACAAGTGCAGACCGAACTGCTTTGGGTGTCAAGTAAACTCATTTGCTGCCTAATGGCAAATCAATGCGCCGTCCAATGCTCTCGCCGTGTGGCCAAAAGCCAGCTGTGACAGCATCAATAGCAACAGCAACAGCAACAGCCACAGTTTCGGGAGCATCCTCAGATTTTGGGTCCAGCATCGCTGTGAATGTGTTGATGACACTTGAATGAGTTTTTGGTCCTTTGTCATTGTTGTAGTTGCCATTCCGTCGACTTCTTAAGCTAAATTGCGCGTATTACTTATACATAAGAAATCAACTGACCATAAGTTTTGTATATTAGCTCTAAATGGGCTACAGCGAGAGCTTTATGGACTAGACGACTGCTTGGCATCTTAATTGTAACCCTTGGCACATTAAATTCCAATTACACGACAGCGTTTTTGCGTTAATGGCCAAGTTATGCGCTGGAGCTGGAGCGAGGTGGGCTTTAATGCTTTGTGGGCGTGGACAAATGACACATTATGCACACCTTTTATATGTCATATATAATATAATATAAATTCGTATATATACATAGAGCTAAGTGTGTTTGTACATGAATGAATTGTGATTACTTCCAACCGTAACGGCCGGAGCGTGTGTTGATGTATGTGAATGAAGAACGTTAGAGCCATTTGGAGTCAAGTGAGCTTTAAGCGACGCTGCTGCTTGTTAATATTTATAAATAAAATATACATTAGGCATTTGCTGGTTAGACTTATGAACTAAGCTTACAATTAGCTTACGACTAGCAGCCACGTTTTGGATGTGTCAATTGTTTGTTGTTTGCCATCCCGTGCTCAGTTTTATTTGATTTGTTTCATTCTTTGTGTTAACGGATGGTCTTCTATTTGGCCTCGATTGCTTAGCCGATTCGAATCGAATTTGAGTGCAGGTGCATAACTAAAGGTAAACCTGTTTAATTAACATCACAATGTTTGAGAAAATCGTTCGACAGTTCCTCTGGCTCTGTGTTCAATAGCAGCACCAGCTTGGCTTCTCCACCTGGCCGAGGGCAATGTGCTCGATCGCCCACGAGGGCGTCTCCAAACGACCCTCGCCCGTTGCCTTCACATCCTGCCCATCGACGGGTATTCCAATATGCACATAAGGCAGGCGAAATGCAGCGCTATCCTCATTACGTGCGAGTGCTGCAGCCGTATAGCTAAAGGCCGTATTGCCGTTGGTGTAGAAGAGCGAATCGGTGGACTCAAAGGAGCGCAACGAATGACTCTTGCCCTCATCGGCTAGACGCACCAGACCCAGTGCAGTCGAGATGAACACTTGCTCCAGGCCCTGGTCCGTTTCGGTGGATGTCTCAAAGTAGGTGGCCCCAATTGAGCTGGCAAAGAGATAGGCCTCATCGCGCGAGACGGCGCGCTGCGATTGCAGATCCATTTTATTGCCCACCAGCGTCAGTATCATCGGGTCCTGCACGTTGCGATGCAGCTCCTGTATCCACGATTTAATTTCCGTAAATGTCTTGTATTGTGTCAGATCAAACACTAAAATGGCAGCATTCGCATTGCGATAATACATGGGGGCAACGGCCCTGAAACGCTCCTGTCCAGCGGTATCCCAGATCTGTGGAAGACGGACAAAGAGATGAGTACTCAATCAACGGATGCTGATGCAAAATTCATTGTGACCACGACACTCAGATCAACTCAGCTTTGACAATAGCAACAATCGGCATTCAGCACTCGAAACGACTTGAACTTTAATTGAGCCATTCTACGTTTATTCTGCAATTTCGGTCTTTATGCTTTTCGCTTTCCCACAATAATAACAATCATATTGTGTGTGCGAGTGTGTGTGTGTGTGTGTGTGTGTGCTCATCTTTATGGTGCACAATTCAAATCTTCATAAAAACTGTTGTGCGGACAACGAACGACATGACCAGAACGCAGCCAAGACAAAGGGCTAAAAATCTGTGCCAGCGCAAACTATTTGCCATTATAGCTGCTGCTGTCCTGCATGGTATATAAAAAACGAAATCGAAATCGCGCCAAGGAAGATGCGAGCAGTTGGGTTGGGGAAGGAATTCAGTCCCAGCTTATGGGGGAAACAAATTTAGCTTATCAATAAACTATAAAAGAGAAGGAAAACGCGAACGACCATCGAAAAAGTAAAAGCCAAATAAACAGAAAGTGCACTGGACGAAGAAATTGCAAATAAAAAGGGGACCAAGGAAAAGAGTTGAAAGACGGGCGTGCATGCAACTAGATACCCTATAACCAGATATACTTTACATTATAATTTATTCATAATACACTTTAGTGCTCATAAATTTAAAAGAGAATTTCGGAATACTAGAAATGGAGGCTAAGAAAAGTTTCAAAATACATATAGTTGGACATGGCTACCCCGCTCAAACTCTATATCTACTGGATTACAGGGTATAGCACGCTATGTATGTAATCGCCGCTGACTAAGAATAACACGAATGACATCTAAAACCAAGTACCGCCGGGCAGTCCGAGAAGCTCTGATTAGTCCGTGGCACGTGTGCAAATGAAAAGGCACTTGTTGTGCTCACCTGTAATTTGATTTTGACATCATCCAGCATGATGTTGCACGTGAAAAAGGAGACAGCTATCGTCGGCTCCTCGCTGCGATGCAGAGCATTTTTAATATACTTGATGACCAAACGAGATTTGCCAACACCTGCAAAGACGACAAGAGATTTTCAGAGTCAATTAACACACAAAAATACAGACTATATGAAAAAGAGAGTTCAGATATCAAAATGCAATGGGAAAAGAAGATAAATGAGAGATTCAATAAAAATCACAATATGAAGCAGAGACAGAAAGAAAGGTTCCTCGATTTAAGACTGTAAATTTTATTTAAATGTAATTTTCTTAAAATGAAGCTACCATTTAGTTTACTTTGGGAAAATATAAGCTAATCTAAGAGCTAAAAGTATTTTTAAGCAAATCTGACTATCTATAAAGTCAGTAATACATATATGCCTGAGGGAAACTTTATAATTATTATATATAAATGATGAGTTTTGAATATAAACAAAAAGTGTTTTCGTATATCTAAGATATGTATCATGAATATATCCAGTTTTTGGATATATCTTTTAACTGACTGATAATTAATAAATATGTACAAAAAAATAGATTGAAATATTAAATCTCTTACTAATCCTATTCCGTTATCTACATATTTGTCCATTTGGTATTATATTTTGGAAACAGAATAAATATAATCTGGCATTTAATATATGAGTATATTTCTATATGTATGTTTTGAAGCTTAAGGAAGTGGGCGATATTACTTATCTGATACATAAACAAAGTGGGTTCAATAAACAAAAGGTGTTACTGAGACGCAGCTAGCGGTAAACACGCGGTAAGCAAACACCAACTGAACTAGACATACATACATGTACATACATACATATGTATGTACATACGTACGTATGTATGTATGCAAGTGTCTCCAGCATTTATTATGTGTTTACAAACAGACGTCGCTTTGTTATGTATTAAATAAGACATTCCTATTGTGAAAAGCCCCTTAAGATATAGTACGACTGACTCATCTTATAGAATAAGCAAAATTAAAATATACAAATAACGGATAAAAAATGGTACGCGACTGATTTAAAACTGTGCATGGCGAATGTCGTCGTCGTAAGATATGAGCACGCATTCAAACACACTCACACATGCATGTGCAATCTATCAATACACATACACATTTGTATGCTTGCGTATGTTGCGTGTGTGTGTGTATGCGTGTGTCTGCTATGTGGCTCAAATTCATAGGCTTGCTGACCTTGCGAAAATACAAAAATCGTACGGTAATTACGAATATGCGCGAAGCAAAGCAAAGACACAGTTACATTTTGCAGGCCTGCCTGTACTTGAAATACCCTTGCAAGCAAAACGGTTATATTTGAGATTTGAATACTTGCAAATGCTAAACTTTGACAATATATTATTTATGCAGCTGCGTTAGACTCGAATATGACATTTACAAATGTAAATATATAATAGATATGTAACTGTTACTAATTTCGAGTGACATAGCTCATATAAAACATATGCTACCCTGCGCTCATGACAAACACATATAGGGTATACAACAACATTGTGAATGGCGAACAAAAAGTCCCGTTTGCTTTGGAATGCAACGTAGGGCAATAGCTAAGACCTCACAAGTAGCGTCTGGCCTAATTTGTTTAGGGTTGCAGAAATTGCGAACGAAACTCCCCCAGAAAATGTTCAAGCAGTGGGCGCTTATCGAATTGGGCGCGCAAAAGAGAAAAAAATCAAGAGCAGAAGATAAATCAAAGTAAATCTCAGCTTGGTCTTATCTATGCGCGATTGCTCAAATTGCTATCAATTAGGTATTAATTAGGTGAGCTACGACCGCGATTGGGTATGTGTATGAAGTTCAGAGTCAATAAAAATGCTATTGGCTAGCAATACATTTAATGCTTACCTCGCGAGCCTAGCACAACAACTTTGCCCTCGATTCCACGCATCTTATTGGCAGTGTCAGTCAGTTGGATGGCATGGCTGAGGGTATGTAATAGATGATGCACTGATTTTGGAGAGTCGCAATATTGTTGATTTATATTATGTGGTTGAGGTTGTTGTTATTGTTATAATGACGCAGTGCAAAATGCTGCACTTTGGCAGGTGGTCAGCGACGAATGCTTGATAAAGAGCGTCGTTTTTTGTTCGCTGAGTAAGCTTTATTATCCGGGTAGGCGATTCGGAGCACTCACAATTCGTTTACTTACGCTCGATATGTTGTTTACCACTGAGCTTGTTGCTTTTACAAATATTAATGAGATAAGCGGTGTTTCTTTTTTATTTTTGTTCCCCAATTTAATCGATTTATTCGATACATCAAAACCTGAACAGCTGTGAATTCCAGTTGTCCATCGTTAACAATTGTGGATATCAAATTGTGGTTACGTGGATCCTATTTCTGTCAGCTGTTTCGTAAGGGCTGCATACGCTGACGTAAACAATGTGAGTAGCATTTCCCAGTAGGTGTTTGTGGTAATTGTTTTCTAATTATGTAATGTTTTGTAAGATTTTGATATTTATATTTCAGTTTATTTATATATTTTTTTAGTTATTTATTTAGAGCTAGCTTATAATTAATAATACAACAAATAAGTATTCAGTGGCAAGACGCCGAGTACTTCGTTAATGCAATGATTGGCTACACGTGGCACATAAATGAGTTCTTGAAATCAATAATTTTTGATAAATACTTCATTTTTATTTTTGTCTAAAAGGTTTTTAAATATCTTATATGGAGAAATATATTAATTATAAATTATTAAAACTATAATTTCCATCGCTATTTTCGAACAATCCTCAAACTATCGGCTAGAAACATATCGATATATCGAAACAATGCATCCAAAGAGCCGCCGCCAATTTCTTGATGGCAGATGTTCAGTTCACACACGCAACGTAATTCACAAAAGCAATATTAATTTATGTTAAATTAATATATTACTAGCGTGTTTAGAAATGAAGCCAAGTTATCTTTAACAGCATTCACATATTTACAATAATTTTGCAAATTGTAAAATTTCGAAAGGTTTGCAAAAAACGGCATACAATGCGCGCGCATTTTCTTGTCTGATGCCGCTGCATCGCTTAGAAAAAAAGTGCCACATTTCATAAGGTAAATGCAAGAGTCGAACTTGTGTGGAAGATTAAGCAAAAGCTTATCCACTTGAGGTCAAATACTTTTAGTATGCCCGCATATTATAGTATTTGCTATAAATCGCGCCCATCGCAACTTCTCGTGGGCGTGCCTGTACCAAAAATATGCAAAAATAACTGCATTATAAATTAAGTTTTAATATATAAATGTGTGTATGTAATTTTAGTTGAACTGATGAAGGATGGCTGCACTTAACTCCAATACGGTGCTCAAGATCAACAACAGCTACGATTCAGAGCCATCCACGGGCAGCGGGGTGAGCGGAATTGCGAAATTATAAAATAAAATAAGAAATCTAAATTTCTTTTTAATTTGTAGTCTTCGCTCAGTGAAAACAATGAGGGCCACATATCTGACGAGGAGAACATGAATCTACCATATCTGCTCAAGCCGAAGACACTGAGCACAGACTATGCCCACAAATCGAGTACCCACAGCAGCCAGGAGTCGCAGTTCCGAGGATTCGGCGACAGTCCTTATGGCCAAGTGAACAAACAGCTGTACGGCTCGCAGCTGCAGCATCTGCAACTGCCGGAGCCTGAGCAAGACAAGCAAGCAGAGAAGCTGATCTCAGCCAAGCGCCAGTCGCCCGGCATGATTGTCTTTCCCAGATTCTATAACAGCGTCATGGAGGAGAACAGCTGCAATGCAGTCGACATGACAGATACAGCAGCTGCATCCATAGCACACCCAGCAACAACAGACAGTCTCTCCTTTGATGGCAAAATCAAGAGTCTGACCGAGGCGCCTAGTAGCAGCCCGAGCAATCAGCCTCAGCCGGAGCCTCAGGTGCAGCAGCCGCCACAGCCGCAGCAGCTGTCGGAATCGTTTATACTCAAGAAAATGAACAACGAACGTTCGCCCGATCTCTTTGCTGAAAGCGATGAAGATGAGGGCGACGAACAAATCGACAAGGGGTTGGGCACGACGCTGGAAGACTTACCCGAGGCACCGGATGAGAGCCAATGCGTGAGTGAGGCACCAACGACGAGTCACAATGCCAGCGGTCGTTACTCTCTGAACGCACCCACGGAATCTAGTTTTGTGGACGAGCAGACGCAAGATACTCAGCTAGCGAGCAGCGATCCGCGTACTCACTTCATCGAGAACTGTAGGCGAGAGCGAGAGCTCCATCGACGCATACGTCGATGTTTGCAGGGCGTTCGCCCTCCGCCCACTGTGACAATGCCCGACATCGATGTCGTCAGCACCGTGGTGAATATGAAGCAAAATGTACTGAACTTCCTCTCAGCTTCCACACCGTCCAGCATTGAGGACAGTGGCATCTGTGCCACACCCTCACTGTTTAAGCCCACCCACAGCCTGACCGAAGCGCAGAGCATGAGCTGGCGCGAGGTGCTCGGCGTACGCCAACACGGACTGAGGTGAGCCCTGGCTAATTAATTAATTCTTTAATTATTCTAATTGGCAACTCTTCGAAATTTCCTCAGCTACAACTTGAACAAGGCAGCCGAACAAAATGAATACCTCAGTCTATCCGTTGTGGAGCGTTACGTGGGCGCAGAGACGGCAACGTCCTATGTGCGCTCGCCCTCCAGTGCCAAGAAGCGCAATATGCGCATGAAGTGAGTGCAGCAGCTGTAAATATTAGTTATATAATAATTATATACAATTTAATATATTCTCTATGTAGAATGCTGACACAATCGCCGGGCAATCGGCTCAGTCATTTGGCGAAGCGTCGCGCCATATTTTCATCGGCAAATCTGGCCACCAACTCCATTAAACTAAACAGCTCCATAGGTCCACAAATACTACTAGATAAGAAGTAAGTAGCTGCGGTTGCAAATCTTTTTCCCAATTAAATTTGTAAATTTATTTCACAGAAAAGACCGCAATAAACGCAAAGCAACGCCAAAACGTAAAACACCCGGAAGCAAAAAGAAAGGTAAGCATTGGGAGCATAAGCTAGGGCAACCGAGAATCTATATGTATGCCTGGTTAAGATAATGCTTTTAAAAGTCGGACTGGACTTGTATATTTGTTTTTTTAATTTAATTTATTTTACTATAATTCATTTTAATTTTAATTTATTTTTACATTAATTTATTTGCATTTATTTCATTTTAGTTTCTATGAATATATTTTATTATTATTTATATTTTTTATACCCTGAACCCATTGAAAATGGGAATTCAGGGTATAATGGTTTTGTGAAATGTATGTAACAGGCAGAAGGAGACGTCGCAGACCCTATAAAGTATATATATTCTTGATCAGCATAAAAAAATAAGTTGATTGAGCCCTGTCCGTCTGTCCGTCCGTCCGTCCGTCCGTCCGTATGAACGTCGAGATTTCGGAAACTACAAAAGCTAGAGAGCTGAAATTTCACATGAACACTCGTATGTTAGCTACGCAATACGAGTTTATTTTGTTTTTTTCGATAACTCATCCCATTTCCAAATTATCGATAAAAAATCGAAAATTCGTTTACATTTTTTAGGTTTTTAGGGTATAACTTCTACATCGTTTCAGCCAGAGACTTCAACTTTATATATTTAGATAGATATTATAAATACGCAGATTTTTTAGTTTTCAGATTTTTGATGCCACGCCCCCCTCGCCCACAATTTGCAAAAAACGCATTTCAAATACCAGAGACTTGCAATTTGGCAAATAGATAGATATAGATACTCTTAACCTACTCTTAAAATTTCATAAAGATCATGCTTCTAGAAATGGAGTTATAAGCGTCCAAAGTTCAGCCCAACCCACCCCCAAGCCACGGCAGCAACTGCGCAGTTAGCAGAGCGCGCGCCTCTAAGTGCGTAAAGAAGAAGAGTTCAGGGTATCTCGTAGTCGAGCCGTCTCGACTAGAGCCTTCTTACTTGTTTAGTTTAATTTTGTTTTATTTACATTCAATTTATTTTATCATTAATATTTAATATTTTGACACTCTCTTTTGCAGCACGCAAGACGCCCTCCTCCTCGGCACGTAAACGCCTTTATCGCACCGATCTCATCAAGCCGGGCCCATCGCGCGAGACCTCGAAACGCGCACTGTTCCAGAGCCCGGCCAAGTCAATGCAACAGCAAGTGATACCGCCCAAGCCGCTCTTCAAGCCGGAGATAGCCAATCGTGTGGAGAGATCGAAGCGTGCGCTCTTCTCGCCCGACAATGGCAATGGCAGTCAGCCACAGGGCACTGGCTGTGCCGATAGCGTGAGCCAGCAGCTGGAGACGCTGCTCAAGCGCAAACGCAATGCTCAGGACGACGACGAGGATGCCGCCGAGCTGGCCAGCCAGAGCCGAAAGCTCTTCCGCACCGGCGGCTCAGGCAGCCACGGCCTAACGCCGCGTGCCCTCAAAATAAAGAGTCAGAGCTTTTGCATTGGAGCTGGTTCCTCCACAGCAGCAGCAGCGGCAGCAGGTGCAGCGCCGTACAAGACGGCGGCCAGCTTGCAGCCGGCGGTTAGCTTTGGCAGCGCCAGTCGACTAAGTCTTGGATTCAGCGGCAGCGGCAGCAGCAGCAATCTGACCCACAGCACAACTCCAGCTGGCAGCAAGTTAATGCGCGCCCATTCCGAAATGAGCGCCACGCCGCAGAGCGCCATGACGGATAATCAGCGCAAGGTGAGGCGAGAAACTAGTCAATGTTTAGTTCCAATTCTAATTCTAATTGTTGCTATAGAAACTGCTGTGGGCCGTGTCGCAGGCGCTGCAGGATAGAAAAATATCGGTCAAGCACGAGAATTTCCGGCAGCACGCAGCGGACTTGGCGCGCATTGTGAAGCGCATATTCCAGGAGTTCCACCAGGGGCACACGACTAGCAACAGCGAGACATTGCTGCGGTTCGCATTGAGCTTTCTCTTAAAATGAATTCTCATTAATTAAAATTATTTTTACCTCCAGGCTGGCCAAGAAGTACGCCTTTAGCGTGATTTCCGGCAAGCAGCCAGACGAGATCTACCTGCATGCACGCAGTCATGAGAGCGAAGCGAAACGACAGTCCTCCACGCGCCTCTCGGGCTACATTGGACCCGAGGAGTTTGCGCAGCGTAAACTGCTCTTATCACAGAGCTCAACTCAGTCGCTGTCGCAAATGTCGCTCACACGCAACCAGGCTGGCGGCTCCATACAGAGCCTATTTGGCAGCGAGAACTCGGTTGACTCGTTCGGCTTCAGTCAAATGAGCCAGAGCAATGGCGCCTCCAATTTGACTACGCAGTCCAGTCTCATGGATCGCATCTCGGATGATCTGTTCAGTAAGCAACAGCAATCGCAGCAGCAGCAGGTGCCCATTCAGCCGAATCCTTCGCTGCACAACAGCTCATCCAAGAGCAATCTGGGCGGCCTGGCACTGCGCGAGAACGTGCACTGCGAGCAGCGGCGCTCGGGCCAGAAGAACTTCACCGGCAAGGACCAGCGCAATATCAGTCCCTACTTTGGCGGCAACAACAGCAACGGCTCGGCGCGCAAGCTGCAGGCGAATGCAGCCACCAGTGGCGGCTCTGGCGTCAAGGCGAAACGCCAGATATCCTTTGATAGCTAAATTTCACTTCATTGTTTTTTCCACCCCCCAAATAATTATTTATTTTGAACAAAGTGTGTTGTTCCATATTTCACGGGTTGTTTTCTAGCCTAATTTAATTATATTTGCGGCACGTCGAGTCTACTCGATCGCCTCAAAGCAGACACCGACGACTACATACTTATTTACATCTAAATATTAACAGTTAAATGAAATGCAATATTGAGAGAATGAAGAAAAGTCAGATATTGAAAATTGTAACTAGAGTTATGTATGAACAATATATATGTATGCATAGGAATAAACCTTTATTCGGCTGGTACTTGAATGCCTCGCAACGAATATGAATTATGAATTGTAAACAAAAATGTAAGCTGAATAGAATATGTAAAATAATAATAAAAGAAGCTTAACTCAATAGTATCCACTGCGATTGATGTAGCGTCGCACCAGCGTGAATGAGACGATGTGGAAGGCCAGGGCGACGAGCAGGAGGCTGCCACAGTCCATCCAATAGGTGTAGTCGGCGGTGCGAAAGGATGCTTGCTGCAGCACCTCCAGGCCGGTCTTGACGCACGGATGCTCCTCATTAACCGGGCAATCTGTGGAGATAGAGTTGCTAGTTAACCAGCTAAGACATGGCTATTAGCTCTTAGCTAACCCACCTATGTTGTCAATGTCGATCCAGAAGTTGTACATGAGCGCCTCGTTGGAGTAGAAGAAGAGCGAGAAGTACTTGAGCAGCGGCACAGAGTCCACGTTCATGTAAGTGCCGCCAAAGATGAGAAAGATTAGATCGAAGGGCGCCGCGCACTCCGATGCCATTTTGTCCGTCTCAAAGAGGCTGGAGAGGAAGATGCCATAGCCCACGGCCGCCGTGGCCGAGAGGCTCATGAGGAAGCCCATTGTCACGTAGAGCAGAAATCCGCGCGTATAGTAGATGGATGCATAGATTACGGACAAGAAGACGTAGCCCTTGAAGAAGGCCACCGGCACAAAGGACACCACCAGCGCCACATAGTAGGCGGACAGGCTGTAGGTGCCCTCGCCCACCTCGCGTCGGATGATGGGCAGGGCGGCGGGAAAGATGTACGTGACGCCATAGCTGAACGTGAAGATCATCTCATTGCTCAACATGAAGATGGAGCCGCCCACATCCTGCACCGTGCGCTGCGTCAGCCCACCCACGCCGGAGTACATTAGCGAGAGCGTCACCGCAGTGATCATGAAGAATCCGAATCCAATCAGTCCGCTCTTGATGTTCCGCAGATCCTCAGTCATGAAACGTATGACCAGCAGGTATACTTGATATATCCAGCGTATCTTCTTGAAGTTCTGCATGTGCTTCAGATAGTCCCCGCTGTAACTCCGCGACAGCAACCAGCTGCCGCTATAGAGTCCGTCCGTCTCATGCTCGTACTTGGCGCGCAGCAGCTCGCCCGCATTCCCGGTGCCTTGGCTGTCGGCCAGGGTCTTCAAGTAAAAGTCGGCGGGATTGCAGTTCAGCGGCTGCATAAAGCCCATGCTGCAGGCAGAGAGAGGAGAAATAGCTGGAGTGTATGTACTAGGAGATACCCTACATGAGGTAAGGATCTATTCTTCTACCAAAAGATATCCTATAAAAGGTATATACCCATGTAAAGAGTATTGATACCCTGCCTAAAAAGATACCCTGTGATCATTACATTCTTGGATTACTTTCTTATCTATGTATATGTTGCTATCCGGAGAAAGAGATCTATCAAATAATGTAATTTCCGTGTTTATAATTAACATTTGACGCTAGATAAGGAGCGTGATAAAAAAAAATACTCATACTTATCTATGTATTTGAATGAGATAGAGATCGTGCCATAAAACCCCATTACAATGTATGCATAAATAGAGAGAGCCGGCGCGAGATCGTGTTTGCTGAGATCTACAGAGAGATTCCCGCTTTGGGGCTGGGGAACACGTGTTTCACACTCACTCGGTAAAGAACTTGGCTGCCTTCTCGGTGCGTCCCTGGTAGATGATGCGACCCCCGTCCATGAGAATGATGTGCGTGAAGAGCTCGAAGATGTCGGACGTGGGCTGGTGGATGGAGCAGATGGCGGCCTTCTTGTGTGTGCCGTTGGGACTGTTGTTGAGCACACTGAGCGTGGGCAGCTCCTTCATGGTCTGCAGCAGGCTCTCCTGCGACTTGTCCACAATTTCCATTTCGATGGAGTTGCTGCTGGTGCTCTCATCACTGGGCGTCGCAAACGAATCCTCGCCATAGACCTGGGTCAACGAGTGCTTCGCAATGCGCCGCCGGGTGCACAGATGGCGCAGTGTCTTGATCACGGTGTAGGCACTGAAGCTGTCCAGGCCGGTGGTTGGCTCGTCGCAGAAGAGAAATATGGGATCTGTGATCAGCTCCTCGGCCAGGCTCAAGCGCTTGCGCTCGCCCCCCGACAGCTGCTGGATGCGCGTGTGTGCCGAATCCCTCAAGCCCACGGCCAGCAGCAGATCCGAGACACGCTGATGCTTCTCCGCCTTGGTGGTGCGACGATGCATCTTGAAGTGGGACTGCAGGATGGAAGATTAGGCTGGCTTAGATGTGGGCCATGGTGATGTCTGTGCTAGGGGACCTACCATGAAATACAGATGCTCGTAGGCGGTAAAGGTTTTGACATTGATCTCAAATTGTGGCAGAAAGCTGGAGATGCGTGTCATCTGATGCCGCTCCATGGCCATGCCGTTCAAAACCACATCCCCGGTTAGGTTACCACGCAGCCGTTGCGAAATCGCTGCCAGCAATGTGGTTTTGCCCGCCCCCGAGCAGCCCAGAATGGCGATGAGGTCGCCTGTCTTCAGGTGACCGCTGACTGCGCAAGGGGAAGCCAATGGCCACAGTTATTTGGATTCCGTTAAAGATTGGCCAACACATCTATCTATATATGTAGATGTATATATGCAGCTTACCGTCATGCAGTATGCGCAGCTCCTGCTGCTTGCGGCACTCGTTCCAGAAACTGTAGTTGCTCTGCTCCTGAGCAGGCACATAGTAGTTGAGCTGCTTCCACTCCAGGCACAGGCCGTGCTCCTCCTCCTGCGCTGGCATCGCTTCAGACGAGTTCAATGCTCGCTCACAGCTTTTTTTTTTTGTTATTTTGGCTTCAGCTGCGTCTCGTCGTTGCTCTTTGCAGCAACCGCACTAATCCACGCTTATCACTCGGCCCACTTTTATCTTATCAGCTCGTCTATTGGTATTTGCATATTTCAGACGGGCTCCACTCTCACTCACTCACTCACTTTCTTTATATGTGACGTGGGCGGGAAACCTTAAATCTGTGCCATGGGCAAAGCGAGCCAGACCGAAGAGCGCGTCAACCGTTCGAGTCCAAGCGCCGACATCAACTGTGCCGCAGCGCCGACAGCGACGTCGTTTTCTACACCCCCAGCAAAGCGGGGAAAAAAAAAAATATATATGTATGTATAAAACGTGGGTAACATTAAACTTTTGACCGCGTTTCAGTTAAACCAAACTAATTGTTGCTTATCAATGCGTTTGGAATCCGCAGCGGGCTGAGATCTACAAAGCTAGCTTTTTGTTGGTAAATCAAATATGTGAACTATATACAGTATTTTAAAGGTCAGCTGAACAACGAGCCAGACTATAATGTCAGGTGCTGTCTTAGTCTACTCTTGCTTCGTCACTGCCCTCGCCTACAACTCTTCTGCAGCTCAGCTCAAGCGTCAATGATTGCTTTATTGAACATTGATTTCATATTAAGCTTAACCTAATATCATTTCAGTAGTAGATGCTCAGCACCTTGTGGAATGGTATGTGCTCCAGCTCGGCGGCGTGGGCGCGTCGAAAATCCCACAGATATTGATCAATCAATATGGAGTTGACATTGCGTCTGTCCACGTCGGGATGCTGTTGCTTGAGCAGCTGCAGCACAGCGTCTTTGACCTGCTCAATGATGTAGATGGAGGCGCCACGGATCTCCACTTCCATGGCATCGCCGTTCTCCAGAAGCGTGTCCTTCTGCAGCACCTCCAGCAGCTCGGGTGTGTACTCCAGACTGCCAAAGTGCACCAGCACCTGAGGCACTCGATAATCCGCAAACATGGTAACCTTATCGATGTCCTCAAAGTGGCCAAGTCCCTCGCCACGATAGCAGGACCACAGATCGCCGACGAGAATCTGAGCGCGCTTCCAAATGGCCACACGTTCGCCAGCAAAGGTGGCCTCATCGCGAAAGCATGGAAACTCCTCGACTATCAGTCGTAGCAGCACTTCAGCTGAATGATTGGCCGCCTTCACGACATTCTCGAAGCGTCCCTGCCAATTGGTGAGCAGACGTTTGCCCACCTGGTGCAGGCACAGCAGACGCTGCTCAAGCAGTGGAATCTTTGTGGTAGCATCGTCTGGCCGGAATATGGAGGACAACGTTTGCAGATCTATCTTGGAGTAGAACTCAGGATTCGTTATGTCCAACCCATCGGCCATGGCCCGATTGATGGCCGCGCACAGAGCAAAGTAGCCGGTATAGCCATTGACCTTGTACTTGGTATAGTTTTCTATAGATAAATGAAATGAGATTTATTTAATTATATATATATTCACATACTTTACTCACCTGGCGTCCAGAAGCAAAAGTTCAGCGTGTCCACAATGAAAATCCAATTGGCCGCATACTCATCGCTGGGCTTGGGATGCAGTTGATGCTGCGAGAAATTGGCGACATCGATGCGCTTGGCTGAAATATTCGTTTAATTTAAGAGCACATGGCATAGATCATCATACACTTGGTAACTTACTAAGTACACCGTCTGCAATCTCCTTAACAAGCCGATCAATGCCGGCGGGCAGCACTTTTATATATTTCGCATGTTTCACAATGTGTTCGCCAGATTCACGAGGAGTTAGAACGGAGCTCATCTTGGACAGCGTTCGTCTAAGAGCAATTGAGGTCATAGTATCGATACATTTAGTTCTTAATCGAGATAAGTCTTATTTCTTTTCTTTCGAACCGCGATACTATCGCTAATTAGCACAAAGAATGGACCAAAGAGCATTAGAAGTGCATAGGGAAATAATAAAGTACCAAATTTAATGTCCAGCTTACAGTAACTGTTATCTATAAAATGAGTACTTATCTGAGGCATTCATTTATATCAATTTCTATCTACCTAACGCTACTAATACTTTTCAAATTTCGCGCGCAATGTAATTTAAAATCTAATGCCGAGCAAATGTTTAACATTGTCCTGTTAATCACTCAAAATGCCACTGTTAAGCTCAGCTATCATACTGTAAATGTAACATTCAATGCTAAAAATATCGATTAGCTTCACTTACGATAGTTGTACAGTGTCACCTTATGGCTTAAAATAGAATAAAATTCAGATTGGCGCTGAACTCTCAGCTTTTCAAAATGCACATTATTTATGTGGCAAAGATTTTGATGGCAATTTTGGATTATATATTGCAAAGCACGCAAACAACTAACTCTTTCCGTCCATCATCATCAGCAGCAGCGGCAGCAGCAGGTTAATTGTCAGCAACCCCAAACGCAGTAAGCTTCATATCCTTGCTTTATGACACGCGTAATTCGAGTCAAAATATGCAATTAAACAAAAACTTCTTGACTGTAAAAATATTTGCATAACTTGAGCAAACAAATGTCAGGGCGTCACGTTCCACCAAGACAATGCTAAGTTGTTGTTGAACTTGTCATTATAAGCACACACACACACACACACACGCACAACTAGCGAGGGAGGTTTGTGCCTTTCCTCCTTCCTTTGCGCTAAAGTGTAGATTAATAGCTGGGGCGTAGCTTGGGACGGGGTTGGCAGCGGGTGCTGCTCTCTGGCGGAAATCAGCGCTCGTAAAATGTACGTAAAATTCATTAAGCGCAACAAAAGACACCAGCGAAAAACAGGTTGCAGCCATGCAGGGGCTAAAGTGAGAGGGGGAATAGAGAGAGAGAGAGAGAGGGGGGGATTGAGACAGACAATCATTTAGACAAAGCCTTGCATAGTTGATAAGGCGCGTCGTTGACGTCGTCTCTCTAGTGCGGGTCGCATAGACAACGACTCGAAGAAGTGACTCCCTTGACTCCCGATCCCGTCACGACTCTGACACCGACTTTGACTTCGCGTCGCTGTCAAGCGAAGCCGCCCGTCAAGCGCCAACAAATTTTTGCCATTTGAAAGGATATGAGAGAAGCTCTTGCGGTGCGTTATTGTTGCACCTCACACGCACACACACACACATAGACATATACACTCCAGTTGCTCATCATCTCGCATCATTATGATCTTTTAGCTCATCCGGGCGCGACTTCAGCTCAGTTCCTTAAGTGGCCGGGCTCATACTCCGGACAGATTAGCGCTTTGGCATTTCTGGTTTCAGCCGAATTGTTTAAAGCCATCCATTCAACCTGGTGCAGGCTCGGGGCGAGCACAAAATGCCCGCACAGTGCCCGATTGTTGGCCACGTTGATAGAGAGACCCCGCATTACAGCATATTTGTGGTCACCAGAGGGGATACACTCTCTCTTCCTCTCTCTCTCTCTCTCTCTCTCTCTCTCTCTCTCTCTAACTATCTGTGGAACGGGCGGGGCATGTGGCATGTAATGAGTTTTACGCGGTTATACACACGCACGCATACACACTCATGCACATACGCACACATATTTTCCATGACAATTTTTGGTCGGCCCCCAATTTATGGAGCCGATAAGCTGGCCAGGGGCTTTGTGTGCTAATGCCGGTAATTAACGTCTTTTGTCAACTGATTTCAACGTTCTCTCTCGTTTAGTTGCACACTGATGTACTTAAATGCGTCTGTATGCGCAGACATACATATGTACATATGTATGTACGTAATTGCATTAAACTCTTTTTGAGCAAAATTTAACATATATTTAGCAATTAATCGAACGCTGACATTTCGATAGTAATTAATATGCATTGTCAATATGTCGATTAATTAAATAATGGACACACTTGTCGTCAAATACTAGAGATGGACGTCAATTGCTACTTGAATAAGGCAATGAACTACCCGAAGGAATATTTATTAATATTTAGTATTCATTTTATTTCTGTTTTCTCAGTAATTTGTAGCTTATTAAATGGCATTAGTTAACTACTTAGAAGTATAGAATTATATGCATCATCAACATTTCCATATTGAATTAGTTCAATGTACCTTGCTTGGGACTGTTATACCAAGCGCAATAGCAGTGCACGCTCGTGATACGATTACAAAATGTAGCATATCTAGTTGCGGCTTGATATTTACTTTTGTGGTTTTTTATGTTTATTAAATTTAGAGTTTACTTTTAAGTGAAATAGTTTTAAATAAATATGGGACAATGTGTCAAATGCTAATAAAACCAATCGCAGAGAATTAATGGTAGATAAATGCAAAATTATGTTTTTGGTGAAATTTCTCAAAAAGCGCTCACCAATAAATGCACACTCATGAATACACGCCTGTATGCGTATACATATGTGTATGGTTGTGTGTGTGCTTTTCATTCATCATAGAAAAGAACTCAATTTCTTTAAATATGCTGAAACTGTAATTGGAAAATAAATAAGAATGCAAAGTGACCACAAATGCAGTGCTCAATGCCAAACAAATTTCCATCTATTATCTGAAGTACACAAAGTGTACACAAAACACTAAAAAAAGGAAGCGAGCTCGGGGCAAAGCGCTTTCATGTCAACCATAAAAATAGCAGACGCATAAAAAATTAATAAGTAGTCGATGCCAGTCACTGCCCAATGGCCAGTGGGGTTGGGTGGTGCGGTGGTTAAGGGACTGGTGATGTGGCCAGAGGATAGCGACGCATTGCCATTGTCTTTGCTTTTCTATTTTATTCTTTTCGCTTCTTTCGCTGTCCTTTCTGCTGCATGAACCCTTCAACTGACACCTGGCACGCCCACGCGCACGCTGGCGCACCGCCCTCGCCTTAACGGAGCGAGACACATCATTAATGCATAATTCAAGCGTTTGGCAGTTTTCAATATTCAATTTGAATGCCGCCCAAAGCGAAACAGTGTCCTTCTGCACAATCGAGTGCTTTATTTTGCTTCTCTTTCATTCAGAAAGATACCCTGTAAAGTGAGTGAGAGAGAATGATTGGCAGTGGAATTTATGGAGCATAGTAGACTATAAAAATGGGTAAAATATATTAAATGAATTCATAGAATATTATATTTAGTATATATTATTTATATATTTAGTTATATGCATATACATATATTTATATTTTAATATTAATTTATTTTTAATTATTATTGTGTATTTTCTATCGGAATACTTGAAAAATATATGATCATATATAGAAATATATATGCATAAGCTCTTTACCTAGGGTATCTCTGCGTTTCTCACTCATATTGTATGTATCTTTCTGTTGCTTGCTTATTTATTTGCTTTCTATGGAGCGCTGATCATTTTGCCACTGCTGCACGCTTCCCTCTCTCTCTCTATGTCCCTCTCTCTCACTGTGCTGCGTGTACCTGCTGCATTATTCAGGCGATTCGATTTACAACAACACAAAATGCATGATAAACCGTTTCACGACTGAGACGATGGCCATTGTCTCGGACCTGTCGTCATCGTCATCGACAGCGTCGTCATCGTCGTCCTCGTTTTAGCCGCGAGGGCGTTTCTTCAATATACAAAGCAGTAATCAGAAATGGGTTAGAGAGAGGAGAGTAGAGCGAGAGAGAGAGAGAGAGAGAGAGAGAGAGAGAGAGAGAGGGAGGTTATAGTGTTGCCACGCCTCCTGTTGCTTTGTGTCGTTGTGTGCTGCATGCGTTTAGTTGTTTATTAAATATAAATGATTGTCACTTGCGGCATGTTCTCAACGAAAATGTTGACGTCGGCGATGATTGCTTGAATTTCATTGAGCAAGTGCCTCGAGGGCCTCGACAATGCTTCTTATTGCGTTTTCTTGTACCTAAACGTGTTCATAGTCCTGTTCTCGTTGTTGTTTTTATTATTGTTGTTATTGTTGTTGTTGTGCAATTGCTTGCAATTTGCCCCCCCTCCCCATTCGGTTGGGCTGCTGACACTTGGACGCCAGTTTGACAAGTCATGGACATTGGAATTGATATTGATACGACTATTGGCCATTTGGTCAACGTTGTTGACCATGTCCATATCCATGTGCATGTGCATGTCCATGTGGGCAACGCACACACAGTCGTAAATGCGAACATCATATGCGGGCATTGAAGTAGTCAAAGGGATTTTGGAAATCATTTGCCGGATATTGACCACAAAATGCCATTAAAAAATAATTACGAATTTTAATTGGCATTTAGTTGGGGACAAAAAAATTACAAAAAAAAAAAAAAGAAGGCAAATATTAAGTGTTATTGAACATAAAAAGTGCTTTTATTATTGATTACTTTAACGCTTTTATTTAGTGAATACGATCTGTGTATATATACATTATAGAGTGAGTATGTGTACACAGTTATGACTACAAATGTACAGTGAAGCTTCCATAGAATTGGCTAACAAAAAATTATGGAAAATATACTAGATTTATGTGAATCACAAATATCTAGTATATAGTATTTAGTATATAGTATAATTAATAAATCATGCAGAAGATTATATAGTTAAGTTAATAGTAGCTTGATGATATCTTAACTTATCTTAAATAATATAATAATCAATAATTATAACAATAAGAAGCTCATATCAATCATATAATGACTATTTACAGAAACAAATACCAAAACTTTCTTTATATTTACTATAATTAAAAGTTGTTCTTCCAAATACTTTTTAATCTCTTACTCTACATTCGACATTCTTTAGTTAACTTTCCCCTTTAGTTGATTCAAACTATAGACATAGGAATTGTAATGATTAAATGTGAATTGTCAACGCTTGATAAGCTGCAGAGCACTTTGATTGGTTTGCGTGTCGCAACGACACTTGGAAATCAATTAAAATGTCGCGAGGTCAAACTAAACAAAGGGGAAAAAGAACTATAATGAAAATGAAAATGAAAATGGATTTAGATTGAATTGAGTAATTAGCATTTAATTGATGACATTTAAGGAATTTCCAATCAAATGACATTTAGTGATTTTGTTATTTATGTTGTATTTCTACAGAATAGATCAAAGTTCACATTTAGCTTTAAATTGTTGAGATTTAAATTAGATTTTTAATAGAAATATGAAAGTAGAAGTTATGGAACTAGATATGTAATTGTTATTTAAGTATATCTATGTATTTATTTAAAGCTTCTTTTAATTATGTATTCTATGTAATTAATTATATATTCTGTATTAAATATGTTTAAAGTTGTTTTTCTTTTATTCAAATATATATAGAACCTGTTGAAGCATGTATGTGCATACTTATTAAGTAATACTTATATGTAATAATACTTATACTAATACTAATGATTTATTATTATCAGCCGAATCAATAAATAATGTATTCATTACTTGTGGAGCTAGCTATAAATGAAAAGCCATATAATAAAACAAAATTTATATCAATCAATGCATTATAGATTTCTGATTTCTCATTTACCAGGTGTTCAGGGTATATAAACTAATATTTTGTTGTTTCAGGAACCACAGTTGTTATATTTATCTCAAGTATTTAAGTTATCGAATATTCCCTAAGGCCACCTCTAACATATTAGAAAAAGGAAAGCACAGTAAACATCATTATATGATCTACATACATATGTATGTGTTCTTCTGTATGCTTAAAATCTATATATTGCTTTATAGATATATACCGATAATTACTTTGAAAGCTTGAAATATCTTTTCAGGATATATAGATAAATATATAGATGTAAAGACATATTAACTCTACTAGAATGTCTAATTTCTACCTTATTCTAATATAATATAAATACTAAAAAATACCAAAAGATACTACAAAGACAACTTTATTTAGGCACTGCCTGACTGGGAAATAACTGTAGTAATGAATTCAGTCTAAATGCATTGACATCATAGATCAGCAGCTCAACTTCATTTTGCAAATACAAATGCATATCCGCTTAATGGCATCACCTCTGTGGCAGCAGCACAGCGCCATCGCCTTGCCTCAAATTGTGTGGCAACATGGCAACTGTGTGTGCCGCCATCGTTGCGTTAGGGCTTCTGTTCGCGTGCACAATGTACACTAATTGTGGTATGTATTAAATAAACTACAATTGCAAATGGCGCATTGCATTTCGATCGAGTGTGTGTGTGTGTGTGCGTGTGTGGCATGGGACATTGCCACGTAGTTTGTTATTATTTGCAGTTGCATTACACAGCAATTGTTATTGCCAGTAGCTGTTGTTGCTGAGCCCTTAGTTTGCATTGCTGCCATTTCCGCTGCGGGCGCATTTTTGTTCTGTGTAATTCCGAGTGGGTTGTTGTGTGGGTGGCAGCGGCAACTGCGGGCATGCAGCACATATTATAATGTGCGACAATTAAATCAAGTTTGTGGCAATATAATTCGACTGCCCGACTGAGATAGCTGTGTTGCAGTTAATGCAGAGCCTCAAATCATGTTGCAGTCACACACGACAAACCTGTGCGCCATATGCTATATAATCATATTTAAGAGTTTCCCAGAATATTCGTGCAACTGAAACCTGAATTGCAATTGCTGTTGCTGCCACTGCTGTTGCTGTTGCTGCCACTGCTGTTGCTGCTGCGGCTGTTGTTGGCCAGTTCGCTGGCTGGCTGGCGGCTTATATGCTGGCTTTCATCGTCGTTGGCGGCTGTTTGGTTGGAAAACCACAAATTAAGCAGAGAAATCCTTGCCGTGCATGCAACCGATGGCGCCGCATCATGTCGACACAACACACACGAGGCAAAAAAAAGAGTAAAGTTCAGAGAAAAGTATGAAAGGGGGTCGCGAGTGGGCCACACAAACATGCAACAACCGACCGCAATGTTATGGCTGCAGCGTGCGGCGGCGAGGCGTGGCTGGTCTGGCAGCGCCAGATAAATGCCCATTGCCACACTGTGCCCCGCTCCAGCTGCCACGCATGTTGCATGCAAGCAAACGAGAAGAGAGGAGCGAAGAGCGAGCAGCTGAAGCACAGTCAAAGCACAGCAGAGCACTCACGTAAGCGCTCGTGCGTTTATTTGCCGTTTCCGCTTCCGTTTGTCGTCGTCGTCGTCGTCGACGTCACAGTTGACGTCAGCTTCGCTGTTGCTGCGGTCAATTTCAATGCTTCCATTGCGCGTTAATAAGTCGCCATTGCTGCTGCTGCTGCTGCTGCTGTTGCCACTGCAAATGACACACAAAAATGCGCAGCATTTTGCACATGGAAATGAACTCAACGCGCCACGCCCCTTTGCATGACCATAAAATAGCCTTTAAATTACTAAAAAACAAAACAAGAGAATCAAAAAAAAAAAAAAAAAAAAAAATGAAAATAAAAAAAAATGCATACATTGTAACCAGCATTTGCTGCAGTTGCAATTTGCTGTTGCAAGAAAAGCAATTTTTTGTATTTTGTGAGTGTCTAATGAGTTTAAATACAGACATCAAACAGAATTCTAAGGAACCAATTATATGCAGAGAAGTTGGCATGTGAAAGAGAATTCAGATTAAATGAGATTTGTTAGAGTGAACTTTGATAACCCACAATAAAGACATTCAATATGAATAACCATAATCATTATAGATGGATAATGATTATGATATAAATTATGGTCAAATACTAGCAAGGAATTGCAACTGCTTTAAAAATGCTTTCAAGTTGTTAACAACAAAACTTCGCTAAGAATTCAAACCAAATCTACATTGTTTAGTCTTGAGGGTATCGTAAAAAATTCCAATTAATTTGACTTTGCTAAAAGTATAGCAACATATGCCTGTTTAGATTGCATTCCAAGTACAAGCTTGGCAGTTGTTAACTGTTGGCATGCGATTATTGCCAAGAGTTAAGTTTTATAAGTAAGTTTTACAACTGGAGATTGACATAAAAGTTGCTTGCTTGCTTGCAATCACAGCAAGGCACCGACACACACACACACACACACACAGGCAACTGCAACAAGAGACCTAGACCCAGACCCAGACCCAGACCTGAAGTCGCCCTCGAGTTGCGACACCAAAGCCGGCAATGGCAGTGGCAGGCAGCTCGACGTCGTGTCAAAGTTTGAGAAGCATCCATGACACTTGGACCTTCATTTAGTTAAGCTGACGTTATTGTTGACGTCCCCATCGCTGCCGCTGCAGCTCACAACAATGGCAACATAGTCAAACGACAGCATTATCATCAACAACATGTTGCTGCAACAGCAACAGCAGCAGCAGCAACAATGCTCGCAGATAGCATCAGCAAAGCTGCTCTGACACTGTACAACAAGTTAAGGATGTTGGCTGGTTCCTGTTCCTTGTTAGGCAACAGTGTAAGCTCGGCAACTAGCCCAACTCAACTCAACTGTTGAAAGTTTTTATGTGGCCAACCTGAAAACTAATAACAATAATGCGCAACGTTCATTGAAAAGTGTCGTGTGGCATGGCTCAAGAATTCTCTTAGCGCTCAGCTTTGATGGTAAACATTTAGCCAGCTCATAAATATTATTTAGCACAAACATTGACCAACTTGTTGTGCTGGTAGTTTGTGTTTAATGAACTGAAAATTCTATCCAACTCTACCTCTCTCTCTCTCTCTCTCTCTCAAGTTCGCTTGACCATTCGGTTTGGCTTGGCCAACAAGTTGTATCCTTGGAGCTGTGCTGTTATCTGCTGCCAACAAATCAGAAAATTCTTATCTGTGGCCAACGAGCCACCAAGTGTGAAAGTTAACAGTTGGCTTCAGCACTTTCGCCTTCACTTGATCAGTTAACGCTTTAAAGCCTCAAAAAAGTTTTGCTGGCCAAATTAAAGCCAAAAAAAAAAAAAAATGAGCTGCCATAAATTATGCAACATTTTCTGCCATCAGCTTTTGGCGGCAAGAAAAATGGCTAAACAAATGATTGACATGTGCGGCATTTGCAACAACATTTGAACTGTTGCCAGTTGCCAGTTGCCTGTTGGCTCTTGGCTGTTGGCTGTTGGCAAAGTTAATGCCAGCAACGCCCACCCGCAGCGGAAACGCAGCAGCAGCAGCGGAAGTTGCGTTCGTGTGTGTGTGTGTGTGTGGGTGGGTGGCTAGCAAAAACTTTGGCAAAGTGAAAAACTTGCTGTCAGCATTAGATAAGCGCTTCAAGTTAATAGACTTGTAAAACACACGCTCCAGAACACACGCTGACCTCCCACCGCCTCCTCCGCCCCTCGATGAAACTGTGCTCAGCTCGACACTTGGCCAAACTTCTGGTCTGGTTGCAGCCGAAAACTGGATTCTTATTTATTTGTTTGTCGTTTGGCATGTGGCGCGTGTCCCAGCCCCGTTGCGGATCACATAAAAAATAGTGAAATAAATAAAAATGTTATACACGCCCATGCAGCCGGGCAGCCGGGCAGCCGGGCAGCAGGACAAGGGGCGAGTTCGAGGGCGAGGTCAATGGGTACAAGAGCAACCCTTGGCTAGTCGCTTATCGGGCCAGAACTAACAATTTAAGTTGTCAACTTGATATGAGCAAGAACAACAACAACAACAACAACAACAAGAACATCAAATACATTTGCCGATTGCCTCTGTCTATATCTCATTGGACGAAACTTTTCTGTTTAACTAGTCTCTCGGTTAATTTGGACGTCTCTGCCCCGACCTTTGGCTGGCTCTGGGGGCTCTCGCTTTGTTTGATGAAACTCGGCGTCGTCTTGGTCAAAGTTTAGCTCATCAACAAATGACCGCACAATGCGTGTGTGTTGCATGTGCCTCAGTGTGTGTGTGTGCCAATTTGGTTTCAGCCTGATTGACAGGCCACTTCCCCTGACAATAGAGTTTGGAGTATGGAGTGTGGAGTATGGCGAATGTGTGCGTCTGCTGGCTGCTTATCGTTCAACTTTCAAAGTCAATTTCAATTAATCAATTGTCAAGTATTTTGACAGCCGAATTTATAGCTCACTAAACCACCAGCCAGCCCAGGCCAGTCCAGCTCCTACCATGCAATTTGTGTGTAACTTTGTGCGATTAGCTCAACTTGTTACAGACGTCGACTCTTTCAGTTTATGGAATAATTAACTTGCGCTCCGCGTTATTAGTTCTCGCTATATTCACTTTGTAAATAACTAGATAACTGACCAAAGGGAAAGTCTGTGAAAAACTCTAAATGGAAATGCGTTTAGAGAAACGCAGACAAATATCAAAGTTTATAAATTTTATAGAATACTTAAACATACATTTTTTGTAGCTTACTTTTACTTTTAAAAGACAATTTATCCACAACTTAAATTATACTTTCTTTTTTATGTAAAATACAGCTTTTTGATTTTATCAAAATATTTAGTTTTATTTATTTATTTATTTATTTAATGCATCGCATTATCGATGGCAGAGAATTCATTTATTGAATTAAAATTTTTGCTTTCAATTTATATATAAATTGTGTAGAATTTTTTGTTCAGAATCTTGCATTTTACTTTGCTAAAAATATAAATATATTTAAGCATTTCTATTTATTTGAATGTTTTCAACATTTTGTCATGAAATTTTGAGTTATTTATCAAAGACAACTTAATTTGAATGCAACATTTAATTTTTCTATAAATACAATTCAAATACTAAAATATAAAATATATATACAAAATAAATACTATAATGCTTTTTGCAGTATAAATATTTGTATATATATATTTTCCTTTTAATTGTTAATTTTTTAATTAATTTAATTATTGATTTTAAAAGTTAATAAAAATTACTTGAAAAATATTTCTAATATTATAAAAAGTATAAATATTTTAATATATATATTTTTAAGTTTTTAAAAAATACAAATTAATATTCGCACACTCTTTTTAGTTTTCATGAATTAAAAAATGAATAAAAAAATTATAAAAATTGTTTGTAATAAAATAAACATTTTTGTGTGTTTTTTAAGTTTTAAAAAATTCAAAATCTATTCTATACTATTCTTATCTATGGGATTTTATTCGTGCGTTTGGCTCAGTCTTAAATTATTTACGCAAATCATAGATCTCTATGATTTATATTCAAGCAAGTTCGCCCATTATACAGACGCTTTTATTTGCATAAGCTCTTAAATGTTTTAGCGCATCTTGAGATTTTTGTTGTATAGCTTAAAATGTCATTAACTATAGTGTAGCTGGCAAGTGGATATCAAAGTCTGCTTAAAAATATACTATATATGTGTATATCTAGATGCATGCATGACAGGTGACTCCTGCCAAGTGCTGGGACAAACAGCAAACGTAGTGAATGCCAAGTGCAAGCTTAACACTTCAAATGTAATGTATTTGTTAACAAAAAAAGGCGTAGCACAAATACGCACACAAACACACACACAAACACACATGAAGCAGCAGCACCCATAGACTACGTCGATTGTTGCTGCCATACTGCTGACTGTTGACAATGCCCTGTCATCAGTCTCTCAGTCAGGCAGCCAGTCAGTCAGTCGCTCACTTTGTCAGTCTCTCCGTCAGTCAGTCAGTCAGTCAGCTGGAAGTCTCAGTGTCAGGCAGTCGGTCTGCGTGTTTATGTGCCGTTATTTACAATAGCGCATTTTTTACACATATTTTTTTCAAAGTCAACAACATGATTTTTCGCAGTCTGCGCTGGGCGACGTGTGCATAAAAGCCAAACAGCCCAGCCAACCCAGTTAGCCACCCACTCGCACAAGAGCAACAACAACGCACAACTGCGAAACAACATTTACATTTTAAGTAGTTTTTAAATCGCTGCAGACAAACGTCAGCGTGTTGACAATTTATCATGCGCCCTGGCATGGCGTTACGTGATTCAGTCCGAGATTCAGACCCTAAGGCAGCTGCAGTTTTTTTTTGATTGATAGCTCAAGCATAAAGCCAATAGAGACGCACCTCGAGATGCGCTTGCTTCACATATTTATTTTATTTTTAATTTTAATTAATTTATGGCAACTTATTGATTAATGCATGGCGTTGACACTGCCTCACGCACAGGACTGCCTGCAACTGCCACTAGCAGCACGCAGCTGAAGTGTGTCGCTTGCAACTGACTGACTGCAGTTCCGAGGCGCCACTTAAAAGTAGAATACTCAATTAGCTGCAGTCTCTGACTGACTCCTGACTCTGACTCTGACTCTGACTCGATGCTGCTGCTGCTGCTGCTGCTTCTGCTGCGGCTCGTTAAGTTGATCAATGCCTCGCGCCAAGTGTCAACATGGCTGCACTGTGCAAAAAAATACTATGAAAAACTGATATAATGAAATTGCGCCAAAAGTTAATTGTTAATTGATCTCTTGATTACTTTCCTTCTGTTCACGAGATCAATCGTAAGCACACTAAACTCACTTGCACTTGCTTCGTTTCTTTTCGTCTTTGCTGAGCGCCTAGAATTGGGTCATTCGTGTGACGCTCATTTTACGAAGCGATACGATTGTAGATACGAGCGATACGATTGTCGTTCGCACAATGAGACTCACTTCAAACGGTCTACACATGCACATGCACACACTCAATTCACGAATGCAAATGATGTGCGAGCTCAACTCTCGCCCACATACTAATACAAAGACTTTTTGCTTGTGAAACAGCCAGAGCGCAACGAAAGCGCTTGCTCTCTGATCTCGTACGAACTCGTTAAAGAACCTGTTGGGCCCAGCAATCAGCCCTTTATAAGAACTAAGAGCGGCAGTTCGCCAAACCTATTAGCATCTAAGAGAATTTTGTAAAGAGATTGCGCTCTCCTTTTTTAACGTTCATTCGTTCTGCCACGCAGCGGTCAGTCTTAATGTGTGCATATTTACTGTCGCTTGTTAACAAGAAACGTTTTCTTTAACATACATATTTACATACATATGCATACTCGCATCTAATAAACAATTAAGACTCGCTAATCAAATTGTGTTTTTAATCCAAAGCTACACGAAAAATCTCGATAGCTCAACAGAACCGATGCAATCGTTGGCTCTCTGAGTCTGTTTTTCCGAGTGCACCTAAAACATCAAGTCTTACGAGGTCTTACCCATTTTTACTCATTTTTAAATATTATCTATAATTATAATGATATTCTTATCCAAGTT
This sequence comes from Drosophila borborema, assembly GCA_030914335.1. Lineage (NCBI taxonomy): Eukaryota > Metazoa > Arthropoda > Insecta > Diptera > Drosophilidae > Drosophila > Drosophila borborema. The sequence goes on along the minus strand of JAUESP010000303.1, from coordinate 14,527,503 downwards.
TGTTCACCTTCCACGACTTACATTTGCATTTCTCTCAGTGTAAATGCGTGTGTAAATGAGCTGCTTGCATTGCTCACTTTTGAAGTCTGTGCATTAATTATAGACTGCATTTTATTGGCATCGAGCAAATGGCCAGCGCAGAGCCGCGCCTTTGAGCCTTATCACGCGCAAACACCAGCCTCCAGAATGTTAAAGTGGAAAGTGAACGAGAGAACGTGAAAATCAAATTGAATTTTTATTTTGCTAAGAAACTTTGCAGACAACTCGAATGCCGGACATGCCTAATTTGAATCAGCTCTTCGGCTTGGGTAGCAAGTGAAAGTTTTTTTTTCTCGGCCAAGCTGGGGCCACCTTGGAAAAAGTTGCATTTTGGGTAAATTTATGAAGTGGAGCGCGTCTGATTTCAATTGTCCATTGGTTGTCGATTTCTTGCCATGGCATCGGCATCGGCTCTGAAATCGAGTTTTCCTCTCGTTTTCCCAGGACTCTGAGGCCACTTGAAGCGCATTTTCTGCGCCATTTCAATTCTGTGTGTTTTCCCCTCTATTTCTCAGTCGATTCTTCGTTTCTTTCGTGCCTTTTGCCTTTCGCTTGGCAGTCGGCATGGCATGTTTGATAAATTGTCTGGAAATTACAAATGGACAAGAGGCCAATAGCTTTTAGGCAAACGCCTTTAGCGCCAGGGGAGGTGAGGCCCAGCCCGCTGGCTGGCTGGCTGGCTGGACTGGATGGTTTTGTGAACCAAAACATTTATGGTAATTTCGAATAAATGTGCAGGACTGGGGCACATTTGTGTAGCAGATTTTAAGGCGCTTCCTGTCTATTTACGCTGATTTATGGCGGGGAGCATTGTTGACTCTTAATGGCAAATGTCGACAAATTTGTTTTAATGGTCAATATAATGGATGTCATGCCTGACTTTTGATTTATAGAAAATCCGAGAGACCGTTTGACTGTATAGGAAGCCTACAAGTCTTTGCAATATATATCAAAACATTTAGTATTGTTATTTTAGTTGCCTTATGCTGTATGCTAGGCCGTAGGGTTAAAACAGTTTGTCATTTAGCTTCGCAGGCTCCACACACAAAATTAAACTCTCAAAATGCCGAATGCTCGCAAATGCAATGAATGTGGGCAAACGCACGTTGCCGGTGCCAATGGGTAAGTGACCAATTCAACAACTGCAAATTGCAGTCAAAGAAAATAAAAAGAAAATAAAAATAAATAAATACAAATTAAAAATAATTTATATATGTATGCAGTGCCATCTATTGTGGTGGACCACTGCTGCGAGCGGTGCAGATGTCCAATTTGTATAGGGATAGCAAGTACTTTGTCGACATGACCTGTCGATATTCCCCAGAGCGTATCCTTGCCGACTATCAGCTGTTTAGCTCGTGCAAGAAGAATGAGTCGTCGGTGAAGCATCTTACGAATTTCATGGACAATCATTTTGATCAGCCCGGCACCGAGCTGGAATATTGGTGTCCGCCAGACTATCGCTGTGAGCCGAAATTCGTTGAGAAGATCAATGATCCTGCCTTGAAGAAGTTTGGCATGGATTTGAATCGTATTTGGAAACAGCTCGGACGCTCCATGAAGGACTGTGTTAGAACCAGCCCGGCCATGTACTCGCTATTGTATGTGCCGAATCCGTTCATTGTGCCGAGCGGCCGGTTCATTGAGTTCTATTACTGGGACACCTATTGGATTGTGCGAGGACTGCTGTACAGCGGTATGTACCAGACGGCGCGTGGCATGATTGATAATCTCTTGTATCTGGTGAAGCAATTCAAAATGGTGCCCGGCTGCAATCGTGTCTACTATTGGGGACGTTCACAGCCGCCGTTGCTGGTGCCCATGGTCAAGTCCTATGTGGAGTTTACCAAGGATGAGCAATACGCAGTGCAGAATCTGCCGACGCTCGAGATGGAGATGGAGACCTTCCTTCAGGAGCATGCAGTTCAGGTCGAGGGCCGCACCATGTATCAATACCGTGACAAGTCGACGGGACCACGACCCGAGGCGTATCGTGACGATGAGGCGACCGCCTCTGGCTTCAATAATGCCGAGGAAAAAGAAGAGGTCTACTCGCACATCAAAGCTGCCTGCGAGTCGGGCCAGGCGTTCAGCTCGCGCTGGTTCGTCTCGTCCAGTGGCAACAATGTGGGCACCATGGCCAATATCAAGACGGGCTGGATCGTGCCCGTCGAGCTGAATTGCATTCTATTTCGTAATTGCAAAACGATGGGCGAGTTCTTTACCCTGGCCGGCTGTCCCGAGAAGGCGAAACAATTCCGCACCACAGCCTGTTGCCTGATCAAGGCCATCACTGCGGTGCTGTGGAATGAGGAGCGTGGCGTCTGGTTCGATTATGATCTCAAGAATCGAAAGCAGCGTGACTATTTCGCAGTTACGAATCTATCGCCGCTCTGGCTGCACGCCTATCCCATAGCGGATACGGAGAAAATCTCACGGTCCGTGATGTGTTACATCGAGGAGAATAAGCTGGACTCTTATCCGGGCGGAGTGCCGCATACATTGAGCAATACTGGCCAATTGTGGGACTATCCGAATGTCTATGCGCCCATGATGTTAATGCTGATCGATGGCCTGAGCAATCTGTGCACACCCGAGGCCACCGACATGGCCAATCGTTGGGCACAGCGCTGGGTCAGCTCCAACTACGAGGCCTACACCAAGACGAATTTCATGTTCGAAAAGGTAAGCCTATCGTGATTGAGAAATATTTGTATTAATCCTTTTGTTTACTGTTCTGTTTGCTGCAGTACAATTGCGAGGTATCCGGCACAGGCGTTGGCTCTCCAGATGGACAGAACCATACGGGCTATGGCTGGACAAATGGCGTGCTGATCGAGCTGCTGGTCAGGTACGGCTGTCATTTGACAAGCAACAGCGCTGATGGCGGCAATGAGGGTGATTGTAACTGTAATGCCAATGATAATATGGCATCGGCCTTGCAAGACTGTCCCATTACCAGCGATGCGTATTTGGAAAAGAAGGCGGCAGCAGATGCCGATGCGTACGCCCAGATGTGTAACGATAATAATAATATGAAGTATGAGGAATCGCAGATGTGCTGTGGTGCGGCAATGATGGTTCAAGATATCGCAAGCTTTGCCACAAGTGAGCCGGGTCAGCGCCAGCAACAACAACAACAACAGCAGCCTCAATCCTATCGTAATCCATACGAACAAAGACCTAGCCAACAACAACAACCTAGACCATTTGCCGATGATGTTCATTGTCCATGTGACTCTGAAGGTAATCCAAAAGTTACAAATTATAATCACAGTGCATCGTGCGGTATCTGTGGTGTGGATGATGGTGACCTCCGACCTGGCGATCAGCAACAGTCTGGTCAACCGTGCGATCACTGCTATCAAGGGCAAGGTCAAACTCAAACTGGTCAATCCCCTCCACCTGTTCAAGGCCAGGGTCAAGGTGCTCAGCAATATTCTGCTGATCAACCTTGTGCAGAATGTGCTCAGGCTGCTCGATCTGCTCAAGGTCAGGGTCAGCCTAGCTGTGCTCAGGGTGGTCAGGGTGGTCAATCGGGTCAATATGGTCAATATGGTCAGTATGGTCAATCTGGTCAAGGTGCTCAGCAATATTCCAGTCAGCCATGTGGTAATGGTGGTCAATCGGGTCAATATGGTCAATATGGTCAATCTGGCCAAGGTGGTCAAGGTGCTCAGCAATATTCTGGTAATCAGCCATGTGCTCATGCTGGCCAAGCTGGTCAAGGTGGTCAATATGGTCAATCTGCACGTTCTGGCCAAGGTGCTCAAGGTGGTCAAGGTGCTCAGCAATATTCTGGTAATCAGCCCTGTGCTCACACTGGCCAAGCTGGTCAAGGTGGTCAAGGGGGTCAAGGTGGTCAATCGGGTCAGTCTGCTCGATCTGGTCAAGGTGCTCAGGATAACTGTGGTCAAGGTGCTCAACCTGCTCAAGCTCCACAGACAGCGCGAAGTATACGAACTGCTCAAGGTGGTCTAGGTGGTCCATCTGCTTGTTCGACAGCCCAACCCCAGCAGGGACAGAAGCAACCACAGCCGCAGCAGCAGCAGCAGCCGCAGCAATACCAGCAATACCAGCAACAGCAGCAGCAATACCAAGGACAATCTCAAGGCCAGCTGACAGACATATGCTCATATTGTGAGGCGTGCCGAGCACGAGCACTCGAGGAGCAGGCGTGTGCAAACGGACCTCAGCCAATTATGGTAGAATTGAATGAAGTTAATTGTCTTTTGGATCTAAGTCCCTCCGAAGAGGAAGAGATAAAGGCCATGTGTCCGTGCGCTTCCAAGGACCTCAATGCCAAAGATGAGGATGGCACCAATTCAGAGTGTGGCGATGAAGATGAATGTATGTGCGGGGCATCCCAGCCGAATCCCATCTCGGTGAACAAACTATTTCCGCTGGCCGACGAGGATGGTTGCCCGATGCCATCTTCTGCACCTGTTGAAGAACAGGATTCGGGCTGTGCATGCGACAAGGCAGCCCGTGAGAAGAGAGAGAGAGAGGCGCAAGAGTAAGAAAGAGAGTGTGCTAGTTGGAAGCAATTGACAGAATCCTTAGATAACAGCCATATTTAGTAAATAAATTATCAGTTCAAATGCATGCAAAATAGACAGCAAAAAAATAAAAAATAATAAAAATAAATAAAAAAAAAAAAAAAATAAAAATAAAAAAAAAAAATAAAAATTGTAAAATAAAAAATCAAATGAAAACATGAATTGTATTAATTTATAAAAATCATAGATAAAATCATAGATTAAATAAGGTAGTGTGAAAACAGAGCAGCAGGAGTAGACGGAGGCATGATAATAAAAAATTATCAGTTATTAACATGCAAAATAAAAAATAAAAAATAAAAATAATAAATAGAAGCAAAAAAATAAAATAAATAAATAAAAAATAAAATAAATAAATAAAAAAATTAAAATAAATAAATATAAAAAATTATGATAACAATTTATTAATAAATAATAAAACAATTAATTAAAAAATAAAAAATAAAATAAATAAATAAAAAATTAAAATAAATATATATAAAAATTATTATATACAAAAATCAATCATATAAAAAATAATAATAAAATAAAACAATTAATTAAAAAAGAACAAATAAATTTAAACAAATAATTTAAAATATAATAAAATTAAAAAAGAAAATATAAAAATAAAGTAAAAATAAGATATACAAAATATACAAAAATATAAGTCACATTGAATTAGATAATTTCTTCCTTTGCCAATCTTTATGTTCTTGTCAATATCTTTATGACTAACGCACACACACACACACGTACGCATACATGTATGTGACATCTTGCAGCGCTTGGCCAAGGACACATTTGTTGAAAAGCGAAAGTCTCGATTGACACAATAGCCATACAACACCCCCCATCATGCTGTGTGTGTGTGTGTGCTATTCGGTTTGTCTGCCAGCTGTGTGGGAGTGAGCTCATGCTCATGATATTTGCGAACAAATCGTTTATGTGCTGCCATCGCCCTCTCTCTTTTTCTCTCTCATCCGAATGCGTGCCACATTACAACATTTGCTGGCTGTATGAGTTTCCCGCCTCTCCTGCTCTACTGGCAGAGCTCCCCCAGCTGCGTTGATGCGATTGTAGTGCTCTGATATTATTGAAATGCCATTTTGATTGGCTTTGATGTCTGTACAAAAGTAACGATTTCATGTTGCTAAATGTTTTATGGCCCAACACACTGGTCGATGCTCTGATGTGATTAAGCGATAAGTAGTCAGCCATGAAACATGTGGCAATGGTTCGACTCCTGCTACAGCTCCTGCTCCCACTTCCTTCTCTCTTACTGTCAATGTCAATGCGGAAATGTGGCTATGCAACTGCCATAGACAGGCAACCAATCAGCCCGTCAGCCAGTCAGCCAGCCAGCCAGTTGCATATGCACACATAGTTGCGAGTTTTTGCTGTTTAAATATATAAATTTCATATATTGGCGCTAATTTGATTGAATTTTCCAATTGAGCGACACAACGAACGAAAATGTAAGCCTTTATGCCAGTGCGCTTCTTATCCAATTATATGCACTCTCTCTCTCTCTCTCTCTCTCAGTCTCTTTCTCTCTCTCATACTTGCTCTGCTGCTCTGCTGGCTATTTGTCAGCGAGTGTGTCAATGGCGTCAGAGTCGTCATTGTGGCGCTGCTTGAAATCGAAACCGTAACCCAAGCCACACAACCAAGAGCCCAAACCAAAATGAAGATGCGGGCAGCAGCAGCAGCAGCAGCAGCAGCAGAAAAGTAACCGCAGTCGAAATGATAAACGTACAGACTGCGCACTTGATGATGAAGAATGTGCACATTATTTCATGCACGGCATGCCTGCATATGGCACTCTGCGCAAAGCACAAGACACAGACATACATATGCACACACACCCACACACACATACTCATATGCTACACAGATACAGTCAGTAGCGCAGGCAGGAAACTTAGCTCGGCTAAATGCTCTGGATTAAGCTATGGTAGCAATATAATATTATTTGCTGACCACAAATATAAAATATATACAAAATCGTATATTATATATGAGATTTATTTTTATTGTATGTTTAAATGCAATATTGTATGTTCGTTTATTTATATTTTAACAATGTTAAAAAGGTGCATTAAATATTAACTATTTGATTATGTTTAATAATAGATTTATATTAGTATGCAAAAATATATTACTATGAAAAATATTGTATGAAAGTATGTTAAAAAAATTCAAAATATATATATGAAAAAATTTAAAAAAAAAAAAAACAATGTTTATATTTATATATTTTTTGAAATGCATTTATACATAATTTATAACACGCACTTAACTAAAAAGGAAAGAAATAAAATAATGTAAAAATAAAAATAGTACATAAATGCGTATTTATTTATAAATTTTTTTTAATTAATTTAAAAATAAATATGTATAGAAGATATTTAAAAAAAATACATGTAACATAAGATATATATTATTCTTGTATGTATATAATTAAAAATTAAATACATGTAGAAAATATTTGTTTATATAATTTGCATTCAACTAAAGAAGAAATAAATAAAATGTTGTTATATAAATATTTATCATGTTTACTTATTTTTACTACTTTTTCTTTTTTCATTTTTCAGCTGAATTGAATTTTTACAATATTAATGCGCTAATTGAAAAAGAAAAAAAATTACAGCGCGTCAGCTCTTAATTCTAATGATATTGCGTTTTTGCTGCTAAAGTTTCTCTTTCTTAGAGCGCCTCCTGCTAATATGTAAAAAAAATGTGAATGTAAAAAATGTGATGCTTTTTCAAACTATTTTTATATAGTAAAATAGGTTAAATGCTTTCCCATTCAAGCATAAATTTTTTATATAATATTGTAAATTATACATCAATAAATTATTCAACACTTTTTCAATTGCCAATGAAAGTGAAATGCAAATAGTCTTATCTTAAGCTACGCCTCTGCACGACATCTGGAGAGAACTGAAAGAAAATGCTGTGGCTCATCAGTGTCGAGTTGACGTTGTTACTGTCAACGGATATTCACAGTGGATTATGCATAGTTTTAAAGCACCGCAGCCTTTGCCTTGATGAATACAAGGCAAACTAACGAACTGAGGCGATGGGGGGGTGGCTGAGAGTGCTTTGGACTTGGGACTTGGGCTGCGTTTCTAATTAGTGAAGCGCTGGGATCATTTGCATCTTATTGACTAAATTAAGTGGCTCAGTGCAAAAGTTTTGCGACTGCAAAGAAACTGAAAGCAAATGAATTGAAATGAAATACGCTGCAAATAAATATGGGAAAATTGAAAATTGAGAATTTGCATTTGCCAGTTGTCCGTTGCTCGTTGAGAGTCAAAAGGCAGCTTCCCAAATGTTTCAATTACCAACAGTGCCACACAGATACAGACAGACAGATAAACAGACAGACGGACGGACATATAAATAAAATCAAGACAAAGGCAAAAGCAACAACTGCAACAAATCTGTCATATGTCAAACTTTGCCATATTTAATTTCCTCTTTGCGAAATTAGTTTTCAGCAACATTTTTTCTGCATCACACACATACATGAATGTGAATATGAATATGAATACGAATGTGAATACGAATACATTTCATTTCTCTTTCGTATGGTTTTTTTTTCCTGTTCTGCTCGTTTGGGCGCGCGCAGCTGCAATAATTCATGTTCAAAAACTACAAATTGAGTCATAAACAACTTTTGATTTCGCATATACGGCATGCCGTCTGTCCAACTTTAGCTGCCTCAAACTCGATTTTCGCTTGTGCTGCAAACGAGCAGCATTTTTTGTTGCATACTTTTTGGGGGAAGGGACGGCGCGGCGTTGCCTGGCTGCCGGGGCCTTGACTCATGTTTGGACCGGAAGCAGAGCTCGTATTTGGGTGTGCTTATTGTAGTTAACCTTTTTTAGCTATGTCTGCATGTCTCTCTCTCTATCTCTCTCTCTCTCTCTTTATCTCTCTCCCTCTGCACTCATTAAATTGAAAAGCGTATAAAAACCGCTTATTTCATAATTTAGCAGCCGCAATTTTAGTTGTGGTTAAGTGTGCACGCAAATAAAATTAAAACAAGTTCAGTTTTGTATTTCATTTTTTTTTTTATTTTTATTATTATGTGAAATAACTTTGAAAATCGTTTAAAAAGGTATGCAAACAATGTAATGCCTGTTGGCCGCCTGACTGGTTGGCCAACTGTCTGGCTTACTTATGCATTTTATTCTTTATGATTTATATCGAAATACTCTTTTTCGGGCTGCCAGCCAGCCAGCCAGACGCACGAAAACAGTAACCAGGGACAGGCCCTGGCTGAGGGCCGCTCACCCAAAAAGCTTGCCGCTTAATTTCATTAAACATTTATGAAATAAAGGCACAAGCTGCTGGCGTATTAAAATTTGATAGTCTGCGGTGGTTCGTGTCTGTCTGTGTGTGTGTGTGCGAGTGTGGTGTGTGGGTGTGTGTGTGTGTGTGTATGTTGACTACGTATGCGTCATTGTTAATATTGTGCTGTGGTTTAACGCCAAAAGTCACCAATAGCTCTATATTTTTATACACTCAAGAGAGTCCTTGAGCTAAGCGAACTGTTTAAGCTGAATTGCTGAAATATATTTTGAAATTCAATGAAATTAATTTATTGCAATGTATGGATTCAAAACTTAAATAAAAAAAATAATATAAAAAAAAAAAATGAAATGAATTTAACAAACGTTAAATATTTGTATATATTTCTCTATTTTTTGAGGCATTTGTAGAGTATTTAAAATTCACCATGAACATGCTTCTCCTTTTTTTTTTTTTTGATATTTCGTTTGTTTGTCGCTGTTTCTTGGCTTTTTATTGTCTTTTGCAGTTTCAGCTGCACTGTGCACTTTATTTGATGGACTTGTTTATGAGCAATTTCCATTTTCATTTGTTGCCTGCACCTTTGCGAATGGCAATTTTTGTGTGATTTTTATTAATGTTTATTGCGCGCGAGCGTTTAATTTGTCCAGAAGCAGGAAGCGAATGTCGATGTCCTGCCATGCCGTGCCTTGCCTTGCCGTGCCATGCACTCGCAATGGAATTGCACTTGAATTCTGAGAGGACATGGCCAGCCGGTTGGAAATGCAATTTTGCAAATGCGTAACGCGTATTGCCGCGTGCGTTGTGATTGAGTCAAGTCGCTGGCTGGCAACCCAAGGAGTACGCATTTTTGGCCAAATTGCATTTTTAATATCATTTGCCAGAGCTGAATGAGATGCGCTGCCTGCCAGGTGCCAGGTGGCAGGTGGCCAGCGGTGGGTGGTGGGTGTTGTGGGTGTTTTGGGTGGGTTTTGTCATTGCGCATAATGAATGTGGCGCTTGCAAACAATTATTTTTATATGAATTGCAACGTTAACCGTAAACGTTCGTAGCTCAAACGGACAGCTCACTGGCATGGCATGGCAGACAGAGGGATGCCGCCATTTTGTGCTGTCACTAACGGTAACGGCAATGGCAACAGTAAAGGAAATGGTAAAGGCAACGTTAACTGTTGCCGGCAAATGAAAAGTGCGCGCATATTACATACTTCAGCGAACTTACAAGACATTTTGGCATTCTGTAATATTCATAAATGCCAGCGCAGTGCATAAGTAAGCTCACGCCAGCAATTCACCTGCGATTCGCAGCAGCATTCAGTTTCGAGCAGCTGCGGCCATTAAAAACTCCACTACAAAACTCATATTTATTGCCAAGCATTAGGTAAGGCAGATATCTTCAAGTAGAGCATATAACAATCTTAAAAAATTGTGAAGAAAAGCTGCCAAAGATTGAGCACAACATGGCTGAAGTCTAATGGGGAATTGTGAATTGTAAAATGATTAATCTTTAATTAAAAAAAAAAAAAATAAAGGTATTTTATTTTATATTTATTTTTATTCTTTTGTTTTGTTTTAAATTATTCAATACATTAAAGTAAATCCTTTTGCATATCTCTGATATCTATTACACAATTTCAACTATATCAAAAGAATATCTCTTCTTTTTCTATCTTCTATCTATCCCATTTCATTCATCGATTTGAGTTCAAGTTTTTGAAGCATTTTACAAATGTTTTGCCCACAATGAAAAAAAAAATTGGTTCAGCCTCTGCCTGGCTCTCATTAGATTAGAGTTGATTGTAATCTACGCCTTGCTATGCCTCCAAGTGAGCTCCGCCCCAGTGCCGCCTTTGTCCCGGGGCAGTGCAAATGCTGACATCTGTGACAGCAGAACCTTTTCCTTGACGGGGTAGGATGGAGGCGGCATGGTGGCATTGATTGTTTTTGCCACTGGTAATTTGAAACTTTAAAATATTTATGATTTATGTAACGTTGAGCGTTAGTTGTTGGGTCTGCATTTACCCTCGCAAGAAGCAAATCACAGCCAACCCCTGTCTGTCAGGCTTGAACTGGAGCTGAGGGACTCGAAATTTTTCATTATGAAGCTATGCAGACTAAGAACTACGTCTAATGGAGTCCAAGAGGCGTGGCTGGCGTGGCATTTTGCATGCACTCCTGAAAGCGGGGGCCGCGGCGAGCGAGACAAATATTTGGCACGTGCTGGGCAGGAGGCAGTGGGAGCAGGAGGCACGACGTTGGGGCAGAGCTGCCGAATTGAGTTGTCAGTTGTGCGAAAAGTTACGTTTTATGAGGGTTGGCAGGCCGGGGGCCTGGCGAAAGTTGCGAAACTTGCATTAAATATTAATAAAAATGTTGCCAAAGGGAGTTGCAGGTGACTTAAGACCGTGTGTGTGTGTGTGTCTGTGTGTGTGTGTGTGTGTGTGTGTGTGAGGCTGTGCGTATAATCCCAGGTCGTGGACGTGCTTAATAAATAAGCAGACGCGAAAAATAGCCAAGTTCCTTTTCTTGCGTTATTTTATTTCACAATATGAGGGCATTTGTGATTTGTCAAAGTATTTTGTTGTTCTTCCACTTCGACAGTTGTATTGATACGAGTGAAAAGGGGTTGTATTGCCGCCCCCTTTGGCAAAGCATAACAACCCCCTCGTATGTTCGAATTGGAATGACATCGAAAATATCTCACTAACAATTTATTATCAACCACTTAGGATCAGAATAAGCGATAGTCCATTGAGGCTTATTACATTCTCTAAAAACGAAATACCGCACGACATACTCGACTTTCAGTCGTTTTTCAGTTTCTATTCCAATCACCCACCCAGGCGCGCGATTTATGACAAGTGCAACAGTGCTGACAACAACAACAACAACAACAACAACATGAAAATCAACCCTTAGCAGCGGCTTTTGGTGTAGAAATTTTTATAGACCGTCAGAATGATATATGCATGCCAATATTATGACAACAACAGCAGCGGCATTGGCAGCGGCATTGGCATTGGCATTGGCAATAGCAACTACGTTCTGGCAACTGTTGAAATATGCCGCAGGGCTGACAGACCCACAAAACCCACAATAAACACATAGAAAAAGAAAGAGAGAACGAAAAAAAAAAAAGAAAAGCAAATCAGCAGCAATAACAACAACAACAACAACAAGCAACGAGCAACTAAAAAGACGATGGGCGTAAAGTTACGCGCGCATATGTAAGTGTCTGACTTCCGTTTCCGCTTGATATGCGACGCTCTGGCTGTTGTTGCTGCTGCTCTGCTATGAGGGGGAGGATTGCTGTTTTGTTGTCTGTGGAATGATGTTGCAGGGGGGCCTGACTGACTGGGGCTATTACATTTTACTTTTCATATTTGCCAGGAATAACCGTGAAATTGTTTTTCTAGTCTAGCATACATAAATGCGTGTGTGTGTGTGCGCCAACTACCCCTTTTTTGTCAATTCCGTGCATGGTTTGTCTAGTCTAGCATGTGGGCGCGCGTGTGGAGCACTTCAAACTTTCATCTGCGCCGCCCGAGGCCACGCAGTGATAGACGATCTGTGTGTGAGTGGCTAGCGGTAAATGCTATTTAAATATATAAATTTTAATAAGCTCTCGACCTTTGTTTTCAGCTCAACACATACACGCACACACACACACACACAGATATACATCAGCATTGCGTTTGTGTGCTGCAGGTACAGTGAAGCAGCCTTATGATGAAAGACAATTAGGTAAATGATTAAGAATAACAGATGAGTGTTTAGTGTAGTGGTTTTGTTATTTATTTTTGTTGACTTATATATACATATGGTTTCATTTTCAGCAAAGACTGTACAAATGTAGCATAAAGCTACTAGCTAACAATTTAAATATATTTTTAATATATTTAGTAATGTAAAGAAAGTAAAAGCACAATTATAATTATTTTTTTTTAATATGTTAAAAAATTCCTTTCTGATGTATTTAAATGGTAAACATGTTGTTAATTTCAGATTGCATTAACAGGAGCTGCTCCTCCCTCACATCGTCAAGCTATGCTATTAACAGTGTTATGTTCTGTTAATAGCATAACTCCCACATATTTTCTGTTTATTTTTAATATATGAAAAATATATAAATATATAATTATATGAAATTATATGCACAAATGAAAACTAAATACAGAAAAGAAGTGTTTGTTAGTATTCATATCTCTTTCGTTTTTATTTAAATAAATTTAATTGCACTTCAACTAGAATCTACTGTAGCCAAAAACAAATATTGAATTCGCTATTCAGGTGTGGGTAGAGTAGAGTGCGAGGTGTTGTAGGTTTGGGCTGCTGCTGGCAGCAGTGATGCAGCGAAGCAAAAAATCAAAATACAAATCTCGTCTTTCATATACAATTAAACTCAATTAAGTCCGCATATTTAAGCTGCAAATTGCAGTGGCGGCTCTTACTGCCAGACCAACACTCTCTGGGTCTAAGCTCAATTCCCAGGAGTAAGTGCATTGCCAGATAAACAAGGGTAAGACTCTAAAGCTGGCCAAGTTACGACAAAGCCAGCGAACTTGAACCGCAATTTTTTTTCGGCAATGCCCGCACTAAGACATTACGTTTTTCCTATTTTGTTGTATTATTTGGTTTTTGGCTACTTTTGCTACCGCAACCCTCATGAATATGTAAGCAAGTCGCTGTAGCGGCAAACGGGGGTTGACGGACCTGGTCTGGACCGAAACGAGGTGGAGGTGAAGAGTGAAAGCCACAAAGCGCACAGGTAACATGGCAAAGGCAACGCCTGTGCAGCAACAGACAAACATCAATAAACAAGAACCGTCGCGTAAATAATGCAACAGCAGAGGGTAGCAGACTGGGCCGAGTTGTCTCACGACTTGACTTGCCCACGAGGCACGCACGGCGCAACATCAAAAGCAGACGACAGATAGAGTCAGTCCTGTGTTTAGAGTATACGTGCCACCAGACACTCGCTTAACCAGACAGGCACACAGACATATAGAGAGACAGCTAGACTTTTCCCTTGTGCATTAACAGCCCCAGATATGGGTACATCTCTCTTTCTCTATATATATGTATTGGATATACTCATGTATAGAACATTTAAGTAGTTCCGACTGCAATTGTCTTAGCTGCTCATGCATTTTACATTTTTAATAGATTGCTTCGAATTAATAACACGCACAGCAGGCTGTTTGTTCATTTGGCCAGGGTCCAGCATATTAGTTTGCTCAATGTGGCTCTCGCTTGAGCCCAGGGGATGCATAACGCAGCGTGGTTTATGGTACAACGCGTGCCATTATCCCGAATGGGGCACAAAATCAAATCAAATGGCCAAGTGCGACGGTGGCGGCCGTGCGTGCAATTAGCTAAAATGCCGGCGTTACCAGCTAAGTCTACGGCCATTTCAATTTGCGGGTCAGAAAACTTTGCCAACCATCAACGGCGGCCACAGCAACAACAACAAAAACAGCTAAGATGCTGCTGCAACTGCCAAAAAAGTTTGCAGTGCCAAAAGAGCAACAAAAGCAACAACTGCAAAGTGCGGACAGGCTTAAAGCAAAAGAAAAAGAAAAAAAATCGAAAGTATAAAGAATAATAAAAGTGGCAAGGCTCAAAGTGTCGAAAACTGAATACTCTGCTGATATTTTTATGAATTTATTTTTTATTAATTATTATTATTTTTTTTTTTTTTAATTTTATTCATTTAAATATTATTTTTATACAAATTAAAATATTAAAAAATTTTACAAATATTTCACATATATTTTAAAAGCATTAAATACATTTTTATATGTTTTCATATATTTTTATATATTTCTATATTACAATCGATTAAGATAGGACCAACATGAAATTAATGAAAAAATAAAATAAGTTAAATACTTAATATTTTCCATTATTGCCTAAAAGAAGGTCAGAGAGTTGTTTTTAGTTTATTTATTTATTTTTTTATATTTATTTTTATATGCCGTCTATTGTTGGCAGAAAAGATATTGACAAAAGATTATTGAATAATTATATAAAAATAAAAAATTAAAATAAAATAAATAAATAAATATATAAAAAATATATAAATTTTAAAATAAATATAAATACAAAAAAATATATAAATTATTATATATACATAAATTATAAAATAAATATAAATACAAAAAAATATATATATAAATTATTAAATATATAAATTATAAAAAATATATAAATTATAAAATAAATATAAATACAAAAAAATTATAAAATAAATATAAATACAAAAGACATATAAATAAATATTCATTTTGAAATATTTAATATATTTTCAACTATCAAATCTGTCTTCATATTAAATAAAAAATTTAGCACTTCTTTATTAGGATTTCTCTCAATATACAAGGCTTAGACGAGCAGCAACAAGTTGCTTAAGTTAATTAACAACATTTTTTGTTTATATAACAAATAATATTATTTTAAATAAATAAATTTATAACGTGCACTTTATATATCTTTATTCCTTTAATCTTTTCAAATTACACAAAAACATTTGTCTTATATTGTCATAGTACCCATTGCTAGAGTATCCGCAGCTAAAGCGAAGCAAACTATGGGCAGAGAGCGGCAAAAGCCGACAGCAGGATGCGGCCAGGCGGGCAGGCGGCCAGGCAGGCAAAATATGCTTCAAGTGGCAAAGTTTGTGCTGAAGACATTAATTTGAGCCTGGATGATATTCAATTTAGGCACTCCGCAGAGACTTGTGGCACTACTAACCCACCACACACACACACACACACACACACACACACATACGTACAACGTGCAACAATGGCCGCAGCAACTGTAAAATATGACCAAAATGGTCAAACTTGCCAAGATATACATGCAGTATAATATATATATATATATGTATATAGTATATATTTATATGTATGGATAACTTGCTGACAGTGTTGGTAAAAAATGTTCGCTTGCCCAAAACACAACAACAACAACAACAGCAAAAAGAGAAGATGAAGAAGAATAGGGAAATGTATTTTTTGGCACAACTTTTTACATGCACATGCTGTGGCTTGTTTGTGTTGGTGTTCAGGCTCCATGCTTGGCTCCTGGTGCTGTTGCTGTTGCTGTAGCTCGTCCTGGTCAACTTTCCATGCTTGAGCGTCATTTTATTAAGTTGACAACACTTGCGCAACAAAAGCAGCCTGTCCATGCCTACAATTGGGGTCAGGCCGAAAAGAAAAAAACATTTTGTATAACTTTTTCTTTGACGCTTCACAAAACATGCGGCCGCCTGTGCTTCACTCTGGCGTTTGCCCGCTGCCTCCTTTAATATAGTTATTTTAAAGTTTTTCGTTTAATTTTCAATTTGCTGTGGGCGACATTTTAAAATTCCAACGCCAACGACGGGTCGTAGGCAGTGGCCAGTGGTGCCAGCTGTGGCCTTGTTTTAATGTGTACCAACTTCTTTTTGTTATTGTTTTATTATTATTATATATTTTTATTAAAATTTTTTTTTGCATACTTTGAGTCGAAATTGCTTTCGTATATGTGTATGTGTGTATATGTGTGTCTATGCATATTTTATATTTTCATTTGCACTCGTATTTTTGTTAACAAGCAATTTATGCATTTTCAATTTTTGCCTATTTATTTATTTTGCCAGCCTGCTGTTTGCACTGTCAACAATTCTCAGTATAGCACACACATGTATATATATATAGTTATATATATTTATATATAATCGGGCATGCAGTCGTGTGTCATGCGTGCGAAATGAGAAAAGTTTTCTCTACTTGTTTTTTTTTTTTTCTCTGGTTTTTGCTGCCTTGACCAACAGTCGGACTACATATAATAACAATAATAATTTGTGCTTGCTTTAACTATAACATAGTGTGATGATTATTGTTATTAGTATTATTGTTATTGTTGTTGCTACTTTTGTGCATGTATTTTTCTTTTCTTTTCTACTTTTTTTTGGGCTGCTCTTTGGCAGAGGCTGTTGGTGGGTGGTGAGCCGTTCGTGTTGCTTGCGGCTGGTCAATATTTTTGTAGCCACAGCAAAACATTTGCACTCGCTGCATGAAGTGTTTACAAGTGTCCTGTGCATTGTTTGTTTGCGTTCAGTGTAGAATGTACTTAAGCAATGGCATTCAAGAAAAATATAATCAACTCATGTGCACTTGAAGAAAAAATATGTTGTGTTGATAAAGAAAATTAAATATATTGCTTTTATTTCGATGAGAATGAATGAATGACTAAATAAAGTTGTTTAGAATATTTGAAATTAGATTAATGGAAATTGTTGGTGTGGAAGCTCGCCTAAGTACAAAGTCATTGTTGTAATTCCTCGTCTTTATTTTGGCTTTTCTTATACGTATAATTATGTAGAGGTTAAAAAAAAGAATATCCTAATAGTCGATTGCGAACCAGTTCTCCTGAACTGGAGTGAGAGTCATGTTAATAACAGCGCATAATACTGTTAATAGCATAGCTTGATGATGTGAGGGAGCTGCAGTTTCTGTTAATGGCATCTGATATTAACAAAAATAAAATCATTACATTTTTAAAATGATTTTATATATTTCTTTATTATGTTTAAGCTTTTTCTTTGTTGATTGTCATTTGCTAATTTCTTTATTAATAAATTTAAAATATTTTTGTTGGTATATAAGGAATTTTGAACATATTCCACTGCTTGGATTAGTTTCATCTGTTATATTTAATAGATGTGCTCCTTCTTTCATAAGCAGCTTTTATATTCTCTTAAATATATTTTCAAATATTCTTCATTTGCTCGGCAGCACTAGGCGGACATCGGAGAGAGCAAGCGCAGGTTGAGCGAAATTTATGCTACTACTAAACTACTACTACTAAACTTTACTTCGTTGTGCTACGAACGCTAGGCTTAGTTTAGCGATGTGCTAAGTGAACGAATGAGTATGTCCAAATAGAGAGAGGGAGAGAGCGTTTGCTGCTCATGAGTTTAACTGCTGGCGCTCGTGATCGTTAGCTGCCGAGCCGAATAAGCTTCGTGTTGCGACGATCTATTTACGAGCGCTCTTCGTGCGATGGTTGGCTCTCTTTGCTGCTCATGAGTTTAACTGCTGTCGTTCGTGATCGTTAGCTGCCGAGCCGAATAAGCTTCGTGTTGCGACGCTCTTTTTACGAGCGCTCTTCGTGCGATGGTTGGCTCCGTCTACACAGGCTGCTGTGGCATTAATTCGAATTAAAAAAAAAGAAGAAAATTGAATGAGCTTAAATATAAAATAATAATATATTAATATGAATTAATAATAATTTACTTGCTTTTATTTTGTTTAAAGCAAATTCTAATAAAAGTAAAAACCACAATCATTTCAATTTTATGCAATTCTCTTTAATGGCAATTAAAAACGAAAATTGCTGTTAAGTAAGAGAAATTTAGTAGTTACCTAGCCAGACTTCTAGACTCTTTTAGGGTTGTCCTTTGGCCGTATCGCAAAAGGATTTTAACTCGTCCAGACGCCACACAACTCAGGCTATAAATTGTCAGCTTTTGTGTACACAAAAATGCTTATACTTACCAATAGGCAAAAGTGTGTGTATGTGTATGTGTGTGCGTGTGTGTGTGGAGCACATACATCTATGGATGCTTGTGTGAAACGTGGCGAACTAGCGACCTGGTCCCAGCTGCGTGGCGAACTTATGGCATCGATAAAGTAATGAATTACCAGTTTTGTTGTGGCCCTCTGCTGCTGCCTTTGCTGGCGCCCCGTAAAAATAGTATAACTATAAATTGTATTTGTATTTTATTATTGCGTCTGAGCATTGTTGTTGCCATGAGTATTGTCAAACATTGGCTCTGATTACGCTGTCAATAAGCTGGCAAAATATGATTGCCCGAGCCCAAAACCAAGCCCTCTCTCTCTCCCTCTCTTTGTGTGTTGTTTTTTAGCCCTGTTGCTTTGTCGCCTTTGTGTGTGTGTATGTGATGTTGTTGTTGGCCGTGTTAGAATTATGCTCGTCATGGCGGCACTTCCGTGCCCAACGGCTGTTTGCCTATTGTTGTGGGTTGCCGAAGGAGTAGCAGAAGCAGCAGCAGGAGTAGCAGCAGCAGGAGTAGCAACAGAATTCCATGCAGACTCACTGCTGAAGATAGCAAGGTGGGCTTTGGCTGGCATTTATTGGTACTGGGCCGCTCGTAGCTGTCGGGCCTGTCGGACTGTCTTCGTGTTTTTTAAGTTATTGCATGGGGAATCGGACGTAAACTAAACAAACGTGGCCAGGATGCCATCCTTGCACGCTGCTGAGCATAATAACAAATGGAGCATTGGCGTTGTCTCTATTGTTGTTGTTGTTGCTGTTGTTGGTGTGTGCGACAATCTCGCTGGCTGCCTGGCTGGCTCGAAGGCTGTTCTATCGCAAAAATCCCCAGATCCCTTATGTAATTTTTAGATTTCCTGCTGCTCATTGGTTTTGGGCTACGCTTCACAGTATATACATTATACATATTCATAGATATATATGTATATATATATATATATATATATATATATATCTTTTATATCTTTATAAATGGTTTGCTTTATGCAGCCATAAAAAATGAATTAAACCTGTTGCCAGCCATTTGCAATATACAAATTGAAGCTGAAATGGAAACAGAAACAGTAACTGAAAGTTGAAGGCAAAAGGCTCAAAGCTGAATGCTGAAAGCTGAAAGCTGAAAGCTAAAAGCTGTAACTCGGTCTGCGCCTTTGCTTACCAAATATGCACTGTCCTAATGAAAGTCAAGATGCCAGCCAGTCAGTTCTGGCCAAGTTGCGGCTAGTTGTAGTAGCTACCTATCAGTTGCCAGCAAATTGCAAGTTAAACAAAGCTAACGAATTGCACGAAGAAGAGAGCTCTCTCTGTGTGTGTGAGGGAGGGGGGCCAGACGGATAGGATTTCCGTCAAAAGTGCCGCAAAAAACCAACCGAAATTGCTTAGAAGTGCTCGGATTGGCATGAAGAGCGGCAGAAGGTGAGAGGGAGAGGGTGAGGAAGAGTGGAGTGGGGCTCTCTATGGTGGGGCTTAAAAACTGCAAATCTCTTGGATAAGGGCGAGCAACCAGAAGTCAGCAACAGCAACAGCAGCAGCAGCTCGAGCAGTCCAACATTCAGCAAACGGCAGCAGCCGCAAGTTGCCTGTCGACGGGCAAACTTATGGCTAAGACCACAAACAAATTTCATGCTGCAATGTTGCACAGCCAAAAGATGCCAGCAGAGTCGAGTCGAGTCGAGCGGGAGCGAGAGCGGTAGCGGGCTGCGGGCGACCGAATTAGATGTGCAAGAAAATTGTCTTCCTGTATGAATTTCATAATTTCCCAAGTTTTAGTTATGAAAAGCAAGCAATTTCCTTTTTGCCAACTGGCAGACGAGCTGAGCTGGTTCTCCTGGCCGGATTCTGCTGCTAGGTGTGCCATGGCTTTGGCTTACGCTTAAACATCGTATATACACGTGAATGTCTGTGTATGTGCGTGTGTGTGTGTGCGTGTGTGTGTGTCGGCAATTTGGCAAGTTTAAACTTTTAATGCGAATCACTTGCGCAAGTTAAGCCTTTAGTTGGTGTTGGCGTATGCGTCATATGCCTTGGATTAGTTTTTCAATTTCTGCGCCTCTTGTTTGCTGATGTCATCGAGACAACTTTAGAGCCAAGCTGCCACACACATACACAACACAACACACATATGACCACACTTCAAACTCTGCTCTGTTTGTTGTTGACTTTCTTTTTTTTTTATCTGCTGTTGATACCCTGTAGAGCTGGTTGTTGTGGGGTCTTTTAGCTTTGCTTTTGTTCTATTTATAGCAACAATTTGTATATACAACAAATTCCATATATAACTTCAATTGCAATATAATATTATTTAGCTTGATTTATTCCTCTCTTTTATTTACAAATTAGTTGCACTTCTTGTGACTGTAATCCCTTGCTTAGTCTAGGGTATATTTTAGTTAAGATTTCTTAATTTGTGCATTCTATTGTTTAGCTTTTTTTTTTTATGTTATTTTTTATTTATTTCTTGGCAAGCTGACCCAATGTCTGGGCGCCCTCAAGGGGGTAGTGTGTGTGTGCGTGTGTGGACTTTCAACCCTTTGTCACATTTTGCAATTTATGTTATTGTGTTTTGTGATTTCTATCAACAACTTTTACTTTTAAGCAAATCTGCAAGTCTTGTGCTGATATTTGAGTTCCCAATGCTCTCGCTCTCATGCAGAAAGCAATAAAAATTGTTTACAGACATTATTTGCGCATCCTTTGCGGAAGCACCTTGTATGTCTTACAAGCCTCTCTGGCTGCCTCTCGACTACCTACCCCAAAAAAAGATTTTCCATTTAAATATTTTTTCTAAAATACAATAGCAGAAGAAGCAGCAGCAGCAGCAGCATCACAGCCATGCCTTGGTCATTGTGTAAGCAGTGTGTTTATTTTGTTACCCGACTATTAAAGCTCTGCACACACACACACCCGCTCAGATATACTCTAATAAACTAATGCTTCTCTTTTTGGGGCTGCTTTTGCTGCCCTTAAATCTATTACAAGGCAGTTGGACCATAGTTTGTTTGTTTTCTTGTTGTTGTTGTTATTGTTGTTGCTGCTGGCTTATTTGCAAAGCATTTTACGGTGTTGTTGTCCATTGGATTGGGATTATGTATTGAGAAATCTTTGCCCGAATCAGAGGGTGGCTAACATACACAAACACACAACGCCAGCAGCAGCAGCAGCAGCAGCAGCGGTCGTTGAATACTCGTGCTCAGGTGCAGGTAACACATTTTGCTCGATTTACTATCGATATTTTGACCCAAAGTATTCGCACTCTAATGTGAATCTAATATGAAAATTGTACAAAAGTTTTTGTTACCCCTCTTCTTCTTACGTTTTTTTTTTTCTTACAATTTATTCATTGTATTTGCTTTTAGACACATTTAAGCTGTTTCATTTCACATTGCTCAAGATTTATTTTGGCCTGCAGCCTACGTAAAAAAAATTTTAAAAAAGAATCTCCTTTGATTTATATATATATTTATTCAATTTTCTATTTTTGTTATATTATTATTTGGCATGGAAATTGCTTTTAAATTTAAAGAAAAGAGGAAGAAAATGTTTGTAAATTTTAATTTATTTTTTATTTTTATAGGATTTGCACTTTAAATTTTTTAATTATTTATTATTTTTAATTGCTGTAACTTTTTTTTATTTATTTTTTATTTTTATATCAATAAAAATTTGTACTTTAGAAAAAATTGCTTTTAATATTTTTATTATTATTATTATTTTTTTTAATAATATAAAAAATATTTATTTAAGTATTATTATTTTATGAATATATATATAAAATATAATAAATTATATATTTATTAAAAAGTTTCCCTTAAGCTTGCAAATCAGCTTCATTTGGTATACGATAAATCAGACGCTTGACCATCAGCTCAGTTCTGCTCAGTTCTTTTTTGTACTTAAGTGTTTTTTTTTTTTTTGTACTCTTTGAATGTTTGGTGAACGTATGTGTCACTTAGCTCTGCTGCTGCCCAGGCTCTGCCTGCGCCCAGTCGCAAATCGCAAATGCTGCCTCTCCTGCCCCTCCTGCCAGCTAGCCGAAAAACAACTTCATTTAGCACGCATAAAGCAGGAGGCGACATGTGTGTATGTGTGTGTGTGTGGCGGCAGCTGAAGCTGAAATTCCTTATGCCAGGCAAAGTGAAACTGTCACTGCAAAGGTTTTTTATATATTTATTTTTTTTTGCTCTCCTTTTTTTGAGCTTGCCTTGCTAAGAAATGTAAAGTTTAGCGGGCAGAGAGAGCAGAGGGCAAACATACTAACATAAGTACGAGAGTGTGTGAGGGGCGCTATGGGTTGCATATTTAAATTTATGATTATGTCGTTATGCTGTCTGCCCACATTGCTTAGGCGAACGAAAAAGTGACAGCGGCAAACTTAATACAAATTTATGTGCAACATATTTTTGCACTTTTTCTGGGCATAAAAAAAAGCAGCAGCTAGCAGAGCTAAGAGGCCGAGCCATTCAGCTGGTCAACATATGCCGCTTGCTGCTGGACAAAGTTTCGCTGTTGATGAGCTCAGGACTTGGGACTCGAGACTCGGGACTCACAGCTGCACGGCTCAATGGACGTTGTTTGTTTTGTTGCTGTTGTTGTTGGTTTTATTTTCTTTGTTTTTAAAGCGAGCATTAAATGCGAACATTAAAATGCCTTTTGCCGTGTCTAAATTGCATTTCATCTAGTCGAGTCATGCTCGAAAATGACAAATTCTTACATAATAAGACGGCGGCAAGAAAAATGGCCTTCATTTGGCAGGTGAGACGGCGTGAAATTGACTCTGTGGAAATTGTAAAAACAACAAAACAGCAGCAGCGAAGCAGGCACAAGCTGCGTAGCTAACTCATTTTTAAATACAAATTTATGTTGTTACATTTTTGTGAGCTGCGCGGCAAATAAAAAATTTGATTAATTCGCAGCGCCTAATGGCGGGCTATAAATTCTGAGTTAATAAAACCAGGAAGCCAGGCTGCATGTAGCCAAGCAAGCTGTCAGCCTGAAGCTCGCAGCTCGCAGCTCGCAGCTCGAAGCCTTCGTCTTCGTCTTCGTCTTCTTCTTCTACTGCTTCTGCTAATAACAAATTTGTCACGAGCCACTTTGACAGTTGTGTGTCACAACTCTGAGCTCCATTGCTGGCCGCAAAGACCGCAAAAGGGGCAAATGCGACACCTTCCCCCTCAGATCCCCCTAGCCGCACAATGTCAGCGCTGCCAACTGCCAACTGGTGTTGAAGCACTGTGGTTTAACAATGGAACTCAAAGGCTTAAGCTATTCAGTTTATTGTTGCTTGCAACAGTTATTATAAGCAGTTTGTATTTCATATTTTATGTAATTTTATTTAATTATACGTGTGTGGGCTGTTTGCTTAGTAATCTTAAAACGAAAATGTATTGAAAAAACTCCGAAATGCGTAATGGCGACTTTGACAAGGAAACTTGTTCTGCTTGTTCTACTTGTTCCACATGTATCAGGGAAAGAGTCGATCTTTTGCACTCTTTTCTAATTATTCTAAATAAGCAGATTGCTAAGAGTCGTAGTTTAAAAAATTCAAATCGTTTCAATTTCTTTCACTTCACTTTTCATATGCAAGTTATCATTTTTACCTCTCTGGCGAAGTCTCTCTGCTCGTGGAATACGTATGTACATACATATGTGTGAAGCGTTCCTACAGCAATTGCGTCGAAGTCGACTGAAGCGTCTCTTTCTCTCCCTCTCAAGTAGGTTGAAGCGTCCCTCTCTCTCTCTATCTCTCCCTCTCTCACTTTGAACCCTTTTGGTTTCAATTTATGATTGCTTTTATTCTTCATTTGCTCAACTACTGTAAGCTCTTTCAAATTCAAGTTCGCTCCTATCTAATGTTAAATTTATTATTATTATTAATATTAATTTATTTATTTATATATATATTATACTACGCTCTATATACTTATATATATTTATTTATAATGTATTATATTATATATTTATTATTTATTTATTATTAACAAATTATTTTATATATTTAGCAAATTATTTTCTTATATATTATACACATATTTTTATTTAATTATATATTTATTTATATATATTTTTTTTATTTATATATTAAGCATATTTTTTTTCTTATACATTATATACATATTTTTATTTATTTATTTATATTTTGTTATATATTTTTTTTTATATATTTAGTATATTTTCTTATATATTATAGACATATTTTTATTTATTTATTTTTAAAAAATATTTTTTCTAAATTAAGTTATAGACCACTGTGCATGAACGATAACAGTTTCTATTGCTGTTGCTGTGGCTGTTGCTGCTTTGCATGCAAATCAGAATGACAAAAATTAAATTTTCTTTCTTAAGCATTGTGCGATTGGTGATTGGCTTTCCTTATTTTATTTTTTTTTTATTTTTTTTTTTTATTTTTTGCTAGCCATAAAAATTGCCTTTTGCCACTTGAAGTGCAAAGCAAGAAAGATTGCACAAAAGTAAAGTAAAAGCAATTTATTATTGAATATAAATGAAAGCACAAGGATTACAATTGTTTATCACAATAATTTGTGAGTCTGTGCAGATGAGTGTAAATGTAATGTAAATGAAATGTTAATATAATATATATACAATAAAATATAAATTTTACATATTATGTATTCATATATTTAAAAATACTAATAAAAATATATATATATATTTTTTTTTACATTCTTATTGATTTAAGCTCATTTAATAACACACGAACCAAGCCATATGAGCTCATTTGTTAAGATGGGAATATTTGTATATTTTCACGATATTTACTGCACTACATTAAGCATTTCTATCAAATGCTACACAAAAGCTATTAAGTACGTACTTAAATAAAATCTTACTTAAATACATTCTTAAAGACATCTGCAGCTGTAATAGCAAACTTTTTGTCTACACCCCAGCTGATGGCCAATAAAATACGTTTAATATATAAATTAATAACTGAAACATGGTCCAGTCAATTGGACAGGTTGTTGGCACGCACAAGTCTACTCGTAATTCGATTAGAGCTCACAGCGTTGGCAAACTGTCGGCTGTCATTTGGCCATTTGGACTCGCCGAGTTTTTGAGCGTCTGTTGTAATTAGAAGCGATCACGATAGCTGCGGGTGGGGTTAAAGTAGCTGAAGAACCTTTTAGTGCTGGCTGGCAAAGTGCATTCAAATTGGCTTAAACTAAGACTGTTAAGCGTGCAGCTGTCTAATTGTATTTGGTGCTTGCTGTTGCCACACTCCCTTGGCTGCTGCTAACCCTCTGGCGGCAAACCCTTTGGCTTGGCCCGCAAGTAATGTGAAAGTGCCAGCAACTTCAAGATTTATTAGCATCAAGATTAAAGCATTAAAAATTTTCAGACTGCGTGGCACACGCACAGCCACAGCTACCCAAAAAGAAAGTCCTAGAGAAAGTGAGTGCAATTTTCGTTGGGGCAACATCATCAATTTAGAGTCGTTGCTGTTGCGGTTGTTGCTGCTGCTGCTGCTGCTGTTGACTGTTTCCGCCGGAAGCGTGAAGCGAACTACGGCAACAACAACAACAACTACGACAACAACAACAACTACGACAACAACAACAACTGTATTGCAATGCGCACTTTGGCGGTCAAAACTTTCAACATTAGCACTTAATTTACTGACGCTACTTAATGAAGTCTACACTTGGCTAATTTACGCGAAACGCGTTTGCCTCTCACTTATTGTTGTGCATGTGTGTGTGTGTGTGTGTGCCTCATTAAACTGCCAACATTTTTGTAAAAACTTTGCACATATTCAGCTTCATTTCAATCAACATTTTATATCAACTTTAAGCGCGAATCTTTTCAACATTAAAAGATTTCATAAGTACAGTTGTTTTAGTTAGTTTTGAAGCATTATTAAATATTAAAAAAATATTTAAAAATAAATGATTGAATTTTGTATTAGTTTAAACATCACACTAACAATCTACATTCAAATTTTTTTTTAATATGCTCAATAGTTTAGATTTAGGTTTAGATTTAGACAACAAATCTTAACTGGCAACTAATCTTAACAATCTAAATGCTTAAATTACTTGAACTGTTCATGACTGGGATGAGCATTGAGGAACTTGTGTTTATTATCGACTTCAACTAGATAATATAGAGATGCTTGTAAATTAAGCTCTTATATACAAAAATCTAACCAAAAGAAATCGCTCTTCGAATTAACATATTCATAATCAAACTTCAGCCTCTCAGCGCACTTCCAGCTGCAGCATGCTCACGATAATTTATTGGTAATCTGAAGTACTAGAGTAAGCTAGAGAATCTGCACTCATCGAACGTCAGTTAATATCTCTTTATACATGCCAGCGCTTGGCTTAATACGATCAAGCCGATGCGCCATGAGAAGGAACACGATGGAATGGAACAGCGAGAAAGAAAGGAATAGTGTGAACATGAAACAAATGCTAAAGAATCTCTTTTTTATATATAAAATATAAAATATATTGAATATATAATAAAGAGATTTCCATTTTCGTACTATTTCTTTCATTCTTATTATATTTATTTCTCACATAGCTAATCTCTTCTTCAAATCACTTCCCTTGCAGCTGCAACATTCCTAGCGCTGACTCACAGCAATAAATAGAAGCTGTAGGTACATGATTGCCACTCATTTGATAAATATTTAAAAATACATGATTGTATTAGAACAAATAGGCTATTGAAAACGTTGTGCGCTATAAATTCAAAGTAACTCCGCAAAGTAAGCCATGCTGATAAGGCATGAATGAAAGACGGAAATGAATCAACATGCAAATATATATGTATAAATAAATCATAAAATAATAATAATAATTTATGCGCCAGGGTAACCTCAGCAGCGATTTGTGTGAGCGAATGTCGATCAGTGCTTTAAGTTCTTTGATTGGCTTTGGTTGGGTCTGCGAAATGAGCTACAAATGTGAAGCTCGAAATGCGCGTTTGGCCATTGCGTTGCTATCAATATTTATCTCAATGGCTGTTATTGTGTGCGTCGATCGACTGCCTCAACAGCTTAAGCAGGGTAAATATCAAATTGATAACGAAACGGCAAATAAAAGTTGACAAGATAAGAAATTGCAGATCAGCTGATTGTGAATCACATTTGCCTACTGCAGCTAATTGCGAGCATTCTATTATTTGTGGGCTCTGTCAAGGTGGGTATCTTTAGTAATATGCATATTTATAAGTTATTATTATTATTATTATTATTATTATTATTATTTGCAGCACAAGCAATGGTATTTTGTGCCTTGGCTGGTGATAGCTGCCCTTTTCGCTTATGCTTTGATTTACAAAAGCATTGACTATATGCTGCACCCGTGGAACGATGTGAGGGTTGCCCTGGAAATCATATGTTTGCTTTACATTATATCAGGTGGGCAAATATTTTTTAAATAATTCTTATTGTTATTGTTTATTGTATGCCTCACTTAGGTTTCTGGTTGTATTTCATCTACGCTGTATATAAGGATTTTCAGGACATGTGTGACGAAACGCTAGTTGCACAAAGCTCTGCGAAAGGCTATAATCAATATTTCGAAATATAATTTCATTAATAAATAAACAAAAATCTGCCCTTTTTATGCGAAAGCCAGCTGTAAGAGGGTGTTACACTTTTGATCTAACATGGAAAAGTGTGAAATGCAATTGAGCTGGAAAAGAACACGCAAACGATGTCGACGCTTGTACAAATTAGTGTGAACATTGCGGTTAAGTGGGTGTGAGTGACTCTGTGTGTGTGTGTGTAACCGGAAGCGCAGCCAAAACTAAAATAAGCGTTAAAATGTCTGCAAAAGAAGTAAAGTCGCAGTATCAGCTGCCGCTGCGGCAGGCATGCGTTTTGAAGGGGAGACCACGTTGCATGCGTATTGCATTACCAGTGAGTGTATAGCCACAACACACACACACACATACACATACAGGCACACTCAGGATGGGGTCGCATGCACCAAAGTGGCATATGAATAGATACATGCGCTGTTTGTTTGTTTGTCCGCCCGTCCGCTCGTCCGTCTGTCTGTTTGTCTACCCATGGCTGAGTTGTCGTAATCCAACGAGCAGACAGGTTAAATACACCGCAAGGACAGACCGCACACACAGACACACTGATGCGAAAAAATGGGAGCAAAACGAGTTAGAATAAAGTGGCAAAGGCGGCAAACATGTGCTGCTGCAACAGTCGCGGCGCTGTGGCATACAGCAGCCAGCAGCCAGCAGCCAGCACCCAGGCAGGCCAGACACAGCCAACAAACAATAATAATGCAACAATAGTGCGCGCCACAAACAAATTGCTTTTGTATGTCTGCCTCTGTCTCTCTAACCCACTCACACTTTCACGCTCCCTCCCTCCCTCTCCCTCTCTCTTTCCCTCTCTCTATCAGCGAGCTCACTTGCAGATTAGTTTCGTTGTAAATTTTTATTTGCCTTTCTAGACGAAAAAGGGCAGAGGCGTAGCCAGCAGCCGCAGCTGCTGTGAAGGGGGCGCTCCTGCAATTAGCTGAGCCAAAGCTCATACAAAAAACTTTGCGCACTGCGTGGCACAACTTCGATTTGCTCGCTCTCTCTCACTCTCCCTCTCGCTCTCTCGCTACGCCACTGTGCAGCTGTCTGGTCTAAGCTTTTGTTGTCTGCAAAGTTTGGCTTTGACACAACACACCACATATATGTACCTGGCCAAGTTTGAGCGCGCCCCCGCCCTTGCAGCCGAATCCATTCATTGCAGCGTATAAACTTGTTCAGCTAAATTGAAAATTAACTATAAATTTGATGGCAACATGCAAAAATCCATTTCTCTGTCCACGGCACGGGTGCTTCACTGTGGCAGGTGTCAACAACTGGCAGTAGTTGACACCTCAGCAATGGCGAAATTTAATGCGCAACTCCCTCCCAGAAGTGTTTCCAATACAAAAATTCATTAAAAAAGTCGGTTTGAAATGAAACAAGTGAAAGCGTTGCAAACGAGTCGCAGCGACTGCTTAATGCTCGCGCTGCTTCCTTTGAAGCATGGCAAATATTTAGTTATAAATTAGTTTCTGCACGAGCCTAGGCACATTTTATAGCTCTAACTAGATGTGGGGTTAATCTTTGTTGTTAGCTTTAAATCTCAGCTTCAAGCCTCAGTTTTAAGCCTCAGCTACAAGCTTCAAGCCTCAGCTTCACGCTTCAAACTTCAGCCTCAGGCCTCATTCTGATCTCAGCAGCAGTCTCAAGCAGTCTCAGACTCAAGCTGGAGCCTGATTAAGACTGAGGCCTGAGCTGATTGAGGCTGAATTCGGAGACTGAGACGGAACCTTTGGCTCTGCTTCTGCATCTGACTCAGACTCAGCCTTGGCCTCTATTTCGACAAAGGTCTGTGATTGAGGCTTGACTTTGAGGCTGTTTGAGGCTCAGGCCATTGGCCTTGCAGCGGAATCTGAGGCTGACGCTCAGACTGAGGTCTACGGCTTGAGCTCTGGCTCTAGCTCTGACTCTGCCGCTGGTTCTCACTCTAGCTTGAGCTCACACTCAGCTTGTGCCTCTGCTTCTGCTTCTGAAGCTGCCATTGGCTCGCGCTTGAGCTCAGAGTCACGCTTGCTACCTGCTACTGCCGAGGCTGAAGCCTAAGTTTGAGTGCAGCTGAGACAGAGCTCATGTGTCTGCCTCTGCTGCTGCTTGCTGCTGCTTCTGCCATTGGCTCTGGCTCAGTCTCTGCCTTTCGCTTAGACTCAGCTTTGAACTCAGCTGCTGCTATTGACTCAAGTTTGAGCTCAGACTCATCAATTGTCTCAGCTTCAGCAACTGCCTCTATCAGTCTCATTGCACAACATTTTCTTCAGTGCTCAAAGCTATATATATATATATTTGCCAGTTCAAGTCAGTCGCTTGCTCAAAGCCGATATGCTCATTTGCACTTTGTGAACGAGCATAAAAATGTCCGAAATTGAATTGCCCAAAAATTTGTTTGTGGAAGCCCTACAGAAGCCGCACAAAGGTGCGAACTACTTGTACCGCTCCAGGCGGGGTGTGGCGGGCAGGGCGAAGTGTCGACTGTTAACCCTACTGACAAGAGACGCTCCATAATAAGTAATACATGTTTTGTTGCGTACAAGTGTTTGGCCCAAAAAAAAAGGGTCGAGGCTCGGTACGTTTTATAGCCGACGCCTTTTTTTTTTTTCTTTATGCCTTGCTGTGCGGGGGAAATTAGAAGTGTGAAGAAAAAATGCTGTTGAATTTAAGAGGCTTTAAAAAAAAGAAAAGCGCATAAAATGAAATTCAATAAAAGCTAAGCGAAAGGCCTATGAAAATAAACACAATGAACAAAAGTCAGCGAGTGAAACTAATAAATTTTTTGTCAAATTCAACAAATCACACAGAGTGAAAGAGACAGAGAGAAAGAGAGAGAGGGAGAGTGAGGCGGGTAGAGAGATATGCACACACACGGCGAGCTCGTTTGAAACGTTAGCGGAAATCATTTAAGCTGCCAAATCAGCCAAGCAGCTGGGCCAAAAAGCTGCCGTCAAGCTGTACGTATTATTAAGGTAGTCGACTCTGGCTGTGGCTGTGGCTGTGGCTGTGTGGCCAGATGCCAAGGCAGAAAAAAGAAGAAGAAAGAAAACTGGGCGATTAATATTCATTCAGTGTCGCGCGTATATCACTTTTTATTTGCACAGGCAACGAGCGAGCGCCGGCAAGTATGCAATGGAATTCGCCGCACGCAGCAGCAGGTGAGCAGCGCATGTATGTCTCTCTGTGTGTGTGTGAGTGTGTGTGTGTGTGTGTGTGTTGCGCGTGTTGATGTGTATGAGTAACGCACAATTACATACAACAATTTGTGCTTTGTTTCTGTGCACGTCCATGCGACCCCAACTCCCAAATCACCAAAGAGCATTCGTGCTGCAGACCAAAAAAAGAAAAAAAAAAACCCAAAAGCCCAAGCAATGGCCAAGGCAGAGCGAGGCAGGCCCGAGCCAGGCTAGGCCAGTCCCAGACCGAGCTGCCTGACTGCCAGGTTTGGTTGGCTGGCTCCCCCTAAGGAGACGTGCACTTCAAATTGGATGGCCAAACATCAAGTTGCAGCTGCAGCTCGATGCTCTAGCATTTTTCTATGTTGCCATGTGAAAATTGAGAGAAATTGCCAAACGACTTGGTAAGCGATATTCTGTTTTGACAAGCTAACACACTCTCGACAGCCAGTCAGCCAGCCAGCTAGCTGAGAACCTGAGCTGAGTGGGCTGACAGGTGTGCCAGCTGCTGCTGCTGCTGCTGCCACTTGGCATCGCTGTGTGCGTCTTGTTTTCCATTGCTTTCTTTTGGTTTTTATTTTGAGAGCTGGTGCCAAGAGGACATTGCGTCAAATCAAATGAAATTCGACTGGCCAGCGAGTCAGTGTTGCGTTACAGCAGCGCAGCAAGGCCCACAAAATTACCACTGGGATCAGGGCAAATGACGCGAAACAGTCGCACGGACAGGGAACGACAAAGCAGAAAGGACAGCAACAACAACAACAGCAACAACAACAGCAATAGCAACAACAACACGTGCCTTACATAAAAATCGTGCAGGCCATGTTAAACGTTTATCCCTTTTAGCCCCAAGGACTCAACAATGAAAGTCTTCAGTTTCAATGGCTCGTTTAGCCACTGGCTGCCTTGGCTGCCTCGTAAGCTGAGACTGATTGTGATGCTGTAGTAAGTCGAATTCAGGATAAATGCCGCATCATTGGTTATTTATATGCGTGCAACTCTACCTGTATACGTTTATCTCTATATATATAAAGGAAAAGAGCGTGTAAGAGAGAGAGAGATATTTATTTGATTTCATTGATGAATGTTGCTGGCTTTGCGTCCACTCACAGTGGCTTATGTCCTGTCATTAAGTTAGCCTCAGCTATGCTTAGCTAAACATATGGCCTAATTGAAGCTGTCTCCCTCTCTCTCTCTCTCACTCTCTCGCTCTGACTCTCTCTGATTGTGAAATTAATTAAATGGCATTCAAATGATTGGCTACGTGCCATTATTAATTTGTGCATAAATTATGCACATGTCTTAATGCCAAATGATTTCCTTTTTATGGCCAATCACTCGACTTGCCCACAAATTAATCAGCTCCGGCCTCAATTTCGTTCTCACTGAAAGTCCGCGTGAAAGTCCTCGTAAATATTTAAATGCAGCACGTTCAACATTTGCCTGAGCTCATTAGAGCCGATTGCTTTGATTTATAGTCAACTCCTTCGTACGGTGCTCACTCATGTTTACCATATCAATAATTATGGAAATAATTAAGCGTGCCAAAAGCGATATGTATTTATTTTATAGGCTGATTGGATATTATTCTAGGAAATATCTGTTGCAGTGGAAAAATATGTGGAGAAATTATTAAATGAAAGCCTACATTTATATGTTAAGGTGTAAAAAAAAAAATAAATATTTTAAAAACAATTTTTAATAAAAGAAGAAAGTGTTCATTATTTATTAGAGTTTATAAAAAGAAAAAAATAAATAAATAAATAAAAAATATAAAAATAAATGTAACAAATTTTTTTTTGTTTAATAATAATAAAGAATAAAAATAAATTAACATGTAAAAAACAACTTTTAATGAAAAATATGAAGTTATAAAATGTAACCTTAAATTTATAAACTAGAATTTATATAAAAAAAATTGAAATTTAAAAATCAATTTAAAATAACAAAAAATAAATAAATACAAATTTACAAATAAATATTAGAATTATTATATATTTATTTGCTTATTATTTATTTTTTTATTTGTTTGATTTTATAATATAAAATTATTAATCAAAATTAAAAACAAAAAATTAAATTAGTAGTTAAATACATTTATATTTATTTATCTTACTCAAAAGAAAATTCAAGTCTCTCACTCACACTTACAGAAGATACTCAGAGAGCAGCCGATTGCATCGGTTCTTCAGCGAGCTCGTTCGCGTTCGGCTACCAAACGCTTTCGTTTGCTTCGTTTCGCTCTCTGAAGCAAAAGTCGTTCGTGTCTGTATTGGTATGTATGCGAGGGCTCTGCTCACTCAACATGTGCATGTGAATGTGGTGACGATCGTTTGCTTTGACTTTTTATTCACTCACTCTCATGGCGCAAACGTCAATCGTATTGCTTCGTAAGTGATCTTCGTGAAAAGAGCGTTACACGAATGCTAATGCAGCTCAAGGTGCTCAAACGAAAGCCAAAACGAACAAAAGCGAAGGAAATAATGTACGGCTGCAGAAGAGTTTCTACTGCTATTTAAATTATTTATTATATATGTATGTATATACATATAAATCTTATCAGCTTAAATTCATATCTCACAACTCTGCACTGTTACAATTAGAGTTTAAGTTGCAAGTAAACTTGGAGCTTGTGATTCGTCTGTGCTTTTGTTTTCCAATTTAGTAGTTGTGGCCCTTGCCCCGTAGACCCGGTCGAACAGGGTCTTCTTTGCCTGACAGTGCGTGGTTTCTGGCCCAAAGGATTTATGTGCTGTGCAGCAGATTTATGTGTTTTTGGCTATGAAACTGAGAGTGGTCGTGTGAAAGCGACTAGAGAACTGTGCTAATTGAGTAGAGCAATGAATATGACTCAAGCACTACCAGCAGGCGGGCGAGGCAGGCGAAAGGGGCCGAGGTTGAGGTGCTGCAGTGCAGCAGCGAATAGCCACAGTCTTTGATTGGCCAATGCGAGGCGAGGCATGCAATGCTCATACAGTTGGTCATGCAACAACAGGCAACAACATGCCGCAACAGCGTTCGAGTGCAGTTAACAGCCAGCGATAGGCCAACGCCTGCGCGCTGTAACGTAAACAAATGTTAAGCCAAATGCCGGCAAGTGTACCCAGTAACATGGTCAGCGTTGCCAGCTGCTAGCGTGAATGCCAGAACTTTGTGCAAAAACAACAAAAAATACTGGTTTTGCGACGACACAAGCCGAAGTCAAGAGAACGAATGCCAAGCCGAATGCACGAAGCTGGCAACGTTAGCAGAGGCAGCGACTGAGGCAGCGCTGGCGACAACGACAGCGACAGCGGCATTAGCAGAAACCAGAAACAGTTTCAGTTTGTGCTACAAACGCGTTTTGAACGGTACATGTTGCATGTGGCGCGCATTCGCTGAGTGAGAGAATCGAAATCTAGAAACCAGAATAAACTCGTATCGAACTGAGAGACATAAACAATCTGAACTAGCTGAAGTGAAGGTGTTTTAACCAAGAAAAACATGTGCAAATAAATATAAATAAAAATAATATTTATCAATTCTGTGCTGTTTAGTGTGCAAAGAAAGGCGAAATTTGTTGACAAAGACAGCGTCAATTGTGAACTGCAAAAATTGTGAATCGCAAAGCAGCAAAGCAAGGTGAATATAGTATATATATATATATATATATATATGCCAGTTATATGCCCAAATAAATATATGTATATATGTTTATGTTAATGTGTGTGCCACAACCTGAAATTCAGTTTGTCCCTTGTGCAGTCTTTTTTTTTTTTTTTGTAGTTGTAGTTGTTGCAACTTGCAGCGTCAGCTTGGCCATTCTGACGCATTCAGTACTCGATACTCGCGAGTCGCCTCTGAGGTACCTGTTTGCATTTGGCAGCTTTTATAGCAC
Organism: Drosophila borborema; assembly: GCA_030914335.1. Lineage (NCBI taxonomy): Eukaryota > Metazoa > Arthropoda > Insecta > Diptera > Drosophilidae > Drosophila > Drosophila borborema. The sequence goes on along the minus strand of JAUESP010000303.1, from coordinate 14,492,429 downwards.
ATTCGATATTTCATGAACTTGGAAGTCGTTTTGCATTTTAGCATTTGGCCGTTGACCAGTTGGACCAGCTCTTGTTGCAACACACAAGTCTCTCTCACTCTCTCAATCTCGGTCTCTCTCTCTCTCTCTCTTTGTTTCTCTCCGTGACGATCACAGCGCTTCTCATGCTAATTGCACATAAATGCCAATTGCATGTTTTCGCTCTCTATCGAAATGAAAATGGAAAAAATCATAAATTGTCTATGCATAAATCCAAATTGTTATTGCCACTTAGCAGCGCGAAAAAGAGCTAGCCCATTGTACATAAAAGAACAAGAAAATGGCAAAGTGGAAGTCAGAATAAAAAACTGCATAATCTGCAAGCAGCCAGCGGGATAGCACCTGGTGGCAAACAACAAAGAAAACGGCTAAAATGCAAGCCAGACAAAAAAAAAAAAAAAAAAAAAAAAAAAACTAAAAAACGTTCAGCAGCATAGCATGCCGAGGTCATTTTTGGATCTTGCCCTTCCCGCACGAACTTCAAAAGCATTTCGAGCTGCGTCGTCTGTTTTTGGTCATTATGAAAAGAAAATATGCGGCAACAACTGCGACAGCGGCACAGCTCAAAAGAACCCAAAAAAAAAGGGCAAAAAAAAGCAAATCACATTCAGCGCGCGCAAAAAAATTGTTAAACTGAAAAATAGTTAAACAACAAAGCAACTAATGCGGCAAGCTCAAAGTATCTCAGGCAACCAACAGCAGCAGCAGCAGCAGCAGCAGAAGCTTCTGGGCTGCTTTTTTTTGGCGCCCAATTGCGACAGCTGCCAATCAGTGGCTTTTGGCCATGTTGCATGTCTGCGAACGTCCAAATATGCCAATTCGATATTCTGTGCCGCAAAAGCCTTACTAAATTCTACTCAAATTGTTGTAATTGTGCGATAATAGGGCAAAGTTATTTGCATAAATAAGCAACTTGCTTCCTTGCAAAGAGAGAAAACAAAAGAATAATATTTAAGTCCATTTGTGAGCGTAGAAGACGAAACCTAAATGCTCTTTGCACATATGAACGAGTCGAGGCGAGATATATGAATATATTGAAAAAGAGAATATATAGAAAATGAAGCTATATCACACAGGCTAAAGCTTTTGACTTATTCAACTTTTTTCTCTTAAGTGTAATATATATAATCTTATTATATTTTTTTTTTATATAGTTAACTAGACTACAGTTATATAACTGGCATGGTTTTTATCAAATTTAAAAATAATATAATTCTTATTTAAAATATTTATTTTTTTTTTTAAATATAATTTTTATTATTATTATTATCTAATATATTAATTATATATTAAAATTAATTATTGTCAAAAATTTTTTATTTCTTTTTTATAAATATATTTTATTGTCATTATTATCTAATGAATTAATAAGATATGACAATTTATTTATTTTTTCTCTAAATATTATTTTAAAATTGTATATTTATTGTTTAAGATATTATAATTATGCTTTTTTTTTTCATAATTTCAAAATTATTTGTAATGTTTAATTATTTTATTATTATATGCATTTTATAACTATTTTGTTAATATATTATAATTAAAATGTTGTTTCTTTATTTTATGTTTTTAAATTAATTTTAAATTATTATATGATTTTTTAAAATATTTTAAAAATATCTTATAATTTCTAAAATGTAATAAAATAGACCTTTTAACTTCTTTCGCAACATAAAATATAAAAAAAAATAAATTATTCACCAGTTAAAAAAGTTAAAAAAAATTTTTTTGATTATCTCAAATCTTTCCTAATAATTTAAATTATATATATTTAAATACAAGCAAGAGTTCCCTAGCTGAAAAGTAGATATTTAATGTAAAAAAAAAACATTATACTCTGATTTCTGGGTTCAGGGTATAAAAAGTATTTCAAGCTTAGTGTAAACATATTAAAATATTTATTATCGCTATAAATATATTTCATGTATTCAAAGAGGAACTCCGCTACACATGACGCATTCCATGACAAAAGTAATATAAGCCTTAGTAGAGCATAGAGTAGGGAATTCATATGGAATGAGTAGCAGTGGAATTGCTTCAATTCGTGGCTTCAGCAAATTGGCCGCGATTACCGCTTATAATAATAACACATTCAATTATTGGCCAGGCAGTGGGCCAACAAAGACATTTGCTGATCATTAAACGAATGAAGCAATTACTTTATTATTCTTGCATATTTGATTTAGTCGACTCGACAAGTTTTCCATAACAAAGTGCTTCTATATGCTAGACATATGCATACATATAATATGTAACTGATTTTTTGTATATTCTAATATTATAGCTGAACTTGCTATGCATTAGCGTGTCTCTGCTTAGATAATAATAATATAAATGAGTAAGGATCGGAATTATGTGTTGGATATATCCTGTCTGTTGGCATGAGTAAATAATAATAATACAAATATGAATAGATATATCTTTTATATTCTTTTCTACTACTGATTACACAATCCAACAAGATTAGGAATTTTAAAGCATATATATATTAATATCTGATTCAGAAAGACATATTTTAATAAAATACTATTATTTTATACATATTTTATTTTATATAAGTTCATGTATTTTTATTTAGACATATTTTATTAAAATACTTTTTTTTTATATATCTATTATTTTTATATATAGATATATTTTTTATTATTATTTTTTTTTTATTTTAAATTATATTTTTTTTTATATTTTTTATTTTATTTTTAAATCAAAATTCAAAATATATATATAGAATTTATTTCTATTTTATTTATTTTTCTATTACATTTTTACTGTCAAAATAACAAAATCTTTTATTGTAAGAAATTCTTTTTATTGCTTTGATATTGCATACACAATTTGTATAAATTCCGTTTAATAAATATATTTTCCTAATGTATACCCCTATCTGCATTGTATCTTTAACCCTCAGAGCTGAACTTTAGTTTTCTGCTGTAACGCTTATTAATCAAAAATCGTATATATATACCATTAACAGTTGTACGGCCACGAAATAGTTTAACTATAATAAGCTAGCACAGCTCTCGGCTTATCGATTCCACTTTCTGGCCAAGTTAATGTTTTCATTGCGTTTACAGGAAACGCCGTGTCCTTTTTTTTTTTTTTTTTTTTTGCTGCCTCCCAATATCAAAAGAGAAATACGAAATTACGCCTAATGGTTTTTTAATTGTAACAATAATTGCTGTCGCCATTGCATGAGCCCAAATAAAAGAAATAAAAGCGTAAATCGTGTAGAGAAACTAAAAGGGCGAAGTTTAGATACTCTTTTGGGGTGCTTGAAGTGATTATGTTTACAGTTGGGGTGTATATAAGTCAGATAGATATATAGATATATATTTATTTATTAATATTATAATATATTTATATTTTATATAATCTAACAAATGTTTTGTATTTCAATAGTAGAAAATGTATTCAAATACAAATTTGGTATTTCTTTAGAGCTATAGATGGAGCAGATGAGCTAACTAGCATATCTGCTAGTTAACTAGCTTGAAATATGAATTATAGAAAATATATTCAAAATATGGTATTTAATAATTTAATAATAATAAAAAATTTTAATTTAAAGAAAAAAATATAATGCAAATTTCTTTGCCTCACACGTTTTAGTCATCAAACGTTTGCATCTCCAAGATAAAATAAATAAATAAAAAATTGTATTAAAATTGTAAAAATCAAATATGTTCCAAAGAAATACCTGAAATATTTCACAGAGCTAATGCTGCTCTATAAATTGTCCATCAGTCATAATGCATAGAGCATAAACTTAGCTTAGAGCAAGGAAATGCTCTATTAATAATATATCAAATTAATAGAATCTTTTATCATCCATTCAAAATCAAAATACCCATTCAGAGCAAGTGTATTCCAAACAAGCCTTGGCAAGTGTTTAGGAAGCAGAAAGAAACAAGAAAAAAAAAATCACATTGAATTCGCTGGCAAAGCTCGGCACATAATCGCTCATTTGGGCTAGCTTGGCTATAACAGAGGAGTGTGCGTGTGTGTGCGTGTCTATAATTAAGCCTAAAAGTGCTGGCCTATGCCTTTTTTATGAGTCCACTGTCCACTGGCTAGGCTCGTCCAGCTTGCTGACTTTTGCTGCTGCTGAAATCTCGCTTTGTTATTTTATTATTTTGCTTTTGCCAGCAGCAGCAGGCCCAAACTGGCCTTTGTGGCAAGCAGTTGATTATGAGCATTTTGTGCTTGCTTGTTGCTGCTGTTGCTGGTGTTACTCCTGATGTTGCATAGTTTTTTTTTCCTTCTTTCTTTTCTTTTTTTTTTTTTTTGGGTTAGCTCACACACTCGGCTGTGCGTTGCTGCGGTCTCTAATGTGCGCCATTTTGGTTTTAAACGTGTGTCTGTGTGTGTGTGTGTGTGTGTGAGCTGCTTCTTTGTTGCCACATTTGCCCAGAGGTCATTATAGACGCCTCGCCCGTTGTTCATACGCGCTGTTGCCGGCAACTTCCTCAGCCGCTGCCGCTGCGCCGTCGGCTCTGTCTCAGCTGCTTTGCCTCTGGCCTCTAAAGTGGCAATTTGTCTACTTTTGTAAGCGCCTCTTTTAACGATAATGATGATTGCGCTCTGTTGCGTTTTTATTTCACTGCACACACACACACATAGACAGTTAGTTTCACACATGCAGATCCAACTGCGGTCAAGCGTCCAAATAACCTGAAACCGAGTCCATTTTCGCTAGCTCGAACTTTGTTTTGCTTTCATTTCATTTTGCGTGCACATTCGTTCTCTGTTTGTCTCTTTTGCGGCGTTATTTGCTTAGAATTCCATTCGATTTCCATTCACATTCGCTGTCCGCCTGTCCTGCCTGCAGTCGGTTCATTCAGTTTTGCGAGTGGCTTAGCTCAGAGAGACGCAGGTTTTAACATTTCATTTCATTTCATTTCATTTTTTTCTTCTCTTTTTTTTTTGCATTTTGTTTCTATTTCCGTCAACGTCTGTCGTGTTGAGCCGAGCTGAGCTGAGCTGTTGTCCTGCTTTGCCTTTTTTCGCACTCTGCGGCTGCCGTGTCGTCGCCATTGTTAATTTTTATATATACATGCATAGCATATACGGTTATTTTCCCATTTGCTTTATTGGCCATGTCCAGTCCGCTGTCTAGACTATTTGCCTGGCCACTTCGTCTGCCTTCCTGTCTCTTTCTCTTTTTTTTTTCTTTGGTCAACTATTTGATTTTTGTTTTGACATTAAATTCAGTTTGATTTGATTTATTTGCATTGCCTGTCTGCAGGTAAATAAAATATATATTTGTAAATATTGCAATTGGTTGCAGTTAAATTTATGTGTGCATACACTGCGTATGCTTAATGTTTAACAATATATAGCATGTAGGATTTATATATATATATGGAATCAATAAACGTTCCGTTCGTTGCGGCTGGTCAGTGACAAGACAGCGGCAGGCAATCTATCGATTTATCTTCGCCTTTGTCAAATAACATCAACTGATTACTTTATCACAAAAGCGTAAAATGAGCAGGAACACACACACACATATGGAGAAGCCCAATGTGGCAGCCCCTAAGGTCAGCTCCACAGAGTGACAGAGAGAGAGAGAGAGAGAGAGGGAGGGAGAGCGAGTAGAACTTCGACGGCATTCACGTGCTGCTCTGTGGCTGTGGCTGCCAACATTGAATGACTTTATCGGCTGCTAAACGTCGCTTGGTCATTTGAAGCGCACACGTTTAACCCGCTTTTACGCACACACACACACACACACACACACACGCACACACTTTTGTAAAAGTTGACTGGCATTACAGATTTTCCCAGAGCACACACGCAGTGCTCAGTGACTGTGTTTATGCTCGACTATTGGCTTGGCGCTTGGCCCTCTAAAAGTTTATTGCTTCATTCTGTTGTGCAATTTAATCGATGTTGATGTCTGTGCCTTCTCTCTCTCTCTCTCTTCCTCTCACTCTTTTTGTTGTCTGTGTTTTTGTGATTTTAAAGCGCAGCTAATGTAAATCGCTCTAATATCGCCATTTGGGGGCTTAATGAGCCAGCACAATTGAAGAGGCTTGTTCCATGTGAGCCAATGGCTTAGCATTACGAGCATTTCTCTGCTGTGCGAGAGAGAGAGAGAGAGAGAGATTTGCTGCTCCTATTTAAAAATAGGCAAATCACGTTTAGCGAAAAACTTTCTGAACTTAATTATTTGTGTGCGCCTTTGGCAAGCGAACAGCGCTGAGCATTTGACATGTGATATGGCAGGCAAATAAATGAATAGGAAAATCAAGGGAATTTTAGTTTTTGAGCGTTTCTGATTTCAGTCTGAATTTATACACGATTTAAAAAAATGTTTTTTTCTTTTGGGTTTTTTATTGTATACTCTTTTTTTTGCTGTAGAGTTATAATTGCAAATTCATTATAATTTATTTTTATGATATGTTTAAGAATAACCCATTTTTGAATTGAATAAGAAGTCATTTTAAGTTTATTTACCCTTTTGCCATTCGTTTGATAACTGATCAATATATTGGACTAAAATTATTATACAACTACTGATTGTTGTAGGCAAGTTTGCTGTTTCACCAACAATTTGAAGAGCTTTCATGATTCATGTTAAGAAATCATTTATCCTTTCATCAACTAAAGTATTTGAATTCAAATGAATTTGTAATTGAAACCTCCAATCGAGTCAAGAGTTATTCGCGTTATGTAATTCTAGCCCAACTTCAAATATACAAAATTCATATCAATTTATAACTTCAATGCAATTCTCTATTTAATTTTAATCAAATTCAAATTGCTGTAGTTAGTAGCAAAATAATAAATTGCTGAAGTTAATTGAATAATTGATGATGTTTATTGTTTAATTGAATTGACAAATGTAATAAATCTACAATTATTTTGTGTTAAATTTCATTAGCTGCCAATGAAACTGAATGAATTTAAATAAAGTTTAGTAAACGAATAAAATGAAAAAAAAAAAAAATTAATAAATAAATAAAAAAAAGTAAATAAATAAATAAATATAATTTATAATAATAATAATATCAATAATAAAAATTAATTTAATAAATTAATAAGTAAATAAATAAATATTTAAAAAAATAAATATTTAAATAAATAAATAAATTTTTAAATAAAAAATAAATAAATAAATAAACAAAAAAATAAATTTTTTTTTAAATAATTAACGAAAAAATAAAATAAATAAAAAATAAAAAGAAAATAAATAATTCTAATCGAGTTCAAATCTAGTTTTGTTGAACTAGGAAATGACAAAGCATTTCCTAAAAATATATTTAGAATTTAATTAGATGTCAATTTCAAAGTAATTTTTATTTTTTGCTTTTTCTTGATCTAATTAGTTGAGCAAAGACTTGAAGTGTAATGGGGGACCCTTACAAAATTTCGTACACTTAAATTCAAAGTTCAAACTTTTTGTTGATTGTTTGGCTTAGTCCCAGCCGAACCTTTATTAGCCAGGCCACTTTCACGGCGGCTTAAATATTTATGCTTTTCATTAAGTTTGTTTGGCAGCGCGTCAATCATCCAACACGCCCCTGCCGAAAATGCTGCTGCTGCTGCTGCTGTTGTTGTTGTTGTTGTTGCTGCTGTTTTTCGGTTGCTTAAAGCAATTATCTCATAACGGCGAAAACACGCAATCTCCGTTGGGGTCAATCCGTGCCGATTGCGCCTCAGTTTGCGCTACAATGCGCCGGCAAAGCATTTAAGCACCTTGAAGCCGTTTTTTTTCTTTTTGCATACAACAACAACAACTTTAACTTTGTCTGGCATGCTGAGGCTTCAAACGCTTTAACCCCTTTTCGCCATTATTGTGTGCGTCTTTGGATTATGTATTTTGTTTATCTACAATGCTAAACTCCATGGCAGCTCCAAAACTCGTCGCCAACTCCAGCGTCCTTGTCGGTCTGCCACCAAAATACACTCATACACACAGCAACACACAGCAACACACACCAATACACACACTCATAGATATGTCTGCGCCAAAACAAAAACGTAATGAAATGCAAAATCGCTTAAGTTCTCGACGAATGTTGCCCAACTGCCGAAAAAGCAACCCCTTAACCCCAACCCCTCAACCCCAACCCTAAAATCCTGTATTCCCACAGCTATAGCGTCGACTACCGCCACCTCCTCCTCCCCCCCCCCCCCCTGGCCAAACCCTTTGCCCTTTGTTGACAGCGTGTTAGTGCAAACTAAATGAATTTCTCCACGGACTGTGGGTTTTTGTTTCGGTTAGTGCGTTTTTATTCGGGATTATGTTTGACTGGCTGACTGCCTCGGCTGCTCGGCTGCTCCTCGGCTGCCAGACTGGTTTGCTGGTTGCACTCATTTAACTGTGCTAATGCGAGGCACACACACACACACACACACTCACACCCGCTCACAGTCATGTACAATTAAAGAGCTTCTTGTGCGCTGGTCGTTGGGTCGCGTCAACTTCAGCATTATCCTCATCATCGTTCTCAACAAGTTTTACATCCACATAATAATCGACTTTACGAGACATGGCTGTGGGATATTGTCTACTCATTACTGCCTGCTGTTTATACCCTGTAACAAATAGCCTGAGGTAGCTTTTGTGGATTGCATAATTTATTCCCATGTTTTTTGCATATGTAATGCATGTCAATTTAATTAAATAAAAAATATTCCCAATGGGAATATTTCTATGTATTTTTAGTTTATTTATTAAATATATATATTTGGATTTTTTTTATATTAAAATAGAGTCTTTGATTGGTGTACTTTAGATTAATATATAAAAATTATTTCAGAGAAATTCATATATGTTTTGCTGTTCTTAGTCTTTCCCATTTGCAGAAAATAGTTGCAAAAGAAAGATTTATATAAATTTATTATATAAATATATGATAAATTATATTTATTTATGTGAATAATATTTATGATTATTATATACACTACTATTTTTTATCATGATATACATAAATATAATAAAATATCTTTATGTTATATTTTTAAAATATATGTATTTATTTAAAATATACTTGTATTATATTTTATTTTATTTATATTGCTTATAATACGGAAATATGATTTATAAATTTTAAAAAATTTAATTTTTATATAAAAATTACACAAACTAACTAACGATTACAATGTAAAGCTTGTATGTGCTTTATTAGTGACAGTCTGATAAGCACGTATTTGGTTCGGGTTTGCCAAGATGTGGTTTCATTATAATAAAAAAATGCATGCTGTAACAAAAAGTAGTTGATAAGAAAACTAAAGAAGTAATAATAATAAATAAAATAAAAAACTATGTGCTTTTACCTTAAGCTAAAAGAAAATTCCTCTTGATTTTGTCGTGATTATTACCTAAATAAAAAACTACAAATATTTATAAAATAACAAATAATAAGAAAATATAAATAAAATATTTGGAAAATAGCAAATATTTAAAATTTGCTATTAGAATTATAATAACTATAAATATTAAGCATTAAAATATTTGGAAAATATTAAAAGTTAAATAAGCGCAGAGCTTTTGATACAAGATATTTAAGAAAATAAAAAATATTAAGCAAAGCATAAAATGTTTATAAAATAAAAATTAATTAGAGAATGTTGAGCATTAAAATATTAGGAAAATATAAATAAGTTAAATAACAGCAGAACTTTAGACACAAAATATTTAGAAAATATTAAATATTTAAAAAATACAAAATGCTCAGAAAATATTTAGAGAATATTGATAAAAAAATATTAAAATATTTTGAAAATTTAAATAAGTTAAATAGCTGCAGAACTTTAAATACAGCTAATATTTTTATTTCGTTTTTCAATTCTTAATTATAATTTGAAAACAAGTCAATTTCATATAAGAAGAATTGCTTCATTTATTAATCCAACTCAACTCTTTTTCTTATGTTAATTTGTTTAAAGCTGCCAATCGGAATCCGTGCGCTGCTTATTAAATAGCTTAGACAATATCTACTTAAAATTACAAGTATTAGATTCAACAAGAGATTTCTACCTTATGCAGGATGAGCCAAAGTCGCATATGTTTATGTTTACTTTAGTCTTTTAAGTTGATTTTGCTGTTGTCTCTCTCAACATAATTGAATGCGCAGACACTTTGAAATTGTGCTACATGTGATGTGTGTCTGTCTCTCTTCCTCTCACTCTCACTCTCACTCTCCCCCTCTCTCTCTCACTCGCTAGCTTTGTGCAATGCTTTTCAATGACTTCCGCATAAGTGTTTAATTTCCTGTGTATTAACATGCTTAGCAAACAGAGAAAAACGCAACGAGCCGCAGGCGGCAAACGCACCTCTTACAAATGCCATGCGGCCGAAGGGGGTTGCACACACACACACACACACACACACACACACACACATACGCATACACAGACACAGAGAAAAGGTGCGTGCCATCGCCCCCAGGCGGCATAACGATTTGTGCCAACAAATTTATTTAAAAAGGATTATCAGCAGCTAAGCGCCATGCTGGCACACTTCAAACGAAATGCGCCACGCCCCTGTCGAGAGCCGCGCCCCATTTCCATGTACGCCGCCCCCGCCCCCCCACTTGGAGCGTGTACAAATTTTGCACATGCACAAAAAACACAAACACATACACAGCTACATGTGTATGAAAAGCAAAACAAAAATGTAAGCATTGGCTGGCATATGCAAATTTCAATGTCAAATTCATGCCACATATGAATTTATAGATATATATATGTTTACGTATATATATAGAGTCTGACATTCAATTTTGTTTGACACAAAATGCGTAGCTGGGGTTAAGCAGGCTGCAGCATATTCAGAACTGCCAGCACATGAGGCTAAGTGGCTTTATTTGCCAATATAGTGGGTTAACCTTAGCTATTTGAACATCGAATTGCCTTTGATGTTGCGAGGGGTTGCCAAGCAGCACAGAGGGCTGTTCGAGTAGTTGTTAATTACAATTACAATTATTCTGCATTTATTGAATTTACGCTGGAATTAATTAGATAAGCGTACTTGGTAATTGAATACCAGATTTGTTGTTGATATTTTATATAGCTGATATATAATACTCAACAGATAAATGTTTAGCAGTTGACATAAGCAGGAGATATTGAGATGGAACAATAGTTATCTTAGCTGTGATTGGGCATTCCAGTTGAATTTGATATCGGCTCAGCAACTAAACCGAAAGCTAGAGCCGAGAGCTAGAGAGATTGAGTAGGAAATGGATTAAGTCTCACGACATCTGCTCTGACCGACTCGAGTTTTACACTCGATTGGCATTTTATGGCAATATACAAGAAGAGGCCATGAGAGGCATTTAAGCTTTTAGATAATGTAGATAATTTCCGATTACTTCTCTCTATCACTGCTCGTACATAAAATGCTGCATTTTATATGAATCCCTCTGCAAGTTAAGAGAAGAGTCATTGCTTAACCCGTATACATACTTAAGCTCTCTTTTCGCCAATTTTGCTCGCAATGACCCTTTGACCTAAGCCATGCTCAAATGACGTCAGCATAAAAACAGGTAAAAAAAAAAAAGAGTTATATAAATGTCTGTGTTGGAAGCTGCCAAGCTTTTTCGGCAACTCTGGCTCCAATCATTTACGAAGGCACAAAATAAAAAGCCAATACGATTTAATTTAGCTTATTATTTATTAATTTAATGCCGAGTCCGTGATATTTGTTTAGGCAAAGTTAATTGTATGCGAAAAGATAAGAGAGATGTTGCGCGCTTGCAGACAACTTTCGTACAGAATTAGAGAATTTAAAGAAACAAAGTTACAAGTATAAGCAAGTAAAAGGAAGGCGAAAATTACATATGTATGTCTGTTATGCTTTCTTATGTGTATGAGTGCATTAACAGCGAATGAAATGATATAGAGAATGGACTAATTTAAGAGAAACTTATTTAAGAGTATTTATTAGCTGCTGCGCCGAACATCCTCCCCCCCGTTGAAAGACCAAGTCTTTCAACAGGATCATCAACCGGAAGGACGCACAGCTTATTGACAGCTCGACGTGTAGTTCCAGTGGGCGTACGTAGAACAGCAACTCTCACGACACCATCAGCTCCAGCAATGATCTCAACGACCCGGGCTAATGGCCATTTCAAAGGTGGCAAGTTTTCGTCTTTCACGCATACGACATCGTTGACTTTGATAGAAGACTGCGGGGTGCGCCATTTTCCACGCTGTTGGAGAATGGTGAGGTATTCATCACTCCAGCGTTTCCAAAACAACTGCTGTATGTACGTCATGCGTTGCCAGCGATCAAGGCGATTGTGGTCCAACCCAGTTACGTCTGGCTCGGGGAAACTGATGAGTGGTCGACCAATCAAGAAATGTCCTGGAGTGAGAACTCCAAGATCATCGGGATTTTCTGAAATTGCAACAAGAGGACGAGAATTGATTATGGCCTGAATTTGGCATACCAAAGTGCGCAGTTCGTCGAAGCCAAGAAGTGCCGATCTCATAGAGAGATATAAATGTTTTTTAGCTGTCTTCACTGCTGCTTCCCATAGGCCGCCGAAGTGTGGCGAACGAGGAGGTATGAACTTCCAATCGAAGCTGTTGTTGATGCAGTAGTTGTGGACTTCAATGCGATGTTCCTGGCTCAACAATAGGCGCCGCAAATCCGCCAACTCGTTCCGTGCACCCACAAAGTTAGTAGCATTGTCAGACCAAATGCATTTTGGAATGCCACGCGTACCAATGAAACGCTTGAGGGCGCCCAAAAAAGCAGCTGTCGAAAGATCCTTTGCGAGTTCCAACCATACAGCCTTGGTTGCGAAGCAAACGAACACGCAGATGTAGCACTTTACAGAGGCTTTGTTTCGTCCATCAGGCTTGTAGTAAAAAGGACCACAATAATCCACTCCAGTGACTGTAAATGCCGGTGAGCACTGTGCACGATCCTTGGGCAAGTCCGCCATTATATGCTCAACGAGACGAGGCCGAGATCTGCAGCAAATTATACATTTTCGCAATGCTCGGGCAACCGTTTTCATGCCACCTATGGGCCAGAATTGCTGTCGAATTATTCCAAGCAAAGCCTGCGGTCCTGCATGGTGATACTTCTGATGAAAATGCGAGATTATAGCGAAGGTTAGGGGATGCTCTTTGGGCAAGATAATTGGGTGGCGCGCATCGAAGCCGAGAGTAGAGTGTCGCAAACGACCACCGACTCTAAGTAGACCAAAATCATCCATAAATGGAGAGAGCGAAAGAGTGGAGCTTGACGAATGTATATTCTTTCCATTCTGTAGGGCAGAGTATTCTGGCTGCAACTGAGTTCTTTGAAGAAGACGGCATAGTAGGAACGATCCCTGACGAAGATCGTCTGATGACAACTCAGCTGACTTTATTTTTCTGATAAATTTGTGAATGTAGCCAAAAATGCGCTTCATTATTCCGAATGAATTTATGTGTTTGAATGACAAAGAGATATCTACGTGCTCAGCTGAGAATAAAACCTTTTGGCGCATTTCAGGAAGACATGCTTCAGACAAGCAGTGCCTTGGCCAATAACATTTCTCCTTTTGCAAGAAAGAAGGTCCATGCATCCATAATTTTGAGTGCAAAAGTTCCAACGGTGCTGCTCCCTTGGATAACATATCCGCCGGATTCATCTCGGTTGGCACGTAATGCCACTCCATGCCGATCGTGAGCTGCTGTATGGCACAAATCTTGTTAGAGACAAACACATTGAATTTGGATGGCTCTTCCTTTAACCAAGACAAGACCACGGCTGAATCTGACCAACAATGCATCTCACACTCGAACAAGTTCATTTTGTTTATTTCGCTTACCAAGTTCGCAAGCAGAAATGCAGCGCATAACTCAAGTTTAGGCACAGTAAGAGTCTTTAGTGGGGCGACCCTGGCTTTGGAACAGAGCAACTGAACTTGAACAGCATTCTTCGATGAGCGAACATAAACACAAGAGCCATAAGCCTGAAGACTAGCATCGCAGAAGGCATGCAGTTCGACCCTTGCTTTAAGTTGGAGTACATAACGAGGAAATACTGCATGGCTCACTTGCTGAAAGTCCTTACAAAACTCGCTCCAAGCCGTTTCCAATGGTTGCGGTAAGCTCTCATCCCATTGCAGCTTGTCTCTCCACAGGCGTTGCAAGATGATTTTGGCCCTAGTTAAAGTTGGTCCGATCAAACCTAACGGATCGTAACATCGCGCAATGGTTGATAAAACCGAGCGTTTTGTGTGTGTGCCAGTATTAATTTTGGGCTCGAAAGTGAACACGAAGCTGTCCTTCCGAGGCTCCCAGATGAGTCCAAGTGTTTTTGTCACATCGCTGCCGTCGTCGAGTTTGAGAAAACTCTCCTGCTCAGTTTCTGGAACTCCGCGAAGTATATCAGTTGAGTTAGAGCACCATTTTCTCAATTTAAAATTTCCTCGGTCAAGAAGATTTGTAGTTTGTCGCATCATGTCTCGAACTTCTTCAACTGAATTGCCTCCTGATATCAAATCATCAACGTAGAAATCTCGCAAGACAGTTTTAGATCCTAATGGGTACGACGAAGACTCATCCATTGCTAGTTGATGCATTGCACGAATTGCCAAAAAGGAAGCGGGTTTGGTTCCATACGTGACGGTATTCAATTTGAAAACTTGAATATCATGGTCTGAAGAGTCTCGCCACAAAATGCACTGAAGCATAGAATCAGGCTCTGAGACTTTAACACACCTATACATTTTACCGATATCTCCTGTAAGTGCAATGGAAAATGTGCGAAAACGAACGAGCGTGTTAAACAATGTAGCTTGAATAGTCGGTCCTGACATAAGCAAATCGTTTAATGAGAGCCCAGATGTGGTAATGGCTGAGCCGTCAAAGACAACTCTCAGCTTTGTTGTCGAACTCTCTTCTTTGTATACGCAATGATGGGGTAAGAAATATTTGCATTTATTGATATCTGCGCTGGGCACCAGTGACATATGTTTGAGGTCAATATATTCCTTTATAAATGCTGAATATTTCTCCTTGAGAATTTCATTTCGAGCGAATTTACGCTCCAAGTTTACGAGTCGACGCTTGGCCTGCAAATAAGAGTCGCCCAAAGATTCGACGCCTAGCTTTTTTGGCAAGCAAACTGAATATTCCCCTGATGACAATCGACGATAGTTTGCGATGAAATGCTGCTGACAATGGAGCTCCTCGGTTGTTACCTTGGCTATAGGCTCGAAGACGTGCTCCACTTCCCAAAATTGACGCACTAACTCATCAAGCCGAGTGCTGTGATTAGTGTCATCCGAAGCTCTTTGGGTTGCGATGAACGATGAGAGTTTGGGGGCTGATTGCCCGCCACCTGACACGATCCAGCCGAGTTGAGTTTTCTGCAAAATTGGTAAACCAGGTGCTAACAGAATTTGACCAACACACAACAGCTCGAAGAAAAGACCAGCTCCGATGAGAAGATCAATCCGTTGTGACTTATGGAATAAGGGATCAGCTAGCTGTATGTTTGAGGGTATATTCCAACTATTAGTAGACATTGACATCCCAGGCTGATTGTCAGTAATCATTTGGGCAACGATTGCAGTGATAGTAGTAGAATAATTTGAAATCCGCGATTTCAAAACGAGATCGACTGAGTATCCTTCAGTTGAGAAGCTAGCATCTCCAATGCCAGAAACTGCAGTGAGCGATTTGCTTTTTCGAAGCTGAAGCTGATTTGCGAAACGACTGGTGACGAAGTGAAGTTGAGATCCTGAATCCAAGAGTACACGACACGGAACGAATGTTCCAGCTCGATTCTTGACAAGGATTATTGCAGTAGCTAGAAACACAACATCAGACGAACTAGGCGATATGTGGGCTTGAGGCAGAGAAGGTGACATTGCAACCATGGCAGTGGGGTGTATTGTATGTGCTTGTTGATCAGGTTTCAACACAGCGTTGGATGTAGCTATCGAAGACTGATTGTAATGCAATAGAGTATGGTGCTTCGATTGGCAAGTACGACAGGAGCTAGATTTACAATCCTTTAGCTGATGACCTTTTCTCAAACAATTAAGACAAAGCGCGAGTCTCTTGGCCTCCTTATGTCTTGCCATTGGCGACAATTTCTCAAAGCGCTTACATTGAAATATCATGTGACTTGTGTCTTCGCAGAATACACAACAACTAGGAATCTTGGAAGCAACAAATGATTTTCTTAAATGTGTACTCACGATCTTCCCTGACTTGCCAACCTGACCATCTTGCAAAACTTGATCCACATTTTCAAGCATTCGACATCGCCCTTGCAAGAAAGCTGACAATTTGGCCCACGATGGTAACTCATTAGCAGACGAGCTTTCCTCCCATTTGACCTGAGTTGACTTATCCAATTTCTGCAACACTGTCTGCACGATGATAATATCAGCAACTTCTTCCCTCGACGCTAAAGAATCCATAGCACGAAGGTGAGATGTCACTTTATCTGTTAATTGCCTCAGCCTACCTACAGAGGTATCAGCCTTCTCAAGCCCAAATATCGCTCTGATGTGTGCCTGTAAGATAAAACGTTTATTATCAAAACGACGTTGAAGAATATCCAGAGCGACGATATAGTTAGCCTTGTTAATTTCCAAAGAGCTGATGGAATCCAAAGCAGAACCGCTTAAGCAAGATCGAAGATGCTGGAACTTCTCAACAGGATTGAGATCAGGATCAGTATCTATGATCGTTTTGAACATAGAGTAAAAGTTTTCCCACTCAGTGTAGATTCCATTAAATTTTGGCAGCTCCAGCTGCGGCAAACGCGATCGATTAGACATGACGACCATTGGATGAGCATTTGTAAAACTTGTATTGAGCGTTGAAGATAGCTGTGGATTCGGCCGACTTCCCAGTTCACGCTGAAGCAAGGCCTTAAACTTTAGTAGAGTTGATTCAAATTTCGCAGGTAAATCACTAGATATGGATTCAAAATCTGATTCCTCTAAGCTAGTGTGAACCGCTTCAAAATTTGACTCTAACTTGGTGATCGAATCCAACAGCACACGTAGCTCACACGAATCCATATGACTTAATTTTTCCACGTCTAATTCGGCATATAACCTTTCAAGTCTGTCGAAAAGAGCTTTCGTTTTAAGCCTTAAATAAGTGACCTGAGATGCAGGCACTCCATCAGCATTAGATTCTGAGTTATTCATTTTGATACGTCACAAATTCACTTAAGTTATGCTCAATTCAATTCAATTCACAAGTTCAATTGCAAAGTTGATGCACAAGCTAATAGACTCACTAATGCACTTCCAATTTAGCTGCACCTTTTATATGCAAGCTCACTGTGTGTGTATGTTTGTATGTGTGTGATCTAACACAGCTATTTTCGGATTAGCGGGCCTTCTATGCAGACGCTGCACAAAAGGCGCCAACGGCGACGAACGAAGCGAACGATTAAAAGAGAATGAGAAAGACAAAGATAATGCTCGCACAACTGCATACACTGAATTATGCACTTTGAACAAAATTATTTGTTCACAAATGCTAATGTTTTACACTGTTGCGTTAGGATGAAATTAATTGTTAATTTGAATGCACTATTTTGCACAAATGTTTATAAATTTCACGGAGAAGGCTAATGTTTTACACTGTTGTGTTACGATGAAATTGATTGTTAATTTGAATGCACTATTTTGCACAAATGTTTATAAATTTCACGGTTGAGCGACGACGAAATAGATTAATAACTTTTAGCGCACTAAACGAACATCACGAAGTGTATATATCACGTCGGGGTCACCAAAATGTTGGAAGCTGCCAAGCTTTTTCGGCAACTCTGGCTCCAATCATTTACGAAGGCACAAAATAAAAAGCCAATACGATTTAATTTAGCTTATTATTTATTAATTTAATGCCGAGTCCGTGATATTTGTTTAGGCAAAGTTAATTGTATGCGAAAAGATAAGAGAGATGTTGCGCGCTTGCAGACAACTTTCGTACAGAATTAGAGAATTTAAAGAAACAAAGTTACAAGTATAAGCAAGTAAAAGGAAGGCGAAAATTACATATGTATGTCTGTTATGCTTTCTTATGTGTATGAGTGCATTAACAGCGAATGAAATGATATAGAGAATGGACTAATTTAAGAGAAACTTATTTAAGAGTATTTATTAGCTGCTGCGCCGAACAGTCTGTTCATTATTTATTTATATACCTGTTTATTTTTAAGGCAATAAATGTGTTTATTATTTATTGCTATTTTTGCTGCAATATACATTTTTCACAATCCTTTGCCGACATAAAAATAAATGGAATATGTATAAATAATTGAAGCAAAATAAAATTTATAAAAAAAGATGAAGCAGAATACTTTTAGCACAATGAAATTTGATTCCCTCAATGGGCACAGGGCTGGCGCGTTAAATGAGTAACTTGACTCGAAATGTATATTGGTTTTGTTTTTGTTTTTATTTTTTAATGGGCAAGGGGACATGCTCCTGACAGTCGCCGCCACCGACATGTCAGCATCTCAGCCAAGTCTCTTGGCATTTTCAGTTTTTATTTTATCTTGCTCAAATTTAACTCAAATTTACAAATTTTCAGGCCGATCTATATATATTTTGTATGTACGTGTGAGCCGTGAGAAATTCAATTTACTGGCATGTCCATCAGCGCGCGCGACGGTCGCAAACCGCGAGGGCAGCGACAGCAAATTGAACGAGGTTTGAGTTTCAGTGTTATTGAATACTTTAAAAGGTTTTCGCCAGCTACTACAAAAGTGTCGGGTTGATGTCCATGAATGCCAAGCCAGCCAGCCGAATGCCCTTTGGCAATATTTGTTAGAAAATGTATATACTAATTGCTTATATTTGAAAGATTTCCACTGTGACTGCTGCTGCTGCTGCTGTTGCTGCGACTCCTGCTCCTACTCCTGCTGCTGCTGCTGCTGCTACTGCTGATTTAGTGGGATTTTCATGTGTGTATGTGTGCATGTGCGGAAGTTCACACACGCCTGAACACCACTTCGTTGTAGACATTGACAACGACATGCGTGCTGTCAAACGCACTCCAGACAACAGCTGAAGCTGGGAGCTGAAAGCTGGAAGCGAACGCAAGTTCTCGGCATAAAAGGAGTTTCTTCAACTTGCACAAAATTTCAAATTTCCGGGCGGTTTTATCCACGTTCCGCCATGACTTGCAGAGGAGATTTAGGAAATTGTGTACGCATGTTTCTGGCACTTTCAATGTGTGTGTGTGTGCGAGCTGAACTATTTAGTATTTGAGCATTATTAATGCATGATTTCGAGGCGAACACAAATTTTCAATTTGCACAAACTTTGCCCACCTCTCTCGCTCTCTCTCTCTCTCTACTTCCTGGCTTAAGGATTAGAGCATGTTGCATTGACTATTAGCAACAAATTCTCGTTGGGCGATAAACGTTATCGCAGGCAACAATGCATTCCACACACACTGAGTCACACCCTGAGTGCCTGCCATATGCGTTTCCGTGTGCGGTCGCTCGTTTCCGTTGCCATTCCCATTCTCCTTTGTCCATCGCTGCCGTGCTGTATCTCGCTGTGTTGTTGTGATGCCTTGTCTGACGTGATAATCCGCAGGAATTAATAAATAAACCATTAACAAATAAACTAGAGTAAATCCCAGGCAACATTGCACTGAGTGCTCGCTCGCCCGCTCGTCCACGGACTTGGGCGACCCTTATCTGTGGCACACGCCCGACCAGACGTCGCGACGTCCTTGTCGAAGGGTGGCCCGCCATGGCCGTGCCCGGTGTGACTTGTCGTTGACTTTCTGCAAACATCAGCAAAACAACAGCAGCAGCAGCAGCAGCGGCAGGAGCAGCAGCAGGAGCAGCAAGAGCAGGAACAGCATCTCTGTCGCCTTCGCCCTTGGGGCCAACGCAATCGTTTGCCGATTGTGTACAGTGAAGCGTCTGTTAACGTGGATTTACATACCATGCGTGCCGCGCCGTGCCGTTCCATGCCCTTCTATCAGCCACTGTGCAGCCTTGCACAAAGTGTTGTTTTGGCTCTTATCAAAGATCGCGCAGCGGCTATAAATTTTGTGAATGTTGCAGCCATGGCTTACATAATGGATATACCAAAGACACACATACATATAAATATATAAATAAATATATAAATGTATGTACATGTGTGCAGGTGCCTTGCTCTAAATGACAATTGTGCGTGCTTGCTAGAAGACGTCTTCAATTATAGCTTGATTAAATGGCAGCTCATCAATAAAGTAAAGCATACTTTTGGGGGCGGTTCGCTAGGCTGAATGGCCGTTTAATTAAAGGCCTGCGCTGCAGGTATTCTATTTAAATATTTAAAATATGCTATGGAACGCACTGCTGCTTGGCCATTACCAATGCCATTGCCATTGCCATTGCCTTTGACTTTGGCTTTGGCTTTCCCTTTGCCAGTGACACTGACACGACGCGGTGGAGGCAACAACAATGACATTAATGACAGTGACGAGTGGCCGTGCGCCTACGCGCACGCACATGCATCGAATGCAAACAAGCAAACAAACAAATGAAATGAACGCAGGACACAAACACACACACGCACACACACTCATACACAGGCAAACATTCAAATGCCATGCTAAATGTAGCAGGCGGCTTAGCTAAGTGTGCCTGCGTCTATACATGTGAGAGTGTGTTTGTGTGTGTTTGTGTGTGTGTGTGAGGCTTGCACTTGCTAACACTCACACCTAGACGCACTCACGTACGCATGCAGCATGCAGCCAGCAGATTAACAAACACCAACACAGACAAACGTCAACAAATGGCGCCTGATTGCATGGAAAGACAGCAACATCCACAGCAGCAGCAGCTGGGCATAAAAAATGTGCTTTAGCCGAGCCTAACTGACTGCCTAATGCTTGCTTATGTTGGAAAAGTAGCTACGTTTATTAATAATTTATAATTTTCGATTCACTAAGACTTAATTGAGTTATTAAAATTTAATTGATGAATTTATTGTATTATTTTATTGATTTTGATTTGATTAGCTGTAGTCTAGCTAAGGAATTTGAGTTTTCTTTTTCTTTAAAAATAATAATATATAATATATAATATAATATAATAAAAATAAATAATATTAAAAACAGCTTAGTTTATTAATATTTTATAGCTTTGAATTTAGTGAGACTTTATAAATTAATTTTTAAATTTAATTAAACAATTTCTGGTATTATTTTATAAACTTTCAACTTAGCTGAGAAAGTTTTGTTTTTTGTTCTCCTTTCTTACAAGTATTTATTTATTTTTCATTTTCCAACTCTTAAATGTATCTGTAATAATGTCAGTTATTTTTTTTATTATTTCATTTATTTTTTATTATTTTATTTTATTTTATTTAATTTATATTTTTTTAAAGCTTTCTTAAAACCTAATTTAGTATTTTTGGTTTATTTTATTTTCTTTTTTATTCCAAATTCTAAAGTAAGGCAATTATTTATGATCTTCCAAGCTATGACTAGTTAGTTTTGAGTGCTTTCAAGTTCATAGACTGACTGATGCATCGTAAATAACTGATATGCTCTTCAAGCAACACGAACGAGTATTAAATGAAACAAAAAAGAAGTGAAACAACAATCAGTATGTCTGCGTGTTTGCTTTGCTAGTCTGTCTGATTGTCCTGTCCGTTTGTCTGTCTGCCCGTCTGTCTGTTTCTCCGGCTGGCTGTGCGACGAACATTCAACATTTTGCCGCCATTAAAATCAAATTGCGCTTTCGTGCACGTTCCTGTGCGGCATAACCAAGCAGGCAAAAGGAGCCAAAGGCTCGCCCTGCCGTACGCCGTACGCCGTACGCCGTACGCCGTTTGCCAATTTCGACTATTTCAGCATTTTTTATGATTAATAAAAGCAAATGTAAATAGTCCCGAAATAAAAAATAAAAAAAGCAGCAGCCAGCAAACGAAATGAAAGCGAATGTGCGCCCTTCGCTGCTGCTGCTGCTCCTGCTGCTGCTGCTGCGCCCACACCAGCTGCTGCTGCACTTCGTTCCAGCTCGACCTTCACACGCTCGCTGCAGGGTGGCTCGAATTTGCAGCAGTTGGCTGGCAACCACCCAGGTACACTCATACCAGTCAGCACGCTCGCCTACTCCTGCTCCTCCTGCTGCTCCTGCTCCTCCTGCTGCTGCTGCTGTAACTCCAATTCAGCAACCATCAGTCGTGCAGCACTTTCGTTTAATTTCTATTAGCGCTGCCGCGCCGCTTGTCATTGCTGTGGCACGCGGCGCAGGTTGCTGAGGTTACCAAATGAGGGTGGGCGCAGCAGAGGTGGGGTGGGAGTGGTGCATGCCTGACTGCCTGACTGCCTGGCTGCCTGCTCGCCTGATGATTGTTTGTATTTCTCATGGCACTCGATGTCAGTCAAAATCGTTTCCATTTGCCCAATGCGTCTGGCTTTACGACTGACAATTTCCAAGCAGAAACATCGAAACGGTTTTTAACGAACTAGAAAAAAAATGCCAATAACTAAATTGGAGATGAGCGCGTGTGAACCGCATAGTGAAGGATATACCTATTCATTTCTAGTATATTTCATCACATCAATAAAAATAAATAAAAAAAAAAAAAATAATAAAAATAAAAATAAAAATAAAGTCTCTATTAGTATACCATGATCAGTTTATATATTTCTTATACAAAAATTCTTAAATATATTATTAAATAAATTCCAAAGCAAACTCTTTCGTCTTAGCTCTAGGATACTCTTTGCTATGAAGATCAGCTCATATATTTATAATCTAATATGTATTCGAACTAAACTCATCTCTAAACATCTATAGTGCTTTCTATCGCCAATTGCCTTGGCTCAAGCTTGCGTTGCCGAAATGTGAGCAGCACACGTATTTTTTTTTCTCGCTCCTAATTTCCTGATTACCCTTAGCACTGGGTGGGCAGCTCATCTGAGAGCCATGGCAGCCGTTAGTAGCCCCAGAGTTGAGGCCAACGACAGCGTCGCTTGGCACTCGTTTCGTTTTGTTTGTTGTTTGCTTTACAACGTTTTTAACTTGTTTGCAAGGATTAGGTAAGCAACTCAAACACAACAACGCCAACGCTGATGGTGCTGGATGAATAGCAGTCAAATGCAAACTCATAAAAAAACAAGTAAGAAGGCTCTAGTCGAGACGGCTCGACTACGAGATACCCTGAACCCTGTAAAGAAAATGATACTCTTCTTCTTTACGCACTTATAAGCGCGCGCTCTGCTAATCGCGCAGTTGCTGCCGTGGCTTGGACTGAACTTTGGACGCTTATAACTCCATTTCTAGATGGACGATCTTCATGAAATTTTCAGAGTAGAATAAGGGTATATATATCTATCTATGTGCCAAATTGCAAGTCTCTAGTATTTGAAATGCGTTTTTTCCAAATTGTGGGCGAAGGGGGCGTGGCATCCAAAATCTGAAAACTAAAAAATCTGCGTATCCACAATATCTAACTAAATATATAAAGTTGAAGTCTCTAGCTAAAACGGTGTAGTAGTTATACCCAAAAAACCTAAAAAATTGAAACGAATTTTCGATTTTTTATCGATAATTTGGAAATGGGACGAGTTATCGAAAAAACAAAATAAACTCGTATTGCGTAGGTAACACACGAGTGTTCATGTGAAATTTCAGCTCTCTAGCTTTTGTAGTTTCCGAAATCTCGACGTTCATACGGACGGACGGACGGACGGACGGACGGACGGACAGACGGACAGGGCTCAATCAACTTATTTTTTTATGCTGATCAAGAATATATATACTTTATAGGGTCTGCGACGTCTCCTTCTGCCTGTTACATACATTTTCACAAAACCATTATACCCTGAATTCCCATTTTCAATGGGTTCAGGGTATAAAAAGGAGGCGAAGTTCAGCCTGAACCTGAGTATCGTGGTCCTTGCAGCCCCACGGCTCTGACTCGAGGGCAACCTGCAGCGTTTGGCGTTGCCAACATTAAATGCATCGAATTACATTTTCTATTAACCAGCGCGGGCGCGGATGCCGCTCAGGCTGAGCAAATAAGAGAGAGTGAGTGAGAGTGAGATGGTAGCTGGTGGCTGCGGGTGAGCTTGTACCGGTCTGCTGACTTTGACGTTGCAGATATCGCCCGCCTGGAGCAGACCTTGTTTGCTGCTCCCCGGGTCGCTGCGGGTCGCTGGCTACTTTGTGGCTGGCTGCTAGCTGCATGTTGTGTCTGTGTGTGTGTGTGTGTGTTGCTGTTGTATATGTGGGCGTGCCCTTAGCGAATGTTGCTCGTTTGTTTGCTGTTTGTTTTACAATTCATTTTTTAACGCTTTTTCGCTGTGATTCCTTCGGCTGCCCGTCGCTGACATTGTTGTGCGGCGCCTTGAAACTGCTGCAGTGCCAACAGCCTTGGTCCTGGCCCTGTTTTATGCTGTTGTAGCCACCTCCTGTACGCCTTTGCCTTGATTGCATAAGTTTTTGTTGCGCTTTGGCTAAGAAGCCGCCGGCTGCACGCGGTCTACTGCCAGTCTGTCAGGCTGCCCGTCTGTGGCTGCTCCTGCTCCAGCTCCTGCTCCTGCTCCAGCTCCTGCTCCTACTCCTGCTTTGTCTGTGTGTGTGTGTGTGCTAAAGTTATGAAAAGTTTTGTCCTTGTTTTTCCTTTTGCAGCGCCCGCCTTCACGTATTTGCCGGCTCTTTAAGCGCACATTAATCAAAGTTTTTTCCACTGCCCAAAAACTCATTCCGTTTGAGTCCAAGTTTGAGGGCATTTATAAGGCAATTGTTGAGCTTGTTTTTGTGCGCTTCAGTGCACAGGACAGGTGCGGGTGTGTTCCGCATGCGACACAGCAAATGTCTGGCCCGCTTGTCTTGATGCCACAAATTAAAGCCTTATGCTCTTCGCTGTAGCACAAAGCAGCCGCAAATTGTCTTGGCCTTCCAAAGATACACAGAGCGTGAGAGAGAGAGGGTTAAAAATTCCAATGCACAAAATTTAAGCCGAAATGCAGAAAAGCCAAATGGCAAAACTTTGTTAACTTGCGGTCAGCTGAACAGACAGTTTGTTGTTACCGGACTCAGTCTGATCTGGATGCCAAAGTCAAGTCCAAGCGCGCCATAAATAGCAAAAGTATGCTGAAACTTGTTGGACTGTCTGTTAGTTATTACACTGCACAAAAAAGTCGATTTTAAAGTCTAAAAAATATTTATTTAAATCTAAAAAAAAAAAAAAGGAGAATAGAACAAAATTATTTAAAATTTCCAAAAACTTTTAATGAGTAAAAACTAACAAAAAATTGAAACATATTTCATTATTTATAATAAATTAACTTTACCAAGTTTACTTAACATTTCTTTGCTTGTTATCGAACTTTTCAAGTACTGGAATTTCTTGATTGTCTTCATTGAATATTAACTATGCTACAATTATAGTTATCGACTCAGTTTCTATGACTTAAAATTCTTTGCGCATACTTTTAGAATAAAATACGTTCGGGTTCATACTTTAGGAATCCATATTGAAGTGAGCAAACACACGCACATGTAGATAGAGTGAATGAGCTGGAGCAGGAGCTACTGTTGGCTAGCGTCTAATTGTCTTTGAGTGTCTGCCCTGCAGCTTGGGCCGTCTGCGTGACTGTCTGAGTGACTTATGTCTGGCCTTAAGAGAACTTTTTTCTTTATTTTATTTTATTTTTTTTTATGCAGCCTACACAAATGCAGCATTGAAATTGTGCTGAAAATTTGTACAAGGCAGCACGCGAAGCCGCAATGCAAAGAAAGAAAAAATGTGGAAAAAAAAGCATTTAGCTAGAGTCTGGGCACACACACGCACACACACACACACATAGACGGAGGCAAAGTATTTCTACTGCAATTACAAGCATATGCATAAATAATAATGCACGAAAATGCTTTAAGTGCAACTGTGTCTGGCTCCGGTTTGGGCTGGAAGTCAGCGTCTGGGCCAGCTGGATTGCTAACGGTTCCTGTCTGCCATGTCCACCAAACTCCCGGCCTGTCTGCTCAACTGGCAACAGTCTCGTCTAGCGGGGGTGTAAGCAGCAGCAGCAGCAACAGCAGCAGCAGCAGCAGCAGCCGTCGCACTTCAGTTTCAATGTGTCTGCAGTTACCCTTGAAAATGTGTGTGTGTGGATTGCATTTGGTGTTGTTATTGTTGTTGAACGCATAGCGTTGCACGTTGCACGTTGCACGCTGCACGTTGCATGCTGCTCTAAATGAGTTCAATACACTTGGCACAAGACTCGTAAACATAAACAAAACTGGGAAATATACAGGGATATTTTACGACATGCGCATGCGCATTCACTCACTCACTAACTAAGTCTCTCTCTCTCTCTCTCTTTCTCTTTACAGGTGTCTGGCATAACCGAACGAGCAGTTGAGTCGCTTCGTGTCAGTCAGTTCGTGTCGACTCATCGTCGTCGCTGTCGTCGTGTTGTGTGTTTATTTAACACAGTTCCTCGTGCTTTGGCCAGTCAGTTCGTATTCGCAGCTCGTGCCGTGCGTTCGTCCTTCACCCATACTTATACCCACACACATACACACTTTCACACAGACTCACGAAACACGCGACTAGCTTGTGCCTGTGATCCGAATACATTCGCGCTTAACGCGGCGAACATGTGAAAACATTCAAACAGTTCAAACAAATCGATCGATCAGTCGATGCTCTCTGGCTCAATGCTCCCACCACACGCGCTCGTCACACTTGAATCGTATTTGTGAGTGATTGAGTGAGCACAGCGGCTGCTGCATTTGATCTGTGCCCGTGCGTGTGTGTGCTGGAGTGCGCGCATCTCTGTGTGAGTTGAGTGGGCAACGCTTTAGTTTATAGCCAACAACCAGCGAGAGGAACAGCAAGGAATATGGCCAGGTTGCGGCAGAGCCTGCTCAGCGGTTGGCTGCTCGCGCTTGCCGCTCAAATAATTTATGTGGATTACGCTCGGGCGGATTATGAGAACACTTGGAATTTATATTACGAGCCGCCTTGTTGCACGGGCTCAGCGGCAGCGGTTGGCCATCACCTGCGGCATCACAAAGGTAAGCCATCTAGACTCTTATCCAGTTTACCTAGTTTATATTGTTTACTTCAACTTTAAGTGAGTGTATTTCTTAATTTATCTACTGCCAAGCGCTGTTGGCCAGAGGGCCAACGAATCGCTTATCTATTTCACGCAATCTGGCTAAGCGAAAATTGTTGAGCAGCTAAGCCGTGCCAACAAATCTTAGCACAACAATGGATGGGCAAAGCAAAAGCGAAAGCAAATCGAAGCCTGGTAAATAAGTCAACAGCTTAGGGCTTAAACAGCCGCGTTTCGGCCAGAACTTTGGCCAACAACAGCCGCTTAGCCAGTTTTGTACACATGCACACAAGGGTTCGGTTCCGTTAGCCTTTCTTTATTTCTTTTCTCATTTTCGTTTTTTTCTTTTTTTGGCTAAGGAATAATTTTGACTTTAAGCGGATTTGCTTTTGTTGGGCGCCCACGTCTGAACGTCTGCACGTCTGCTGTCGCAGCCATTGATTTGCCATTTCGTTTCACTTCCGCCGTCTGTTATCCTTTCGCCATTTGGCCATTTGGCCATTTGGCACCCGATACTCGTGCTCAACTCGTATTGCTTTTGTTTGGCCCTCATTGTTTTATTTCTCCGACAAGACGCTGCCTCGCAATCGACTTCAACTTATAGACTCATTCGCGCCCAGCAGCCTGTGTTTCCTCAGCTCTCTGTCAGCCCTTGGCTCAAGCGAAATTAAAAAGTTTTGCTCAGCTTTTCTTTCTATTTTCCTCATCTTTATTTTTTTTTTATTTTTGTACTTTTGTTTTGTTTGGTTTAATTGCAGGCTGCTGCTGCTGCTGCTGCTTCTGCTGCTGTCCGAGTGGCTGGCATTTCCGCCACTTGAACTGCTTTTGCGCAGCTTTTTGTTGTTTGCTATTAGTGTTTAATTAGTTTTCAAGTGGTGTTTTTATAGACTTAAAGTGGGCTTATGCCCAGCCAGATTTGCAGCCCAATGAGCCACCGAACGCCTCTGTCAGACTGTGCGTGTGTGTGTGGCCCACATTTGACTGCTGAATAATTAAAAGTCATTTGGCTAAATCAAACATGGGCATTACACAGAGGTGCATCAAAAATGCAGCTCTCATTAAGTAATCCGCTTTAATTTACCCACACAATAAACACTGTCCAACCACCCACCCACCCAATCGCATACAGTGCGCAGCAAAAGTTTGCTCTCCGTTGAATGACTGCAGCTGCTACTCCTGCTGCTCCTGCTGCTCCTGCTGCAGCTGCTTTGTCGCTTAGTTCATTTGCCATGCAGTAAATAAAAAGTTGTACGCCAAAAAGTTTTTAATTTTTATGTTAACACTCATATGGAATTATGACAGTCGTGGCATGTTTTCTGCCACACACACACACACGACTTTTTCCCACTGACCATCCTGCTCGCTGCATGCCGGCCCCTGCTCTAGCATAATTGCTGTTATTTTCGCTTGCAGCTGTGTTTTGCGCGCTCTGGGGCTCGTTGCTGGCGCAGCGCAATAACAAAATATGTTGCAAAATATTTAATTCAAATTATGAACTATAACTGCATTCATATTCCCATTTATATGCAACGGCCTTTGTTTGCCAAATGTGTCGCCAAGTTAATGCGGTTTAATTGCATGTTGCCTGCCAACCTCTAAATCGAGTGGATGAGCGAGAGTAATGCGTGTTTGGCTATGGTAGGAGTAAATTTAAATAAAAACGAAAATATAAATATTATATAAAATTAATAAACAAATAAACATTACAAAATATATATTAAAATAATAATATTATATGATTTATATTTGACAAATATAAATAAAATATTTTAGTTAAAATAAAAAATAAAATTATAAAGTTTCTATTAAATATTTAACTTAAAATATATGTTAATGTAAATAAGAAATTAAATAAAAAAACGAAATTATTTTAAAATATTTATTGGGCAATGTCAATATTTTGTTATTATAATTATTTATAATATAATATTAAAAATTAATAAATTAATAAAAATAAGAATATATTATTAAATTATTTATATAGAATTATTTTAAATAACATATTATTTTATTATATATTTATATTTTATATTTATTGGTCAATGTACATATATTTATTATTAAAATTAAATATTATATAATATGAAAAATTTATCCACATAAAAATAAAAAATATAAAAAAATGTATATAGAATTATTTAACAAATTTTAAATATTAAAATTTAGATTTATCTCTATTAAAATATTTATATAAAATTATTGAGCTGAATTATAGGTAAATTTTAATATACTCTATATTTAAATTAACTATGATATTAATAAGTGCTAAGGCTTAAATATAGATTTCTATATGCACGTACTTCGTTGCGAAAAAACATCGGCTCGTCTATTTTATTGTCGTCTATTCTCTTCTACTGCATTTCGTTTTTACGAACAGCAGTTGGCTCTCGCCATCTCAGTCACTCCAAGGCGTTTGCTTTCGGTCTCAAACGCTCTGAGAGCAGCATAGAACTTGCTCATTAGATTTGTTCAACTGGCATGTATGTGTGTGTGTGAGTGTGTGTGCTTGTGTGCGTGTGCGCGTGTGTGCGTTCGCTCAAGATCAGTGAAATTGAGTCAGAGTCGAGAAACTAGTGCAGCAAAGAGAGTGCGAGGTATGTGTGGAATTAAAACAGCTGTAGAAAATATGGAATGGAATATAGATTATATTTCATTTACTTTCTCACAAACAGTTGTGTGCATGAAAGCTGTTCTAAATACATATATTGTTTAAAACATTTTATATATTTATTTAATATAATACTTGTACATAAAAACTAAAATTTATTAAAAAAATAATTATTATTATTTTTTTTAGCTATGCATCTTTAAACTTTTTGTTTAATAGACAGCTCGTGAGAGCACTGACTTCATAATAATTATTTCCAATTAATATTTATTACTTTCAATCAATTATAACGAGCAATACCAAGCCAGAGCAGTTAGCCTCTTCCACGAAATTATCTACTCTATATACACAGTAGACAGCGCTAGTTCTAAGAAAAATTATGTAAAGACAAATATTTTTATTTTTGTTTTATATATTAGAAAAGTTCCGAGAATACCTGAGCATAATTAATGTGCATGCTCTTAAAAAGAATCAAACTTTAATTTATCTATAGCTAATCGAAATTCAAACTGAATATGTTTTAATGTAAATATGCTAAATATTCTCATTTATAATATTAACTTAATATTTGTAAAGGTAACTCTTTATATAATTTGCGTTACGCTAATTAAAGCTAATGTAATTTTCTATTATGCACATTTAAGCCTAAAAACTGTTTGCATAATGCATTAAAGATTTAGCATGCTCAAAGAGCCGAGTGCAAAGACCTTATCGAAACCGAGCAAACCGCAGCCATTTAAACAATTAATGCAATCAAATCAAAGACAAAGCGCCATCATTTCAAGGTGGTTTTTGTGGGCGCGGGCGTTATGTAAACAGAGGCGCAGAGGGAGGGGGAGCTGGGTCTAACCCTTTGCCTTGGCCAGCATAAAGGGAGCGGGCGACGGTACAAATTTGAAGCACCAAAGTTTCTGCCGGGACCCGCAAAAAGAGTAAAAATAACACGAAACTTAATAAAGGTATGCAATGGCTAAAGTAAGCAACAAAAAATGAAAAGGAAGAGAAATACCCAAAATAAAAATAAAAATAAAAATAAAAACAACAACAAAAATAAAGGCGAATAGCGAGCAAAGTAGAAAGTAGCATATCAGATGTTTGTGTTGTTAATTAAAGAAAAACAAGCAAAAGTTTAATGGCGAATATTAGCAGGAGCTGGCCCCTCCTGCCCGCTGGATATGGCCAGGCCAAACTTGCGGCCGTTGCGTAAATAGAAAAAAGCTGAAAATACAACAAAAACATAGAAAAAAGTAAAGAAAACGCTGCCGAAAAAGGGTATAAAAATACACAAAAAAAAAAAAAAAAAAAAAATGGGAAAAAAAAAACTTGCCACAGCGCGTCGCGGCCCTCATTTCGGGCACGCACGCAAGCCCCAAAGAAATAAAAAACAGGACAGAGCCAAAGAGCAAACCAAGAAAATGAAAACTGCGCACAAATGTTTTGCTTGTAAACTTAAAGAATTTAGGGCATTTAGCGCTGCCCACTTTACAAAGGCAGACGCCCAAAAAAAAAAAAAAAATAAAATACAAAAAACTTTGGCCAGCTAACTTCGGCGCCAGGTAAATATGTGGGCAGACTAACTGCTGCTGGCTGACTGGCTGACTGGTTGGCTAATTTACCCGGCCAAGCAATGCCTTTGGAGCAACAATCATTTTTCTTTGGCAATAATCTATCTAGTCAAGCGCTAACATAAATTCATCAGCATTTAAATTGATGGAACTCTGTCTTGGCCTCAGCCGCAGCATCAATTATTAAGGCATAATAAAGTTGATGTGCGGAAAAACAATTTCGGGGCAAAGCCAAGGCACACACGAAGCCCACATCAAAATCAACAACGACAAATAAACTTGAGTCAGGTATTTGTTGATGTGCCCAGACACTCCCACACACCCACACACACACGGCGTATGCGCAATTTAGGGGCTGCGCCTTAAAGCAGGCAACAGGAATTTAACAAAAGCTGACAAATTGTCACACGACGACGCACATAAAAATCAATAGAAATTGCCAGCTGCGCCTCCGCCCGGCCTGTTGCTCATTTTTTTTTTTTATGATAAGCTTTAGCACGGCCTAAGCGCATTGGCTTGCTCGACACGCCCCTAAATTCGGTTTAAGCCATAATTTACAGCATTGTTGACCCACATTCTGTAGAGAGTTAGTATCAGCTGCGTGGCGCATAACAAGTTCATTAGGCAGCTGCAGCTGCAGCTCTAGTTGGAGGCTGTGGCTATGGCTCTGCAGCTGCTTCAGCTGCCTCTGCTCTCAGTGTTCGGCAAGTGGCGAATGCCATAATTCAACTGATGTCTCAACGTTTTGGCCAAACAGTCGAAAGCCACAAGTACAAATGCTTGTCAGCTGCACACACACACACAGGCGCGCAGAGCCACAGATGCGTTGGCCGCAAAATGTAATATATCTTCATACACACACACACACACATACACACACACACAGTTATGCTTCTATACATGCTTGTGTATGCTGCCTAGCATCACATGTGGCATACATTTTGGTGCACCGCAGCGCTTGTAATACATATTTCTCCTCTCACTCTTTGCCTACCTCCTTCCCTCTCTCTCTTTCTATCTATCTCTTTCTCTGTGTATATAGACATGTATTGACACCTACTAACTAAACGACAACACACACAGCAGGCGTCTTGGGCTTGTCGCCACGCATTTGAAGGCGGCTCCAGTTAATGACTACAAATTAATTAAACCAAAAATGTTTCAGCCACTAAATTTTATTATGAAAGTTTTCGTGCCTTTTGCACTGTATTTGAGGCTTGTTATTTGAGCGCAAGTGAAGGGGGTAAAAATAATAGATAATTTCGAAATACTTTGCTGCCAGATACCTTGTAATTTGATCTGCTTACAGATGGAAGCTGTCAACTTGGCAAATTCTATTGAGCATTATGGGGAATAGTTGAAAAGAAAGAGTGAGAGAAGGAGAGGGAGATAGAGATAGATAGATAGATAGATGTGGATAGGTATAGAGAGCAAGACTGAGAGATAGATATATAGAGATAGACTGAGCAAAAGATAGAGTGAAAACGAGAGTGAATGGGAGAGAGCTCTGCTGTAATTTCTCGCGCTTTAGTTTCTTGTACAGTTTATAAATAGCTTCGTTTATATTCACAGATCGGTTACAATTAAAACAAATACAAACTCTCACTTATCAGAGAACGAAATTTAATCAACTGCAATCGTAATCTTCAGGCAAGCCATATATAAATTTATATGTCTATTTGATAGAGCAAACTAGGCTAATGTGGTTACATAAAGTATAAACATATTCGTGAATATAAATATATATAAATATACATACTTGATGAGCTAATTGCCTTGACAAGCAACTTCAAACTTGTGCTAACAAATTATGCAGCTATAAAAGTTTTATTAAGCAAGGCAAGGCAACAGAATGGGCTGACTTATGTAATAATAAATGATATGACAAATGAAGCATAATGTGTACACAAAATATTAATCATAATATATATATTATGTAAATAAATCACAATGCAGTAAAACATTATTGCAAAACAAATATTCAAGTTAAGTCAGACTTCACAGCTAAGCACGAGCTTCATGTTTAGATGACTCAAATAAAAAATAAATAAACAAAAAAGAAAAAAGGAAATTTGCTTAATGAAATTTAATAAATATCTTAATTCGGCTATTAAAATATTAAATATGTAATTGACTGATAGCTGCATATTATTACAGAAAAAAAGAAGTAATTTTGCTCTCTCAGAACCTGCTGCAAGTCTTTAAATTGCAATTGAATTGCAATTCTGTATGGAACTTATTGAAAATTCTTAATTTATACATGTGAATGGCACTTAAGCACGATGCGCAGCTATTAAAAATAATGTAATATATTGTGCATTTATTTATTTAATTTATTTTAAACACATGTCGCTTGATTTAATTAACTGAACACGGCCGTTGCGGCTAGGGCAAAGGCCAGGCAACAGCTACGCTGACACACGACTGCCAAGAGCGACAGCAACTGCCATGAGAATGCATGTGTGTATGTATTTTTAATTAAATATTGAATATATATGTGTATGCATATATATGGGCATTAAATAGTTTATCGAAGCAAACAACTTAAAGCTTTAAAGTTGCGCGATAAACTGATTTCAGGCAGTTGCAAAAGTAAATAACACTTCAGATTAGCTATTAGCCATGGCTTTCAGGCACACACACACACGCACACACCTCACTTATTTACACTTAATTCAATTATCTGTTAATATTTGATCAAGCGCTGGCAGCAGCATACACATATCATGGCTAGAGTCAATTCGAGCAGTTGCCAAACATGCGAGCAGTTGCTTAAGTTATGCCAGCAACTGCTCAGCACTA
Source organism: Drosophila borborema (assembly GCA_030914335.1). Taxonomy (NCBI): domain Eukaryota; kingdom Metazoa; phylum Arthropoda; class Insecta; order Diptera; family Drosophilidae; genus Drosophila; species Drosophila borborema. The sequence continues at coordinate 14,458,394 of JAUESP010000303.1, read as the reverse complement.
ACGGCTAACTGTTGCCAGTAATGGCATAAAACACGCTAACAATTGACCCCGCACTAATCCGGGTGGTTGAAAAGTCACTCGAAATGCTCTCGAGTGGGAGTTGCCATTGCTGTGGGGTCAGTCACATAAATAAATACTTTCGGCTATCATAAAAGCAAGCACAAGACACCCTCGCCCCACACTCGCCTCGCACTCGAAGAATTTTGGCTATTGTGAATGCATGGACGTCAAACTATTTTGACCATAAGCCAGAGGGTTGAACTTGGCCATCGCAGCATTTTGTGTGGGTAATTCCAAGCATATTGCAAAAGTTAAATTGGTTTATTGTCAGTTGTGGAATTTTTTGGCCCTAGAATAATTGCATTAAGTGCAGTCGGGCTGCTGCCCAAGTCTGGTCATGCATAGAAATGAACAACGGCTCGCATATGTGGGCCGCAAAATTAACACATCATTTAAGCGGCACACAATGCCAGCCCTTAACAAAGCAATCATACACAAGGCTCTAGCCCAAGATATATACGCTTCCATATAAACAAACAAGCGAACCAATTTCTAATTATTGCTTGCCTATTCAAGAACTTCTAGCTGACTGTGTCTGTGTGCACATAACGAAACGCCTTCATGGGATCAAGCGTATAGAATCGATTGACCCGTTTCCAAATAGATAGCGATAAACGTATACACAACAGATGTATGTGCCATCCCCTCTCTCGCTGGCAACAACAATAGCGAGTCGCAGACAAAGGCCGGCCGACGCTCAATAATATTATTAAATAATAAATGAAAGGTGGGTGGTGGGCGGGGGGTGGCTGTGACTGCTTGGCATGTGCAGTCATTTATTATAAATAATAAACGTGAAACAAAGGATCTCCTACGCACTCGTACGACAGCATTCCACACACCCACCACACACCATAAAATTGCATGCTCAGCACATACGTTCACACATACTATAAATAAAGAGGCATAAATGCAAAAAGGCAGCGAGCAAACAGCTAACAGAGTTATGGCCACAAACTTGTTCATATATCTCTGTATCCTTCGCAAGAAATCGAGGCATTGTGCTACTGCAGCTATGCTTCGAGCGACATTACGTATACGCAGCGTGATGGCACGAATATGAAAAGAAAAGTAGCGAAATTGACACGCAAACAGACGAAATCAATGCCGGAATTATGCACTCGATTTATGGTTTAATTTATATGACAGCCAAAAGAGAAAGAGAGTTTATGATAAACAAACACATCTCAAGGGCATTTCAACACGCCAACTGGCTGACACGAGATCTTGACAATATACTTTATGGAGAGTTGAGTTGCTTGGACTATAGATTGCTATGAACATAAATATATATAAAAATACTTAATAATTTTGTTAACCAATTTATTGTGTGATTAAACATTGTTGAAGTTCATAAATCACTTGTCTGACAATCTCTATGGAAAGTCTACAACTATTTGACAACATATAAAATCATTATTCAGCTGTCTTTGAGAGTCCCTTCTGAAGTGTCTGACAAATCTCTTCTATCTTCTTGAGTCTATATATATTCACTCATCTCTCTTCAATTGCACTTGAAGAAGCTCATCAAACAACCTGAATGCCTGCAAATGTTTACAAGGTATTCATATTTTTGTTTCGAGCAATTTGGCCACGAATTGTTTCAGAAATGAAGACACAATGGAAGTGCAATAAAATGCCAACAATCTGGCATATGGAGCACAGTAAATGTCAGGCCGTAGCCACAGTCACGAAGACACGTGTCTAATGTGCGACTCGTTTGAAATATAACAACAAAAATAATAAAAACACAAATTTGAGTACATTTCCGTATGTCAAATGTGGTCGAATATATGTATATATATATATATGAAAATATAAATCTCGGCGAGCATTTTGCATGCGGCTTGGCGATGCTTAAATTATGCGTGGAGCATAAAAACCGCATGTGGAACATGTGGTGGTTGGGCGCATTAAATTGCAATTGCGCTCAAAAGTATGCAATAAAAATTTGCTAATGCGCGCAGCCAGCGCACGACCTATGTGTGTGTGTGTGTGTGTGCGCTGAGGGTGTCTGCATGTGTTAGTCATGCACACACACACACACATACGATTGCACATAAAACCGCCAATTTAAAAATGAAAACTGCCGGCCATGCGGCACTGGGGCAAGGCTGGGCAGAGGCAGAGGCGTGGCCAGGGGCAGGGCATTGGAAGCCCTCGCTCGACACGCTCTGTTGCCGCATAATTCTCTGCGTTTTTTTTTTTTTTTTTGTTACCGCTCAATTTCTGCTGGGCTGCGGCATGGCCGTAGCCGTAGTCGTAGCTGTAGCCACGGCAATTGCCATTGCCACACACACACACACACACACACACACACATATGGCGCAGGCAGCTCAGAAACAAAAGTGAAATTTAGCGGCTGCAATTACCGCGCAATTTCGGCCAAATTTCCTTTTGCTGTTACTCTCTGTGTCCCAGTGTGCGCGTGTGTGTGTGTGAGTGCGCAATTTGCCACACTTATGCCGAGGGGGTAGCTTGCCAAAAATATAAAGTCTAAAGTATAGTATTGCTTGCCGCAAACAACAGCTCGGCTAGCAATCATAAAAGGTAAACACATAAAACCCATGGGGAAGTGCGCTAATTTGAGGGGGGTGTGCGAGGCGTCTGCGTCTTCGTCTTCGACCCCAAGCACTGTGTAATGCTGACGCTTGCAAGTATGTGTGCAATGTGTGCTTTGAAATTTAAATTCTCTGCCATAAATAAATGCTGAGGTGTTGCACAAGTGCCCGCCCAGAGCCCTTGGCCAAAGGGGCGCTTGTCTTTAAATTCTGCCGTCGGCGCGACATTGGCTGACTGGCTGCCTGGCTGCCTGGCTGACTGTCTGCTGCTGCTGCTGCTGTGGCTGGCCTCAACATTGCCCACAAAGCTCAGCCGTATCTGTGCGCTGTCTACGGTCAACTGCAACTCGTCGCGTCGCGTCGCTTTGGCTTAGCTCTAATTTATGCACCCTTCTTGGAGTCTTGGAAAAAAAAACCTGCTGCGTCTAGTTATGGCATTGCATGTGGGCTTCAGTTCGGGCACCCTATGTGTTTCTTTTTTTCCCCCCTATTTAGTTTTTTTTTTTCGTCGTCTATCCATATTTATTTTTGCTTGGTTTTGCAGCTTTGCTTTTGCCCTATGCTAGTTTAGTTTGTTTTATTTTTTCTGGTTTACGTTTACCCAATTGAGGTGAAACGGAAATGAGCTGCCGGAAATACCTGACGGCGTCTACATATGTATATATGCTGTATGTATGTCTCCTTGTATTCCTGTGTATGTGTGTGTGTGTGTGAGTGTGTGTGTGTGTGTGCAGCATAGTTATGTGCGCCTGCCCGCAGGATTAACGGCCTCACTTTAATGGCCGCCTTGTAATTTAAAACAATTTAGGCCACGCGTCGTTGAAACTAAATTGGCTGAGCGTGAGCTGCTGCCAAGGAAGCTGCTGCTGCTGCTGCTGCTGCTGCTGCTGCTGCTGCTGCTGCTGCTCAAAACAGTCGATTTAAGTTAACCACAAAAATGTAGTAAATCTTTAAGTTGCCTCGCAGCTACAGCAGGGGCGTCGTTGGCCGAACAACTTCTGTCATAAGACGACAGCACGCACATGGCTGACGCTCAAGTTTGCCTTTGTCGAAATACATAGAAAACATTTGTTTGAATTGAGCATTAGAGATGGCAGCAAGAGTGAGTTTTTGACATAGAGCATTCGAGAGCTTAAAGGTATTGAAGAAAAACTAATGTTGGCTGAATGAAGCTGAAGCTGAAGCTGAAGTGTAAAGGGATAGAAGGAATAGATAATTCTAATATTGAAAATACTTTGCTTGGAATACTTGAATCTATCTGCGCATTTATCTTTTAATTTTTTATTCCATTAATTTTATATATTCTAAATTCTTATACTTCACATATTTATCCCATGTAAAATACTCGTAAATTTCTTATCCATCAACTCAATACTTGAGCAGTTCGTGATTCTCTCTCCCTCTCTCTCTCTCTCTGTCTCTCTGTTATTGCTCATCCCTAGTGGCCAGTCGTCGGCAGATATTTGATCGAGGTGCAAAGTTATGCGCATACCTGGAAGTGAAACAAGAGCGTTGTGCTCTTGTGTGGGTGGTTGCTTGGGTTAGGTGCGGTGCGTCGCGTCGTTGGCTGGTTGGGGGGACGCAGCGCGTTGCGTGCGTGCTGCAAGACGTTAGCATACTTTCAGGTGTAAATACATGTAGGCAGCTTGAAAAGTAGGCAACAAAGCCGCAGCCCAGTCAGTCACATACACACACGCATATACACAGAGCGAGTAAAGTTGCCTTTTGTCACGAAATAGATACGCCTTTGTGTGGAAATTCGTTTGGTTGGTGACGCGTCTTGTGCTACTTCGTTTTGGCAGGCGCACAAGCACCAAAAGGATAATCAAGTCGAAAAGAAGCAAACGTGTTGAAAATTAAGAAAATAACAGGCTAGCACCCACCCAGCCAGCCAGGCAGCCCAAACCAAACCACCCAACCACCCATCACACGCGACCTGCTGCCAATCAACGCCGCTTGGCACGATAACGCTAGAGGCATTGTTGTTGCTGTTGCTGTTGCTGTTGCTGTTGCTGCTGCTTTTGTGGTTCCACAAGGATTGCTGACAACGCAACGAGACAAAGCCAGAAAGAGAGAGAGAGGGAATGAGTGCGAGCAAGAGACTCATATCTATCTGGAGTTGACACAAAAGGTGTATCTTGAAATAAGCATATTATTATGTGCTGTGCTATGTTTCATGCTTGGTCTTATGAAGGTGACAAAAGGACGAAAATGGCCAAATCTAATGAGTAAACGAAGAGCAAAGACAAGTTTTACGCCGGGGCGAGCAAACAAGCTACATGATTTATGGGCGCATAGGGTAAAGTCCTGGCCATATAAAAAGCCCTAATATTTGTATAAATAAGGCGCCTCTACAGAAAATCATTTGCCGACACACCTTATGCCCGCGCGTCGTCTTTTATGATTATTATTTTTTTTTATTTTCTCTACTTTTTTATGATATTCTTTGTTTTTTTTTTTTATGAAATAAATCAGACAACATGCAACATGCCGACAATAGAGTCCCATTATTAGCAAGGCAATGCAATCACTAGAAAGTCTCAAAATGACATCAAATGCATGGCAAATGTGAGAAGCTCTGAGACTTCTCAATCTCTGATGTCTTTTGTTGGCAGCCATCAGCCATTTGCGCTAATTAGATCAGAACTTCTTAACAAAACGAGCTACATTAAATAGTTGTAAAGCACACGCACATGGAGAGAGCTTCCAGTTGAGTTTCTGTTATCCTTTTAACTTGCACTTGTAACTCGATTTACATTCAAGAAACGCAGCTACAATGTGGGTAATTAAAATTGCCAGTTGCTGTCAGACTTGTGTTTACGTTGCCAGCTTGTTTGCCACACTCTCCATCAAACACACACAGATGCACATGGCAGACAATGTCTTACCTCTTTCAGTTGAGTTACTTTGTTGGCAAGGTGCTCGCTTAGCCTGCTCCTGCCTGGCCATCATTATGCAGTGTTTCAGTGTTTCAGTGCTTGCAACTTTAATAATGTGCCTTATTTATGGCAGTTACTGCCGCCTCGTTGCCTCACATCATTCTTTCTCTTTCTCTCGAAAAAAAAAGTGAAGCCCGAGAAACAAATAGCAACATAATTTCTGCCGCATAATTGCAACATTAACAGGTTAATGGCTGTCAGCTTACTCACGAAATGTCTTTCCTTATGCCAGCAAATGTGGGTTATTATGATGCGCAAATGTGTTATAAACAAAAGAGCAATGGCCTGGCCAATGGCCTGGCCAAATAGCTAAACTATGGCTTACTCAAGTGGCCTAAATGGAGTTGGCAAGCGGAATATGAGAGAAACTTTAGCTTCAACAGATTTTCTACAACAATTGCAAAACCAAATTGTTAAGAAAATAACATGACTGACGACTGACTTCATATTTCTGTCATGGCTTTGACATTTTTGATTACTTTCGTGAACATCTGTAGATATAATTATCATTTCGTTAAAACTGGAGTTGTGCCTGATTCAATTATTTATGATATTTCATAACGCTAGAGACATCGAATGTATAGCAACCGTAGCCGTAGTACTAGTTGCTACCCTTAAAACAAGCTGCCACCCCCTAGAGCAGGGGGGGAAGGAAGAAAACAGATGGGCAACGAAGGAAATACACGCAGTGCAAACATTTTTCCACTTAATTAACATGCTGGCCGCAGCACACCCCACTGCAGCACATCGCAGCACACCCGCTTAGGGGTTAAACACATTGTTGCAGTTATTAAACTATGTAACATGTTGGTTCAAACTTGTGCCCGAGATAGAGCTAAGGATAGGTATAGCAGCAACCACCGGGATGTTCATTGACTCGATGGGCAAAAGAAAACGTAGAAGTAGCAGTAGCAGGAGGCGTGGCAGTGCCAGTGGAAGCAGCACAAAATGGCAAATAAAATGCATGCAATGCTAGAAAGGTTGCTTAAGCGTTTCGAAGGCAACTTTTGCCGCTGCATTAACATTTAAATGAGTTTATCTGAGCAGCTGGTGGCAGGAGGCAGCAGCCAGGAACAGGGGGGCAATCAAAGGCGACAGGAGGCACTCTAGACTATGACTCTAGCAATGTGGCGCATAAATATTTATAGTCGTCCCGCAAGGGCACTAAAAAATACAAAAAAGAGGAAACAAACAGCCTGGCCCAGCCTGGCGCGGCCTGGCCAACAGTTTTTAGTGGCAGCTCTCGCAGTCCCGAATGACGCCGACTGATTTATGTGCTTTTGAACATTTTTGCGTAATTTAATTAATGACGGAAATAAGCTGCCACAATACGCCTCGCCTGGCTACGCAGTCGACTGTCGAGGTAGGCATGCTGCTGCTGCCGTTGCTGCTGCTGCTCCTGTTGTATGTGTGTTTGTCTGAGCGCTTTTAGTGGCCCAGGGCGTGCACTTCATATCACCTGGCAGGGCTGTTGGCGAAGATTAATTAGCGCTTGTAACGCAGCAAAGGTGTGCGCGGGGGCAGCTTGTTTAGCGAGCGCCAAAACAAATTGCTGGCAATTGCGCGCCACTCTCTCTGTCTCTCTCTCTCTCACTCCCACTCTAGCTGAGTGTGTGTGAGCTTTGGGAAATCAGCGCAAAGTGCGAGGGTCGCTGCAACAATTAAAAAACCATTTTGTGTGAGTGTGTGTGTGTGTGTGTAGGCGTGAATCAGACAGCACATGAGTAAGTCAGTTCACAGCTCACTTTGCACAGGCTGGCAACAAACGACTCGAAAGTATGCTATGCGAAACAGGGCCAGCAGCAATGGAATTGCTTTATGTCAATGTCACAAGGAGCAGCGAACAGCCCCAGTTATGCAGCAGGACATCGGGTGTCAAGTGGCATGTGGGCTGGCCAACGGAGTGAAAGTGTTGCACTGTTAAGCCCTTGCAACGATGCCATTTGCCAGCTAAACAAGCGTTGGCCTGCGCATAGTTTAAGGCTAAACACGCAGCTGGCACAATCTGTGGCCCAGTTGCCACTGCAGCTACCGCTGCAGCTGCCGCTGCTGGCGAGACAGAGAGCACTGCACTGACACATAGCCCCAGGGATATAAAAAAATTTATAACGCTCTTAAAAATTCAAATCACCTCAAAATATGCAAGAGCCAGCGCCGGTGTGTTGGCTGCCATCTCTATCTCTCTCTCTCTCTCTCTCTCTCTCTCTCTCTCATGCACTCTCTCGCTCTGCATGCAAGGGAGCTTTGCTTACTTTGTATTTGCTTTGCTTCGTTGCTGAAAGTAGCGCTAAATCTAGCCCAACCGCAAATAGTGGGTACATAAATATATGCACTGCTAGAAAAATTTAATATTAATTGAGAAATAAATTCAAGCTGCAAATAATTGATTTATTTATGTTTTTCATTGTTTTATTTTATTAATTTTTTATTTTCATTTCTATTACATGATAACGTAACTGAATTCTTAACCCAGCCTAATTTCTCTCAGTGCATGTAAATGTTTACAGCTGACATAGTACAGACAATCTATGTTTATGTATATGTGAATATCCTTATGCTTGTGTGGCCTGAGTCTCTCTCTCTCTCTCTCTCTCTCTCTCTCTCTCTCTCTCGCTCACAATCGCGGTTTCGCTCTCTTTCTTTTTTGTTTTCTGTGCGGCGTATCTTTGCACACGTTTAGTTTTCATAAATTTTTGCTATAAATATTTATGTTCGCGTTTTGAAATATGTAAAATCGGTAATTGGAAAATTTTTATCATGCTTGTGCATTTCCCTGAATTTTCGTTGCGCTCAGAGCAACTATCGCTGCTCTGCTCTGCTCTGCTCTGTCCTGCTCTATCTTGGTCTGGGCATGGCCAGAGGTTTATTTTAATTTCGAGCTGTCTATGCATGTTGACCCCGACGCGGTCTGATATTGAATTCCAATTATGCGATGTAATTAAAAATGCTCTGCAGCGTTCACGTTCAATGTTGAATTTTCGCATATTTTTGCGTTGCATAGAATCGGTTAATTTTCAACCCAGCAACGAAAACTGAACTCGAGCAGCAGCTGCTGCCCTAGCAGGAGCCGTGCAGCAATGACAACTAATGCGTGTGTGCGTGTGTGGCTGAGCCGACATTTTACTTACATGTGTCAAAGGGCAACAGTGCAGAAGAAGTCCTTCAGCCAGCCGTTGCAAGGAATTCGGTAGCAAATAGCGCAGCACAAGAATCCAGGAAGTCGAGACGCGTATTTTTCAGCATATTAAACAAGCCAAAGGCGAACAGGCTCTGTGCGCCCATCCAGCAGAAAAAAAATGGGCGCAATGCATTTGCCATTTGGCATTGGAAGATGCTGAGACTTGCTGCTGAGACTTTTCGTTGCCGTTGCATGTCTAGCTGTCGGGCTGTCGGGCTGTCCTGCCACGTCCTTGTCTGCCCTGACGTCTCAATTTTTGGCTTGCTTTTTACATCAGCGCGCTTCCTGCTCACGTTTCGGTACTGCCATGACGCATGACGTAGGTGTCTAGACTTGCTAATGTTTCCTCTTGTAGTTCCACACACTCACTCACACACACACACACACACACAGAGAGACACACATCCATGTGAGCTGCTGACTCTTCAAGATGAACACATAAAATTTTCTGCTGAATTATGTAGTTTGCTTTTTGTTTGGCCCAACTGCAATTGGACTTAAAGTTGAACACGTTCGCACTGTGCCTTGGCTTGATTTGAGTGAGTTAGCCAACTCAGACTCGACTCGCCTCGACTCAACTCAACTCGACTGCTTTTGCACTTGAGGCGTGTTTTCTTGGTGCTGCCATCTAATTGCCTGGCTCGTTTTATTTCCCAACTGCATTGCAACGATCTGTGCTGCAAGCCAAATGAGACAAGCCAAGCCACAGTCCGGGAGCCCATGACCCATGGCCTTACTGTTTATGTTGCATATTGCTCTGGCGCCTGTTTAAATATTTAGTTTGCTTTAAGCTGTCGCTGCCATTGACTCCAGTCGACTCCAGTCAGAGCGCCAGCCGCAGGCCACTGACATACTTCTGGTAATAGCGGCGGCAGCCAACTTGTAATATATTCCCACGCCGTTTCATGTCGAGCACACACACACACATACACTCTAATATACATTTGTAGTCTTGGCCACATTTACAGCAACACAATTGCACGTTTGTGTTTTTAGATTACAGCATTGTCTGTGTGGCTGCCTCCGTTGCTGCTGTTGCTGCTGCTGCTGCTTGTTGTGCATTATGGTATGAACTATATCTTAATGTAAGTGTCTCTATGTGTGGGTGTGTGTATTTAGTTCAAGTACTGACAGGCGGACTGCTTGTCTATGGCTTTATTTTACTATACATCTCTATCTGACTCGCTCGCGCTCGCTCTCACTCTTTCTCTCTCTCTCTTTTGTGTCGCTGCTTTTTACGGCACGGTTTTGCGGCCATCATAAAACGGCATAAAGAAGCAACAGCAGCAGCAGCAGCAGCAGTGGCAGCAGCAAAATGAAACCAAAAGCACATCGCAGTAAAATGAAGTCTAAAACTAAATCCCACATAAGGTACGAACGTGCTCAACACAAATGCCAGGTGCTTACTTCTACACGTCACTGTTGGCCGCCGCCGACACCGTCTTGTTTACCTGACTGGATTTTTACAGTGCCAGCTAGCTATTTGTACCGAACGTTTGTTTTGCACACACACACACACAGACACATAGCATATATATATATGTTATATATATTGCGGCAAGTTGATGTGCTCGAACAAAGCGCTGAGCAAACTTGCCAACGGTAAAGCTAAATTTAAGCCAACAGGCAGTTGGCGCACACTTTGCCTCTTTGCATATGGCCCGAACTCGCTCAACTGGAAGCTGTTAAATATCGAACATACATTTCCACACACACACACACATATACACAGAAGCACTTACAATGCGAACAAGAGAGCTAGCTGCCTGTGAACAGAGCCAACTGACTTTGGTAAATGGTCCGAGATTTGTGCGACAGTTTTTGCTGCTGGACCGGAGATAAGCCTGATGCATGGCCACCAAAAGCAAACTTAAAGCCAGGCAGCCAAGTTAATGCACCTTCAATTCAATACACACACACACACACACACACAGATAGACACTTATACACATAATTAAAGCACAAACACAAGTGACTGCATTAAAGGTGTGCGCAAGGCTTACACTGCGAGAAACTAAAGTTAGACAGATAGAAAAAAAGCTATTCAATTATTTGTTTATTTCAATTTATATATGGGCAAGGAAAATTTAATGATTATAAAAAATATATAAAATCATAAATAATTTTAAAATACATTGATAATGTAATTATAAATATTTTAAAATATCACTTTAATAATATTTAGTTAATTAAATAATATTTTTTAATTTAAACATATAATTAATAATATTAAAAATATTATTTTAAAAATATTATTAAATAAACTAAATATTAAAATATTAATAATTTTAAAATATATTATTATTTTATATATTTTTAATATTTTCTGTATAAAATTATAAAATTTATAAATTAACAAACACTATATCAGTATTTAAGAAAAGATATATTTGTATATCTGAAAGGCAGCTAAGGGCTTGAGCTATTTCTGCTCTCTAAACCTTATTGGCAATAGTAAACGCAGATCACTTTTCTGTAAGTGTATTAGATGAAAGACCTTGGCTGGCAAGCTGCAGTGGCATTGTTCGTAAAATGAAATCAGAAACACAAACTTTGAGCGACACTAATGAAAACACAGGCACGCACTCGCCTCACTGAATGGGCCAGAACGTGGCCAGCTGCGGTTCCTCAGAGGCAGCAAGTAAGCGATAGAGAGAGAGAGAGAGAGAGAGAGAGAGAGAGAGAGAGAGAGAGAGAGAGAGAGAGAGAGAGAGAGAGAGAGAGAGAGAGAGAGAGAGAGAATGAGCTGGGCATGTGTTGCTTGCTGACAAATCAAGCTGAAATCTGTCAACACCTGCTGTTGCCTGAGCGCGTGGCGCTGTCTTCTCATATGAACTGATTTGCTCACAGAGTTGTTGCTCGGAATGCTGTTTGCCGCTCTGGCATTTGTCTTAATAAAGTTGACTCTGCCTGGCGACTGCGACTGGCTGACACCGTGGCTGTCATTGGGTTTGGCGGCCATTTTGTTAGGGAGGCCAAGTGGAGCCCAATCATTGTAAAATTAATGCCGTAAAAAATGACACACTCCACTCCGCAACGACTGTAAGTGAAGTAAAATCAAATAAAAATTAAGTGCTGACTCAGTTCGTCTGGAAAAACCCAGAGCTGAGTGTGCGGCATGCAAAGCGCAGATAAGAAAACAACTTGAGGGGGGCGGCAAGGGCATTGAGGGGGATGGGCGCCAAGATTTAGACACGGTTGGCCGGGGCCGGGGCCGGGGCTGGGCAAGTAATTTACATGGCCACAAAATCCAAGTGGAACAACAATGGAGAGCGCAGCTAGAAATGTTGCCCAGGACATAAAGCTGAGAGGCGAACGCATGAGTGCGTCTGTTTCTGTTGCTGCTCGGCCATTGGATAAGTGAAATGTGAGGCAAAGCTCATACAAATGTCACTTCCCACACACACACACACACGCAGATAGAGAGAGACTTACACTCACACATAAGCAGGCTAACCCAAAAATGCGATTTGGCGTCAGGCCAATGCATTGGCCGTGTGAGCAGAGCGAAGCAGGTGTGAGCAGCGGCTTCAAGAGCTGCTGAAACAAATGATGCAAATACGTTTCCTGCTGCTGCCCCAAGGTAAAGAAAAATATTCAAGAATTTTTCTTCGCTCTGTGGCAATTTTTACCTGCCTGCCGACGCGGGCGTTGCCATTGGAAGTTAAGTATACGTAACGTAAACGCAAATTTAATGCTTGAAAAATTCGCTTAAATGGATTTAAGTGCGGCATTATTTTATTTTTTTCTTTTTTTCTCTCCACTGTTATTTTTCTCTTTTTGATTTGCCTTCGTTCCACTCGGGCTGCTGCTGCTGTTAGCGTTATCTTTGCGGCCAACGTTTGCCGGCAGATAAATGAAAATCTTTTAAAAGATGAAGTAGAAGCCCCAGCCAGGCAGCCCAAGCAGCAGCAGGGCATGGCCTCAGTCTCAGTCTCAGTCTCGGACACGACCTCGGCCTCTGCAGGCTTTTGTGTTTATTGAGGCTACTTATCGACTGTACACAGTCAAGTTAACTTTGCTGCCCCTTTGGTCAACCGAACGTAGCTGCTTTTAGGCTACACTCGGGCGTATACGCAATGACAACTTAATCAACGCATTGCCTAGCCGGGTTGGGCCTATCCTGGCCGTGACGCATGTATGTTTAATATGACACACACACACACACACACACACACACACACACACACACACACACAGCCGTAATGCATTTGCATAATCAACTGACGACCTAGTTGCCAGAGGCTTCAATTCATGCCGCCTGGCCAAATCAGTGCACAGCAAATGCAATCGCAATCATCTTGATGCACAGCAGCTGCCTGCTTGGCTGCATTTAATGCACTTGACTTGCATTCGATACGCATGTCGCCTGCCAATCTATGGCTGCTGCTATATGCTTTATCTGTCATGAAATTTATATGCTGACGCACAATATAATCAGCGAGCGTGGCTGGCTAACAGCGCTTAACCTCTGATGGCGACATTTAGATTTGAGCGTTTATCGTTTGCCGCAAATCGATGGCAACAGTTTTTTTTTTCTGCGGGGCGTTGGGCACTCAAAATTTACGACTCAACTCAACTGGCTTTGCTCCATTCAACAGCAGCAGCAGCAACAAGGCGCGCACATCTTTTTTATAGGCAATTAAATTCTATAAGCCATGGCAACTGGCAGCAGGAGAAGCTCAGTCGAAGCTCCCGCTGAACATGAGATTTGCATTTTTGGCCAGTGTCTGAGCTATATTGTGTTAAAAATTAAATTCGCCCCACACACACTTTAAGCCAAATGGCAAAGAAAGAAAAAAAAAAAAAAGGTCAAATGGAAAATGGCTAAAGCGAAGTGAAACCCGAAACAGAGCAGAGCAGACGGGTCCGGTCAATGATAACCTTCAGCATTATAGTGTGAAGTAATGAATATTAAAATGAAATGTGCAGAGACACTTCACACCCGCACACACACACACACACACACACACATGTATACAGATGGATGGAAAATCGAAGACGCAGCTTGGCCAACAACAACGCGCGCAGTTGACAGAGAGCAAATATTTTGACAGCTGTCAGTTGAAGAAAATGATTTTACATTTCTTTTTTTTTTCTTTTTGAACTGGCGCTGCCTTCTTTGTATATTTTAACGGGTATGCTGTATATGTGTGTGCGTGTGTGTGTGTGTGTTTATGTATGTCCTTTTCACACCAATTGCTGGTGGAGTAGGGTCCTTTCATGCTGGCGCAACCACATGCCAGGCTGATAGACAGGCAGACAACGTGACTGCTCCTTTAACACCAATTGCTTTTTAATGCATGCATGCCAGAGCGAGACAAAGTGAGTGAGAGAGGGACAGGGAGTGTGAGTGAGAGCGGGCAAGGACAAGGCAAAACAAATATATGTACGCAGGACGTTTAAAAAAAATTGATTGACATTTTTGGTGAGCACACATTTCGTCTTATTTTATATGCAAAGCAGCAACGTTCACACACACACACACACACACACACACATATGGGTGTGCATACATATGTCAATGTCGCCTTGACAGACAATAATGACGTTAAAATTCTCAACATTTTGCTGACGCTATTTGGGTCGTATTTGTTGCTATTGTTGGCAACACGTGCTGTTCGAGCGAATTCGCTTCGACTATCGACTGCTTGGCCTTAAGATAAGCATAGATAATTTAATAATATGCCAGCCTCAGGCTGAGTTTTGGGCAGACAATTAACAAACGCTTAGCAGGCAACTATACTCTAAAAATAAAGCTAAATGACTTGAGTTGGATACACTTGGCTTACACACTGTATATATAATTTAATGCTTGTCCTCTCATTTATTTATTTTCTGTTGGTTGCAACAAATGAAATAAATAATGTGTAATACACAAGTCTGCTCAGCCCTCGCAGTCCTGCTCCTCCTCTTCATCTCTGTCCGGCAACGGCAAGCGAGCCAGCTCTGGGTACGGCCATACGGAGGGCAATGCCGTGCCGAGTTCCGTATAATACTGATAGTCTTTGACGTGCTTTACAATATCTTTGGGTATTGGGTAAATGGTGGCTGCGCCGCAGTTGATCACATGCTTAGCCACAGCCACGCCCACATTGAAGGCAACATTGGCCGCCTCCTTGACGGGCGGATAGAGCGCATTCTCGTTGGGCGCATACTCTCGGGCATATTCGGCAATCGCATGCGCTGCCACCAGGAAGACCTCATCTGTTATCGTATGCGGCTTGGTGCAGAGTGTGCCCAAGGCCACGCCCGGAAAGGAGAACGCATTATTCGCCTGTGACGGCACCAGCCGCTTGCCATTGATAACAACTGGGGGAAATGGTGATCCCGAGGCATACAATGCTCGGCCCTGAAACGATTGCATGCAGGCAAGAGAATTCGCTAGAAATCGCATTCGCTTACCTCTGTGAAGTTGAAGGCCTGCTCAGCGGTGCACTCGGCCTTGTTGGTCGGATTGGAGCAGGCCAGAATGGCTGGATGCTTGTGATTCTTGCCCATGCTGCGTATAATTTTCTCGGTAAAGATGCCGCCCTGACCTGTGGCGCCCAGCAGTATCGAGGGCTTCAGATCCTCCACCAATTTCTCCAGATTCTTCTCGGGCGCCATGTCCTTGGCAAAGGGCTGAATGTCGGGTATAATGAATTTCTGTCTGCCCTTCGTCACAACGCCATCGACGTCAATAAAGTAAATATTCTTGACGGCGTCCTCCTCCTTGATCTTGCGGCTCAGCAACTCCTTGACCAGCAGCTTGCCAACGCCAAGCGCTGCACTTCCGGCGCCGGCAAACATAATCACGTGCTCGTTGAGCGGCTTCTTCGTAATGTGTTCGGCGGCAAGGAAGCCGCCCAAGCCACAAGATGCTGTGCCCTGGATGTCGTCGTTGATGCAACAGTATTCATTCTGATACTTTTTGATAAACCTAAAGGCATTGGGCGTGGCAAAGTCCTCGAAGTGGATGAGCGTTTGGACGCCAAAGGCCTTGACAACCGATTCCATGAACTCATGCACAAGCTCATCGTACTCCTCGCCCTTGCAGCGCTCCTCGCGCACACCGATGTACATGGGATCGCAGAGCAGCTGCTGATTGTTGGTGCCCACGTCGAGGACAACGGGCAGTAGATATTGCGGCGGTATCTTGCCCAATGCCGTATACAAGTCCAGCTTGCCCACCGTTATGCCCATGCCATTGGCACCCAGATCACCCAGGCCAAGAATGCGCTCGCCATCCGTCACACACACTGCCCGTATGTCGGTCTCTGGCCAGTTGTTGAGCACGTGCGTCATGTGCCCCTTGTCGTACTTGCTGACATACAGGCCCATGGACGTGTGATAGATGTGGCTGAACTGCTGACAGACTGTGCCCACCGTGGGCGTGTAGATAATGGGCATCACATCCTCGATGCGATCGATGATGAAGCTATAGTAGAGACGCTCCTGTCGGGCGCGCAGCGCTCTCAGATAAATGTAGCGACCCAGATTGGTCTTGTGCGCCTTGAAGTTCGTATAGACGGCAAAGAGTTGTTCCTTCTCGGTGCGATGACAGCTCGGATACAGTCCAATAATATTCAGTATCTGTCGCTCCTTATGTGTGAAGGCTGTGCCCTAATGAGCGTTTATCCTTAGTCACCAATTAGATCATACCTTATTATACTTACTTACCTTATTATACTTCGGATCGACGATTTTGCGATAGTCCGTCTTTAAGACACTCGCATGCCAGCAGCGCCTTGGCGGGCCGAAATAGTTTTTATTTACACTGCTCTGAGGCTTCGAGACCAGCAAAGAGCTGCAAATGGATTGAGTGAGAAGTGTTTGAGCAAATTTCACTCATTTTACGTACCTTAAATTTAGTCTTTGGCCAAATTTGAGTGTGCCGCCAGCCATTGCAACAATTCTGACTTAATACTCAATGCACGCGCCAGCCTAAATGAAAAAAGTGTATTAGACATAAAAAAAGTTACCAAAATAGACGATCGAAAATAAAATTAATCAAAAGAAAAGCAATCTATGTTTTATTTAATGTTAATCAGTTTTATGTAGAGTGAAAGATATTAATCTGAGCTGGAAATATCAAGTTCTCTATCTCATATATAAATAGTTATTTTAATGAATTTGTTAGTGCAACATTTTTATTTTTATATATTTATATGTATTATTTATTATTTTTATATTAAAATATATGTTTTTTGTTTGAGTTTTATATAAATTTAAAATATATATATTTTTTACAAATATATTTACTATTTATTATTTTTATATATAAATATATTTAACAACTGCATTAATGTGATCCTCTTTGCGAGCTCAACCGAAAGGCAATCAAATGGCATATTTCAATTGCTCTCTCCTTCTTTCTCTCTCCCTCTCTCTCTCGTTCTTTTCGCTTTTGTCTACTGCCGAGCGCCTTCTGTTGAACTGTTCGTGTGACGCTCTTTCAACGAACATCATTCGATACGTTCGCTCGCACTCGCATTTGACTCAAAAAGTTAATGCAGACAGTCTTCCCACTCATACGCACATGCAAAATTTAGTGAAGTGAACTTTCTCTCTCCCTCTCTCTGTCTGACACACCAACACATACACCAAAGACTTTTTGCTTTATTTAACTCAGCCAAACGTTCGGGAAACAACGAGAGCGAAACTCGACAAACGAAAGCCGATCGCAAACGAGCTCGTGCTCGTGTGACGCTCACAAATCGAAAATCGTCAATTGATACGATGGGCGTTCGTTTTTGACTCAATGAAATGGAAATAACTGTTAAAGTCAATGCAATTGACTCTCACATTTACATGTCTGAAGCGAACTTTCGCATACATAAAAGACAACGAGAGCGAAACAATACAAAAGAAAACGATTACGAACTGATCACGAACGAGCTCGTTTAGGAACCGATGCCGAGTTCCTTTTTCAATGTGTGAGTGAAAGAGATTTATGTGCAGACATTGAGAAACGTTCAGCTGTTACTTACGAGCTATGTGTCTCCATGAATATTATAATTATTATTAATAGTTTCTATAATATTTTTTAATCAACATACATTTTTCTAACATGTTTCACATTGAGATGAATAGTTGCATTTTTATGTTAGATCTTAAATGTATATGAGAGAGAGAGAATAAAGTTCAAAATGAAATAAAATACAAAATTGTTATCAGCTATGTTGTCGTGAAAATTACAAACATGTTTATATACATAGTTCAAATTTAGTGAAACAAAAAGAGGCGAAATAAAACACAAAAATTACGCATCGTTAAAATAATACTGTGCAGCGGCAAGGGTCCTGGGCCTGGTCAACAATGACTAATTTGCATAAGGGTCAACTTGTCAGCAAGTGAGCCGCTCTGCCCTCTGTGTGGCCTCTATTTGCATAGATACTTGCTTATTATTCATTATGTATCTATTATTATGCAAATCACTGCCAAACTGCCTCAACTCAATGGCCCAGACTCAGCTCATTTTGATGAGCCTCTTTCGCTATTATTGTCTTGTTCTCCAGCTTCTTCGCTTTTCTTTTTTCTTCTTTTCTTTTTTGGGCTGGGCGCTAGTATAACCATTGTCAGTCGTTGCTCATTAGCTGTTGTTTTATTTTGTGTATGTTGACATGAATGGGCAACAACACAAATTGACTCTTAGCGCTGCCATCAAAGGATTTGCCTAAGACTAAAAAGTTTTTTTGTTGGCTCGCAGCGTTGCCTGCTAATTGCGCCAAATTAGTTGACAACTTAATGTCGTAAAAATTTTAGCTAAATGCCTCAATCTTTCGTTAATGGCATTGGCAGTGGTGTTACCTACACACACACACACACACACACACACACACTCGCTCACACATATTTCAAGGAAGCGTCGCACGTGACGTTTCTGAGTACGTGACACTCGAGCCGCACTCGCTGTCAAATCTGCAAGGCCAGGCTTCACTGTTTGTTTACAACTGCCATGCAGAATATATATATATATATATATATATATATATATATATATATATATATATATATACATGTATAAGTGTGCGTGTGTGTATATATTGTTCCCGCTTTATACAGAACCTCTTTTGTCTTGCTGCTGTGCCTGCAGACGCCCCATAAATTAGCTTTCTCAGCTAAATTATAATAGTTTAATTAGTTTTTTTTTTTTTTTTTTTTTTTTTTTTTTTTTTTTTTTGTACGCCTGACACACGCTGCCGCTGACAGTTTCATTAATAGATGCATAAACTTTAATTAACTGAAGCTGAAATCTGCAGAGGGTCCAGGTTCAGGCTCTAGCTACAAGCCATGTTGACCTTTAAATTTGTTGAAGCTTTTGTTTTGGCTTGATTTGTCAGCTAGATTAGCAGTTGTACATATATTCTTACGTATACTTCATGATAATTGTATGTAATGTGTGCAACATATATAAATAATGTACTTATATGAAATGTTTTTTCTTCTCTCTTGCAGAGCATGTCAAGGACTTTAGCTGCGGCCCGCTGCACTACAAAACCTTTTACATGGATGAGCGCAACAATGCGCTCTATGTCGGTGCGATGTAAGTACGCAGTATAACTGTGAGGGGTTATATACACACACATGTATATATATGTGTGTGTGTGTAGGAGTATGAGTGCTATCTAAGTTCGTTGCGGTTTGGCATTTGAGGTCCTCGAAGCGAGCTTCCGTGCGCGTTAATTACGAACTTCCGGTGCGACTGTGTGAACTTCCGGCTGGCACTAAAAGCAGCTACTCAAAAAGCTTCAACGCATTTGAAGCTGCATATTTCATTTTTGAAAGCCCAGCGTCCAAAGTGCCTAGAGTTGTTGGCAACACTGTCGGCATACATAATTATGAATTAATGCTTGACGTGCGGTTCGACGGAGCCAAAGCCGAGGGACTGAGTCTGCGGTAAGGGTCCATTCGGGTCGGGTAAGAGTTCGGCATCCTAGGCTAGGGGTCGCTGATGGGGTCGAGGTCGGGGTTGGAGAGCTGTAAGCAGGTTGCCAGTGCTCGAGCTCAATTTGACAATGCCCGTCGTCGTCGTCGTCGTCGTTGTCGTCGTCGTCCTCGTCTGCTCATTTGTCTGCCGCAAGTTGAACATGGCCGCATTTTAACAGTTGCGGTCTCGCCGCCCTACGAAAAACGCTGGCAAACAAAGTAACCAAAATTACCACTTGACTCGAGCGCCATTTTTCCAACGCAACCCACAGCCAGCAGCGTTGGTCGTCGGGGCATCATCAGCGAATGCCATTGCCACTGCCACTGCCGTTGCCGTTGCCGTTGCGCTGCCCCTAGACTCGCAATGAAGATTAATGGTTTCGAGTTGTTGGGGCGCCGCACTGCCAGCGCCTAAAACTCTGCCGGCAACTACATAAAACACACTTTAGCACCGAGTTTCGGCGTCGACGCGTTCCCCTTTTCAGTCGAGCCTCCGCAAACTTTTGAGTGGGCCAATGCTGGGCGGCAGGGTAGAGAGTAAATGGGTATAGTAAATGCTGTTGCCGCTTAAAGTTCGTCCCGTGAGCTGGGCGCCATTGCCAATGCCCATGGACGCAATATTGCGACATCGATATATCAATCCATCAATCAATCAATCACGAGCCACGAACAGTGCAATAAACGTAACAGGCCGCCGCCGGTGACGAGCAGGTGCTGCGCTTCACTCATGTGCAACGCAACGATTTTTCAAAAATACCAAACGCACACACACAGACAGACAGACTCCCACACACACACACACAGCTGCTTGTGAGATGCCAGCAAATAGACAATTTCAATTGTTTGACAGCAGGCAAAGTCGCTCTCGAAAGTCGCTCGGCTGCCAACTGACTGACAAACTGACGTCTGTTGCTGAGCAGCCGCAGACGCTGAATCTCTGTGCTTTACTTTCTGCATGTGTGTATGTGTGTGAGGTCACGCTCTTGTGCTGATTGCGTTTTGCAGCAGAGCAGAGCATTAACTTATCGTGTGTCAGGGCACGAGCGCGGGATTAGCTCAAGTGTCACGCGAGCCGCCACATACATATCTGCTAGAAGAAACAACAACAAAAATGGCAACGCCTACTTGCGTTAATATATTTCTCATCTCATTGCAGGGATCGCATTTTTCGTCTCAATCTGCGCAACATCAGCCAATCGATATGCGAGGTAAGTGAAATAAGACGCAAGCATAAAAGCAAAAGCAAAAGTAAATGTTAAAGTCAAATCTCAATTGACTGCAGGTAAAACTAAAAAAAAAATGTTAAGAAAACACAAGTGAATAGTTGGGTGATAGTTGGAAATGATTGACTAAAATATACTCTATAGCTAAGATAGCAATAAAATTGGAAATATTTGAGTTCTTTGTAGGTTAAGTAAACTAAATAAAGTACAGGCTTAGCAAATTTAAGCTATTATTATTTAAAGAAAAACAAACAGAGTTTAGTTTAAAATAAGTTGGAAATGAGATTTTAGTTAGCCTCATATTAGCTTATATATTTCTGCAAGTTCAAGTTGTATAAGACATTGTCAATAGCCTTTGCTGCTTCTATTATTTTTTGATATGCTGCATACCCTTTATTATAAATTCCAGGGTATTGTAAAAGCGCATGTAAATGCACAAAACACTTACGCACACCTACACACAGGCGAGCAGACACTTTTTGCCACTTGAGTATTGCCTGCCAGACAGAATGTTGTTGACACACTCACACACACACACACACACACACTCTCACACCCACACACACAGCTTTGCATATGAGCACGGGTTACACTCAATTGCAGGCTTTTTACCTGGCCAGACAGTCACTGAAGATGTTTGTCGAGTTTGTGTTTGGCTGCTGTTTGTGTTCGCACACTCTCGTGACATGCTCTTATATAAGTATTCACACACACACACTCGCCGGCTCATAAGTTTGTTTAAGCATATGTCTGGCTGCGATACGTTTCTTTATCTTTTCATTTTCAAGAGTTTTGCTCTGAATATGAAGTTTTTGGCATACAAAAAAAAAAATAAATAAATAAAATAAAATAAATAAATAAATAAATAAATAAAGAAATTATTATGATTTTTGCTTGAGATAAAATTATGAGAGATAACGTATAAAATTTGTCGGCTTAAGACTTGCAGCTAGAAGATACGCTCAGACTAGAAATATAAATATAAATGTGAATTCTTAAAGCTCATTTTTGTTTTTATTTATTTTTAATCTGTTTTCATTTGTTATTTATATTATTAAAATAAAAAAATATAAACATGTATGAATATAAAATAAATATTAATAAAAAAAATTATTTAAAAATATATTTATAAATAAATATAAATATAAACAAATTCATCATTTTATTATTTGCCTCTTCAACATTGCTAGAATAAACAAATGAAATTCAGTTTTTCAATTTAATTTTCATTTCATTTGAATGTTCTATTAAAATGTAAATTATTTTTAGCATAGAAAGGACATATCTATGTTTACCTGTAATGCTGTTTAAAATATAATCCAAATATTTTTGCATAATAATTAATTTACAAAACTAATTAAAGCTGTCACCAGTCAAAAGCAAAATCTCTGAGTGAAGGAATTTAAATTACTAAATAGAAGTGAAAGAGAGAGAAGCTAGAAAATGAAACAGGGTATAGGCAAGCGCACAGATCTCATGATGCTCTCTCCTCATATATTGCAATAAAATCACCAAAAGGGAGCAGGAGCCACGACTCGTAGTTCTTTTCTAGTTACAAATGAATAAAGAAGAAAAAATCAGAAACAACTATAAAAAAATTCCTTACAATAAATACAAACAAAAGCAATTGCCCCAGATGGAAGTTTATTTATTTTATTTCCAAATATTTATATACATAAAAAGAACAGTTTAGAAAGTTTTTCTTGTTTGGTCTCTTCCTCTAATTAATCGATATTTATTTGTTAGATTTTATTGCCAAGTGATTTAAAACCATAAAGTAGTTTCAGCTTGCGATTTACGGCACTCGGAACTGGCCGCCCCCGCATCGAAGTCGAAAAACTTGGCATTTTTCAGTGCGCCCTCACATCCGTTTTGGCCAAGATCTAGTCCGCTCTCTCACAATTGCACTTTAATGATTTCGTCTTCAACTATCAATATCCGTTTCCGTTTCAAGTTCATTGAATTGGCATTTGGCTAGTCTGCACTTGCATTTCACATTTCGCATTTCACATTTCGCAGAGCTGTGAGTGCTGGCTGCCATTTGCTGGCGTTTGGCACATCTTTGAGTCATCGTAGCGCCACTTTGGCCCAGTCGCCGGCAAATGCTTTCAACGGCAATTATTTGTGCTGACTGCTAAACGGCCAGGGCCGAGTTCGTGCTCGCAAATTGCGTTTCAAGTTGAGAAGCCGAGCACTTTGCCGCTGCCCGAAGAGGCTGGCGCCTTAAAGTGCAGCAAAGACTTTCAGCAAAGGCAAACTGCAAACTGTCAGCAGAGCCAGGATATTGTGTTCACATGGCCGCAGCGTAAAGTGTGTCAACTCTGAGATTTCTATATACATAAGTGTGTGTGTTTGTGTGTGTGTGTCGCCTTGAATACACAAGCAATGCGCATTAACGATGGCCAAATGAGAAGGAGAAAAACTTATTTCACGTCTAATGTCGCTTAGCCCCAACTAGAGTTTTTTTTTGTTGGTTGGCTTTTAAAATCAGCTTTTCTTTTGCCTCTAGCTATAATTCGCATTGCGCGTTCAAAATTCAAGTGCAGGCGAAAATCGAATTAAATAAACAAATGCCCAACGTGAGTGAAATACCAACAGCAATGTCTAGGAATCAAGAGAGCAGCGGCACAGTCAGAGTCACAAAAATATGTACACAGAGAGAGAGAGAGAGAGGGAGAGTAGAGTGAAAGAAATATATATATATATATATGTATATATATATTCACTTCACAAATACTGGCATATGAGATGGGCGTCTTGATTGTACGTGTTCTTGGTACATACAATACACAACACACACACACAACAACACACACGCACACACACACACACACACACACGCATACGCATTTGCCTCCAATCTCCAATTGTTGCGCGCTCTTTTGTTGTGGCTGTTGTTGTTTTGGCTGTCGCGTTTGCCTTCTTGATAAGCATGAAATTTTATCACGCTTTCAATAAACTTTTTTTTTTCTTGTGTAGAATATTTGTTAAGCGTAGCGCAGTGAGCAGGGAGCGTAGCGAATGCTTTAAGTACTTAAGAAACCATTTGTTTGCTCATATTTCAGATTGTTTTTCTTTTCTTTTCTTTTCTCTATCTGTAGCGCGATGTTCTCATACTGGAACCCACCGGCTCCGATATACTCAACTGTGTGTCCAAGGGCAAGCGAGAGGTGCGTTTTAATATATATAAATATAAATATAGCTAACATAGCTTGAACATATCCATAATCCATGCAAAATTAATTAACAAAAAAAACCAAAATAATAATAATAATAATAATTGCATGCAAATGAAATATTGCGGCCTTCATCTCGATTCGATACTTATGCATTGCCTTCACATTCTCTATCTGCCCCATTACAATCCACACACACACACACACACACACACATACATATATACACAATTATTTTGCTTAAACATTTGTTTTCATTCAACCGACATTCGGGCAACTATCAAGAAGGTGGAATGCCGCAATCACATACGCGTCATTCAGCCCATGAATTTCAATGGACATCGACTCTACGTCTGCGGCACCAATGCGCACAATCCCAAGGACTATGTTATAAATGTGAGTAAAATAAAATAAATATAGCATATATTTATATGAAACAATTCAATGGCTGTGTCAGCGCCTAATTGTGAATGTCACTCAAGCTGGAAGTTAATTTTCCAGCAACAAATTTCAAAAATTAAAGTCAACTAATGCGCTTTTCTTTAACTTCAACTCCGTCTCCGTCTCCGTCTCCATTCAGGCCAACTTAACACATTTACCCAGATCCCAGTACGTGCCCGGCATTGGGTTGGGCATCGGCAAGTGTCCCTACGATCCTGCTGACAACTCAACCGCCGTCTATGTGGAAAACGGAAATCCCTTTGGTTTGCCAGCGCTGGTAAGTCCAAGTCTCGCACAAGTCGCGTAATGCCGACGGAAAGAAAAATAAAAGCAAAGAGAGAGAGAGAGAGAAAAAAAGGGAAAATGTCAATTGTAATAAAATTACAAAAGTAAAGTAAAGGCAAGGGACAAAAACAGTATGTGAGAGAGCGAGAGAGGGAGAGAGAGAGAGGGCGACAAGTTGAAAGTAGCGAGAAGGAAATCGCGTAAGGCTGGGACAAAGTTCTGTGCGGCTATGGGAGGCCAAATGGCAAGAAATTTAAAAGAGTCGCAATAAAGCAGCTGAAATTAAATTAGAGTGTAGCACACACACACACACACACACACGGACACACATGTACGCGCAGAGAGTCAAACACTTCGTCAAAGAATCGGGTCTGAGGCACGTGCTTACACTTTACGCGTAATTGTGTGCGTGCCTGTGTGTATGTGTGTGTGTGCGTGTGTGTGCGTGTGCCACATTTCGCCTTTGCCTTGGAAAATCAAATTTCCCGAATATTTGGCGCTAATTTGCCGGCATTGCTTGCGATCCAGCACAAACACACAGCAGAGTAAATTCAGTATAATCCATTTCCCTCTACTTTCTACTTTCCACTTTCTACTTTCTATATACGCACATCAGTATGCGGGCACAAATGCGGAATTCACTAAAGCCGATTCGGTTATATTTCGCTCGGACCTCTTCAACTTCACCAACGGCCGCAAAGAGGCCAACTTCAAGCGCACAGTTAAATATGACTCTAAATTACTCGACAGTAAGTATATGAAATTGTAAATGATTCAATGATTTTATTTGAATTTATTTGATTTAAAAAATGATTAAATAGTTAAATAAATAGATAAACAAGATAAATATTGTAAGTTTTGATTTTCTACAATAAAAAACTCTTTACATTTCAATCTCTTTCTCTCTCGCACTCTCTCTTTGATCCATTTCTTTTCCAGAACCCAATTTCGTTGGCTCCTTTGACATTGGCGACTTTGTCTACTTCTTCTTCCGTGAGCATGCCGTGGAGTATATTAACTGCGGCAAGGCCGTCTATTCGCGTGTGGCACGCGTGTGCAAGAACGATCGCGGCGGCAAGTACATGATCAGCCAGAACTGGGCAACGTATCTGAAGGCGCGCATGAACTGCAGCATCTCGAGCGAGTTTCCGTTCTACTTCAACGAAATACAATCCGTCTATAAGATGCCCAACGATGATAGCAAATTCTATGCCACGTTTACAACGAATACAAATGGACTGATTGGTTCGGCTGTCTGTAGCTACGATATACGGGATATCAATGCGGCATTTGAAGGTTAGTGGGTGACTGCATGAAATACGCTTGTGTATGTGCGAGTGTGTGTGTGTGTGTGTCAGTTGGGTGTGGGGCCAGTGGGCGTGCCTGTGTCTGTGTCGGCGTCTGCGAGTGTAAGCGTGAGATTTATTGCATTGGCAATAATTCTCAGCGGCGCCATTTTTACGAACGTGCATGCGGCTACGTTTGACTTCTTCCAGCATTTCCCATTACGTTGGGCTGCAGCTGCCGGAAGAAATTACGCTCACAGGTGCTGCATGTGTGTGTGTGTGCGCGTGTGTGTGTGTGTGTGTGTGTCGTGCAGAGAAGCTTTGGCATTTGAGTGTTAAATGGTGCGAGCTGAATTGATGTGCCTGCTCCCACTGGGGGCCGTTGTGCGGCTTTAAATGCTTTAACATTTGCTACAAAACGCCTGCTGGCGTGCTGCATGGTTAACGTTAACTAGATATGCGTGACAGGTGCTAACAGTTCACCTGTACAGTTGCCGCTGCTGCTACTGTTTGCCTGCCTGCCAAGCACACGCAATCGAAACGCATGCAATTTGTAATGCAACAAAATCTGACATGCGCCTCAAAATGCATGTCACATATATTTTAGTCCTAGCGGCAGTCTCTTCAGCCACAATATGCGCATATATTTTGCTTGCTGCTCATGCAAAATTCAATGTACGAAATGTCTAAAGTGTAGCCGTAGCAGCAGCAGCAGCGACATTTGCTGAGCTTGTGGCAAGTTCTGTAACTCATTTCCGTTGCCGATTGCTGTTGAATGCAATTTGCATTTGCTTAAACATCACTTGAAATTATTTTAGCGTAGAGCTTGGCTAAAGTAAATACTTCACAGAGTTTTGTTGAGTTGAAAATATATGAAAATATGTGAATTGAACAATCTATGATTTGTAAATGATTTTTAATTAATAATTATAATTTAAAAATCATTTTAATCAATTTCTGTCCACAACTCTCTTTTACTCACTCCCTGAGCAAAAAGTCAGAGAGCAACCGATTGCATCGGTTGTTCAACGAGCTCCTTTCCCATCGGCTTGCAACTGCGTTCGTTTGCCGAGTTTCGCTCTGGTTCGTCCACAATCCACAAGCAAACAGTCTCTTGAATGCTGCTTATGTATTAGTGTGTGAGCGGCAATCGTAACGCTCTCTTAGCAATGTTCGGTTAAAGAGAGCGTCACACGACGAACACGAATAGTTCAATTGAAGCCGATCAGCCGAAACACGAAGCGAAAAGAACCGAAGTCACTTGCTCAGAGCTCAGAGCGAGTGAGTTTGATTTTTGCAGTGGATCTCACGTATAGTGCGTAAAGAATTAAGAATATAATAATAATGAAAAATAATTTTAATGAAACCTAAAGAAGAGTTTAGCTGCATTAAAAAGCGAATATTGAATATATTAAATTAAATTAAATAATTATAATTATTACATTATGCGTACCCTATAAAATGTATAGGATAATTAAAAATTTATAATTTACAATTCATTTTTAAAACCATTTGAAATTTTATTTATACTCTTCGAGCAATATTGCCTGCAAACCAAACGGAAAGTCTTTAATTCCACATCAATGGAAATAAATTTAGAATTTTTCCATAATAATTATGCCCATTCTTATTATCGTGTGATTACTGTATCTATAAATAAGGCACATAAATTTCTTTGGAAATTCCGTTGCCAAATCCAAGTGGAGCCAAACGCATACGCAAATTCTCTTTGTGTGTGTGTGTGTGTGTGAGTGTGTGACAGCAGCACTTTGCTCAAAAGTTCATTAACACCATAAAAATTGTGTGCATGGAGCTGTGCCAGAGCACTCACTCACAGTTAGACCAGCAGACAGCAGACACAGCGCCAAAAGGCAAATGGCAGTAAAAAATCTGGCATACACTTAAAATTCATTATGAAAAGTTTTGCGGGCATGTTGCAATACACATACATATATATAGAAATAAAAAAATAAAAATAGAGCAATGTGTGAAAAAATGTAGTCGAGCTATTGCCAAAGTAATTAATTATGAAAAAACAAATGATTATGCAGCAAACACTTCAGTTCGCTCTCCTTGTATATATATATATGTGTGTGTGTGTGTGTGTGTGTAATTAGTAGCTCGAACTGTTTTACTTTTGGCTCCAGACTCCGCTTGTGGCTCGGAGCCACAAATCAGCGCGCAGAGCTCAGTAATTTATCATTTACCACAGCGCGCTGACACACATAAATTTACCATAGCATACTTTTCAGCGCTGCACATTTATGCAACCTATAAAATAAAACACTCTCGCTCGCTCGCTCGCTCGCTCTCTTACACACTCTCTTTGTTTTTTGCTGCTTCTCTTTCGCAGGCAAGTTCAAGGAGCAGGCGACATCGAACAGCGCCTGGCTGCCCGTACTGAACTCGAAAGTGCCGGAGCCACGTCCGGGCACATGCCACAACGACACCGCAACATTGCCGGACTCGGTGTTAAATTTCATACGCAAACATCCGCTAATGGACAAGGCGGTCGATCATGAATTTGGCAATCCTGTATTCTACAAACGAGACGTTATACTCACCCGCCTCGTCGTCGACAAGTAAGTTAAATGTGTAAATGTATTCATTAGCGAGCTGTAGCTGCAGCTGGAGGAGCTGAAGGAGCTCGAGCTGCAGCTACAGTTGCCTCTGGCGGCCTCTTGGCAAGCAGCCACGTATTCGCCTCGGCTTGTTGACATTTGCCAAGTTTATACAGTGCACTCGCTGCAATAGCAACAGCCACAGCCAGAGCCAACAGCCAACAGCCAACAGCCAGAGTCAGGACAACAGTCAGCCCAATGCTGACATTTGGGAGCACTCGCTCACTGACAGCATAAAAATGTTTTTTTTTTTTTTTTGTTTTGCTGCTCCGACTGTTGTTGTGTGGCATAACGACTTGTAAAATAACTTGGCCGGAACTTATGAACATTGCGCCGCAGGATATGCTTTTAGTTAAACGCTTTGTTTTGCAGCAGCACACACAAAAAAAAAAAAAAAACAAGAGAAACTAAAAGCAAGCGAGAAGGAAAAAGTTAGCCAAGTCGCGTGCATTTGAGATTTGTTGCACAAAAACTGTCCGCTGCGGAGACTTGTGCGATTTATCAACTCAACTCTAACCCCTCTCTCTCTCTCTCTCTCTCTAGAATACGCATTGACAAACTGAACCAAGAGTTCTTGGTTTACTTTGTGGCCACGAGCACTGGACACATCTATAAGATCGTGCAGTTCATGCACTATGGCCAACGCCATTCGAATCTGGTGGACATCTTTGAGGCATCGCCACGCAATGAGCCCATACGCGAGCTGACTTTGAGCCAGAAGACAGCCTCACTCTATCTGGCCACCGATCATCAGGTGAAACAAATCGATTTGGCCATGTGCGCACGTCGCTACGACAGCTGCTTCCGCTGCGTGGCCGATCCGTATTGCGGCTGGGACAAGGAGGTGAATGCCTGTCGGCCCTATCAGCTGGGTCTGCTGCAGGATGTGGCCAATGAGACGTCCGGCATTTGCGATACGAGCGTGCTGCGCAAGCGCGTCACCTCCTCCTATGGCCAGACGCTGCATCTGTCCTGCTTCGTCAGGATGCCCGATGTGCTGCGCAAGAAGCAGACGCGCTGGTACCATCACTCCACGGAGAAGGGACGGTAAGTTGAGCTATTGTAATTGAATTTTGGGAAAACCAATGAACATTGAAAGCAAATAATGAAATCGGAAGTGCAAACCAAACTTCGTTCCGTCTCACTTAGCCCAGCTCCCAGCTTTGCCCATTCCCAAAGCAGCTTCTAAATCCTGCGACGCGATGCTGCCAATGCTGCGGTAAATTGACACTTTAAAATGTTATTGAAGTCCGCTCGCTGTTTGGCGTTTACGCTTATTTTGAGGAGGCATCGCAGCGGCACAGAACAGACCCATCGCCCCCTCTCCCCCTCTCCCTCTCTCCCTTTCTGTTGCTGTCTGTAATGGAAAAAGTTTCAGCTGTCGCTGCGAAAGTTTCACACACAGTTTATATTGATTTTTATTGTGCGTTTCCAATGAGACACTTTTTCACGCACAGCCAAATGGAAAAACCAACTGAAAATGGAAAATTGGAATATAGCAAATAGAAAATCTCCTTATCTATCTTTACCTGTCTCACTCACTCCCACTCACTCTCTCTCTCTCTCTCTCTCTCTCTCTCTCTCTTGCTTTGCAGCTACGAGGTGCGCTACACACCCACGAAATACATTGAGACCAACGAAGGCGGCCTGGTATTGTTGGCTGTGAATGAGGGCGATGGCGGCCGATATGATAGCTATCTGGATGGCACCCTGCTCTGCAGCTATGGCGTCACTGTCGATGCGCACAGGTGAGTGAAGCAACCCCATTGGCTGGCATTTGAATTTAGCGCCTCTGGCGTCAAAATATCCGTGGCGCAATTAGAAAGTTGAAACTTTCGACTTTTATATGTTGTTGTTGTCTGGCGGCAAGTTTAATTTCCTGACGATAACTTACCGCTCTCTCTCTTTGTCTCTTTCACTCTGTCTTAGATGCTCGCCTCCATCACAGAAGCAGGACTACCAGAAGATCTACTCGCACTGGTGCAACGAGTTCGAGAAATACAAATCAGCCATGAAGCAGTGGCAGGCCAAGCAGGAGGTAAGCCGAATTGAAAGCAATTAAATATACATTTCACAACTGGCAGCAGCTGTCGTTAATTGTTTTAATTAATTTTTCATGCAAATCGCTGATTCCTGCGCCTAATTTCCATGTTATTCGCCTAGCAATTAACGAAATTACATTTGTGGCTTTTTTTTTTTTTTTGTAGCAATGCGGCCTCAAGGATAAAACAGCAACAAGCAGCAATGGCGGCGGCGGCGGCAGCACCAGCAGCAGCAGCAGCTCCAGCAGCAGCAGCAAGAGCCATGGCAAACATGTCAACGATGTGTTTAGCAATGACGCCCTGGTCTGACCCAAAAGTAAGTATACAACTTGAGCGTAAAGTCAACTTAGCTTAGTTCCAGCCCACTCTACAACAAATCCCCAACAAAAATTAACTCATGGCCTTTGCCCTCAACCCTCTCTAACCATGCTGCCCACCACACTCAGAGTACTTGTTCAACTCAGGGTTCTTGTCGGCGGGCGCTCGCCCCAATTTTGGCCAACAATTGTACATTTTCGTGTTTCTGCTAGCCATGTGCACTAGTTTCTAAAAGTCTCTAGTCGAAGTAAGTTGTAGCTGCAGCTCAAGCTCGCCAAACTACATCAAGCCACGCCTAATCCTGGCCAATATACAAATGGATATTAATGTTTGCTTTCTATGTTTGCCATTCCATTTCCATTTGCTTACAGCCAGCAACAGCAACAGCAACGAGCATCAGCAACAGCGAAAGGATGAAGAGTATCAGCACCCAGAAAGCAGTGACAAGAGCCGAGCAACCAACTACAAAGACTGAAATTTTTAAGCTTTTGAAAGACAATATTTCAATATGTTTTCAATATGTGTTTTTATTTGCTTCATTTACATACATATATATATATATATATATGTATATATATATGTTTATTGCAATTGTTTAGTGCTCTTCGTTTTGCATTCAAATTAACAAACAGCAAATATCAAATATCAAATAGCAATACTTTCACAACACGAACAACAACATTTGATTGATTTCAATATTTCAAGTACACCGAATATACATAGAGAAGGCGCTAAGCAAGTGTAAGGAGTAAACGCTAAAAAGTTACTAACAAAAGGATCCTGCCATAATGAAAATGGAAATTACGGTTTTACATAGAACAGAGAGTGTTTCTATCTCGCCCTCACACACACACACACACTCTCTGTCTCTCCCCCCCACACACACATTCTCACTCTCTCTCTCTCTCTCTCTCTATTTCCAATTCTGCAATTGCGATTGCTTCAAGAGGAAAAGAAAGAAAGAACAAGAAAAAATATACTAAATTATGCTAAGATATTTACTCGTATACAACCACCTACAGGACACACACAAATACATATACATATATATGTATATATATATATTCAATTTGAGCTCAACATTTTCTTGCCTCAGTTTGTGTAAATCATCATTTAAATATTTGTGCATTGCGAACGGCACAAATCGTATACAAATATGCAAAAACAGAAATGAAAAAAAAAAAAAAAAAAAAAAAAAAAAAAAATGAAAAACAAGACAACGTCGCTTGGCCATGGGAAGATCTTAAACGAATTTGTATATTAACTAGCAATATTTGTTTAATAATTCTAGTATTAGTTATATTACGAATATGTATAAATAGTTGATAGCAACAAACAAGTTGAAATACAACAAATCTCGGTATTTTACGGAACCAAAATTT
The DNA here is from genome assembly GCA_030914335.1 of Drosophila borborema. Classification (NCBI taxonomy): domain Eukaryota; kingdom Metazoa; phylum Arthropoda; class Insecta; order Diptera; family Drosophilidae; genus Drosophila; species Drosophila borborema. Next base: position 14,425,971 of record JAUESP010000303.1, on the reverse strand, counting down.
CAACAAATACTTCTAGAAAGAACCCAACTTTTGCTAGGTTAAGGCGAGTTTGTACATAACGCTGCTTTAGTTGTAATTACGAAAACTCTAACCGTACATTAAGTATATCGTATGTTTAGTTTTCTTCTTTGATTTGGAAAGACGAGTTTTTTTTTTTATTTGTAACGGCTAAATGAAAACACGCTCACGGCATTTGGGCCGTTGTTGTATAGTTGGCGCGTTAGCCTGATGTTTACTATAAGCAATATATATCTATATACATATAGTTACTGCATTGAGACCAACATGCTCATACACAAACAGACACACACACACGCACACACAAACACACTCATGCACATATATCTATATATCTAGGAATACTTAACCATAGTCGTAAGTAAGTTGGTGTGGCAAATACATTTTAGTAAATCTCGCAATGGCAGTCAGACATGTTAAAGTAGTGACAACCCCATTGAAAACTTATTAAACTAATCGAACAAGAAAATATATAAATAGAACTGCCAGCAAATAGATTGAAATGCATTTTGAAAGCACTCACACACACACACACACACACAGACACACGTACAGCCACACGCATACATGGAAAACTAAACGCTTCTCTGAACGATGAGCCGTGCGACAAGCGTGGCGACATTATCGAAGAAGTGCATATTCAGATAATCCATATGTACTTAAAAATACTTATATATACATATATATACACATGCATATGCTACGTAAATTAATGAAATATTTTTCTAAAAGTTTTCTCAGCAAAAGCCACAAAACAAAATTTTAATGTTTCCATCTAGAAATTATTCACACAAAAGGAAAAGAAAAAGAAAAAAAAAATATATTAAAATAAATACAAAATAGAGAAACCGAAATACAGAAACTTTTTAGCTTAATCCTCGGATCTAACCATTGTAAATGAACTACAAATAAAATATGTATTTTTCAGCTAATCATGCTCTGAGCTTCTGACTTGATACACAAGTTTCTTTTGCTTTTCGTAGACCATTTTTGATTTTTGATTTATTGTAAATAATTCAAAGATTATGTGAAATGTTTTGTATGACAATCACATGATGTTGAGTAAATAAAAATATGATGACCCGTAAATGAAGCAAATTGCAATGTCGGTATTTGAATAAAACTAATAAAAAACAACAGCAAAAACAAAATAAACAACTCGTAAAGTAATTTAAAAAAGTAAAGAATTACAAATTTAATATAAACTAAAAAAAAAATATATATAAATAAACACATATATATATATATTCTTTATATAGTTAAAATAGCGACAACAACAAATCCTTGTAAAAACAAAAAAGAAACAAATTATATACTAATCGAAGCGTACTATAGGAAAACCCCGTTTTACAAAGTATTCATACAACAAAATAATAAAAATTTAAAATTAAAAATAAATAATTCGCGCTTGAAGTACATTTGCATATATACATTTACGTATGTATACAGTTTTCTGTCTATGGTAAACTAATCATAAATAAATAAATATATAAAAACTTAATACTAAAAAAAAAAAAAAGACAAAAAAAAAAAACTGCCCTGAAGAACGTATCAAGAGCTATCTAAAAATTTCATAAAAATAAAAAAAAAATTGAAAATAAACATAAATAATTATGAAAACTTACAATTAAACAAAAAACTTAGCTGTAAACATATATATACATAAAAAAAAAAAAAAAGAAAAAATGCAGTAAATAAATGTGATAAGATTCTTTAATAGAAAATATTTGTACTCACTTTTGGGCAGGTGTAACATGGGAAGCTGAGAGATCGTAGCCAAGAAAATTACTATATCATTTAAAGACTCTGTAAATGATATTAAGATTTTCTTGGCTATGAGTTTCCAGCTCAAGTCTGGGCTCTTGCCAATGCTCCCAAGCATCAAACCATTCATAATAGTCCCATTTGCGTTTTACCTTTGTGCTGGCCAGGTGCATACTTTAAAAACTTTTCCTTAACTGGCGGCAGCATCAGTTGTGAATTGTTCCCGCAGCTTAAGTCTAAGAACATATTTAACATTTACGGCTGCCAGGGTAGCTGGGTGCCCTACCCTACCTTGCCTTGGCTTGGCTTGGTCTGGCGGGCTGCCTTGTTTGGGGGTGCTAAGTACATTTCTGTGTAAGTACTTATTTGTTTATGCTTTAGGTAAATAGAGTCTTGTTTCAGGCTCTCAACTACAAATGCCAAGTTCAATTTGCAATGGCGCAAGAAGCAAATGAAAAGGGTATTTATGCGAGTGTTGCTTCTAGTTTACTTTGACTGTGAATGATTTTAGGTGTCATTACAGAAAATTTGTATAATATTTGAAATGATTGGAGAAATCTGAGACTTGCTATCTTTAGCTGTGCACTCACTCTCTTCCACTCTCCCTTCACAGTTAATTCAGAAGCAAACTTTTTTTATTCTTAGCTCAAATTGTGTCCCCAAAGTATAGTATAATATTATATGCTGCCACCTATAAAATAATCAATTGCTGCTTGAACTGGCAGCAATTAATCAATGCACGATTCTGTTTCGAAAATAAAGACATTTAACTATTTTGAAAACAAACAAAAAATGTCATAGTTATATATATATACATATATATGTTTTCCAATTAGCTGTAGCTGGGCAAAGGCGATTGCCTGACCTCAGGTCATTTCGCGTTGTTAACCGCAAATAGAGGCGAATGCCATTGGGGCATGGGCCAGGCAGTTGCTGTATGTATTTCATTTGGCATATTGATAAATGAAATGAAACTCACATGAGACTAGCCAGAGTGAGAGAGTGAGAGCGAATACACAAAAAAAAAAAAAAAAAAAAAAAACACGCTTCCCAGTGGAGTACCTGTCAATGGCAGGCATTGACACACACACACACACACACACACACACACACATACACTCTCCCCCTCTCTCTCTCGCACAATCGCATGCAATTTAATTTGGCTGCCTCTTTGTTGCGGCTTTGTTTTGTGCCATTTTACGGTGGTTGTTTCAATTTATTATACAATACAACTGCAATTGGGATTGTTGTTTTTAATAGTTTCAAGCTCGAGCACCAGCCGCGGGTCAATAACACACACATGCTTACATGGGTTGACATGTGAGAATTGCATGCAGCTAATTGCTCAGCTGTGCTCGGCTGTGACTAGACTCGCAATTCAAGGCGTTTGTGGAAAGTGAGTCGTACTCAAATAATTGACATCAGCAAGATATATAATTTGATCTGCGCTTTTATTCCATATTAAATCGATAAGAGAAGCAACTAAATCTTCTCCTGAGAGAACTGCTCCGACTCGCTGGTGCCAATGTGCTGCTCGACGGTGCAGTACAGTTCGGGAATAAGGGTGGGATACTCTTTGTTGTAGAGCATGCTGTTGATGTACTCCTTGGGATTGCTCGGCTCCGGCCAGAGGGTGGCGAGGCGATGCTGATATGCATAGGTAAAGACGGCCTCGGCTATTTGGAGATTCACGCACCTTAGCTTGCTCTGCGGCGGATAGACATTGCGCATGGCTATGTCGGTGGGCCAGACCAGCTTCGATAGACGCTCGGCGACTATCAGGAAAATGTCATCTGGCACCGTTGTCATGCCCGTCAGCATGATGCCCAGCGTGATGCCGCTGTGTATGAAGAGATCGCTGCAGTAGCCCGGCTGATACCACTTGTTGGCGTACTTCACGGGCGGCAGATCGTTGCCCGATATTAGAATGCAGCGACCCTTGGTATAGATGAACGCATCTTCGGCCGAGCACTCTGCCAATGACACAGGCCGGGGCATGACAAACAAGATGGGCATTTGACAGCTCTGCTCCATGGCTTTGAGCACCTCTTTGGTAAAGGCTTGCGGCTCCGTTGAGCTGCCCACCAGCACAGTGGGCTTAATCCTCTGAATGGCCTCCACTAGATTGTCAATGGGATCATAGTTGCGGACGAACTCCAACACCTCGTCGGGCAGCTTCTGGTTGCGACGTTGATTCACAATCAGCCCATGGGAATCGCAGAACCAGATGCACTCCTTCGCCGCATTATCATCGAGTCCCTGGCGCTTCAGATACGCCATGCATATGCGTGCCATGCCAATGCTGAACTTCTCCATGCCGTAGAAGAGAATTTTATTTGCTCTGAACTTGATGTCGGTAATCGTGAGGGCGCCCAGCAGGCCCGCTAGTCCCACGGTGCCGGAGAGCTGCAGGCTGATGTCCATGTAGCACTTACGCTTCTGATACTTCTCCAGCATTCTCAGTGATTCCCTTACGCTGAAGCCTGTCGTCTGGATGAATGTACGCGGACCGAAAACTCGCATAACGGCCACAGTGAACTCCTCGAAAAGGTCTGCGAAGGCGGCTTCAGTAGTGCGCGGCTCGCGCACCCCCAAGTAAGATGGATCCTCCTGCAGGTATACATTGTCCGTGCCCACGTCCAACATGATGGGTACGCAGCAGTCGGGACTTATGCCGCCATAGACCACATTTTCATACAGTTTGTAAGACACGACAACTGACCCATTCACACCCGAGTCGCCTATGCTGAGCACTTTGTGGCCATTGGTCACCATCAGGTAGCGCACAGAGTAGCGCTGCGGCCAGTTGCGCAGCACATCGTAGACATGGCCGCGATCCTTAATGGTGATGAACATGCCTCGGTTGATCGTGAAGAACGTGCCGAAATTCTTGATCATTGTTGGGCTCTCACTGGGCTTGAATACCGACATGTATGTATCAGGATCGCTCATCAGCAGATTGTAGAAGAGCCGTCTGTTGTGCGCCTCCAGGGCCGACATGAACAGATACTTCTGAAAGGGCGTGCTGAACCTGGCATAGAACTGCCGGCAAATCTCCACCTGTTGCCAAGGTTTACAAACGGCGAACGGTATGAAGCCATTGATACTAAGCAGCTGCTGCTCGCGATGCTGAAATGCAATTGATTTGTTCAGCCAATTGGTGCGCAGCACCGTCTGTCCACTGTACTGATTGCGCGATGACTCCTCATTCCAAGTCCAGAAGTTATCCCGCTCCACACGCACGCCATCATAAATGGCCAGCTCCTTCTTGGCATCCACGCACTCGTAGGTCTGCTCCTTCTTTTTCGGGCACATTCTGGAAATGGAAAGAGAATATGAAAAGTGTCTTATGTTTCGATATATATATATTCAAGTGACTCTTATTTGAGTTATAACTAGATGGGACTACAGCTCCAACAATCTATATGCTCTCTGTATGTATACTGCTTGTAACTTAATGCACTCTGGCCACATTTAATTTGTAGTCATTTGCATTTCGAGCGGGCTGCCTGGGCATTATGCAAATGTGTCTGGCGCACTTTGCGGCGACCTCAAACCCAGGCTGACACTTCAGCCAGCAAGCTCTCGAAATTTGATGCGAAACATCAACTGCGCCAAAACTTAAACAGGCCAAGACACGTTGACGCCCAACTCGCGCACCTTTTATGCTAAATATCCCTTCCGAAGATGGGCAGAGAGACGGGCGTAGGACAGCCATTTGTGGCCAACACAAGTGTACTTGAGCAGCGGCGGCCTTAAGTGAAATGGCAACATAGTTATATTTCGACCAAAAGATTCCAGTCCTGGCAACGAAAACGGAAACGGAATGCCGCGCAAGCCAAGCGGCTGGCCATAAGCAGCTTAATTCCAGAGGGAGTGCGGGCTCTGGTTAGCATTGCTTCTTAAAATTCCACAGAGTTCGGGCCAACAACTGTTGTTCGCGGACCATTCCAAGCTGAATTTGCATCAAGAGCACAGAAAGTGCCGCAACTAATTTTGTAAAGAGTAAATGTGAATGGGACAAGGCATTGATTCAACTGAATTGAAGAGTGCGACATAAACACTCTGGAAGGAAATTCAATTAAAATTGTCAAATGCATCAAATGCTTTCATAATGAAATCAATTTTCAATCAAACGCTCTCGCTGCCAGCAGTCAAAGCCCAGAATCGAACTATTCACAGTTTTGCCGTCGAGACCAGCAAACAAAGTGACCAAAGTGGCCAAAAATGTTACGGTAAATGTGAGTCTATACGTGTGTGTGTGTAGAGAGGGAGAGAGAGTGGGAAGGAGAGAGTGAGAGAGAGAGAGAGAGTTGGGCTTAACGGCCGTTTTTTGTCCGCTTTGTGTTCTGTGACCCGCTGGCAGCGCGTCGAAACATTTGCACTTTTTGGACATTAAAGGCAACACCATTTGCAGTATTTTTCTTCCTGCTCTCTCCCTCCCTTTCACTCTCACTCTGCCTACGATGGTCTGCGGATGTGCTGCAAATTGAATTTCTGCCACGGGACATATTAAGTGATCGAACTCGGTTCAGCTGCCCGCCTACGGCTTTGGCGTTTTAACATAAAAATTTATGCGCTAGGTGTAAGAGAAGAAGAAAGGGAGTGAGTAAAAGGTAAAGCTCAAGCCTGATCGAAAAATGAGTGTGTTATATAGTATGCACACACACTCACACTCACTCACCTTTGAGTTGCACTGAAAAGAAAAGAGAGAGAGAAAAAAAAAAAAGATGGAAAATAGTAAATGTTTATGCGACGTTTATGGTACAATGCAATTTGAATATTTTATGGATGAAATTCGATTTCGGCCATGGCCGGCACGTGCACTAAAAACTTTTTGCATATGGAAATTGATTTCCTTTGGTGTCATACCTTATAAATGCCCACGCGTGAGCGTGTGTCCAGTTCAGTTGGGCCATTTGCTGGCTGGCTGGCTGACTATTTTGACAGTTGTCAAGAGCATAAAAACAAACGCAATTTGCACCTCTTTGCAAGCGAACGGGGGAGCTTTCGGAACCAATTTTGAGGCATGATAAAACTAAGCAATTTATATGCCGCACGTGAGGCGCCCAAGCGTCAACATTATTACGCATACGCCATGTGCTACAAATTGAATAAAACCTACAGAAATAGCATTTGATGGCATCTATGATTTAGTGAAACAGTTTAGCTAAACGCCAGCTCACTCCACGCTTTTATTATGTAAATTGACAGCAAAAGCAGCTTGGCCAAAGAAATTAATTTGCATATTATTTCGTTTATAGAGATGAGTTTAGTGTGCAGCAAAAATATATATAAATATATTTCATGTGGATGACTAAGCTTATGTAAACGTATTTCATTGTAATCCTGCATATATATATTTATGTAATGAAGTTTATTTCATTATTTTTTATCATATTGCTAATCAATTTTTAAAAACTACGAAAGTCGAGTGATCAGGCAATTCCTCATCGATCATTCACGGCAAGCCAAATACTGTGAAGCTAGAAAGATGAGCTCAACAAGTCTAATTTGATAACTTATATAGTCAACAAATAAATTAATTATCCCTGAATTGAGTAGATTTTCATATATAGTTCTCCATATCTTTATTAATAAATAATGCAATCAGCAAAGCCTCTATGCTGTGAATGCTGAATTCTGAGAAGCTAGAAAGATGATTTTAATAAATATAATTTGATAACAAATGAAAGTTGTGTCTATAAAATCGTTGTCCCTGATTTAAGTAGAAATTTACATATAGTTCTCTATATCTTTATTAATAAATAATGCAATAAGCGTAGCCTACATGTTCACACATGAACATACAAATATACGAGTATCGTATACATGATTTCTAGGAAATCAACAACTGGCCTGCAGTGCAATAAATGGGGTCACAGTGAGTACTCTTTAAAAAGGCAGTTGAACCCTGACTCTCACAGTCTCAGCAATAGTAAAAGAATGCAATAGATCAATGCTGAGCCTCACAAACTCAGCGCTTAAGTAGACTTGATTTAAGAGATGAAAATTACGCCTGTGTCTGGTTATGAATACTCAGACTCAGAAGAATAGAATTTAATACTGAACTGAACACAATCACAGTCAAGGATTGTCTATGAGTCTGAGAATAGCAAGAAATATCATATTTTATGATTAAAATATTTTCTATATATATTTGTAAAATATTTCAATATATTTTTAATAATGCTAGACTTGCAGACATATGATTTCATTTACTTTTATTTATTTTTTACTTTCTTTATAAATTTTAATTTATTTATATTCCATAATTAAAGTATCTGTTTCTCTATACTTTTATATATTTTTATCTTATACGATACTTTTATATTTTTCTATAATTTTTATCTTATTTTTCATTTCAAATATCAATCAACTTATCATACATTAGCCAGCTCAGTCATACATATAGAGCACGCAACTCAATCGAGTCCAAACACAATTTGACAGCCGATTTAGTTACTTGCTATCAATATTTATGCTTAACATGTCGCTGTCGAGCGGACAGGGCAGCAGAGTTAGTTAAATATTGAAGGCTTGATATTTGCAATTGGCAGGCAGAAAAGCTGTCACTGCGCCGATTCGATTTCAGCTGTTCTGTTGGCAAATATTGAAAGCGGATATGTGAACAGCGGCGACAGCAGCGAGTTTAGTCGACGTTATTAAATGCTGTGTCCGATGTTGGCAGATCAAGTGGACCAAAGCCAAGCGGCTGCAGTGGTTCAACTCCTTTTTTCCTTTTTTTTTTTTTTTTTGGGGGGGGGGGCTGGTTATTGAAAATTTCATATATATTCGCAACCTGCTGGGCATTTAATGAAATGTTCAACATTTTTTGTTCGTTTAGTTTTAGTTTGTGGCATTAACGATTTGATAATTTATGATGTGAGTTTGTCAGAAATTGGGCCATGATTTACTGGCAGCATTCAATGGGGAAAAAAAAGCTCAAATAAATGTCACATGAGTGTCGTAGTTGCTCCCCTACTTCCTCTTCTATTTTATTTGCCCGCGAGCTGCGTGCAACTCGTTCAAAGTAAAAAGTCTTGAATAAAAAATTTATAAGCTTAATAAAAGCTGCAGCAGCAGCGGAGGCAAAGACCAAGCCACGACTCTCTCTCTCTCTCTCTCTCTCGTGCTTGTTGTTGCTGATGTCGATTTCTTTTTGGCTTTCCAGGCACACACTGCGAGTGTGTGTGTGTGTGTGGAAAAACTTTGAAATCGGCAGCTACGTGCGTCAAAGCCGAAAAAGCACCAACTTTATATCGTTGACGTTGTCGCTGCTTTTACTTTGGAACTTCAAAAGACTTTCAGATTATTTTCGTACATCCTTGCTGGCATTTTGTTATTTATTTTACTGCTGCCTGCTGCCTGCTGCCGCTCGGCATCTGCAGCGCCAATTGGCACAGTTGGAATGCCAAATAATTTGAGCAATAATCAAAATAAAATCACAATAAATATTAAGTTGAATAGCAGCTCGAATGGCGTAATTAACTTGTTGCACGCTCCATGCTCCTTTCACCGTTCTCAAATGGACTGCAATCTGGGCCAATCTAATCGCATGTATCCGGCAAATATTTCTGTGCCACACAAATGGCGCAAGCATATTCGAATACTCAAATAGTTGTGTGGGCATTAGTGGCAAATTAAAGAAAGCATAAACACGAAATCCGCACATGCACGAACTGTACAAAGCAGCTCTGTCCGCCTTTCAAATCCGCAAATCGCACATAAAAATTGTTAACGGAAGCGAAAATTAATTAAAGCCATGGACAAGGGCAAAGTACGCGCTGGCACGCAACATCCTGGCCAGCAGCTAGCCCGGACAGTGGGGCAAGACGCTGCCAATGCAGACAGAAGTCTGCTCTGGCTGGGAGGCTGGGCTTCAAATTCAAAATATGAACACCCCGCGAACGTTGCGCCATTTTAGACGTGCTCAAATATTTGCGAAACGTGTCAAAAGCGTAGCAAACTTTGCGCTTCAAAAGCGCCAACCAAACAGCCACCCAGGCACCCATCAGCCCCTCCTGCCAGCTGTAAAAACAATTGATTGAACGCCATGCGCGTGCAGCATGACTGGAGCAGAGTGGTCAGGTCTAAATGTCACTGGGTTAGCAACGAGCAGCGAGCAGCATGCAGCGAACAGGTGCAAATACACACGCGCAGCGCCCACACCTGTGTGCGGTCAGGCAAACAGACGATAAATAGATGAACGACTGCCAAAAACAGCCAACAACAACGCAGGCAGCAGCAATTGTTACCAAAAATCATCAAAATTATCGAAACATTTTTAGCCAACACCCTGCCCACCCACTGACAGGCCAGCAAGCCCATCAAGGTATTCAGTTATTCACAGGCATTTCCAAGTATTTTTGTTTAACTTTTATTCGTATCAAAATCAAAATCAAAATCAAAATCAACGCTGACATTCTGTGGGCAGTTGCGGCTGACAAACGAAATGTCATTGTTCGTGTGACGTTTGCTAAGTGCTCGGATGAATCACAAAACACATATATATATATAAATAAATGCCCAAAAATTGACAAAGGAAAAACAAAAATAAATAAATAAAAATAAAAAAGAGAGAGAGAGAGAGAAAGAGAAAGAGAGAAGAGCTAAACTAAGCCATTTGCCAATCAATGGGCACTCATAGACTTTAGTGGATTAAAATATTTTTAGATTTTTGATGAAATTGTTAATCTTAGTTGAATTATTTTCTATTTATCAATTACGTTTTTATCTTGGCTTCAACTTTTGCACAGGTTTTAAATGTTTGACTTGAAATTTGATGTGCCATAGACACTTGGTTTATTCTTTAAAGATTGCAGCGAAGAGAGAGAAAAGAATTAATATTTGAAATAATTTTTAGTCTTATATATAATCTGGCCTCTGGTGTATTAATCACTTTCAGATACTCTGTATCTAACAGATACTTTTGTAATATTAAGATACTTTTTATATATCTACATCCAATAGATACTTTTATTAATATAAAGATACCTTTCTATACATGTATATCCAATCGATTTTTGTATAAATCTAAAATTACTCTTGAGGTAATTCTTGCTCTATTATTCCTTTAATTTATCCTGCTTTAACATAGAGATTTTCTAGTTTGATTTATGTATGTAATTACATAAATAATCTGGCATAAAATAGCTTGATTATCAGCTACGTTTTTATCTCACAGATACTTTTGTAACTTGAGATACTATACTTTCAGATACTTTTCTATATATATGTGTACTTTAAGGAAGTGTTACTTTTATGTTTATATGATATTTATAACTTTTGCTAACTCTTAAAAATCTTAAAAATATTTTTATCTGTCATCAAAAATTGACTCTTAGACCCAATAGACACTTGCTTAGGCTTGAGATACTTTTCTATCTTAATTAATTAACTCACTGATGCCCTTCTATATGTTATATTTGAATTTACATCTTGTACTCACACTGACACACACACAGGTAACTTGGCAAGCCGAGCGACTCATTTGGCATGCTCAGAGTGCAGAGGCACATAATTAAAACTACCCAGAAAAAAACTGTCAACTCACGCGCAGCGAGCGACAACAACAACAACAACAACGAGCAGTAACAGATTAAACAAAAATCTGGCAAGTCGCAGTCGACAACTAGGAAAATGCTAGCGCAAGCAGTTTGTCGGCGTTGCCAGGACAAGTTAATTTATGGCACTCAGTGAACCAGGCAGATAGCGCCAGACAACAGACAACAAGCAGCAGCAGCAGCAGCAGCAGCAACAACAACAACAACAACAACAGCAGCAGCAGCAGCAGCCGCAACTCAAATGGCGGCTCGACGTTCATTTTGTTTTGCGCTTGAAACTGGATTTATTTTATTTGTTGCCAGCGAGAGAAAGAGAGAGAGCGAGTGCTTCTTCTTACCCATTCTTTTTTTTTGTTGCTTGTGCGAAAAGTTTTGCTAATTTGCGGTAATGTTAATGCTGAACTTTGCACAAAATTAGTCAAGTTCTGCCGCGTCGGATTAAGCGCAATGTTACGCCAAAGTGTTAAGTTGGAAATAAATGTTGACACTTGCGGTAAAATGCGAGTTCTTGGCCCGCAACATAAACAAAAGAGCCGAACGTTTTAAAAGCAGCCCCAGTTCCCAGTCCCCCGTCCCCCGTCCCCCGTCCCCCGTCCTGTCCCAGCCACGAGCCGGCGCACACATCCTAGCGCCGAACTCCATGAAATTAACTTTGCACCCCAAAAGTATGCAAGCGTCGGCTGTCACAGGTGCGCGCCATAAAAGGGCCCGCTACCCGCTGCCGTGCTGGACTGCAGTTAATTATGAGTAAGTTGGCCATAACCGCAACACTTGCGCCTGCAATTCCTTAGGCTTGCCATGCGTAGCAGCGGCAGCTGAGGCATGCCAAGACCTTGCCAAAGTATTTCGTGTGGCAAAATTAATTTATAAGTTTGGTCCGCGACAGTAGCGGCAAGCCAGAAGAGAGAGAGAGAGAGGGAGAGGGTGAGAGAGGAGCCACCAGGGGCATCCATTGGGCATTGGCAACCTGGGACAAGTTTTGGCGCGTTACGTGCCAAAGTTACGGCACTTGCCAAGAGTTTCCGGCTGGCCGTTTCAAATTTATAAAGTGTCATATGTTATGAAATTTGGCACCCGCCACTTTGCATAAAGTTGAGGCTAAGTCAAATTATGTACGTATAAAAATTGCCTCAGCTGAAGCTAGACAGCATGGGGTGCGAGTGGGAGTGGAAGAGGGAGAGGGAGAGGCAGATGGAGTGGGAGTCGGAGTAGGAGAGCTGTCACTGCTGACAACGATACAATTATTGGTTTGTATGCGCACAATTTACACACACACACACACACAGAGGCATAGTATTTGAGTGGGGTGGTGGGGGGAGCAGCGGCTTGTAATAAATCAAACCAAGTGAATAAATCATAACTGTAAGCAGACTCACACACACACACACACACACACACATGGGAGAGAGGTTTCACTGTGTGCATTGGATAGTCGCAGCTTGTCACATGCGACAGTGAACGCCGCCTGCCACGAACGAAACGACATGAAATAATGACATGAAAATTGACAATTTTATTCCTACTTAACTTGCTGAACGAACGAATGAATATATCAAGCCTATCTTTGTCACGCTCCCACACTCCCTACCTCCCTCCCTCTCTCTCACTCACTCTCTCTCTCTCACTGAGTCTAGATATTTTATGCACAGTTTGACGTGCGAGCGAATTGTAGCCAGAATGAATGACAGTCAGTGACTAACTGAGTGATACAGTAACAGCTGTCAAAGTGTGAATGACACTCACATTCACACACACACTCATACACACTCACACTCGTTGACTCACTCACTGTGGTTTGTTTTTCTTGTAAATTGCTTTTGATTTGCATACGCGGAAGTGTATTTAATAATACAGACAGATATCCATGCTCGAACTGGACAGGAAATGTTCGCGATTTCAATCAGAGCTGCAGGCCTCAACATTTATTGTGGCATTTGGAAAAGAATATAAGTAAGATAAGAAGCATAATTTATGCGCTTTATAAATCAAGTTCTTCTAGGAAATTATGAATTATAATACAAGGGCACAGCTGATGCTCAGCTTAACTGTCAATTGGTCAAACAACTCAGCCTCAGACACTCAGCATGCTAATAAAGTCAACTGAATGGCTCAATTAAATAATCGCTCTTAATCAGTGAACGAAGCATCACAGTCGCTTAGTCTACATCGCGTTCAGTGCGTCGTACTCTGTGTCAGTAACAAAATGAGACGGGAACGAGAAACATCGTTTAGCTCTCGCTGTGTCCTGCTGGCACTGATCGCGCTTTTGGCTGTGGCCTGCGCAGCGCCGCAGCCGGAGAACTCTTCGAAGGAGTCTGCCAATCAATCGTCAGAGGGCGACAGCAAGTCCAGCTCCAGTGAGGAGGGCAGCAAGGATGAGAATGCCTCGGACGATTTGATTGTGCACAGCGCGAACTCAGCCAGTAAAGAATTTCTGGCCAAGGTGCCTATCGAGAAGGTGGCTGCCATTATGAAAAGCTATTATCGCCACGACAAGGAGGTGCAGCGCGCATATGAGTTCATCAAAACCGAGATCTTTGAGTTTCTGGAATTAAGCGATGTGCAGGCCTTGACGAACTATTTGCAACGCTTCGGCCTGGATTTGGTGGATATGGCACAGCGTGTGGCGAAAGCCCCGAAGCCCGACATTTCGGAAAACACACCGGACAGCGGTGCGTATGACTGCTGGGGCAACGGCCCACCACCCCTCAGAGAGCTCTCTGTCAAACGCAAACATGGCCAGACAAGCTTCCAAATAACTTTCAAGTCATCCACTCTATAACTCTCTCTCACTCTCTCTCTCTCTCTCTCTCACTCTCTCTCTCTCTCTCTCTGTCATTCGTACCTTTCGTACCTTTGTGGCCATGATGGCATTATGTTCAATGTCATGGTCCAACCAAACTCTCCGCTGTCCTCTGTCCGCTGTCCGCTGTCTGCTTCTAGCTTATCAATGTTCACACATGCTCGCCTCCAGCCTGGCACAGCACCTGGAATGAATTATTTGCAAATAGCTGCAAACTATGCAGACAAAGTCAAACGGAAAAGGCAGCCGAAATGCATGCAGATATGACGACCGAGCTATGCACTGGCCAAGTGCATTTAATTAAATATTTTGCCTGTTATTGAATTTGAATCTCAATTTGCTTGCAGCGCTGGATGAAATCACTAAGGAGGAACAGGGCGTGCGGGGCCTTGTGGACAGCATTCTGGGCTTGCTGTCGGCCGAAAAGTTCATGGAGCTAACTGAAAAGAAAGTCAAATCTAAGCCCGGCAAGGATTTGTACTCCCCGGAGCTTCAGAGTATCTTGAAAAAACTCAAAGTAAGTTGTCTTCTTATCACCTTGAACTCACCTGCGACACGTAAAGGTTCGATCAAGGCCTATTTCAATATTTTTTCTCTTCTTTTTCTTTTTTTTCAAACAATTATTGAAGTGTGTGTGTGTGTGTGTGTGTGTGTGTGAGTTGAAAAAGCACTTGGAAATAGGCAGACCGCGGAAGCCTAATAATTTTTGTAGCAGACGTGAGCTAAATATTAGAGTAGCAATTTCTTGGAATGCGAATGCCACAGTCACTGGCAATGCTTTATTACGTTTCTCGAGTGAGGCAGAATTTCTTTCCGGTCGTGGCTGAAGCATATGTACGCCGTATACAAATCAACTTCCGACGGTTTGCCATCGAACTGCTTCGCCATGTCCTAATTTTAAAGCAGACTTTCCATGCGCCTCGGCACATTCTCCCACTTCTAATTGGCAATTGAGCTGGCCTACGTGCGGTACATACTTATGAAATGGCTGGATGGCAAAAAGCAGAACGCGTTTGTTTTCCCAAATGCTTGCTGCGCCCGGCATATCGAAGCCAATTTATGTTTATGTGTGAAAATATGCCAATTGATTTGGCGTAAATAGAATGCCCATAATTGAAATAAACCTGAGCGTGGCTGGCTTAGGTGCAAAAGCACTCTCAGGCCGCAATAAAATATCCATTCGATTCGTTCCACTGACTGACAAAGAGGCACGACAGCAGCTTCTTCTCTAATAGCAAAAGCAATTAACAACAGATCAACGTGAGAGGTTGACTAATTTTATTGTTGTTAAGCTCTTAGACTAATATGCAATAGAATTTAATATGGCCTATAATAACAAGGGCTATATGCTAAGAAGAAAGCTGATTTTAGTTAATCACAGCATGTGAAATGCAGACATTACGTGAGAGAAAGTCAGAGATAGAAGATAGGAGATAGGAGATAGGAGATAGGAGATAGGAGATAGGAGATAGGAGATAGGAGATAGGAGATAGGAGATAGGAGATAGGAGATAGGAGATAGGAGACAGGAGATAGGAGATAGGAGATATCAAATCACAGATAACAGCTGTGAAAAAAAATAGAACTAAATTAAATACAAAGTAGAATAAGAGAAAAAATTTGCTTAATTTTCTTTAGATTTTTTATAATTGATACAGATAACTATATAAACATTTTTAAAAGAGTTGCAATCAATTAAATTAAATTAAATTAAATATTATAAAAGCATCAGATCAAAGAGGTATTATATATAGAGGTATTATATATAGAACATCGAACTTGATGCAATGTGAGTTTTATTCAAATTTGTAGTTTAAGCAGCTATAAAAAATGCTTTTAGACATACAAAGCTTTCAGTCACAATTCAATAAATTCTACTATATCTTTGCAGCACTCGAAGCCAGTGCGTGATTTGTTCTACAAGGACGAAGATGACATCTATCTACCAAAGATATACGAGTTCATCAAGCACATGAGTATATGTCCAACTGATGAGCCCATAGATGGAGAGTACAAACTGAAGACGTGTGTTAGTGAAGACGAAGAAGATGAACAAGAAGAAAAAGAAGAAGAAGAAGAAGTAAAAGAAGAAGAAGAAGCGTGAAATGACACCAAAGTCTGCCCAATTGATTTAACTGAATATTGCAATATGTTTAATAACATAATAATAATACCCATCTACATATAAATAAATCATATGCCCCACGCATGATACTGTATACTACACATAAACATCGATAACGAGCAATGAATGAAATACGATCAGCCACTTAGATATGTTTGGACTGAACAGCAGCGTGGGATATGCGGCGTTTGGACTTTGCCTAAGCTTACGTCTTCTGTATATACCATATGCATATATATATATATACACACACATATATATATATAAATACAAGCATACTACGCTCTCCCATTCTGTCGCTGCGCTAAGACCAAATTTGATTTTGAAATAAAGAAGAGATTTGAATGTCAATTTATTTAAAGGAATATTTCATTTGAGCAGACATTTTCTGTTCTATTAAAAAGTAAATATTACTAAATATATGACTGCAAGCAATTGAAATAAAAATCACTTTTGCTCTACACTAAATAGAATAAGGAGCATTTATATAACTTTCTAGAATGGGCAAAGTCACTTGCGAAATGAGAAAATGTTGCTGTTTGTTGTTTGTTTGGTGTGTCGCTTAAAGAGTAGACAAAATTTTCGAGCATATGCCAGGCAATTATTTAGTGGGCTCTCGGCACTCGGCCCTCGGGAATTGGCAATGTGAAATTGGGAGAGTGCACAAGAAAACGGCGCATATTAATAAAGCTTTCGGGCAGCAAAAAGAGGGTTAAATGACGCAAAGGTGGTGGCTTTTGGTGCGTCAAAAAGTTTTTCTACGAAAATAGAAAAAAATTGAAGAAAAAAAAAAAAGAAATGTAGAAAAGTTGCAAACTGGAGCCTGGCTCTCTGATTTATGCTGCCTCGCTCGACTCGAGTCGAGGTCTATGGCTCCAGCCTGGGCCGGCGGCAGCGGCAGCGGCAGCGCAACAGTTGCAGCTCTCTTAATGTCGGCGTTTATTTGAATAAACTCAAACTTCTGATTTCACAGGGCAGCAGCGGCAGCAGCGCAAAAAGTTACAAAACTTTCTCGGTTAACTGATTTCTACACCGACACCTGCCTGCCTGCAGCGAGCAGCGAAACAAAAAAATGTGCTCCAGCGCTGGCATACCCAGGAGACTCATAATTTAAGAAGAGTATATCAATAAATTACGCATCCTGCTGCCAGCACTTTTTAAAGTAGATAAAGCGACGGCCGCTGAAATGCAGAGCACACACACACACACACGGTTACCCTCTCTCATGTGTGTGTGTGTGTGTGTGATCAAGCAGCAAGTACAGTCTGCAGCTGCTGCTCTCTCTCTCTCTCTCTCTCTCTCTCTTTCTACACTCTTTTGCTGACCAGCGAGCAGCCCTGCTCGTATTGGTGGTGGCTTTCATGCTAGACCATAACTCAATGCGGTCCAATTGATTGGCCCGAGCCCAAAGCCGTAAAGGCGTCGCTGTAAACATGCAAGCTGACATAAGCTACGCGTCGTGCAGCAGCTCCATTAATCAATTACAGACACACACACACACACACACCCCCAGTGGCTGGCACGACAATCACAACCTGTCACAGAAGTGTCTAAATTCAATCTGCCTGCGCCTCGGCTCGGCCAAAGGAAAACAGAAGCAACAAACAGCACGAAAGCCGTCAATCTCAGCTGGCAAGGCGCCAGTGGGCAGTTGATGGGGGCGTGGCATAGGTTTTCATTTCCAAATGTCAGTCAAGCAGATTTTGGAAATTATTGGAGTAAAATAAATTTACGCTTTCAACCAAAGCAAGTGCAACGTACTTACCATTTACAAATCACATCGAATCGACCATCCACACGGACGCCATGAAGTTGATACCCTTTCTGGACAACTCGAGCACTGCCAGCTGCATTAGTCTGGCCAGCAATGTATCCAGCGCCTCTGAGCTCTGTGCCGAGCCGGCCATCAACTTGCAGCTGGTCTACCAAGTCCAGGAGCGTCTGCGTTCCGATCTGTTGGCCTGCGATGTGCGTTTCTCGCTCTTTGTGGCAGCGGCCAATAGCTATCGCTACGAGACACTGCTGCGTCCCTTTCCCAAGGAGTTTCTCGACAGCGAACAGCGGCCCAATATTGGCGCCATCTTCCAAGTCATTGCGGACATCGATCGCCTGGAGGTCATACTGGATCAGCTGAACAGGGGCCACTACAGCGGCTATCACGTGAACGTGCTGAATCTGCTGCACGCGGTGCTGGTGCGGCATGGCGAGCGCGTTGCTTTGAGCACGCTGCGAGCATGTGAGTTCGAGGATCTGTATGCGCACCTGCAGATTGCGGCGCCACAGGTGCCGCCCACGCAGATCTTTGAGGTTACGCCGAGTCTGAAGTGCGCCCACACCAAGGCCTACACCAGCCTGCGCGAACAGTATCCGGTGCGCATTGGCTTCTATGGCGGCCAGGTGGAACAGCTCTATGCGATGCTGACAGTGGGCTCTCTGCCCGTACATGCATGCCTGGAGCTGACACACGACGTGGACGAGGCGCTGCAGCACAGTCCCGAAACACCCGGCTGGGGCGGCTCCCGCTGCGGCACCTTACTCCGTTGCGTCGCTGCCGTGGAGTATGTGTTGCATCCGGAACTTGTGACCATCGCAGGGGATGCGGGACATGTGAGCATCGCCGATGACAGCTGCATACAGATCTCCTATCTGATGTTCTTTGGCCAGAGCTGCGAGACGCGCCTCTGCAGGCTGGTCCACCAGCCAAACTTCTCGTTCGACCTGACCGAGGTGCTACGGTGGATACAGAGCAACAAATATGTACTTTCGCTTGGCATGTATCTGATGCTAATGTCCCTGGCGTCGCCAAGCGGACGTGGAATCATGCACAGATTTGCCTGCTCTGGAATTTATGCGCTAAGGAAGGGATTTTTGAAAATGTAATCGTTGCTCTCTCCATTCACTCAGCTAATTGGCTAACTTGACTAATATAAACACGTTATTGAGGCCAAGCGATGTCGGCAATAAAGTGCTTATATGCGTCAATAAAGTCAAGAAAGTTCAAGTAAATTCAAGTAAATTCAATCATTCGTTCAGCCACAAATGCACACAGCTAAAACTGAACCAAGGCGACAGAGACCAGAGAGAAAGAGAGCGAGAGGGAGAGAGAGAGGGAACGATTGAGCGAGCGGAGCTGGCGTGTAAGCAAATGTTGGCATGAGTCACACGCAACTGGCCATAAATAACAACAATTTAGCATTACAAGTGACGCAGTAAAAATTTATACGCTCTCGCACATTTTCAATTTTCTGCAATTTTTCTAACAATTGTGTGAAATTCCTTGCGGCCATTGGGCAGCGGCAGCGGCAGCTGCGGCCACTCGCTGCATATAAAAAGGACATGAACAGATTTTCCATGTGAGCGTAACTGTGTGTGTGTGTGTGCATGTGTGTGTGTGTGTGTGTGTGTGTGTGGGCATACATAAACTGAGTCCCTATACAGCACATACTCTGCTAACTTGGCATTATGTGTTGCCGGACACATTTCGGGGCACACAATTTAGCAGCTTGGCTGGCAACATTTCTTGTTATACTCATTGAAAATGATAAATACGGGGTATCTTGATCTTGTGGGTATGTATGTGGGCTTGGCTTTGATCAGAATGATGAGTCGAGTTTATTGAGCTATATTCAATATTTAGCTTTAGTCTGTTCGTCCAGCAGTAATTAGAAATCTCAAATTTTAAATATATATTCATGTAGTGCCACATGCAATTCAATTTTATTATTATTTTCTTTCGATTACTCAACTATTTCTCTAATTTATCAAATAATTTCTATAATTTAATTTCGCATTTGAAACGTAATATAAATACAAATAAATATAGCCCAAGCAAAGTCTTTAGCTAGTTAGCTGATTTAATATTTAGCTGTTTTAATATTTATGCAAATAACATGCACAATTGGAATATCAGCTCATGAGCAGTCCCTGAGTATCTCTTAGTCGTGCAGTCTTGATTGGAGCACGCTCTCCAGCTCGCCTACACGACTTTTCTTTTTTATGTCCTTTGGCGACCACAGCCATGGGTGAGTGTGTGCCATGGCATTTTTTTACATATGCTCGTCTCGTTGCTGCTACAAGTTATGCAGACTATGCACTGGCCGGACAGACTGTGCATAGTTGGCATTGGCAAACGTAGCTGACAAAAGGCATTCGCGAAATACTTTTGTTAACCATATTTCATAGCATTTAAGTGTAAGGATTGCAATTACACCCCCGCACCGCCAACGAGACTCTGGCGCTGTGTAAAAAGCTATCAATTATTTGAGCTGAGTTCGCTTTGCTATCATTACTCCCGGACGGACGTCCCAGCAGCAGCAGCCATTAATAAACGCACACATCAAACTTGGCACTGTCACATAAAATTCAATTTAGTGGCTTTTATGCCAAGAGCAACAAGAAACTGGGCCAAGTCACAAAAAAAAAAAGAAGGGCAGCAACCCTCAACTCAAAGGTTTTTACGCAGCTAAGCTGAATGCACATTAGCATGAGCACGACTTCAGGTTAACGGTAGACAGAGATCCGAGTGGTTGGCTTTGGGGGTTTGTGGTAGGAGGTGCGAGGGTGTGGGGGTGTGGCACGCACTTACGTACCAAGTCCCAGCTCGGCTGGCAGAGTCCCTGGTTGCACTCGACCTGAAATCAAAATAAATGTCAACGCTGCTGTCACACAAAGCAACAGCAACAGCCCCTGCTTGAGCTGCTCCAGCTGCCTGAGCTGGCTGAGCAGCCCCCGCAGTTTTGGGGTCTAAGTTTTTGACTTCCTTAATGACAGTGTGGCAACGATGATGATGACAACAATCAGGACGACCACGAGGACGGCAGCGAGACGATAGCAGCGTACAACGTCATCAATGCCATCAGCATCAGCATCAGCATCAGAGGGCAGAGGCCACAGTGTCAAGGGCAGAGGGCAGAGGAGGGCAGAGGAGGGCAGAGGAGACAGCGCCACAACTTGATGATGCAATTTAAGAGCTTTTTGCCTTCCCCTGGCTGGCTGGCTGACTGGCTGGCTGGCTGGCGCCATTCTTCGGTTTTGATAATCTAACAAAATTGATAAGGTGTGAAATTCTTGATTTTATTTTCTGCGTTCTGCACAAGAAAATGCTTTTCCTTGCCAATTTTTTTCTGTTTTTTTTTTTTTCGTGTTCCCCCACAGCATTTATCTTGTTGCCTTTCCTTTTAGAGGCCTGCGCTGTCTTTGATGTTTTTGATGAGGTGTTTGTTTAGTTTTTGATGTAGCGCATAAGGCGACATTTTGGCTATAATTCAGCAAGGCTTTCACCTTTTGCTACATTTATTTAATCCAGTTTATGTTGCCTTCCCAAAAAAAAAAAAAAAAAAAAAAAAAAGCGCATTTCACTTGCTTTGATATTCAAATAAACAAGGAAATTGACTTTGCAGCTTGGATTTTCTTGGATTTTTTTTAAGTTACTGCGACTATGCTCGCTTTTTGTGTAAGCCGAGTTTTTTGCTCCCCCTCGTTTGGCTATTTTCCTTTTACTTTTCTTTTTTTTTTTTTCGTTTGCTGGCTGTTGTGCGAAACGCACTCGAACATGCTAGCCGGGCGTAATTATCGGCACGTCAATTGCACAAAGCGGCACGAAAATTGTTTAAACGTTGGTCAGCCATAAATTGATTTGTATGGCAATCGAACGATCCGCAGTCATCATTCGGCTCTCTCTCTCTCTTCGAGTCTCCCTCTGTTGCACTTGCTGCACAGTGGCACGAAAAAAGTAACTCGAAAAGCATGGCCCAAAAAAAAAAAAAAAAAGTGTAGCTGCTGCCGGCGATTGCTTTGAAATTGGCAGCACAGCCATAGCCACAGCCACAGCCGCAGCCGTGTGCTGGGCTCCAATTGGAAACGTTTGGGCAACTGTGCAACAACACAACAGCATCATGGGTCTTAGTTCACTTTGTGCTGGGAATCAAGCAGCTTTACAGCTGTCCATCTGTTTCAAAGCCTAATTGAAGTGCATCAACTAGATCTCAACTGAATTGCATTTGCTTCTAGCTTATCAAACGATCTGTTTGCCAATTGAAAAAAAGTATGGAAATATATGCTGATACTCTGATTAACTTGATGAACTCAAATGCTTTGCGTGTATATATTATGAGAAATTTATATAAGCGGAGCTTAGCTTGAAATGTTAAATAAGCGGCAATTGTATGTTGGATGAATTAAATGGAATTGGGCAAGGAATTATGCTTAGGCAAAGATAAATTGTCTCACATCTTAAGATAAATTTTATAATAATTTATAATTGAAATTAGTTTACGTGTGAACTATCAAAAAATTAAAAATTATAATCAAATGTAGCAACATTTTTTGTATTTATTTATTTATTTTTTTTCATTAATTTCTGCCCATTGACTTAAGCTCGTCTCTAACTTGTTCAATTGCCTTCAAGCCGAATCGCAAGTCTTTTGCCCGCAGCTCGTGCAATAAATTAAAGATCTAGCATATACAATGCTTGGCTATCCAAACTGGAATCTAATACTGTTCTCTATACTCGAGTTAATTTTCAATTTGCACATTTGCCAAAATGTTGCCATGTAGCCGAAGCTGTTAAAGGATATTGAGTCAAGTGGCACGAGAGCGCCTGCTGCTCGAATGACTAAATGATTGTTTAATTATTGGCAATGCGAACGACAAACGAGCTCAAAGGACCAGCTAAATTAACGTGTATAGCGTGTGGGTGGCTCTCTATATATGTGCATGTCTCTCTCTCTATATATGTGTGTGTGTGTGTGTGTGTGTTTGTGTGTGTTAGCTATCAATCAGTGCATCAATAGCGAACGGCAAAGCGATAATGTGAACACTTTAAGTGCCTAGGTACTCGGGGGTTATTGCTTAGTGACCACACACACACAGAGAGAGAGAGAGAGAGAGAGAGAGAGAGAGATGAAATGTGTGAGAGGGAGCGACATAGATTGATAGAGAGTGTGAGCGCTAGTCCGTTACATATGTTGCTGTGGCTGCTCAGTGTCAGTCGCAGATGATGAGCAGAGCAGCAGATCAAAGTGCTTCCTTTGACTCGCTTAAGTGGACACAGAGGCTAATGCTGCAAAGGGTCTGGCAGAGAGAGAGCTTTTCAGTTCAGCGCTAATTCAATATACAATTTGCTTTGAATTGAAAATGCTTTCAGCGCTGCAAGTGTGATAATTAAATAAACGAATTACGCATACGCAACAGTGGCAGCATTTTGATAGACTTTATTTGTATCACATTGCAAATGCACACATTGTTATAAACATATGCAGCTATTATTGAAAAAGTTGCCAAACAATAGCGCTTAAACATATTTTCGACTTATTTTTGTGGGCATATTTGATCTCAACTGTGGTTGTAGCAAACGAATTCATAAAGTTGCGGGATTAAATGCGATTAGACAACTTATTCTCATGAATCTATGCATGAATGTGGTATGTGTGTGCGAGTGTGTGTGTGTGAGTGTGTGTTAATATGCATTTTGCACAATATGCACATTTGGAATTGTTATTATCGATGCAGTGGTGCATGACCGCGTTGGCAAAGAGGGCAGCCACGCTGAGGCCCGCATAGTTGACGATGGTGGTGCTGACTTGTTGATTTTATGCGTGCGTGTCTGCATGACATTTGCAGCTGTTGATTTGGCATTGCAGTGCTGAAGCCAAGCCATGCCAAGCCAGGCCCACATGCACATGGAATCAATTGAATTGAGTCCATGCGTAAATTATGCATTGCGCTGATAGACAAATTTGAAACGTTCAGCACGAGCATTTGTCACGTTGTATCTGTGGCACATTTAGTTGCGTCAATTTATGCCAGCCGCAGCAAGAACTTATCAAACAGAATAGACTTCAAATTATATAGTTCAATTTGACGATTGATTTATATAGACTGACTGACTAAGTGACTGATCGATTGAGTTTACAAATTGACTGATTGAGCAAAGAGGAGGAGAGATCTTTGATTAACAAGTGAAATCCAGCTGAGCAGGCAAGACTTTTTTTTTCTTATTTTATTTATTTAAGTGTTGAATCCATACATTACAATTGTAGTATCTTAACAGCACATATATATACTAAAATAATAACCTAACCTTTTGTTGTATACAGAAGGACTTATAACTATTTAAATAATTTTTAATTTAATTATACTAATGTTTATTGAAATTAGTTTAAACTGTTATATTTTCTCTTTAACAAACTTTAAATTAATATAAATAAATAAATAAAAATATTTAAAAATATTTTTGAATAATAACATTTTTATTACATTTTTTAATAAATATATGCAAATATTAAAAAGTAATTTTGAATAATCACATTTTAATTAAATTAAAATTCTTGCAGAGCTTAAAGAGGTAAAGAGGTATATCTAAAATACCTCGAGAGACTAATTTTCGATTCAAAATTATTATTATTTAATATGTAATATTTACTTATTTATTTTTATATTTTATTATTTTTGTTATTTATTATTATTATTATTTTTTTTTTTTTACTTATCAATTTAATTTATATTTATCTAAAATACAGAAAATTATTCAAAAAACTCTTGCATAGTCCGATAATAAAATTGATTCATTTAAAACATTTTCAACTTTTTTGCTTTGGCAATAAATTTCAAATTAAACCCACAAAAAAAAATGCAAATATTTATGATTGAATTGCTTGCATTAGCTGCAATGAATTAAATAAATTAAAAATTGCGCAGAATCAGCTTTGTTGCAAAAAGCAATTTTCATAAAAACAAACTCAACTATTTCGTTGCATAATTCACAAATGAAAATAAATTCAAGTCAAATCGAGTTAGCGCTTACACAATTTACGGGGCACAAAGTTGGTTGGGCTAAAGTTGTTGTTGTCGTATGTGCGCGATAATGTTGGCAGTTAACTTAATTTTGTCACATTTGACAACACGTTAAAACAACAACTGTGGCATGCGAGGCAGAGCGCGGTAAAGCAGCACAGTCAACAGAATGAAACAGAAATGAGCAGACGACGCTGAAAAGTAGAAGTTAGTGGCATGAGCACGCGCTGCGCATCTGCAGAGGATAAACAATGCAAGCCGCAGACAAATGAGTGATGGCATATAAGTGAGTGCCATGCCCCACTCAGACACTGAGTCGACGACTGGCGAGGGAGAGAGAGAGTGGGAGAGAGAGAGAGGGATCGCGAATGCGGCGACGACAGGTTAAAAACTCCAGCGCCGCAAAGTATGCAATACAAATTCAGTGCGCGACGCGAAGGCTTCGGGCTCATCTAGGCTACGTACGTATGACGTTGTCGTCAGCTGCAGCAATGTAATTTGTGGCTGGCATAGTGCGTATTACACACACATACCAACATACACGCAGAGGCACTCACACATGGCCACAGCTAAGTGAGTGAGTGATTCGCCAGACAACGAGACTTGAAGGCAAAATGTTAAATGACGTTGCCAGCGACAGCATGTACGTGCGTGTGCGTGTGTGCGTGTGTGCGTGTGTTTGGCATAGTGTATTGCATTATACGCGGAGCTTAAATTGTAGCCAGACCTCGGCGGAGAGTGTGAGCAGTTCTTGTCCCCCATTAGGCCACAATATTTGCTTAAAGCGAGATTTTCCTGCCGTTCTTGTTATTTTTTTTTTCCTTCCGTATGGCATCGACTGGCATTGTTGTTGTCTGGCCATGTTTACATAGAAATATTCTATATGCGTGCATTTTATTTATGATTGCACAGCGGACAACTCACTCATTGCACTCAGAACGCATTGCACTCAGAGACTCTGCAGCATGCCACAGCTCAGCTCAGTGCTCGGGTGGAACGCCAGCAATTCACATTTTGATGGCATCATCTGCTCGTAGCTGCAATATTTATGTGGCAGCAGCGCAGCCGGCATCACTTGCTGCACTTAAAAGCGATTAAATATAAATCAATATAAAAATTTGCATATTCAATGTGTGTGTGCGTGTGCGTGTGCGTGTGTGTGTGGGCGTGATTGTGTGTGTGTGCGACTGTTTGCGCTCGTTTATTCAATGAAAGCCACTTCTTTATGAAGTAAATATGTGCATTCGAATGTTTATTACGTGTTAAAAGAAATGTTTATATTTATTATATTCCTATGTTCGCACACATACTTAAATACTTGTAAATATGCTTGCATACAATATGCATATGTATACAATATATATATATATATATATATATATATATATATATATATATATATATATATATATATATTTATATGCATTTGTATGACAACGTCTTTGTTACGTTGTTGCTTAAATCTGACTGTAAGCTTCTTCTAAGAGACTGATAAGACAGGAAGAAAGAGAGAGAGAGAGCGAGAGATAGAGAGAACAACAAAGCTGCTGCAGTATAAGAATTTTCATAAAATATAGAAAAACAGCGCATTTTCTATACAATTCTCAGCTTAAGATGTTTTTACTCATCATCAATCAGATAGTTATAGAATGATAAAGCTCTTAGAGCTGCTAGCATATTGTTATAGTAGTAGAAGTTGTTATAAGTGTAACACTAGTCATTAGAGTTGTTGTGATGGTAGTAGTAATAGGAGCAGTAGCTTTAGCAGCATAGAAGTAGTAAAAGTAGTAGATTTAGTAGTAGGAGCAGTAGCTTTAGTAGTAAAAGTAGTAGATTTAGTAGTAGGAGCAGTAGCTTTAGTAGTAGAAGTAGTAGATTTAGTAGTAGGAGCAGTAGATTTAGTAGTAGAAGTAGAAAATTTAGTAGTAGGAGCAGTAGATTTAGTAGTAGAAGTAGTAAAAGTAGTAGATTTAGTAGTAAAAGCAGTAGATTTAGTAGTGGAAGTAGTAGATTTAGTAATAGGAGTAGTATATTTAGTAGTAGAAGTAGTAACAGTAGTAGATTTAGTAGTAGGAGCAGTAGATTTATTTATTATTTTCGTGTAACTCAACTCATATTCTCTGCGCTCTAGTTAAATTTTAATATTTCAGTCAGGCTTTGTAGTAAAATTACAAGATCTAGAGCTCGACCGTAAGTTTTGAATATATTTAACAATCTGTGAACTTCTCAGCTGTTTAACAGTTTCTTTATAGTTAATTGCAAATAAACAGCGAGTATATAAAGCTTTACTACATATCAAGTATATATCACGAATATGCAAATTTAAAATTAAATATAATTATTCAATAATACTTAAGACTGCCCTCTCTCTCTCTCTCTCTCTCTCTCTCTCTCGCTCCCATCTCCTCACTTTTGACAACTTTACGATACTCGCACAATAAACATTTTAAGCATCCATTTAATCCCTCGAAGTTGCAGTTTCATGACTCGCATCTTACATTTTAGAGAACTCTTGCCAAGTTTAATAGGAAGCCAGCGCAGCTTCCACTCTACACAAGGTCCTTTCGTGTCTCTAATGCCTCCATATAGAAGTATAATCGTTTGGAGCGTGAGGTTTTATTAGACGCAACGCACATATGCAAATGCCATAAAACAGCAACATGTTTCGGCAATTGAAATATTGTGGGATTAGCCCTGTGCTCGTCACGAGCCCGGGCTCAAGTTGCCTTTATGATGCTCCGTTTTTGGGCATCGCACAGTTTTCCGTTGACACTGTCATCGAGCATGTCAAAACAAACAGCGTTATATGCAAAACACACACACACACACACACACACATACACCCTTACGCATAGGCAGGCATATTTTTAATGCGTTTATGCTAATCGCGTGGGTTTTAATGCGGCCAGCGTGTTAAATGTGCCAGGACTGGACGGAGTGAGAATGGGGCGCTTGGCATGAGCGTCGCCTGTCAACACATTTCGCTGATTGCCATGTGTCTCTGCAGGGCCTGGCCCTGTCTTCGACGCTGCTAGACAAACGAATTTGCATAAATTGCGTTTAAAGCCAACCAACATCGTCTTCTGTCATATGAAAGGAGGCGGGCAGCCCGACAGCCCGACAGCCCGGCCTGGGTTACAGCTCCAAAACTAAGCGTCATTGTGTACAGCCTCGGATCACGCTGGAGTTGTGGGGGGGGGGGGGGGGGGGGGGGGGGGGGGGAGAGAGAGGTCAGGTTCAGGATCCATGGATTCATGTATGACTGTGCTGGAGTTTTTGCAATTACAGTGCTTCAGGTAATTACGTGGTCGTAGCCCTGTGCCTGGCAGCTTCAAGTGGGCAATGTTGTAAAATTATGCATCGATGGCACTGAATGAGTCTGCTGAATTTGACATGAAGTTTAAATTACTTTGACACGCACACAGAGACGCCGAGGCACTGGGCATACGTACGATACGTCGTACATGCGGATGCGGCGCATAATCAAGTGGCAACACTGCCAGCAAGGGTCAACGGTCAACGGTCAACGGTCAACGCTCAGCGCTCAGCGCTCAATGGGCGACACAGTGCGCAAAATTTGCAATCACCAGCGACACAAGCGACACTTGAGGCTAGGTTGGGCCTGGGCTGAGCGGGTCAGTCAGGCGGGTAAATTTTCAATTTTTCGGCAAATTCATTTGCGACTTTTCCTTTTCAGGCTTAAAATGCTGCTGGAATGGGCCTAACCGAACATTAGGCACAAAATTCTCAATTCAATTGGCCCTGATAATGACAACTTCATGCATTATGCGTGCCCCTGTGCGCCATATTTTGAGCGACAGGCGCGTTGCATGCCACGACCATGATGGGATGGGGGCAGGTGCAGAGGCACTCAAAAATTTGACAATCTCGTTTGCCGGCCGCAAATATGCGATTGCCTTGTTCTCGTGCAAATGAATGGCTACAGCGCCAGCCAGCCCAGGCCATGTCCCAGTCGGGCTGACGAGCGCGCCATTTTGTGCACAGTTTTCATTTTTTTTTTTTTGTTCACTCTCTCTCTCTCTCTCTCTCTCTCTCTCTCTCTCTCTGTTCCTTTTGGCCATTTTTTGGAAATTGGACGTTCGTTTTGTGTGGCGTTGGTGGTGCTGGTGCCGCTGCCACTGGCCTCTTGTCGCTCTGCTGTGCAAATTTTCCAAAAATGTACCAAACATTTCGTTAAACATGAGCCAGTGCCTAGTATCTGTGCATGTGGCAGGCGGCAAGTGGCAAGTGGCAAGCGGCATGAGGCATGAGGCATGCAGCGTGTGGGGGCATGAGGCATGCGGCATGTGTGCAATGCTCGATGCCTGCACACATGCCAGTTATACAGCCCGAGCCGGGTCGGGCCTGCCAACCTGCCTCGCTGACTTATGCATTCATCCATCCAACTAGGCAGCCGCTAGCATGCCCGTGTGGTTCGCTTTTAATAAATTCATAAATATTTATATATGCAAAAATTTTTGGGTAAAATGCTGGCAGCCAACTGGCAAGCGACTTGCCCATCTAGCAATCTATTCAATTTGGGGCCACATCCGAACACCGAACACTGAACACTGAACACTGAACGCCGAGCTCCAAGCACTGAGGCACCAAACACCGTTCTGCTGCTGCCAGCAGGCCAGAAGCTGGGGCCATGTAAATGGGATTTTCGAGCAACTGGAACTGGAACTGGGCTGGCATCGAATAGCTATGCTAGTGAGAAAATGGTGATAGATTGATGCGGCATGTCACAAAACCGCAGCAGCAGAAGCAACAGCAGAAGCAGCAGCAGCAGCAGGAGCAACCACAAGCAAGGCCGTGTTAGAGTCGAGGCAAGTGCAATTTCCATAATTTGTCGTTGGGTAAGAGACACACTAGTGTATTATAAAAGTAAAGTTCTCAACTGCAAGTGAAAGTAGTTGAGTGAAAATGCAAATAACTTCGAACTGAACTAACCAAATTGAAAAGCATGTCCAATGTGAGTTGTTGAGAGTTGAGCAACGAGCGTTGCCCCAATCAACGCTAAATACAAATCAAATTCACATCAACTCGGCACACATACGCAACTTGAAGCAGACGACCAACCCCATCGAACTCCACGCAGCAGCACCCTTGTATCAAAATTCAGAATTTGCCAGCTCAAATTCACACTCACAGAACTGAACACACACATCGTGTGTGTTCAAAAGCTGGCTAGGAAATTCGCATTGAATTCTGCTCTGCCGACTGCAACTGTCATATCATTAGGTGGGAGGGGAGGTGGGCTGAAGCAGCGGTAAATCACAACATGCGGTGCTCTCTTTGTGTGTGTGTGTGTGTGTGTGTGTGTCTGCTGGAACACTCCTATTTTAATCTTGTTTTTGAATACTCGTTAACTTGGCTTTTGTTATTCTTATTTTCATGCTTATTTGCATACGAACGAGAGTGCCCACACCGACAGCCATGGAACGCAATCCGGAGCCTGCCAATGTCAACATCGCCACCCCGATAAAGTCGTCTGCGAAAATGATTTAAAATCAATTTATTCTTTTCTGTCCTTCTTATGTAAATCATTTTACGACGACTACATAGACCACTGCCACGAGAAGAGCGGCAAAAGTTTAATCTAAATAAATCAACTTGATGCGTATCTAAAAATAAGTGTATGAACGAACGAATGAGCGAATAAACGAATAAACGAATGAATGAATACTTCTGGATTTATTTACAAATTCGCAAACAAATTTTCACTTCACACAGCCAAGGGCAGCGGAGTGAGCTAGAAGTGACACAGAAGAGAAATGATGGATTCGCTTCACCCTCCCTCTCCCCCTCTCTCTAAATATTGTTAAGTGAAATTTGTTTATTCTCTATTTTTTATTTAGACTACTATTTATAACTGCTCTAGTTTCTGTCGTCAGCCAATGTAAGTGAAAGCATTAAAAATGATTATTAGCAAAACATTTCGCTGTGACTGAGTTCTATGCGCCAGCCACAATATGCAATTTTTATATGCCAAACAAAAAGCTAAATTTAATATGCATAACTGCATTGAATGGCTTTTGAATATTCATACGATTAAAAGCAAAAAAACAAAATTTTTATTTGCACTATCGAAGCGAGCTAAGCTCATGAATACCCTATATTTGCTTAGGAGTTGCGGAAAAGTTGTAAAAATTATTTAAATAATAAAAAAAAAAAAATTTGAATGAGTTTTAGAGATGAAATTTTATAAATTTAAATTTAAAATGTATTATAAAATATACAAAATTAGAGATTTATTAATTATCAATAATGATTAACTTTTACATAAATAAAATAAAAATATATATAAATTTTATATTTAAATAAAAGTAGTTTTAATACGAACATTTTTAAATTTTTAAACAATAAAAAAAAAAATCATGAAATTATTCCTTTTAAAATACATTAAATTTAAAAACCTAAAAATTTTATATGCAATTAAATTTACATAAGATTCAAAATATTATAAAATATCTAAAAATGTTTTATTTGTAATTTAATTCATTTTGAGCCAACTGACTTTAATATCTATTTATGCAACAGATATTTAATTTTAGCTAGTCCAGCCTTTAACTAGCCCTTTAATAACAATGCACAGAAAAAAGCAGATAAATATAGATTAAAATTGATAATGAATGTATTTATTAAAAATAACAATTATTTATTATGCTTAATGCCTTTTATTATTGTTAAAAATAATTGCCAATTGGCAATAATTTTTTGCCATCAAGTTTTATTGTTAGTTGATGGGTTTTTGTACAGGGTATAGAGAAGAGGAAGAAAGAAAAAAAACGCCATCTAACAAAATGACAAGTCAACTGCAATGGCAAATCGTCATGAAATTTACATGCAATTTGCACAAATGAAAACAAATAAAAACATTCGATGCATGTATGAAAAATATCAAATTGCATAAATAACTAATTAAATTTAAATTTGCAATTCGCAATTTGCAATTTGCAATTTGATGAGCGTAATTTATGAACGTGTGAAAATTGCAAATTGTTGTCGCTTACGCTTTGGGAATGCTTCCTTCAGATGTTGCACACATTTTGCGTATAAATTGAATATAGAAATGAAATTATAATGTGATTTTAATGGGGTTTGTGCTCAGATTTGAAGCCTGTCAACTTTTCAAGTCACTTTTCAGATTTTCGTTCCTTTCAATAAGTACTCGGGCACAAAGTTGCTTTTAAGTCAAGTTTCTAAAACAAAACATTCTCCTTAAGACACTCGCAAGAAACTTTTGCATGACATTAATTAAAAATTACACGCTTTCAAAGCAACTCCTGAGCATTTGGTTTTTTTTTTTTTTTTTTTTTTCTTTATTATTTCTCCTTTTTCAAGTTCTTGTTCTTATTTTTCGTCTAGTTACAATGTCAAGCTAATTAAAAGTTTTGGTCAAAGAGCAAAAATCGTAGCAAGTGCGGTATTTTCAAGTTATTAGTAAGTCGTTTGCTATATGGCTTAAAAGGCGAGCCAGCACTGAGGAGGAAGGAAATAAAAGTTTCCTAGGCAAAAATTGAAAATATTTTGAAGTGGCTTTAAGTACGCGATAAGTAAATAGCACAGAAATTGTATAAAGTAAATAAATGGTGGAGCGAGTGGAAGTGCCATGCCAGCAAGGGACTGAGCATTGCGATGTGCGAGACAAAAATTATATAAAAATAGCTGCAAGCCAACACACACACACGCACACCCACACACACACACAGAGAGTGAGAGACACAACCACCAACTGCGCGAGTCTGGAGTATAGCTCTAGCCCCATTATATGCTGTTAAGTTGCCCCAAGTGGTTGATGGCAACAAACTGCATCATTTTCAAATGAAATAAATCAAAGCACACAAACAAACAAACAAATGTAGAAACCTTTAGGTTAACCCCTGAAACCAATTGAATCACGCACATATACATACATATATACATATATAAAGATATATAGATATTTGTATTTTCAGGGTCATTCCATGAAATGAGAGGAACTGTCTAGGCTTGGCTGAGCGGCTGTGGAGGGTGCTCTGAGCGCCTGTGAACAGTGACAGTTGTGCACATCCCTTGGCATCGCCTTACCGACATTGGCCACACTTACTTTAAGCTGTATTTCCATTTAAAATTTCACATTTCACTGTTCACTGTTTGATGGGCCGCAGCGTAATGAAGACAAAGGCAATGAGGCCCATTGACACTCACACAAAAACAAAAAAAACTTCACATGTCGCATTATGCAAAGCACCTGAAATGCTGCAACTTTTTGACCCTTTTTGGCAGCAGACCCCGCATGATGATCATAATAATAATAATAATGATGATGACGACGACGACGACGATGATAATGGTAATAATATTAATAACGCCTTTATTCCACAACAAAAGGCAGACACGGCACCAGCGGTTTAATTTAATTAAACAACATGAATCCGTTGTATGTGGCCACCTTTTTGGCCCCAAAGCTTACTTTAATAAGCCAAGCCACGTCAAGTGTGCCAGCAGAGCCCCTCCCGTCCCCGTCGCAGCTCTACACACTCACACCCTTTAGCTGGGGCCAAATGCGAGGGATTTACAACTTTTTATAATAATTTTCAATTAAAAAACGCACTTCAGACCCTCGCAGCGCTTTACTAGAGCGGCAGAGGGATGAAGATAGAGGAGAGAGAGGGAGAGAGAGAGAGGGAGCGGGAGCATGCAGAGTATTTTACATTCTATATTCCTGTTGCTGTTGTTGTTGTCTGTATTTTTGTGTATTTTTCAACTGACAAATAAGATTTGCATGTCACTCACACACACACTCACATGCACGTACGCACGCCTGAGCTTGGTGTTTCTGTCATATTAACGGTACTCTGCACACACGTGTCTAAAAGGATTTAAGTCCTTTCTCTATAGTCCGCACGACTGCCTGCGTCTCGCCCCAGCATCCCCTCGTCGCTCGTCGCTGCAAATATTTGATTAGCCTGCAAAAAGTTTTAGCAACTTTATAAATTTAGCATCATAGCCAAACAAAAGCCGTCCACCTACTGCACAATTATTTTTATTATTATTATTATTATTATTATAATTGTTTTTATGCTCGCCACACTCACTTCAGTATGTATCAACAATTTGTGATTTGTTAAAAGTTCGAGACACCTTGGCGTGCCCAGACAATCTCTGGCGCACAAAGCGCAGCTCGCGGCCGCTTGAAAGTTTGCCAACCGCAGTTGAAGTCGAAGAAAAAGCACTACAACAACAACAACAACAACAACAACTAGTGGAAACTGCAGTCAACTGAGATTTGCCATGGCTGTGCTGTGGGAGCGTGGCAACTTGTGCCGCTTGAGCAACGCACGCCGCACGCAACATTTCATATTTTTATTTTGCAACAAAGTTGCTGTTGCTGTTGCTTTTGCTTTTGCTGTTGCTGCAGCTGCAAATGCGTGTAACTTTTTAATCAAATTATGTGCAAATTTTCTTTAGCAGTAATTTTAACTAAAATTTTGCACAAAATTACTGCAAGAACAGGGAGTAGCAGCAGCAGCAGGAGCAGCAGCAGCAGCAGCAGCAGCAGCGACAGAGCCTCATTTTCATTTTATTCGTCATCATCAGCTTGGTGTCTACTTTGCGCTGCTTGTATTTCATTTTCATGGGCTTTTCATGTGCTTTTCACTGAATGGAGCATATATCTACCCTCTCTCTTTCTCTCTTTCTCACTGTCTGTCTCTGTCTATCCAGCTGTCTGTCTGCTGTCGCGCTGGCATTGCATAATTTTTAATTGAATTTTAAAGTTTCGGCAAGCCAAGAAAATTTTTGTTTTCATTCGCTTGCCAAAACTTTGGCTTGAATTTAATTAGAAAATGATTTTGACTGCGGCTTTGCCACTTGCAATGCACCACTCAGACCCACACAGACCCACTCAGACCCACCAGCACCACCAGCAGTCGCGGCAGTCCAGAGTTTTCGCGGTCTGGCACCGAAATTAATAAAGTAAATTGCAAATTCAGTGCCAATATATAAATAAATTGAAGGTGTGAGTGCTGTGAGTGCTGTGAGTGTGAGGCACTGCAGCCGTTAATAAGAGTCGAGGATATATAGATTACATTACATTAGTAGCCATGTTTATTTCATTTGGACGCGCACAGCGGGCAGTCCGTTAAGCGCTGGACAGAGATACGTACGTGTCCAGAGCCAGTCCGGTTCCAGTTCCAATTTCAGTTTCAGTTTCAGTTTCAGTTCCAGCTACCCTTGGTGCGTGTGCATTTGGTTATTGTCTGCTCTTTGTAATTTGCAGCAGACACATTAATCAAAAAATTGTTACTACCCGTGGCTCTGGTCCGCCCGGCACATATGCGGTAGAGGCGACTCCGAGTGGTGCACTTGTTAGTCAACAGCTGCCATTGGCCATACCACTGGCAATGGCAATGGCAATGGCAATGGCATTGTTTTATTTCGAGGTGGTGGAGGTAATTGAAATGTCACCGGAAGTGTTGCTGGCCGTACACTGTCTCCGGCCGACGACGAATGGCAGCAACGCACTAAACCACGACCAGGACGACGACCACGGCCACGTCATGGCTGTCATGGTGGCCGGTGGTCATTCCAGTGCCTCCAAGAACTCGTGTCAATTTGATACGCTCGATCGCTGCCAGCTAGGTTTGTGGCTGCTAATGTGAGCTCTAACGGTCAATTACGAGTATTTGTGCAATTTTGTAATTAAAAGTGCAAACGTGCAACGTTAAAAGGAACGTGCTGCAAAAATGCAACACTCTCCGCCCACATCTACCGTCCTTCTCTCGTTGCAACCATGAAACTGTCTTCATGCTGGCTAATTAACAACAATTGCATCTTTATGGTTAATTTCGCATTTTTAAGGCGAGAAAAACTTGCAGAAAGATATTTATGTATCTGTCTATCTATGTATCTATGTATCTCTGCAATTGTATCTGTCTCTCTATGTATCTATGTCATTTTATCTAGATATTACATTGCTTATCTATTTATATACATGCATATATGTCTCTTATATATGTATCCATATAGTACCTGTTCGTATTATGGCCAAGTTCCAACAGCAACCAGCTTGCGCTGACAGCTGCGTCAGCTTTGGTGCTTTTACCTTCAATTTTATGAACTTTTTCGTATCCGTAACTTTTTCATTACATTTCGACTTGTAGAATTTTCTGGCTGCCGTTGTTGTTATTTGGCTGCAATTGCCGTGCTGTATACTTGTAGTTGTTCTTGATGTTGCTGTTGTTGTTGTTGTTGTTGTTGTTTATGAGCTAATTACATAAGCTCGTTATTAGGCGAATTACTTGTTTCTTCATTTGCAGCTGGATGCTGCTGCTTTTGGCTCAGCGGCAGCAAATAAGAAAACTTTTTTAATTATAACCTCATTTAGATTTGACGTTAGCTCCGTCGCGTGTCTGCTTCGCGCTTGCCCGCTTTCTTTTCCTCTTCGCCTTCCCATTCCCATTCCCCTTCCTCTTCCTTTTCCTTTTGCCTTCCTGCCAGCCAGCTTCCTTGGCTTATGCCATTTATGCTTTCTGCTTCTTATCTTTACAATCTAATCAGTGCATATTTAATTTGATTTTCATCACTGTGACAAACAATTGTTGTACATTTGCCAGCCTCAGCTGATGGCTGCCGGCGACTGGCTGCCCGCAGCACGAATCTGCTTGTCCAGCAGTCGCAGCTGCCAATCAACTCGCTGGCCAAGTTTATTCCAATTTCCTGACACCTTTTCAACAAGCTGCCTTGACGTTCAATCTGCGCGTATTGAGAGACTCGTGCTGCTGACTTTAAAGTTTTCATTTTCATTTTACTTTATTTCGGTTTTAATTATTGAAATAAATATATATTTAAGCTTATTTGTTTGCATATCTAAACTGCTTCTAATTTGAATTTAACGAAGTTCTGGGAATTGTGTTTATTAATAACTATAAACTAATTTTACGGCTGCCAAACTTTTATGTTAATTTATTACGATTTCAATTGAAGCTGTTTTACGTCAAAACTTTGAGCTATGCCAATATCCTAAAGTTAAGGAAGTCCCTTATGTATTTATGGAATTTATATATATATTCCTATGATGTATAAATATTTGAGAGTTTTCTTAAATATAAATTCATAGCAAGATTTCATGAATTCAATTTAGTCTTTAAGGACTTTTGCTGAAATTCTGAGAAAAATTAATCATTGCTGAAAGTCTAAATTTTCTAAAGCGTTTCTTATCTGTTTGTTTATTATGTGAAATATTCATCTAAAACTTATATATTATATTATTATTATTATTATTATTATTATTATTTTATATTAATATTTTGTAAAATGTTTAATTGCATCAATTTGCATATTAATAAATATTAATTGCGCTTTAGTAAGTAATAAACAATTTTATTTCAAATATTATTTCAATGCTGCTCAAGATAGAATTTTATATTTATATTACTCTTAGCATTAAAGTGCAGCTCACAAGAAAATCTACCTTTGGCAGTTGAATAAAATATATTTATTTTTATTATTTCCTGCATTGTTGTTGAGTTAGTCAAGTCCAAAGGGGTCGATTGAGTGAAACTGCTAATGAAATGAAATGAAATGCATCATTTGCCTAAACAACTATTAATAATGAATATCATTATAAGAATATCTTTAACCAACCACAAGTGCTCATGACAAATCACACATAAACTGATTATAGGGTATATGGCAGGCAACCCATCAGCTGTCAGATTTCTACATCATTTTCTATTGCAATGAAGCGTTAAAATACGTGCATTTTTTTGCAGCAGCTCAACAGACATATACACATACAATATGTACACGTGCATGGCTATATAAATGTATAGAAAATTTAGTTTATGCAGCATTTGCATACACATCACATATAAATATATAGAATTGTAGATATATAGAAGTTTGTATCTTTGTACTTCGTTTCCAGCCAGACGTATGGCAAATACGTAGCAAATGCTCGCCTTGTTAGTTGTTGACTGCAATTTCCTTGGCTTGCAAACGGAATTTCTTACTACTGTGTGTGTGTGTGTGTGTGTGTGAGGGTGACTGTGTGTGCTGAACAAATATTTGGTTTACGTCAAATTGACACGCATGAGTTAATCAAAAGATGATTTGTTATTTCTTGCAAATGCATCCGCATCAGCATCCACATCGACATCCACATCCGCATCCACATCCGCATCTGCTTACCCAATGATCTCAGTCGAAGCAACAGCAACAAGAAACAGCAGCAAATTTATTATATTGAAGCATCAGCTCAGATCTCAGAGCACTTTGGCGCTTATTTTACGCGCTCTCATTAATAAACGAAAGCATTGCCCATAAATTTACAAGACCTCACAACACCAATACACACACACACACAGAGAGAGAGAGAGAGAGGAGATAGATAGACAGACACCCCGTCCGGTACTTACATTTAGTTAAATATATTCGCACATCTTGGAAGTAAGCTGAGGCCGGCCGAAGGCATTGGGCGTCCTGCTCGACGAGCTAAACAAGATAAATGCGAAATGTGAAAATGAAACATCACCTTTGCCTCCGAGAAGAAGACGACGCCCACGCACAAAACGCAACAGACTGAAGTGTTGCCACATACTGTGGCTGTTGGCAGAGGGCAGAGCCAGGGCAGGACTCGACTATTTTTTATATTTCGTCGTTTTGCCTTGCCCTTGCTGCTGTCCCAGAGCTAAGCTCTATCTCTCTCCTTCTCTCTCTCTCTCGTCTCTTTCATTTGTAGTGCAGAGCAGAGCAGATAACATTTTAATATGGTAGGAAAAGCACTTGTTAGTCAGCCGCAAGTTGTTAGCCTGGACTTGAGTTTGTAGTTGGACAGCGAGAGGGAGCGATGGAGAGTGAGAGGGAGAGACAGGGTCGAGCTACCTCTTCGGTCTGGCCATTAGGTTAATGTGCACTTCAAACGAAATTAAGATGAATTGATTAAAATTACAAAAGTGTTTGGGTTTTGGTGTTTCCGTTGCAAAGTTCAAGCACAAGATTAAGTGCTTTCATTTGCCTGCGTTTGAGAAATGATGCAGCCCCAGCAGCAGCAACACCAGCAGCAGGAGCAGCAGCAGGAGCAGCAGGTAGTTAACTGCTTCTACTGATATACCTTGAATAATATTGAGCAGAAAGTTTTTGGCTATTAATGCAGGTGTAATGAATGTGCCTGCATTTATTAATGCTGCCAAGTTTTACTAATTAATTGCCATTTAATTTATATTGCGGCCAAATACAAGCTACATGTAGAGCCAGAGCAAATTATGAAGCTAAATACTTGTGAAATGAATTAATTGGTCCAGCTGGCTGGCTGGCAGCTTGGCATCTAATTGCAAATTACCTTTGCTGCTGCACGAAATTGCAATTAAGATAATTATCTAGCAAAAACAGAAAATGTAAATCCAAAATCCCAAATTTTCAGCACGGATTATGTGTGCCAGTGTTTTTATGCCATTTCGCAACCTGCTTTGCATAAATTTCAAATGAATTGCAATGCCAAAAGCGCAGCCAAACAATTGCCACTGCTGATTTCTGGCCCACCGCCTCGCTCAGGTTGCTCACACTCCCAGAGTAGCCCAATCAAAGCAAAAGGCTACCAATATGAGCAGAGAGAGCGAGAGAGAGAGAGAGAGTGTGTGGGAGAGGGAGAGTGAGAGTCCAGCGTTCGCTTTTGTAGTTGCCGCTGCGATCGACTTGAAAGCGTAAGCGCAAAATTTTCTGTTTTTCTTTCGGATTTTCTACTTTGTTGGCAAAGCAAGCAAGTGACTCCACCCAAGCACCACCCGACACAGCCAAGCACCACCCAAGCTAGCGGGTCGTGCTTTCATTTGCTCAGCACAAACTTGTCGCCTTTGTTGGATTCGTGTCGCCTGCGCTGCTGACCAGGCAACGCAAACGCAGCTCTGTGCAACTTTCTTTCAGATACTTGCAGTCTGCACTTTGCTTCAATTATGCAAAAATGTCAAATGAAATTTTATGTGCAGCTCAAGTGGCTGGAGATTGTTTTCACTTCGCTCAGCTCGCTTGCTCCTTGCTCTACTCTCTCCTGCTCGCAGAGCCAAATGCGAAATGAAAGCTGCAGCATAAGAACAATAACTAAATACTGAGCGCACTCTAGAATGTGGCACAAACCATTTAAATATTTGATACGCCAGTTAAACAAATGATAGTCTTATAGAAATTGCACACACCCAAGGCAAGTCGATGCAGAGAGATAAACGCTGTTGCTGAAGTGCAACAATATGTTAAGTGAGCCGATTTAGCTAATATATATTACGTATATATACGCATGATATCGCATATAAACTCTTAGACTTCCCAGCATTGAATTTCCTTTATTCAGTTATCGACTTGTTTGCTGTTGAAATCATTTCTTCCTCGGCAACAACTAATTCAATATTAGTCTGATTATACCTTATACATAACTCAAGCTTACACAATATACCAATATTAATATCATAAGCCAATTGGCTTTACTCTCAGTAGCAGCCATCGCCTCTATGAGCAGCTGTGCGCATTCATATTCAGCTAAAATTTATGGCGTCTCCAATTGATGTTGTTGCTTTTGCAGAACTTTAGCAATTTGGTTTTACATTTTTGCTAATTTCAAATGCACAAAAAGAGGAAAAATAGCAAAATAGAAATAAAACGAAAAGAAAAAACGAGCTGCGTGCTGGTTGGCTCGGCCTAGGCACGAACTGGGCCACGGATTC
This sequence comes from Drosophila borborema, assembly GCA_030914335.1. Classification (NCBI taxonomy): domain Eukaryota; kingdom Metazoa; phylum Arthropoda; class Insecta; order Diptera; family Drosophilidae; genus Drosophila; species Drosophila borborema. The sequence continues at coordinate 14,385,202 of JAUESP010000303.1, read as the reverse complement.
GTTGGGGCATGAGCGCAAGGCAAATGAAGCTACAATTGCGAGCAGCGAACAGCGAACAGCGCAGCAAACGGACACAAACACAAAAGGAAGTAATTTGCAATTAAATTACGACGAAATGGGCAATAGAAAAGAAATTAATTGTCCACGAAATGCAATTATGCTCCGGTTGCACAGAGGCTACAGAGCCAGCCAAGCCAAATGGGCCGCGCCTCAGCTTGCAGCTGTTCAAGTGGCCTAAAAGCCTCAGCGAGCAATTGCATATTAAGAACTTGTCAAAATTATGCCTTTTCATGCGCTAAACAGAAACTTTTCTGCTACTCAATGCAAGCTTAAAGCTTTAATGCATGCCTTTTGCCAGCTAACCCTAATAAATTTCAAATACTCTTTTATTGAACTTAATTTCCTTTTTGTGAACCGCATTTTTGTGCCTGGCCAGCTAAGCCGCTGCAAAGAGATATATGGCCACAGTCAAAGATTACATTTAGTGCCACACACACACACACATGCAGCACACACGTAGCTGGCTCAAAGTGAAAAGATATTCTAGTGATTTTGGCCTGAACGGACACAAGGTTGACTGCCAGTTGCCTCAGGCTAGCCGCAAGCAAAATGCAATCCCTTTCATGTTGTACTAATGTGCCCCACCCATCGCCTCCTGCTGCAGCTCCTTCTCCTGCTCCTGCTGCTGCTGCTCAAGTTTGTCTTAATGCAAAGCAAGCAAATGATGAGCAACATTGCATTTTTCGGTTACTCAGAGCTGCCCAAGTGGTCCGAATGGGCCGCAATGTATTCACAAGACCCAAAGAGCTCTCTATGCAGCAAATGCGTTTGCATTACGGTCAAATGTTTGCGGCTTGCCTGCCACACACTCACACACACACTCACACACATACACGCTCTCACTCAGTGGAACCTTGTTGTTTGCGCCTTTATGGCAGCCAAAGTTTGACCACATTTTACTAACAAAAATATTACAACAATGTTGTCGTCGGCTCGCCGCCTTCTGCCAGTTGGCAACCACAATTTCTAGCGCTCGGTTTTCGGTTTTCGGTTTTCAGTTTTCGGCCAGTAATTTTGGGGCCAAAGAGGATGCAATTAATTTTGTAAAAGGGACAACTTCATCTGACAGCGGCAATAATGTATTGCAGATTTCTGGGCATTGCATAAATTTTAGTTGTCGTTGCTAGGCCGCGCTACTCGCTAAAGTAACTGAAACGGAAATTGGTAAAGGATTACGGCCAAAGATTAAAATGTGCTAATGCTGATAGCCAACAGCACTCCACAACAACAACAACAACATCTGGTTACTTCTCGCTGTTGCTCAATGTCGTGCTGCAAACTTTTTACTTTGCATTCACATAAAATACATACCAAATAAAAAGCAACAACAACAAAAACAAAAGTGAAAAAAAAATGAGAAAAGTTTTTAATTTATATTTAAACTTTTTCAAAGTGCTGAAATGGGGGTGTTATCTGCTGCTGTTGCTGTTGCTGTTGCTGTTGCTGCTGTGGCGAGTGCCTCGAATGCAAAATAGTTGAGCTACAGCAAAAGCTTCTTCTGGCCATGTCGACATGTGGCTAGTTGTTAAGGCCAAAACAAAAACGGCTAACAAGCAAGCACACAATACACTCAAGATCAACATCGAGAGCAGCTCATTAGAGCAACTCAGCAAAAAACGAGCCACAACATCTTAAAGAGCAGAAAAAGCTATAAATATTCAAAATCCCTTTAGCCAACTAAAAGTTCACAAATAAATAATTTAATAATTTTAATACATTTTTCAATCAATTTTAAACAAATACTAAATATATTTATTTAACTCAAAGTCTCCATTCAATAATATAAAATTTATATAAAATCAAACCATACAAACATATAAATTATTTACAATTTGGCAAGGCAATCAGAATTTTGAAACAGTTCTTCCATATCAATTCATAAATAATAATGCATATCTATATCTAAACGTATCGCTATAGTTATAGTTATTAGTTAATGCGCCTTGCGGAGACTTTCAATAAATATATAATTGATGTTCGTTATATATTTGATTGCAACGCGAATTGTCCGCAAATATTTCAGCACTCAATTAAAATTGCATTGCAAATAATTGCAGCACATTTAAAGGCAAACACCCACACAAGAACACCCGAACACACACACACGCACACACACACACGCACACGCACACACTTAATGCATTTTTGTGGTAATGGCTACAAATTAAGCGTAAATTACATAGTCGATGATATTGATATACCGCATTTTTAAACGCTGAAATTGGTCGAACGGTTGCGCTTTTTAAATGCACACATCCAAAGTGCTGTTGATTTATTTTTCAGTAATTTCATTAAGAAAGGCTAATGAGAATTGCAAATTAAATGTGTTAAATATTGACGAATGCATCGACTACAAATAAAGTGTATAATGACAAATTATTAATTGCAATCATTGCCAGCTGAAAGATGGTTAAGTTATGAATGAGTGCAAATATTGCGATTGAGCAGCTCTGTGCATTCAAATAGGTGAATTTTATTCGAATATTATATATGTAGTAATTGATATAGCTCGCAAATATATATTGACCAATGCTCAATGCCTGCAAATAATTATCTTTTACTCACAGTTTGAGAAAAAAAAAACGCTGAGAGCAATTTATTGCGTCGTTTCTTCAACGAGCTCGAGATCGTCAACAAAATTTTTCTTTGCCATGTGTTTTGTGTATGTAATGGTAACTCGTTGAGTAAACTACCTCACTTACTCTCATTAGTCTCATTATGCCAAACGTTTCACTCTCAATACTGTGTTCTTACTAACAAACGTCGCACTAGTTGCTAGTTTAACGCAATACTCTCAGCCGAAAGCACAAAACGAAAAGAAACGAAGGGGCTTCGGGTTTCGTTTTCACTTGTCGTTCCTAGCAAGTGACTCTGACTCTGCTGTCCGCTACTGCGTATGAGTAAGTGCAGATAATAAAGTAGTAAATGCGTACTCCCTCTCTCTCGCAGTCTCATATATGCACAGCTTCGTTCGTCAGCCATGCTTCGTGTCTGACTACGATCGTGCTACTAACTTCGGCTTAACATATTCAAGCCGATGAGCCGCGGCAACGAACACGAATAGAGAGCAAACGAAACATAATAACCGAAAAATCTTCGTAAATATAAATCTCTTACAAAGCAAGAGAGTCAATTGGCACTCTTAGGTTACACCGTTGCATTGGTTGCTGAGCTCAATAAAAAGGAACTAGAATATGTTCGATTGTCTGTTTAGAACTATTTTCAGTTCTTTTAGTAACAACAACATATCTTAGGTGAACATCGAATCATAATTGATTTTGTATCCATATTTCCATATTTCCAATATCTTTAAGCCAAGAGCTTTTGCACATCACTAAAAAATGTCATGTTACATATATTCAAATACATATTATTGCATGTAAAGCTTGTAACTTAGTTAAGAACTATGTCCTTTGATAGACTCTAATAAATATTTAATAAACTTGGCCAGTTGTTGGAGCTTATGAATCATACTTTATGTGGCAGCTCGTTATTGACATGAGTTTGTTGCATGCAATGCAGCCCAGTTGCATGATAAACTAGATCTGCAGCTGGCTTTTTCGACAGATGGATGCGATTGCATTCCATCATAGCACACAGAGCGGGCGAGGGGATGGGGTAGAGACGCCACTTAAACACAAATGCGCAACGATCAGAGTGTGTGTGTGTGTGTTGCAACTGACCCGTGCAACGGTTTTTGCCAACTGCCAAAGTTGTTGCACAAATGCATTTGTAATAATTTAGCTAGCCAGCATTTGCAACAAGCTGCATGCCCCAACAATGTCTGCAGCTGCCTCAGTCAGTGCATGTTCCCCATGGGCTTGCCCGTGTTGGCATCTCTGTATGCGTGTGTGTTGCTTGGTGTGTGCGTTAATAACTGGCCGTCTATGGGCAAATAGTGCAACATACAGCATTAGAGCCATTTCGTATTGTGGAACAACGGCCAGGGGTGGGCGCTGAGCAGAGCAGAGGGCAAAGCTTTAGCGGCGGCCTCACACTGAGCCTGTCGATTTCATTTCAAATGCGCCTTTGGGCCATAAAATTTGACACAAACACGAGGCACACACGCACACACGCGCACACACACACACACACTTGCCGCACGTTGCATATGCTCATTTGCAGCCGTTATTAAATTGCGTTTTTAGGCACAGATTGAGGAGCTATAGCTGCAGCAGAGGCATGTGCAGAGGCCCAGGCAGAGGCGCAGGTCCTAAAGCAAAGCCATTTTAATGAACTGACGCATTGGGCAGGCAGTGGGACTGGCCTTTGTGCATTTATTTGTTTGCATTGGCACTGATTGTATTTGCATTTGTATGCATGCGTGTGTCTCTCTCCCTCTCTCTCTCTCTCTCTCTCTCGCTCTCTCTCGCTCTCTTTCTGTCTGTGTGGGTGTGAGTGTGTGTGTGTACAATTGGCAAGCGTTCGATTTCGTGTAATGAAATTTTCTAATCAAAGCGTTTTGTTTATTTGCCTGGCTCATGCTGCTGCTGCTGCTGCTGCCGGGCAGCGTTCAAGGTTTGAATTGGCTTGTTGACCAGCGACCGCACAACAAATGCACACACACACACACATGGAATGTATGTTTTTGTTTGCATTAGGTCAAAGGTTGTCAGCTGTGCAAATAGCAATTAGTTGTAATTAGGTTTTACATATGCACTATGCAGCGGCTTTGCCATAAACAATTAAATGCAAAACTGTTTGCTCGCAGGCGATCGGCGCACAATTTTGTCAAATTGAATATGTCTGTCGGGGCATCAAAGTCGTCGTCTTTGAAGTGCAATTTAATTGGCATTTTATGCGGCCAATTTGCCAAGATAAAAAGGCACAATAAGCCATAATTCATATTTGTCTCTATATACATATATAATTAACTCTATTCCCACAAGCCGGGCGGCCAAAGTCTTTGAAAACTCATTTGAATATGAAATTCTCGAAATTCATATTCAAATTCAAATTTTCGCAGCTTTCGAGTTAGCTAGACGCCCCGCCGCTTCGCTCTGCTACTCTGCCATAGAGTTCAATGAGGTGTTAAACCATAATTTGCACAAAACCGACGCGCAACCCTCTGCAGCTCCCTCATCCCTCTGCCGAAGACAGAGCTCCCAACCCTTAACAGGACGCGCACATTTGCATTTTACGCGTTTTGGCGCTTTAATTTTGCCAGAGCTTGCACAATTTTTTTTTTTTTTATTATTTTTATTATTTTTACTTTTTAGCTGCTTATACCCTAGTGCCATTAAAAAAGCATCAAGAGTTGTATGCATTGCTCTCAAATTACTTTGAATGAATTGATGCATTTAGATTTCATTGATTATACGCTTTATATTTATTTAGAATTGGGAAAAAGTTTGTAATTATTAATATTTGTATTTTATTTTTATAATATAAATAATTAATTTTTAATTGTTTACAATAGTTCTATTTGTGGCAGCCTTTATTGTAATTTTAATATTTTTAAAGCAAATTTTTCTAAAAATTCGCACTATGATTTTTGTAGCAGCAGCAGCAGCATTTTCTTTATAAACTTGTATTTCATTTCTGTAAGAGGGAAGAAGTGCCCAATAAACTTAGATAAATCATAGGCAAGCTAAAATTATTTTTTTAAAACTTATATATATTGTGCTTATCCGCTTTCAACTGTCTGTTGAATAAATAGCAAACAAATGCAGAGACTCAATGCAACAGAGTGCAGTTCCTTGAGCTCTAGAGTAGATTAGTTTCTACAATCAAGTCTGATACCCATTGCCTGACTGGCCAATGATATTATAAACAAAAGAAAACCGACTTTGATAGCGTATATCAAATGGCCAGCTCAGAGTGCTAACAGGTTTACCTTGAGGGTATTTGCTTGGCGAGCACTCAGACTGTGGGATTTCAGCTTGTTTTTAGCTGTTTTTCTCAGCTTCTTTTTTGTTTTTTTGTTTTTATTCTTTCTTTGTGTGCATTACATTTTGGCAAGCATAAAAGGCGCTCTATTGTTTGTGCTCTCAGCCACAGCAGCGCCTCAAAGTGTTTGGCCACAATTACGCAATGGAGCCAAGCGCGCTGAAGGAGGCGTGGCGTCCGGGCCAGCCATGGCAGGGCGATTGAGATGGGCGTGAGATGCATGCGCTGCCATCAAATTTAATCGCCATGAAATTTGTGGGCCATAAAATGGGTGGGCGGCACGTTAGGTTACACCAAATTTTATTAGCTTCAATTTAACAATTTGTGGCCGGCATCCACACCGGGGCCCCTCCCTCGCTCGACTTTATTATTAATATTTAAACAGGCGGCGGCCACGATGGCGGCATTAGAATTATGCCAGCATCGACTTCATTTCACCTGCTGCAGTTAATAAGCGAGCGACGCTGCCCCCAAAAGCTTGAACAACAGAAACCATTTTAATTTTTCACTTGGATGAGTGCAAAATTAAGACATTAAATGAATGCGCCAAGCTAGAGCCCAACCCACCGGCAGCGGCATCTATGAGCGGGCAAATTGAGCTGGCGCTGCCCGAGTCGCACAGCTGGCGCCCGAGCCAGGGACCCTCCCATACACTGTCTGGTTGGCTGGCTGGGATGCTGCCTGGCTGCTGACGAACAACTGATTTTAATAACAGTCATCTGCCGCTGTGCATAACGATGCGTAACGCGAATGCGAACGCCAACTTGAAGGCGATGGCGATGGCGACGGCAACTGTTCCTCCAGGCCACGTTATGACTTTGATTCATCAGCAGCTGGAACTGAAGCTGTAGCAGCACAACGACGCCAGACCAAATGGCAACAGACACTGGCCGTCTCTCTCTCTCTCACTCTCCCTCTCTCTCTCTCTCTGCCTGGGTCTGTCCATTTGTCCGTGCTGGCATTTGCATACAAATGGGCGTTGCCATAAGTTCGCTGGCTTCGCTGCCACAATTTGCGTTTCAAAACGTGCATATTCTAATTGCCAGCAATTTGAGTTGGCGCGCGACAAAGAGCAAAGTTTATGGCTAATACGAGCATTAGGTAAGCTGGTAATCCGCCAATCTGTTGTCAGCATCCGCCATTCCAGCTAAAAACAACGAAGAGAAAGACTTAAAGTCAAGTGATGCGCCAAGCTAGCGATTCCCCAAACAGTTTAGCGATTGCGATTCACTCAAAGCCAAAGCCAAAGCCAAAGCCAAAGCCAAAGGCGAAGCCAAAGAGCCGCAGTCAGTTCCCCAGGCAGCGTCAGTAATAAAACTTTATTGAATTGTATTGATTTTAAAATTATTACCGCTGAGGCGGAAGTAATGCCATGTGTGTGTGTGCGAGTGTGTGTGTGTGTGTGTGATAGTCAAGCTGTGTGTGCGCGCGCTCAAGTGTGCTGGCAACGGCTGTAGGAATTTCACAAACAACAACATTTTCATTATTGTGTGCAACTGTGCAAAAAAAGAACAAAAGGCATTGCGTCTTATTGTCGACGCGGCGCGCAGTGTGTGCGTGCGCATAAAGGGGTGGAAAACGTACGGAAATCGTAAACCAGACCAAGGAACCTGGGCAGAGACCAGAGCAGCGCCAGAGCAGCGCCAGAGCAACACCAGAGCACTTTAAGTTGCTTCAAGTGCTTAACTTTCCATTTCGCCGGCGCCACAATGTAGGCAATACTTTTTTGTATAGCTCACACACACACACACATACACACACACAGATAAACTTCCATATGCCAGCAGCAATTTAATGAAAATCCAATAGCCAGCCAACGTTCATTGTAATTTGCTCAGCTATTTGAGCATTTTACTCGAAAAGTGTTTGTTGTGGCACGTGCAGCAGCAGCAACAGCAGCAGCAACAGCAACAGCAGCGATTATCTAAGTACCTAAACAATACTCATATGCAGACACGTGCACACCTCTCTCTCTCACTCTCTCTCTCTCTCTCTCACTCTCTCTCTCTCTCTCTGCACATAATCACGACTAAACACACAGTTAATCGAGTGTAAAAATGCTCTTGGCTGCGCCTGGAAACAACGGGCCAGCCCAAGCCAGCCCAAGCCAGGCCATGCCTTGCACTTAAAGCTGTGGCTCTTGCCATCAATTGATCAATATTAAATGCACTGCCATAAATGATTATATTATTATTTTATTATTAACAGGCAATCGAATGGCATGTGATGTGTGTGTGTGTGCGAAATCTATATGCAAATATTTGCAACCACAAAGTGCATGAATGTCTCGCATTAGAAAGACAGGCCACATGAACTTGCAACGCACACACACACACACACAGTCTCACATATTATATAGCACCTACACACACACAGTCTCACATATTATATGCCACCTATATGCAAATATAAAAGCAGTTAACTTTTTTGGCCCCTTTGGCCCTTGGTGCGCGCGCTAGGTAAGCCGCAGGATATGTTTGCCATCGCCACTGCAGCTGCTATCCAGCAGCTCTCGCCAGCTAACATGGGCTGCCAATTCATTTCTATTCATGTTATGCAATTCAATTGTTCTGTCCCCTCGCCTTTTGCCAACCGCCAGCTATGGCTGCTGTTTAAACTTCCTTTGGCTCTCTGTCGTGATGCCGCACATGCATATGCACAAGCTCGCATTGGGATTGCCACTGGCCAGTGCACAGTGGGCAGAGGAAATGGGAGTGGTTTTAGTTCGTCTTCTCGTGTGTGTGTGTGTGTGTGTGTGTGCTTTTTTTTCTTCTTCATTGCAACCTGCTTCCACATTTGCGGCCAGTTGCTGTCTCCATGCCATCAACTGAGCAAAACCCAAAGCATATCCTGCTGCTGCTGCTGCTCCTGCTGCTGGTGGCGTCGTGTAAAGACAGCACTTGCGGTCGAGTTGATCTGACCGCTTGTCCGGCAAGCCATAATTATGCAATTTCTTGTCAACATGCTGTGGATGCAGTTGCCGGAAATGCACAAAGTGCCGTGCGGCTGCGGCCAAAAGACTTGAACATTTTAACTTCTTGAAATTGCCAGACATTTATAGGCAATTATGCAGAGGTTTTGAGCTTCCGTTCATGTGCATTTCGGGCCACTTGTTTGCCGGACTTGTCACACAGCCGATGCCATAAATTATTCATAGCTCCATTTTCGAAGCGCTTTACCCATTCTCAATTCGTTGCCTAATTTTGCCATGCTTAGTCGAGCACTTGGCACAATGCAACATTGTACAAAGCATCCATACATAATGATTGCATATAAAAAGGTTGTATATTTTTTTTATCATGCTCATGACTCCTAATCTACATAGCAAGAGGAGAAGAGAATGAAAGAGAGGGAGTGTGTGTGGGGTCAGGAAGTACATTAAGAGGCATGTTAAGCCAGTGCGGCGAGTGTCTTATCTTCTTCCGGGTGCTGTTTACGATGCCAATGCCACTGATTACCAACTGCACAATAAGAGCAAAGGCGTCGTCGCAGCACCCGCCTTGCGACCAAATGAGAAGTTATTGCAACGAGCTGACAATGGCAATGCCAAAAACTCTGAAAGTTGTCATAGCAGCCAGGCAGCCAAGCAACTCCGATTCAATCTACATATCTGGCTATATCAGCGTATATTCCTGTCAGGGCAACAGATTATGATTGAGTTTTTCCCAGCTCCCAGCTGCCAGCTCCCAGCTCTCAGCTCTCAGCTCTGTTGGATGGCGTCATTTGTTTGGCTTGCTGCCGACTGTCAGCCCATGGAAGACATGCAAAGTTATGGCAACCGAAACGCGTGAAGCCATAACGCGCATCATTATTAGGCGAAAATTATTATCGCATAGCCGCACTTTACAGCCAGCCATACCAAAGCCATCCAGATACCAGTCACACTCCCTACGCTGCTACTACTCCTGCTGCTGCTACTCCTGCTGCTGCTCCTGCTGCTGCTGCTTAAGTTTGACACGATAACGACATTTGCTTGGGTGAAGCGAATCTCATCAGCTGGATTTATGGCACGCATAATTTTTATTGTGTTTGAACTGCAGCCGGCACAAAATTGGCAACAGCGAGCAGCACGAGGTGCCAATGCCAATAATGTAGCATATACTGCTGCAAACACTGAGAAAAATTCGAGTAAAAACTATTTCAATTAATTAATTCAATGGAATTGCAAGCTAAGCTTGAAATAATTTGGAAATTAGTTAGATTTATTTAATAAAATAATTATTTTAAGAAAGATTACAGCAAGTGTAATTCAAACTTAACAAAAAATATTAAAATGTGTTTTAATTTTTAAATAAAAAAATCAATTGAAAAACTATATAATAAAAAGCTTTATATTTATATTTTAATAATTCAAAAATAAATCAATATAATTACTTGATTAAATTATAAAAAATAATTTCATACATTTTTACATATATTAGATATACTTAGATCAAATTCCATTTGCCTTATTCCAATTTAAAACTATTAGCTTTTCAAATAATTCTCTCAGTGTAGTTAGCCGATCTGGAACATGCCAGCGCATTGCTTACGAAGTTAATTTCTTGCGATTTCTTATGTATGTGTGTGTGTGTGTGTGCCCAGCTCTTTTATTAACCATAAAATTCTTGTAATTTTATGTGGCAAAAAACGTTGCAAATTTGCATGTGCCACATGAAGTAGCTGTTGCTCTGTGGCAGTGGCCTTTTATGGCATCATAAATATGTATGCTTGAATGGATTAAAGTCGGAATGGGACATTAAATTTTTGGGCATGCGGCACTGAAAGCCTTTTTAGTAGCCGCCCCGCAGCTATGTTAGTCGTAGATATCAAGAGTAATTAACGGCTGCACACAGACGTTGCGAGATAGACAGATGCTAATGCATGCACACATCTAATCTAAATATGTGTGTGAGTGTGTGTGTGAGTGTGTGTAGTGCCCGGGGCAGCTGCATTTGCAATTAGGCAGCTTATTGTGTCCAGCAACCCAACCAACACCTTGCCACTCAACGGTCTGTGTACTATTTCTGCTCAACAGGCAGAGGATAATTTAAGCCCTAAGGAGTGCCAGCTGAACTGAGGTGTGAGTTAAAGCGGCTCGTTGTGGGGCTAATTAAATTTATTATTGCATAAAATTGAACACTTCCGTCACTCAGAAGAGCCGAAGATGACGCAGCACTGATGATCATGGCCGATACAGAAATTAAGCAAACTGCAAGGCGTTAAGCACGATTTTCATGCCAACTAATAAGTTAACAGCGGCATAATGGCCTGTTTCCTGCATGAATTGCCAATTACGAGTGGCCATATATACATACATACATATATAGTATATAGCTAGAGCTACATGCCACAATATGAAACGGCAAATTGCAATGTCACGACTGCCGATACAACAAGGGGCACTGTCAACTGCCCCGGCTGTGCCTCGCCCCTGGCTGCGTGCGGCATTGTGATTGATGATGTGTCTGATTGAAATCGTCAAACAAAACAAGTGGCAATTGCTGTATCGGCGACACAATGAACTTCCAATGCAGCAATACGGCAATGAACTGCTAATTTAACCGAGCTCAAGCTAAATAGAAATTCAAGCTAAAGCAAGTTCAGCTCCCTTGCTTGTGGCTTTGGCATTTAGGCAAGTGAAGCACGAAACCTTTGCTTATTCAGGTCAGCTGACAATATTAATTACGTAAATATCTTGCCATCAAATATTCTTTTCTTCTTTGCAAAACTGGGCAGCTGTGAACTGTAAGGTAATAGATAATCGATAAGAACTGCAATCCTGCTAAATATAGCTAAGCTGCTATTGCTGCTGATAAGTCTTGAGATATTATTCTGAATACTCTCGCATGACAACTAGCTGTTGCCTATAATTCTTATTATATTATTATATTATTTTTTATAATATTTTATCAATTCTATCTCTTTATAGCTGCTTAAGATTCCCTAGAGATCTACATTAAATTTGAGAGCCAAATCCAATCAGCTAAATTATAATGCTTACAACAGAAATCCTACTTATATATATATATATATATATAAATAATTTGAAAATGTGATAAAAAGCATCTACTTAAAAGCAAACGATTTAGTATTCAATCCGTTAGCCATGGCGCATGGCAAAGCCCACGTAAAGCTCTTGAAATGGCCAAACTGTCCGCAGTGTTAATTATGCCGCTTATCTGTTGCCGCTGGTGTTGCCAAAGAACTTTGTTGTTGTTGTTGTTGTTGTTTTGGTAAACCAGCCAGAACACGCTGCTGTTGATTATTAATTACAAGGCTTTAAATTAATTACAGCGCTCAAAATATTAACAACGCCCCCAGCCAAATTCCACTAAAGCAACGGCGTTGGGCAAGTGTGCAGGATTCAATATAATAAATTGATTTGAAGTTTTGTGCAAGCGAAGCGAAGGGTAAACAAGCTATAAAGTAAAGACAATTATTAGGCATGTATTATAATTAATAGACTATGAGAGATAAAAGTGAACTAGTCTATAACTTAAATCGTGCTGCTTCCTATTTTTTATTTAACAGAAATTCACAAATTTCCTTTTTGTTTCTTTTTCGGAAATATTCGATATACAAAATGCTCAAAAGTTATGAAAAATACAAATGAAATAGGGTAAATAAAAAAGGCGAAACTTTTGTCCACATACATATATGTATATAACTCTCATTTCGCAACCTCAATGCTTTTGGTTCGCATGCTCGTTTTCAGGGTGGACCCATTTAAGCCAGCAAAAGTTACTTTTCACAGACTGTTGGATGAATTGTTTGTTAGTTTGTGTGCGACCATTAATCAACACAGCACACAAAAAGACACACGCAAACGAACGACTCAAATGCCGTTAAATACATACACACACACACACACACATGGACAATAAAACTCTTAAAATTGGCAAATTGCTGTGTGATTTACCAGCAAATAATAAACATGTTTAGCGAATAAATTCATCAAAAGTTGCTTTTCATATAGACGATGGCACTAACGAGCCGGCCCAGGGACTCAACGCCGGCTTCAGCTACCCAAAAGTCCTTTATACACACATAGAGAACAAACAACATACATATATGTTGACTGTGTGTGTGTGTGTGTCTGTACAGCAGTGAGCAAACAAAGCAAAAATGTCAGCGCGCACAGGTGACACAGGTGAAGTTTGAGTTGCCAGAGCAGCAACTGCTGGCCATGGACTATAAACATAGAACAGGTTAGGTAATGCGTATGGCAACAACAACAACAACAACAACAATAGCAACAACGACAACAACTACAACAAATAATTCTAATGACATGTACGCAATGCAACGACTCTTCAATGGCCATGCACATATGAAAGTGGGCAAATAAGCTGTTAGCACGCTATAACAAGCATACGCCGGGTGTTCACAACTGAGAATAACAAATGACAAGTTTAATAAAGTTATTAACATAGTTAACATAGGATATAGGCAACTTTTAAGAAATATGAAAAAAAAAAACAGAAATGTGAAGTATATGAATATATACTATGAATATATACTATATTTATAATAAATAAATATTAAAGAAATATATACTATTTTTATAATAAATAAATATTAAAGAAATGTTTACTATATTTATATTTAATTTTCTATAATTATAAATATTTATTTAAACAATTTTTTAGCAATTTTTGAAAGTTAAATAAAAATAAATAGAGTTAAATATCTAATTGTAATTATTTACAGAAAAATATATGGAAAACTAAATGCATTGCATGTATGAATAAAAATAAATATATACAATATATATTTACAATTAAAATTGTCTTAAATATTTGTATAATGTTTTGTAAGTGCACAGCAAGCGTGGTATATGAACAGAAGAAAAGCGAACTCAGGGCAGCACAGGGTGATACAGGAAAGACGAACTCAGGTATAGAAAGCACAGAGAGAGCAAACTCCGGCCGCGCGATCACAGAGAGAGCAAAATGTGTGCGAGCGATCACAGGGCGAGTGAGCACAGAGAGAGCAAACTCTGAGTGAGCGATCAAAGGGAGAGCGAACTTAGGTTTAGAAAGCACAGTTAGAGCAAATGTAAGTAGAGCAAGATCGAACACACGAGAGCACGAAATCAGCTGGCGCAAATACAGCACGAATAACCCTCAGCTATAGAAAACATAGGCAGTGCGAGCCCAAGTAGAGCAAGCGCAGATAGAGCGATCGTAGTTGCAGCATGCAGAGGGTGAGCATACTTACCTCTCCAACTTTAAATGTTGCTCTTACATATTAAATTCCAAAGGCAGCTCAGCAAATAATGTAATACTCATTTCACATATTTGCTAAAATGCTCTTTAGCTTGCATATATTCTTGACAAATAATAATCTGTTCATCTAACAGATCTCATTAATATTAGAAAAGTCAACGCCTGCTCTACACGATATCTTCTAGTTCATCATACCCCATCAATGCTTTGCCTTCATGTTTTAAATTACTTTGAGACAAAATATCAGAAATTGAGTTATTTTGCTTGCATTTTCAAAGCGAGCATATACTCATAGAAGCTCTATACGTTATAAGCCTGCTAATCATTTGGTCAGAATTTCTTGCCATTTTCTTTTTTCCTGTGTGTGTGCCATTCAAGCTGTTGTTGTTGTTGATTTGTGTTGGTAACCTGCCGATTGAGCGCTTAATTTGTTAAGCTGCAAAAGTAGAAACTCAAACAAATCAGAATATCTGACCAGAAGTCAAGGTGTGTTTGCTTTGGCCCTTGTGTATGTGTGTGTGTGTGTGTGTGTGTGTGGGTAACTGTGTGGATTTTGTGGCTGCTCAACGGCTGCCGCTGTCTAGCAGAGGCCACAGATTTTATCAAACACACACACACACATCGAGCTGAAGAGAGAGAGACATATCCGAAATATACATATGCATGTGTGTGCGTGTGTTTGTGTGTGTGTGACTGACAGCAGCGCACGTTGATTGTTTGTTCGTTACGTTTTACTCATTTCGATCCTTTTTCATTTTTTTTTTTTTGCTTTGCTTTTTTTTTTTTTTTGTTGTTGGTCGGTGTGATGTGCAAAATGCGACTGGTTTGCCTTTTTTTCGGGTTGCTCTATTTTTGGCATTTGATGTGCAGGAAGCTCATCATCAAAGGCTACAACAGTTGGCGATGTGATAATTGTGTATAAATGTATGTGTGAGTGTGTGTGTGTGTGTGAGTATCTGCCCAGCAGTTGAACTCTTTTTTTCTTGTGTATTTTCGTTCTTTTTTTTTTTTTTTTGTCGGCCTGCACCTGTATGTCGCCTTTTTCGCTCCCCATGTGTGTTGGCATTGATGTTGCCTTTTTGTTTTTCTTGGCCTTTTAGCTGTGTGATTTTTTGCCCCTTTTTTTATGCGCTACTTGCTTGCCGCTCGCTGTTTGCCCCTGACAAATATTGACCCGCATTGATTGTCGTTTTTCCGCTTGTAAATTGTTGGGGGCGCCCTGCTGTCTTTAGTTTCACGCTGCCGGTTTATGCGCAAACTTTTCACTTTCGTGTACACCTAATTGGCTGGCAGGTTTTTCTTCTCTTTTTTTTTTTTTTTTTTTATATATATCTTCATGCCCCAAATGGCCAGCATATTAGGGGCATTTAACTGCTGCAGTCTCTATATATGGTTTATAGCCATGGGGACAATGATTTTGGCAATTCCATAATCCAGAGCCAATTCCATGTATACATTTGTATTTGTTTCGGTCGTCATCGTTAAAATGGTTTTTATTATTTCCGCTGCCAGCGTTATTAATGTTGTTGTTCTGCTTCTGACTTCACTTCCGTCGCGAACTCACACACACACACACACACAGAGGCACACTCATATACTCAAACATACTCGCGCACATTGCCACAATTTATATTTTTCAATTAAGCAGCAAAAGTTTTACGCTTTGTTTCGTGCAACTGTAATAAATTTCAACTACTTCTCACACCGCTCCACCCGCACTGCGCACTGCGCCCTGCGCCCTGCGCCTCCTGCTGCTCTCCAACATTCGAACCAACTGGCAATGTTTCACTTCATTTGGCCGTACCGTAGCGTAGCGTACTCAGCATCTCGCTGCTGTTGTTCTTGTTATTGTGATTGCATATTTCGCGTTATGGTTTAATTTTGGAGCATGCGTGTAATTGATAGCCACCCATGGCTTAATTGATAATTTCGTAGTTTCAACACACGCCCCCAGCGCCGCCGTCGCCCATCCCTATGCGAATTTCAGCAGCCCTTGCATAAAGCAGCCAATCCACCACCTTCAATGCTTAATTGCCCGTCGGGCAATATTTATTTTTAAAATAAAATATTTCATTTAACAAGCAGCCATTGTGCTCCCATTAAAAACTTGCCCACTCCAAAACTATGCACAGCGAACTAACTTGAAAATATCAAATAAATTTTCGAAAATTTATTCCATAAATTTGGCATTTTATTTGCAATAGTTGCAATAGAAGAAAAATAGAAATAGAAATGCCAAATCAGCAGTTTTCTTCTTATTTTTGTGCAAGTCGAATGCTTTATATATTTTTCTACAATTTTTTACAAATAATATTAAATCGCTTTAGCTTTTAATTATGTTAGATTGATTGGCTGTCTGCAACTGCTAAAGTTACAAATAAACGAAGTGAGTATGAAGGGCTGAAGATATTTAATTGATTGATATTTGGTTTATCAGACGATATACAGCAAAGGGATTAACAAAGAAAATATATTTAATTGTTGACATATTTTCTAAGCTTTCTAACATGAAAGATATATGCTAATAGCCGTGCATACAAAACTTGAAAGAAGACACAAAGCTACCACATAATAATATATAATCGAATATAAATATATATTTCATATATGTATATACAAAGCTTAGCCATAAAACTTTCTGTCTACAAAAATTAACCTTGACCATTCGAGTATTCCAGTATTCGATTATTCAAGTATTCAAGTATTCAAGTATTCCAGTATTCAAATATTCAAGTATTCAAGTACTCGATTATTCTTGTTGATTAATTAAAAACGTTTCTATTGCATTTGCGACAGTTAGTCAAGAGATGAGCGATAATTTGCTGTAATGTGTTGGCATTCATTAATCATACGCCCAGTAAGCAAATCAATTTAAATGAACTGTTTGTCCGCTCATTCAGCAATTTACAATTGACGAAAGCTTGCGTCATCGGATGCTGCCACATGTAGAAGATAAGAATTCCACAGCTCGGTCTGGCATACATCCCCCTTAACCAGAATGCGATTCCCACCCACGTATTATACTACGTTACGAATGATTCCGGGCTAAACGAGTCGTTTATCGCAACGTTCTTGTCGTCAATGTTGCTGTTGCTGTTGTCGTTGTTGCTGTTGTTGTTGTTGGGCAATCATCAAACGGTTTGGCTGCAAAACTAATTGCATTACATCAATTTTTCTGTTAAAAGTCAATAACCAATCAAATACACACACACACACACAGGCAGAGAGCTACAGCCAGAGCCAGAGCCAGAGCCAGACGCAGCGCGGTTCAAAGTTTGCAAACGTGCAGTTAAATGCACACAGACACGCACACACACACAGATATATATATATATATGCAGTTGGACAAAATCAACCAGCGGTCAATTTAATGGCAGTCCGAGTGAGCAAGAACGACGCAGAAAGAGAAAGAGAGAGAGAGAGAGCGGGAAGGCAACGCAATAATGACAGGAGTAATCACATTAGCCCCGCATAAACTTTTGCGTAGCATGTTCTGATCTAAGGGTTGTCAAGTGGCCTTAATTGAATGAAATTCAATAAAAACTTGCCCTTAGCTTCATTTGAGTCCATAAACTAAGCCTACAAATTAACTAGAAGTTTTCATTTTCAAATGCCACAACTAAATGAAATTCAATCAAAATTATATTCGCATTCAGCCCGAAAGTCTAAGCAGATCAAATTTTAATCAAGAGTAGACTAATTACATGAATTAAAGTTTGAGCTTATGCACAGTTGAATAAATAAGAGAAAGTAAATATGCATTTGTAATTTATTGAATATGCCAGCATAGAAATGAAGATGTATTGTGAAAATTTAATAAAAGGGATGGACGTTAAGACTCAATATAGTTGAATATACATTTTATATATATATTATATAAAAATAACACAAATGCATTTCGTTGAGCTGCTCTGCTGCAGTTGCAGCACAAGCGACAACTCTGTCCTGGTTTTAAAGGTCGGCATGCAGTTGGCAGTGCAACTCATGCCGAAACCCTTGCGACTGGATGACGTGTTCATGCAGCCGCTGTCAATGTGGTGCGTTTCAATTTTGCAGCCACATGACCCACACCAGCACACACACACACACAGAGAGAAAGGTGAGGCTGGGGCAGGAAGAAGAACAAGTTAAAGCTGAACAACTGGAGTCAGGGGTCGGAGCTGGCGCCAAATGTTGACGGGTCGCGACGACCAGTTAGCCAGAATCCGCAGCGAACGTTAAATCGTTAATTGATTACGGCCAACATTGATTGTTGTTGTTGATTTTTTGTTTGCTTGGGGTCGTGGCACTGTGTGTGTGTGGCTGGATTACATTGCCAGCCAGCCGGACTAGTCTTTTATGGCGAGGACAACGACGATGACGACGTCGACGACGACAGAGTATAAAAATCCATTTCTGTTTTTACAATGCTCCGAGGTCAGCTCTAATGAGCGTACAGCTCAAAACGAGCTGCTCGAGATGTGGTAGAAGCAATAAGGAGAGGTGCGCAGTTGGAGAACATGCACATCAACATGAACAGGCAACAAGGCAGCCATTTTAAAACTAATTGCTAAGCAAAGGGCATGCGAGCCAGTGTTGAACCCAGATCACGTACGCATCAACAACAAACGCACCACCGCAAATACAGACAATCTGGCTAAAATAAGTAAAGTATAACCAACAGGCATAAGAACTTTTGAGCGGGAGCAAACATGCCAAAGGCCAGCAGCAGCAGCAGCAAAACCAGAAAATAAAACCCACTCAACGCTCAGCCATTGAAATCAGAGAGAGAGAGGGAGAGGGAGAGGCAAAGAGTGAGCGCTGCAAATAGAATACGAAGTGGATGCCCCAACCCGTTGGCTCTGTAACTGATATTACAGTTAAGGCGGTAACAAGTCAGCAGCAGCCAGAAAAACGACGCATCATGCGCGGCCACTCAAAAATGTTTACAACAAAAGCCAAAAGGGCTGCCAGCAGCTGAATTGAATTCGGCCAAAGCCAAATACGTAGATGCGCACCGGCTGCGCTCAAGCATGAGTTGAAATATATAGTCAAATGCATGGCACAACGAATGGGAGTCTACCCTAACAGAGGATTTTGCTCATGAACATGAATCAGCAATGCGAATAAAAATTAATATAATATTGCTAAAGATAATATACTGAAAATCAAATATTAAATCAATTCTAAGTATCAGCAATAAAGAAACAAAATTAATAAATAAGTAAGTAAAATTTAAAATAATAATAAATTTAATAATAATAATTTGTTAAAAAATAAATTATTTAAAATATATAATATATATTAATCAACTATATTTAGTTGTAACTAAATTATATATTATTAATATGTATATATTTATATATATTTATATTATATATTTATAATATGTATAAAAGTAATAAATAAAAAATTGATAAATACAAAAAATATTATTATAGTAAATATATATTTCTGAATTTAAACCTTAGATTGAGAAAAATATGTTTACTAGAATTTGAATTTTTATACTTTATTTTATTTTATTTTATTTTATTTTTTTTTTTTTTTAAGTATAGATATTAATATTTTACAATAATTAATGTTGCGAAAATAAATAAATAAATATAATTCTAGTATATATTTATTTATGAATTTAAACTTTAGATTCAGAAATATATATTTACTGCAATTTTATTTATTTTATTTGAATTAATTTTTTTTATAAAGTATATACATATTTGTATGGCTTGAAAGCTGCAGGCAAATATTAAAAAATAATTTTTTAAAATAACAAATAAAAATATATAAAATATTTATTATTCTTTGTTATTTACAACCAATAATTTATAGCCTCGAGCATGAAAGCTTGACAACAGTTGAAAAGCTAACAAAAAAAAATGCCAATGAAAACAGTTAAACTAAAAAAATGTTAAATCAAAAATGTAAACATCATTAAAAATGTTGTAAATAAATAAATATAAATATACATATGTATATAATATATAATATAATATATATATTATATATTTATATAATATATAAATATAATATCAACACTAGACGTTACCAAAGTCTTAACAAATCTAAAGCTAATTTTTGGCATAGGGCATGCAAAGGTATGGCCAGCACCTGACAAGCATTTAAAGCAGCAATTATTTACTTGATGCCAAATGACAACAATAGCAGCAGCAACAGCAACAGCAGCAGCAGCATGAGTTAAACCAACAAACTGCAAGCAAAGCAATTAGTATAGAGATCTACGTATTGAGGCGCTGCCTGCAGCTGGAAATTCATTCAATTTGATTACTTTGGCAAGGCCAGTTAAAAACTTGAGAGAGTATTAGCAAATGTAGGTGCACTTTGGCTTAATTAAAGGCACAGCAGGGGCGCTGTGGCAGGAGCAGGAGTCAAGCAGCACGCACTGCCGAAATTCACTCAAAGAAGTTGCAGCAGCAACAACTCAAGGCTGCCTCATAGGCAACATTGTGTGGCACACTAATTGTGCTTAAGTATGTGTGTGTGTGTGTGTGTGTGTGTGTGTGTGTGTGTGTGTGTGTGTGTGTGTGTGTGTGTGCTTTTTTGGAACACGTGTAGAGCAAGTTTCTAACAAATCGAATACCTAGCCCTAACCCTAGGAATAAACTAGGCGGCGGCCTGACTGCCAGGCAGCCAGCTTTGCCAGCTTGCCCGCGGCGCAGCGCTTGTTATTTTAATTTCCGCCTAAAAGTATGCAACAAATTGAAAGGATTACACAAAGTTTATGCAATGCAGCAGTCAGCAAGCGTGGCGGCAACTTAAAACGACAAGACAAATGCGACAATTTAAGCGCGTTTTGCACCGTTGGCGCAGCCTCCAGCTACGAGGCTCTCGCTATCGCTCTC
Source organism: Drosophila borborema (assembly GCA_030914335.1). Taxonomy (NCBI): domain Eukaryota; kingdom Metazoa; phylum Arthropoda; class Insecta; order Diptera; family Drosophilidae; genus Drosophila; species Drosophila borborema. The sequence continues at coordinate 14,364,201 of JAUESP010000303.1, read as the reverse complement.
TCTCTCTCTCTGTCTCTCTGGCTGTGGCTTCAGCTCTGGCACGCAGCAACAAACTCGCGCAAATTGTTAGTGCTGCAGCCACAGCAACAGCAACAGCAAACAAAAACAAGCTAGTTAGTCTTACAGCTGCATAATACTCTATAGCTCAAATGAGAATCTAGCTCAGGCATAGCTGCTCATTAGACGATACGCTCATTGTGATTTGTGTGGCAAACGGGGTAAACATGTTGCTCTAAGCAAATGCAAAGATTAAGTGTGCAGAGCATTTGTCGCTGTATATACCCCATTGCATTTGAACTAGAGCACAACAGCACACACACTGCACAGCATAAAATTAATGTCAAGCAAAATGGAGAAACAGCAGTTGTGCCAGCAGCAGCAGCAGGAGGCAGTCGCCAGTTGCTGCAACTGCAGCTGCAATACCAGAACCAGCTACAGTTCCCACTCCAGCGGCGGCACGATTTTATGCTCTAACTGTGTTGGACGCCTCTGCAACGGCGTCAGCCAAAAACTGCGCCAAAATGATGTGGGTCGTCGCCGACTTGTTGTGGGCGTTTGCAGCAGCTCGCAACTTTTGTTGCATATTCAGCAGCAACAGCAGCAGCAGCAAGTGCAATTCGCTTCTTGGAAATAAAACTTGGCAACGGCTGGCTTTGAGGCGCTAATATGATCGCATTTTGTGGCGATTCAGCTTGCAACTGGCAAGCCATAAAAACTGTGTCGATGTTGGCAAATTGTGCGTGGCACAGCATAAAAATGTCGCCACGCAACTTAATTGAAATGCCACAGGTCAAAGCAAAAGAGAATGCGAAATGGAAATGGAATTGGGAATGGGACGGGGCATGCGTATGCCATTTGCTCATTTGCTCATAGATAACATATGCTGATGACACCATTGAGGGCCACACCTGATGCAGCATGCAGCTTTGGCTGCTCCCCTGACGCATGAAGCGCTCTAATGAGTGCATATTGTGCACAGCCCGGCCAGAGCTCTGTCGGTGTCTGTGCAAATGAGGCTTTGTTCTCCAAGCCTTTTGGGCCACTTTGCGAGTAGCGAGTGAGAAATCGATGCAACAACAACTCGCAAAAGTTCTGAGCTCTTGTCATTTCTGGCACGTCGCACAGCAACATTAAAGCCAGGCACAAAATGCGGCTGGGTTGAGTTTGTGAACCCTTTTTTTTTTTCTCTCATTTTGTTGCTTTTTGAATTGTTGTAGCGGAACTGACCCCGACACGGTCGCATTTTGGGTTTGAAAAGCACTTAAGCTGTATTTTGCATGTTTTTTTTTTTTATATTTTGTTTAAGCATCTTAACTTTGAGCTTTCCCTATTTGTCTGTGTGCGTGTTGCTGCTCTCTCTCTTTCTCTGTGTGTCTCGATTATTTAATGAGTCATGTGCTTCAAGGTAATTCATAAATACTTAATTATAACTTGCTGCCCGGAGCAACCGACGGACCCCAACTTATCAGCTCGTACACGATTTGTATGATTTCATCCACATTGATGTTCTTTCTGCTCAGCTGGTTGAGGGGCGCCTGCAGATCCTTTGAATGCTGCAATATACATATACATGTATTGATATGAAATTTTAATGCTCAGCTGCTGCCGCTTTAATTGCACTCACCCGAGCCGCATTCACCAGCTCCCGGAACTCGTTGTCGCGCAACGCCTTATACAGCTTGGCAAAGTCGCCGCCCTCACGCACCTTGCGCACCATCATGTTGTAGAACTGAGCACGCGGCAGAGTCTGCACTGCCTCATGCAGAAAGGTGCTCAGATCACGACGCAGCATCATCTCGACGGGCACCACCCGCGACAGCTGAAGGCCGCGCAGCCTATTGGGCAGCTTGTCCACCACGCTGGTCACATCGTAGCCAGAGCCGTACTCCGTCAGATAGTCAATCAGATCGGCAAAGTCGGGAGCCATGCGCATTTGCCGCCAGGTTTTGCTGAACTCATCGCTGCGCACAAACTCCACGGCCTGGCGAAACTTCGGATCGAATATATAATAACGCGCTGCTATATAGCCAATACGACGTCGCGGCACCAGCGTCATAAAATCTCGCAAATCGGCACGCAGATCGGCGAGCGCCAAGCAGCCCAAAGCGCTGAGCACCAGCCCGCAGATTATCAAATGCTTAGCCATCACGACAATTGAATAACGTCTGTCCAAGTCGATTTTAGCCAAGCCATTTATATGACCCACCGCCACACTATGCCACAATATTTGGCTTTGTCAAAAAGCGTTGAAGGTGCTAATTGATTGCTGAAAGAGATGTGTGCCTGCTTAAGCGATTTATTGAACTGTAAATAGTCAATTAGCTGCTGCTTTTACTTTCACTTGTCTTCACTGGTTTGTTTGCCCAACTCCAAGAATAGTTGAAATTGTAAAATAGGCGAACGTGAAATACACTAGAAAACAAGTTGGATTATTAAATGCCAGTTGAATAATTGACAGCATAAATATTTGTTTAATAAGTTTATACTTGATATATTATATGAACATTATGAACATTTACTAAGAGCGAACAGAGTTTTAATCTTTATGAGTTGGAGCGTAGCTGGAGCTGAAATGCGTAATTGAAGATTATGCAAGTCCATTATCTATAAGAGACGCATGAGATGAAATACTTAGAATTTCCAGCTTCTACTCTACAACGAAGCAGGCTGTGTAGAATCGTACATGAAAATCTCTTTCACTCACACTTTGAATAAATATTCAGTGAGCAACTGTTTGTGTCGATTCTTCACTTCGTTCGTTGATGATCAGAGAGCAAACTGCTTTCGTTTGTTCAGTTACGCTCTGGCTATTTCCCGAGCATTCTATTTAAGTTAAATGAAACAAATAGTCTTTTGTGTATATAGGGGTTGCAATTGCGTGTTTGCATGTGAATGTAAACGTGAAGAGCGCTCTCTAACTCAGTAGATGCCTCATTGAGCGATCGGCAATCGGCTCGCGCCCTAAACGAACTTCGTTATACGAGAGAGAGAGAGCTCAAGGCAAGGCAAGGCAAGGCGCTCAATCGAAAAGTAAAACGAACAGAACCGAAGCTTATTGACTGAGCAAGCTCTCACTCTGGTGAGAATTGAAAAACAATTCTAAAGTTATATAAAATAAATATTGCAGAATTTAATTTATTTATCTTACCTAAACACTTAATATAGAATTGAAAAACAATTCTAAAGTTATATAAAATAAATATTGCAGAATTTAATTTATTTATATTACTTAAACACTTAATATAGAATTGAAAAACAATTCTAAAATTATATAAAATAAATATTGCAGATTTGAATTTATTTATCTTACCTAAACACTTAATATAGAATTGAAAACAATTCTAAAGTTATATAAAATAAATATTGCAGATTTTAATTTATTTATATTACTTAAATTGAAAAACAATTCTAAAGTTATATAAAATAAATATTTCAAAATTTAATTTACTTATCTTACCTTACACTTAATATAGATGTTTGCAATTTATCCAATTGTTCACAATATTTTTTTGTAAACATATTTCCACAATTTATTCATTAAAAATATTTTTAAAAATTTGTCTTTAATTTTGTTCATCTTCAACAAACATCTAAACGCAATCTACTTAGCATTACAATCTACTTAACATTTCCATAGCAAAGCGCACTCGTAACTTGAAGAGCTTTCTAGTAAAATGCTTTCCATGCCCAGCTTGACCTTAATTTTCAGCCACTTACTGGCCAAATATTGCGTTTTGCAGCCTACACACAAATATATTTATATATATATATATTTGCTTTGAAGTAATTATAGTCTATCCGATTAAGCTGTCACAGTTGGTAACAAAAGCATGATACCATGTGCAAGAGAGTATAAAAGTAACTAGACGTCTTGCTAGCTGGCTGGCTGGCTTATTGTACTTGCAATTGTAAAATATAACAAAAGACTTTAAATGCATTTAGAGAGCACACTTGGCTGGAAGCCTTGTCGCTCAGCTCAGACTAATGCACACTCACGCACACACACACACGCACACATAGAATAAACATAAACAATCAGCTTGCAGGCTAAACAACAATAAATCAAGTGTAAATTCTTTTGTCTGCCCGACTGACTGTAATTGCTCCCATTTGTGCATTAAAAATCATGATTGATTTCAGCTCAGCCAGACGCACAATAAGCTCTACTCCATCTCTGCCCATCGGACAATGGCTGTGTATGTGTGTGAGCCAAAAATTAGAATTCAATTGCGTGATTTATGCAACTAGCAAATTTACGACTCGCAGGAGGATTTTCCATTGCCCAGATAAATGCACTCTTCGATCAGACAGCAACAACCACATTTACTTTTGTAATTTGCCACAACTCGCATTAAAGTCGCCAAATACGTGAGCAGGAAAAACTGTTGCAACCACATTCACAACTATATCCCGGTCCAGGACTCTGTCTGCGCGCCTTGGGTCGGCATCAACACTAATGCTTATCTAAATTTCTGTTAATGAAATCTACTGATAGGTCAAAGCTTTTTGCTTCCAACGTTCGACTTCCGGCATTTGGGTCAAAAAGCGGCTAAACAATGGCAGAACTTGATACAAAAATTAACAGGAGCGGCTGAACGGGCATGAACAACCAAAGAGGCCCAATTATGAGGGAGTGGCATATGGGCAAGCTAAAAAAAAAATAATAAATAAAAAATATGTAAACAAAATATTGACTAAATGTAGAAATTTAAGAAAAAATTGTAAGACAAACCTAAAATAATTTAATAATATACATATATAAGGAAAATAATTGATACATTTTTATAAAATAAACATATATATTTTTTTTTGTCAAAAACAAATTTTAAATGACTTAATTTAATATAACTGCTCTGCACAAATTTCTCTGACTTGACTTTAATTTCCTCAAATTTCAATTGATTTCTCAACTTGGCAGACATTTAGGCCCAAATGATTTTCTATGGCTTATGCTTATGGGCTTTTAGCTGAAACGCTCCTGTTTAAGCGAATTAGTCTGCTGAAAAGGGTTGACGTGTAGTAAGCGGCTTCTACACACGCACACACTCCAGACACACGCACACACACACAGACACACATGTGTGTGGTACAAAAGGCAAAACAAATAAGCCATAAATTTGCATGCCAACAACAATTGGCAATTTTCCGTAGGTTAAAGCATAAACCGGCAAACAAACTGACTAACAAACAAACAAACAAACGATACAACGAACAAGCAACACGGCTTCGCAGCACAACAAAAAGGTGAGGCCGAACCACCCAAACCACCCACCCACACACGAAACAGTCGTAAGTTTAAAGTGGGCATTGTGCGGCGGCGTTCAGTGAAAACGGAAATAGAAATGAAAGCCGTGTGCGTGGGGCAAGTAGGCCGTTATCGGCGCACAGGCAGCAGCAGCAGCAGCAGCAGCGGCGGCAGCAGGGGCAGCAGCGGCAACAACGTTGCGTATACGTAACGCACGTGGCTGTGTACATTGTGCGGCAGCCGCAGCACAAATGAAGCTGAATTGTTGTGGCTTGTGCCGTGTGGGCGAGTGCGTGGCTCGCATCTGTGCGTAATAAGCTCAACATTGGTTCGTTTTTTTGCTGCTGCTGCTGCTGCTGTTGCCATTTTGTTTTTTTTTTTTTCTTTCTTGCTTGCGCTTGGGCAGTTGTCCAACTGTCCGCTGTAAATGTCCTTTGAAGTTTGTTTATGATTTTCGGATGTTGCCATGGCTGTAGCTATTCTTATTGTTGTTGTTGTTGTTGTTGTGGGGCACAAAAAAGCGGCAATCGCATAAGCCGCGCTTAGATTTTGTTGTGCGTATTAGTGAGATTTATGCATTTAGGAAATTAAACATCCTGCATGGCGACTGACTACAGTGTGTGTGTGGCGGGGTAAGGTGTGTTGTTTATATACGCACACACACACACGCATGTATGTTAAGCACTTGTGTGTGAGCGTGTTGGTTACAGCTCTCTTGGCAGTGCCAACAGCAACGTCGCCGCCGCCGCTGTCATTAATTTTAAATCATGCGTAAAATCGCGTAATGTCGCCAACACAGCCGCCAGCATCCTTTGGGGCCAACATGCACGCCTTTTTTACACGCCAACTGTGTGTGTGTGTGCATAAAAAATTGTTGCGCTCTGTGTGTGTGTGTGTGTATTACATGTTGTTGTATTTTGTTTTTTTTTTTTTTTATATACAGCTTCACCGTCGCGGCGGCTGCTTGGCGGAAATGCGTTCGACCACATCAATCACGCGACATTGACAAATGTGCATATTTTTGTTGAAATTATATGGGCACACACACACATATATATATATCTATATGTGTGTGTGCGTGCTTGGCCACTCTGGCAACCAATCGACCAACCAGCCAAGTGGCTGTGCAAATTATTGGCTACAATAGTCCTTAAAATTGGGCAATTTATTGCTTTATTGCTTTTACGTGTTTCGTCTGCGGCTTTGCTGCAATTTTTTTTTTTTTTTTTTTTTTTGTACACTCGCCGCAGTTTTTTTTCTCATTATGTTGTTTTTGTTGCCGTCACTGATTTATATAATTGCAAATTTAATCATTGCTATAAAATTTCAAGTCACTTCAAGCAGCCAGAAGAGCTTTCATAAATGTCGCAATTTTCGCTGCTGCCTGTCAGCCATTTGCCGAGCTGTCAATGCGCATTTTCACATTTTCATTTTCATTTCCATTTTAATTTTAATATTTATGTACATCAAATTTACATCAGCTATCACACTTTGCTTAACTTTCACAATCAAACGTAGTTCACCAAATCGAAACATCAAAATTGAGTTGAAGACGCAAAATTCGTTAGGGCCAAATAATTTAGTTTATCGGTTTAAGCTTAACGTAGAGCACTGAAATTTTTTTTTTTTTATACAGACTCGTTTGTTCAGAAAAGTATTCGTCCTTTTCGTATTAATTGTAAATTGCAGTACTCGTAGTCGATTTTTAGTTTTGTATAGTCTCTTTTTTTTCTCTCTTTGGTGTCTTCTAAATCGCATCATCAACAACATCAAAGAATGGCCAGAACGCAAGTTCTTTGCTTTAATAAATCACTTTTGGGAGTGCTGCGCTTCAAGCGCATTGTTGCCTTTGTGCCGCGAGTGCATTTCATGCAGGTTCGCAGCAAGTGCGAGCTGAAAGGCATTGTGATTGGACTCTATCTCAAGGATGGCGAGAAGCCGCCACAGCTGACGGCGAACGGCGAAAAGTTCGACGATCGCGTTAGTGGCAAGATCGTAGAGCTGATCAATGAGACGAAGATGGATGGCGAGCTCGGCAGGGGCAGGCTGTTCAGTAATCTGGACAAGGAGTTCTCGTCGGTGGCTGTCGTCGGGTTGGGCAAGAAAGGCGCCGGCTACGATGACGAGGAGTCGATTGATGCTGGCTTGGAGAATACGCGCGTTGCCGCCGCTGTTGGCACACGATCTCTGCAGCTGCATGGCGCCTCCTCTGTGGCCGTCGATGGCATGGACCATCCGGAGCAGGCGGCCGAGGGCGCAGCGATGGCTGTGTGGCGCTACAACGTGAACTTGCGCAAGAGTCAGCGCATTGAGGTGCCCAAAGTGGAGCTGTTCGGCTCCGGCGATGTTGATTCATGGACACGTGGTCTCTTCAAGGCCGAGTCTCAGAATCTGGCCAGACGGCTCTCCGAAACGCCGGCCAATCAAATGACGCCCTCGATTTTCGCTCAGGCAGCCATTGACTCGCTCTGCCCTTGCGGCGTTTCAGTCGAGGTGCGATCCATGGACTGGATTGAGGAGAAGCGTCTCAATTCGTTTCTAATGGTAGCCAAGGGATCCTGTGAGCCGCCCATCGTGCTAGAGATCAACTACATTGGCACCTCGCCCGAGGACAAGCCACTGCTGCTGATGGGCAAGGGGCTGACCTTCAATAGCGGCGGTCTCAGCCTGAAGCCCAGGAAGGGCATGGAGATATTTCGAGCCGATGTCAGTGCTGCTGCGGCCGTTGTGGCTACGATTCGAGCTGCCGCAGCTCTATCGCTGCCCATGAACGTGTCCGCCATGCTGCCGCTCTGCGAGAACATGCCCTCGGGCATGGCTGTGAAGCCCGGCGATGTCATCACCCTTATCAATGGAAAGACTTTATGCATTAAGAACGTATCCGCTGCCGGCAGCGTGATGTTAGCCGATCCAATTCTATATGCCCAGAGCTCATACAAGCCCAAAATGATCGTCGACCTGGGCACACACGCCAGAGGCGTCGAGTACGGGCTGGGTGCCTCGGCCACTGGGCTGTGGACCAACAAGACGACACTGTGGCAGCAGTTCGAGAAGGCTGGCTCCATTACCGGCGACCGTGTGTGGCGCTTTCCGCTCTGGCAGCACTTCAAGCGTCTGGTCGAGCCCAATTTGACCTACGACATCTGCAATGTGGGCCGAGGACCCGCCTCCTCGTGCCTGACAGCGGCGCTGATGCACAAAATGGTAACCTGCGCCGACTGGGTGCACTTGGACACCCGTGGCACTGGCCTAAAGGCCGCTGATGGTGTGCCACCATATCTACTGCGCGATCGCATGTCCGGCCGTCCAACCCGAACTCTCATCCAGTTCCTGCATCAAATGTCATGCAAGTAGTCCATCAATATATGTCCGATGATTTAATGATCCAGTGACTGCACAATGGCCACTGTGAGTCTTCTCTCACTTAATCTAGACTCATCTCGATTGGCCATTGTGCTTAGTATTTGTAAAGATTTGGTGTACAGTCAATTTAATCAGTGCTTCAAAAAGATTTGACTATATTTATTGTGTAATCAGCTCAATGAAATAAAGAAATTTTATGTATTTTTATGTACCAAGTTTCAATTCCTGTTTTACATATAGAACTTGAACTAATCAGAGTTTAGGATTAGATATTATGAAGAAAGAAATTTCATCGATTCCCCAATTGGTCCCAAAAATATTGATTTAATTTTATATATAAGTTGAAAACTGTGGCATAAAAGAGTGAAGAAAGAGAAGCATAGAGCTCTAGGAATTCTCTAAAAAATATATATTTATTTTATTATTTATTTCATAGAGGCTGCTCTAATATAGCGCAAGGATCTCAATCTTACTAATATTCCTTAAGCCATACTAAAAATTGCATAAACTAGCCGACTAATTGCCGAAACTGTCGTAAAGCTGCTGCCTATAGAGCTAAGACAATGTTATATATACAAAAAAAATATATATACAATTCTCTTATTTTTTTTTTTTTTTTTTTTTTTTTTTTTTACAATCACAGCCAAAAAGGTTTATTTTATTTTATTTAAACATGCTACCTAATTGACAGCTTAACAAGTTGAACATAAAGGCACAATTATTTACAATAGAACACTACAAATATTTCAATAACAATTTACATAAACAACAATAAGAATTTGGTTAATTAATCACATTCACTTTTACATTAAACATTATTTTATAGGAACCTCGCAGGAAGGTCCTGTGGGTGGCATTTCTTTAGTCTTCTTTTTCTGGCTTCTTTGTTAAGTCTTCTCGCCAAAGGGTTATGGAATTCTCTAAAAAAATATATATTTATTTTATTATTTATTTCATAGAGGCTGCTCTAATATAGCGCAAGGATCTCAATCTTACTAATATTCCTTAAGCCATACTAAAAATTCCATAAACTAGCCGACTAATTGTCGAAACTGTCGTAAAGCTGCTGCCTATAGAGCTAAGACAATGTTATATATACAAATATATATATACATATATATATATATATATATGTATATACATATTTATACAACTCTCTGCATTTCTGCGACCCAGTTGTGGTTGTTACGGGTGTAACTGTGATCTGGGTATCCATGGCCCATGCTGAGACGACAGCCGCAAGTCACTTTGACTCGCACTCGTTTGACATGTATTATTTGTGCGTACAAGTTGTGCATAAGTAATGAGGCCGCTGGGACAAGAAGGGATCGGACTCTTTCGGCCTGGCAGAGCCGCAAGTCGTGCGTATGGAAATTAACCACAAATGCGCCTAAAAGCATACAGCTGTGTCCTGCGGCCCTCTGTGGTTCTGCTAGTGCTGCCCGCCTCCTGCTACCTTCGGTCGCCTGCTGTCGCCTCCTTCAATCGCCACCTTCTGCTGCTGCTGGCATGCCAAATTATTTAGGTTCTGTTTCTTCCATGTAGACTTTAAATGAATTGTGCCAACGTGTTTTCATTACGTTTTACTTTTTACGTAACTGTGAATAGATTTCATTTCGCTTCGTTTCGTTTTCCTCGAATCCTGCGCATTTTTATTGCCAACGTCAGCAGCTAGCGGGTGCGGGTGGGGGTGCGGGTGGGGGTGGCTAGCTCGGCTTGTTTGTTGCTTAATTGGAAGGAAATTAAAAAATAAACAAGCAACGTTAAAAGTAAATACTACACGTTTGCGATTACCTGAGACTGGACCGAGGCCACACCACCAGCTACAGTCCCAGCTCCAGTCCCATTCCCATTCCCATTTCAAGCACTTGGCTCATTGCATGCGCGTAGAACGGCCCGAGGGCTGTTTGGAATTTAATTTTCATTTCGCTGGCCCCGCGCGTTAATCTCAACTTCATCTTTGGATCCGCATTCTGGCCCTTAACTGTGCAAATAGATTTCAGCGCGTGTTGTGTTCTTGTGTTTGTTTTGGACTTCGTTTGGCTTCGCTTTGCAGTTCAAAAACAATCAGCAAAAATAAAAAAAAAAAATACAAAAAAAACTTTCAATTGTTGTTGCGCAATATTTGTCCTGAATTAATTAAAAGTCATTGACGCCCATCAATTGGCTAATTGAAGTGCTGCTCGTTGCTCAGATACTCTGATCAGATACTCAACTACATAACTCCCAACAATATCCAGCTCATATCGAGCCACCCAATATTCAATTTGTCATTCAGGGCGCCATCAGCCTATGTCAATACAATGTTCTATTCAAATTCGCACTGGTTACAGGCAAATTGTGTGAGGGCATCACTGATTCCACATAGCTACGATTGTGGCACGTGATGCCAGGCTTCACTTGCTCCAGCTGCAACAGAAATAATCGCAGTATCTACTATTGCTGCTCCTGCTGCTGCTCCTGCTGCTGCTCCTGGCATAACTAATAAGACACTTATTATGCTGTGGAGCTCCGGTTACGTTATACCAGTTTAACGATATCACGTACATACGTTAACTAACGCTAACTACGTCGTTAAGTGTGTTGCGGTGGGTTGCGGCCGACTTGCCTCTGCCTCTGCCTCTGCCTCTGCCTCTGTCGCTGCCTTTACCTATGCTTGAGCAGGGACAACGCCAACGCAGCAGCCTGTACTAATCAAGCTGCCACTGCCACTGCCACTGCCACTGTAACTGGCACCATGCTGCGCGGACAACGTGTAAGCAATGGGCCGCCAGTGGCGCCTGTCGAGCTGCTCAGCTGAAATTTACATTTTGCTGGCAGCCAAGAACTACAACAACAGCAGCGACAACTAGAACTACGAGCTAAATTGGCTATTTAGTAAAGAATGAACGACTAGCAAATACCTCTAGAAAGTAACTGCATGAGCAAAAGCTGAAGCAGCTACTACTTGATTATATGAATTGCAATTTATGATTCAAGTTAAGTGAAAAATAAATGGCATAGAGCAGAGCTTAGCTGCAACCTGTCTTAGAGTTGGTTTAATGAATTTTATATTTCTATTACAACAGCAATTATATCAAAACAATGTTCTCTTTATATAGACCTGGGCAATCGCAGTTCAATAGTTCATAAACTCAACTTTGCAGTTGATTTTTATTTATTTTAAAATATATTTGCATCATTTACTTTTCCCTTTATGAATTGTGTAATTTTGTAAATATTTAGCATGCATAAAATATTATTTAAAAATATATATATATATATATCGCCATGAAAAGATTCTTAAGCTGATCGAATATGACTCTCTGACATTGTGCTCACGTCTATAGCTTACTTCAGAGCTTGCTCTATCAACTACACGCAGCGCGAATAATCTATCGAGAGAAATTATGAACTCGAAATGAAATTTGGAACGTTTCGTCGTTCAATCGTCTCTCTCGCCGCACGTAAATCTCATTTGATGACAGCTAAACTATAAACACAGCTATTCATGAATAGCCTAACTAAGGCAGCTTAAATATTTAATGCTCACCACAGCCTAATCAACAACTCTTAGACTCTTGGCACATGACAATGCCCAGGGCATAGCATTTCGCACTGATGACAGGGTATGCAACAAGGGTATATGTAGAGCTCTCAGGTTGGCCGTATGGGCTTTGTTGTATATGGCTTTGTTGTTTTAATAACCACGATCACGTCGCATTAAGAGCACACAGTGAGGCCGTGAGGCTTAGTTAAATGCTGCTAATTAGGCTTTGCCGCGCATAACTCTAGGCGCAGAAGTAGGCTATTAAAAACTGGCTCAAATATTTGCGCAGCCATAAAAACGTTAATCAGGCACAAAGCCAACACGCAACTACAAACGGGCCAAATTATGCGTGCAATGCTAACAACTGGCCACAAATGAGCCACTAAAAACAAGGTACTTACATCGCAGGTAGTGGCCAATAAACAGCTGACATATAAACAATCTAGAATTTGCAAAATGCGAGAGCTTTCAATTATGCCTGGCCAAATGCCAAGAGAAGAAACTGCGACTCAAGTGGGGGCCACAAGCCACAACAAGTTGCCAAAAGAAAAAATCTATTTCAATTGAAAATTGCCAGAGACAAGCGACAAGCGACAAAGGACAAAGGACAAAGGACATTCGACTGGCGACTTGCAACTTGCAACTTGCAACATGCCGCCTGTCTGCGATATAGAGAAAACAATAAACATGACGGCCATATTTTATATTTCCGACAAAAATGCAAGAAACAGCGTGCCATTGTCAACCGAAGCCATAAAGCCAAAACCAAAAAAAAAAAAAGAAAACTCTAGCCAAACAATTTTTGGCATTGGCTGCCAGTCACAATTGGTCTGGCTGCCAAGTGGCTTGAATATTGGCTAGCATTACGTTAACGATATGCTTTAAACAATGCCAGCTCATGAATAATCCTTTTCAGCCTAAACAACAGGCAGGCAAACAATGTCTCTCCCCCTCCCTCTCCCTCTCCATCTCTCTCTATCCATTCTCAAATATGCAAACGAGAATTGTCACAAAATCTAATATTAACTCTCAGCTCAGCTTTACAAGCATGTTTTTGTCACCTATGAAATCGATTAAGTCGAAATGGAAATTCAGGTAACTGGCTGACAAAGTTGCCAAATTGAATTTATATGGCTGCTTAAAAGCCGAAAACTTTTGTGCACAAATAAAAAAAAAAAAAACACGAAATAGGAATAAAACAAAGGCGTATTTGGCGTGGACAGCGAAGGCATTGTTCCAGTGCCTTGCTGAATGGGGCAGAGGCATTTGGCAGCTTAAAGCTTATAGCCAACTATCTAAACTTGAATGAAAAGCAAACAGAGTGGGGGTGGGGAGGGCGAGGGTTTTGGAGTGGGTAGACGGTGTGGAAAGTGTGCTTTGTATAATTATGCAAATGCGTTTGATTGTGAAAATTGTGTGCGCCAGAGCGCCAGAGCCAGCGCCAGCGCCAACAAGTAGCCAACACTTTCAAATGCGCCACTTTGAATGCCGAAAAACAACACATTTGCATAATTATGCAATCTAACGGGCTACACACACACACACACACACACACAAACGCACACGCACACAAGTGAAGCAAAGTGAAATTTTTTGGCTAATTCACCGCAAAGTTTCGTCCACTCGAGCAAAAGTTTCGATATTTCGCTTAGCTTTTTGCAACAGAATTTATTGCGCAGGGCTTGAGCTTTACCTAAAAATTTGCATATGTAGCGCAACCACCTAGCACAGCACCACGCAACCAACCAACCACCCACCCAACCACCCACACACACGCTGTTTCAACCCAACAGTAAATTTAATGAAAACTCTATTCGAACATCAAGTTGAGTTACAGATTTAAATGCAAACATAAACATTCTTAAATCCCACGCAGATCCGTCAGCAGCTTGGCAATCTCCTTCTTCATGGTTATGGCCCGATAGGCCAGCAGCTGGGCCAGCATGGCATGCTTCTCGATCAGTGCAATGGCCTCCTGGTCGCCAACGCTCGTCTGCTTGGCCAGCCCTTTGGCCGAGTCCAGGGCCATGTGGGCGTGATTCAAGGCATCCGTTACCTTGCCCTCGGCCTCCAGATAGGCAGCCTCCACATCGACGCCTTGGCCTTTGCCCTGCTGCGCCTTCTCGATAATGTTCTTGGCCTCGGACAGCAACGAGGCTGTGCCGGTGGCCATTTCGAATACGAATTTAGCCACTCTTTCGGCATTCAGCTTGCTCGAGTCGCCGACTCCCTCATTGCGGCCGCAGACGATTTCCTGCTGAACGTCTGTCCTTGCAGCCATCATGCCCTGAACAGGCTTCGCCCTCAGTGGCTCGGCAGCTGTGATATTTGTTTTTATATTCTTACTTTCATCCATAACCATCATATTCTGTTTCTTCATGTCTGGCTTCTTCGGCTCCTCCAGCAATGAGGCATGGGCCCTGCGACGCTCCTCAGTCGGATCAACTAAATTTTCCTTGAAAAATTCTTGCTTCACATTCAGCATGGATGCATCGCTGCTGGTCAAGTTTTTGCCGCATGGATCTCTCTTCGGTGGCTTCTTGCACTTGTCTTTCACGTCGTCGCATGACGAAGCACGCTTTCGCTTTGGCTCCGAGCAAGTTGGCCGCTTCTCTTGGCACTCGTCCTCCTCAATACATTTGCGAATGCATTCCTCGTGCTTTTTCATTTGCTTTTTCTTCTCTTCCTTTGCCTCCTTCTCCTCCTCCGACTCCGACTCGATGTCCAAGTCAACATGATGCGGCTTCACGTCAGCCTTCGCTGTATCTTCACCTCGAATTATGGTTTTCGTGCATATATCGGAGCGAGTCTCCCGCTTAGAAATATCATCGTCCTCATCATCGGGAGGTCTTGCTGCTCTCTTGGCTGCCACAGCAGCTTGAACCTTTCGTCTCTCGGCAGCTGCAGTCTCCGTCACCTGCTGCCTCTTCTCTCCCATCTTTAGCACAGCTGTCTTGAACAGCTCAACGGCTTTTCCCATCATGGCCTTGACTAGCTCGATGCCCTGTGAGGCCATCACGGCGACATTCTCGACCGCTTGACTCTCGGTCTGGCTCTCAGCTTTAGCTTGAATTGCTCTCACTTCGGTAGTTTGTACTACGGAAGCTTTTTCCTTCTTCTGTTCCTCTTTCTTTGGAGGACTTGCTGGGGGCTTGGTATCCTTCTTGGCGGCCTCCTTTGGGGCATCCTTTTTGGCATCTGCTGGAGCTTGAGTTTTACCACCTGGTGAAGCTCCAGTGGGAGGCGTCTTTGGTGGTGTCTTTGGTGGTGTCTTTGGTGGATCCTTCGGCTTATCATCCTTTGATTTTGCCTTCACTTCGTGCTCCTCTTCATGCTCAACTTCTTCGGATGGTCCGGGCTTCTGTTCTTCGGGCGTGTGTGGCCAAAAGGTGGGCTTGTTTATAAAGTCAGGCGCCTCGTTGGGATGCGACAAACAGTATTCCTCCATTGTCATTTCCACATAAGGCTTCATTTGTTTCAAATGTTCCATTTTCTTTTGCAACTCCACGATGCGCTTGTCCGATTCCTCCTTGTACTGCTTAACCTCCTGCTCAACGCATTTGGTCATCTCCTCAGATTCTCCAAAGTACTTCGAGTGATCAATCAATGAATGCCGATTGGTGATCATGTTGTCCAGCTGTTCGTACTTCTTTTGGAACTCATCCACCCAGCTTACCATTTCTTTTCGCACATTATCCTTATAATATGGCCAATCAATTTTGGGCAATTCTGATGGATATTTTTCAAGACGCCTGTGAGGGAAAAAACTTAGCAAAAAAAACTTTGGAAAAAGCAGATGAATAGAGCAGATATCTCCTCTACTCTCCCTCTCCCTCTCTCTCTCTGTCTATTCAGATCTGAGTATTCTCCTACTTACGATTTATATTCATTAGTTAGCTTGGCAAACGCCTTGAATTGCTTGCGCTGATTGGGCGGCACTCGCTTATATAGCTCTGCGAGCTCAACTCCGCAGTCTTTACCCTTCTTGCCTTTGCCCAGGCACTTGACAAATTTTTCCCACATGCCGGTGGTTGGTGGAGCGGTGTGTAGAAACGGTGTTTGTGAAATTCATATAAAAATATATACACATATATATTTATTTCTTAAAAAATAAGAAAATAATGCGCGTGTGTGTTTGAATGTGAATACGTATTGCCTATGAGTTACGAGTGTGGGAAAATCTGAATAATGTCAAGTCAGGTGGATCAAGGGTAAGTTGACCTCTCGTAGCATACCATCAACATAATATTTTGAGTGCTTCCATTTCACTGAGCTCGGCAATAAAAGCTGGCCTTTACGAGCTTCGAGCTGCTAAAAATTGCATATTCATGCATTTTCAATTAAATCAAAGTCAGACGCATTGGCATCTTCGACTAAGCAGTTGACAAACTGACAATAAAATCGAAAATTAATTCCATGTCACAGGCAACGCAACTGCCCCGGCAGTCGCTCCATTCCCCACCAAAACTTAAATGTAATTGCATAAGCAAGCTGCATGGGTGTGCAGAGGGAGAGAACGGGTCATAAGAGCATGTGGAGTGTGGGGGGCGTGTGTGTGTGTTCTGGTAATCGAACGAAATGAAAGTCACAGCATCACAGACACCCTGCAGGCGGAATGTGCAGCAGCAGTAAGTAGTATTAGGAGTGAGATCGATCCCTTCGGCAGGCAACGTAGCACCACCAGCATACGGTCTGCTCCAAAGTGACAATCGCAATTTATAACGCAACGAAAATGGGCTAATGCCAATTCTCCAGGTAATTGTCGGTATCGTAGATGTTGGGCTGCAGGGTGTGAGGCAGGCGGCAGCAACCCTTGACAGTTGCCTCTTACGACTTGGGCAACGAGTGGCATTTGGAACAGTGTGTGAGAGCGGCGCCTGCGCATTAGCTCACATACACAAGCCCTCAGGTCAGCTGTCAGTTTGACAGTTGGCAAAACCCGCTACCCACCCCCGACAGCAGCTCCTGGTCCAGGACATTCGCATGGAAACAGCTGCGTTGCGCTCTCGCGCTCTCTCGCCCAGCGAAACGTTGCGGAATGGAACGGCAAGCGAGCTGAGAGCGCAACTTGACTTCTCTGTCTGTCAACGAAATTAGTGCGGTTGTGAATTTTTCGTGCATATTATTTATAAGTAAAAATCAACGAAAACCTACGGAAATTGTTAAATTATTGCACTTCACCAGCTGCTGCATGCGTGAACTATGAAAAAACCTGACTAATTGTGTTTGCAGTGCTCGAATCGGTCCTCCGCAACTGCAGTCAGCGCCCAGAGAGACGCTCGGCGCGCTCAACGCGTCTCTTTGTGGATTTTCTATTTGTGTATCATACAATATTGTGTTTACATTTTTTTTTCTGCCACTTCCAAAACATTGCTGAAAAATGCGCTGCATGAGTCTCTAAGAGCTGATTATATATAGATATAATATCGAAAACTCTATTCGAGTAAGTCTTATTTATTGTTAATAAATGAATTTCTATTTTTTCTAAGCCTCTGCAAGTCATGCGAAAGCATTGGGCTATGTGTGTATGTGTATGAGAGCGCATATGTATGTGTGTATGTGTGTGAACGTGAGTGTGTGAGTGTGTGTATTAGCTGGTACCAAGTATAAATAACATTCTTGTAGATGAAATAATAAGGCATCAATAAGAAGATTAACTAACACAACTTTTATTTTGGAGCAGAGTTTATTTGCAAATGAATAAGAAATAATTTAAAATAATAAAAAAAATATAATAAATAAAAGTTTAAAAAAATATATAGTATATTTATTAATAAATTATTCAATGAAAATATATTTATATCTATATATATGACATTTTCATTTTTGAATACATTTTAATGCATTTTAAGCTTTACTTATGAGACTTAAAAATTAATTAATTATTCATCATATGGGATAAAAATTAAATATAATTTTTAATATGAATTAAGAAAACAAATTGCATTTAATATAAAATAAAATAGAAAATTAAATATAGTAAAAATTATATATAAAAATTAATATGAACTAAAAAAAAAAAACAAATAGCATTTAATATAAAATAAATTAAAAATTAATTCGAATATTTTTGATTATATATTTATTATATTTTATTTACATTTCAATCCTTGCTTAGCAATTAAATATATATTAAATATGTGAGCACTTGCTTTTGATAAATAAATCTTAGTTTTTATTACTAAGACTAATTGAGAAAAAAAATGCATAGTTATGAAGCAGATTTACTGATAATTGATATTTCGAAGATTCTTAAATTAATAAATTTAATTTAGGTATTGCTTTACAAAATTAGATATTTAAAAAAAATAAAGAAATAAAAATAAACAAGATTCTACACAGTATTTATTAATAAAAAAAAAATAGTTAGTAATCTAAAAAACTTGTTATTACTTTATTTAATTTGATAATTTGTAAGCAATAATTATTTTCTCTAAATTTAAGTATAATTTATCTAATAAACCTAACTAAAATGCAAATTGTATTTATAAAATAATTAACTAAATAATTTTTTGAATATATTTATGCATTAATAGCCTGACTTAAGCTCCTAAACTTAGCTCTATACAAAACGTTATTCAAAGTCTGAGTTGCTAGCGAAAGCATCTAAAGTTTTCAACTTCTATCATTGTCCTGATTGCATATTAATTGATTTGCTAAAATATTTTAGTATATGCAGTACATGTGGAACATTGTATTTACTTCGAGCCAGTAACTTGACTTGGATGGAACATGAAAACTTTGACAGTTGCAACATTTACAAACTTAAATAATCGTTGTTGTTGGTCAGCTTACAGCTGGCTATATATGAGGCTAGTGGGGATGTGGGCACGTGGGCGTGCCTCATTCCTATATATATATAAAGTGTAAAATTTACGGAGAAACTTAATGAAACGCATTAAAATTCCAGCAGCCTAAATGAAATGAAATTGTACAAATAAACTAATTGCCTTGAAGGATACTTTACAACTTTGGTCACTGCCAGCAGCAGCAGCAGACAACAACAACAACAACAACAACAGCAATAGCAACTGCCACTAAAACGTCAGCAGCTGTTGTTGTTTTTTGTTTATTTTATTTTCATTTTTATTTTTTTGTATATATATACATATTTGTTGTTTCTTGTTTTATTTTTGTTATTCTGCTGGACGAGAGCTGCGAGCGTTGCGGAATAAATACAATTTGCGGCAAGCTGATAATGTGCAAAAATAAATTTCCACAGCGCGCGCTGATGGCTTAGAATTTTAATGTAATTTATTTTGTGGAAACAAACAGCGCCCAGTGCGCCCAGAGCAGCAAATAAAGTATGACCAACATAAAAATTTATGCGCCCAAAATTGGAAATACAGCAACACCCCGATAAGTCTAAGCATAGGCCAGCTGCAAATATACAGCTATATACATATACATATATATATGTATGTACAATGTATAGAGAGAGTCCTGGATCGCTTCGTTAAGCCTTTCACGCTCGTCCAAAAACTTTAAAGTGCGCAATTTAAATGTACATTTTGCTTGAGACCCTCCAGCGTAACGTGCAACGCCAGCATACTAAGCAAGTAGTTATATATATATATATATATATATACACACACACACACACACGTATACAGCGGCAACTATTTATGAGGCAAGGCGAGGCAGCCAAGTGATTTTATGCTAATATTATGGGTCATTGGGATTTGCGCACAGCAAAGTGCTTGTTAAACATTTCATTAGACTTAGTGTAAATACCCGCGGTTAACAGGCGCTCGTAAAACTTGCCACACACACACACACACACACACACGTGTGTGGCTTTAGAGCTGCTAAACAAAAGCGAGCGTTTAACATTCGATATTAGCGAAAGTTTCGAGTAGTTTGTGAAATTGAAAGTGGCCCTTTATATAGCATATGTTGCCCACACAGAACCCGAGCTGGCCTAAGCTGAAATTCAATCAATATCAGCTACATATATGTAATTACACAGCATATGCTGCTGAAAAGCGTAATTCTAAAATAAATTTATCAAAATCCAAGTCGAGTTGGCTGGCGCGCTGGCAAATATGTTTTTACTTTCGACGATACATAGACTTGGATAATGCCAAATCATGTCAGTCGCACATGTGGCCACATTACGTTTATTAAAATCGTGCCTGCTGCCGCTGACGCATACTCCAAATGCGTTTTTGATCAACTGCCGCGTCACCGAGCTGAGAGCTCTAAACTGGCAAAGGCAAAGGCAAAGGCAAAGGCAAAAAAAACAGAGTATCATAAAAACTGGCCATGGAAATTCGTTAGCAGCAAACACATTGAGCTTAGCTCGCTGCGCTGCAGTTGGTTAGATCTGAGAGCGTTGACAAATGATTTGCGTTCTGCTGAATTTCGGCATCAGAATTTCGACAAGGCGGCGCATGAATAATGCGACAGTTTAAAGCGTTAAATTTACGTTGCGGCCGCTGCTGATACTGAGACGAGAGTTCAGCGAGTGTCTGCAATAATTGGAAAATTTTCATTTGTCCTTTTGCCCTTGCGAAATGGCAAGCACACGACTGACACTGGCTCTGACTCTGTCTCTGTCGCTGTCTCTTGCTCTGTCTCTGACTCTGTCTCTTGCTCTGACTCTGTCTCTGTCTCTTCTGCCTCTCTGCCTCTCTGCCTCTGCAGATCGGGCTACAAACGAGCTGTAGGCGCATTTGCCATCTGTCACTCTGGCACTCGTGATGAATGTGTTTGACGTGTAGCCTCGGCGCGCCCACGAGCATGGCTAACGGTGATGTTGCCAGTTGCCAGTTGCCAGTTGGCGAATGCCCACCACCTCTCCGCCTGCCCACTGCCCAATGCTCCATTTCGCAGCGCACCGCATGACGTTGCATACTTTGCGGCGCGCTGGTCACTGTGAATGATAGCTGGGGCCACGACGCACGTGGGCGCATGGGCGCGTGGGCGTGGCACGACTGACGCTACGAGAACGATGCTGTCAATAGTCAGCGCTGAAAATATTAATGGTTCAACTTCATTTCGCGCACGGCAAATTGCCCAACAACAAATGCTGAGCACAGGAGTTGGCCAAGGAGTGTTTTTTGGCTAATAGCTAGGGCGTGATTGCTTCTTCTAACAATGTACTTCTACAGCATCTGGCATCTTCTGCTTTCTCTTTGCAGCTTAAGCAGACATACGCACACACATTGATATACACATTAAAGGAGCGCAAACAGTGACAGGAGCAATGCAAACAAGTCGCACTCGACAGCAGCAGCAGGAGCAGCAGGAGGAGCAGCAGCAGGAGCAGGAGCAGAAGCAGCTGTTCCTGCAGCAAGTGCAACATATGCCACACAATGTGTGGCAGCTACGTCAATGGCTGCTGCTTGCCATCGTACTCATGTTGACACTGTTCACGCGCACTATTCAAGGGATTACCGAGGAGCTGTCGCCAGGTAAGTGTGGCCAAGTGTGATTACAAAAACAAACGCTACAAGTACAGCAAACTCTGCTACGCCCACTTCCCGTCTCTCTCCCCCTCTCTCTCTCTCTCTCTCTCTCTCTCTCGCTCTCTTTGTCTGACTGTCATTGCATCTCACAACATTCTGGCCAACAATAGGTTCGATGTTCGCCTCAGCCATTGTGGCATTGCTGGCACCTGCTTCATGGCTGATTGGCCAAGTGCTTGGGCCAAAAGAAAACAAAACAGAGTAAAAATCACAGTATAAACATCACATAACGAACACCATTCCTCTCTCTCTCTCTCTATATATATATATAGATGTATGTCATGCCTGTGCCATGTCAATGGAACACCAAATGGGTCACAGCATAATCCTGCAACTTGTCATTCCCATCTGTGTCAACTATTTTCTAATCAACTGCACTTGAATGTAAACACAATTTACAGAGCGAATGTTTAGAGTTGCTATTCTATTTGAATAACCAAGTGTTTACTTCTTATAGATACACAACATAGATAACTAAAGGAAAATAACATTTAAATGTACATTTTCACGATTTATTTTGCAATCGAAATCAAATAGAAATTGTTGGCATTTGCATTGCAGAGCAGCTTAGACCCAAGCTATATGCATACGATTTTTAATTTATTTAAATATTTTATAAATTTTAAATATAAATATTTATATAAATTTTAAGTAAAAGGAATAAATAATAATATGATTTTTAAATTTTTATTTAAAACGAATTAATAATAATATAATTTTAAAATTTTACATGTAAATTTAATATTGATAATATTATTGCTATTAATTTTTTTTTTTTTTTTTTCAATTTTCTTGCATCAGTAAATAATTTAAAAATATTATATTAAATTCCATAACTTAATAAAACCAAATATAAAAAAAAAAAAATTAAATTCCTTGCAAAATTTCAGAGAATAATATTAATATTCAAATTTTAATTATGGGCCTTAATGAAAAAGAAGTTAATTTTCTATGAGATTTAAAATTATTATATATTAATTTTTGTTATTTATTAATTCTATTGCTTATATGAATTTATTAAACTCTGGAAATATATGCATATAATATATAATTTTATATTCATAAATAATTCAATTTAATTTATTTTGCTTTCTAATTGATTATTATTAATAACTAATATATGCAAAATGATGAGAATGTCATCAAACAATACGAAATTAGGTTGTCTTCTCTCTCTCTCTCTCTTTCTCCCCCTCTCTCTCTCTCTTTCTATATTTTGCTAAAATATATTAATTAAGTTTATAACCTTTGTGTGCCACGTTTGGCATTGTAGATATTCTTAGCTGATAACTGATTGTCTGTGTATTCCTGGCAAGTGTTCGAATATTGGCCCAAAACTGTCTTTATAATTGAGTATTTTGGAGTATTTTGGAAATGTTGGCAAAGCAGTGAAATGCCATTCGTAGAGTCTATGCCGTTTCGCTGTATCAGCTTTGGCAATTCATTTGGATTATTCATAAATTGCTATCAGGCAATGCCCCGCCTCGGAGATACTCTATGAGCTATTCATAATGTATGCTTGTGCTTGGGCAAGCTTCAATCAGGTGAATGTAGCTCAATTGGCAGTCGTATAATAAATAAACAATGACTCCAGCAAAAGTACATCAATATTAATTATGCAAATGATTACTCGGCAGGCAGACGAGAGGGCAGGCAGCATTTAGATCCACTTCCGAGTGGAGGAGAGTCAAGCCATGGCGAGTCGAGTTGAGTCGACTCGGGTCGAGTCTTGGCATTTGTGTGTAGCTTAAGCTCATTATAAGTGCATTAGCCAAAAGTGTCAGTCCACGTTGCTTGTTAGCATTCGCCTGCTAACTGACTCCATTATAAAGGACGACACGAGCCAGTGGCAGTGGCTAAAAAATTTTCAATTTTCCTGCCCAGCTGGCAGATTGGGCCAGAAAGCAAGCGAAATTATGATGAATGCGGCACGCTTTGACCCAAATAAATTTGTCAATTTATCATTTGGCCCCATGAAATGAGATGCCGTCGTCCGGATTCATGCCACTCGATTCGCTCAACAGCAACAATTGGCGAAGCTTTGCTCGAGCTTGTGGCTGGGATTGGGTTTTGTGCTTTGGCTTTTGGGTTTTGGGTCTTGGTGCGGCTGCCATCTTATGATAATTTGAGTTACCCCCAGATTCCATATATATATATATACATATATACACATCTTTTGTTGGCTTCTCTCTGTTTCTGTTGCTGTTGCTGCCACAAAGTTTCGAGCTGTGTCTTTTGGGTCGGATAAGTGTCGGCTTATGCACTTATTAAACAATAATAATTGCAAATCATTTGACTTGACTTCTTTTAGATGGGGGAGACGCTTCTTTCACTGCCGGTTGATGTCACTTGAGAGTGCTGTGTGCTGAGTGTGTGGCATGATTTTGATTTGAATTAGACAACTTGTTCGGGCCAGGCTAATCAAATAAACGCTCATATAACTTTCTCTTTTTTTGTTTTTGTTTTGTTTTTGTGGGTAAGGCTTTACATGTTGCAAACAAATCTTGTTCTCAAGATTTCTCATTTGTGCGCTGTTGTTGAAAACATTTAACAAGCTGCCAACTGCAAAAGCGTATTGCCTCAGCAACTCTTCGTCTTCTTCTTACGCAACAATGCAAATTGTGAACAATGAAAATTCGTTAAAGTTTTACACGCACACTTGCTCAAGTGTGTGTGTGTGTGTGTGAGTGAGTGTGAGTATGTCTAGAGCCATAAACTTGAAGTTTAGATTTTTAGTTATAAGTTTCCTGCCAGACAATGCAGATCAAACAAAGATTATTGCCTAAGTTCTATTCATGTGCAGTTGCAAATTGAAAATAGAAATGATTTACGACAAAAGTATTCAGAAACATATCTTTGCTTTGTAGATTTAATGAAATATATATTTCATGCAGGTTTTTGATATTCTGTAATTGTTTTTAGTTGTACAAATATGTTACCAAAGAGGTGACGATTGGCCGCAACTATGTCTGCAGATCTGTAAGATCCTGCCTGTAAGAGAGCAGCACAGATCTTTCAGATCAATAGCTCAGTATACAAGCAGAACACAATGATAGATCGCTGACAATATAACTTCTCTCAGGCAGGTACTGAACAAGCTGCTGCTCAGTTGTATGAGTTACAGCAAATTATAGTGCTTTCATTCTCTGATCATCTGAGTGGCATTCCACTGATCGGCTATGCTTAGAGAGGCTCGAAGAGCTAGATGAGTGTAGCTATAGCAATAAATGCTGCGCGCCAATGATAACTGAGCTGAGCTCGTGCTACCGAACAACGACGCCTCTCTCATTTCAAATTTCTGAGTGGTATTCGGGTATGCTGAGAGAGGCTCGATTAGCGAGCTGCTGAGATCTAAGCTGAGCTCATTTCAAATTTGTATTTCATAGTAATATTTCTATTGTTGTGGCTTAAGTTGAGCATACAAACGAGTGTTTCATTCCTATATTCCAATGCTCAAACACTTCGACGGATTGCATAAATATTTATCCAAGAGCAAATCATGTAATTAACTCATGCTTAAGCAGATAATATGAATATAGTTATTGAAAAAATATATGAATTCTTATAAATAATATAATATATTTTTATTTTAAATACTATGTATTTATATAAAATTTCCAACTATTTTAATTGAACAAAAAAGTATTTATATTCATAAAAAAATAAATAAAATATTATATTATATATATTTTTATTTTAAATATAATATATTCATATATATGTAATTTTTTAATTAAACATTTAACAAAAAAAGTATTCATACAAATTTTAATTAAAAAAATATATATAATAAATATTTAGCTATTCCGACTCAGGTAAATATATTTAAAATTTGAAGTAATAGATGTCAGGCTTTGCTTTTTTTTTATTTTTAACTGAATTTGCCTACAAATTCTACTTTAGCTATATTAACTATGTCAGCTATATATAAAAACAATAATCAAGCTTTGTTGAGCTGTCAAGCGAGAAAAGTAGAAATTAATTTTGAAGTTTTCATTTAACAATTAAGTCGGAAAATGGTTGGAAAATGGTTGACAAACACTTGACTCGCTCGATGGCATTTTTGTGCCGACCAATGCAACGCATTAATATAGCTTGACGTCGTTGTGGAATTTATATTAATGATCTATGACTGTGTATTAAAAAATGAGAACGCAACGAGATGGAGGCCGAGGCCGAGGCAGCAGCAGCAGTGCGAGACCACTCGGATATGCTTGAGATGATTAACTTTAGAAGATGAAACCGAAATGAGCATAAAGGGCATTAAGTGAGTTTTTGTTTAACGGACAGAGAGAGAGAGAGAGAGTCAGAGTCAGAGTTCGGGGGAGGATTGGAGCTTTGGAGATTGACAGTCAAATGACGGAAGGGTCGCCCTCTTATACTTATTATTATTAATGAGCAGCGCGCAACAAACAAAAAAAAAAAAATATGAACTGAAATGAAGAGCTATAAAAGGTGCGTAACGAACACCTTTTACACAGCAGCGAGAAATTATAAATGTCGAATAATGAGGGGATGCTCTTAGATATATATATATAGATGTAGATGTAGCTGTAGCTGTAGATGTATATATAGATTGGTGTTTGGAATGGTGCAAATAATAAAAGAGAATTATTAATATGACAAAAGACAAATGACTGAAGCTGAATGAACAGAGCAAAGGATGCTACACACACACACACACACAGAGAGAGTGAGAGAGAGAGGGGGAGAGAGAGTTGGGACTAACCACTGACAGAGGCAGCGCAACAAAGACAAACGGCCAGGGCATGCCCTGTGACAGGGTTGAAGGATGGGCATTGGTTAGCTGCGTCCTTTGACTTTACCATTCTGTGGCGAATTGAAAATGTGGTTTAGCTGTCTATGAGTGTGTATGTGTGTGTGTGTGTGCTGGTCCCTTTTACTGGCCACCTAACCGCCTCGCCCTCCCCCTTCTAGAAAAGGTCAAAGACAGAAAATACATTATGTGCTAATGCAAAGTCCATGTTAATAAATGTTTATTGAAATAATGATGATTAATATTTTTGCATTGTGACATTTTGGCTCTAACCGGAACTGAGCAATCTGAAAATTGAACTTTCTCTCGCTGTATCTGCTGCTTCACTCGCAGACTCTTTTGTTTGCAATTTTCGCTACTCAAGTTGATTTATTGTCGTTCATAGTGTTTGCTGTTCTCCTACATTGTGACAACAATTTATAGCTAAAAAATTCCTGTCCCACACACACACACACTCGCTCACCTGCCACGTGCCTTTGCTCACATGCTCGATTTTCAGCTATTCCATGTTTTATTTAGTGCATTTTCTTGCCTGACTGCAATTGTTGGCCCAAACCCAACGTTGCCGCCTGGCTTCCAGCATTCTGGCCAATAATTCCTAAGTCGTGTGGCGCTGCATTGGCATTTTTTTCGATTATTGGTTTTCTTTCATTTGATTGCACATTTACACACACACTCGCACACACGCACACGCACACATTTTTTGCACCTTTTTCGGCTTTGCTTGCACCACAAATTTTTACACGTTTTGCTATTTTTTTTCCTTCCTCCTCAACCTGGCTTTGGCTGGCTTTGTTTGTTTTTTTTTTCCCCTTGTTTTTCTCCTCCTTTTTTCTGGCATTTTTTGGCTCGATTTTGGTGCTTTTCCTTGGGCTGCTGACGCTGTCAAGTGTTTTGTCGCTTGTCAACGATTTTTCACAACTTCCGCTGCGCAAATGCTTGCCAAATAGTTGCCATCAATGTGTGTGTGTTTGCCAATTGCAATTTTGGATATTTATTGCTAAATGCACTGACTGTGAAAAATCGCAAATGGCGCTAAAGCTGGCGGCACTCAGTTGGAGTCACACTGCAGCGCAGGTGGCTGCTCTTCGACTACCCCTGCCCCCATGCAAAGTGTTTAAATCATTTAATTGGACACTTTGTAACACTGGTCCGACAGCCCGCAACAATTTTTGACTGTCTGCTCGGCTCGGCTCGGCTCGAACGAAATTGCTGCACATTATTAAATTAGCGGCACAGACACAAAGTGCTTTGCATATGAAAAGTGACAGTAAGTGCACAATTTCCCCTGCCAACAGCAAATGCCCCATCAAGGGGGAAAAAATAAACCAGAAAAAGATGATGCCACGCTCGCATGTGTGTTAGTGCACCCTTATGCATAGGAACACAGCCCCCAACACACACACACACACACACACAAAATCCTGACTCGACTGCCAGCGGGGAGGACACACGTCCGTTTCACGTAGTTAAATGTCCTTGTGCTCGCCCCTTTCCCTCTGCCATCAACTTATGAGCCAAATGAGAGCTGGCTGGCGCAATAAACTTAAAAGCCTTGTCATGTTTACTTATCATTCGTTTTTCACAGCGCGCCACTTAATTGCGTTAGTGAGCATTTTCCATATACTCTAGCCAAAGCCAAAGCCAAAGCCAAAGCCAAAGCCAAAGCCGAAAGTGTATTCACGTTTCTCTTTTTGTACTTTTTTTTTTGTCAAGAGTAGATAAACTTCATAAATGTTGTAAGAAATAATATTATGTAATATTAATATTTTATTTAACTTGAATTAAGCTAAGAGTAGAGATTGTTGGGATGAGTCTTAAATCGGAGCATTAGTTAATTTTTGCAGAATGCATATATGAATAATATTTCGTTTGTTTTTACTTGTATATAAATCATCTACAAGTTCATATTATTCTTTTAGCTATATTTTGCTTAAAACTTGCTCAAAACTTTGATAAACTAGAAGCTAGCTCTCCCTCTCTTGCCTGAGTCTAATTAGCTATGTCTACTTCCTTCTCTGTCTGTTTGGCCTATTTACATTGGATTTTGTATTTTTTCCACAGCTCGCAAATAACTGTTAACCCTTTGAACATTCACGCGCTGTTCATGGGATCAAACGAAAAAAGGTCACACTCCATCGCTCTCTCACTCTCTCTTGATCTTTCTCTCTGAGCAACAGCCTTCGGTTCTTTTCCGATTCGTTTTCTGTTGAGCGCTTTGCTTTGAACTTCGTGTGAGGCTCTTTTCCCGAAGATCGTTGAGAGAGCGATACGATTGTCGTTCGCACGCTGAGCTTCAGTCTGTCCCTCACACTCACGTACGCTATTTATGTGTTTAACGAAGACAACCTTCGCACACATACCATGAAACGAAAACAAAGATTTCGTGCGAACGCAAACGAAGCTCGTTAGAGAACCGACGCAATCGATTGCTCTCTGAGTTTTTGTTTTCCTAGTGTGAGTGAGATAGAGAGACATTGTACAGATATTTGCGTGCTCTGACTTACATGCATATTAAATGAAATATTTATATGTATTATAATATTTTTCCTATTATTTTGTTTCGTTTCTCCTATGATAAACTAAACTAACTTTTTATTTGAATCTCTACTACATTTAAACTTTTCGACAAGATTAACTTGATATAATTTTAATAAACATTTAGCTCATAAAGTAGCTCAGTTATTGCGTCATAATTAGAGCTTCAAATAGACTACATTTGAATGTAATATAAAAAGCTGTTGCTGCTGCTGCTGCTGCTGCTGTTGGTGTTGCAAAGGAAGTTTGTATTGCCCGCGGTGCAAATTTCAGGTAGGAAATAAAATAACTTTTGGATGGCCGCCAGCTGTGCGGCCCGTGCCGAATGCCGTGCCCAGCCATGCCCAGCCATGGCCAGCCGTGTGCCGTGCCGTGCCATGCGCTGTCCGCACTTCAAAGGAACTCACGTTTTTCGATTTCAACTTTTTAGCGCTGACGGTCAAATTGTGGCCCAAATAATTAATTTTTTAGCTGTCATATTTGCGCAGCAGCAGCAGCAGCTGCCATCAACATTTTATTCCACACTATTATAATATTATTTTAAAGCTTGATCTCTACACTTGAATGGCTGAGACGAGGCTGAATCGCATGCTAAAAGGAATGCTGGGAGTACAAAGTTTAGACAAACTTGTACATGCATTTTGCATAAGAGCGCCCCAAAAAGTTGCATCCGTGCCCTGGTAACAAATACGCCAAATAAACAAAGAGACAGGCAGACAGAGAAGAGACAGTGGGCGTGAGGGATGGATAGGAGAGAGAGGGAAAGGGAGAGGACGACATAGAGACAGCTCGACACACACTAGAGTTTGATGTAAAATGCTAGGCAAGAGCAATAACAATAGACAAACACACTGGGGAATCAACACCAAGCAAACAGGCAACAACAACAACAACGACAATTGGACAAAGAACGGACATATGCAAAGCGTATGTTGCAGCAGCAGCAGCAGGAGCAGGAGCAGCAGCAGGAAGCGGCAGTTGAGAGAGCAGCAGTGGCAGGAGGAGTTAAAGTAAAATTAGAGTAGCAATCGTAGCAATCGTAGCATTCGTTGCATACTCAATCCAAGGCAAATGAGCTAGAAGGGGCGCAGGCAGATTTCATTTGAAGATACTCAAACACACACACACACACACAGACACACACAGATAGCACGTCAATTGCAGAGGCATGTGGATATGTGCTCCCAAGTGGCAACTGGCATAGCGGAACGAGTCGAACCCAACCGAAACCAGCCAACAAAAAGGCTTATTTTACAAAGATATATATATTATATGTATGTACATATCTATATATATTTTGAGTGAGGCTTGGTGGCTGGATTTTAAGCAGGCAAAACTTCTGTTAAGTGCAATTACATGTGGCTGTGGGATGCATAGAAGCGCATAATGGACAACTAAAACAAGTGCACTGAGAACTCAAGTGGCCATTGGCCATACAAGTGATGCTGGCATGTGCCACCAAAAGTTTCTATGGGTTCCTGTTGTTGAGCTCTCGAAACTGGTATAGAGAATGATGATGATTGTGGATTGTGTTCATCTTCTGGTCAAGTTCACCTTGTCAAGCGACTAGAGCCGCCTGTAGTTAAAATGCCAAATGATTTACACACTCGTCGCCTTATTGCTTATTTGCACTTGACTCGAGGGCCATGTGTTGTATATATAGCTATCTCGCTAATTTACTCAGCCTCTCTCTCTCTCTCACACACACTCTCTTTTTCTCTATAGCTATTTCTTAACATTTCCCCTCGATTTTATGTCTTTGCCTTTGTCATGAACAAGGAAAATGTCAAAAACAAATCGAAGCGCTCGAAAGTATGCTACACAAATTTGACTTCAAGCTGCTTTCTTAAAGGGGTTCATATTTAACGTGGTCTCGGCTATAGCAAGGTTTATCTTGCCTAATTTTAGATATTGAAAAGTATAGTAATATATACTGTCGAAAATCTTTGTGCTATGCCTGTGATAAATATGCTTCAAATATATGTGTATATTCACAAGACTTTATCAGCCTAGCGCACCCTTCATGCTCTTCGCTAACTTTGAATATTTTCTATATTAATAGAGATAAAATGGTAACATTTTTTTCTATTAAACTATGCAATATTCTTCTTAAAATAAAGTTAAAGTAGAAGCTGTATGAATTTTGCAAATATTTAAAAAAAAATTTGGTATATAAGCTTACCAAGAAAATCAAAGATTGTAGCTTACTTTGAGTCTTAGCTACAGACAAAATGGAATATAATAAAATGATGGCAATATTCTAATATTTTCAAGTCTTTTCACTACCTTTGCCAATCAATCTAACATAGTTAAATGACTCAGCAATAGAGTATACTCATACATATATAAATTTTATATATATAAAGTGCTTTCGCCCGCTTCCCAACAATTGTAATGCGCTTAAAATTGAACAATGAATCGTTGCTGCAGCTGCAACTCAGTAAGCCTATTTACTTAATGGCAACAAAGGCACAATTCATTGTTTGTGCCAGACATTCAGATAGACAAAGAGACGGATTGACAGACAGACAGACGAACAGACGAACAGACAGACGGACGGCAGCAATAACAACAAGCAAGTGCTACTCCATGGGCATTGGAGTCTGTGCAATTAATAATGCGCTGTCGGCGCCCACAATACCGAAAAGACACACTGTACTCGAGGAGGGGGAGAAGTCAAAGTCATTTCATAATTTCCATCTTTTTTGCTAATGATGCATTGGCTTGCGCCTCAACTGAAGGCGCCCAGACAATGGCAGAGTCAAAAGGAATTCCGGAAACTTCTTTGCTCTAGCAACAACAAAACAATAATAATAAACTAAAAGAAAACTCTTGAAGGATTTTGCAAATATTCAATTGATAGATAAATTTTTGGGAATTCGTAAAATGTGAAATTGCTAAATGCTAAATACAAAATGCTTGCTAATGCAGCACTTGAATGTTAAACTTTTGCTCTAATCTGACATAATGAAAATGAAGTACTTGAAGCTGGCTGCATGGCTCATACTCCTCAGCTGCTGTTGCAGCTGCTCAATCAATTATGAGCAAATGTAATAAACTTCAAAGTGCGTAAGTGTGTGAGTGTGAGTGTGTGTGTTTGTTATTTGCATAAATGCAAGTCGACATGTTTGTTTGCATATGAAGAGAGGAGAGGAGAGGAGAGTAGAGAAGGCAGCAGGAGAGGTAGCAGGAGTTGAGCTCTTCACAGAGTAAGTGAGCAGAAGGGCGCTGGGCGACAGGAACTCTTGTTGCGCAACGGAAACGGAAATGCAAATGGCTCACAAGAGCGGAAATCTATTTCAATAAGCCTGGCGACATTGATAAATTAATAATCGGACATTTTGTGGCAACTTTGTAGTGTACGTTGCAGTCAACGTTCATTTCATATATGTACGTATCTCTCGGCAGCTGACTTTTTACACAGCTACACGTTTGACTATGAAATTCAATTATTATTCCTGGCAAAGACATGGGGCTCGACAACAGCAACAGCAACAGCAACAACAACAACAACAACAATTTGCAACATTGCAACCTGAGCCTGAACCTGGTCTGCCATCGTCATCAAACGGGGCAATTTGAATACCAACATGTCAGGACCAAAAATCGAAGACACAAAAACGGCACGCAGAACGTGTTCTATGCGAGCCTTTCGCCTTTGTTATGTCAGTTTGACATACGGAATTAAAATTCTGCCAGATGATTTATGCATCAGATGTCTGTGCGCATAGATATAGCTAGAATGGGGTAGCCTAGCTCTCGTCTCTCGTTACTCACTTGGCGTCTGTCTGCATATTGAAATCTGTTAATTGTTTTACTGTTGAACAGAGTGCGTATCTCTGTGTATCTCTGTGGCTGTGTTGTTGTCTAGCTGAGCTCTGCTCGTTCAGCTACGCAGCTTCAGCTTCAGCTTCAGCTGTTGCTGCTGATGTTGCAATTACCCCCAGCACCTAAAGCTGCCCCACACTGTCACTGCCACGCCCACTGTCAAAACGCCAACTAATTTTCAGGCCAAGAGGCAAGAGGCAGCCACCGTCAAGCTCAGACTGCCAGCTTGTTAGCGTGCGGTTGGTCTTTGGCTTTTGGCTCAGTCCATCCCCCTCGAGTCCTGCACGAATCCTTTGAGCCGGCTGCAGCATTGGCAACGGCAACGGCTGTGGCGCTGGCTGTGGCATCTGCGCTTAAGTGACAAATGGAGGGGAGCCATTGGAGGGGTCTTGCTGTGGCAAAGATGACAGCTCTTTGCTCTAGCCACTCACCGCTCGCCACGGCCACCGACCGCTGCAGCTTTTGATATTCGGTTTAGCCTTCGGTTGATATTTTTAATTTTTAGTTTGCCACATGTACTAAAATTCATTAAAATTTATTTAGCTCTGGCACCGAGAGCCTTTGTGCCAAATTGGAATATTGGCTCTGCCGCTGACAGGCCAGCAAAACCCAAAGCAAATACTGCTCCAAGGTATTGCACAACCCAAAAAGAAGCCAAAAGAAAGAACAACAAATAACTCTTTGAGCAGCAACAACAACAACAACTACAACAATTGCAAAGTTCGCCCAGCAGAACTTTGTTCTAAGTGTGTGCAAATATTTATTTTACAAATTTATAATTAAACAAAATTCATAAAAGACTTAACGGAACTGAAGCTAATGCCAAAGTTTTTGTTTCAAAAAGAAATGAATATAATCAATAAATTTAATTAATTACAATTATTTTAATTTAGCAGAATAAATAGGAAGTCCTTATATTTTTATTTTACTTGAATTCTTGAATTTCGATTTATTTAATTAAATGTCAACGTATCAATATATATTTAACAGAGCTTGCAAATATGTATGTGTTCAACGCCTCTCAATGCATTGCAATGTTTGCGTATAAGCCCTCTCTCGCTCTCACTCACACTATGGGGCTTAGCTCAGAGAGCAATCGACTGCTGCGTTTCTTCAACGACTTCGCTCGCGATCTTGTTCGGTCCGCTTGTTGTCCGAACGTTTTGTGTATGCATTAGTATGTGTGAGAGGGCTGTCAATAGCCAGTGTATGCAAATGCAAATGAACGACAATCGTTTCGCTGCCTAAACGATCTTCGTGAAAAGGGCATCCCACGAAGTTCAAAGTAAAGCGCTCAAACGAAAGCCAAAACGAAAAGAACCGAAGGCTCCAGCTCACAGCGAGTGCAAGAGAGAGCGATTGAGTATGATTTTTTTCGGGAGTGTGAATGTGTGTCTGCGTGCCAGTGCACTGCAATGTATGCAAATGTGAACGAACGCCAATCGTTTCGCTCTCAGAACGATCTTCGTGAAAAGAGCATCCCACGAAGTTCAACCGAAAGCCAAAACGAAAAGAACCGAAGGCTCTAACCCACAGCGAGTGCGAGAGAGAGCGATTGAGTATGCTTTTTTTTCGGTAAGGTAGCATGCATGTTAAAGCGGTTAAGGGTTATTTAAATGTTATATACTTAATATATTTAAATGTCTACATTTGATTATAATTGTCATCATAATTACGTGCACAGAAAATAATCAACATTCATTTAAAGCTGCTGCAACTAGAAATTGCATCAACAGGCAGCTGTGCAACACGAAAGTTTTGCCAACACTTCTTCTAGTCTGTTGATTCTTTTGAATTGTGAACGCGACGCTTTTCTATTTTTCTGTTTTGTTTTCCTCTTCGCTTCTTCTTCGTCGTCTCTTTTATTTTCCTACTTTCGCATACGCTGTGGCAGCCGCTGGCAGCTGGCAGCTGGCGACGCATTTCGCATGCAACGAATTTTACACCGTCTGCTGAATTTGCATTGACTGACACAATATAAATCCGAAAGTAGTTGAACCACGTCGCCCAAATGCTTTTTTAATTATGCACCACAAACACTCACTCACACACACACACACACACATTCGCACAGCAATGAAAAGTGCAGGAAACTTTTGTTAGATACGTACGGGTTAGGCTATGTCAGTCGTAGTTCCGACTAGCTGTCTGACTGTCTCTGTCTGGCTGTCTCTATCTCTGTCTGCTAGACTATGTTCATCCCTGTCTTTTGCTTGTTTCTTTGTACTTTGATACTCTAGACGGCAGCTAGACAAGATTTGCCTGCTGACTTTTGTTGTTATCGCCGCTGTTGCCCCGGCAGAACTCTTTTGACTGTATCTAGCTGAGAGTCGGCGTTGGACTTGACATAGGCCGCCGCCAGAGTGCGCCCGAGTCCTTCAGCGTTAAATGTCATGTTGTCTGACATTAATCCTTGTCGCGTGCATGCGCTGTCTGTCGCTCAGCCGGCTGCATGCAACTTTAAGGCACCGCAAATCCGCATCCAATTAAATCAATATTTAGACACAAACAAAAAAAAAGAGATAAAGCAGCGCAAATAAATGCGCAAAAGCTTATGGCTAAATAAATACAAATGAATGCCAAATGAATTTTTAACTCTAGCCGAGAATTCGTGGCACAATAATATAAACAATCGCCGTAAACTACATAAATTTGTGATTTTTTCTTCGCTCTTTCAGCAATTTGTAAAAAATTCTCTTGGCCTGTTTTTGTTTATCCGGCAAAGCGCATTAAAGCGCAGTTCAAGGCCGCTTAACATATTATGGAGATTTAACTCTTTTTTGTTTATAACAGTGCTTTATTCTTATACGAAATGAAATTAAATTTGTAAATCTGAATAGGGGCTAGATATATAGATATATAATGGCATAGAGCTAAGGTAAGTTAATGAAAAGAAATGATTTACTATAAATATTTCTTACTCTTGCAATATAATGTCTTTCTCTATTTATAATATGTTATTTCCGCTCTCACTCTCCCTTACTTTCTATCTCTCTCTCTCTCTCTCTCCCTCCCTCTAAATTTCCCTCACTATATATCTCTTTCATTAAATCGAAATTTTTGACTTTCTCTCGCTCCATTAACGCTTCACTCCCTTTTCTACCTCTTTCCCATTTTCTCACCCTCTCACTCGCCCACCTGCTTCTTCCCCTCGCAATTGTTGTTTAAATATTTAATAAAAACATAAACACATATTATCTAATTATAGACGCAAGACTTTTATGTAATACTTGATAATTTGATGGATTGCATGTGCGCACAAGTATCCCAAATAGTTAGTTTTTGACCAGGGTATATTCTCGAGTGGGACATGGGTCTCGGCTCATGGGGTGCGTGTATATGTGTGCGTGTGTGTGTGTGTGCAGCATGCAATTAGCCAAACTTTGCGTTGCGGTTGCCATAACACAAGGCTTTAGTACAACTCAGTGCGCGTTTATTTGCTTCGATGTATTTGGTCGAGAGTCGAGAGTTGTCATTATGCAAAATATGTTGCATTATTTATAGCATAAATACAGGCGCTGACATTGCATGTCTGCCCCCAGCGGGCGAGCGCAAGTAAACAAAACAAACAAACAACAAACAGCCGAACGGCCAGGCAGGCAACCGCAATAACAACAACAACAACAACAACAACAATAGCAACAACAACAACAACAAAACATGTGCAACACAATGGCCGCCGCACTTAAAATTAATTGAACTTGAAATAAGTGCCGCATGGAGCATAGTTTGTACTAGCTCATGAGAAACTCTGTGGTCGAGCCAAAAGGCAAAAACTTTGCCAACACACACACACACACAAACACACACACACACACGCACACGCATAAGGATTTCATTAGTTTTGGAGTCCTGCCCAAGCAGTTTACGTTTTCTTCTGCCTTTTGGTCAAGTTGCAAAAGGCAAACTTAATATTTAGTGCCATTTGCTTGCTCTGACAGTTTGCAGAAGTCAAATTTGTTGTTGCTGTTGCGGCTAGTGCCCGTTGACAGAGTGTAAAGTGGGTATATTGGATTCTAGTGGAATATTCCATTTGATAGATATTTAAATTGAAAAACCTGAATTCTGTAAAGAGATCATAGAGATTACCTGTTTGACTGGCAGCTTGATTGATAGACTATATGATTGACCAGTTGACTAACTGATTCTAATTCACAGCCCAAACGGTAAATTATAATGAAAATCGAAGTGAATAAAGGACTTTCAACTAGCTAGTTAAGCTAGTAAAGAGTAACATGCAGTCGCTTATACCCGACTGCAATGCTCTTAGTTGTTTTCCTGTTGCCGCTCAGGTTTTCCATCTCCCATATTTTTTATGTTTTTTATACCCTGAACCCATTGAAAATGGGAATTCAGGGTATAATGGTTTTGTGAAAATGTATGTAACAGGCAGAAGGAGACGTCGCAGACCTCATAAAGTATATATATTCTTGAACAGCATAAAAAAATAAGTTGATCTAGCCCTGTCCGTCTGTCCGTCCGTCTGTCCGTCCGTCCGTCCGTCCGTCTGTCCGTCTGTCCGTCTGTCCGTCTGTATGAACGTCGAGATTTCGGAAACTACAAAAGCTAGAGAGCTGAAATTTCACATGAACACTCGTATGTTAGCTACGCAATACAAGTTTATTTTGTTTTTTCGATAACTCATCCCATTTCCAAATTATCGATAAAAAATCGAAAATTCGTTTACATTTTTTAGGTTTTTATGGTATAACTTCTACATTGTTTCAGCCAGAGACTTTAACTTTATATATTTAGATAGATATTATAAATACGCAGATTTTGTAGTTTTCAGATTTTTGATGCCACGCCCCCCTCGCCCACAATTTGCAAAAAACACATTTCAAATACTAGAGACTTGCAATTTGGCAAATAGATAGATATAGATACTCTTAATCTACTCTTAAAATTTCATAAAGATCATGCATCTAGAAATGAAGGTATAAGCGTCCAAAGTTCAGCCCAACCCACCCCCAAGCCACGGCAGCAACTGCGCAGTTAGCAGAGCGTGCGCTTATAAGAGCGTAAAGAAGAAGAGTATCACTTTTTTTGAAGGGTTCAGGGTATCTCGTAGTCGAGCCGTCTCGACTAGAGCCTTCTTACTTGTTTCTCTCTTTTTTTTTTTTTTGTTGGTTCGCGAACAAGTTGTGGAGTAAGTGCATTGAAATCTTTGTAAGTAACTTGAGTAAGCCAACTTGGGACAACAATAACAAACACACAAAACACACAAACAACAACAACAACAACTGGCAACCAGCAAAGGACAACGACAACACAACAAATGGTTTTTATTGCTTTCTGTTGTTGTTGTTGTTGTTTTTATATAGTTTGTTTATTTGTGCAACTTTCAACGTTTTTTTTTTCCTTTTATGTAATGCATAAAAGTTGCTTTCGCTGCTGACAGCTTGAGTGACCACAGCGAACAACTCAACGCAACAACAACAACAACAACAATACTAGCAGCAGCAACAGCAAAACAACATTGTTGTTGCTTAAGCATCAAGTTTTCTATGCGTTCTTTTTATTTGATATCATCAAAATGCTATTTCAGCAGCTTAGGGTATTAAACGGTCATGTAAATTAGGCAAAGAAACTAACAGAGCAGAGAGAACGAAAGAGAGAGGGAGGCACACACTCAGTTACACACAAACTGTGTGTCTGTGTGTGTGAGTGAGACAAAGTGATAGCGGGTGGGAGCATGTGTCCCTGTATTGTATTGTGGTACGTGTCAAAGTGTGCCCCGAGAAGTGCGCTAAATTAAGCTGTCATTAAGGACTTAATTAAAGTCCTTTGTTGAAAGTTGACATTGTGTAAAGAAACATTTTGCTGCTGTATGCGAAAACAAATGACAATGACAACACAGCACAACAACAACAGCAACAGCAACAGAGAAAATTGCTGCACTTGAAAAGCTGCCAAAAAACACCAAAAAAAAAGTTGGGATTTTTAAGGGAAAAAGGGATATGACATCAAAGCAGCTTGCAAAATGATGTGTGCGTGTGTGTACGTGTGTATCAAAATGTTCAAGAGTATCATGGCAAAAGAGTAAGCGAGAGACAAGCACATTGCATGAGGCATAATGAGGCGAGGCGATGCTGCAAAAACTCATTAGCAGGCAAACAGAGAGCAAAAGAGTGAGACAGTCAGACACAAAAAAACGACAGTGTGACAGACAGTCGTGTGAGTGACAGAGCAGTCAGGCTAGTTCCATTGACAATTGCAGATTGTATTAAATAACACACACGCGTAGCGTGAAAGAGGCACTTGGCGAAAATGAAAACATAAACGACTTGGCTTTTAATTAAATACATATATATGTGCAGATATATATGCGTATTTTCCTCTTCTGCTGCTTATTTAACCAGCAGCACTCGCTTACTTTGAAGCTCAAGCAGAAATTCAATTGCAGCAACTGTGACTGCCAAACTGTTTTTAATTGCCGCCCAAAGGTATGCAACGGAAAGCAGCTACAGAAGTCTGGCAGCCTCGCCACCAGACCAGACAACAATCCAACTCATATGTGCATGTGTGCGTGTGAGTGCAGGTGAAGCAGGTTTCGCTTTGAGTGCGTTTGTCTGCTTAACAAAATGACTTTTATTTTGAGCTGCATTCAAAATTGTTATGTCGCCGGCGTCGTCGGCAGCCTTTAAAATAATCACATTTTGAGCGCCAAGCACACACACAGACAGAGATCGAGCAAGAGAGATGACAATAGAGGCGCTTTAAAATTGCCCAGCCTCACACGTATACACACACACAAACAAACTACTTCCGCACGAGTTTGCATTCCAAAATTGAAACGGCAAATGCAATGGGAAAATCAGCCAGACGACGACGCGTGCTGCAATTTTTGCATACTTCTCTACGTTTTGAAACAATTTTGTCGTCTAGCAAACGTGTTAGAACGTGTTGCCGAACACCATTTCTCCCATTCTCCGTTTCCCTAATAGTTGCAGAGTAGCCTTTTGTTCTCCCTGCAGTTGTCTCACCTTACTCACTCACTCACACTCTCCCTCTCTCACTCAAACTGAGATTCTATGCAAGGTGTCCCGCAAAATTCCGATGGGCCACCCCGTCTGGGAATTATGCGCTGGCCGGCCGCATTTTGTTGCCGTTGGGCTTTCCGAATGTGGCCAGATGCCGCAAATCGAGCAACGGAAACCCAACAAATACCAGAGGCAAAAGCTCTGCGGCAAATTCCAAGAATCAATGCGTTTAGCAAATGAATAATAAATTCACACTCAAAGCGCACACAAGCTGAATTCAAAATTGTTTCAAATAAATAATACTGCATACATATGTCCAAAAC
Source organism: Drosophila borborema (assembly GCA_030914335.1). Lineage (NCBI taxonomy): Eukaryota > Metazoa > Arthropoda > Insecta > Diptera > Drosophilidae > Drosophila > Drosophila borborema. The sequence goes on along the minus strand of JAUESP010000303.1, from coordinate 14,324,145 downwards.
AACAACAAAACATGTTCATGCAAAACTATTTGAATGTGGAATTTGAAAAAATTTATAATTAATAGACAAGTGTCATTCCACAGCAGATTGACACAAGGTAAATAAAATTCGATTTGCAAATGCTAACAATAAAACTATTTCAAAATAAATGTCAATATTGAAAAATGTTGAATAAAATTGATTTAATTTGAAGCAGTTTGAAATATCAATTAGGTTTTGTCCGCTGCACAATTCAAATACTTTAGTATATTTTTATGCGATTCGAGCTCTCTTTAAAATATACATTATTCTCTTTAGTAAACTCGGTCACACTCTTCAGAGACGCAACCAGTGATCGTGTTGTTGTCTTTTTGTGAAGTTTGCGCGTTCGTCTTTGTTTGGATCTCTTTATTGTAAATTTGTGTTATGAAAAAATAGCAGTCGGCCGCTGACCAATTGTAATACAATCGGGCAAACAATAAAAATATATTGTCAATTACATACATACAATACACAGAAAATAATATTTTTATACATTGCATTGGATTTTTGTTAAGCCGTTCAGTGTGTATGCATCTTGACCTATGTGTGCGAGTGTGTCTGTTTGCACTTACACACACGCACATATGTTAATGTGTATATATACAATGTATTTCTTGCATGAAGTGCAAGTAAATCTGAGGCTGCCAGAGTCATAAATTGTGTGGCGCACGCGACACAGATGTTTTTAAATGAAATGGATCCGTTGATAAAATATTAATTAATAGTTTAATTGCCGAGTGCGTTCGATATACGATACATAAGATAAATACTTTGTTGTTTTTAATAATCTGCAAAATAAAAATACAAATAAAACGCCGTGCGCCGACGCTCTGGCAACCTTGTTGTTGAGCAGCTTGTTTGTATGTTACACCGCTCTCACACAAGTCGCGCTCTCTCGCTCGCACTGGTCCGATCGCTTGGCGGAAATGTTGAAGAATTTGTCGGCCTGCTCTTTGTAGTCGCAGTTGTTGCTGTAGATGCGTGGGCAACAGAGCTGAAACCAGTTTGTCGCCTCTTAAATATTTTATTTTGTGTACCTTCTTTTATTCTTTTTATCAATTGTTGAGTGCTAAATGCCTCGAAAATTGAATGCACACCAACGCGCCAAACTGTAAAAATGCAAAATATACGTATCTGCGAGTGTGTGTGTGCCTGCATTTATAATTAATCAAAACGAAATTGTTGCGCACAGCGAAAAGAAATTTATTTAAAATCCATTTGCTGCTGCTGGTACTGCAGTTGTTTGCTGCAAAATCAATTTCATCGAAATTGCAATGCAAAGTGTAAAAATATTTCGCGAACATTCAAAATAATACAACTTAAATGTGTTAACAGTTATTTAAAAGGACTTTTTTCTGTGCGGCTTGGCAAGTAAATTGCCAGCGGTTGCCAGTTGGATCAACAAACTCTCCCTCTCCCTCTCCATCTACATCTCTCACTCTCTCTTTTCCACTTGTGTGTCTGTTGGCAGGCAATAAAAAAAAAGTAATAATCCAATTGAGGTTTGGGCAGCCCAGTGTGCCCACACCCAAAAAATAAACCAGAATGCAAGCGCAATTGATTCCTTTGCTGGTGGTGCTGCTGCTGGCATGCGTAGCCCAACAAATAGCTGGCGACTATGAGAACACATGGAACTTCTACTACGAGCAGCCCTGTTGCTCCTCCAACGAGCCATCGTCGAGCCATGCGCGGCACAAGCGAGGTAAACTAATTTCGATTATACGGTTATGCAATTAACGCTTAAATTATTAACTGCAGATAACAGTTAAATGTTATTTGCCTGATTTCTGCTGCGATTAATCGTAATTGTCTGTCCGAAGTTTTGCTAATTCTTAATTGTTTATTTATGAGAAATGCGCTTGAGAGCATTTTTAAAATAGCATAAATAATATTTAATCTGCACTCTGTGCATTGATATTATTTTTCAATTTACACGCAAACAAAAAAAAATCGAATAAAAAATATATTCAATAAAAAGTAATTGTAATTTATTTGCCACAATATTGCTTTTGTTATTTATCTTACGTTTTTGTCATTATGGAGCATGAGCTCTTTTTAAACATTTATTTTTTATTACATTTTTTGTCCCATATAAAGAGAGCTCTGCCATTGTTCATTTTTATTTATTAAATATTTCTTTTTTTTTTTTTAATATCATTTCTGCAGCATCAACAACATTTGCATATTAATATCGCTTCCAATTGTTATTCATACAAAAAAAAGCAAAAGATTGCATTTTTGCAGCTTTGTGCAAATGCCCAAGTAAATACATAAAATAAATTTTAACTAGCTGCAATTATTAATAGTTTATATCAACATATATATATTTACAAAAAAGTTATATATATATATTTGCAATAATGAAACCGCTGTGCACAGTTCAAAAGCCTCAGATCAAGTTTCGCCACGAGTTGATTTAATATTTCTCTTCTTGGCCCGTTCTATAATTTCATTCAGACACAGACAAAGAAAATAAAAACTTTGCCACCTGATTGAAAAACCGGTTAAATTATGTATGATTCGCTTCCAGTTGCTTTATTGAGTCATTTGCATTAGCCCAAACTCCAAATTTTATCTATGCGGCACGAGAAACCAAAAGTCGAGTCCACAAATCGCTTCATTAATCAAATTTGAGATCAAATTGAATTTTACCATAAATTTTTACAGCATTTCAGTAAATCTGTAAAAGGCAATTAGCCATTAAATGAGTAGACAACATAAATATTATAAAATATGGTTGATTTTTATTGCGGCACTGCCTTGGCTATATCTTTTAGTTTATGCTAACTTTATATATTAATTTTCAATGTTTAGATCATCAGTAAAATATGATTATTTTTATCATTATCTCAAAGGCGATTGGCCAGGCAAAAATAAATATTATGAAATAAAAATTATAAAATATTAATTTTATTCTATTTTATTTTGTGTTACAACTTTTATTTTATGTAAACTTATAGATCGTATATTTTATGAGCTTGTTTCGATTATCTTATATGATTAGATAGACCTTAAGAGAGTCATAATATTTCTTTTTCATGATCATTATCTCTCTAATCTAACTTAATGAGCTTAAAATATTACCCTGACACAATAATAAAATTGAAAATTTAAGAACAGTTTTTTGTTTATATTCATATTTATTTTTTAATTCTATCTATCTGCAATTTAATGTTTTACTTATACGATTTTTATACTCTACTTGCCACATATTTAAATGGCTCGAAAATGTTTTCTATAAGCAGTTGATTGGCACCTTCTTTTTTTTTTGCTGTTGTTGGCAAAGTCTTTTTAAATTTCTCATTCCAACAATTTTGTTGTAGTTGTTGTTATTGCTGTTGCTGCATGCCACGAGGACAAGGAAACATGGCCAGAGCCGGTGGCAGGTTCATGTTGCATGTACATGTCCAGTAAACATTTTCTAATAGTTCACGTTCAAAGATGCTGCCCAATGGGGGCCAATGGGCGGCTATTGTATCTGTATTAATGTGAGTGTGAGTGTGAGTGTGAGTGTGTGTGTGTGTGTGTGTGTGTGTGTGGCATGCAATACACAGGCTGCTGGCAGCGTTAGCAACAACCGCAGCATAAAAGTTCACGTGCCGTCTAAAACGAAAGCAACGAGCAAACTACAGCAACAACAACAACAACAACAATGAAGTGATGTAGTTGTCGCTGTTGTTGTTGTTGACGTATATTGTAGTAAACTCGCCGGCTAAGCACTTGTAGCCGAAACGTGAGGCGATTAAGGAAACGCTCAAGTTGTTTGCGCATACTTTTAAATATAGAATGCATAGGTGTCCGTGCACCATGCCCCATGCCACCAGAGTGTCCTGCATCACACCACACTCACTCAATGGACCGATGGGCCATATGCCACGACGTTGCCAGCTTCCTTAAAAACTACAATAAAAAAAAAAGCATCGCAGCAGCTGCTTTAGATACTCGCATACACAGGGCAAAAATATATATATATGAGCGGGTCATATTAAGTGTTAGATACTTAACTTTTTGTAAGCCAAATTTACAAGCAGATTACGTTGAAATAAAGTCAGCTATAGTTGGCTAGAGCAGGCACATATAAGAGATATGTAATCAAAGAAAGAAAGAGAGAGAGAAGAGCTGAGAAATATAGAAAATGCGAGTTGATGGTGCAGATTAAAAGTCTCTGGCTTTGAGTTAAATGTGAGGTTTAGATTAGATGGGTATGCATATGAATTTATATGAATGCCAGAATTAGAATTTATATAATAAATTTTAGTTTTAAGTTTTCTTTATGCCTCCACAAATTTATCATATCATATCAAATTTAACGAGTATTATTGTAGAAATATATAGACATACAGATTATTATGCTCTCAAAATTTGATTAGATTATTGAACTATAAGAGAAGTAATTGAGAGTTCTAGGTATTACCTGATCGGGCACTCCCAAGCATAGAGGCTGACGTGAGCTCAGTCGGTATCTCCTCGTCGGTAGCCCCTCGTCGGGCGCTTCTATAAAGAGAGCTCTTACTTACTATTCTCTGATAATAAGAAAGATATATCTATACATATATATATATGAATGTATGTTCTCGTTGTCTTCTAGTCGGCCACTCACAACAAGCTTAACTCGTTCTTGTTAATTTTCGCTTAAAATAAAATTAGTATATATTTGAATTGTATTTAAATTGCAAATTGAATATTAGATGAATTTTTTAAATCTATAGAAGACTATAGTGTAATTTAATTAATATGAAAATAGTCAGACAATGTAAATAGCTTTCAGCCGAGAACAAATTGTTCACAATTTTCCTCGCAGTGTATGTTGTTTGCTTGGCTAAATATTTAGTTAGTTTGGTCGTGTTTGAAGCCATACATTAGAAGCAAAGCCACAAAAAGCTAAAAACTATACAACATAAAATGTCAACTATAAATTTTCATGGCCAAATAAAGTTGCTGTTCGTTTTTTCTTTTTTTTTTTCCCCATTCACATGCAATGAAAAATTGTTATTTTTATTGATTTAACGAAATTAATTGCATTCGAGCTGGATCAGAATTTATGCCTGTCCATGGGCTCAGTTTCAAACGCCCAGTGTTCCAATGTTCCAATGTCCACCAATTCCACCTATTTTTACCGTTACGCGTCGTTGCACCTCGGTTGCCTCGCTTCCATGTGAACTGCCACAATTCATTTCGTCAGTTCATTTGTGTTGACTCAGCGCTGCGGCAGATGCTTCGCATCTTTATTTTTAAACTCTTCGCCTCTGTCAGGCCATCTGCCTGCCAAGATAAGAGACAGAGCGAGAGAGTGAGAGGGCGAGAGAAAGAGAGAGAGCGAGCGAGTTGCGTTGGCCTGTCAAATGTCTGTTCCTCTTTGTCTTTACTGCTCTGTGCACTGCCTTTTCAGCTCTGCCACGCCCACAAGTTGTTCATTATTATTAGAATGACTTCATTAGGTAGACAACAAATAGGAGCTGAAAGGTGTTTGCCAGGTAGCTAGCTGACAATGGCATATGAGCTGAGTTTTAGACTTTGTTAGAGTTGAAATTAATATATATATGCTATCCAGACTCTATCTCTAACTACATATATATTATCGTGTATATTCGTGCAGTAAATGCGATCGATAATGGGTATTTTATTGGTTGTAAATAACAAAAAAAATCGAAAAATATATTAAATATATTTAATATATGTAAGTTTTTTTTTTTTTTTTAATTTTTAATGATTTCGATTCCTATCAATAAATAGTATTTACAACATTCTTTGTCAACTACAAATTTAATTGCTTTAAAATCAAATCCAATATCATTTAAGTAAAGCCAAAACAGTTTAACATGCACTGCACTGTATGCAAGCATTTCAAACTGTTTCTCGAATGCTTGACCCATAAAATGAATGTGATGTTGATAAGCTGAACAACATAGGCGTTATCCAAACACTGACCACGCACAAAACTTACATAAAACCAACAACAACAACAATGTTCTATATACATGTATGCTCCTTTTGATATGTGTATGTATGTGTGTGTGTGTGTGCAGCTGTATTTGTATTTGTATTTGTGTTTGCGTTTGTGTTGATGCTCGCGCAATTAAAACTCAGTGACACGTTTTCATTTAAGTGCTGAAGCATGTGTATGGGAGTCAGTGTGTGTGTGTGTGTGTGTGTGTGTGTGTGTGTGTGTGTGTGTGTGTGTGTGTGTGTGTGTGTGTTGTGTATGTTTGACTGAGGGTCGACTTTTATGAGAATCACATGTTAGGCAGGGCACATAATGAAAGTTTCTTGCCGCAAATTGAGTAACGAACTGTGCAGGCGTCGTCCCCTCAACCCTGACACACCAATTGTTGTTGCCGGCTATTGCTGTTGCTATTGCTGTTGCTGTTGCTGTTGCTGTTGCTGCTGTTGTTGCGGCTGACGAGGCTGGCAGAGCGGCAACGCGTTCCCAACTGGCGTTAATGCAATGTCAAAAGCTGTTAGCTCAAAAGCTGAGAACGCACAGCAGAAAAGCTGTTGGCAGTGGCCGATGTAGTAGTCAGAGGTAACACCAACTCTATGAGTGTGTGTGTGTGTGTGTGTGTGTGTCTGTCTATACCTCCTGTGCTCAGTCTTTGTGCCTCTTTGTGTGTTCCAGTTTCACTTTGATCAGCCTCTTTGCTGTATTCAGGCCAGCCCAAAGTGTGTTAACGCCAAGTTTGCAATAAAGCTCACCAAATTGAGTTCCAATCTGAACACCTGACGCAAGAATTAATATTGTTAGTTGTTCGCGCCGCACACACACACACACACAAAAGGGACTCACACACACACAGACAGACGAAGTCATCATTAAAAGTGTGCCTTGAAGTTTCTATGTCCAAGTTTGTTTTAAGCGACAACGAAATCACGTTTCTCTCTTTCTTGGCAACAACTTTGCTACAGAATTTATGAGCGAAATAAGTAGTTGCAACTAGTACTTGAACCACTTGCCACTTGCTACAGATTTTCCTTGCAACTTCCTTGCAACTTCCTTTCAACAGCTCAACAGTTCATTGTCATCGCCCATCGTGAATTACTCTAAGTCTGGGCATTACAACTATGTTAGCTATATAAAAAGAAGGATTTAAAAAATAAGTAACTTGACATTAGCTGCGAATTGCCATGAAGTTTATCTCTCTGATAAATATATATATTTGTATATATAGCGAATTACTCTTAGTGCTATAGTTTTAAAGTAAGTATAGTTAATGATATTGAACAGCTGAACAATAATTTTAGATTGCTCTACATACGCCTATCAGAAGTTACAATGAACTTTATCTACTTGGTAAATGGCGAAAATCTTTGTATATAAATAAAATTAATATTTATTATAAAGTAAAAACATTTTAAATATAATCTAAATATAAATCTGCATTGTAAATATATCTTGCAGCTATCTATTATTAGCATCTTCTTTATAACACTTAATCATTTGATCTCCATTAAAAATCCTCCATATTGACATATATATTTTATAAATATGTATGTAATATTCCTATAAACCTAATCTATGCAACTTGTTTCATTTCATTTCTATTGAAAGTGTATTCAGAATTCGTTTTGCAGTTCAAATTCTTTTCGACGCCTGTACTTTCTTCATATTTACAAATCATTAAGCTGCAAAGTTTTCAGAGCGAATGCGCTTGCCAAAGTTTTATAACATTTGATTGATAAACTCACAGAGCTCAAGCGTTGGCGCGTTCCGCTTGCGGCTGATTAAAGTCGATGGCAGAGGAAATGACTGAATGGGTTTATCAGCGGCAGCAATGCGTAGGCGACGATGAAATAGAAAACTATTAAACATATTACAGTTCATTAGAATTGCAGCAAATATAAATGGCACAGGCAACATGTCGCCAGCAAAAGTAATTATATAATGCAAAATGCAATCAGTGACGTATTGAAAAGAGCAGAGGCAGAGCGTGTGTGTGTGTGTGCGTGTGTGTGTGTCGTTAGCATAACTCAATTATTAAAACTAAATGCTAAAATGAAATTTGAGCAAGTAATTACACAATGAGAACAGAGAGGCAGGCCAAACAAGTCACTTAATGTTAATTTGCATTTGTAATTTTGACAGAGGAGGGCCAATGCGAATTGAATCGCTAGAGCCATATAAATATGTTTGTATGTATGTATGTATGTATGTATGGCTGTATTAGTTTTGGCCACTTTAATTGAATTGCATTACGACCTTAATTGATTTAGGCAACAGCAAGAGCAAGAGCAGAGAGTACGGGCATGAGACGAAGTCAGTTTGCATTGTTAATCAAATTGAGGCTCGTTGTCGATTTGTTGCCGTCTCGAGAGTGCTCACTGTAGTTGCGCTTAATTATGCAAGAGTCGCATTTAGGCAGCATTATTATACACAAGTTAGTACGCATTCGGTTTCAGTTTACCTCTTAAGTGCTCATTCGGCTGCCTCATTTTGCCACTCGGCGAATGCATGCGAAATTAAGCGCACCGCAAAATGTTTATACATACATACATACATACATACATATATGTATGTATATATACCCTTGACTGAAGGTAGTTCAGGGGGAGCTTTGCTCTTGCAACAAAAAAACTTTAAATGGCTTGTCCTCCGTTTATGGCGCTCCAAATGGACACACATACAGGCAAGCCAGTCAGCCAGTCAGCCAGCTAGCCAAGCTCTAGCTCCATGGCCACAAAAACCAACCTGCACACATGTGCTCTCTATGACTCTCTAGCGGGCTTCAGGGGTCTGGGAACCATGCTGCAGGCTCATCAAATGAAGTTGCCATTGCCAAAGCTCGCAAAACACCAAAAATGAAACGGTTGCCGCATTTGTTGCGTTTTTGTTGCCTGCTTTTCGGCAAGTGAGAGAGCGGGAGAGGGGAGTGAGAAGAGTGAAGAGTGGATGCTGAAGACCTGTTTCACTCAGTGTCCTGCCAGCAGCAAAGCGCATAAATGCCAGGCGCTTTCAGCTCCTTTTTGTTGCTGCTGCTGCTGCTGCTGCTTTTTATGAGTACTGTTTTTGCATTTGCTATTTGGCAACAAAATGAACTCAACTACTGCTGCAACTGCCCGCAACTGTCTCTCACCCTTTTGCCTCTCCCCTTGACATAAAATGAACTAAATAAAGTTGCAAATGTTTCACACTCTTGCAGCAAAACTGACTCTCTGGCTACAGCTTTAATGCACTGCATTTGCGATATTTATACGAAATTTGTGGCTCAGTCAAAAGTAAAGAAAAACTGATCTTAAGGATCAGCAATTTTACTATTTCGATTTCTCGATTTCATGGCAATTCCATAATGCTTTAGATCGAAATGCAAAAGAAATAGATGAATGAAATCTGCTTAACTAGGAAATACCTTGTAATATAGTATTTACACTAATTTTATTCAATATCGTTTAATTCGAATGATATGTGGGAGAGAGATTTGTTAACGAGAGAGCAGATCTCTTTCAATTTGATATCAAAGAAGTATTCTTATTAAAGTATTGGAAAGTGTTGTCGAGTTGAACTCTTCTGCTTACTGAACTCATTCCATTGCATCTCGGGTCTCTTTCATTTACAGAACTCACTCAAACTGTTCTCTTGGCTACGAGAGTTTTGTGCTTACTTTTTTGACTTGCTTCAACTATAGCTCGGTTTTTAGAGTATTTGCTAGACGAGCTTCTACGTTAACAATAGATATTTTATATTGTCTTGGAATTAAGAGTATTTTATAGTCGATCTCTTATCTTTAGACAAGCACTCTCTCTCTTATTCTTCTCCCTCTCTCTCTCCCTCTCTTACTTAATAGTATTTAATTCTAATTTAATATGTTCTGAAATGGTTTCACATTCATTTTGAAGACATAGATCAGTATTACAGTAGTTTAAACACTTTGCCACAAACTTCGCACACTCAACATTGAGAGTCAGAGCAGAGATTATTGTGAATGCCTAATTAGAGGACAATCGAGTTAAAGTTGAGGCTCTACCTTGCCAACATAAATAAATGTAGGTGTGATGGAAGAGATAAAGGCAAGACGCTGCTTGGTTTTAATTATTGTTATATGCAATTTCTCGGCAAATGAAATGGCAACCACTTGAGTGCGGTCGCTCCTTCGCTGTCTGGCAGCTGGCAGCTGGCAGCTGGCAACTGGCAACTGGCAACTGGCAACTGGCAAGTTGATCCACTGGGGCCGCAGGCCACGAATCAGCGCACAAGTGTGGATAACAACACGCCTAGACATCAGACGTCTAGACAGTTTTCGAGTGCTTTATGCTGACGTAGTGCACACACACACACACAGAGAGAGAGAGAGAAAGAGTTGTCGAGAACAGAAAGAGGAAGACGAGCAAGCCATTGCTCATAATTAGCTAGCAAAATAATGGGAAATTTACATACGCAGCTCAGCGCATGCATGTAGTCAACAGAGAGTGAAAAGTGCAATGCAACTTGTATGAAATGACAAATGACAAACAGTTCTTAGAAAACTTTAATTAGTTGAGAAAATGCAAAACATCTACACATGTGGGAAAACTGATTTAAATTATGTTTGAGATGATTTGTCACAATCTAAACGTTGCATAAAGTTTATAACTCACACAATGTCTCTCAAATCTTATACTGCTTATTGGGAAACATAAAATATTGAGAGTAGAGAATTATTTAATAACTTTGGGTAGTATTTTTAAATTTTATATGCATATTTTATGACAATGCAACATAAAATGGGATTTTCATAAAAAAAAAAAAAAAAAGGAAGATTTGATTTTAACTGCAAGAGCTTTTGAGCTTTCGAGAAAGTAAATGTGCTTCAGTTGCTGTTTTGAATACTAAATTTTATAAATATATTTAAAAAATATATATTTTTTAGAGTCAAACTTCATTTGAATGTCAAAAAATATATGCTTTAAGATTAAATGTTTCTCAATATATAAATATATATTTAAGCTCTTAATTTAAATGTAAAATATAAGAAATTATTTTTATTTATTTCTTATATTTTACATTTAAATAAATAAATATATAATAAATAAATAAATATATAAATAATAAAAATGACTTTCAAGAAAGGGATTCACTTGAAAGTTTCACTTAATATATTACACATATATTTATTTTAAACTCAAACTTAATTTGAATATTAAATAAGAAATGAAAGAAATAAAATTCATAAATTCCTTTTACATTTCACTCTCTTCATAAGCGTCACAAAGTGGCTTTGGCAAACGTTTTGGCTAGTGGCTGCTTATGGCATCTATGAAACCCCTTTAGAACCCTATGCAAATGTAACATTTCAAAGGAAACTGTCCTGTCACCAAAGGCTGCTCTCTCTCTCGTCTCTGTGTGTGTGGCATGTGCCCTGTGACATGTCTGTGGCATGTTGGCCTGCGGTGCAGAAGACAAATTCGCAATATGTTTACTGAAGTTGAGTCTCATTATTCCTTTTGTATTTGATTCGATAATAACGTTTTTCAAAATGACATTTCAGTCAACTCTCGTGGGGAGCTATAGAAATTGATTTGACTGCCAGGCGTGGCGATGTGAGGCCAGGCCCTGAGTCTGGTCGTAAAGACGTACGCATATTTATGAAGCGCATAAAAATTATTGACATATATGGAGTCATAAATACCCACGCATATGTATGTACGTACAGCGTTGGTAAGCACTGTGCATGTCCATAATAAAAAAGAATAAAAATGAAAGAAAGAAAAGCCACCCGAAAATCTCCGAAAGTATTTTGACTTTTTGGTTTGAAGAGAAAAGCGGAAAAGCGAAGCAGCGAGTAAAAATGTTTGGCTGCCATAAAATTGTGCGCTTTGAAAGGCAGCTCGTAAATGCAATTTGATTTTGATTGGACTTGGATTAAAAGCAAATAAAGGCGACGTCTTCCCTCAAATGCCAAAGCTGAGTAAAACACATTTACGACTGCTTTTTGGCTTAATGTGTGCGCGTTCCGCTCTCGAATTTGTTCAAGTCTCCAACTACTAGACAACTCGAGCACCTGCAGCTGCAGCTACAACTGCCACAATTTATATTCCATAGTTGACAGCTGATAATTTCTGTAGCAAGTTTTTGGCGACCTTCCGATGTCCTCAACAATATGCCTGCGATTAGCTTCCGTTCAATTTGCAATTTATTATCAGATTCATTGGAGTAGGGAGCAGGAGCAGCCACGGATAGGCATCGAAGCCAGTCAACCAGTCAGCCAGTCAGCCAGTGGCAGTTCCGGAACAGTCATAACAATTTATGCTGTCGCCGCTCTGCATGTTTTAGCTGCCTATGCTGGCAATGTCTTTTATGGCCATATGCATAATACTTTTATAGACTTTGCTCTCACTCATGAATGCTGTGCGAGACAATTGTAGACTAGCAAATGGAACTAGCTGGAAATATGTTGTAGCAATTGCCATCGTAAATATGCCGCAGATCGTTTGGCGAACAAGCTGTTTTTCCCTCCATAAAGTATTACAGCATAAATTTGACTACAAATCGAAGCAGTATTGAGATAGCCAATTAATATGTACATATGTGCATATTTATGTTAGCTGATTTGGTGGCTTTTATGATATTGTTTTCATGGAATTATTGGCAGCAAGCGCCACAAAGTTTGGCTACATTTAAGCAAAAGAAACTCAAGTAAAGAAATTACAAATTTCATTTAATTAAGTTTCCAAATTAACAAAGCTGCAAACAAGGTGTCAAGAGTAATTTAATTACTAACAATTAAAATCTCAGCACATAATAAAATAAATTAAAATCAATCAATCAATTAATTAATTCATTTGTTTATTAAGCTGCAAATGATTAGATTTACTACAAAGCAAATAGAATTAAATCTTATAAACTATAATTCGTGCTAATTCTTTAACAAAAATTCTAAAAATCAACAATTTCATCTGTTCTTTCATTTTTATTTAAACTCATTTAGTTTTATGCCAACATTTTAAAGACTCTTTGCAAAAGATTTAAAAACCATAGACTTAAAGAGCTGCCAAAAAAAATGTATATATATACGTAAAAGTGGCCAACAACTAAAGAAAAAGAAAAAATAAAATAAAATAAAATAAAAATGTATAAAAAGTATTCGAAGGAAAAAGCAGCAGCAAAAAAAAAAAAAAAAAAAAAAAAAAAAAAAAATGTAGTGAATGCGGAAAAAGTTCGACAGCGAGCGGCAAACAAAATGCGAGTGAACAGCATGGCAGAGGTTGAGGTATGGGCACAATAACAATTCAAGCGTATACAAGTCGACTTCCGGTTTGGCAAGGACATTTACCCGAATTCAGCGCAATATATGCAAAGGCACACACACACACACACTCACACATGTGCGTATACAGAGAGCCTAACATGCATGCATATGTATTGTCGCCAGTGCTTGTAGTTCCTGTTGTTGTAGCTGTTTTTCCCGTTGGCAAACAAAAGACGCAGATGCCCTTTTTCCTTTGCTTTCCTTTCCTTTCCTTTTATTTTCTTTTTTTGTTATTGACGCTGCTCGAAAAGCTTCAGTGTTTGCTTTTGTCCAAAATGTTCTTTAAATCGGAAATCAAAAATAGCTGCACTTGTGAGCAGCAGCAGCAGGAAGCGTTGAGGCTCAGAGGAGCACAGACAATGTCAATGGAACAAGCCATTTGCATTTGCCATTGTTGCGTGTGAGTTAGTTACACATACATGCATATATGTACATATGTGTGTGTGTGTTTGTGTGTAAAATTGATATGATTGACTAACAGACAGATCAATGCACAAACTGAGACTTAATAATGGGGCAAATGCATTTGAAAGCTCTTTTATGAAAATTCATTTTAAAACTTACAAATTTGTTGATTTCCTAATTTTACTCAAGATAAATGTCAAAGAGAGAGATAGCGAGATAGACTTATTATTATTATTAAATAAATGTTTTGTTTGAGCTTGATTTTAAAGCCATTTTTGTTGCATATTATTTAACGAACTGCGCTTGACAGTTTAATGGAAAATGCAATTTATTCAAATACATATGCAATTCGTGCGACAGCTGACAATTTGTTTGCAACGAATGCACACAGATATGAACATCAGCAACAACAACAACAACAACACTAACAATAGGTGCAGCTGAAAGCGCATAATTGTAAGAAGTGTCGGCAAATTAATTGGACATGATATCGAAGTCGAGAGTTTACTGGCTGACAGGCACATTAAAGTACATCAAATGTGTGTGTGTGTGCGTGTGTGTGTGTGTGTGTGTGTGTGTGTGTGTGTGTGTGTGTGTGTGTGACCAGCACATCAGGCAGTCTAAGCAAATATTAATTAGTTTAATTAAGTAAATGCGTGCTCAGCGCTTTGCTGCTCGCTTTCAATCTTTCACTACCTCTCTCTCTCTCACTCTCTCGCTGTCTCTCTCTCTTTCCCTACCACACATACACACGCATACTCACTCATCCAAAGTGCAAACAACGCGCAGACAACGCGTCGTCGATGAAATTAACATAATAAGTATGTGTGTACACACACACACACGCACACACGCACGCACAAACACAAATAAACAACAAACACATGTACGCACACATACATGTTTGCTTACATCAAAACATGATTACATACAAATAATCAAAGTTGTTGGAAATATCAAATTTTAGCCTACAACTTTTTAAAGAGCAATTGATTAGCTTTATCGAAATTTGTTAATTAAAGTCGAGAGTCAAATAATAAAATTATATTTTATATATAGATTTCAATTATGAATAAATTAATTGGGTTAAATGAAAAGAAATTTAAATTTATTTCAAGCAAAAATTTTATAAAATTAAATGTTTAAGCTCTATTCAAGTGAGTAACAGAATAAAAATTAGAGCTTTCGCTCTAAGCAAGAGCCTTCGATTCTTTTCGTTTTCGTTCTCGGTTGAGCGCTTTGTGTTGTTCTATTCGTGTGTTGCTCTTTTCATGAAGATCGTTTAGGTAGCGAAACGATTGACGTTCGTCCAATGAGATTTAGTATGTGAGCAGCAGCTGAAAGAGTCACCTAGGCTATTGATATGTTGAGCGCAGAGAACACTAGCACTAGCCAACATAGCAATACATACAGAAAAGACTGTTTGCATCAGAGCGAAGAAACAGAGACGTAACCGAATGCAAACCGATCGCAAACGAACTCGTTGAAAAATATATTGAGAAACAGTCAATAAATATTTGCGTTTTGAGTCTTGATTATTTATTATATACATAGAAATATTTAATATTTGTATAAATTAAACGTATTATTATATATGAAAGATTTAAATATATATTATAAAATGTATTATTATTATTTTTTATAATTCAATAAATTTCAAATACTATTTCATGTATACTTTTTTATTATTTAACTCTTAACAATAATATTTTCATTTGTTCATTCTTCATTTGTAATCTTTAATATATTTTCTTAGCATACTTTTGCGGGCTGCCCAACCGACTCACTTCATAGTTTATTCGCTTCACATGTGAACAACTTTTACAGATTTAACAATTTTAACTTACAGTTTAACGCTAACGTGCACCGTTAGAACTTGATCAAAGTTTTTAAATTGAACTAAAAAAATATTATGTTACTTTGCAGTGCTTTGCCTTTAACGCACTGCTCTCAACATTTTACTATCTAAGCAAGTCTCTGTGTGTGTGTGTGTTGTTGTTGTTTGCAAGTGTGAGTGCAGCAGCGTATTTGTGTTGGTCAAAGTTAAAAGTAAATAAACAACATTTAAAGCTTGCACTTTGGCTACATTTGCCGACGCCGGCGATAGTGTCCAGCAATGAGAGAGAGAAATGTCAAAATGTCATTTGATTGAAATGGGATATCTCACTCACAGGCGCCCGCCAGCCAGCCAGTTCCTTTTGCCATATATTTGTCTCTGTGAGTGTGTGACTATCCTATGTGCCATAGAGCCAGACACCCAGCACCCAGCTCTGCCGCCCCTTCGCATTTTGGCCGGACTATTTGAACTGTGTTTGCGTTTTGTCAATGTCTCTGCATAAACTTTGTTGACAGGCGCTCATTTGTGCCGGACTCTGAGTTCAACTCTTACTCCGACTTCGACTTCGACTCGAATTGCAATTCGACTTTGAGCAGAGGGTGTGCGGCGCCCGTCCATACTTAAGAAAATTTGTTGTCTAAATATTGAACGAGCATAAACTATGCTAACTATTTACAATAATATATGTTTCCTCTTTCTCTTGCAGATCATGTGCGCGAATTCACATGCGGCAAGCTCTACTATCGCACGTTCCACTTGAATGAGGAGCGCGACTCGTTGTATGTGGGCGCCATGTAAGTATCCAATGTAATCGCAAAATCCTGACCAAATGCTGACCAAGCTAAAATCCGATTCTGTTTTCGCAGGGATCGTGTATTCCGTTTGAATTTGCAAAATATATCCTCTTCGTATTGTGATGTAAGTATGAATGCATTTATTGCTACCTATTAATTTATAATAAACTGGCAACTGTAGCAGCAACAACAACTATAGCAACAAGAGCAACTATGCAGAGCAATAACAATAAGCATATATAATCCTGGCATTTGCTTTTAGGCTAAGCTCCCACGAGCTCCGTTTGTTTTGCTCGCTTGTCGAGTGCTCTACTGGATGTTGCTATTGTTGTTATGCTCTCTTGTTGTTGTTGTTGTTGTTGTTGTTGTTCGCAATTCCCCTGGCCACAAATCTAACAACCAGCGAGCGCACATAAAACGTGTAGCACGCTTTTAGGCAAACAAGCTATGCCACGCTGCGGCACATTTTTAAAAATTCATTACGCGCCTTCCGCACAAACTTTTCCATGCACAAACAAACACACATACGCACACGCAGACATTTATGGGTGTGTGTGCGTGTGTACGTGTACACTAGTGTGTAGTTGCCAAACAGCCGGCGCTCGGCTTAAGCCGCCTGTCCTTTTAGCCTAATACTTTTTATCGTCGGACGTTGTCAACACGCTCGGCTCACAGGGTCAAAGGACACGGGGGCTGATGGGCTGGTCCGCGCGCATCAAATGCGAGCCACAAATCTTCGATTCCCCGATGTAAGCGAGTGAAAAATATCTGTTTTAGTTACTCAGCTAACAAAATCCAACTGCCAACTGGCAACTGGCAACTGGCAACGTGTCCCTGTCCCTGTCCCTGTCCCTGTCCACCTACCGCAGCCGGAAAACAAAAAGAGCCAAACAGAACAGAACTGAACAGAACAGAAGAGTAGAGAAGCATATTTAATATGCGCTCTGGGGGCTGCATTATGGGCATTCCGCTTTGCCATGCACGACGAGCCCAGATTCCACGTTTCATGTGGTAATGGCTCAGTGCCGCATAATTTATGTACACTGTGCGAAAAACATTTTACAAATTGAATCAAAGCATTAGTAAGCAAATAAATTTGTGATAATTTACAAAAATAATACTGTTAATAAATATAAATAATATAAAATAATATATACAAACAATGGTAACAAATTAAAAATTGTAGGGAAAAAAATTATAAATAAATAAAAATATATTTTAAAAAATAAAAATTATATAATATGCTACAAAAAGAATATTATATTTAAAATAAAAATTATGTAACATGAAATAAAATATAATTAAAATAAAATACAACATAATATATAGTATAAATATTTAAAATAAAAATATATAAATAATAACATTAAAAAAAAAAAAAATATTTAAACTAAAAACTAAAATAATTTATAATATAAAATAGCTAACAAACAAAATTATATTAATAATTATTAATAAAGTAAAATATATACTTTGTAAATTCTAAAATAAAAATTACTTTAAAACAATTGAAACTACTTTATAAATATGATTCGCCAACTTAGGATTTACATAGAGTTTTAAATAAATAAACAAAACTGTTTTCTTTTTATGTTATAGTTTTATTTTTTTATATTTAAATTGTTTTTTTTTTTTTTTATGAAAAATTGTCATCTGCTGTTATTTTTTTTATTTATTTTTTTTTAACATATTTTTTTTTAAATTCAAATTTGAGTATCTGCCATCTTGCCAGAGTTGTCCCCGTTTCATTCTGCTTAAATAATTATAAGTCTAACAGCCAGTTAAAATATACAGCTTAGCCAGTGAGTACACAACATTAAAATATTTTGGCAATATTATAAACTCCGCTTTTTTTTTTTTTTTTTTTTTTTTTTTTTTTTTTTTTTTTGCTTATATCTTCAGTTAAATTTATTTGTGTTTCAGTGAATAGGCTTTTAGAAAAATGAAAAATATGATTTATATACACTCATGCATATAGAAAACATAAATCTTCATAATTATGTACAGTTAATATTGAGTTGGCTGAAAACTTTAAAACATATTTCTGTTAGCTTAAAAGTAGAGCTATAAAACTATAATATCATAATGTCATGTCATGTAAAATTTGTTATGAAATTTTAAATTTTGTGCAATGGCAGTGTCTAGGTGTGAATGTGTGTGTGTGTGAGTAATTTGGCCATAAATGCCAAAACTTACGAATTATCGAAGCTCGTGAAAGTCGATAGCACACACACATACGCACACTAGCAGTGTGTGTGCGCGCCTGTGGGAGGCTGTTTATGAATTTATGTCATACAAAAGCTTGTTTTATGAGTGAAACGTTGTGCGCGACTATAGCTCTGGCTGTGGCTGTGGCTGCAGCTGAAACCTGGCCACAAACGTATCATAAAACCGAAAGACGCTACGTTTTGCTGCCATTTCGAGACGTACGCCAACCTATGCCCACCTGCTCACCTGCCCACCTGGCTGTTGGGGCATTTGCCCACCTGCTTTTGGAATCATATCCATCCCAGTCGAGCCGAGTCAGCCAGGCTTGCCAACCGGCATCTGTCAATATATTTTATGTGTTATTTCGCACACTCACACACACACACACATACAGTGCGAGTAACTGCGTTCGCCCTGGGCATCATTTGGTAGTGGCCAAGGTGCTCGCTGCGACTGCGGCTGCGGCTGCTTTATGCGGCAAATGCAAATTTTACTAAATAATACATGATTTTGGTTTTATGTGGACGCACAGCTCAGCTCGACTCTCCATATTATGCCTCGATAGGTAGGTGGTGCGATGTGGTTTGGTGTGGTGCGTGCGCGCATTTCGCTTGAAAATATTTCGTATGTGCTCGTTACATTACGTGATTTATAAATCAATTTGCTTGAAAGCATGCCACAGGCAGCGCTTGGCCTTCTGGCGGTTTCTTCTCTTTTCTTTATTTTTTTTTTTTTTCGCACACAGCCATCGCCTCTAGTTGTAGTTTATGCGAGCACCAGCAGCAAATGTAACCAAAATAAAATAAAGTAGGAAAATCGGTAAACCATTTGCGCCCAGGAAACTGCTCCTAGTTGCCACCCAGCGGAGACTGCATATAAATGTTTTAATATGAAAATTTCTGATTCGAGCCATTTATATGAACATGCCTGATATTGAATTGCAATTCACACTTTTTATTCAATTGAGTTTGTAAATGATTAACAACTGCGAAGCAAAGCTCATGAGAATTGCAAGGAATTTGACTTGATGTTGGCTAATTTGATAGCTAAATGATTGCTGAGAGTACTTAAAAATATTTATGACTTTATTATTTAATTTATATTAGAGATTTCTCAATATCTGCAAATAAGTCTCATTCACTCACACTTTGATAAAAAAGGAAACTCAGAGAGCAATCGCATGCATCGGTTCTTCAATGACTTCGTTCAATGAGACGTTCGCTCTGGTTGTTTTATCAAGCAAATAGTCTTTTGTATATGTATTGGTATATATGCAAGAGTTCTCTACACCAAAGACCGCTTGCATAGCCTCGTTGCTCCCTTGCTGAACCTCATTGAGTAGGCGCCAAGCGTATCGCTCTCTAAACGATCTTCGTTCAATGAGCGTCACACGAACAGTTCAATGCGAAGCGCTCAAACGAAAACAAAGACGAAGTCTCTTGTTCAGATAAGTCGGCAAAATAAAATATGTTTAGTATGATATTCTTTAAGGCTTATTCTTATTCGCCAAAGAAGTCTTGAACAATATCATAAATGCAATAAATTATTGTAAATAAATAAATTAATAAAAGTGTAAATTTATAAAGTTGTAAATATAATTTATATATCATATTTATTTCTAAATTAATTAAATATGTTTTACATCAACTTTTCATTGTTTTTCATTTTCAGCGCGATGTCATAAACTTGGAGCCAACTCGCGATGATGTCGTTAGCTGTGTGTCCAAAGGCAAAAGTCAGGCAAGTACACAAGTCTATATTTAAATATATATGTATATGGTAAATAAATTCAATCAACCTTTTTGCATTTGCAACAAGTCCATTTACGACAATGCTGCATAAGTCGCTAATGGCAGCTGCAATGTGACATGCTCAATGCTTGATTGATTTGCTTTTTTATCATATGCTGGCATCGCGACAGCAGCAGCTACTGATTACAAGCACACACATACATTTTATATAACTATATATAATAGATATATCTACTATGAAGTAGCTTCTGTGTGCTGCATCAATTTCTTTTGCAAGTTGCTTCAATTTTCAAAACGAATCCGATTCCTATTGCTATATATATATGGACTCCTACTCGGGAATCCTCTGACGCATTCAGTTTCAAGTGCTGCGCTTTGCAAATGCAGTAAATGCGGCACGGCTCTGAGCCTGACGCTTCTGTTGGCTGTTATTGTAACTCGTTTATAATGTGACAGCAAATCCTTTCATTTGAAATCTCTTTCAATTTATTTGTGGCTTTTCAATTTGTAGCGAGTTTTTCGTGCGCTACAGTTTCAGTTGCATGCAACACACACACAGAGAGAGAGAGAGAGAGAGAGAGAGAGTCCGCCATATGCTACAAGTGCATGTGTGTGTGTGTGTGTGTGTATCTGATTGTAGCTTCTATCTAGATGTCAATTGAACTGTTTTTGGTGCACACTTGCGCTCTGCGTGTGTGTGTGTGTTGCTTAAGTCATCATAATGCTGCTGCTGCTGCTGCTGCTGCTGCTGTGCGTCTGTGGCAGGGATTTACTAGCATTGCATTGTTGCCAATTGATTTAGCGGCAGTGGCTGCAGCGACGCGTGCTATTACAAATTGTACTATTTCTGCAACACACACACACTACTATCAAGTTTTGATTTATTTTTATGTGTGTGTGTGTGCCATGCTGCCATGCTGCGTGCGATATCATCTCTTTTTACAATTATTTTTCAATGCTTCTTTCCAGGTCTTTGATTGCAAGAACCATGTGCGCGTCATACAATCAATGCAGCAAGGGGATAGGCTCTATGTTTGCGGCACCAATGCACACAATCCCAAGGATTATGTCATCTATGTAAGTACATAACATGCTCACTCTCTCTTTCTCTATATATGTATATATATGTATGTGTTGCTGTTGCTGTTGCTGTCGCTGCTCAAGGACAAGTTTTGTAGCAATGATAACACAGCTACGCAGCTTTTCAAAAGACTTTCCACAAATATCAAGCGCGCTCTTGTGCTGTTAGTCTGTGTTTGGCTGTTGACTTTAGATCGCAATCCTGGAACACACACATACATACACCCACACACACATACACAAAGAGAGCGAACACAAAGCAACGCATATGGCCTTTTGTATACATATATGAACTGAATAGAGCTTGTTCTTTTACGTCGTCCTTAGTTGTTCAGTGCTTGGCATATAAACTATATATAGATATATATATATATATATGTTATATAACTTTTGTGTTGACTACTTGTTGTGAAAATAGTCATTAGTGTGCAGCAGGTGCAGTCACAGCGCATACAAATCACACACACACACACAGAGAGAGAGAGAGAGGGAGAGAGAATCGAGTCAGGTGCACTGTGCAATAAACCTTGCATTTTGATTTGGCGCAAACTAAAACGAAACTAAAAACAATATTTGGCAAGTTTTTTGCACTTTGTATTCAGCTTTTCGGCTGCCTGGCATCAGCTCAACAATTATCCAGAAACTTATTCGGGCTTACGTTGAACGTGCTCGGTCGGACAAGCATTAAGTTTGTGTGTGCAGTCCATTCCACAGAGAGCAGAAATAATAGACAGAAAAAGGGCACACAAATTCTATGTAATTAAATGATTAGAGTGCTGCTTGAAGAGTAAGTCAACAGCAGTTCAAAATATATAAATTCATATTTCGTTTGAAGCTATTAGATGAGCTAGCAAAAGAATTAGAAGCTTAATTTGAAAAGTTTTGATAGATGCAAATAAAGAAAGTAAGAATATTTTATGAAATAATTTTATATGAATAACATAAAATCCGAATAGAGAATAGAGAAAATATTAATAATAATAATAATAATAATTACCTTAATGTTTAATTTATTTCAAGTATTATATTGAATTTTCCTATTTCTTTGATTAATTTCTTCACCTCATCCCTTTTGCATTCAGTCGAATTTGACTCACTTGCCACGCTCGGAGTATGTGATCGGAGTTGGACTTGGTATAGCCAAGTGTCCCTACGATCCACTGGACAACTCAACGGCCATTTATGTGGAGGAGGGTAATCCCGGCGGACTGGCTGGTCTGGTAAGTAAGCGCATGCACATGAATGCCAAACGCAGCAGTGCGTATCAGATTGTCTCACTTTGTTGTCTGTTTTGTGTATTCTTTGCACAGTACTCGGGCACAAATGCGGAATTCACCAAGGCTGATACTGTGATCTTCCGAACGGATTTGTATAATACATCAGCAAAGCGCCTGGAATACAAATTCAAACGCACGCTCAAATATGATTCCAAGTGGTTGGACAGTAAGTAAAAAAAAAAAAAAAGAAAAGGGAAAAGGAAAGAGCTGCTGCTGCTGCTGCTGCCTTTGGCTCCACTTCTGTTGCTGTAGATAAAATTGAAAAAAAAAAATTGAAAGGATTTTGTGGCGCGTTGAAAATGATTTCGCGCATGGGATTCATTGTTTGTATTGGCACGCACTCTGCGGAGCTGTGTTGTCTACCAAATCGATACAGAAGTGGCAGCTGACTAAGGCTAAGCGGCTTAGGCCATCCAATTATGTAGATCGTTACTCAGCGAGCGAGGGTCATCAATCTCTCTCTCTCTCTATTTGCAGAACCCAATTTCGTGGGCTCCTTTGACATTGGCGACTATGTCTACTTCTTCTTCCGTGAGACGGCCGTTGAGTACATTAACTGCGGCAAGGCTGTGTATTCGCGTATTGCGCGCGTCTGCAAGAAGGATGTGGGTGGCAAGAATCTGCTGGCGCATAACTGGGCCACGTATCTGAAGGCGCGACTCAACTGCAGCATTTCGGGCGAATTTCCATTCTACTTCAATGAGATACAATCGGTTTACCAGCTGCCCAACGACAAGACGCGCTTCTATGCCACGTTCACGACCAGCACGAATGGCCTGATTGGATCAGCCGTATGCAGTTTCCACATCAACGAGGTGCAGGCCGCTTTCAATGGTGAGTGCAGGACTTAAATATATAAATAAATGTATAAAGAGATGGAGAGTGAGGGAGTGGCGTGTGTGTGTGTGTGTGTGTTAAGTGCTGTGTGCAAAATGTGAATGTGATGAACGAACGTTATCCTGGCCACAATGTTGCCAACTGTCAACGTCAAGTGATGTGCAATTTTCTCTTTTGTTTTCCGCTCACTCCCCAAGTGTGCTTTGAGTGGAAATAGAAGTTGAAACTGAAATAGAAATAGAAATAGAGCTAGAGCTAGAAATAGAAATCGAAATCGAAATAGAAATAGCAATGGCAAATGGCAAATGCAACTTATCGGCAAATTTTATTTGCAAACGCCAGCACCTTGGCTTACAGCTGGCCCCTATGCGATTCACAGCGCACTCACCGGACGGGGACAGTTCGAGTTTAACAATAAATCCAATAGGTTGCACAGATCCAATAGTAACAAAGCTCGAAGCACAGAGCACCACACATAGCACTCAGAGTTGTTGAGTGTTTTGTAATTTCGCTTGCCGTGGAGCAACATAAATCGTATTAGAAATCCATTTGAATGGATTATAGCCCCAACACACTCCCTCGCTCTCGCACTCGCTCGCTTAACGGTTAGCTGCACAACAGCTGACACTTTGGGGTCGCAGATTTAAAACTTCATTGCAAGCACTTGCCCCACACACACAGCTGAGCTGAGCGGAGCTGAGCAGAGCTCAGATGAGCGCTGCGTGTGCACCTGAAGTATCCAACTACGCCCGTTTGCTAGTGCATAACTCTTAACCATAATCCTTTACACACACACACACATACATACACACATTCGTATATATACATATTCATTTTTCTTATCCTGTTTGTTTGTTTTGCTCTTTTCTTTCCTTTGCAGGCAAATTTAAGGAGCAATCCTCTTCAAACTCTGCCTGGCTGCCGGTGCTGAACTCCCGCGTGCCAGATCCGCGACCCGGCACATGTGTCAACGATACCTCAAATCTGCCAGATACCGTCCTCAATTTCATACGCTCCCATCCACTTATGGACAAAGCCGTAAATCACGAGCACAACAATCCGGTCTATTATAAAAGGGATTTGGTGTTCACAAAGCTCGTTGTTGACAAGTAAGTTTTATTTCTACATGTTATCTCTCTGTGTGGCTCCTGTACATGTGCCTGCACACACATGCAGACATACATACATCTGTATATAAATACATACACAATCACATTCATTCAAAGTACTCGCCTCTCTCTCTCTCTCTCTCTCTCTCTCTCTCTCTCTCTTTCTCTCTCTGTCCAGTCTGTTACACTTTGTACTTTTTAATTTATTTTTACATTTTCCATTTTGTTCCTTTTTGTGGCTTTGCTCTGTTAAAGTGAAAATCAATGTACGAATATTTATTTTTGTTTATTCGTTTGCTTTAAATAAACCAAGTGTTGCTCGTTGCCAAATTGAATACAAATTTCGAATTTCCCACATTTTCTACACCTTTCATGGAGCTTAAAAAGAAACGAAAACAAAAATAAAATAAATCAAAATAAAAACTAAAACATCTTTTGTGTTGAGTGAATTTCGTAGTTTGCAAATTTGATCTATTGAAAATCCTTTTAGCATAGCATAAATTAGTGCCAGCATAAGAGATTACAAATATTTTCAATAACATCTGATATTGCATGACAAAACTAAATTAAATTCATCAAATATATCAAAATCAAGCAATTAGCTAATGCTGCTGCAATTTCAGAGAAATCATTTGAAAAGTTCATATGAAACAAAAGAAACAAAAATTGAGTAAAGAAAATTGTAAGCAGCTAGCAAAAATATTTAAATATATTATAAAATTAAAATTTATTGAATTATTAAAATTTTAAAAATTAAAAATTTATTAAATGTTTGCAAATATTTTTTGTTATATAATTAATTTTAATTTTATAATGAAATAAAAAAAATACATTTATCAAGAGTAAGAAAATTTAGAAAAAAAAAAAATTTTTGAGTAACTAGAAAAAATATGTACATAAATTTTAAAATTAAAATTTATTGAATTATTAAATTTATTAAATAAAAATTGTGTCAAAATTAAAAAATGTAAATTTAAATAAAACAAATTAAGATTACTTAATTTAAATTAATTTAAATGAATTTAAATTTAAATTAAATATTTATTTCAATCTTCAAAAAAATTTTAATTTAAATAATAGTTTATTAAATTTTTTAATGCAAATACATTGATCAAGTGTTAAAGTTAAATTTTTAACTAAAATACATTTATCAAGATTAAAATACTCTTTCAACTAAAAAAAAAATTAAATTTAAATAATTGTTTATTTAATATATTTTTAAATTCAAATACATATATAAAGAGTACATTTAAAATTAAAAAATATTACATTTAAATAAGAAAAAGTTAAATTAAAATATTTTATTCAATCTACAACTGCTATTTTAACTACTTTTGCGACAATCAAACAGCTTTATAGCATATTTAAGTCTTCTAGCTCATCTTTGTTGTTCTATCTGCTGCTCATTTCATTAAAAATAAAATTAAAACGTTTTTAATATGACAAATTTATTGATATTGCCAACAACATTAAAGTCATATATAAAATATATATTAAAAATTATTTATCTATTTTTAATATGTGCAAAATACAGAATTCCTCAAAAAAAAAAAATAAATAAAAATAAATAATTATTTGAACATTAATATTTATATTTTTTTAAATACATTAAACAAAAAGTGAGTTTCTATGTGCATTAATTGCACTGCAATATTTTACCTGAAATCATGCAATGCATTTTAATAACTGCATTTACAACAGTTGCAGCAGCAACACGTTCAGGTGTTGCAAGCACGTTATTAATGAAAGAGAGAGAGAGAGAGAAAGAGGGAGCGAGAGAGAGAAGAAGTACGCACACAGCTGCGGCTATTTAATTCGTTAATATGCAGGCCATTTATCATATTAAATAAGCATTTAATTTCCATAACTGAAATCCAACTGAATGCGACAGCAGAAAGCCATACACACACACTCACACACACACTCACACACCCACACACACTCACACTCACACACATACACATACGCATAATGCATATTTAAATCTGTGCTCACTTGAATTTACGACTTTCCTTTGTCAGAATCAAAATCGACATATTGAACCAGGAGTACACCGTTTACTACGTGGGCACCAATCTGGGCCGCATCTATAAAATCGTACAGTATTATCGAAATGGCGAATCGCTGTCCAAGCTGCTGGACATCTTTGAGGTGGCACCGAACGAGGCCATCCAGGTGATGGAAATCAGCCAGACACGTAAGTCACTCTATGTGGGCACCGATCATCGCATCAAGCAAATCGATTTGGCCATGTGCAATCGCCGTTACGACAATTGCTTCCGTTGTGTGCGTGATCCGTACTGTGGCTGGGACAAGGAGGCCAACACGTGCCGGCCATATGAATTGGATCTGTTGCAGGTAAGTGGCATTGTGGCTGACCGCATTGAGCATTGATTCAACTAAAACTCTCGTCAACTCTCGCTGCAGGATGTGGCCAACGAGACGAGCGACATTTGTGACTCCAGTGTGCTGAAGAAGAAAATCGTCGTCACCTATGGCCAGAGCGTGCATCTTGGCTGCTTTGTCAAGATACCCGAGGTGCTGAAGAACGAACAGGTCACCTGGTACCATCACTCCAAGGACAGGGGACGGTAAGACCCAACGAACTCTCCCTCTCCCCCTCTGTCTCTTCTACTCATAATATATGTAATTATTTTATTGGCCAGCTATGAAATCAAATACAGCCCCACCAAGTACATTGAGACAACGGAGCGCGGCCTGGTTGTGGTGTCGGTGAATGAGGCCGATGGCGGACGCTACGATTGCCACTTGGGTGGCTCGCTGCTATGCAGCTACAACATAACCGTCGACGCACACAGGTAAGTGCTAGCCCCCAACCACCCTAGATATACCTAAATTGACTGCTAATTACCAAACCATTTCTGTCGCTTCGCTTACCCCGCCCACACAGATGCACGCCACCGAACAAAAGCAACGACTATCAGAAAATCTATTCAGATTGGTGTCACGAATTCGAGAAGTATAAAACAGCCATGAAGTCCTGGGAAAAGAAGCAAGCGGTAAGTTATTATCCTGATTGAAATTATCACCGCAGGCAGCGCTAATGAGCGCCACACACACACAGACACACACACACACAGACAGAGGCAGAGGCAGAGGTAGCGCCAGGGGCAGGCACATGCCATAATAAATGATTTGCCCGGCAATTATTTTAATAGCCTGCTGGCTAACTGACACCACAACGTCAAATCACAAACAGTGTAAAGTAGTTAAGCTGTCATTATCTAAACACCAACGTCCAGCGGCTGGCGCAGCGGTTGCAACCAGGTCGCGTCTCAATATGGTTCGATTGACCGACCATCGCAACAATTTTACATGTGTGGGTAGCTGTGTCACTCTCTGTGTGTGTGTGTGTGTTCAGGTGCGACCTCAATGGCTGGTAATTGCCTACGTGGCAGCGGCCGAGTTGATGGTGTTGTGTGGCAGGCATTTGGCGCCACATGGCCTGGCCGGAGCGAGCAATTAAAATGCAATCATTTGCCGTACATCATAACGGGCTGCGTGGTAGTAATATGTTTATAATACTTGATACAGCTGTTTATGCTACGCATTTAATACAACATTTGTCCATTTTGGACTACTTCTTGTTTCTTGCAGCAATGCTCCACACGCCAGAACTTCAGCAGCAATCAGCATCCCAATGATATCTTCCGCAAGAACAACGTTTGATACTCAGACAATAGCATCATGGTCATCTTGCCCAAATCCTTGTCCATTAAGCGTTTCTACTAATCCGTCAAGAGTTCCCAGACAAAAACAAAAACAACAACTGCATCAAATCAAATCGTATCAAATCGTATCAAATCGTATCGAATCGAATCGAATCGTATTGGAGTTAATAAAATAATAATAATAATAGACTATATGCATTCACTTAAGTTTGCCAATTATGTAGATCAAGTTCCATCATCATCATCATTATCATAGTTAAGCATAAACTCCTAGAAACTGCATTTATACGAATATCTACTTACATATGTATAGAGCAAACACTTCCAGTACAGTGCATTTATTCAACATACTCGATCAATCGATGAGAGCTGATGGGATATTCATAAATAATTCAAGAGACACTTGTCTACAGTTACAGTTACAGTTAATAAAAACAAAATATAGCTAGCTACAAAAAAGAAAAAAAACGAACAAACAACAATTTTACTGCCGCTCGCAAACGCATACAATATTTAAGTGGAAATCAAATCACTTCATATCGTTATTATAAACATTTAAATACAATTAATTAAGCATACTTATTGCTAAGCTACAAGTGTAGCGCAACGTTTCAAAATGTTAATATGTAATTCTATCTAAAAAGCAAAACAAAACTGAAACAACCAGCAGCAGCCAGGCAAATGGAGAGCGAACAAGTATTACAAGTAAAACCTTAACGCATACATATAAATCACATTTCAAGCATTTGAACTCATTAAGAAATCAACAAATATATTTAATATTATATCGTACTATGAATCTATATGTAATCGGAGAAGCAATGTGATGTTAAGTTTTGATAAATTTATTAATTGCCTACATAAACGATATTCATTCACACTCACAATTGATTCGCATTTAATAGCAACATGAGCAGAAACAATTAACATACAGGCTAAGCAACTGCCGCATTGATAACGCACACATACACATAGTCGATGCTTTAATATACGTATATACACCTATACATATACATATATATATATATATATATATACATATATTATTGAAAATCTGCTTTTCAACTAACTGAACTTAATGAACGACATCAATAAGCAATATAATCGTATAAAATCAAGCAAAACAAAACTAAACAAAACATTGAAGCTGAATTATAAAATGACAAAAGTAATTTACACATTAATATAATATATATAGCAAACAATTTACATCAAATCGGTCCATAGTTTATATACGACATAATAAATAATGAATATATATATATTATATATACTAGCAAAATCATTTCACCATTTATGCAGTTTCCATTTAAAAGTTCGTTTCAATTCTCGATCAACTACATTATTAGTAACATATATGTATGTAAAATTGTTGCATGTACGAAAATTTACTCGATTTCATTTTACAATATTTCCACAGACTCTTGCCGAGCGCAATACATGAATTTTTAGCATACTTTTCTATCTGTACTTAAGTTAAATCGATGACATTTTAGTTTCTAAGCGTTTAGTTGTAAACAAAACAAATTAAATTTTAATAAAAAATTATCTATAAAGTAAGCAAACATATTTTTTTATTTACTCGACTCTTGCGGGCAATCAAAAAAAAATATATAAATTTGTTTCTAGATTAACTTTAAATATGGTAAGTGAGCAAGAAATGGATATATTTGTTTGACAGTGCATATAAATATGTTTAAGGATTTTTTTATATATTTGAAAAATATATTTGTGAATATTCCTTAAAACTATTAATTTAATGCTCTAAAATTTTAATAAAAAAATTATGATCAATAATAATAAACTAAATAAAATATTATCTAAAATACCACACCTCTAAAAATACCAGAAATTAATACCCAATAGCCATGACAAACAACTCAAAAAATAAAAAAAAAACAGTATATCCCAGTCAGGCATTCAACCTTTCGTTTTGCTGTCTACAAATTCTTATCAGAATCGCACAGCCCAAGGCACATTATCATGCGCTGCTACCCCAAATTGTTGGCTTTGCAGCAACAAAACGCCAAACACATTGAAATGGCAATAAGGAATTAAAGACAAGAAGTGAGAAAGAAAAAAAAATGTTAAGGCGCAAATAACAATCACAAAAGAATTAGAAAAGTTGCCGAAAGAGAAATTAAATCAGTACGTTCAAAAAAAAAAAGCCCAGCGAGAAGAAAATAAAAATGAAAATGAAAGGAAAATAAAAATAAAAATAAAAAATGAAAATGAAAATGAGTTGCTTTTCAACAGCAAAAAGTGCTTGAAATAATTTGCCACAGCTAATTTGACAGCAAGCCAAATGAATTATTACAGCTATATATATTAAGATAAATATATATATGTATAGTATATAAAAACTGATATTTCGGGGGCAAGCTAATGATTTTATATTTGAGCACAATTTTGCGCATTTTAAATTTTATTTTTGAAAATTTGTGAGTTTGATTAGAAATTTTAGAGCTTGACTGAAATTTGTGCCCGACGCTTCGCCGGAGCTAATTAAAGCGCTTTGGCTTATATAAAGGTCGACTTTGTTGTCCAAATAAAATGAGGGCAGAAGCAGCAGCTCGCTGCCCCCTCCCCACACACACACACACACTCTCAAGTTGCCTTGCCCACTTTGCTGAAGCTCTAGGAAAATGTTCGTCTTTGTTCTTAAAAATTATCGCACAGCAAATAAATTTAGCTGGAATCTGGGCCTGTCATTGTCGTTGTCTTTGTTGTTGCTTTCCTGGCAGTCCTTGTAATTGTTTTAGCATCCTTTTGCTCCCAGCAGGGTGCCACAGCTTGGCCAGGCACGGCCTGCCTGCCTGCCTGCCCAGCTTGCCTGCCTGGCCTGCTTGAGCATATTACCAAAAATGGTTGTCAACACTTTGGCGCAAAAGCTTTTAGAATTCATTTCGCCGCCTTTCACTCTGGGGGCCCGGTTAATGGTGCTCGGGGCCATTTTTCCACGCTTTGTGTAATTTCGGTGCTCATTATTTTATTGTGTCCAGCGCACGTTGAATATCCAAATTGCAAATTTTAGCTGAAACCCCTCGAGCAGTTAATCTCTTTTTGTGTTCTGTTCAGAGTTTTTTTTTCGTATTTTTTATTTCGTATTTCGATTATACGGCAAATAGCATTAAAAAACAATTTCAACTTTATCGCACGCAGAGTGAAAGTAAAAAGTAAGAAATAATCGTCTATCCCATCTAATTGAATTTGGCGCCTGCAATTGCATTGAAATTTGATCACTTTGATATGACCGAGGCCCATATACATATGTATATATAGCTTGTGTCAGGTACAATTAATTCGTGTCTGTGCTGCATTGTTCGCGTTGGCTTGGTTGGCTGCTAAACCATGACAGGCAACTGATGCGCAACAGACCGTAAGTGTTTGCCTGGCCCTATGTATTACACTGAAATTTACTTAAGAGATACACACACACACATGCCAAATAAGCCCGCAGCAGTCTATGTCACATTGCGCATACGCAGCGTGGCCCCCATGTGTGCTACGTGCCTTTCAGCTGCTGTTGTTGTTGCTCATACTATTCGACTTCTTCCGTGCAGACAATTAAAATCTGGCAGCATTTTACTTGTAAGCCGCTTAATAGGACTGCGAGAAGTCCTTTAGCACAGCTGCAGCATCCAATGCGACCCGAAAATGTGTTCATGCGTGAGCCACACACACACACACACACACACACACTTACTCACACTCACACTCCCACTCCCACTCACCCACATGGGTCACAGGCCAGGACTCAGCACGTGGAGGTTACACTCGTTGCGAGCGTGTTAACTGAAGCTAGACAAAGTGCATGGCCAAAAGTTGAGAGCGAACCAGCTAAATTATGGCTTAAACTTTGCTTTATGACATCTCGCAAGCTACCTGGCCTGTACGCAACTACACGGCATTAAAGCCAAACTTAAAGTACACGCTTGATTCGCAATGCCATTTTAATTTGGCTAAACTGAAATGGCAAAGATTGCGCTTGAGGCAAATCGCTTGAAATGAGCTTATCGGCGACCACATTGCATAATTCCAACTGAGTGCGCAAAGACAAATGTTAATTTAAAATGAAATACTTTGAACTATTCAACTTGAGCAAATATTTTATCATCCAACAAGGCGACATTTATGATTGTACGACCTAGCAAGCAGTTCGACCAAAAAGCTAAGCCACAAGCTTCGTCTCTCTCGCTCTCGCTCTACCTATCTCGCTCTTTCTCTGTTGTCCCTTTGTCTCTGTTTGCATTTCTCTGCATGTGTGTGTGTGTGTGTGTGTGTGTGTGTGCTTAGCTGCAGGGCATCCATTTGCTGGTCTATCTGTCTTGGTCGTGCGTCTGTGTTATCAAGCGAGCAGGTCAAGCGCAAAGGTGAGAAATAACAAAATTTCAAATTTGGTTTCGGGCATTTCAGCTGCTGCTGCTGCTGCTGTTGCATCAGGATTATTGGGTTAATTTGCACACCCTCAACCGAGCCCTGCTCCAGATATGTCCACACACACACACACACACATTTGCTTGGCCCATGCAAGACAAATACCAAGCTACAAATTCGTATTTCCATTTGAACACTTTTATGCTTCTGGCAGTTGCCAGTTGCCATTTCTCGGTTCTCAGTTTGGCAGTTGGCAGTTGGCAGTTGGCCTTCGTTTGTATTCGTGTTCAAACATTTTGGCCAAGATAAGTCCACACTTTGCTGAACTAAAATTGAATTCCATTTGCTGCTTGACAAATACAAATCGTAATTATTTGTGCTTGGCCAGGATACGATAAGCATTATTAAAACTACACAAATTATATGTGAATACAGACGATGCTCGATTTTAATTGCAAAACTCTGGCAATTTATTACCGCTCGTCCACAGCTGCTCAACTGTGAAGGGAAACAAAGACAGTTTTCATATTGAAGCTTACAGCCAAAGCTGAGATTAATTAGTAAACGTACATTTTATTATATAAACAAATTGAAATCATTTGAACAGTATTTGAAAACTCTTTTGGCAGGTCAGATTATAGATTTTATATGACTGATATATAAATATAAATTAATATATATTAGAGGTAATAATTTTATAATAAATCTAATTTTTGTTTATATTGATAATAAAATATATTTGATATATAAATTAGAATTTTTTAAAAGTCATTTAATAATTCTATATGTATTATATTATTTATTTTATATATGTATATTTATTTATATTTGCAATATATTTAATTTGTTAAATAAATTTTAATATTAATATTAAAATATACTTTATTTATTGATTATAATTTTAGTATTATTTTTGTCATTTATTTAGTTTTTATTCAGTATATTTTTATATTAATATTAAAATATATTTGCATTGTTTATTCTCTTTTTTATATACAATATTTGTTTATATATTTAATTTTTTAATATAATAATATTAAAATATATTCAATTTAAAATATTTATAAAAATTGTTTAAGCACAAATCTGGCTGATCTGCTATAATAAATATATGAGACGAGTTAATTGAGAGCTATTGCATTGCCCATGGAATTAATGGCTTTATCTGAACTCATCTTTGCTGCAGCTTTAATTATGATTGAAGAATTCCACGATTTGCTCACTTTGTAGTCACGTTATATGCGCAAGCTGAAATGTTCATCTAACGAGTCCTGTGGTTCGCGTGGCTCGCTGTTTGGCGCGCTTCGAGCGCATTTTTCGTGGCAAAAAATTAAGCCAAATTATGCCCGATTCACTGGCTTGGAAAATTAATTATGTGCACCTATTATAATTATACTTATTGTTGTTGTGGCTGCCGTTGTTGTCCTTGCGGGCTGTGCACTTGGCCAGCGGCAACCGGCGACAAATTAAAATTCATGCAAGGACATGATGCAGTTTGCATAATAAGTCCACTCAGCGCTAAGCTGCTTAAATGGCTGAAGACTTTAAAAATATATTTCCAAACACACACACACAGACACACACACATACACTCAAAGAAAAGTTCGAGCACAAAGCAGCCATTGCTTTGAAATTCATGAGCTCGACCTGTGTCGCAGCAGAGCTGAGCCGGGAGAGCTCACTTTAGTGCTGCTTGCCTTATTGAGCACAGATATAGCACGTTAGAAAAAAAAATATTTATCATTTATAAATTGGGACAGTAAATTTCGATTAAAGTTTTTTTTTTTTTTTATTTTCTATTTTGTAAATTTTCCGTGAAGTAAAATTGTATAGTAAATAGTTATATATATATATAATACGCGTAGACATATATTTATATAAATATAAGCACGCCCTGTGAGCCGTCGTGGAACAGATATTAATTAAAATGCCAGCCTATCGTGAACTGCGCATTTTCAACTCGGCCCGTCGCCTGCTGCGTTGTCGTGCGTTCTCGAGCAAGTGCGACAAGCCCAAGGGCGTTGTGATCGGTATCTATCAGAAGGATGGCGACAAGCCCATCAAGTCCTCGGAGAACGGTGTGCTGCTGGACGATGCGGTCGGCGGCAAAATCATGAGCCTGGTGCGCGAACGCGGCATGGATGGACGACCCGGTAAGGGGCTGCTCTTCAATGGCCTGGAGGGAGAATTCCAAACGGTGGCCGTCGTTGGCATGGGCCCCATGGGCGCCGGCTTTAACGAGGCCGAGGAACTGGACGAGGGTATGGAGAACACGCGCATCGCTGCCGGTACTGGCGCACGAGCGTTGCAGCTACAACGCATGAGCGAGGTGCATGTCGATGGTATGGACTTCTCAGAGCAGGCTGCTGAGGGCGCGGCACTCGCCGTATGGCGCTACAACGCCAATAAGCGCAAGAAGAACCGCTTGGCCACACCGAAGCTGCACATGTATGGCAAGGGCGACCACGATGGCTGGGTGCGTGGCCTGTTCAAGGCCGAGTCGCAGAATCTGGCTCGTCGACTCTCCGATACCCCGGCCAACCAGATGACGCCGTCCATTTTCGCCCAGGCAACCGTGGATGCGCTGTGCCCGTGCGGCGTCTCCGTGGAGGTGCGTTCCATGGACTGGATCGAGGACATGAGCCTCAACTCCTTCCTAATGATTGCCAAGGGCTCCTGCGAGCCGCCGCTGCTGCTCGAGTGCACCTACTGCGGCACAGCGCCCGAGGACAAGGCCGTGCTGCTGCTCGGCCAGGGCCTGACCTTCCACAGCGGCGGCCTCTGCCTGAAGAAGAAAACTGGAATGGACGAGTATCGTGGCTCGATGTCAGGCGCGGCCGTCTGCGTGGGCGTGCTGCGTGCCGCCGCCGCCCTCTCGCTGCCCATGAACATCTCGGCAGTGTTGCCGCTCTGCGAGCACATGCCCTCCGGCATGGCTGTCAAGTGTGGCGATGTGGTGACACTGCTGAATGGCGTCACGCTCGGCATCAAGAACGTCGACAAGGCGCCTGTCGTGATGCTGGCGGATCCGCTGCTCTACGCTCAGGCCAACTTCAAGCCAAAGATGATTGTCAGCGTTGGCGCCATCGGCGACGGCGTTAACTGTGGGCTGGGCGGCAGCGCTACTGGATTGTGGACCAACTCTGCGTATGTGGCCAAGCAGTTCCGCAAGGCGGGCGGCATAACTGGGGATCGCGTGTGGCGCATGCCCCTCTTCCGCTACTTCAAGCAAATCGTCACCACGAACACCACCTACGACATGAGCAACTGCGGACGGGGCCCGGCCTCGTCCTGCCTGGCCGCGGCCATACTGCACACGATGGTGCCCTGCCTGGACTGGGCGCATCTGGATATCCGTGGCACCGGCATGCTGACTAAGATCAACACCCTACCCTATCTGCTCAAGGACAGTATGACTGGTCGGCCCACGCGCACGATCATTCAGTTTATGTATCAGCTAGCCTGCGCCCAGACTTAAGACAGACACAATCTCCTAATTGTTGGTGTTTTTTTCTCATTTCACATGTATTCTCGCCCGATATGTACGTTTGGCTCTCGTGTATTAAATGGACAAGTTAGCGCTAGATAGAGTCGTAAACTCAAATTTCCCCGTCTCTCATTGTTCGAAATGGGATTTGTGCGGTAATGTCAAATTCCTTTTATATAGATAAATTATTATGTATCAACGTATTTTGTAATTACATGTGGCAGATTTCCACATTTGTCAAGCAACATTTTTCTTGAATGATAAATAAAATAAAAATAAATGTAGAAAAAATAATTATTAGTACTTCAATTTATTATAAAATTAAAATTACGAATACAATTAATATTATATAGTATGTATAGTATGTTGTCCTGCATTGTTAACAGTGCTCAGGGTATCAGCTAGTCGCATTGCAGCACTCTTAGCTCATCGCTCTCGACTTGTTATATTTCAAAGATTGTCAAATTTCGAGACATTTGTAAATCAAAATTGATTTGTTTGCTGCTGCTTTTCAAAGCCCACAAGTTATGCTAGATGTGTTTGCAATATATTGAAGTATTTTCGTCTAGCTTAAGCTTATTTACTTATTTACAATTTGTTGCTGTTGTTGTTGTTGTTATATTTTCAGCTTTCTTTGGCGCTTGTCAACCGCGCTGCAGCTGTCAGACAGTCTGTGCTGTCATTTTCAATTACGCAACAGACAATTTGCCTAGTCGATGCTCGAAGATGAAGATGAAGATGTGGATAAAGATGTGTGCAGGTGTTGATTGAAGCGCAAATCGAATTTACGGCCATAAACGTTCGCAGCTACGCAGCCAAGACGCTGTCAGCGACGCGCAAAAGTATGCAAAGCTCATATGAGAGCAAGAGCAAGAGCGAGAGCGAGTGCGAGAGCAAGAGCGAGAGCGAGAGCAAGAGCGAGAGCGAGTGCGAGTCGATGTGTGAGTGTGCGTGTGTGTGTGCATGGCTTGGCAGCTTCATTTCTATTTTGATTTTTCGTTTTCTCTTTTTTCTGTCGTTCTCTTTTTTTTTTTTTTTTTTTTGATTTGACGCTCGACTAGCAGCCATATAAATGTTGTCTGATTAGCGTGTGGCAGCAATTGATTTTCACATTTGATTGAGTGTCTTAAGCTGTGCCTGATCCCCGCGCAGCTGCATGTGTGTGTGTGTGAGAGTGTGTGTGTGTGTGTGTCTGACTGCTAGCTTACCTCTCAGCTTGCAGCTCATCAAGTTGAAGCAAAGCTGCCAAAGCCAGCCAGTCATTCACTCAGCTCTCTCTGTGATTGGTCTTTGATGTTTTAGCTGCTGTTATTATTGAGCATAAATTATTTCTATTTTTTTTGTCAATGAAATTAGCTTAAAGTCCTTTATAGCTAGCTGTTGGCTGTTGGCTGTTGACTGTCTGCACACCTGCCACCTTTAGCCTTTGATACGCTATTTGCGCATACACATAACATTAGGGCTAATCACAGTCGAGGCACAGGCAGCAGCAGCATCCAAATGCCACATGCTCTGGCTCAATATTTAATTTGCACGAAATACATGTGCCTCTGCATGTGTGTGTGTGTATGTTTGTTAGCTGTATTTGCAAATGCACATGCGAATGCGAATGCGAATGCGGATGCATAGTATTTTACTGCAAGCAGCTGGCAGCTGGCAACCCGGCAAAGGTTTACAGAGTCAACGGAGCGACTGCAATTGGAGCCCAACATTGTCCTTGCCACCAAAATTCCAAGCTTCACAGTGTGCGTGTGTGTTTGGATATGTGTGTGGATGTGTGTGTGTGTGCCTGTGGCATTTGTGTACAATCAAATTTAATCTCGCTTTCAAATGTCAAATCAGAAACTGCTTGATTACACTTTGAAAGGAGGCGCTGACTGCGCTGGCTGGATGGCTAACTAAACAAACTGAGGCTTTTATTTATTTAATGACTTGGCTGCTGCTCACCTTGGACAAATCTGGCTTACAAATTCATTTGCTACATTGATTAATTAATGCTAATTTACGAAAATTCCATTTGGCCATTAGCCGCAACCAGAGCCACAACACATACTCGCAGACAGCAAACGACTTGGCTGCGTCTCTCTCTCTCTCTCTCTCTCTCTCTCTATCTCTCTGCGTATCCTGCCCAACTGTGTGTGTTTAATTTACTGCCACACTCACATATACACACACACATACAGATAGATAGATATCTACACATGTTTCTGGTTGTGCAACAGCCGGCCACAAATTTATGCCTAGCTCAGAAGCGACTATTGTTGCTGTATAACTCAATTTGCTAGTTGTGACCTCTAAACTAATCAGGATTAGTTGTAGCAAAAACAAACAATTTTCATTTGAATCTGCTTAATGTCAGTTACTTCATTTCGATTGCCAGGGGATAATCGGCAACATGACACAGACAACAGGAAATGGATTGAGAGGCGCTCGATTGATGAGACTAATTTGATTTCTGTATTTATCTAGCTTAAATTTAATATCCAATTTTTGGTATATTTGTTTGATTTATATTTGATTTCAATTTAAGTTGAGAAGGCAAAGGGAATATTTAGCAAAAGGTATTTCTATTTATTTTTTCCTATTTATTAAAAAAGCAAAAAGACCTTACTCAGCTCAGCGCTACGCTTAACATTTTAATTGAAGAGCCAAAGCCCGCCTCGTGGCTTTATAGCCATGAGAGGATTCTGTAAAGAGACTGCAGCCAGTCGTGTGGCATTCACGAACGATTACGAGCGCTCAGCTGCGAGCGTCGGATTCACACGATCATGCCGATGCGCTGTGAGAGCGAATGA
Organism: Drosophila borborema; assembly: GCA_030914335.1. Classification (NCBI taxonomy): domain Eukaryota; kingdom Metazoa; phylum Arthropoda; class Insecta; order Diptera; family Drosophilidae; genus Drosophila; species Drosophila borborema. The sequence goes on along the minus strand of JAUESP010000303.1, from coordinate 14,285,258 downwards.
GGTCTGTGAAGAACAGAAAAAGTCTGTTCATGCCTCTTTTGCTCTCACTAAACATGTTAATTAACTTACTCAGCTCAGCGCTACGCATAGCAATCTTATTGAAGAGCCAAAACTCATCTCATGACTCTATAGCCGTGAGAGGATTCTGTAAAGAGACTGCAGCCAGTCGTGTGGCATTCACGAACGATTACGAGCGCTCAGCTGCGAGCGTCGGCTTCACACGATCATGCAGAACGATTACGAGCGCTCAGCTCCGAGCCCGAGCGTCGGCTTAGAGTCTTTTAACAGTGATGACTTTATAGCCGTGAGAGGATTCTGTAAAGAGACTGCTGCCGGTCGTGTGGCATTCGCGAACGATTACGAGCGCTGAGCTCCGAGCGTCGGCTTAACACGATCATGCCGATGCGCTGTGAGAACGAATGTGGTCTGTAAAGAACAGAAAAAGTGCCTCTTTTGCTCTCACTAAACATGTTAATTTACATTATGTTATGGACGAGCTAAATTCAACTGCTTAAGGTAATCTTATAGCTTTAACAGCGAAAGAGTAACTGCAACCAAATCTTGAGCAACTGCCGCTATAAGAGGAAATAACTGTAAGACACGAACTGATAGAAAGAGCGTGAGCTCCGGCAAGCAAAATAAAAACTTACCGGCGACTGCTTACATAACTCTGCAACTCATTTGCGATATTGAAACATATTTATATATAAAAAAAAAAAATAATAATAATAATAACAATAAACTTTTATCATTTGTTTCGCTCAATTTGAATGTGCGAACTTTATAAAAATACAATTTTATTAAGTGCACATTGTTTATTTCTTGTTGTTAACATTTCTTAATGCGCTCCCTCTCTAACCCTCTCTCTCTCTCTCTCTATCTCTTTCAATTTTAAGCAACTGCAAGTCCCTTGAGACACTTAGAACAAGATGCGTCTACTATATGTGCCGTTAATATTTAATATAATTTATATAGATACTTATGTGGAATGGCTGGAATTGAAGGATTTTATTGGCCATTTGGTGTGCATAAGGACATCAATGGAGGCAAATTAAAAAACATACTCGCAGCCAGCTCGCAATTGGCTAAAATCGTAACAGGCAATTGGCTGTTTGGGTCTGAGCTCAAGCCGGAGCAGAGAATCGTACGGATTTTATTGCTTATTTGTTAAATGACTTGAAAAAGTTAATCAAGCGTGATTTTGATACGCCCCAGAGATAACGAATTATTGTTGGTATGAGTTGCCACTGTAAGCCTTGTTGTTCCCGGTTCCTTGTACCCCATTGCCCATTGGGATAAGCCCCCTCCCCCCCTCCCCCTTCCTTGTTGCTTGTTTTGTTTGCTTGCCGTGTCGCCTTTGTTTCACTTGATCCACACACACACATACACACACACCCTACCCCTTCCTTGATTTGCCATGGTTTGAAATTTTCAATTTTCTTTGGTTTTTTCTTCGCTGGCTGCAGGAAGTGGCCACGACCATAAACGCAACAGGAAATAAGCCAACATATAGCAAATCGTCGGCGACACCTGTCGACGCCATTTTATGAATTAATAAAGACGCCCGAGAGCCCCAAATCTTGCAGATGTATGTGCGCTCTGGTAGCAGCAGCAGCAGCTAAGGCAGCAGCAAGACGGCGTCTGATTGTGCGTTCAGCTTATTAAACGCATTTTTACAGCACGCTTAACAAGAATTTTCACTTTATATGCAAACATGTGAAACACTATAAACAAAGGACACCAATTTGCAAGCAAATACGCACACACAGACACGCACACATGTTGCCATATAAAGTCACATGCGCCAGTTGTGCGAAAAATTTCCTTTCTATTAAATTTTACAGTAAACTGAATTTACACCCAAGCAGCAAGAAGAAGAAGATGAAGAAGAAGAAGAAGAAGCAGAAGCGCGTTATTAAACAGCATGAAAATTGCCAAGACATTGAAATTGAAGGGGGAGCTGCAGAGGCTGTGCTGGGGCATGGGAGCAACGCAGGATCTGGAGTGGGCAACGCAGCAGCGAGCTCTTTTGGCCTCTCATATTGGCAATGCCAGAGATGCCGTGTTATAAACAAAATGGCACAAAATGGCGACACCTGCTGTTGCAAATTAGAAAAATAAGATGTTTCATAAAAAATGAAATGCCAGAGGCAAATGCGGAAGGCGGACAACAACAGCAACAACAACAACAACAACAAGCGCAACAACAGGTGAGCCTGGCAGGGTGACTGCCAGCAGCAGCAGCAGCCGCGGGGGTTCTGGCACATTAGCAAACAGATCCGCAGCCAACAAATATTTCAAATAAAGTAAAAACAAGCTGCCGACACGGATTTTTAGGTTTAATGTTGCTCGCGCTTAAATTGCTAGTTGGCCTAAAATTGAACAACATTTGCCTAACAGCCAAAAGCAATTGAGGAAAGCAATTGAGAAAAAAATATACATACATACATACATATACATGTATATGAAGTGACATCAGCTGAAAGATGCGATTAAGACATTACTGAAGTTAAATTTGTTTATATAGAATATTATATATATATATAGTTAATTAAAATTAGTTTATATTTTACTCTACAAGAAAAATACTTTTTAATCAAATAATATAATAAAAACAAAATAAAGAATTTCTATTCAAAATCATATCCAAAAGCAACTCGTGTCATTCAGTCAGCTCAATTCTAATAGAAATTATGCTAAACGTAGTCAACAACTGTGCTTGACCCTTGAACCTGGGTAGAGGTTGCCTTATCAACCATTTGCTTACAGCGATTGGGCACAAAAGTCATTTAAAGTTGGCCAGGTTTACGTTACCGTTCACGTTCGTTCATTGCAGCCACAGACAGTCGCAGGAGCAGGAGCAGTCGCTGTCGATGGCTCAAGAACTCAGCAGTTGCAACAGCAGCAGCAGCAAAAGCAGCAGCAAACAAACAGAGCAAAGGAAACAAATCTAATAAAATCAGCAGATGATGGTCATTAGACCGAAAAGTAATTTCATTTATTCGCAAACTCGATTTGTTGCTTTGTAGACCGAAGAGCGCACGAGTGCGCCTTGCGCTGGCTCTGCCTTTCCCCCTCTCTCTCTCTCTCTCTCTCTCACTCTCTGTCTCTGTTACTCTATCTTTGACTCTGTCCAAGTAATCGGGAATTGGAAACGCAGAGGTCCCGGCATCAGGGCAAAGGCAAAGACACTCTGCTGGGCAAAGGGCAGAGGCTCTGGAACTGGCAAATCAAAGCAGCGAAGCGTTCAACCAATGGTCGCGCATAAAAACAAACAACGGCTGCAACAAAAGAAACCGGAGCCAGACAAAGTGAAAAATCGCTGAAGGAAACACAAACACACACACACACACACACAAACACACACACACACACACACACTCACACTCGCACACTCGACGTTCGCTTATAGATTCCTTAAACAAATTCCAAAGACGCGTCGTTAAAATTTTCGGCACTAAAAACACAGACGGATTAGTGGGCAGAGACGGCAGCAGAGTTGATGGCCAAGGCAACGATGCGGGGGCAGCGGCAACAGGATCAGAAACTGGGCACGCTACGTTCGAGTCATAAAAATCGCTGGCGCACACACACACCTGAAATAATGGTAAAACAATAAAATGGCTAACAGTGCGCAACGTGAGCTGTTGCTGCCGCTGTTGCTGTTGCTGGCCAAAAAGTTGTTAGCTCAAATTTCAATGGCAACATAAATGGACAAAATGTAAATGAAATGCTTTTAAAATGAAATTTACGGCTCTACTCAATACTCCTCGAATGGCAGCAACTGCTCCATTGTTGTGCCTTTTGCACAAAGATGACCGGCGGTCCAGTGGCGTGGGTGGGTTGAGGCGGGCAGTTGGGTGGGTGGCCATTTGTAACGGCACTTAAACGGAAATGAAATTAAGCGCAAAATGTGCCAGTTGCCAGTTGGCAGTTGGTTTTTGGTACAGCTGGCGTGTAATTGAAATATGCGTTTTGGCGCATCATCAAATGCCAACACACACACACACACACACACACAGCAATACCTGCACACATAGAGTTGTGGTTATTCATCAACTTTCACTTGACTCATTCAATATGCAACATGCACTCAGCAGCAGTTGCAGAAAGTTCTGCTGTTGGTTTTTCATTTGACGAAAGTCAAGCACAACAAATTTACTCACATGTTACCCACAAGCACACACACACACACACACGCACACTTGTGAATATTACTTATGGTCGTAGACACGTTAAGTGAATTTGTCAAATATGCTTGACTGACTCTCGAAAAAGTTGTCATGTGAAAATTTGTCTTTGGGTTTCTTCTCTACTCTCTTTTTTTTCTGGTTACCTTTGCAACTTGTGGCGCTTACTCTTGCCTGCAGCTGATTTGATTACCAAGTTCGCATTTGATTTAAGTGCGACAAATTGCAGATCATTTTGAGCAAAGACAACTATCTCTCCCGTACTCTCACTCCCTCTCCCCTGCTCTCTCCCTGCATATTTCTGTAATAATTATGTGTAAATGGGAAAAGTAATTGCATTACCCACACGAAAGAGTATCATTAATGACACGGCCACTCTACGCCACTCCAGTCCATGGCCGCTGGCCCAAGGACTCTCAGCAATATCGTCCATTTTATGAACAATTCACGCTTCACGGCTAGCAAAAGCGCAACGCAAAGGAAAAGTTTAGCACGCAGCTGAAAACGAACGGAGAACGGCGAATGGCGGACGGCGGATAGCGGGAAATGAAGCTGAACAAAGCTGAAGAAAAAACTAACAATATCTTTTCTTCGCTGAACAGTTAAGAGTGCAGCCTGCTTGTACAGTTTCTTTTTTCTTGCTGGCCATGATACCCTGTATTCAAGCTGTAAGCGGATATGCATGTGTGCAGAGAAAGCAGAGCTGAAATATGTGGGAAGGTCAATTGTAGGGGGCATTGATTAACCAAAACATATATTTATTTCTATTTTCACTTTTAAGTTTAATAAAAGTTATAATAGAAATAAAATACAAATATGTTTTGTTAATAACATTTATATTTGAATATAATAATGTTATTAATTATTTACTGTAGTAATGTTATTAGTTATTTGCTAGAATTTGACCTTCAAGAAAGTTCAATATATATCTAATACTAACCATCCATTATCGTGTATCTATCACCACTCATAGATTACCTTCTATCGATCATCATTTGTACATCATTATCAATTCCTCAATCCTTCAATATTTATACATTTTTAGGCATACATCAGCATTCATACCTTATCATTCACTGATTATCATTTAATATATTCTCAATCCTCATTTTCTAATTACAAGGTATTTAGTAAATCGAACATTATAGTTTATATCAGCTTTAGCATGGTTTTTCCTATTCTCTCAATTCGCTATTCGCTATGCGCTATGTTGCTGCTGCTGCTGCTGTTGCTGTTGCTGTTGCTGTTTTGCCTCGTCGCCCGCACTTCTATTAGCGGCATCCTTTTTGGTTGAGCTGCAATTTTTTGCTTGCATCTTTTGCGGCCGCTCATTCATTCATTCGTTATGGCCGCGCAGCAACAAAGCGTGAATTACCGCCATTTTGTGCACTTTGAACGCCATGTTGCCGTTTTTATCGTGCGCGTCGCTTGCAGGGCTTTCAGCAAAGTAATTGCCCGGTGCCAAAGCTAGCGCCAGCCAGTATCCTGCAGCGTGCAGCCCATAGCACGCTGCAGCATCTTATTGAATCTGATAATTGATTTATGTACTTATTTATGCTCATTTTTAATTAATTAATACGCTTAGCAGCAAAGGCCGACAGATGCGCCATTTTGCGCATGGATTAAAAATGCGAGTGCATAAATCAGAGGCCAGTGTGAATGCGATTTTTATTTGATTTTCCGCAAAGAGTCAATAAATCTGGCAGCATTGATAACAATTTCCATACATGCATATATACAACACTCTGAGTGCAGCCTCAACTCAAATATGCATGCATTTTAAATATTAACTAAATCTGCGGTCAGGCGACACAGCCATAAACTGAACAATAAAGGACATTCGCCGTTGGCCAATTGGCCAAAACAAGAGCCAGTCCAGCCACACAGCTGCTGGTAGACACAGCAGCACAAAAATATGCTCATCAAATTTTCATTATTCATAATTAACAAACCGCAGTCGCAGCCAATACAAAACGTAAGCGCAATGAAACGTAATGCAACGTAACGCAATGAAACGTAATGGGAAATGAAACAAAACCGCCAAAATGCAATTATGACGTTTGCTGTGCGGATGTGATTAAAATGCAGTCAGTGTGACCAGATGCGCACTCAAATGAATTGCTAAATACTAGAAATATATATACTAATAGCTGCAATTGAAATTAATTCAATATATAATATCAATTTAAGACTTTTTCACTTGTTTAGTCTATTTTTAATAGAAATAGATATACTAATAGCTGCAATGGAAAATAATTCAATATATATCAATTTAAGACTATTTCACTTGTTTAATCTATTTTTAATATATGCATAGCTTGTGTTTATAAATTATTTAACAATTGGTTGGTTGAATGAGCTTCTCAATGCAATTAACTGCATTTTTTAATAATAATGCAGAATTTATATTAATTGAGCTAATTAAAAAGCAACGAGACTCTCACGGATAGAAACTTAAATAGCTGTTTAAAAATGCATTTTATAATTTAATTTTTTTAATAGGAAATTATGCAAAACTTTTTGTGTGAGGAAAATTGTATCTCAATTATTATTGTGAATAATTGCTAGAAATATTCATTTAATATATATTTTATATAAGGAAAATATTTTTTTAAATTCATTACATTTAAATTTAATTCAACTTATTGAATAACAAGTAAATATATAAATTTTTGTATTTTCTTATTTATATTAAAATTATTAATTTCGTTCAATATTTAAATATGTAAAATCATTTTTATTTAAATGAAATTGTATGGCGATAAAAATAATAAAATAAAAATTTAAAAAAAAAAAAAACAAATTATATAAAAAAATATAGATATTAATAAATATTAAAAAATAAAATTAAATAAAAATAGAACAAAAATAAAATACAAATACAAATAAAATAAAATACAACAAAACATTTTTAAAAATCAAATAATAAAATAAAAATAAAAATAAAAATTAAATTCAAAGAAAAAATAATCAAAATAAAATAGCATTGGTAGAAAAAGCGAAATTCTTAAATAGAATCAAAAACTAAAATGTTTTTATAATTTAATTTTATCCAAAATTTTCCAAATGAATTCAGAAAATTGAACTGAAGAGCATTGGAGTGCTCAATCATCATCTAATGCTAAATCGAATTTTAATTAAAATCAATGTTTAGACACAGCTAGTTATTTCCCTAAAACTCGGGATTGACAGTTTCTCATCTCCGCTGAAAACGTCGAGGCTTTTGCCATGCGGATAATGAATACAGTTGAAATGCAGCGCAGAAATCAGTTGCAAAATTATTTACCCGCAGTCAGCTGCAAAATGCGGTCAGCTGGACCGGACATGCCAAACGACAGATGGTCAGCTGAAGGGGGCTGGGGAGGGGGAGTGGTAGGGAATGAAAGATAGCAGCAGAGTGAGTGGCGACTACACCGTTACAGTTACCAAGCCGTATTGTTCGATTCGGACCAACATGAGCTCATAAACTTCCATTACCAAGGCTCTGGCTGAAATCCATTTGTATATTGCATATGTATGCGTATGCACATATACATATGTGCATATGCATGTGTGCATGTGTGTGTGTGTGTGTGTGTGTGTAGGCTATAGAGCGTGCTAAGGCCTGCGACCATTGTTATAACGCGAATGTTATACTTGTTGTTGCTGTTGCTGTTGCTGTTGTTTTTTCCCCGTGGCGTGTATATGAAAATTAAAATTGTTGACAATTGTCATTTTTTGCTGCTGTTGCTTGTTGCCATTGCTGTTGTTGTTGCTGCTGTTGTTGGCATTGTGTGTTGTCAGTGTTGTTACCGCGGTTGTTGTTTCTGTTACTCCTGCGTCTGTTGCTGCTGCTGCTGCTGTTGCTGCTGCTGTTGCTGCTGTTGTTGCTGCTGCTGTTGTTGTCGGCAATGCCACACGCAACTAACCGCATTTTGATTGCTATGCATTCGCCCGAATCGTGCTCCGCGCCAAATTGAATGCATTTTCCGTGCCGTAGATTCGGATAAAAAGCCGTCACCAGCTTTGCATGTGTGCCACAGGCGCTGCTGCTGCTGCTGCTGCTGCCACATGCATGCAGCGCTCTTTTGCAGCTTCAACTTGGACTACATAGAGGCAAGTGCTTGGGTTGTTTATTCTGCTTGTCGCTCGTTTGATTTGTTGCCTTGTTTTGCACTTTACCCATATCTCACAAATGCTCAGCATGTTTTTGAGTTGATGCCAGGTCTTAATTCTCTACAGGTGTATAGCTCTCTATACACTACAGCTGTGATGTTCCATTTCACTTTGCAGATTATATTCAATTTGCAAAGACACCGCAACGAATTAACAAAAACATTTTGCAAAATCCATGTGGCTTTCAATGACACATGCACAGACTTTCTATATATATATTTATTTATAATATATGTGTATATATTTAGTATATTTGTGGCTGTACGTGATTTATGTTGTCTGGTTAAACAACACCTCCCACACCATTTAGACGTTGTCGTCGGCCGCTCATTACACATTTTTCGATATGATTGTTGCATTTGCATGTGGAGCAGCCCGTTTTGTTGGTCAAATATTTTGATAGGACACGGCAGGACGTGCTGGGGTCTGGATTGTGGTCGTACAATCAAAATATGTGCATGCATTTGGTTTTGCGGTGCCACTTGCTTTGGCCTCAGAACATCGAAACGTTTATATAAATTTCGGGTGAATTTATTTAGTGCTTAACACAAAACCAATGCCAATCACACTGAAATTGAAAATCACAATTATTCGCTCTAGTCTCTGGACTAATTCAATTTTCATGCCGAGCCATTGAGGCGTGCTGCAACAACTGAATCGAGCTTAATTAAATTCTTATCCAGTTACTTCAAGCATATTTTTTTCTCTCCAAAAGGGTCGTGCTTCCAAATTAGTAGAAAATACCAAAAAAAGCCGCGGGCAGGCCATCGCATGCTCGATGTGTGCACAATGTCTGCTCTGGACACCCTACAGGAGACTTGCACATGTGGTGGTCAGCCATAGTAAAAAGAAAAATATTTGCGTTGCTGGAAGAGACTGAGCGGAATACTTAATAAAATATTTCTGGCGCCAGAGTGCAGAGAGAAAAACTGAGTGAAAGTTGAGTTGAGTTGAATGAATTTGGCTGCTTAACAAGTCTTTACTTTGATAGACAAACAACAATAAAGAAGATGTATATAAAAAAACAGAAATTCATTGTGAAAATTCAGTTGGTTGTGTTGGCTTTTTTCATGCTTTATTTTCCTGCTGGGCTGCTGGGCTGCTGGGCTGTGGATATAGAGGGACGACAGGACACGATATGTCTAGGCTGCCAGCTAGCGCTCTTAAGTTCATTAGGGCCACAGAATATAACATAATTATTCACTTACAATTTGCGCCACGACGCCTTAGTTTCAGCTTGTTTATGTGTGTGGCGTATACGTAATTTTATTTAGATGCCTGAGAGTTACCTCTGAAAAGATTGTAGCTGACGCTCTGAACAGAGTGCAGGGCAGCAGCTGGCAGAGTGATGAAGGGTGGCGGAGTGTGCATCATTTTTGGCTTTAAGGGCGTCGCATTTGCAAAGTCAATAACAGACTCAACAAAGTCAACAGACAGGCTGCTAATGCCATTAGAAGACCTCAAACTGCCTTGAAAAGGCGCACAGCACCAACTGAGAGCGAGAGAGCGAGCGAGAGAGATGTGAGACGAAGGAGAGTAGAATAAAATGTAGATATGGTAAAACGTTGGCTTGTTAAACCGCAGCTCATTGCTGGCAAAATAAAACCAACATTGGCTCAGGACTCAGGACCCGGCACAGGCCCATAAATTCCAACATTTGCCAATAAGTTGAAAGGCTAAAGTTTTACATTGGTAACCGAAAAATATGCAAAGCAGTCATAATTTTACTTTGCAACGAAATATTTTTGTATAAAATTGTTAGCAAACAAACTTTTTTATGCTTCAACTAATTTCAATCAGCTAACAAAAATGTGTAGCGCCCGACGCCTTCATCTCTATATCCCCACCCAATTCGAAAAGCACACGCAAAACTTTTGTCAATAATGCCGACGCCTTAAACTGAAAACCCAAAAACCCCCCAAACCCCAAGCCGCACACACCCGAGCCCCAAACATTGGCCCCTTCGATTGCTTCCCGCTGCCAGAATGCCAGAGTACCGGTGTCAAGACAAAGGCGCAAACACAAAGAGCACAAGCTAGAAATGATCCATGCACCTGGCGGCTTGCCTCGGCTATTCCGGATGCTTCAGCTACTCCGGTTGCTGCCTGTGCTGCTGCTGCTGCTGCTGCTGCTGCCTCTGCTGGCAGAGTTTATTAAGTTGGGTGTCACCTTTTCTGTGTTGTCGTTGCCGGCATTGTGAACTTCTCAGCACATTCCCTTGGCCCTTGGCAATTTTGGTGTGTTTGCAAGTTTGTCTGTCTTGTTTTTGTTGTCACTTCATCAGCACGTTTCCCGGGCCCTGACCCAGCTCTAAGGCACGATTGGTAGATAGATGTCGCAACTGCAAAAGTGCCAAGACGATTGCGAATCAAAAAATTGATCATTTCAAGTTTGTGTCAGCCTCGCGCATATTATTCTTATTGCCCATTTGCATAATTGTCAATTGCCATCAATAGAGTGTTTATTAAAAAGTTTTTCTCGCTTTTCCTCACATGTGCTGCTTCACCACCCCGTATAAGCCCATTGCCATTTGCCATTTGCCAGTCGAATGACTCTGTATACGCAAATGGAAATGGAAATGTGTCTGTAATGCCAAATCTTTGCAACTTGTGCTAACTCATTAATTAACTTTGCTGCCATTGTTTGCGAATGCTATTTATTCTCGGCTTATCACTGAGCCCCGGAGTGCCCGTTGCGCCAAAAAAAAAGGACCGAAAAGAAAACAATAATAAGACTGGGCCGCTGCTCGAAATCCCAAAGTTTTAATGAGCTCACGGCACACAGGTAAGTGGGCGCGGTTCGCCTTTTAATTAACATTTAACGAAAAATTCCATTTAACTTTCCACATGCCATGCCACATTAAGACATATGGCTTATAGTACTAGACTAGTCATCAAAAACATCAATTGCGAAAACTTTGCAATGTACAAATAGACAATGCCTCTGATAAGCATCCTGGATCAATGCTTGAGCAAACATGCTTAATAATTCAATTAGCAGCGCCATCTGTGTGTTTGCCAGGGAACTAAATGAGCTAAGCCAGTGCAATGCGTTTTATTTTGACACAGAAGCTTTCTTACTTATGCTGTTAAAAGAAAGCTCTTTATGTGAATTGCGAATTGACAACTAAGGAAATATAAAACTTACAAATATCTATTAAATATAATAACAAACAATATATTAAAAAACGTACAATAATGTTTGACAAATAATTATAAACATATTATATTAAAAAAATATTTTAGACTAATAATAAAATTGAAACTATTTTAAGATTCAAAATTATTACAAATTCATTAAAATAACAATAAATGTGTCTTTAATAATTTTAAATGTCTCTTATTTTTTATTTATTTATTTTTATTCCTAAAAGCTCTTGCCTAAACTTGACGTAGCGGATAAAAAGCTAAAGTCCTATAATTGATCATTATCATTGCTAAATATTAATATTTTATATTATAATTCTCTTTTATATGCCATAAATTATTCATACTACCACCAGCAAGATATCAACAAAAAGCTTTTGCTTCTCTACAGCTTTAGAAAATCCTCACAAAGGCGCTCCACAAAGTTCTAGTTCTTTCGCGTGAAGCTTTAAGCACAGTGCTTGCAATCAAAGCCAAACATACATTTGGGACTTTTATCGACAAACGAAAAAAGCAAACGAAATATAATAGACTCTTCTTGATTAGGAATATTTACTAAATAGAAATATATTTATTTAAAAATAAATTATAAAATTTCTTTTAAAATACTATGCAATTCATGCATATTTTATGTTAGTTAATATTATTTAAATGCAATCTCAAATATGTACAAGGTCTGGCAACGCTGGTCATTGCTTTTAATCATGTGGGCTGCAAGGCTGCAAAGCTATCATATGCATGACTTCTCTCGCTCTCTCTCTCTCTCTCTCCACATGTGTTTCTGTTTATGCGATGAACGAGTGTGTGCGTGTGTGTGTGTGTGTATCATGGAAGAGAGAGAGAGAGAGAGAGAGAGGTTGTGCCCCAGTTGCTCTCTTGGCACGCAATTGACTTCAGTTGGAATTGAATTTTAGTGCGTTCGCGAACAGCCACACAAAACGTTGTGCTATGAACGGAAGCGGATGCCAGAAGGAGAGCTACATAATCCAAAGGCACAGTGAACGCTGAGGCACAGAGGAAGGCAGAGCGCAAAAGAAAAGAAAACAGTGGAAAAACAAAAAAAAAATGTTAGCATACTTTTTCGAGTAGTACTTACTGTGGTGAACAACGTTAGTTAATCAACGACTGCTTGGTGCATATCCAAACAAATCAATGCCCAATCACAAATAGTCGAACGGAAAATATGACCCAGTTCCAGGCGGGATTATACGGCGTGCATATAAAGTAAATTTCGACTGGCAATAGAATGCCATAAATGCATTTCAGCATTTGCATTTTCTGGCGACATGCGACACTAGCAGTCGCAACAATAAAACTTAACAATTTTTGATTGCTGTACGTGAAATGTGAATTGCTCAACTTGTGTGCATTTGTCGCAGTTTAGTGCATACTACAACAATTACAGTGGAACATAAATATGTACGCCAGTAGTGTGTCTCTCTGTGTGTGTGTGTGTGTGTGTGCGTGTGTCCGTGTAATACTTGAGTCGAGCAGTAGCACCAAAAGTTACCCTAGCTGGCTGCTCTTTTAACCAGCACAGCTGATTGTCAAGCGAGAGCAGCATAGCTTTCAGCGAACATGTTGGCTTGTTTGGTTTGAGCCAGCAAAGAGAGCACCACCACCCACTGCCACCCACCAAGCCCATCCCACCCGTTCTCACTCTGCAAGTAAGTTTTGCCTGCTGGCTAACGTAACGAGTTTCAAGACACGCACGCCACACGGCAAAGTACACGTAATACAGCCATAATCAAAGGTAGCCGTAGCCGTTGCCGTTGCCGTTGCCGTTGCCGTTGCCGTAGCCCAGGTCAACAGCTCCAACTGGCACGCACGTGTGTGTCTGTGGTAAGTGCATAAATTGTATCATCTCGATGGTACTTGGCAGCTTTTACGGGGCCAGCGCACGGGCTCAAATGAAATATTTATGTCTGTTGGGTTAGCATCTCTGACCCGCGCCTGATAGAGCAATAACAACAATATAGTACATACATATACATATGTCATTGAAAGTTGGCTTATTTGTCTTTAAACTCGGTTGCCAGTCAAGACTGTGATTGCCGGGTAACCATAGTTATATATATACATATATATATATATATATATGTGTATATGCATATGTTCATTTGTTTATAGATATATAATTCGCTGGAATTGAAAAATCAGACAAAATCACTTGGCTCCCACTCACTCACTCTATCTACCCCCCCTCTCGCTCTCTCTCTCACTCTGTCTCTCCCCCTTGCAATATTTATTTATTTCCGCATTTAATGGGGAACGTATGGAATAACACCTGTTTTACTCAGAAACAATTTTAAACACAAGCACTCAAATAGATTGAGGAGATCTGTTTTCATGCTCAATGCGAATGTATGTATATGTGTGTGTGTGTGTGTGTGTGTGTGGAAAGGGTAGTGAAAGTGTATTGTGTGTGCCATGAGGCAGTCAACACCCCCACATGCATATATTTATGTATTTATGTCGGCACTTGTGTTCTTCTTGTTGTTATTTGTATTATTCATTCCTTCACCAGCTGCAGCCACACTTTAAGCATCGCCAGAGCACTTCAACTGCATGTGTGTGTGTGTGTGTGTTTTCAGTCATTTATATTATGTTATTTTCCGGTTGCATATTTATTTTCGTTTTTAATTGAAAACATATGCACTTACATGCAATATAAATAAATATGTATATGTGTGTAAACAAATATTTGAATTATTCTTAAAATATTCATGTAATTTCTGATTAGATAGCGTGGGCGTGTGCAGCTGTCCACAAATATTCCGTGTATTTATTCCCTATTCCACAGTCGATTGTTTGGCTTGCTGTGGCTGTGTCGCTGAAACATATTTGTGAATTAAATGCGCAAAATATAAAATGAAAAAATAAACTACGTGACATTTGGCTGATTTCAGCCAGCTATAAAGTTGACAGCAATTTAATTTGTTATCAAATTAAATTAAATATTTAACCACACGGCACATGAGTGACTCAGAGACTGTCAGGGCATAGTAAATGTCGTATGTAATTCAATTATAAATAAATGCATGTTATAATGAGCGTATATGTGTGTGTGTGTGCTTTATTACCTAGGTCGCTTTGCGAGCAACGCAACTAATTAAAATTGTAATCAATGCTTAGCCAATTGGCATTCAAGAGTTTCTAGAAAACTCAATTAATGCTAACCATATTCTCCTTGAATGACGACACTCAAGTATTTTTAGCATCTCCTTCAAGTAAAGCCTCGAGCTTAAATTACACAATTTAACTAGAACTTGGCTAAATGTGTGTCTAAGTATTTGAGTACTGTGGATGAGGAAAGGACTTTGTTGAATATAATTTGCATATCTGCTAGTTCAATACTCTATGGAGTCTAATATGAAAGAAAAGAATAAAATAGATTTTAAATTATTATATAAATCCCCATTTTTATCGCCTTTTCTATATCATTTCCTTTGCAATTTCACAGAAATTTTAGTTAAACAAAAAATATGAAGCTCTCGGACACAATGGCGACACCGATTGAGGAAAAACTCGATCAAAACTTAAAGGTACGACAGAGAAACGAAAAAAAAAATGCTAACAAATACAAATTCCATTAATCATGCTTAAATAAAAAAACAAATTGAAATTACGTGCAACAGGTGAGGTCTGGCATGGTTCATGTCAGCGATGGCAAAAGCAGACCAGAGCCCCTTCGACTTAGTCTAACAATGGAATTGTTGACCTTGCAAAAGTTGGAAATTGTTACGCCAACGAGCTCACAGCACAATGGGCCGCCAATGGAATCCAAGGTATGTTAATAAACTTTGGCTTCATTAAGAGCACTTATCCCAAAAGTGTTGCCGTAATCTCTTTGAGCATGCTCAACGAATCCTCGAATGCTTACCCTTATATACATATATATATGTATGTATGTTGTATATTGGTATTGGTATTGCAGGAGCGAATGGTGCAAATAACGAGACAGAAACAGGGCGGCTTGGGACTGAGCATAAAGGGTGGCGCCGAGCATAAATTGCCCATATTAATATCGCGCATCTACAAGGATCAGGCGGCCGACATAACAGGTCAACTGTTCGTTGGGGATGCCATCATCAAGGTGAATGGTGAATATATAACGGCATGCCCGCACGACGATGCGGTCAACATACTGCGCAATGCCGGCGACATTGTTGTCCTCACTGTGAAGCACTACCGCGCCGCAACGCCATTCCTGCAGAAGCAATGTGAGCATAGAGCTCTGCTGACATAACTTCACATGAATAACGTATTCAATTAACATGCATTCCATCAATATAGTAACAAAGGATACACCCGATTCCGACAACGATGTCACCTGTGCGGAGCTAAAGGCCGACGAGGGCTACAAGTCATCCGTGAACAGCGGCACCATCAGCCGCAGCTGCAGTCGCCCAATGTCAATCTGCTCGGAGCCAGAGAAGCGCTGGACCGATGTGGTGGCAGGTATGAAAATGCCCAGCTAAAGATACTTTTCAAGTTGTGCTCGCCTTACATGCTCTACCTCCCTCCCTCCCTCTGTCTCCTTGTCTCTGGCTATTTTCACTTCTAGTGCCCCTAATGATGGCCTATGTCACGCGCTACATCTACGGAACGGACAAGCTGCGACCCAATGCCTTTGAGGTGCGCGGCCTGAACGGCGTCACCACCGGGGTCATACACTGTGATGAGCTGGCTATACTCAGCCAGTGGCTCAAGCTAATAACGGACAATGTGGTGGGCCTAACACATCTGCAGGTAATACAACACTCCACTAACTAGAAATCACAAGTGTCTCACTGCATTATGCCAATTGCATTTCGCAGATGAAGCTCTACAATCGCAACTTTGCTGTGGGCGAGCGCATCGAGTATATGGGCTGGGTCAATGAGGGCGTTATCAATAACAATATATCATGGCAGAGCTATAAGCCCAGATTTCTATTGCTCAAAGGCACAGAAGTAATGCTATTCGAAACTCCACCAGTAAGTAGATCGAATGAACTATTGATTAATTTTTATTATTGAGAAAGCTTTGTGGTAGTAGTCGACGGGAAGATACCCTGTCACCTGCTATATTAAGTGTTGCTATTTTCTAACTTATTCAAGTTAAAGTTTTATGATTTTTTCCCCTATTAAACTTTATTTTATTCTTCTTCAAATGAGATAAAAATTATATTTGCATCATTTCAGCATATATTTTTTTTTTATTTTTGAAAAAAGTTTAGAACAAATATGACAAAAAATTGTCATTAGAGCTCTCAAATTCAATTATAAATATTTCGCTCTTATAGAGAAATTTACTATAGAAATATATGTAATTTTATCTTTGAAGATAAAAGCTGGCAGAAATAGAAAAACTCTTTCTCATGTTCTTTAAAATTATACTCATAAACTCATTTAAATTTAATTAAATTAATAACCTCTTGAATGCAGCGCCACAATATATACATAAGTATAAAGGCTTTTAATCTAATTAATGCAGATTGCATGGCGCATCCTATTTGATTAGCTGATATGAGATTTACTCACTTGCTTAGCTGAAATTGTCATCTCTTTTATGAAGTCAGCTGTAATTGGATATGGAAGCATTTGCAGTCAGTCAGTCAGCTTTGTTCCGTGCTCATTTGCCTAAAGTTCTTCAAAAGCAACTGTGCGCTCTATGCTGCGCTAATTTTATGTGTCAAGTTGGAAGTACCCAACATAGTGTACATCCCTTAACCCCTCGCACAAGCAACTACCCCACACACACAGAGAGACTCACGTGCATACAAATTGTACTTTTGCTCTAATGAGCAGCCTTTGCCACGGCAAATGCAAGTTTCATAAAAATATGTTGGCCCACGGCATACGCGGCCTGTGTGTGGGCGTGGACTGGCTGGCTGGCTGTGACGCCCTCTGCTTTTTGGTGTCGGCATTTGTGCCGCTGATATGAGAGATATGAGCACTTAATGCGCTTTAAAATTATATTACTTGGCTCTAAGCTGCCTAGTAGCGTTTATGAATCTCTGACATAGACAATTTGCTATAGCTGAAGTGATTCATTTGTGTTCCTCATTTGCCTCATTTGCAGTTGAATGTGGCTGGCATTAGCAAGGCTCTGGTGGTCTATAAGGTATATCAGACCATGTTCCGCATCGTCAAGGAGTCGGAGACTGTGGACAGTCGACAGCATTGCTTCCTGCTGCAGAGCAGCGGACACGAGCCGCGATATCTGAGCGTCGAGACGCGCCAAGAGCTGCTGCGCATCGAGAACAGCTGGAATGCGGCCATAGTGACCAGTGTTATTAAATTAGGGGTAAGTATATGCACTCACACACATACACATGACTGTCCCCATGACCTCCATTAATGGAGCATTATATACCTGGCGTATATAAACAGTTTGTGTTCGTTTCTTGTTGATAATTTCGCATGTTTGTTTGTAATTAGCTTGGCTAGGCCAGCCTGGGCACAATGCAAACGGTCGATTATCGTGAATGCCAATTGCTTGTTAATTTATACACACATGCCGCCCCCTCACCCGGTCAGCCTTGAACCAAAAGGTCAGGGCTGCTTAAGCCAAAGGACAATCAATATGGACAGACCAGATGTCGCAGTTCTACATCGACAATTAATTATTTTGACCGGCAAGCGAATGCGTGAATTATGCAGGAAATAGTTGTGGAATATATACAAATAATATTATATATTTATTAGATTTTTATATTCATTATAAATCTCAAGCCTAATGAAATCCCTTAACAATTTCACTTATAGCTTCTGAGCCACGCAACGCCGGGTAGTTTCATTAATTACAAACATAAAAAAATTCTCATTCATAATGAATGCTTTTTAATTGCTTCTTGCTAAGCACAAATTATAAAGGATGTCGTATTGATTTTCCAAGGAATGAACAAAACAAATTTCTGTGCGCTCCCAAACAAACATTGCCAAAAAGTTTTGTGATATTTTGTTTAATGTAACTTTGCCTGAGCAGACACACACACACTCGGTCTGTGCGTGTGTGTGTGTGTGTGTCTACACAACACTTGTTAGCTTTTCGTAAAGTCAGCGCAAAGCCAATGACCGACATAAGCGACGCACAAAGTTGAAACAAAAAGAGGGCGACAAAAAAACAAAAAAAGAAGATTTTGGCCAACGTCCGAATCGATACGAATTTGGTTCGCAATTTTGAGCGTTTAGTCGAGCACACAGACAGGACATAAAGGGATTATTGAACCTGTGTTTTTGGTTGTTTTTTCGTAGCTATTATAGATATGGCCGTTCGCTATTATTGCTCTTCAGAGTGCACACAAAGTGTGTCAGCTGGGGCGTATACTTAATATTATAGAAGACACAATCTAAGCAGCTGTCAGAGTGGGCAACCGCTCGCCCTCCCTCTCACTCTCTCGCATAACCTCATATTGCTAATAAATACATTTCGTATTTATTTCTTTATATATATGTATATGTATAAGTATGTATATCTATCACTCATACCTGCAGCGCAAGACTTTTGCCGTTTCACATCACGGCAAGAGTGGCGGACTGACACTTGACTGGCAGGCGGGCTTCTCACTGACAGAGGGCGCCGATGCCACCATGGTCTGGCAGTACAAATTCTCGCAGCTGCGCGGCTCCAGTGACGATGGCAAATCAAAGTTGAAGCTACATTTCCAGGACAACGAGACGCGTGCCATCGAAACGAAGGCAAGTGCTATAAATAAATACATAAATATGTAGCTACAATTAAGCTAACCCAAATCAATATAGAACTTGCTTATTTAATTCACATACATACGATACATATCTCTCATTCTTTGACATTATCGCATTTAGGAATTAGAGTGCCAGGTACTGCAGAGCTTGCTCTTTTGCATGCACGCATTCCTCACCGCCAAGGTGGCATCTGTGGATCCGGCATTCCTCAGCTCCATACAGCAGACCTAAGCCTGGCTAGAATCCACACTCATATGCAGAATCAAAAGTAATCTTTGTTTAGGCTAAGCAACTGAAAGTCGTATTTCAAAAATACACATCAATTATATGAGAACATAAGTAATTTATCGGAATATACAATATATATTCATATATATATGCAAGCTATAATTATACAGTTGTAAGTATATATCTATATATAATTTGTATGCGAATGTAAGTGCAAGTTAGTTAAATATTAGCTTAAATATTGAGTTAGATTTGATATACCGATATAGTTACTTAAATGTAAACATCACACGCATATACATACATACATAAATACATATATAATAATAATAATAAAATAAAAAAAATATTAAATGAAATTGTAGAACGAAACGGAATGATAAACTTAATGTGAAATCTCTTGGTGCAACTCATGTAAATTTAAGCGTGCTCTAGGCTTCTTTCCTATAATCAGTTAAAGTTGTCAATATGATTGAATACATTATCTATATAGTACATATAAATATATATTTATTAAACAATTAGAAATTACATTTAGATACGTATTTGATTTGACAAACTTAGGCTTCAGCAAAAACTAATTCACAAATCATCTGAAATCGAAATTGAAATCGAAATCGAATTGAGTAAATCTCATTTTTGGTCAACTACAACATTTTAAATGAATAAAAACGATGTGCATTATAGTGAAAATATAATTTTCAATTTTAATGAAAATGCTATTGTTAGAACTAGATATTTATTCAATAAATGTTGCGCTTTTTAAATCATATTAAATCAAATCATTTTATTATTATTATATTTATTTATAACATAAGACAAAGAGTTCAAATTTCATTTAATTTTAATCAACATGAATAACAGCCACCGAAATTCGCGATTCATATTTTAATAGATTTTTAAATCGAGTCATATATACATACATATAGTCAAGCTCACGAAATACTCATTATATACATACATATATTTAAGTAATTTCATTGTAAATATATATAGTATATACATATATATATATATATACTCGTGCTCGAGTAAATATGACGACTCATTAGCATATGTCATGTCAATTCAAATGTGTCTTTCAAACGAGCGATCACTGTATACAACAACAACAACAACAACAACAGTAATAATAATAATAATTTGTTGCAATTATATTGATTAAGCTTTTCCAATGGAACAAATGGTTGATTTAATGTACACAAATCAGTTTTACGCAAAAAATATGTAATTAGCCCAGCACAAAATGTACTCAGCCAGCAGACAGCAGCTTACTTATATTAGACATAGTATAATCATATATATACCATTATATAGATATATATATATATTCGTACTTGAACTCATACAACGCAATCATATCAACAATATCAATAATCGAAGCCCACGTAGCTGTGCACACATACATGCGCACACAGTTAGATACATAGCGAACAAGGACAAAGCTCTCAATGTGACAGAATATTAAAAGATAACACAAATCAAACTACTCATAATATACACTAAAAGCCAGGATCCATATAACAAAACTTCGGCTAGCCGATGATGATTATACCAGTGCATATAATTTGTGCTCTTAAAGATAAACAGGCGTCTTCATGGAAGCAATATCCTAGAAAATGGGAGCTCTGATACCAAAAAGCATTCTGAATTGATTGGAGTTGGCATTTAGCTAAAGAGAGAGATTTCTGAAAGTTCATGCATAACTTTATATTTGCAATATTTGGCTAAAAATAATTCAAGTCAATTTCATCAGAATCTTCCTTAATAAAACCTTTTAACTTCTTAAATATTCTGAATCCTTTATAGGGTATCTCCGAGTTGCATACCCGTGGCAAGTTTATCTTTAAGATCAAAAATCATTGTCCGTCCTTTGCTGCCTTTTTTAGTTGATTCACACAAAAAATAGTCCGTTTTTAGCAACGATCATTTGGCATTGGTATTTTAATACGCAATTACATAAATACTGACATATAGGAAAAGTATATAAATACCGCAACAACAAAAAAACGAAAAACCAAAAACAAACTTATTTAATTAGAATGCAAATTTACAACCAAAAAGTAAGCAAAACCAACGAAGAAAAAAAAACAAATATTACAGTTGTATTAATGCTAACTGAATGCTCAGATATTATAGCAAGCTTCAAGCATATTTACAAAAAAAAATAAACTGAACAACAAATATACTACAGTATACCATGTTACAAAAAATAAATATATATATATTAATATATACATATGTATATATATACTAAGCTTATATATGCATATTGAATCGAGCACATTCAGACATTTCCAATTCGTAGTTTCTATAATATATCAAGAAGAAACTAAAATTCTCGTCGTTGTTCACTCCTGTGGAATGTGTACCTAATTTCCCCCCTCAAGGCACCTAAAACAGACCAAAAATACGTAATATGCACTACAAATAAATATTTAAATACAAAATGCACAACAAAAAAAACATGAATAAATAAATAATTGTCCTGACATTAAATTATTTGCCGTTTAATGCAGAAAATAAATGCAAAATATTTTTTAAAAGCAAAAATTCAACTATATTCGGCATTTCGAATATTAAAGATGCCCTTGCATTTTATATGAATTATTCAATTCTTTGGTATTTATTAAGAACAATTGGAATATACTAAATATACCAAATACTGTGGTAACTTTATTCTCTTATTCAACAAAAATTTTGTCATTCAAATTTATATTTTAAATAGCTGAAAATTAGTTAATTTAAGTCAATTTTGAAGAAATATAATAGTTTAATTAAAATCTCTAATTTTCATTAAATTAGTGAACGAATCATGACTTAATTTCAAGTCTTGCATATATACAATTAAATATCAAAAATATAAAATGATCTGCAAGGGCATAAAATAAATTGAAAATAAGTATTAATGAATTATACCTGGAATATATTGTATACCACATATATACATATATGCTTACACACATATATGACATGACATGACATACACACATCAAACATAAATATTATCAGATGCACACTTTGTCCATTGGCAAACATAACGCACAATATAAAAAAAAATCAAATTCAGATGCATTTTCATTAATTCAAGCCGATTAGCTTTAACTAAAGAAAATATTTATTCTCATAATACATAGTTTTCATATTTCTTTTATATTAAAAATGTCATGTTCGATCCATTAACATTTAGTTGTACAATTTTCTAATTGATTTGCAATTTTTATATCAAAAGGAAAAAAAAACAAATATTATATAACTTTATAAATGTAAAAGAAAATTAAGCGTAAATAAATTATGATATAATAATAACAATAATAAAATGCTCTTAAATATGCAAATGACATAATTTCTTTTGGACTTTTGGGGTAATGAAAAAAATATTTGTTTTTAAATATATATAAATAAATTAAATATGCAAATGAAACGATTTTTGTGGACTTTTGGGAGGTTAAACAATGTGGGCTGTTCAGCAAAATGGACTTGTTAGAAGAGTAGAAAAGTATATCGGAATGAAGAGTAGACTTCATATAAGAGTAGCCTGAATGGCAGAGCCACAATGAGTAAGCTATGTAAACGTCAATGCTAATCCATTCTATAGCTCTGCAAATAAAGAGTAACGAAATCAATTGCCTTCAGAGCTATATTGCTGTCTTCGACAATATCTCTTCATCAAGAACTTTACACACCAAATTGACTAAGAAGTTAGCAGAGTTTACTTAGTAATAGATGAATGCTCATCAGCTAAATAAACATATTACTTTCTTATATTCAATAAGCTCTGCAGAATAAAAAGACAGAGTTAGTTTTTTTTTTTTAATTCCAACTTAAAATACATTTATTTAATTGAACTAAACTGAGTAAAAGTAGTTTCATAATTCGATATTCGATGCCATTCCATTGCACTCCCACATGGCTGCATGAGAATGCATTGAAAATGATTTCTATCAACTTAGTCTGTAAAGAGTCAAAGCAAAGTCGATGGCTGCCGACTTTGCTTTTGTTTAAACATTATCAAAGGTAACACTTAGGGATTAGTTGGATTTGTTGAAACCAAACCGAAAGCGACTTAACGCAACAACAAACTGATTGAATATATATATAGTATGTATATAAATTTATGTGTAAATACTACAAGCTGAGCAAAGTCTTTTTATGGCTGTTTGAAAAAGACTTTGCTCGACCTTTAAGCGTATAAATTATTTTGGCAGGGATTTATATATATGTATATATATATATGTATATTGGTTCCAATTATGTGGCGCATAAGCAATTGATTGGCTTGCCAGCTTTTCGGCTACACAGACACAGACTATATAATAAAGCTATTTATGTGTGTATGTCGGTACGTATACGAACTCTGACATCCAGTTACGGCGTACTTTAAGCTACAAATCGTACCTTTAATTCCCTGTTGCATGTGCACACAATTACAATTGTTTACTTAAATATTTCTGTATTATCTACACAGCGTTTTGGTAAATATACAAACATACTCTCATATCGTATGCATAATAATTATATTTATATATATATGTGTGTATGTAAATGTATCTATCAGTATTCATGTGAGTAGAATGTGTGTGTGTGTATATATTTATTGGCGCCACTGTGAATACAGCGCATACATATGAAACTACTGGCTAGTCTTAACTGTAGGCTTATGGTTTTGAGCTACAACATTGTTTGGTGTCGAAACCTAAGTAAGTACGTTGTATGCGAAATTTGCATTAGATTCCTTAGAGCCTGTTGCCTAAGAGAGCTAAGCTGAAAGAGTATAACATAAATCAATTCAATAGCAGCAGCTGCTGCTGCTGCTGCTGCAATAATACACATACATATGTAGATTCACACATTGAAATTGGTTGGTTAATACTAGTTGTTGAAGTTGTTGGTAAATTTTCAAATCTCTACACGTAATAGATCTGAAAACGTGCCGTGGGTCGAGCTCAGACATCGGCCGCATCGTTAGCCTCGGTGTCGGCCAAACGGACCAGGGTGACCGTCACCTCGGTGGCAACGCCATTCACTGCCAGCTGCTGATCCCGCCACGGGGTGGTGAGTGTGCGCAGTCGCTGCCTGAAGCTGCCTGGTGTTACAATCAGCTTGTATATGGCCAAGGCCGGTATCATTGTGACCGAGGAGCCGGCTATACTCCAGCCCAGAGCATTTGCCCAATCCGGATAGACATAGTCGCCATAGGTCAGCGGCTCGTAGCCCAGCAGGCCGTACACCGTGATGAAGAGCAAGAAAATGGGCGCCACAAAGCGCCAGCACACCTGCCAGTACATGCCCGGCGGAAAGCCAATCATGTCGCGTATATCATCGCTGAAGCGCTTCGTGCCATAGATCCAGGAGACGGCAATGGCCTCGAAGAACACCGCCACAAGTATGGAATAGCCGGCGGCATAGCGATCCAGCAAATGAAAGAAGTAAAAGCCGCCCTGAGTGCAACTGGCCAGACCCACCACAAAGTACAAGGAAAACAATGCAGCCACGAAGAGCTCACGATTCTTGCGGATCTTCGGAAATTCGTCGCTCAAAGCCGTGATTATAGCCTCAGAGCCACCAAACTGGGAGAAAATGCGAGAGAGAGAGAGAGAGAGAGAAAATGAAATGATCTACTCTGATATATCTTTAAGAGAAGTTAAATACTTACTGAGCTGTCCAGCCCGAGCGTGAGCAGCATCATGAAGAAGATGAGCGCCCAGAAAATGCTGCCCGGCATGGTGGCAATTGCAGCTGGATAGACGACAAACACCAGACCTGGACCCTCAGTGGCCACATCCTCGATTCTCACGCCCGACGTGTGCGCCATGTAGCCCAGCACGGAGAATATCACGAAGCCGGCGACAAAGCTCGTGGCAGAGTTGATGAAACTAGTGAGCAGAGCATCCCTAAGACAAAGACACAGATCACATAAGAAAAGAAAAGAGAAGACTCTGCTGGAAAGTTTGCCTTACTTGTACACATTATTGTGATATTTATTATACGATGCATAGGCGAGCAGCACACCAAAGCCTGGACCCAAGGAGAAGAACACCTGAGTGGCAGCATCGACCCACACCTCGGCCTTGTAGATGGCATCAAAATTGGGACTCAAGTAGTACTGAATGCCCATGGCAGAGCCCGGCAAAGTGATGCCGCGTATCAGCAGTATAAGCAGCACGGCATACGGAAAGAGCGCCGTGAACCAGACCACCTTGCCCGAGGTGCTTATGCCCTTCCACAGAGAGAAATAGCAGATCAAATAGACGATGAGCAGACACAGGGCCATGTCCCAGCGTATTTTGCCCAGATCATGAATGCCCTCACTCTCATTCAACTCAAGTATATAGCGGCTGTAGAACAAAAAGTGCAGAATGAGAGTGTGCATGTGTGTGTGTGTGTCTGTGTGTGTGTGTTTTCTCACTCACTTAAAGTACTCGGAGGCAGCTGACTGGAAACGCTCGACGGGCACAACGGGTGCCAAGCTGGCGAATGTCACATTCGTATATGACTCATTGGCAAAGAACAAACTCTGATTATTGAAGGCATAGAAATCACTCAGATTGCCAACCAAAGGACGCGTATTCTGGGCCTCAAACTGCGTTACATACTCGAGTGTGAATAAATGAAAATGTCGCTTGAATCAATGGACTTTACCGGCTTGCAATTGGGCGTGTTCCATAAATTATTGCACGATGTCCAGGGCAGCACGTTGGTAAATGAGGCGAAGAAGAAACGCAACGACCACGCAATGATCACATTGTAATAAAAGTCCACATAGAAGGCAATTAGCACAACTGCATAGCCAATGCCTGGAGGATTGTGAGTTTTGTTTAGCATGGAAAGAACACGGCGTATGCCCAGTTACTAGTTACCCTTGAACAGCGGCACCAAACGGCCCCAGCATGTGATGGCGCCCTTACGATTGTGCTGTCCCAGCGCCAGCTCCATGTAGAACAGCGGTATTCCACCCACAACCAGCATAATGCAGTAGGGCACAAGAAAGGCGCCTGCAAAAATATATACAAAATCATAATTATATTAAAGTGAAACTTATATATTTTTAATAAGTTGCAACTATATAAAATATATATTTTTTTAATATATTAAATATGAAAAATATATATAGGAATAAGAATAAGATTAATACTTTTTCTGTTCAAGCTCAACTTGGCTTTCACGCTATTGACATTAATTAGCGCGCTTCTCGATTTGCATAAATCCAATACAAATTTATTTGTTTGTTGAGATTGTTAATCATATTATACTCAAATATGTTTGACATTCTCTATGAATATATTTTTCATTAAACTGAATGAATTCACAAGCTTAATTGACATTCATTTGAATTCAGAAATTTCATTTAAATTTAAAAAAATAAAACAATATTTAGGCATGATTTGAAGAGTTGAAGAGCTGCAATAGCCTGAGAGATGACATATATATTCTTTATGTATATTTGAGTAGAAATTACATGCTGATATTATAATGACTATGAAGATCAACATGATTATGATAATAATGCTGACAAACATGAAGAGGATAACCAACTCTGAAGGTCAGCTGGCTGCCTCTATAGAGTGCGAGAGCGACTGAATATCGACCTCAACTCTTGGCGTTGCTCTGAGTTAGTTTTTACACACGAACGATTGATTGGATGACCTGTTAGAGTAGCTCTTGTTGACTCCTATGAAGTCTCTTCCATGTAAATTGCTTGACACACACATACACACACACACATCTTTACCGATCTTCTCCAGCTCATAGCTCTTGAAGCATTCCTGATCAATCATAGATGCATATAGTTTATATAAATCTTATTTCACAAACTATATACTATCATTATCTATAATAATGTTAGTTTCAAGCAGCAATCAAAATTCTAATAATAATCTGATTAGCATAACATTGTTCAATATCTGACCGCTCTTAAGTTCAATTATTAAAACAATCATGAGCTAGAAAACTGAGTTTGCCAGCAACAAAGTTCGATTGGGCAGTGCCATGGCGCTTTGATTAAAGCCCAATCGAGTTTTATAATATTTAACAACACCCGAGGCACTATAAATATTATGAATAACAATGTGTATGATGGGTGTGTCTATCTCTGTGTGTGTGGGAAAGAGTATGAGTGTGTGATTGACCCGTGTCAGTGTCTGTTTCTGTCGCTCTATACACACACACCAGCTCACAGATACACACAAAATCAAATTGTTTCACAAGTGCCACTCTAAGGACATTTTAAAAACATTAACAGCATCCCGGCTGGCAATGGGACAAGCATACACACGTACTTACATAAGGACATGGGCACACACACACACACACATACAGAGAAAGCGATGTCTCTCCTTTCCACTTTGCTCTGTACTGAGCTGGCCTGCTCTGACTCTGACTCTGACTCTGACTCTGGCTCTGGCTATGGCCACGGCTACGGCTCGGCTTGGCTGTCTCATGCAGTCGACGTGGTCGGTTGGCTCTGCCTGCCCGGGCAATTGCTAAAGTGCCATCGATACTTTGTTGAGTGACAGCGGGGCGTTTTATGATTTGATTATGTCTATTAGCAGGCAAAGTGGGCGACAAAGTCGTCGACAACTACGACGACAACGGCAACAACGGCCATTATGCATATTCGCACACACACACACACCCACACCCACACACACATACAGCCATACATCAATGTCTGTATAACTGAAGAATAAAAAAAAAACCGTCGCTTGAACACTGTGCTGTCAATTATGTAGAAAATGTAAAACAAAACGTAAAATAATACCTCAGAAGATAAGGATCTTAAAATCAAATGCAGCTATGTTGCTCTGCTGCTGAAGCTGTAATTTCCGTCGCCTCGCCCACCACTTCCGGTTTTCCCAGGACTATTTTTAGCACAAAGAAGCGTACAAAATTGATTACCCTAATAAACTTACAATTAGAGAGCGTTTGCCAAATAGATAGATATGTATGTCAATCTATTGAAGTTGAAGAAGATGAGAGCAAACATTATGACATCGCATTAAGAGCTTCAA
This sequence comes from Drosophila borborema, assembly GCA_030914335.1. Classification (NCBI taxonomy): domain Eukaryota; kingdom Metazoa; phylum Arthropoda; class Insecta; order Diptera; family Drosophilidae; genus Drosophila; species Drosophila borborema. The sequence continues at coordinate 14,256,834 of JAUESP010000303.1, read as the reverse complement.
ATTAACTGATTTTAGCATGATATTAGCAATTGAGGAATATATATATATATATCTACTTGATTTGATTTATATTCATTTTTAATAAATGCCAAATGCTGATTTTTATTGAATAGAGTTATATGTCTTCATAGAAGAATATTGAATATTGAATATTGGTAACCTATGATTGTATATTCATTTGTTCATTCATTTATTCATGATGACTGTCTAATTCACATCAAGAGTATCTTCTTATATATAACAAAAATGTACTTAATATAATATAATAATATTATTTTATATTTAGAAGCTACATGATTCCATTTAGCTACTTAAAAAAAACTGCTAAAGGTTAAATTAAACAATTTGGCTGTGCTCAGATAATTTGCAGAAGAATGTCTGTTTAGTTGTCTAGTTTAAAAAAATATATATTTTTCTATTAATAATATTTAAGAAAATATAAAAAACTGTATAGTTCATAAATTTATGGTATGTATATAAACTTTCACAATTTTCATTATAATTTAATAGTATATTGAATTGAATTCATTGCCATTTTCTGGAACTTCAACATTGTTTTAGTTTCCAAATCAAGCCAGAAATAAAATAAGTATGATAAATTAATATTAGTTATGTTATGTTAGCTAGTTAGTTTGTTATGTTATGTTATGTTATGTTATGTTATGTTATGTTATGTTATGTTATGTTATGTTATGTTATGTTATGATATGTTATGTTATCTCATATTGATGTTATCTCACTTGCTCTGCACAAGACCCTTCACTTCTTTTCGTTTTGCTTCTCTGCTCAGCGCCTTGAGTTGAATTATTCATGTGAGTCTCTTTTAACGAACATCGTTCGTTCAGCAAGTGAGCACACACACATGCACAAATTCGGAGCGAACGATCGCGATCGCGAATGAACTCGTTGACGAACCGATGCCAGCGGTTGCTCACTGAGTATTTTCTCAATGTGAGTGAACGAGTTTTATTTGCAGACAGCGTGAAATGGTCAACAGTTATTTATATAAAGAACTCAGCCTCTCATCTAAGATAAGAGACAGAAATTTAAAATGAGTCGGATCCTCAGCAACTATCAATGCCATGTTCACACTTGAAGAGAGAATCTTAGAACCTAAACCCGAGCTCCCCTTTAAGCGACTCGCAATAGAAGTTTTCATTCTTATTGGCTACGAAATATTCATAAATGTATAAAAGAATATTAAGAATATAATTTATTATGCTATCTAATATCATAAAATATTGAAACATGCATAAGAATTCTTCATTTCTGCCCCTTGCATAAACAACTAAAGCAAACTATCACATTTAAGAAATGACAAATTCTTCTCTTCAGCAAAGATTATATGACAGTGTCTGTATGTATATTTAATGTATGTCAGCGCATAGAGTCGAGGTATTTCATCTGTTGCTGCTGAGCTGAAAAAGGAGAGGAAAAATTAAATGCCCACTAAGCTGGGAGGGCATTAAAAGCTAATAATCGCAACCTGTGGACGTCGCTGCTGCTGCTGCTGCTGCAACGTTGACTAGGACGATGGCAAGTTAAGCCTGGCAACGGCAACGGCAACAAAAATGATATAAAATGAAAATGAAAATGAAAACTAAGCTGTCACTGATTGAGTGCAATGAAGCGTATGAAATAACAATTTATTTTTTAAGAGCTGAGAAAAAAGCTTGTGGCAAAGGCCAGCAGCAGCAGCAACGACAACAAAATACTATATGAAATAGTCATAAAACTATAAAGGAAAAGGCAACCAGCAAAGGCATTTCCACACACACACACACATGAACGCTCTCACAGAGACCACATATATCCTGATTTACGAATGGAAAATTCATTTCAACGCCTAAGTGCCGCCGTCAAAACGTGTGCCGCACATGAATTTCCAACAATGCGTATTATGATATATATATATATTTATATGTCTTGATTTTGATGTGCCTGATACATATATACATATGTGTGTGTGTGTGCGTCGGCAACAATAAAAGCCTAGAAAGCATGTCCTGCCCCATGCTTAGTCACTCGCTGTCAGATTGCGGCAAAGGAGGTAAAGGAGCCCAAATGCGATTATGACTGCCAGATTTAGTTGTCATACAAAAGCACTTAACTTTGAAATTGTTTTGAATGATGGCGTTGCCAACGAAGATCACAAGTCTAAGCATATGTATCAACATATGCCCTCTCCCTCTCTCTGGCTCTCACTCTCTCTCTCTCGCTCTGGACTCTGGGTAATTTGGTCTAGGAAGTACGCACTTATCACCACCCTAACCACACCCAAGGCAAGAGTAGCCCGCATTTAATGGCAGCACTTCGCACGCATTTTCCCCAGCACTTGTCAAAGTGTTAACAAGGCCAAGTCACTTGTTATGCGGCAGCTCAGCTCGAGTGAGTTCCTTGGCGCTCAATGATGTGTAAAGCCTTATAAATGATTTTGTGGCATTGTTCGTTGGTGCTGGCAACTGTGTCCTGCGTCGCCTAATTGGCCAATGGGACAGTCGGCTGGGTTAAGTGAACTCTTGCAGATAAAAACAAAAAGAAAAAAGAAAATACGACTCTGAACTCTGAACTTACCACCGCCATTTTTGTAGCACAAATAGGGAAATCTCCAGACGTTTGCTAAATCGACGGCGAATCCAATAACCGATAATAAAAAATCCACCTTGCCGCTCCATGTTTCACGTTGATCGTTATTGCTATTGTTATCGTTGTCATGTGGCGTGGGCGTCTTTGCTATTTGTCCGGTCGGTGACATCGCCGTTGCGACGATGTCCTAATCCCTGGCCAAAACGTCGTCGTCGTTGTCGTCGTCCCTTTAGTTGCCGTCGCCGTCGCCGTCGTCCGCCAGCTCTGCGTTTGTTGAACAATAAATGCAAATGTGAAAATTAGTTTTTGGATTACATATTTAATTGCAAATGCTAGATTAAACCTCAATCATGGTTTTTCACCTTTTGCCACATATTGAAAATATTTCGCATGTTTGTGGCAGACGACAATTTCGATGCGCTGCTTGAGTGTTTAAGCCGACACTTGATGCTCAATTGAGCTCACAGCAAGTGTGTGTGTGTCTGTGTGTTTGTGTGTTGGTGAAATGTCCATAGCACTTGAATTCTGTTTGGCCACGACATGCTCTCTAGCCCAGAGCTTCAAGTGCTTGTTCGTATATTACGCATACGACGTGTGGCGGCCGCACACACAAACACTTGACAATTACAGCACAAAAACCAAACGATTCGCACATAAAGCATCGGTTGGCCCATCGACAAATCTCAGTTTACTTTCATTGTACTCAAGCATGTTGCACACCACATTTGATCCATATATAAACTCATGTATATATATAGATATGTGTCAGTGTGTGTTTGTGTGTGTGATTTTTCTCTTTTAACTCTTAACATAATTAATTGCTCCAATTAAATGTTCGCGCATTAGCTTAATTTAATACTGAGAGCTGAGCTGAGCTCAATTGAAGACGAGCTAGTCGCACGATTCAATTAAAAGAATTAGCACAGCTGTAGCTCTAAATCTGGATGTCTAAATCAGTTAATGCTATTTTTATAAAAATTGTAGGCCTTTATTTAGTTAGATGTAATTATTGACCCTCTTAGATATCATGAAAGATTTTATAGCTCGACTATTATATTTTTCAGTTTTAACTAAGTGAGACTTTTTGTTAATTGTTGTAGAAAGAATAATACAACACAAAGAACAAAAATAAATAGAAATTTTTATTTTTAATATAAATTATATATTTTTGACCCTGCAAAATATCATAAAACATTCTATATTTCGACTCTTCCAATGCAAATTAAAGTAAACTAAAATGTGTTTTTTAATGATAATTTTTGAGACTTTTTGTAAGTTATTAAAAAAAGAATATATAAATAAAATAATTATAATAATTTTTCTAACTTCTATAGAATAATTATAATTTTTTTTTTCAAATATAAATGAACAATATAAAACATTTCCCTAATTTTGTGTGCGTAGTATAACCCAGCCATTATAATATCAACTGATAATAAAGATGCTAATGATGCTTGTAATATTTAATAGACTTGTTCAACAAATGAAGCACAAAATATATATTATAATTCATGCAAATTTTCTGACACGCTAATTGAACTTTTTTTAAATAAATTTGTAAATTCATTCGATGAGAACTTTAATTACTCGTGTGGCGCTATGTGACTATGAAATTATAGTAAATAGATTTTCTGATAGTTACGCAAAAATATTTATAAATATGCAGAAAAAAAATATATAAAATATTAAATATAAAATATAATATAATATTGTCATTATTACAATGCAAAAAATAATATTCTACAAACTCAATATTTAATTTGAATATACAAATCTAATAAAAATGATTTTTTAAATTAGAAAATGTTTATTAAGTAAAAATAATAAAAATAATATATACTTTTTTATTTTGAAATGTTTAATAAAAAAAAATAAAAAATTAAATTAAATTAATTTTTATATAAAGAAAGAAAAAGAAAAGTTGAAAGAAAAAAGTATTAAAATTAATTTTACTCAAAATGTAATTGGGTCAAGAGTTCAGCTCATATTTAATTTATTTCAATAGCAATTCAGAGTTAAGCCACAAATAAATTAATTTACAATAAACATATAAAATAAACGTATAAATTATATTTTATAATTACAAATTTTTTATATATTATAATTATATTTTAACACAGAAAATTTGTGATTTTTTCTTTACAATTAAATATTTTACATTTTCTCCACTTTAATTATTTTTCCATAAATTCATCTCATCATAAACTCATCTCATGTTTATTATTTTTTTTTACATTAGGCTAAATAAAGTTTTCTAGTTAAATTAACTACAATTTTTAGTTTAATCACGCATACATACCTGCTGATTTCCAAGTGCTTAGATCACACACTTTTGCCAATCCATATTTTGCAACAACTCTCAAATTCACAAAGAAACTATGCAGAAAATGTTTATGAAAAGCGCCTCAAAATGCCGAGCTCTTTGCGACTATACACTTTAAAAACTACACATATTTTTGCACTATCCGTAGAGCCTCTAACCTATTTAATTTAGCTCACTGAACTAGGAACTGGGGAACAGCAACAGAAACTCACTCACAAGCTGTTGCGCTAACGGTAACATTCAAACGTATGCAGGCAAGTGCTCTATGCCAGTGACTTTTATAGCCTGCGACAAGTGGTTGGCTGCACCTGCACACCCTCCCCACACTCACAAGCACACACACACACAGACACACAAGCATTTATAGCTACAAGTGTATGTGTGTGTGTGTCAAACGCAGCAACTGCTGAAGTTGAACGTCGCATGCGCCAAGGAAACGTCTTCAAAACGGAAGTGACCAATTAGAGTTGCCTTTGTGCGTATGTACGCAAATATATGTTTATGTATGTATGTATGTATGTGTGTGACTGTGTATATGAAGTTTGCATGTGCTAGTGTATGCATGTATTCATATGTATTGTGAGCTTAACATGCTTTATGTTGGCGGGAAGCTTCTGCTCACGAGATGCAGAGCTTTTTTAACAGAGCTCTGTTAACTGGCTCTTGTGCATTGCTCTGCCACTGTTAATTAGCAGAAAATGCATTAGAATGAAACTTTTTGAATTAATAAGAGAAATAAAAAAACAAATTTAAATTATTCTAATATCTGGGCATGACAATAAACAGTTTTATGGCGTTGAAAGAGAAAGAAATATAAATAAACAGACAGATTATAAATATTGACAAAAGCAAACCCAAATATTTGTATCTATGTAGAACATTAACGATATGATCAAAAGTCATGAAAGATCAGCGATCAACACACACACACACATGAGCAATAAATGCGGCATGAGAACTATTAATGTTTTTCTCTCGCAAAGCTCAAGAATGTTTCGAAAAACTGAAAATTATTTCGAAAATGCTCACACACCTAGAATTCAAGTGAAAACGGCGTAAACAAAATGTCTTTTTTTAAACATTTTCTATATGTTTTGCTGGCCAGCGACAAAAGCCGCGAGACTCTCAGCTCGGAGAGCAGTTGGCAACGGGTTTTCATCGAATGCGGCCACGGAAAATGCAGAACTGAAATGAAAGACTAATAAAAAGAAAGAAAGGAAAAAAGAAAATCGCATTGTGATCCGTGCAACGCACTTACTTAATAAAAAAGTTCAAGAGTGAAGACTTCATAAATATGAAATAATCAAATAACAGTTAATCAATGAATATAGTGTATGAAATGATTTGTAAATTAAATCGAGATCTATGAGTGTGTTGCTGAACTGTCGGTTTATGTTATTTTATATAAGAGGCAACGAGCATTATTTTTAATTTCGCTGTTGATAATATGCAAATGTGGTAGGCAAGCGAATAGAAAAGAAACGAGACGAATTTCACAAAAATCACAAAATCCTAGGCAAAACGTTGTCTCAACTAAAACAAAATACATTTCTATTTGCAACTGTAAGAGGCAGAGCTGTCTGTGTGTGTGTGTTAGTGTGTGTGTAGACGGTTCAATTAAATATTTGTTTGACAACAACAATAACAATAGCTGCGACAGCTAACACTATATATCTATATATATATCGGCAACGAAATAACATTGAACTTAAGCCGATTGGCAGCTAACGTGAGCTACAAATATATATATTTCTATATATATATAGCATTAAGTAAATTTATTGTTAAATGTAATTAATTAATAAAAAAAATGCAATTTGGTGCCCATTTTCCAGGAAGTGCCCAAAGCCTCAGCAGAAATTTATCTTTTGCATTTTTTTTGTTAAACACGCATAAAGATTCAAATAGGCCGACAAAGATATATATGTATATGTATATGGGCTGCGCTATATGTACTCTGATTGCCTTTGTGCAGCCGCTATAAATATTTACAACGCGTCGCTGTTAATACGGAAAACCAAATCCAAGAAAGAAAAAAATTAAGAACAAAACAAATAAAAAGCAAATATTTAACTCGAAAATCGTTTCTCTATTTTGTTGTCTAGTGTATGTGTTTAAGCAAAAACTAATGGTCCACTAACTACTATATCAGACCGGGACACTCCACAAACATTCGCAATACCACATAGCTAATACAACCTATGTGAACGAACTGCAGTCAGAATGTCGAAGAGACCGCGAGGGCATATACACAAAATTCGTGAATTCGAATTGGAAAAGGTAATGTGCAGATCAGACTAGACTAGACTAGACTATGGCTAAATTCGTTGTAAATGTTTAAAATGTGCTAGAAGCATTTCCACATGAAATTTTGCAGCAACAACAAGCCCCCCACAAAGTCTAGATATATTTATGAGGCAGTTCAAAGCAGCTGGAGAGTCATCGCAATGGGATTTTTTCCAATTAGAAATTTGTTATTGTAGTTAAGCTAATGTTGAACATTAAAATATATATTCAATTATATATTTTTATGAATATTTAAAGTCTTTGAAATCGAGTGTATAATATATATTTATTTTATTTTTGAATTTATTTATTTATTAACTTCAGATAGGCAAATAATATCTAATATACTTTCAGCTATAATAAAAATTGTGTTTTAATTAAATAAAAATTATTTTTTATTTTTAACAAAATCTGAAGAATAATTGATACCTAAATCTTTACAAAAAGTGATTGTTTAATAAAACTTTGCAATGAAAACTTTAGTTACCTTTAGAATTCATTTTAATTTCTATATATAAATATAAAAAAATTAAAAAAATATATGTATACATATATCAAAGTGCTGAAAAGCAACATGATTTCTACTTGTTAATATGCTTCATATAATAATAAATAATATTTAACAAATATCTCATTTAATACCCAATTTATGGCTGATTGTTAACTAAAGCAACTAAACATATATATTAAAATATATAAATATATATAGTTTAATCTCATATATTATACATTTCAACTTCCTTATGTATTCATTTGTTTGCAATAAAATTGCGTAAAACAATGTGGGAAAGCAGCATAATAATCAGACGGAAAGATTGATAAATGAATAAGCAGACAGGCTAACATATAAATGTATTGACTCAATCCATTGGCCAAAGAGAAACATTTTGCATATGCAGTAATTCAAATAATACAAAATATTTTGAATACGCTTCAATGGGATTTGAGGCAAATTAAGAAAAGAGCGCAAAATAAATATATATTCGAATTTCGTTTTATTGTTTTGGGCACGTGTTTTGGCTTATGTTATAGATATATGTATATATACAAAATAAATGTATTCAATTATAAGAAATACATATATATATATATATATATATATATATATATATATATATATATATATAAATTTTATATATTCATTTTCAATTACTATTGCTATTTTTCTAGTAAACATTAAGTTTTACTAAATAATTTATTTCCAAACAATTGAATTGAAATAGCTTTTGCAGGTCATTTGTACTTCGGTTAGGCTATAAGTTTTGAATTTTGTTTCAATTGGCACAAGGCCAGAAATCTCTTCGCTCAGCTAATAGTTAACGTGCCCCGAGCCAGAAGGCAAGGTATGGGAAAACGAACTCATTTTATTGGGCAGCAAACAGCGAATGTCAAAAATAGAGTAACATTAAATATGTCTGGTCTCACGACTGCGATATATATATGTGGCTATATATTGGGCAATTATCGAACCGTGTCATGGAGGTGCAGTTAGCCAGTATTTGGGGCAGGTACTAAACATCTGCTCTAAAGCAAAGCACACATGCAAAGCAAAGCAAAGCAAAATGAATCCAATTTGTATATATTTTTGGCTGCATTCAGATCCAACTGGTGGATGAGTTCGATATCATACAAATTGTTGGCGAGGGCTGGTTCGGCAAAATCTTGCTGGTGGAACATCGCGGATCTCAGACAGAAATGGTGCTCAAGGCAGTTCCCAAACCATATGTCACCCTGCGCGACTTCTATCGTGAGTTCCACTATGGACTCCATCTGGGCGTGCATCGGCACATTGTGACCACGTATGACGTGGCCTTCGAGACGGCTGGCTTCTATGTGTTTACCCAGGAGTATGCACCACTGGGTATGTATGCGAGTGTGCCATTATATAATGAGCAGGATTTACAGCATCTGTGCTCTCTTCAGGTGATCTGACTTCAAATGTAACAGAGACAGGTGTGGGTGAGGTGTACAGCAAACGCATAGCTAAACAATTGGCCTCCGCCATAGATTACATGCATTCAAAGTAAGTAATATATGCAAAATGAATTAGCTATAGATCAGAATAACATACATACATGTATTCTTTAAACTATATCATATTTACTATACTAGGCAGTTATATACAATAAATATAAAATATGTATTTGTTTATAATTTAGCAAACATCATAAATACAATTATGTATGTAAAAGGCAATGAGAGATGTGTTAGAGCCCATAAAAATTAAATATATTTAACACATTAAACATGCAGCGCCTATGAGATAAATATATATGTATATATATATACATATGTAGATCATGGCAAACAAGTGATTTAATATACGTATGTAACTACATACATCTGTCTGTCTGTCTGTATATATCTCATCGTCTGTCTGTTTGTAATGTATGTATATATGTCTTTATATCTGTATTTCCGTCGGTCTGTCTGTCTATTTGTATGCCTATCTGTCTAACTGTATGTCTATCTGTATGTCTGCATGTTAAAATATATGTCTATCAGTATATTTCTGTTTCACTGTATGTGTGAGCGAGCATCTACATTGAATTATGCATTAGTAGTAGTATAAGAGAGCAGCTCAAGCTGATCTGCTAAAGTATACGTGGTCCGCGTCTCACTCACGATTCATATTTAAAGAGAGCGCATTCGTATGCTTGAGGCAGCCGCAAGTGCCTCTCTGATTGGCTCTACCTAATCGTTCGTGTGTAAAAACGAAGTTAGAGCGCCACTTCAAAGTGGAGTTCGGCTTTGAGTGGCATTTGTCCTATATATAAAGACAGCCTGCGGCAGCATTTCTTCAGTCGCCTTCAGGAGCCCGCCTGGTGGTCAGTTCTTCACAGCAGTATGCGTATGTCCGCGTCTCACTCACGATTCATATTTGAAAAGAGCGCATTCGTATGCTTGAGGCAGCTGCAAGTGCCTCTCTGATTGGCTCTACCTAATCGTTCGTGTGTAAAAACGAAGTTAGAGCGCGACTCCAAAGTGGAGTTCGGCTTTGAGTGGCATTTGTCCTACATATAAAGACAGCCTGCGGCAGCATTTCTTCAGTCGCATTCAGGAGCCCGCCTGGTGGTCAGTTCTTCTTCTTTGGCGTGTGGTAAAATTTTAATTAGTTAATAATTATAATAAATTGTTAATAATAGTTTGTAATCGTATTATAAGCAGAATTGTATTTGTTATATTTACCGCTTTAAACTATTGCTATAAAAATGTTAATTTTATTAAGTTAAAATGATCATTATGTTGTTGATCATTAAGCAAATGATCACTAAATCATGTAAAGGAACTCAGTAGTATTTAGTATTAACATATAAATAATATAGTCGGCATATGGAGTTGAATTTGTAAGAAGCTCTTCATATGTAAGAACTTTGTATATCATAAGACATTGATTGACTGTTGCTTCTCTTGAATTTTATTTTTAAAGTATTACGATTTTTAAATAGTATTTATTTTATTGTTAGACAGTTATTTTTAAAAATAATAAATAATATTTAATTATGTATTGAATACAAATATAATCTAACTAACTAGTACAGCCTTGAGCGCCATTTCGTTGTTAATAATTATCTTTGTTAATAAACATTCTCTAATTGTCTCTCCTATTTCTTACAGAGACATTGTGCATCGCGATATAAAACTTGATAATGTGCTCATATATCGCTCAGATTTTCAACGTGTGAAGCTCTGTGATTTCGGGGAATCCTATCAAACTGGTACCGTAGTGGAAAGGCGCAACGAATGGCTGCCCTACAGTCCGCCAGAAGTATTAGAAGTCAAGCCCGAAGGCACCTACAAGTGAGTAATATTATAAAGATAATTCCATTAATTATCCACATTAATATACATTTATTGTTATTCCCATTCCAGAGCCGATCCCAGTCACGATGTTTGGCAATTTGGCATCGTCATATTCGTCTGCCTGACGGGCTGTCTGCCCTGGCAGAAGGCATCCTCAGAGGATCCGCGCTACGTGCGCTATCTGGTGTGGCAGGGCAGCATGATGATGATGCCGCTCCGACGAACCCCCAAGCTTTTTAAGGTGAGCTATACGAGATCAAGTTTCCTAATTGCTCAATATACATCGATATCTCTTCTAGCTGCTAACATCGCGCGCGCAGCGCATGTTTAAACGTTTTCTGGAGCCACGCAGTGGGAACAGGCCGAAGAGTCTGGGCGATTTGACCAAATTCATGGACGATCGCTGGTTGGCCAAGACGGCGGAGAAGGAGATGGCCGAATATGAAACAGACGAACTATGCCCCTCTATGTATTCCTTTCACAGCAGTCCCGACGAGAAGAATCGCCTGCTCTACACATTGGCTGACTGTGGCATCGAGACGAATGTCGATCGCATGCAGAAAAAGAATCGCATAAAAGACTGGATAGAGTCGTCCATAATCACAGAGGAGGATGAGGTGAGTTCCAACAAAGGATTGACTCATGCCATGCACACAACAATTCACTTTTCTATTGCAGGAGGAGAACGAGGAGACCAATTCGGCATCGCCGTCGTCGTCAGTTTCGCGCGAACCCGTGCCCGGACACATCTCTTCTATACGACAACCCCAGCAGCCGGAGAAAGTCAAGGAAATCAAGAGTACCCTGAAAGATGCCACACAAAAGCACTTTGATCCACGAACGGGTGCACTGCAGCAGGGACCCAGTGAAATGGGAATGGCCATGCACTCGTCCAAGTCCGTTAATTTGGCCTCAACATCGACGCTCAACAATGCGGACAGCATGCTGACCCTGGGCTCCAGGCAGGATATGCTGGCCAGCAACCTGACCATTTACAACTCTATGGAAATGGAGCTGAACCGCCTAGGTAAGGGTCAGCCAGCACTTCTCCAAGTCGACGGCTTTCTAAACCAGTCACAGAGCAGCAGCCTACTAACCTCGCTCAATGAGCCGCACATTGTGCACTCCACCACTCCTGCTAAGAACTCCATTGGTGTCGGCACCCGGGCGTCCACCAAGAGTATTCTCCAACGCTCCAAATCCGACTCGTTGCAAGCGGCCATGTACACCAGCATGCCGGCCATAGACAACGCCAACTCCTACACCGCTTTTAACAACAATAACCTAAGCCTGCCGCCCCTGCAGCCTCTGCAGAGCAGCCAGGTACCCAATGGCAGCGCCTTCTTTATGGGCGGCAATAGCAATATTGGTAACAAAACTAATCAGAGCAAGACGGTGACCTTTACGGGCTTGACTAATGCCTTCCAATCGCTTGCGCAACTCCCAGTGCTGTCTAATCCAGTAGCGCCTGCTGCGGTGCCTCCTGCAATGCAATCGAGTTACTTTAATCACTTCCACAATGATTCTCAAGTCAAAGACAGCGCATACGGATCGGCCGACGTGAACGACACTCTGAAACCAATTCATCTCAATGCCAGCAATAATACGTCACGGCAGATGGTTTACAATGGGGCACGAGAATCGAACTCGAATATGAAGGACACGGCCTACGACCGTGTGGTGGTCACCAACAGCAACAGCGCGCGAAAGCGAAGATAGCTTTAGCTACATATAAATCCATACATTATATATATATATACAATTTGCAAGTTCCAATAAATATTAAACGTAAATTTGTTAACACACTCCTGTTTACTCTGTCTGGGCATAGGTGATTGAAAGGCAACATTACGTTCTTAAAAAATTACGTTTCCTTTATTATGCGTAAAATCCAAAAACCAAGTCCCAGCCCACACAAGCAGCCGAAGACTCTGCTGCAGACGAATCGCCGCTTACTTGAGGGGAATAAAACGTGAGCTGTGGGTGGCACCAATACCGGGACGACCGTGCTTGACGGGCTTGTAGGTCAACGCGAATTCACCCAAGTAGTGGCCAATCATTTCAGGCTTAACTTCGACCTGATTTTAATAAACAATATTATTTATCACACTCAATTGCAAATATATAAGCTTAGACTCACCTGGCCGAAGTCCTTGCCATTGTAAACGCCAATGATGGAGCCGGTCATCTCGGGAACAATGATCATGTTTCTCAGATGAGTCTTCACAATCTCTGGTTTCTCATTTGGTGGAGCCTCCTTCTTGGCCTTGCGCAGCTTCTTGATCAGAGCCATTGGTTTGCGCTTCAGACCGCGAGAGAAACGCCTGCGAGCGCGGCTGTGCATCAGCTCCACCAACTGGTTGCTGCGCACGAACGGGACAGAATAAACAGTTAGGTTAGTTTTGGGACGCCGCTTGATACCGAACACTGCTACTTACTTGGGCATATCCAACAGCTGGTCCAAGTCCACACCACGGTAGGTGAACTTCTTGAAGGTACGCTTCTTCTTAAGAGTTTCATCAACTTGCTGTTTGTGTCAAAATACAAAGAAAAACAATGGGTATTTATTAGCACAATTGTTGGTTGTCAATTTTGCATACAATGTATCACTCAAAACTCTAAAATAATATTGACAACCATGCGCAGCGTATTGGATATTGTATATATTATAAACTATTGCAATTCTGCACACGGATGTAAAATATTTTTTTAGATTTTTGCACAAAAATTACATCGGCCATCTTGACGATTGCAGTCTACGGAACGGAAAGAAACATACCAAGCAGTGATGCCACCAGATTCAAAATAATGGAGCTACCAGACTTTACACCGGCTTATTGTACGTCTGGTCACATTGCCGTAAACCAGTAATGCGTCAATTATTTTTAAATAAAATAGTATAAGGTACTTCAATTAATTTAAATTGATTACCGAATTTATATGTTATTTATATACGTTAGTACAGTAAAAATTCAATTTAATTGATGACATTTTAAATATATGGCTTATTGTTTACTTATCTAACAGAAATCACTATTAACGTGACTCGTACAATTCGTATTGTCACGCACACATCCACAACCGCATCAGCTGTGCAGAGTTTGATGAACAGAAACCCAAACAATGCTGACGTTACCAAAATTATGTTTTAAACGACAAACGAATTCAACAAACGTAAAATGTGCACAATTGCGCAGCGAAATTTCCAAATGAAATAGTATCTAATGCGTTTCGTCACACTATTCGTTAACCAGCAAAATCACACACCAACTGCCTTAGATTTCAACTACAATTTGTTTCTGCTTGAACAACTGGCGCCTTCTTATTGTGATAACAATCGGCCCCCAGGTAAGTGTTAGTGTGTTTGCCCCCGCGATGTGTTGTGTAAAGCTATCTCTTTGTTTCTTTTGTTTTGCCTACGCACACAGGTACCCGGTTGCGCAGCTAACAAAAAAACTAGCTGTTCTACTTATTTAGCAACTTCGCTCAGCTCATTACCAAACGGAGGTGAAAGCGAATTGCATCATGTTCGCGCATTCGGCCCATGTTATGACGCTTGCGAATAGCATAATTGGTGTCGGCATCTTGGCCATGCCATTCTGCTTCCAGAAATGCGGCATTATTTTGTCGATTGTTCTGCTGATACTAAGCAATTGGATAACTCGTATCTGTTGCCATTATCTGATTAAAACATCGCTGCTGACACGTCGCAAAAGCTTCGAAATGCTTGGTCTTCACGCTTTCGGCACATCCGGCAAACTTCTGGCGGAGCTTTGCATCATTGGCTATCTGATTGGCACATGCATCACATACTTCGTGGTCGTCGGCGACCTGGGACCACAGATTGTGGCCAAGCTTCTCACATTGGAGATTGCGGAATATCAACATTTGCGAACCTTGGTCATGTTTGCTGTCACCGTCCTGTGTATTGTACCGCTGGGCATGTTGCGCAATGTGGACAGCTTATCGGCTGTATGCACTGCCTCCATTGGCTTCTACGTGTGCCTCATGCTCAAGATTGTGCTCGAGTCCGAGTCGCACATTGTGGCCAACGATTGGCCTGAGAAGGTCGTCTACTGGGAGCCATCGGGTGTACTCCAATGCCTGCCCATCTTCAGCATGGCGTTGGCCTGCCAAATGCAAGTATATTTTGAATTCAATTTAAATTCTATTTGTAACGAAAATCTCTCTTTGCTTGCAGGCAACTCTTTGAAGTATTCGGCAGTATTAATAACCAAAGTCTGGACAAGCTGAATGGCATTGTGCGCAATGCGACCTGGATTTGTACACTGGTGTATATTGCTGTCGGCTTTTTTGGCTATGTGGCTTTCTGCACGCACAGCTTTTCAGGTATATTCTATTTAATTGTGATCTTCTAAATGCTAAATCTAACACCTTTTTCTATTGCAGGCAACATCTTGGTAAATCTATCACCTTCGTTCGGCAGCGATGTTATCAAAATTGGATTCGTGCTTTCTATTGCATTCAGTTTTCCTCTGGTCATATTTCCATGCAGAGCCAGCATTTATTCCTTGCTGTATAAAAAGGTAAGAGAGTAAATATATATATAAATACTAAAAATTAAATATCAATTATGATTTCAACAGGGTCACATGGAGAGCAGCAATTATATACCCGAGCAGCGCTTTCGCTTGATAACACTCTTCATCGTCTTCTTCTCGCTTTGTGTGGCGCTCGTTATTCCCTCTGTTGAGCTCATCATTGGCTTAGTGGGCTCTACAATAGGCGTTGCTATATGTATTATGTTCCCAGCGTCGAGTTTTCGTCAAATCATCAGAAAGGAATCCACGGAGCGCACCTTGGCCCAATTTGTGTTTGTCAGCGGCTTTTGCCTAATGATACTGGGCACATATGCCAACCTTAATGCCATCGATGCTCAGAGCTCTGGCCCGCAATTCTATGGAGTGCAAGTAGTCACACCATTATTGACCAACGATATCCCACCACCACCCGCTGAGGTTCCTAATTTACCAAACTCGGAAATAATCAAAAACCTAGTGAAAACCAATGAGGCTGAAGTCAAAGAAGTATTAGGAAAACTGGAAGACAGCAAAAGTGAACGGGGCAAAGATAGCATAAATCTTGTCGAGAAACCAAGCATTGTGCTCGCTGTTTCCGATAATCCACCGATGCCGCCACTGCCCGTTGACGAATCCCATGGAGTGGATTCGAAAAACGAACCACCACCAGAAAAGTCTGGAAGTTTAACCAAAGAAGAACCCCAACCAGTTGCAGTTCCAATTGCAAAAGAAGCAAAAACAGTTGTCAAGAAAAACTTGACAAGAGCAGAGGATGTGGCTGCAATGAATGTGGCTCCTGATAAGCAGGAAGTTTCACAGCCAATGAACATAGCTGCACAGCAGACGATAGATGGAGCAGCCATTAAAAAGGAGGAGGAAATCACGGCCGAGGAGCAAAAAGATAAAAGGAATGCTGACGATTTGCTTAAAACAGAAAAAGAACTTAAGGAGAAAATGGAAAAATTAGGTCGCACCGTGGACAAGCTGAACGCGGAGCTGGCCAAACAAAAGCCACAGAGTGCAGATACAATGAAATTGTTGGAACGCAGCGTCGACAAAATAAACGATCAATTGGCAAAACAAAGCCCCAACGATCCGAAACCATTGGCTGTGAACGAACTGGCTGAAGCACTGAATCAGGTCAAAGAAACCAATCGTCTGCAAGATGTCAAAGACAAAAGAGATGAAAAGTCACAAATGAAACCACAGGAGTCACAACAGCAACTGCAACTGCAACTGCAACCACAACCACAACTGCAACCTCAACCTCAACCTCATCCTCAACCACAGCTGCAGCCACAACCTAGTGAGGTCAACAACACAATAAAGGAACGTAAACCTGCCTCGCTCTTGGAAATGCTGACGGAAAACGCTCACGCGCGAGAGGAACAGGAAGCGCACGCTGGTGTCTTTGAGCCGCTTTCTTACAAAACGGGCGAGCTGCATACGAATGCGAGCGCCAACGCGCCGCCATTGGTTCAACGGCTGCCGCTGCCTTTGGCGCTGCTAGCCAATTCAACGAAGGCACAAGTTAACAGTAGTTCCTTAGCTGCCGAGCAGGTGGCCAACAAATCACTCGATGTCGAGAACGTGGAGGCCATTAGGCGCGAGTTGCTGCAATTGAAGGAGCAACAGGTGATGACGACGACGATGGCGGCACAGCCTGCGGTGCGTGTGAAACGCGATGCCGATGGCAATGGAAACTGTCTTCCCGAACCCCAACTGAACGAGGTGAAAAGCGGCGGTTTGATTGGTCTCGCTCTGCAAGTAGAGAATATGGGACGCGAACTAAAGTCCGTTAAAGATGATGATCTCGAGCGAACGACCTCCACACCCAACACAGACACAGACACAGTTGATAGAAGGCTAACAAGTGCGCTAAACTGAACTGCAAGCACTATGTGCATCAGAAGATGATGTAACTGGATGTACAACTCCAGTATAATGTTCACCGGGCCAATAAGCTTTATGTATATATAATAACTTATTTATATTGAAGAAAATGTATTAATTTAGTATTTAACAGAAGATGCCCCTATATAGTTATATAGAAAACTATTTATACAAATTGAATGTTTCAATTGAAAAACTAATTGTTCTAAGACTTGACTTGAAATTTATGATATATATGTATACCTATAAAAAACGGAAATGAAGAAGATTGGAAATTTTTCTTACTTTACGTAAATCCAATATTTTATATCTAGGCAAGCTTAGATTTCCTATTAATTCGTTCATTGAATATTTGTTAGAATTTATTTGAAATATGCGCACAGTTAGTTTACCTGCTTAACATTTGGCTTAAATTGCAGCTGAATATACCTGTTGAAGTATCATTATTAAATGAATTTGTCATACAATGTGCTGTAGGCAAACTTATTTGATAATTACTCAGTGTTTATTTCAAATGTTAAGCAATAGCCCAAATTTTTAATCAAAATTGTGCAGTTTACGTAGGGAATCGAAACAGAGAAGTATCAGCATGTCGATCGTTTTGGATGTTGTACAAAAGATCGTTTTATATAGCGCCTACGAGCTGACTTGCGCCGCCGCCGCACAAGTTTTCCACAGATGCCGCATCGTAAGTGAAACAAATTGATTTTAAATATAATTAATATCACTAAGATTAATTGTTAGATAAATGCAAGGAAATTTGCAAAATTTAAAATTGCAAAATTTGCGGATAAAAAAATGATGGCCTTTGAGAAACCCGAGCCGCCAGACGCAGCTCTAGAACGTATCAAAGTGGAGCCCAGGGCTAGCAGCCAGCAGCTGCTGGACTCGCCCTATACGGACTTCAGCTACAAGAGCAGTGGACCCATTTGCCCGCCACAGACTTCGATGATGCGCATAGCCAGGGACAGCTACTTCTCGTAGACTCGCACATAGAAACAAAAGGCAACTGATCGCATAGATAAAATAACTTTAATAGAGAGTATGGATGATCCACAACATGGATAACAAATTGAACAACTAACTTCATCCTTTGTAGCAGCTACCATTTAAGTGTGTAATTGGATTTTTCTTTTCTTTTCTTTTCTTTTCATTTCTGTTTTGTATCAATCAGAATAATAGTTTCTCTGCTAACGAGAGATTCGTTGAGTTCGCATTAAGATCATTTGCCTAGCAGTCGGCGCCGAGTGCGTGCAGATCGTGCAGCACCTCCAGCACGGTGCCCACGCTCCAGGCCTGCGTGCGGCAGGAGTCGTGGCAGTAGCTGCCATTGTCGTTGGTCAGCTCGGGCAGACCGCGCCAATGCGACGTTTGCAGCTCGCGTAGATGTGCCTGCAGGATAGTCCACGTCTCGGCAATGGTCTCGTCCAGGTAGCCGCATTTCTTCGCAAAGATGAGTCGGGCGCGCAGATAGAAACCGATGGGCCACACCCATTCAGGTCCCTGATGATAATTGGCGCCATGCGCCACCGTGCAGTCTGTCGAGTCGTTCGAGTTGTCATAATTGGCTCTGTAGTTCCAGTCATCTGGATCTAGGGTCTTCATGCCCAACGGGCCAAGCAGATGCTTTCGCGCCTTCTCCAGGGCCAGCCAGGCGTTCTTTGGATTGCATAGGTCTGGCGCCACGGTCAGCGTGATGGGGAAATTGCAGCGCAGCTGGAAGTCGGTCCAGTCCTGCGTGGCCCCATAGCTGTCCTTGTAGATGCACTTCTTGTTGGCCACCGAAGTGGTGTCTGTCTCCTTGACATAGAAATATGCATCGAAGTTTTTCTGTATGCGATCCGCCCACTCCTTGTAGCTCCACTTGGTCACCTCGCCTGACGGCCCCTTGCGCTCCACGCCGCTGTGCGGAATAATCTTTCGCTCACTTAATCCCTGCATGAAACGCAATGCGGCGTACTGAAGCCCAATCAGCTCCACCGCCGAGCCATCGCGTGGCGTGCTGGGTCGTCCACGATTGCCTGCCTTCTCGGACGAGCCCATCTTGTCCATCCAGGTGCCACAGTTGGCGCTATTGCCGCCAAACACAAAGCCCGTCTCTGGATGCACGCCAATGTGATTGTTGAAGCCCTGATCAACCATGTGAGCGTCTATCTCATGACCGGCATTACGCTCACGGTATTGCAATCCTTGGAAGTGCACCTGCAGCGCCTCCTGCATGACATCCTGCAGCAGCTGATCGAAGGCGCCCGGCGCATGAGGCTCAGAATCATCATATGGAAAAATACGTGACACTTTGTCCTTGAGTATGTCAGCACCCTGCGGTGCCTCCTCCACGTACTGGGCAATGCTGTAGAGCCACCACCAGACCGCATCGCGGCAGTTGAAGCGCGGCTTAACGCCATTATCCAACAGATTCGGTATCAAACCATGACGCATGGCCGATGCAAAGCCAATTATGATAAAGCGCGCCTCTGTGAAGCGTCCGGTGAGCAGCATTGTGCCACGCAGTGCGATGAACGTGTCCCGACCCCAACAGCGCATATAGCCTGCAAAGGAAATCCTTAGAGTAAGATAAATAACAGAGAAATCATTTCCACTCACCGGTAGAGAAATGAGGTAGACCCGCGGACAGTGTGACGCACTGCTTGGGCGGCTTTGGTGGGGCAAGCGCAAGGCTAAAACCGGGCAGATTGGCCGATTTGCAGACGGCGAGGAACTGCAACGTAGATAAAGCCAAGGATTGCGTAAAGTTGTGACCATCCCGAATAAAACTGCAATTGAATGGAAGCAATATGCATATAAATAATAATATATATTATATTTTAAACTGATTCAGCACTTACCTGGGCATCAATTGATTGACCTGATTGACCAGAGCATTATAGACACCGCTCACAATAGCATCAAAGTAACAGGGTATGAGGTAGCGTGGCACATTCTTTAAGGGCTCAAAGGTTGCCTTAAACCAAGCGGACAAAGGCTTTAAATCATCAAAGTTGTTCAGGCGATCAGCAATGTAATCTATATATGAGTAGAATTATAATGCATTTTTAATTCAAATTTTAACTCCATATTCTAGCTCACCCATCATCCAGTTGCCGTCACGCAAATTGTTGCACAGCGGATGGCCGAGATCGTCGCGTGGCGAAATCTCTGTCAGCAGCGAGACAAAACCCTGCAGACCGCAATAAACAACGGGTCCAAAGTTGGGTATATCATAAGCGCTGCCACCCAGGCCCAAGTCGCGCTCCTCCTGATCGCAGCTGAACAGCGCGCGATTCAAGGCAGTCAAATCCAATTTGGAGACAATTGCTTTGAGGTCCTCGCACTGAGCACCCGACACGAGACGCAGCGCATTTGTGACCTGCTGCAGGCGATCGAAGCTAAGTCGTGCGCTGGGATGCATGGAGACGCGAATGGCCACCACAGTGCCCGGTCGCAGATTGGCAAAGTTGAGCTGCGTATTGGAGCCGTCGATGTATTGTTTCGTCTCGAACACCTGTGACTTGCTGAGCGGTATATGCTCCTGCAGCGACAACTCGAACTGAGTGAAGCCATTCAGCACGTTGCTGTCCTTCTTGAAGGGTGCCGGACGATCGAACGGTTTGTCGCTCTTCATGGTCAGATTGGCCTCGAGTATGATCTCATCCAAGACGCCCTCAAAGCGCAGCGGCCTCACATAAGTTGCTCCCGCATTGGGATGGGGATAGTTGAAAACTGTATGAGCCACCAGAATGACCGTCTGATGTGTGATGGGCGAGTGGCGGGTTACAGCGACCACATTGGGATCCATTTGATCGACGTACACCTGGCTGAAGCCCTCCTCTGCCAACTGGCCGTGCAGTATATTCAATGCACGCTTGGCAGCAACAATGCCCGTCTTAAAGTCAACGGCTTTGCCCCACTCCTGATACGGACGCTCCTCATCGACCACATGAATCTGAGATGCAATGAGAAACCTTTAAAGAATATTTTTAATTGTAAATGTAAATCCCATTGCGACTTACGTGATGCGGCACCAGCTCGTCGTAGCCGCGATTGCTGCCTGTGGCACAGGAAGCCATCGCCACCAGCGCCGAGGAGGGAAGCAAATCGTAAACCGTTCGCTTCTCAATGGGAGAGGGATTATCGTGCGTCAGATCCATAAAGAGAGCATGCGCCACACTGGGCGCCACATCACGATTGGGATTCGCGTAGAAGCCACCCACAGGTGCGCCACCATAACGATAAACCAAGCGACCCTGCTCATGCGAGTCCCAGGCCGAGAGAGCTTCGCGTATCAGCGACGTAATGCCCAGACGATTGACGAACACATTGTCGGTGCCATCGGAGTTGGTGAAGAGCTCGGCGACGACATACAGCTCGGGATTGATTTTGCGAGCTGCGTCCAGCAGATACTCGGCCACATGCAGTGGCGTCGAGTGGCAGTTGTCCAAGCGGACACCGTCGAAAATGCGCGCTGTTGTCTCGACATAGTCCGTCATGTGCTTCCAGAGGTATGGGCTGTCTTCTGGTCGCTTGCCGAAGCGCAGCTTCACGCTGTCGCCCCAGGAGATGAGCTCACGCTTTATATAAACATTTGCACGACCTGGTTGCTCTTCAGCAAAGTCCAGCAACGGATCAGAGGAGCCCATGACCCAGCCATTGTGGGCCATGAAGAATTCGCCCGCCTTGCCGTACATGTCCGCCTCGATCTCCTTCAGCGACTTGCCCTCGGTGTTGGTGTGCGTGAAGTATGTCATGAAGACTGAATGCTTAATCGAGATCTCACGCACACGCGGTCCGTCGTGCTGGACGCGCTCATAGCGCACGCCAGCCAAACAGTTGTCAATGGCATAGGTGAGGTAGCCCTGGAGCTCGGCACGAATACGCTCGTTGAGCTCGTCGAGATGATGGCGCAGCGTCTCGGCGCATTTGCGGAAACGCGACTCCTCATCGAAACAGTCACCATGAAAAGCATTAAAGATCTCCAATGCCAGCTCAAAATTGATTGTGCTGCCCAAGCGTCGATATGCCGGGTCCTGTATCAGTTGAATCTCCTGGAAGCGGGACTTGTTCGCCACGTTCTTGGGTGGCTCACGAGTACGCACCTGGGACATGAACTCGGTCACATACTTCATAACGTCGCACTGATACAGCTCGTGTATATTGACCTTGGGCAGGTAGACATTATGCAATTGGTACTTTAAAGCTTCCAAATGGCACTCCTGATCGATGACAGCCGGCACGCCCACATGCTCCAAACTGCCCGCAGCAATGTCCGCTCCACACTGCGCCAGCATGGCATCCAGCAGGAAAGCTGGACGCAAATAGGGGCACGTTGCGCACGAGTATGTCGCATCCGGATGCTTGAGCAGCCATTCAGATTCATTAGCGGTGTGATTCAAGACGATGTCACAAATGGAAGCTACCTAAGGAACAAATAGAGCCATTATAATTGTCAACAGCCAACTGGAGCAACTCAAGCACTTACGCCCCACTCCTGGCGACACTTCTTGATAACTTTCTCCACATCCTCAAATGTGACCTTCTCACCCTTTTTAGAGGCAAATTGGGGATTGACGCTGAGCTGATCGCGCAGCGAGTAGCCGGAGCGAGAACCGCCCAGCTCCTGAATGGGCGTAAAATGAATGACATTATAGCCCGACTCCTTGGACACGCGCAGCTTTGCCTCCCACGTGTTCAGTGGACCCAGCAGCTTGGCCATGACCGTTTGACAGCGCACTGAGTTAAGGGGTATTATCTTCTGGGCACCCACGGGACCCACATGCAACGTGGGCTCCACCTGCACATACAAAGCGCCATCTGGCGGAGAGTCTGCTTTGCGTTCCCTGAAACCATGAAAATAAATTAATCTGGATTTATATGGAATATATATGGAACACTTACACATCGGCAAAGCTGAAGTAGAAACGGAATGTGCCTGATATGTTCAGGTTTAGCTCACTAAAGATGTCAGTGTCCACGACATGCACATCCGGATGGCTGTCGCTAGTGATTTGCTGGCCATTCTTAAGCTGCCAGCTGAGCACACGATATTCGGTGCGCACAAACTTCTTGCCCTCGGCCGGGTAATTGGTGTGGAGCAGGATCTTGCGACCCAGCAGAGCAACATCCGGATGAACGCGCAGCTTGGAGCCGCGCTTCAAGCGATAAAGCACATGCTCAGCATTTGTGCCCTCCGCAATGGGTATGCTGTGCGAGTCCGTGTCCTTGCTCATGATTAAAACCTGAGAAGTGTAATTTAAATATAATATATGTATATGGGTAAGTGTGTGTGTGTGTGTGTGTGTGTGTGTGTGTGTGCGTGTGTGTGTGTGTGTGTGAGTCTTCGTATGTGTACATAGATGATTACAGAGATATGCCCCACATTCTATAAAACTGTGCATTGGGCAATCAATTTGATTTGACTCGATTCAATTCAATTCGTTTTCAATGTCACCCCAATAAAATATGATGATCGAGTTGAAATGTTGAAGTATACAAGCTTCATTAAATACAATTAAATAATGGATATTTAAGTCTTCGTTAAGTAAGCCTGGAAAATTGTATATATATTTTTTCTTTCTGCAACATATTTTATCTTTAAAAATTCACACATGATATAGTCCTATGTATATAATTATCTAGGTAGGAAAATTTTAATTATTCTATAATTAATGTAGCTAAACAATTAATTAAACTTTTTTCTATTTTATACTATTTTAATTTAGTAAAATTAATAAAAATACATATAAAAATGCCACCAAAATCAAGTTAAGCTAGAAGAACACTTTAAGAACATTATGAAAAATCTACTTATGCAAACTTTTTTACAGGACTTTATTAGCAGCTCCAATCGAACTTGAGGCAGGCGCCTGGCCTGGCTATTTATAGCAGATTGATTGAGTGATTATGGCAATATAGATAAGAATTACTCAGACACTCACACACAGGCAATCAGTAGTTACAACACCACAGTGGAAGCTACTTTTAAACAATATATATATTTATAGTATATATAATGGATTTTTTAACTAGAACACGAGGAGCACACGGCACTGACTGAAACTGTCGCTGGGCGGCTGCTTTATTAAGTCTGGGCTATGCTTTTTGCCCGCAGCACTTACATAAATAATATTTATTAAATATGCACAAACAAACAAACACACACAGACACACACATGCATACACAATAGACACATATGTATACAGTTGTGTGTTGTGTTTTGTGTCTGTGTGTGTGTGTGTGCTTGTGCATATTTAGTAAATATTATTTACTACATAATTACAATCAGAGATTGTGTAAATACCTCACTGTGGCGCTTTCGTGTGACACCGGAGCCGCTGATGCTACTGCTGCCTGCATTCCCCATAACTCTCGTGGCACTAAGCTTATTCGCACTAATCTTGATCGTCGGCACAACTATTTCAGCTGCTGCTATTTCAGCAGCTGCTCTTGCTGTCTCTTCTTCTTCTTCTCCTTCATCATCATCAGCATTCGCCAGCGCCGTTACCTTATCAAAACCTTGCACTGGCTTTTGCATTTGCATTGCACTATTGTGCGGTGTGGTAGTTACTTGTGCATAGTACTCGATGAGCCAGCGAAAGAACTGATAGCCCATGAGGATCTGGATCAGCGCATTGAAATTGCGACGCGTGCTCATGTAGAGCCATCTCAAGCCCTCGACTAGCATTGTTCACGATACTGCAATTTGTGAAGCGTTTAAGTTTACTTTCTTGTCTATTTATTTTTATTTTTTCTTTCTTTTTTTTTGTCTTTTTCTTCTGCTAGTTTCGCTGCCGGCAGCTGTCTTAAAGCTACTGAACGCTGGCGTTGGCCAAGCCACTTGCAATCTTAAATGAACCATTCTAAAGATTACATACTAAATAAAAATCGAAAAAAATAATTAACAAGTGTGAATACTAATTACGCACACAGACTCGCACTGTCTCTCTCTCTCTCACACACACACATACACATACATGCTTTGGAATGATTAGCAGATTGAGCAGGAGCTTTTCATCTATTGCCTTTGATGCAATTCTTAGCACGCAAAGCTTACATGATAACTGTTAATGCTCGTTATCGATTCAAAGTCTTAAAAGCATTAAATCATTTTATTAGAGCTGAGTCAAAGCGCCGCTAAATACTAAATACAGTGGGTTGCCATGTATGTGAAAAGTAAACGCTATTTTTAACGCTCATGACACTTTCAAATGTGAACTTTAAGCATTGCAATTAGTTTTTAGTTTTTTTTTAACAATCGAAAATAATTGCAAAATTTTTAACTACTACATATTATATTTTAAGTATATTTTGGAATATACATTTTTGAGAAAAAAGTAGAGACTCATTTTGATTATATATATTTTCAATTTATAAGTTATAATTATTTTAATGCACATTTCACTCTGCTAATAAGCTTTTCAGAAAAGTTCAACTTTACTTCCTTCATCTATTTAAAATCTCGATTTTCTGTGTTGTTATTTGACATTTGTTTTTAGCTAAATTCTTGATAAACAATTTGAGTAAATATTTTATAAATAGAGAAAGTTATCTGCGTCCATTGACCTACATACATACATATTAAAACACTTATATATTAACATACATATATATGCATGTACATAGATATGATTCTATTTAGACTTAAATGCACCTTTCAAACTTTCTCTTTCAATTTTCAACTCTAAAACAAACAAAAAACTAAACAAATTTTAAACACATTTATGCTGCTAATGCAATACGCATGATTCATAATTTATTGTAAACACTTAGATAATATTTGTTTGCCGAAATTTCGGTTATTGCTTCGCTTAATTTCTATGAGCACTTGATGAAATGAAATTTAATTTTAAAATATTTTAATAAATAAATAATATATGAGTCACCAACTATTTTCTTACGATTTTTTTCACCAATAACTGTGATCTGCGGCCGAATACTTTACTAGAAAATAAATTCCTCAATTCTTTTTTTATTGAGCTCAAGGTGACCTTTCAAGTTTTCGTGCGCGCACCAGCTGCTGCGGCCTGAGAACGTTCACACCCTCTGTTGCTGGTAAACAAAAATCAGCTGTTCGCAATCATTCTGTTTTTGTAGCATTTACACCCCAAGTAATTAATACACACATACGCGTGTGTTTACTGTTTGTTGATTGTACGTGTAGCTTAATATGCATGTATGCAATGCAAGTAAGTTTGTACGAATGTTTACTTCAACGCAAACATATTTACAGTTAACTTTATATTTACATTTTCAACTCACTATTATATTTGCATATCTGAATATGCAACAACTTACCTCTAGGTCATTTATTAGCCAACACTGCATTATTCAGCAAACTTCAATAAATATATAATATATTAAGCATTTTTGTAGACTATAGTTTATTTTACAGTTGCATTGCCTAATTGTTTTTAATGCACAGACGAGATATAAAATTGACTGCAACATTTTGTGAAGTAAACAAGAATTGGCTAAGTATTAACTGAAGTGTGCCTTCTAATATCGATAAGTGGTCAGTTATCGGCATTATCGGAACTAGTAAATTATTGGCTAGCCGATCTACTTTGCGCTACGTTTAATTGCACAACGGTTTGGAATCGCGAAGCCGCCAAAACGTAACACAAAATATTTGAAATTATATATTTAATAAAACATTTTTATTTGATTGTAAAGTTAGTTTTTTATTACATTTATTTGTCTAATTACCGTATGCATATTTTCATATAGAGCGCATATTAAATTCATAATAGTAGGTGAATATATTTGAACAATTTATTCCATACCAATATTAAATTATTACAAACGATTCTCAAAACGCCATATAAAAAAAAGGGTTATAGAGGAATACTCGTGAATATTAAGGACAGTTTTTAGCTAAAGCACAAACACCGGACACATATATTTTTTAGATATAATAAATAACAAAAATATGGTTTTGTAACACTTATGTCGTCCAAATTATAAAAACTTTACTTTTTACAGGACCAATGTGCTAAAACTAGATTTCATATTCAAAATAAATAAAATTTTACAATTCAATTTAGGAGTTGTTGCTTAACAGCATGTTTGGAATCGACCACAGTGTGCTGCCTACATTCCCAATGAGTTCTGTGGCACTATCGACAACATTTTCCGCAACATTCCCAATAAGTCCTGTGGCACTAGGGATATCCGCAACATTCCCAATGAGTCCTGTGGCACTTTCTGCAACATTCCCAATGAGTCCTGTGGCACTATCTGCAACATCCGCAACGAGTCCTGTGGCACTATCTGCGACATTTCCAATAAGTGTTGTGGGATCTAGATTATCCGCAACATTCTTGATCACCGGCTCAACTATTTCAGCTGCTTCTGTTGCCGCTGTTACTGCTGCTGTCGCTGCTGCTGTTGCCGCTGTTGTGGCACTATCTGCAACATTCCCAACGAGTCCTGAGGCACTATCTGCAACATTCCCAATAAGTGTTGTGGGATCTAGATTATCCGTAACACTTTTGATCACCGGATCAACTATTTCAGCTGCTGCTGTTGCCGCTGTTACTGCTGCTGTTGCTGCTGCTGTTGCCGCTGCTGTTGCCGCTGTTGCCGCTGTTGCTGCTGCTGTTGCTGCTGCTGTTGCTACTGCTGTTGTTGCTGCTGTTGCTGCTGTTGCTGCTGTTGTTGCTGCTGCTATTACTATCCCGTTCACCGTAACCCCTTCATAATCTTCCACTTCCTTTTTCAATTCCATTGCATTATTTTGCATACTGGTAGTTACTTGTGCATAGCGCCTGATAAGCCAGCGAACGATTTGAAAGGGCATGATGATATGGAGCAGTGTAATTAATAAATTGCGACGCGTGATTAAAAAGATCCATCTCGGGAATTCAGTGAATTGAGTGAATAACATTGTTCATCTATTAGGAAACTGGAAATTGTGAAGCGTTTAATTTTACTTTTTTGTCTATTACTTTTTTCTTCCTTTTTTGTATTTTTCTTTTGATAGTTTCGCTGCCGGCAACTGTCTTAAAACTACTGAACGCTGGCATTGGCCAAAAAACTTGAAATCTTAACTAAACCATTCTAAATATTACATACTAAATAAAAATCGTTAAAAAAAAAATAATTTACAAGTGTAAATATTAATTAAGCTCACTCTCTTTCTCTCTCTCACACACACACACTCAAGCTTTGAAATGATGACGAGCAGGAGCGCAAGAGGCAAAAAAAGAGGGGCTAATTTTCAAGTTGTAGTAAATTTATAATCTGCAACATTTTTAAAGAAGAATTGGCTGAGCAGCAACTGAAGTTTGCTTTCTTATATTGATAAATGTTCAGTGTTATCGGAACTGAACTGGTTGAATTATTTGGCTAGCAAATCTACTTTGCGTTACGTGTTCATTCATAACGGTTCGGAATCGCGAAGACGACGAAACGAAATACAAAATATATTTGAATTTATATACGTATTAAGTTAATTTGATACAACATTTTTATTTGGTTGTAAAGTTTGTTTTTTATTAAATTTATTTGTCTTAATTGTCGTATGCATATTTTCATGTAGAGCGCATATTAAATTCATAATATTAAGTGTATATATATATTTAAACAATTCATTCTATAGCAATATTAAATTATTACAACGTTAAACAGTGACACGCGTTACACGAACTACAGCCTATTTGTAACTTAATTTAACTGGCACTAAGTAAAAAGCACATATTGAATCTTCTGTTGTAGTTTGTGTTGTTGTTGTCCTTGCTGCTGGCCGCAGTCCTTGCAGTCCTATCATTTGCGCACCGTAAACACCAAAGGCGCCGACTCATCCTCCTGCTGTTCGAGCAGTGTGGTCCTAATAGCACGTATTGAGGCGCGCTGCTGTGCCTCGATATCCTCGTATTCGATGGACGTGGAGCGCAGTAGCTGAAATTGTGCATTCGAGTCATTTTTGGTAATGATGAGTGAGGCGGGCCGGGGACCTGAGAGCGGAAACGAAATGGTATTAATTACCATGGAATAAATGTGGATTGTATAGTTATCATTACCTGCTGGCGGCTTGGTCGTTAAGCGCCCTTTGCTGCTTCCTGGCCCACTCGCCAGCTCCACTTGACGCTCCGAGACGTACTCGACCTTTGAGGCATTATTGTTATTATTATTGTTGTTGTTGATGTTTGCCAAATTGCTGGCGCTGGGTGTTTGTTTGATCGATACGCGCTTCTCCGACTTCACGCTGCCTTGCTGCTTCAAGATGGAGTCGCGTCGCTGCTGCATTGGCGAGGAGCTGAGCAGCGTTGGTGCGAACATGGCGCCGGCACTGGACAAATCAATGTCTACAAATTCGAGAAACAAAGTTAGACATATAGGAAAAGGAGAATTACAGACTTAGGGGAAAGTACACAAAGCAACACACAATTAGCAACCAGATGATGCTTTCGACAGACTTTCTCTGTTTGATGAACGACTTGATGGCAATGCAGAGCTCCTTCTCCGCGATGTATATATATATATATCTATAGAGATCTTACATGTATAATATTTTTTTCTTTTACCCAACACCATTGGTTAATGAATATTTACAAGCTAAGCTAAAATTTGCATGCATTAATCAACAAATATCAATTGAAAGCAATTAAAGCCATTTTAATTTTTTTTTTATTGCCGAACATAGAAAAATGCATTTGTAAAAAGTTGTTCGTATGATTATTTATTTAATACTTCATTTTATTAAGTTAATAACTCGCTCGTGGAAGCAGCTTTGGTTAGTTGTTCATTTTAATTATGATTGGGGTTTCTTTCGTGTTTTTTTTATTTTTTTTTTTATGGCAAGTTAAAACTAATTGTAAATAATCGTGCAGTCATTTTTTGGTTTTTGCTTTTTAAATACATTATGAAAATACTAGAAATCAAAATACTGTAAATAATCGAAACACTTGAACACAACAAGGTTTTAGAACTTGAATTAGGTTATTTATGAGCTAGTGCCAAATTAACAAGAACATCAACATAATAGGAAGAGAACAAAAACATATTAAAATGCGTTAAATAGTTTATAAAAGCCATTGAAGAACTGTTTAAATCAAATTGCAAAAGCGTTTTCAACTTGTCAACAAGCTTTGGTAATGCTTGCTCTAATGGCACATATATATATATATATAGTATAGATATATATTTTATATAGGTAATATATAGGTAAGTGTATATATGGTTAGTCAACTATTTGTTTAGTAAATGTCACTTACAAACTATGCTAGACCTAGAGTACACGTGTGTTCCTTAATACCTCTATTATCATTATATACTATAATTATTCTTACTCCTACACACTAGACACACGTACATACATTGATAAGTACATGTATATATAATTGTTTCAATTGTTCAGCTTTCGAATCGTTTTCTGTTTTTGTAACAGGTTCGTTGGTTAGGAAGCTCGTTTTTAATACAGATATGTTTGTTAGTATACGGTAGACATAGAGTAGAGGAATTTTATAATTTGGTATCATCGTAGATTTGATCTGTGTTGGGCACCACAACTACCGTTGGCACTTGGGTATAGGGCGTCATGGGTTCGATCAGCAGCTCGTCAGCAATTGAGCTTGGACGCGCACCGTGCGCCAAGCCATGCTGATTATAAAACATACTACCAACAACACCACCGCCACCTCCACTACCCACGTTTATTAAGTCGGCGTTGCTGCCGCTACTATTGCCATTACCCATACGCATCTGCATGCCACCGCCGGCAGCTCCGCCAGCGTTCAAACTTTGCAGTGAATGCGAGCTGGCACTGCGATTGTATTCGTTGTTGTTGTTGTTATTGTTGTTGTTGTTGTTGATGTTGTACTGCAGCAGATTGTGAATCTTCTGCTCATCGGATGGCGAACCAAACTCGGAAGACTCGCGAATGGGTGCTAATTGCAGCTGTGCAGCAGCAGCTAACATCTCACCTGTGGGCAAACCAGACGGACTGGGTCTCTCACTACTGGCCACATCCTCGAAAGCCTCCTCATTCAATGTTTGCAATGCGCCGCAAATCATTTGCTCCTCAAGCGTAACCTAAACGAAAGAAAATTTTATATTTTATTTGAATATATATTAGAAATTGAATAAGTCTAAGCCAGATTTAACTTTGGGCATGTGAGCTCTTTTACCTGTAGATACTCATAATCATGAATTTTTGACTATTTCGGTAAGCATTTGACAGAGACAAAGATAAACACAGTTATGTA
Source organism: Drosophila borborema (assembly GCA_030914335.1). Classification (NCBI taxonomy): domain Eukaryota; kingdom Metazoa; phylum Arthropoda; class Insecta; order Diptera; family Drosophilidae; genus Drosophila; species Drosophila borborema. The sequence continues at coordinate 14,225,202 of JAUESP010000303.1, read as the reverse complement.
CATAGATAAGATCCTGTCTGATTTCAGCTTTAGATGTTAAACAGTCTCGCCTCTTAACTAACCTGTTTTTCCATATGACTAACTGAGTTTCGTCGCGACAGCGAAGGCGCTGGCATTGGTTCAGGCACCTCACGCATCACGGGCACATTAGCTGGAGGCTCTGCAATAGAAGGCTGTGGTCGAATCTTGCGTGGCAGTCGTTCGACATCGCGCAGCGTAGTAATCAGCAGCCGAAACAATTCCCAATGGCCAAAGCTCAGGCCAAGCACCTGCATAGAGTAAAGAATTGCATTATCTGTATATCTATATATCCATGCTATATATACCTCTTTGAGGTCCGTCAATTGACAATGTTTCAGCACGCGGCCGTTTATTGCATTTTCACGCAGCACCGGCGCCAATTTCTGCAGCGTTGGCTTGAGATCTTCAACGCGTTCGAGCAAACTTATGACACCCTCGACGGTGAGGTCAGTGAGCTTCGTTTGCAATATATCATCCTGTGCGCAATAATGAACAACTTATAGTAAAAGTTTGATACACCAATTAGATTTCTATCTTACACCAAAGGAATCGCTGGGCGATGGTATTAGCGGTGTTGTTGGCTCCATTACGCTCAGATGACGCGAACGCAGCTCATTGCCAACAAATTCGTTATGTAGCATTTGGTAAGGCGGATAGACCTGAGGGGAAGGCACATAGGTTGTGGGCGGCGGATGTGGGCGCATGCTGTGCGTGATGCTGGGACGTGATTGCAGCACCAGCGAGCCTTCGTCTTCGATGATTTGTTGATCCTCTGTGGGAAAAGGAAATTAGATTAAGAATAAATATTGCAAATTTATTCAGAAAGCACTTACCTTTCAAAACCTTTCTGAGATACGGATCCAGATTGATTGTAAAGGGCAAAAATATGCGCAAATCCGCGACTAATAAATCAGATTTATGCAGCTGCAAAAAGGCGTCCAGCTTGCGCTCATCGCGATCCAGCTCGAGCAGTGGAGCGGCCTCTCGCAAACAGGCGAGCTTCGGGCGAACTCTGAAAGAAATGCAATTGGTAAATGAATTATTTAATGACGTGCATGCTTCACTCACTTCTCATAGACACTCTGCAGCGAGATGTTCTCATCGGCATTGGTGTCCATAAACTGATCATGATGCAGCACAATCATGCTGGCGCGCAATGGCCATTGTTCGGTGAGATTTATCCAGGAACTGAGGCGATACCAGCTAAAGTCGATCTGGAATGCTTTGAGTAGACGCACAGTGATGTAGATGACGTTCATGAGGCGGCGCATGCTGCGCGGATTCACGTCGCTGAAGTAATCATCGGTGAGCACAATGCGCGACAGATCAAGCACACCTTGAGGATTTTGGCCCAGTCTATGCAGATTGGAGCCAATCGAGCTGGCGACTGATTCGGAAAGACGTAGCTTCTTACCACCACCACCACCGCGTTGAGTATTGTGCGGACCACGTAGCTTCTCTTGACTAGACATTATTTCAGAGGCGTTGGACAAGCGTCGTGCTGAAACCGAATGACCCAGCGAGGGCCCGTCGTCCACTTGATAGTCTGTGCCGCTGCGTTTGAACAAGAGCGCCGTCATTTGGGCACGCTGCACCTTACGCAGTCCAGAGTTTTGCAGATAAACAGGCAGATGCACCAAGTTACGCAGGAAATCGTGGCCACCAATGCCGCCCTCGGTGAACAGCCGTCGACTATTGGCCTCTGCCGCCTTGGCAATCACATGCGGATCCACCGAGATGAGCAATACGAAGGGACGATTGGGCGAGGAGAGCAGCGTTTGCACAGCATTCAAGAGCGTCAAAATGCGTTCCGTATCACACGAGTCCAGAGCATCGATGACGCCCACCAAGCGACTCTGCTGATTGGTAAAGGCATCCAGACACTTGACCATATCCGTCAGCACGGCCACCTCGGCTCCCAGCATAGTCAATGGCGCATTCTCATTGGAGCGCACGGCACGCTTCAGCTGGCGCTTGTGAGAGATGAAGAGCGAGCCACAGACCTTAGCCAGCACATGCAAATGCGTACAGATGAGCGTCGCGAGCACCGCAGCAATCACATAGACGGCAAACAGAATTTGCTCACGCTCAACATCATTGGCGTGCGTAAAGTAGGCAACTATCAGGGCTATACCTGCCACCAGGGTGATCAGGCCGAGCTCGAAGAGCAACACAATGGGCAAGCAGCACATGCGACGCCAACGCCAGCCCACATCCATTTTCAGGCACTTGGGACGGAAGGCACGATACAGACGCGTGGACAGCCAGCCATAGTGGGACTCTGCAAAAGCAAAAGGAAATTGGTAAATATATTTTAAAGACAGCAAATATCATTAGCTAAGTAACTACTCACCGATGGCATCCAGCAGAGAGGCTAGCATGTGCGCCACAGCGCCATCGCCTGTAGGCGAGGCGCTGCTCGCTTCCGCAAAGTGAAAACGCACAGGCTTGGGCTGAGAGTCGGCTTGCGGGCCAGGCGGATGGCAGAATGTGACCTGCAGTATGAGACGCAGTCGTGTCATTCGCTTCTCCAACGCATGCAGCACAGAGTAGGCCCAGAACATGTCCATTTGGTAATTGAAGTACTTCGTTGCCGCCAGCAGGAGATAAGCCAATACCAAGAAGATAATTGCAGCCAGTGCGCCCCATAGGACGGACCACGTGCTCAAGCCCACAATTGTTCCAATTAGCAGCGATATATGCAGGCAAACCATAAAGAGCAGGCTGCCAGTCTTGGTTGGGGGCTCCGCCCACTGTTTGGCAAAGTTATTCATTTCCTCGCGCAATTTATTCAGCAGGAAACTCTTGCCGCTGCCCCACTTGGCGTAGAGGCCGACGGTAATGGGCGTGGTTAGAGTGGGTTCGCTGAGCACATCGGCCAGCGCAGACGAGTACAGCTCATAGCCCAGCATGCCCTCCGAGTCTTCGTTGGTATTGAGTCGTCGCGCACCAAACACCTGACCCAATATCGTCTTCTGATGCAGCGAGTCAATGTTGTAGGGCGTCTCACCCGCCTTGTTGGCACGGTATAGCAGCTGACTGTGCTTGGGATTGCGCAGCAGCGCCTCCACAATTGCTTTGGAGCGCGCTCGCATTGCTATATGCAGGCAGGTATCGCCACGCTTATCGCTGGCCGTCACCTTGGCCTTGCGATCGAGCAGCATGTGCACAATCTCCAGATTGCGGTTGCGAACGGCACGCAATAGTGGCGTATCACCATCTTTGGTAGAGGACTCCAGGTCGGGATTGGTGAGCAGCAGCAATTTAACAATTTGCGTGTGTCCCTTCTCCACTGCCGTATAAATTGCCGTCTTGCGATCCTTGCCTTGAATATCCACATCGGCATGTTTCTTGAGCAATGCTTCGACCACAGTGCGGTGTCCGCCTTTTACTGCATGTATTAGCGGCGTATCTCCCCCACGATCCTGGATATTGATGTAGGCGCCAGCAGCAATCAGTGATGCGGCAATATCCTGAAAGCCTTCGCGACTGGCTATGCTCAGTGCTGTCATGCCATCCTTGTCGAGGGCATTCACATTTGGCTTCTTCTCCAGTATCGAGCTGACGCAGTCTGTGTGTCCGCCGGCAGCAGCCACCAGAAGTGGCGTCCATGAGTACATGCCGGCGGTGTCCACATTGGCGCCCGCTTTGACTAGAGTGTCCACAATTTCAACGTTGCCACGACGACAGGCCCACACTAGTGCCGTGGTTCCATATTTGTCTCCGACATTAACCTTGGCACCGCGTTGCACTAGCAGCTCCACGATGTCCTTGAAGCCACGTCCTGCCGCCCAGAGCAGAGCGCCCAAATGGTAATTGCCATGGGCATTGCCATCTGCTCCCTTGTCCAGCAGTAGGCGCACCAGATCCGTGTGTCCTCGATACGCAGCCCACATCAGAGCAGTCCAACCGCCCTGCAAGCAACTCATGAATATCTCATGATATTACAGAGTTCATACTGGCTTACCATATCGCGATGTTCTATGTCAGCGCCATGATCCAAGAGCAGCTGCACCACATCCAGATGCCCATTGCGCGTGGCACACAGCAGCGCCGTCCAGTTGTCCAAATCCTCAGCCTGCACATCAGCGCCACGAGCCAAAAACTCACGCACAAACGAAGTCAGACCACGTCCGGCGACAACCATAAGCACAGTAGTTCCATTCTAAAAAGAAATTTTTGATAATAATATAATATTATAATAATATATGTATCTATTACTTACCTCATCGCGATCATCGATGGTTAGATGACGACTATCGAGTATAGCACGAAGACCGGATATATCATTATTGTCAATATATTGCAGAACTGCGCGATGTCCGAGCGAACCCATGGAATCTCCGTATCGATTTATATTCTAGACGAAGACAACAAATAGGCTAGGGTTAATTAACTCTTAACATTAGTAGAATGTTTTCCAATGATTAATCAACAAACTTCATGCAGTTTTCTCTTAGTTTTGTTTATTTGCTTAACTCAACTCAAGGGGCGGGGCCGTGTGAGGGGGCTGAGGGCGGGAGTTCTTTTTTAATTGCGTTACGTTAAAGCAAAACATATTTTAATTAAATATAAATCAACATACAAGATGTGAGCTCACATCAAGGCACATGCTCAAATAAGAAGTAGAACAAACTCATCTTTGATAAATAGAACACGAACTAAATGAACTACACTCAAAGAAATTTAAGTGCACCAGGGTATATATAAAGGATATGAAGTATTTGCAACACTTATTATAATAACAAAATGATGTTAACATATTTAAGGCATTTACATCTTTACATGAGTTAACGAGAAACATTTTTAAACAGTTTTTAAAATTCCTTAATTTTAATATATTTTCTCTATATACATGTATGTATTTTCCACCCAATCACTTATACTAAACTGTATAACTTAATCGTTTAAAGCTCAATTTATAGCTGGCATCACTGCAATCATTTCCAAATAAGTAAATATATATAAAGATCGATTACTTGAATGTCAGAGATATAATGCCAGATTGATAAGCAACCGCGTATCGTGTGCTTAAGATCAGCAAAATTTAATTGATAAACTTGCGCCACATGCGCACAGCTTGCGACTGTCAACTGAACAGAAATATGTCATGTCCACTCTGTCATGAACGATCGAAGACAACGAGCTGTCAAAATCATTAACGTGTGGTCTTTGATAAAAAAAAATAGGTATGATAATGGCGCTTACAATAGAACAGATAATAGGACGAATTATCGAAGTTAAAATACCCTTTTTGAGAGCTAGATTTTACAATGATCATATCTTAAGTAAAAATAAAGTTATCTATATAAAATCTTTATATTTCAAAATATTCTATTATTGATAAGATTTTGTTTAAACAAATATATATGCAGCTCAAACGTTTATTCAAAGGGTCTTACTTTTGAAGCGAACAATCCTTTGACAGTTATATGATAAACGTTAAACGTTCCGAAAGATATACTCACACCACACATACGTACATACATATATACATAAAAACAGACAGACGAAAATGCATGTACTACATTAAGTAGCATTAAGTCGCACACACTTTTGATGCGCACAGCTTTATAAAGATCTAGAATTTGATTATAAGCCCTTTTAAAACTGTCAGATATATTTATAAACATACATGTATCATAATCGTATTGCAATAACCTTTCAACTCTGTGAAAACGTATACACCTGAACATTTTCATTTAATTTTAAGAATTAAGATTCTGTGTTTGTCTTCATATTTTATGACAGCGCCAAAAGAATGAGATTACGAGTATTTGTCATACTGAAATAGACATCCACTCACGTTTTGCAGTAGCTTTACTGTCATAGACGTATCTAAATATTGTATAAATCAGGTAAATTAAGCTATCAGCTGAACCCAAGAAAAAAATTGGAAGAAATCTGGTCGCGAGATGAATCGAATAGACTTTGTTTTGCTTCAGTTTTCTACTTGAGGCGCGAAAATATATTTTTTATAAATAAATATTTGGTAAACAGTGAAGCGTTAAGATTTCATCTTAGTAAATGTGTAAGGTTTCTTCTTTATAATTAATTTAGCATGTGTGTGGGTGTGTGCGTGTGTAAGTACATCTATATGCATAGCTATTAAATAGCGCTAAGTGCTAATATGCATTATAGCGTTACAAGCGAGCGCTTTCTTATACGCATAAAGATCGATTGAGTATTATTTTAGTATTTAAATTTATCTATAAGATAAAGGTAATTTTCTTAAAGTAATTTCTATTATGAAATATGTACTTTTCATTTAAAAATGTTTAAAATAATAAATTAATCAATTTATTATTTGCATTAGTTATCACTAAAATTATTTTAAGGTAATAAAATATTTAAAATATAATAAAAATTATGAAAAATAAATATTTACAAAAGTAAAATTATATATATATTTTTGTTTAAATGTAAATAATTATAAATGTATTTCATTGATTATTTTAATTTTTTTTAATAATATATTTTTTTGTTTATGTCTAAAGTATTAGCATTCTTTTATTTATTTTATTTTATATTTTAAATTTATTTATTTCCTCCTTTTTTAGTTTTTATAAAGTAAACCTAGCTTTGCATCACTTTCTGAAAATCATTTAAATATTGCACGCTTAAATATTGATATAAACTTGTGTTTTATTAGCTTAACTGTGTTTAGTTAATTGTGAATAAATACGAACATTTTTGGCTTTCTTCTTTGTGGGAGAACGTAAATTATTTAAGCTCAAACGCGATGCGTTCAAAATTAACTCATCGAAACTTTTTGATAATTTCATTTTGCCGACACTGCAACGCGAGCACGCACTTAGCTTTAGTTAATCTCAAATATTTGTGAACGAAATGTTGTTTTTTCTTTATATTTATTTAAGACAAGTTCTCTTCTCACTTCTGCTTCAGTTTTTTTTTTTTTTTATCAGAGCATGATTTACAATGCAATGGGCGACAATTAAGACTAGATACACGTAATGCAGAAGCAAAAGCCGAAAAAAGCGCCGACAATTTGTTTTAATTAACTATAATAAATTGCATTGTATTTTTTGTTTATTGTTCGTATATATATTTAAGCAGCTTTTTATTGTTTTAATAATTGTTTATTTTTGCTTTTTCTTCAGTTTTAGTATCTCTCAAAAGAATGCTTCTGCACGGCACGACGAATTGCCTTTGAATGCGAGCCATGTGCAAGCTGCGCTGCTGTTATTGGATGGTCGGGCGTTGCGTCGGTCTGTCGTTTGGTCGTGCTGCTTGGTTAGTCGGGTGTCTGGTGTCGGGTATCGTCGCATGACGTTGTTGTCTCGCTTATCAACTCAAACACACTCCGCACTGCCGCTGGCCCAAAAACCCGTCACTGATTACAAATAGCAACACATGTAAGCAGATACTGTTCATTGAGTTCGAGATCTGTATCTGCGGATGCTAAAAAGCGCGCGCGCGCACTATGAAATACTGTAATTTAGTTGTTTTCGCTTTTGTTGTTGTTGCTTGGGTTTGCCTGCGCCACTTAAACTTGTTTGCCAATTTGGCTAGCGCTATCAATAATAGCTGTTGCACATTTGCCGCGCACGCTCTTGCCACAAGCACGCACTGCCACCGACTAACTGGCCAACTGTTTGGCCAACTAAAATGTTGCGGGAGATATGACCAATGACCAGGTGACCGACCAATGACCAATGCTGTTTAGCTGGAATTCTGCTCTTAAGCTTAAGCTTAAGCTTAAGCCCAAACACTGTCGAACAGAAGAAAAAGTTTCTCTTTAGTTTACGACTTTGGCATTGCAAAGGCCAACTGCAACCGCACAACAGCAACAACAACACAACGGCTCGCTGACCAACCTTAGTTAGTCTCGAGCTGTTTAGTATTATTCCATTGCATTCGTTAATTGTTAATCAATTAAAAAAATACAATTTCAATTTCTGCTTGTCTCACTTTGTTGGCATACTCCATTAGTTAATTGAAGGAAACATTTCAGCCAAATTGAATAAACGTAGACAATAAATTCTTTGCACTGAACCAAGAAACTGCACAAATTATTGATATTGTTATTTCAGTTCGCAAGAAAATGGGGATTTTTTTGTTCTTTTCGCTTCGACTTGGCTTTGGTCAAGAAAAAAAAATCACCGAAAATTTGGGTCAACTGCATTTAAATGCAGCTTGAATAATGTTTTTGGAAGTTTTTCAGATACCAATTAAGTGTCAAATCTTTACATATGTGAAAGCAAGCCACACTGATCATTGATTATTGCTCTTGCTAATGAGCTTTCAGACTTTAATTCCCTTTGCAGCGATCGGCAAATGAGATGAGTGAGTTGTTCAGTGACAGCTCGAGCAGCGAGAATCGAGTTTCGTATCTCCCCCCAGCGACTAGTTTATGCTAATAGAGTTTTGTCTATGCTGAAGGTCAATGCAGGCAGTGCAATGTAAGGAGAGTTCACTTTATGTTATTATATACTCGTTCATTTAGTGAAAAGGGTAGATTAGTGAAAGGTTAGAAAAGTTAATTTTTGTTATTTTATGTATAATTTAAATAAAGTCGAATTAGCTTTAACGTTTTATATTCTTTTTGCAAGTGAAATGAGTATATTGATTGGTTCAATATCTAATTCACTAATGAAGCTAAAGAAAGGAAACTAAAAATTGGGAAAATATACTCTTTGATAGAGAGAAAGCACGAAATACTATATTTGATATAATACTATCAAATACTATCATTCAAGGGGATAAGTATTTGAAATATAGATATCTAGAATATATAGAATACATATATAAATTTATAGAATAAATACTTGTAGCTTAATTATAAATAATAATAATGTAAAACAATCAAAATAATATCATTAATAAGAATTATTATATATTATTATAATTATTGCATTAAATTATAATAAAAAAAATTTATATATTTTTATAATATTAATAAGAATTATTAATAATAATTGTAATACTGAGAATTTCCCCACACATTTAAACCTATTTACTTAAGGCTAATACATTATAGCACTTTCGACGTCAAAAATAACCCATTGATGGACAGTTATAGATAGCTTGAAGACATTTCATAACCGATTACCAATTAGAAGTTAATTTTGCTGCTATATCAAGTGGCTATATTACTATTTAGCCAGAGAACAACTGACAGTAAGCCAGCCTTAACTAATGTTTGCTTATCGCATGACGCTCTTAAGTATATTTAATATGTTAAAGGTTATTTCAGGCGGCACGCACCCCACACATTAAGTTGCATAATCGCTAATGGATAGCAAAGCTGAGCCAAGTTGTAAAAAAATACCAAAAATAGACTTTTCTTTTTACTGGTTGCTAAGCCTCATTGATTGGGGCACACTTAAGCAGCTGTTAAATATATATTAATTGTTATTATGAGTCGCAAAAAGTTATTTCTGTTGATATTTGTTGGTTAGACAAGAAGTTAAACGGCAAGGCAAATAATAAACAGAAGAACATTCAACTTGTTCGGGTTCATAGGCGACAGCATGAGAAGCAGTAGAAGAGGAGCAGGAGAGCAATGCAACAAACAACAAACAACAATGAACAACAACAACAACAACATCGAGAAGAGGCGGAAAAAAAGTTGCATAGCATGTTTATTTTTAGATGTTGCATTTATAGAACCAGGACGGGTTATATAGAGGTATAGAGAGGAGTAGGACATTAGAAGCAAAGCCAGCCAAACAATGTGAGGGAGAAAGAGAGAGCGACAGAGAGAGGGAGAGAAAGATAGGGTATATAAAAGTGTAAAAAAGATATCAAAACTGAGTACATTCACATGGATGTGGGAGAAGCGACGCAATGCCAGATTAAAGTGACTGAATCGTCGCGTCGTATTTGGCGTTGTGCTGAGCTCCTGATGATCACTGCAGCTGCCACTGCACGCATCTCCATTCAGCTCCCGACCATGGCTGTCCGGCGTAAGTGAACGCGTTGGCGTGGGCGATGGCGAGAGTGTATTACGATTGCCACTACCAATGACATCCGCTGGCATCATCTCGACATTCTCAATGTTGATGACCAGTCGCGGCAGCGAGCCATGCGGCGCAATCTCTGTGCCCCGCTGTCGCTGTAGCGTGCGATGGTTTGGGGTGCTGTGTGGCGTGGAGTTGGGGGTGCAAATGTCACGACGCTCGTCCCATTCGAGCAACGGTCGCTGCAGCGACTGCAGATCATGTGTGCCCGTATCGTGCAGACCACGCACCAAAGCCCCAATTGTGCGCTGCTTGCACGCTTTGATGTCTGTTGAACTGGTTGCAGATGATAATGCTGCTGCTGCTGCTGCTGCTGTCGCAGTCGCCTTTGGGTCAGCTGCTGTCGCTGATGGCTTTGCTGTTGCTTTTTGTTTAAGCTTTGGCGCTTTATCATTCGGCTGCATGGTCGCTGTTTCGAGTTCTTTTCTTATTCTTTTTTTTTTTTCTTCTTTGTTTTTTTATTGCTTCTTTATGAGTCGACACAGAAAATGACTCGGACTGTAGAAAGAGAGCTGCAGCAGCGGCTGCCTGGGCCAACTGATTAGTTATTAAGTATGTTCAGCTCACATATAACATGTTTCATAATTTTATTACTGTTCTTTCTTTACTTTATTCTGCATTTGCAGCAGTTTGTTGTATTTCTTTTAATTTCTGACTGAACAACAACAATTGAACGTTTGATGCTTTGCCCTGTCTAATTGACTGCATACTCAATTGATCAAGTCAAAACAAAATTGTTGATTCAACACAATTAAGTGAAATGACATTCAAAAAGGGAATAGAAACTAAAACTTTCTATATTGCATATAGGTCTGCTTATATGCGTAGTATAGAGGAGTTCAGAACTTCAATTAGTAAAGTCTTTAGGTTACATTTTGATGGAGACATGATGTAAAAGTTTAAATATATTTGCTGATTGAGCATCTTTAACAATTTGAGTATTCTTTAAACAGTTGTCGTTAAACAGTTTGATAAAGTAGTCTAAAAGACATTTGTGTTTGGTTATTAATTAAAAATTTCCAATTTACTATGCAGCGAGATCTTCATAAAACCTCTTTAAACCTTAGAATTAATTACCTTTCATTCATAATAAATAACTTGATAATATTTACTTTAGTTTCACTTCATAGTTAAACCAAAAGCATAGAAAATTGAGAGATTTTCTTACAAATTTTCCCTAATCAGAACACATTCCTTAAGCTAACACTGCATTCAGCTATACTATATCCTTTAGCTAGTATATCTACTGCACTTATCTGATAGTTTATCTAAAGCAAAGAATATTTATATAACTCTATACACATTCAACAAATGCACCCATCATTTTGTTATCATTAGCTTATCTCATATACATATTAAGCAGAGATTATAGCTGAAAAAAAGCTCTCAGCTTTTGCACAATTTACCTGCATTGAAATTTGAGTTTAAATTAAAATTATATTAATTCTTTCACACACACCTCGGATTCGCCCGGATGCGTTTTCAAACGGGCTTTAAACATTTTGGTTAAACTCTCGCCGCTTAGTTCCGTCTTGAAGGTATTTTATAACTTCCAGTTAATAGAGAAAAATAAACAAAAATCTTTTCAAAATTAAGCAACTATTAAAGTCTTTAGCTCGACCGCTTGCCAGTGGCGTTCTTAGTGAACTGTCTGCTGGAGGCTGCATGCATGTTTCATATATGTATGAAAATGCACGGCGCCATACAGTTTACATTTGACTTTTAATTAATAGAATAAACAATTAAATTTATCACACACACACACGAGCTCGGTAAGCGCACAGATAAGCGCCGGATATTCAAACAGTGTGTTGAAACAACTTCTACTTCCTATTTGCAAATTGAAACAATTTTCAATTGAAATAACTTCTTTTTTTTATAATTATTTTCACACTTCGGGAATCATCGCGTCGAACCATTCCAGACTGCGTAACAAATAAAACTGAATCAAAGACAGCGACTTGAAGTGAAGCGGCCCGTGGAGGGCGATTGCTTTGAATGTTTCCTTCCATTATGACAGTCCATAATAAGCTTTATTATTGCTAACAGTGTGTGTCAATAGTAATTTACAGCCACATCAAGCTGGAAAGATTCAGTGCGATAAATCAACGAAGATTCATTACTTATGTTATTGTTTATGGCTCTGCTAGTCAAATCAGAACGTCAGAGCTCTAAACAAACTAACAAAATGTCTTAAAAGTATTCTCTGTAATAATTCGTTCTCTATTCGAAGGAGTTGCTATAAGTGATAGGCATAAAAATTATCTATAAGTTTTATTATCTAAAGAAACAAGATCTCAAGGCACAACTTATTTTGCATAGTATCTTTACTATCTCAAGATACAACCTATAGATACTCTCAAAAGATACTGAATGTAGATACAATCCTGTATCTATTGATCTATATATAGTATCTAAAGGGGCATTAGCTTGGATCTTCAGCTAAAACTATAGGTAGTAACTATATATATTATATAGCTTAACTATTTTAAGATACTATGCGTAGATATTATATAAAGATGCAACCTATATAGAAATAGAACCGATACTACTCATAGACACTTGTGATACAACCTACTATTTATTGAAACTCTCAAAGAATATTACATTTATAGTTTTTTACTTTTCATTTTAAGCTCAATTTAGCTCTTGAGCTCTAAAGTAAATAAACTGTTGCATACTTTCAGGCTGGTTTATTATAAGTAATAAACCAGGGCTGCCAAACATTGTTATCTATACTTCAACACTACAACACTTCACATTAAATGCATTATAAACAAACTTTTTGGTTAATAGCTTAAGAAATTAACATTTATAAACAGACTTTTTACAGACCCAATTATATATGCGCAACAAAATATAAATTTCTATGACGAAGGTCTGTCGCTATCGACTTACAGTTTGTAGAATTCTAATCAGCATATGTACGATTATGCACACCACATACATATATATATATAAATATATATATAAACCAAACACAGATGTAACATAATATATACTAGAACATATGTTTAATTTGACTGCTGGCTGGATGGTTTAGTTTACCCAAGTTAACCCTAAAATATCTTTGCTTATCAGATAAGCCAGCCAAAACATATGGTCGAGCCGGCGCTGCGATAGATCGAAAAACACCTACCTGTACGGAATTGTTGCTGCGCCCAAAGGAGCTGCGAAAAAAGCCAAACGGAAATATGCTGCCATAGCCACCGGAATCGTGACGCTCACGGCCAGAGCTCGTCGTGGCGCCCGAGGTCGGCGACGATGGCGGATTTAGGGGCGACATCTCCGAATAGGCGCGCCCCAATTGATCCAATTTGGGCGTGCGAACCATTTTGCACAGGTATTAACTGGATTTCTTTGTGCTCTTCTTTTGTTTAAACACTTAAGCGCACATTTAATACACGACAAACAGTTAAATTGCGAAACATTGAATGGGAAATCGTTTCCGTTTAGCGCAACTTATTCAGCTCGTGGCAATTATTTGCATGCGCCGATCAAATATTTACCGCTGATAACCTTTTTGATACTAATTAAGGTTTTTATTTTTTTTTTTTTTTGCGAGCACACACAGATTCAACGGATTTAAATATAATTTCTAATTCCCTTTTCTATTTATTTGCATTTTTTATTTTTCAGCTCGTCGCGCCGTATTCGAGCTGTGGAGCACACGCAACGCGCTCTGCTGAAAAACTAACCGCAGGCAATGCCCGGGTTCTGGACAGGCAGCGACAGCAAATAATGCAGCTCACAACATGTGCGCCTAGCATTCTCTTCACTTCGTATACCCTGTAAGTGAGCTATGTGGCATAGTGTGTATGATGGACTAGTCAAGCTTTGGTAAGTTTTATAGCATTTTAAGATATTTAATTACATTTTATTTTAACATTTTCTTATAATTCTTTTTCAATCTTTTCATTTTATATGCCCTGCTATTGAACAATGCGGTTTGAGGAGTTTGACAAATGTTTATTCCTTAACTATATTTATCTATTTTACATTTATTCCCTTTAAATATTGTTAGCATTTGCTCTACCAATTCTTTTTGCAGGTAATCTGCTAGTCGCGCACTCTCTTTTAGCTGATCCTTACCTATTCATTTCGATAAAAATACATTTAGCAAAACAGTAACGGCGCTTTCGCAGTAGCAGTCTACACTTGTGCAGAAACTCACCCACACACATATACTCCCTCCCACACACACATCAATTACTGGCGCCCAAAATGAGCAATCACAACGGCTACTAAATACTACTATAGCTGTGTTTAGTTATCGTAATAACTGTTGTCCGCTTGTGGAACGATGGAAAGAAACGTTCAAATTACGCACAGCAGCTCTCGCAGACAGTAAACAGTGAGTGAATCGACTCACACTCCCTTTCTCACTCTCTTTGCCTCCCTCTTTCACTCTCTCTCGCTCTCGCTCATTGTCTAGCACATAGTATTCGTTAAGTTAAGTCAGATCTCGTTGACTGATAACGCCGCCAGCGGACTGTCTACTCCCAGACTAAAGCACACAGTAAAGCAGAAAAACATTTTATGTTGACATAGCAGCGTACACTAAATATGTACTCAGTTATGTTTGAACGTATGAGAGAAATTGAAGAGATTTTGACTGCACATTCACACGTATTCAATTGAGTTAAGATAAGAGAGTGTTGAGTGCAATGTAATTAATAGTATTAATATAATGAATAGTATGTATAGTTAACATATTTCTGTTCCAAATTACCATTTCTCTTTACAGCCTAAGCACCTGTTTGCCGCATTTATAAATCCATTTCTGAATCTATGTGCACATGTAAGTAACTTGCCGTTGGGCATAGCCCTATTAATATTATTATTATAGTAGTTGCCATGGGACCGTGCAATTGAATGTGTACTAAATAACAAAAATAATAATCTACAGTAAATCACTCGACCAGAAAATATCTAAAATGTTGCAGATAATACTATAATTGAGGTATAGTATATACAAATGAATAAAACGTATAAAATAATCTAAAACTGCAAACATAGCTAATGTACTATGTATGCCAGCAGCAATTGTTAAGAAATTGCTATATCAATCATTAAGATAGTAACATTAGGGCTTTACGTTAAGTTCTACGAAGACAGCTATAAGACTCACAAATCTAGACAATTTATTTTAAGAACCTATTCACATAAGCGACCTTTTTACTTCAAATTCAAATTTTAAATATAAAGCATACTTTGAGGCGCTTTAATTTCAAATAAGTGAAGGGAAATTATAAGTAAGGAAACAAATTTGGGAATTGCTATAACTAGAATCAAGAAAAATAGATGCGATATGCACATATATTCACTAAATATATGCAAAGTAATATCTATTTCTATTTACACAATCATTTCTACTTCACGATCATTTCTACCTTCGGTCTTATTAAGCTTGCCTTCAATTAAAAAATATTATTATTTCTGATATTCTGATATTATTATATATGTATATTTAATAATATACATCAAATAATATAATATTAATATTTAATAATATTTTTAAGCGATAGCACGAACCATTTCCATTAATAGCTTCATCAAGTTTATCGTTACATTAAAAAAGAACGGTTTAATGCAAACCGCGCAATTCTCAGTCGGTGCAACAATACTTGTTAAGAGAAATATATACACACGCTATGAGCGGAAAAACAAAATAAATAATATATGTATAGATATGTATATATATGTAAAAGTGCACCACAAATATATAATTATTTTCATACAACTTGCCAAGCAATTTGTGAGTAAAATTTGTGCCTGTCTGCCATCGGTCTATCAACAATTCCCAGAATAGCCAGAGACAAAAAATAACAACAATTTATAAGAGTCACATATGAGATTACAAATGAGAATCAATAGTCTGAAAAGTCTGCAAATTTCAAAGCAAAACGTCTCCAAGATCTTGCTATTGCTGATGTATCTCAAGAAATTTGCGAACCCGACCTAGATCTTATTACGGCGAAATAGCACACATCAACAGAAAGCCTCAGCTCAATGCTCAGAAAAACATAAAGTGCATTATTGCCGAGGTTTGCAGTTCAGAAACTTGATTGTCGTAGCTTATAAAACACATCACATAATATAGAAAAGGGCATGTATACATGTACATACATATATGTATATACAAGTATTAAATATCTTTTCTTTTTTGAGCAACTGTTGAGTCATTCGTATTATTCGATAGCAAAACTTACTTGCGTAGTATATGTGACGCCCGTTTCGCTTAGCGCTTGGGATTCCATAAAATGAGATATGGAATAAACTGGTAAATTGTTAATCATTGTAAATTTGTATAAGAAGCACTTGAAATCAATATCCCAAAACTGCGTACATCTAATGTATCTCTGTGACTCTCAGAGTTTCGAAAGCAACTGACGAAGTTTTTGCTCAATGCTTATCTTCAGTTGGATTTGATTTATTAATTTTGACAAATTAACATCAATTTGTGCTCGGTTATTGATCGTATTAATCTGATAGGATATTTAATAGTCATGTATTTTGGGAGGTATCAAATATACGCTATAGATTCAACATAACTAGATATTGTGCTAGTAGAGCTAAAAATATACAAAGAGAAGTTATTTTGCTGCTTGAATAACTTTCATAACTTCATTCTACTATGCGATTCTCATAACAATTTATTTTTCTTATTATACATATATATAAATATTTAAATATGTGTATGTCTGTGTGCTCTATGTTCTCCAAAAGCAAACAAATTTTGTTGTATTACAAAAAACGTATTGCCAAACACAGCTCATAATAACAAATAAACTAGAAAAATGTGTTCAAACTTTGTTTACAACTGTTTTATAAGCTCACTTCTTGGCACTCCCTTTAACTATTACTTTTTGTATGAAATCATACAAGGGTAGCTTGAGAAGTTGCTGACTTTGGTTGAAGGTACAGGTCAGGTGTATACAAAGATATTTGAAAGAGGACTAATTTACATATTTACAATTATATTCTTTTTAAAAACAGACAATATTTATATATATTTATATTCAAATTTATTTTTATTTATATATTTTAAAATTAATAAATAATTACTCTAACTTCCAAGGGTATTCTAAAATACATTTTTAGACAATCAAAAATAAAAATAAATACTATTACATCCTTATAAATAACAGTGAGCTAACTTCGTTGCTTAAATTTCATTATTTATAAATATACTAATAAATGTATGTATGGCAAATATTGTTAACAAATGCAAATTAATCAAATTGAAGAAATTGCAATCTTAACAATACATTAACAAAATAAAATGCCGCCAGATTGATAGCAGCACAGTGACATATATAAGCTGAGTAGATACTTATATAGTCGCATGCCTGTATATATCTACACAACTAGGTTTCTTATCGGCCCATTTGTATGTAGATAAGCCCAGTTGGCAAATAGAAACTGGCACAAAAACAAAGATAAAGTGCGCTTAGTTTCAAGTGAGCGGGCATTAAGACGTATTCATTTCAATTATGACGAATGACGACAAAGGTATACTCTGTGGACTTTGTGGAGTGCCCCACGCCACGGCACCTTCAATGGGAAGTAATTCATTTCCAATATTGTCTATTAAATACTCGTTAGACGCAAATGACTGGCAAATAAAGTGAGCAGAAAAGAAAATTCTTCTGACAGAAATAAATCAAGGATAAATGGAATTATGGAAAAACTAAAAATAAGCAAAAATGAAAATGAGACAATTTCATTTTGGTTTAAACTATAAAATAAGAACGAAAATAAATTAATTATATTTGCACATGGTATTTTACTTTTCTTGCAAAATACTACTGTACCTGATATTTCAAAATAAATATATTATGAAATTTTGCTAACTTGAATCTACAGAAAATTTTTAAATTGATTGCTCACACAAATGGCATTATTATTAAATTAATTAGCACCTATTTAGTTAATGCGAAATTCTACAAAAGTCGTGGAAAAAAGACTAATCGTGTCTGTGCAATATTTGCTATGGATTGTTGTTTGGATTTAATGTCTTACTAAGCATTACTCAATCAAATTAAATATCTAATTTGACATTAGTTCAAATTATGATGGTTTTCAGGAATACTGCAAGAACAGAAATTCATTTATATGTATCTACCGATATTTGTATATCAATTTCACTCACCGGTTAAATCAATCAATTGTTATTATTATTATTATTATTGTTTTTGTAGGAACGATAGCCAGTTATACAAATTTTCCGCGCAAAAACAAAACACTCTGGCAGGATCAGACACATTGACAACAAACGACAGCTGAGCACAGCTGAGCGCTGCCCTGTGTGTGTATGTGTCTGTACTTGTATATATATGTATGTATGTAACTTTGTCTGTATATATATATCACGCACGTGTGTCGCTGTATGCGAATTTGTATGTGCGACAATGAAACGTCGATAAAAGCTGATTACAATTACACCCGCATTGGCTCTTACACTAGTTTCAATAACATCAGCACTTTAACAGTTAAAATTGAATATGTCGGTTATAAATAATTGAAATAAACTGTCACGAACACACAATAAAAAATTATATATGTACATATTCACGTACATATAGACGAGCACCAAGCATTCGCAGCAGCACACTGCGCGAAAAATGATTCTTTCACTATTTGCATTTGAATTTTAGCAGCAGATATTCACGGTTTACATAATTAGCTATTTGTATATTAAATACAATTATGAAACAATATCTTCACACTCTATTATAAATTGTACTATTATTAAATTAAGTTACATATATGGCGACCGAACAACAGTTCTACGTTCGCTGCTGTTTGCTACCCAACAAACAATGGGCAACGCGTTTACGAATTTTCATACAATTGGCTAGACGCCGAATTGTTTGCTTGGCAACGTCTGGTACAAAAGGAAAGTTGCCAGATTGACAAATGCCAAAATGTGCACAATATGGCCAAGCGCAAGTACTAAAGCGCGCAGTAATTATCGATATACAAACAAAAGAACTTACCAAATTTACAATTATTTAAACTTTTTATCTATTAGCGATTTTTTGTAAGTTCCTAAATTGGAATTGGATTCTATTAATTTAATAGAGTGTTTTTGATTCTATTTAAAGCTCTGGAGTATAAATTGTCATGCATCTTAAATTGGCCCAAGTGGCTTCTGTAACAAATTTAATAATTGTTTTATTTACTTTTCGAAACACTAAGAAATCAGCATGAGCCTAATAGATTAAAAACACATCCCTTCACTAGTCGAAACGAACACAATCATAAATAAAATGTATGTACACTCGTTAAATTTTTTTCCTTTATTCTAAGACACTATCTGCACTCAAAACAATATCGAATGCGGCCTGGAATTTACAATTTAACGGGCTTGGGCTTGCCTTGCTGGGCAGCAACGCGTTCGTTGTAGCGCTTGACTGCCTCCTCGCGGGAAAGGTTACCCTTGCGTGCATATCGCTGATTGATCAAGAACTTGACATCCATCTGCGGAACAATATGGAATAAGTCAGATTAATATGATCCTGTCAAATTAATAATTTCTACTTACACCCAGGGTGGACTCGTGGCGTTTGCGCATTGGGCGCTTAATGCCATTGCGATGAGCCTTTTTGTTCTGGTTGTGATTTGTGTGATTCTTGGACTTGGCCATTGCGAATTATCAAACTGTTTTTGCGGCAGAAGTCGGTGACCAGTCAGTGGAGGGTACAACATGAAAGCAAAAAATATCCATTATAGAACACATTTTATAGATTGAATTCGGCATTATTCATTTAAACAGTTGCCGATGGCATAAGAAAATGCACTTTTAAGCATAATTAAAAATGTTATTTAGTTTCTTTGCGACCTACGTTTTTGACAGCACAGCGGAAAAGAAGAGGAAGAAGAAGCGGCAATTTCGATAGTCGCTATAGTATCTTAAAAGGCTGTCGATATTTTATGCAATCAGCTGTTTTCGATTTCAAATATATGTGGCAACATTGAAAGTACTTCACTGTGAATAGCAAAACCTGTGAAATACAACGCAATTGCCTCTACGATTAAATTGTTATTAAATTTAAACTCATTTTTAAGAACTACAAGTTTACAAGTTTTCTTCATATATTGATTGGGAAAATTAATCAAAGTTTCCCGTAAAAGCACACTGCATTTGAAATAGGTATGTAAGGTCAAAACACTTGTCATCTATCATACATACATTTGTACTTTGTATAGAATGCGGGTTGGTTAAGGGGAAGCGATGAGTCATCATCTAAAACAAGTTATCACAACAGCGACCCACTACTTTTGCTTTGTTTTTTTTTTTTTTTTTTTTCTCTTTCGCTTTTTGTAATCAGTCTGACGTCATATTCAAAGGAAAAAATGAAAATTTCTGCCGCTTCCGCTGCTGCGCTCGTCAGCACTGCAAACAGTAGTAACACAACCGCCGCACCGATAGTACCTAAAACGGAGCCAGATCCAATTGGTAGCGAGGAGTCAATGGAATTCCAGACACCCAACAGCACTTCCACTCCTAACGTCAGCAAACGTCCTGCTTTCTTGGACCTCAATAAAAAGAACAAGCGCGCTATGGCACCTTTGCTCATTGACTCACCCGATATATCTTCAAAGACACTCAACACGCCGGACCTTGAAAAAATATTACTCTCTGGTAACTTGTTGCAAACGCCACAGCCGGGCACAGTATTCCCCACTAAAGTGGGTCCCATTACCTCGGAACAGGAGGCCTTTGGCAAGGGCTTTGAAGAGGCCCTCCACAATCTTCACACCAGCAAAAACACTCAGGCGTTTCTGGGCACCAATACGACGGCTCCAACAGCAGTTAGCAATCCAGCTCCTGTTGCCGCAGCCACCATGACAGCCGTGAATAATGGCATCAGTGGAGGGTTTACCTACACCAGCGTGGGTGAGTACCATTTACTTCTCTACTATTTTATTTATCAGAGTCTAATCCATATTTCCTATTTATAGATGGCTTCCCCGTAATTAAGGATGAGCCACAGAATGCCGTAGCTTCCCCGACAGTCAGTCCCATTGATATGGCAGATCAAGAAAAGATTAAGCTGGAGCGTAAACGTCAGCGAAATCGTGTGGCCGCCTCGAAGTGTCGCAAACGTAAGCTAGAGCGCATCTCCAAGCTGGAGGATCGTGTTAAAATGCTTAAGGGCGAGAACACGGATTTGGCGGGAATTGTAAAAACGCTGAAAGATCACGTGGCCCAGCTGAAGCAACAGGTTATGGAGCATGTGGAGGCTGGCTGCACCGGCTTGCTGGCGGGCAAATAACATAGGGATAACACCGAGGAGACTGTGCAGCAGTATATGTCGAGTTTAATATCGGACGACAATGATACAGAAGCCGAGCCGGAAGAAGTGGAAGAGCAACAAGATCAGGAAATTGAGGATACCATCGAGACGGCTGTGGATGCGGAAAGCGGTGTCGTTCTGCTGTCAACAGTGCCCTTGGAGCAGGAGATATCTTTAGAACTTTTACTTAATGCATCATCGAATACCTTCGACTTAGACACTCTACCAAGCAATCATGTTGTAATCGAAACAATTGACCATTTGACGGACTGCAGTGAGTCTACCGGCTGATTAATGGAAACCATTTAAATTGGAGTGCCTACTTTTTTATACATATATACTATAGAGACATTTAATTTCATCTTAAATTTATATTATACTAACGTGCAATGCCTTATTTGCTGCAACTCTATTTTATTGCTTTTGAAAAGTAATTTTTATTTAGTTCTAGATGTACATATGATTACTCCCATGTTTATTTATAAGATAAACAAGTATTCTATAAATGTTATTTGTAAGAAGAAAAGAAAAATATATATGTATTATATAAATCAACTAAAATCTATAGAATGATTTTATTTGTTAGAAACTTCGGACATTCCCCTTAGATAAATTTATGATTTTATAACACCCAGCCGGAAGTTGAAGTTCAGCATAGAATGATGATAACTTCAGTTGATTTTATTTTATAATAAAAACATTTATTTTCATATTTTTACATATACATATAAATATACCTTCTATGAATTTCGTGTAGATATTCTAATTTGATTACAATATGTCTAGCATACAAAAAATCTACATTTGTTTTGTTATTACATTATTTGTTATTTACTTTCTTCTACATTTTGTTTGCTTAAAATTCGAAATGTTTATAGATGTCGCCAGCAGACTGACGTTTATTGTCACCTTTTGCCATTTGTTATTGTTTTGTTTTCGTTCTTTCTCACTTTTCAATTCGATACTGTATTAAGGCACATAGCGATGCTAATCACGCTCCCATCTCTAATTTGCATGTACAGTGAAGCAATGTTTATTTATTTATGTTAAATATTTTGTTGAAACCAAATAAATAAATATGCCAATAAATGTATCTAAATTATGCATCTTTAAACAACAAAGTGAGCTGAACTAAAGAAAAACGTATATTTAATTAGAAAAGAAACAATAATAAATAAATATAAAAAAAAAAAAACAACAACGTAAGAGATTAAAAAGATAAATAAGTGATGTATATCTTAAGAGTTGCATGAAAAATTCCCCGAGACCTAGCTAGAATTGTTCCAGTAATTAACACACTTTATCAAATTAACTAATTTAAGCCCGATATCTAGAGCCTTGTGAAGAGTAAACTATTTGGTCAGTGGATAGCCATCGATTAGCAGGCTCTTCTCGTCGCTTAGCTGCTGGGGACCCTCACCTATTTTTGTATGGATTATATATTTGAGTAAATTCTTGGCATTCACATGTCCAATTGAGACATCCCGCAGACCGTTCTTCAGCTGAACCGGCGGCACTGGAATCCCTTTGAGATATTCAACACTTTGGGAGGCATCATTGGGAAATGCCAGTTGGATGGCGGCCAGAAGACGTGGCACGTTCTCTGCCAGCACATAGAGACAGGCATTTGGGCCCGCATCGAACGTGTAGGCCGCCTGCAAGGAGCCTACAGCCTCATTGTAATCGTGCACAAAATTTGCGATTGCATGTGAGACGTCGTTCATGTAGACACACGGCGGATAGGTGTCCAGGCAGATGGCGTGCAATTGATTCGACTCCTTCATAGTGATCTCAGCGAAAGAGTCAAAGTCACGCGCTTCAATTGCAGCCATCAGATCTTTGACACGCTGAGGCACAACCTCTTTGGCGCGATGCTGGATCAACGCCGATGTCTTAACGCCCAGCTGCATGCCCTTGGTTGAGCCGGTTTTCTTGCGAGCATCGTTCACGACCAAGATCAGCATATGCATGTTGGGCCAGTGCTCCGCTGGCGCCAGCTGCACAGCAATGGAATCGCTGCCATCAGCGGATGATCCGCGTTGCCAGTGCACGAAGCCGCCGTATAAGCTGCGGCACGCTGAGCCACTGCCTTGGCGGGCAATTGTAGTGAGCTCCTCATTCAAAGGTAGATCGTAGAGGCGTGCCAACGTATAGACGAGACACGCATAGCCCGCTGCACTCGATGCCAGCCCTGCGGCAGTAGGGAAATTATTGTATGACGCGATGTGTACCTTCCACGACAATGGGAATTTGTGGGCACCATTGGCCAGGGCCAACCGGCGTATGCCTTCTACGCATCGCATCAGTCGCACATTTTCCTCGAAGGGCACTACCTCTCCATTCAGCCACATTCGATTCTGTTTAAAGCTCTCCGATGCGCTAATTGTGGTCTTTGCACACATCTCGTTAGCATCTAGAGTCATGCTAACAGAGTCATTGATTGGCAGTATTAGTTCCTCGTTGCGTTTGCCCCAGTATTTCACCAGGGCCATGTTAACAGGAGCGACACACGTTGCCGTAAACATTATGCTTTAACAAATAAATATTATTCTTACATTAAGTTTCAAAACGACTTTCCCCAGCTTTCACCGTGAAGTGCGGCAGTCAACCGTCTTATCAACTTATCGAAAACTCTGGTTCATGCAAAATACTTTTTTCGGTATGAGAAATAAATTTAGTATTTTTATAATTTAATTATTAAAAATTGAATTCTCTAAAAAAACTAATTTTTTTTAAGGCTAGTAGTTTTAATATTAAAATTATACCAGCCTGAAAATAATTTATAACAAATTAATTAGTTATACAAATTTTAGTATATTATTTAGTACTTTTTATATATACACAAACATACCAATAACAGAGCCTAAATGTCATTCTAGCATACTCAAAACAAAAGTGTATTTTTTGGTTTACGTATAGAAATAATATAAACAAAAAATAAAATCAAAAACACAATTAAAATGCCACTTACTGCAGAGAGCGCTGCACAACAAATACAGGTGAGTTATAAAAAATATTAACTACTTATCAATCAACAACTAAAATCAATAATAATTTTGCTTATTTTTCCTCAGGATCGCCTTAAGGACATCCAACAACATATTCACAAGGTAGATAGTGAAAGACGACGAGCTGAAAATTCCATTGCCAGTCTAGTGCGTGCACAACAAAATCCAAATCCGAAATTAAAGACACTGCTGCAGTCGAAAATTGTAGAGGCAACACAAGAGGAGGCAACTATTCGAGCGGCCCTCGCCAAAATACATGAAATACGAAATATACGAAATGAGCGACGCATTCAGGTAAGTCAATATCTAGAAATAGAAATAGTACACAATATTAATATATCTGTATATACACAGGCTCGCAATGCCGGTAACAAGGAAGCCATTCGACGGGGTGCTCTCATGAAAATGGTGCAGCTCTCGGCTCAGACTTTACCTCTCTTCGTTAGCAAGCCGGGCGAACGTGCACCACCTTTGTGCGGAGCAATACCTGCCGAGAGCAACTATGTGGCCAAAGTGGGCGACAATGTGGCGGCACTGGCCAAAGGCATTGACGAGGAGGAGAACTGGATATTGGCCGAGGTGGTGCAATTTCTGCACCGACAAAACAAATACGATGTCATCGACATAGACGAGGAGCAGAAGGATCGACATGTGTTGAGCAAACGCAAAGTTATTCCATTGCCATTAATGCGCGCCAATCCAGAGACAGACGGACATGCGCTCTTTCCCAAAGATACAGTCGGTGCGTTGTTAAAAGATTCCCATTAATTACTTCAGCTAATGCAAAATTCTCAATCTCTTGCAATCTCTAGTCATGGCTCTATATCCACAAACAACGTGCTTCTACAAGGCTATTGTGCATCGACTGCCACAAACGGCAACGGAAGATTACGAGGTTCTTTTTGAGGATTCCTCCTATTTGAATGGCTATGCAGAGCCGTTGCCAGTGGCGCAGCGGTATGTGATTGCCTATCGCACCACCAAGAAGAGCGCAGGCAGCGGCAGCGGCAATCTCTCATCTGCCTAAGTAAGCCTCAGTGGAATTGTAATAGCTATATATATAATTATTATATACATACTCATAAAACTTAATTTCTAATTGAAATCTTAGCTAATTACTTTTCAGCAATATCATCATCATCATTGTCGTCCTCCTCTTCCATTGGGACATCTGTTTCCTCCTCCTCCACATCGTCTTCAACATGCTGTTGGAAGCCATCAGTCTTGGTCCATGAGCACTTCATGGTCAAACGAAACTTGGCCATAGGCTTGCCCAGCAATTTCAGAATGCGCGCTTGCTCCGGCGTTAGCACTTTGCCCTCTTCACAGACCGTATAATCGCTGTATAAGGTCACAATGCCCTTCTCCAGTTTGGTGGGCAGACCTAGTGAACGCAAATGTGGTTCCATGGAGTGTGCAAACTCCTCAAGAGGTCCAGCCGGCAGCGTAACTGTCTCTGTTGCTGTAAACCCGCTGCGCGCATATTCCACAGCCCAATAGTTCTCTGCCCACTTTAGGACTTCTTCCTTGCTCTGCTCTGTGAACAGCAGACCTACCTGACCACTTAGGCGTTTTGAAAGCTGCAAGATGTGTTTGTTTAGGATTCCTTTCTTCATTTCATATATTTTAATGGCCATAGTACCTTATGTATTCCAGTTTCAACTTCTTCAGCCTCCGTGCGGCCCAAGCCGATTTGCATTATGCGATTTTTGCCAAAAATGAATCGAGAATTGCGTTTCCATTCTTGTCGTAGATCCTTTAGCAGATTATTACGCATATTCTGCACCTGGAACACAAATATATTTGGATACTTTTCCACACAGAATCGGATGTCGTCAATGATACGTTGCTTCCATGCGAGACCCTTGCGATCGGTTTTGGTTAAGGAAACTGCAAGTGCAAAGAAAAATAATATACTGTGTACAGTTAGTAATATTATATCGACTCCTGACCTTTCTTATCACGTTTGGAGCGCGGCATTTTTAATTATATTTGTATATTTCGAGCTTGAATCTTCTCAAAGTTTAAACACCGAAGTAAACACGTGCGACCGCTACGATGAATGCTGTATCGATGCACGTTACAAATCGATTTTTATCATGTTGTTTCTTTTTGGGCTGCCAACGTGCTTAAATAATGAAATGCAGGCACACTAATACTAACTGAGTTTTATTACGTTTTTCAAATCCGGTCACACTACAGCAATAGCCGACGAAAGGTGTGTTTACGTAGTAATTTTATAAAAAGTTCTTATAGAGTATAAATAATTTTAAGAATTGTGATAAATTGTGTACCTGTGTCATCTATCAACATTTTAAACTTTTTTTTTCTGTAAAGGCGCAGTGAGTAACATGTTTTGCAGCCACACAATTGAGTTACTTGGAGCGCCATGTTGTCGGCTAGAGATTGAAAGACCGCATTTTTTATATGCATCGATTAAAAATGCCAAATTAATTGATTCATATTTCGAAATATTCTAACAAATGGAAGAAACTCCATGTCAGATATTAGCTATGTAACATCTAGGAAAATGCATTTGTAAATGCGTCTGGACAAAATTTACTCTTTCAAGTAGGACGCTGATGACGTAATTTTGTGGATAGACGAGTCAAACGACGCAGCATTGCCAAACAAAAAGAATTTTTGTAATCAGTTAAATTTCAAAAAGCGTTGGTAACGCGACGTGTCTGCCTAGTCTCGGATATACTTGGCGCAATTCAATGAAAATCAACATTAGAATTAAGGCAATAATTTACTGGAGCTTATCAAAAGCACATAATTGCTGATAAGGCGCCGTCACAGCCCGTGAAGTTGAAAAAATAAATTTAATCAGTGTGCCAGAGATAAGAGCTAGAAGGTTTTAACAGGTACAAATTTGTCTGTGCGTCGAGCGGAATTCAAGGGCTTAGCCAAAGGTGAAATGTACAATGGATTTTCATTTTAATTAGGTTTTTTAGAATTGTTAGTAATTGTTGGTCAATTTTACAACAACGCACAAAGAGGCACGTACAAGGGCACAAATACAACTCGCGTAACACTCGAATTTAAAAATTTAACATACGGACGTTCGTCTCATTCAAATTACTCAATTAAACGACAATTGCGCACAATTGACGACAGCAACAGCAGCAGCATTCGCTGGCCAAGCTCCTCCCCAACATTATTGTGGCATGCGTCATACAAAGTACAAAACTGCAGCTTGTAATGGCTAACAACAAATTTGCTTCTGTTTACGGCACTTAGCGTAAAAAGCTGCAATACGTCATATGTATAATTAAGAAGTAATTTGCTCAACTGTAATAACCTAACTTAATCAACAAGCTCCTTTGTGAGTTGCTGGATTTGGCATGACAACGACAACAACAGGTCATTTAAAACTTAACGAATCCAGTTCACTTGTATTACACCTGGCAACTCAGTTTTTGCGGCCAGGTTGGCAACACTCATTTTTACCTAGTGCTCTCTTTGTTCTCTCTCTCTCACACTCGCTGTCTCTTTCACTCTTTCTTTTTCACTCTCTCATCTGATGTAGCGGCATGCGCTGCCGCCTATGTTTGTGTTTGTGAATGTGTGAAATGTACCAATACATGCATATTTACCAAAGAGGCGTACACACAGATACAGCGCTTACTGTGTGCAACATTTGCCGTCACTTTTAGTCGTTCGCCGTTCGTTGGTAGTCGTCGTTGTCGTTTCGAGTGAATCGAATGTAAGGTAACCAATTTGCATTAGTAATATGGGACGAAATATGTACATATAGATGTGTACCCACATATGTATATATTAATTATAAAACCTTAAGCGACCTAAGGCGTTGCAATAAACATGTGCATTTCGGTAGTTTATGCAATTTGAATAAATTTTTCAATTCGCCGAGAACATGTGCAAACGCCGCATGTACGAAAAATTTTCTACATGCTTCCATGGAGCGATCGATAAAAATACTACGCAAAAAGACGAAAATGTTCAGAACTGTGAATTTGTGCAAAAATACGTACATGTGTATGTACAAATGCCCGCAGTGCATTAGTATTAGTATATTTTGTATTAATGTGTGTATATACGTATATTTGAAAATATATTTATGTATATATATATGTATACATATATACATATGTAGACGTGAGATTCGTTTGCTTCGTAGTTTCGTATATTTTCAGTGCTTTTGGTTGATTGCTGGCGGCCGTGGCAACAACTGACTTGGCTAATGCGAAGGCGAATTGTGGTGCTTAAGTGTGTTCTGGTCGCTAGGCGTTTTAGTCGTCAATAGCTAAAATACTTGCATACGAACGTCGAGGCGAATGACGAATGTGTGTATATGTATGTGTATGTAAATATGTACGGCAGACCGAATGTATTACGCATATGCACATTTAAAAGTGTGCTGCGCCGATAATGGCTTTGCAAAAAAAATAATTTTGTATCTAATGGATTTAATATTTATAAAAGTTAATCCATTTCGCTTATTTTTCACATTGCATTTATGCACGTACATTGTAAAATTTTTATTTCTCCACTTACATGTACATGTATATCAATATATATTTGTTTCTACAGATATAAAAATATATGTACATATATATTCACATGTATATCTCAATAGATATATGTACATATGTATGTATGTATGTATGTATGTATGTATGTATGTATGTATGTATGTATGTAAGTGGACGACACACGCGGTTACGTGTTCTTTTATACCGCACTGCTCTCGCAATCGTTGCTGCCTGTGGCCGTTTGGAAGTGTGTGTTCTCTTTATAGTGCTCTCTCGCTCTCCGGTGGGATTATTTTTATACTTTTTGTTGCGTGCTCTTCACAACCCTCCCCCTCAGTATGAGGCAGACACACTTGTTTCTTGTTAGCTGATGTACGTTCAAATACGTATGCATGTATGTATGTATGCTTACATTCATTGGATAAGATGTACATTGTATCTAATTTGATTAGTTGATTTTAAGCTGATGATGATGATGTTTCATTGTACATAAATAAAACTGATGGAATGTGATTAAAAAGAACTGCAAATTAAAAAACTATGGAAAGCTCCCATTACTTGTTTCTAGTTTTCAAATCGCTATGTATTGGAATTTTCTGCTTATCTGCATTTCTCTATAGTCGTATTTTTTCCCTCTGTACTGCGCATGTAGCCGTAACGCCGTATAGCCGAATCTCTGTCGTCGCGACCTCATGGGGCCGGTGTGGTGAATTTACACTTTGCCGCCCGGTGTGGTGTATTTTCAACACTCTCGCATACTCGCACAGTCGCAACGACACACGCACACATACGGTTGTATTCGCATGGGCTAGCGCTGTTTGCAGCAGTCAAAGTTGCCGTCATCGCAGAATTCAACAAACGGTTTCAAATTTTATTTGCCGTTATCTTCAATCTGTACCAGTGACCGAAGCCAATGCCGCCGTTGTTGTCGTTGTCGCACTGACATTTCGCTAACTATTAGCGGTTTCTTCTACTTTTTTTATAACACACACAATTACACACGCATACATCTATATAAAGAAAAATAGTTTGTGGCTGACTCTTGCAGTCGCACTACTTCCTCATTGTGAGGCTTGCCCAAAAAAAAAATGACGCAGTCCATGACGCATACAATTCGCTTCATTGCTAAGAGCTGATTTTGTTGGCTCCATCATTGGAACGAGAGGGAGTGGCTGATTGGATTGTAGCTATAAATGCGCACCCATATATTTATGCATATACGTACATATACATATGTACATACATAGATACATGCATACATATAAAGATTTTTTGGAATTTAGAAATTAAATTCATACTCAATACTCCGCCGTTGCGCTCTGTTTCGTTAGTGTTTTCATATCATTTTATTTATTTGTTTTTTGTATTTTGTCAATAACTGTACGAAAACATGGCAATTGACCTAAAAACGAGCAACGCACTAAAGTTCCTATTCTTACAAGCATCCGTTATGTATGTGTGAATTTACTTGCACTTGTATGCAGTCTAAGGTTCAATGTTTTTACAATTTAACGGTCGGATGCGATCGTTTAGAAACGTAGATAACAAGTGGGTAGATGGCCCATTGTGACAATGCATATTTGCACGTGTATTATCACTAATGTTCATATGCATATATACATATAGAATATTATTAAAGATCACCTTAGCAGAATATGTTTAACATTTTTGTTTTAGTTTTTATTTTCTTTTATTATCACATTTATGCAGTTGGGGTTATTGAGCATTCATCTTTGACATCTGAATACACACAAGTAATATAATTGTACATATTTACATGTATGTACATATGTACGTATGCTTACTCACGTACCACAACCACACCAATATGTAGATACACATACACACTCACTCACACACCCATGAAGCCACAGATTTCTCTCTTTTATTTCATTTTCAATTTTATTCATAGTTTATTTATAACTTTTCTCTCTGTGAATGTATGTTGGTTTATTTTTTCATTGTTGTTGTTGTTGTTTTTTGTTTCTTTCATTCCATTCGCTTGTCGTGTAGTTTGGTGTTGCTGTTTTTGCTTTTCAACATTCCCATTTCCATTCCCCATTCCCATGTCCATTTTTTACGTATCCAATGTGCATCTGGCAGTTGGAGCGCCCAAAAGAAGCCGAATGTCATGTCTTATATAGCATTGGCAAGCAGAGTAAATCACAAGCACAAATTTGTATTAACAATGTGCAAACATAATTTGAAGCACGCGCCCACACGCAAGCAAAACTCAAATATAACCCCCCCCCACACACACGCACTCACCTTTCTTTTTTTTTTTTTTTTTGTTACCTGTCAAAAGCACATTATAATGGGGGGTCATGGGTCCCTATGCGCAACGGTTTAGCAAGGCTGCCTTGGGGAGGATAATAATTTTGTCGTTATTATGTTTCTATGTTTGTCCCCAAGGATAATGGAAAATGTATCAATCAGCCTCACCTTGCGTTTATTTATAAATAATAATCAATCAATATCTATGTAATAGCTGCAAATGCAGTCGTGTTAGCGGGGGAGCAAGCATTCAACCGCTGGCTAAAAGGCAACAGGTTACCCCCTTTTTACATCATAATATGCTTGTTGCGAGCATGTGTATATACAGACATACATGTTTATAGATATGTATGTATATGTGGGTATAATAGAAGCTACATGTTAACGAGTATGTGGTGTGAGTCACAGCTGTTTAACATAAAACGCAATTTATTGACATTAAAATGAGGCAAACCTTTTGTTTTTATATTATTATTATTAGTTATCATCATTGCGGGTTTAAGTAATTTCTCGACCCTGTACTTTATATTCAAAGTCGATGAAATTAAATGAAATACTGATATGGCGAGCACTCGATGATTCAGTTTTGTATTAATGCTAATTGCAGCATGTGAAGCAAAGATGCTAAAACTTGACACATTTGCTGCTAATTGCAAATTGCAAATTGAAATATTTTAATACAGTTACACATACATAAATATATACATATGTATAATCATATGTGTACATATGTATGAGCGTATGTGTTGGAAAACCAGTTTGTAATGTCTCGTGCATATATATTGATGAGCCGCGGTATATGTATATCCTTTGATATCCTCTTGACACCGCCAGCATATTTCAATATCATCAGAAGTTTGCAACGCGCAGCTGCTATTCGCATGCGACGAGCTCCGGCCACTGGCGGCAATCCTTGCTCCTTCGCACCTCAGCTCAACGTTTTTAGACGGAGACAGAGACAAGTTCTCGTTTTAGTCGAGTTTCGGGCCTGGTCGAAAGAGCAACACACAGCAACAGCGGCAACGGCAGATAATTATTCGGGTTTGCAGCTGTATGTGTGTGTACGTGTGTGTGTGTGTGTGTGTGTGTGTGTATTAAAGGATATTCGTGTTGAAAGTTGGCGAGAGAAATAAATGAATTAATCGTAGCTTTTAATTAGATGTGGGTGGTGGCTCACGACACAAGAAATTTTACTCTTAGACATACATATATATATATATATATATAGACATATATACGTAATTGTTTGTTGGCTGTTTGAACAGGTTGCCAATTAATAAAGTGAATGTGCCGCGTGGGAAATTCAATAGAAATTCAGTAGCAATCAATAAATATATATTTATTTCTATATTTCTTTTTTTCTTTCCATTGCAGATAACCATTCACACACTGTGAGCGACGCTTTGAGCTGTGGATTCCTCCTACTTTAATTAATTTTTCTGCTGTCTATCAATTACAACAGAGATCGTGCGTGGGCCAATACACACACGAACACACATATACAAATTATTCATATATATTCTTAGTTTGGTCAAGTAACTAAAACAAAAAAACCACAAACATGTCGACAGTCGATAAGGAAGAACTGGTCCAAAAGGCAAAATTGGCCGAGCAATCAGAACGGTAAGTGCACATAGTTATTAAGGCACTGATCAAAGGTATACATAATTAATTTGATTTACTTTTATATGCAGCTACGATGACATGGCCCAGGCCATGAAATCAGTCACAGAGACGGGCGTCGAGCTGTCAAATGAGGAAAGAAATCTGCTCTCCGTTGCCTACAAAAATGTGGTTGGAGCGCGCAGGTAAATTGGAAATATAAAAATCGAGTTTCTACATCTACTTATATATCTATGTATCAATTTATAAAACAACAGGTCATCGTGGCGTGTTATTTCCTCCATTGAGCAAAAAACCGAAGCATCCGCCAGAAAACAACAGCTCGCCCGCGAGTACAGAGAGCGTGTGGAGAAGGAGCTTAGAGAAATTTGCTATGAAGTTCTGGTATGTACAGATGCTCTATTCTACTTTACTCTACTCCATTTCACTACGCTCTCCCATCTGCCCATGACCATGAATATTGTTAGACCCCACCATTCCCCATTCCCGCTCCCGCTCGCCCTACCAAAACCCACCATAGAGTAAGCAAATTATGATGAGTTCTCCTGTTCACTGCGCAAGCCCTGCTCCCAAATGCCAGTGGGTGGTGGTAGCTGTATCTCTGTGGCAGAGCATCCGAGCTTTTTTTTATAAAAAAAAAAATATAACTAGCATGCATCTATATAAACCAATTGCTGCGTTAGTTTGAAATTACAATTGCCTTAGCGGAGGGCCCACTGTACAGTTTTGTATGTGTGTGTGCAGCAAATTGTATTACAATCAATAAATCTATTTTTAAAAAAAGAAATTTTCCAGACATGTTGCTGCTGCACACAGCAACACACTCTTACTCAGACACACACACACAACATCCAACAATGTACACATATATTTATATATATATATATATAAATAAACATATAGATTAGATAGCAACAGTAACCAACAGTCGCCCACCAGTGGCCCAACTTGGCTTGATTAATGTCAATTTAATTAGATCTTTCGATTGAGCCGCACACAGCCATATATTTTAAAGCTATGATTTCCTTTGATACACTGTTGACCTATTAAGTAAACTACCTTTAGTCAGTAGAGCTACTGTGCTTAAAAATAAATCAAATGGTACAACCTACATATGTAGCCAATGTTTATATATATATAAACAGTTCTCGGTGGGGTTGGGACTGAGGTGACGACTGGGCTGTGTTAGCTTTTCTTTCTTTGGTGACAGAAAATCGATAATACTTTGAAGTGCCTCAGTCGACTGTAAAATTGGCATATATACATACACAGAAACATACATATATACGCGTGTAGCTATTTCAAGTTGGGCAGCGTAATGTATATTAGCCGAGCAGCTTTTGCTCGCATAATATTGGTTTAATAACGGCTTATTGTATTGCGCCTAGCAATTAGAAATGTTTATTTATATGCACAATGTCTGTCAGTTGATCTCTTATTTACATTTTGACATCTTGTTCTGTTTAATCAACAGGGACTTCTGGACAAATACCTTATTCCAAAAGCCAGCAATCCAGAAAGCAAGGTTTTCTATTTGAAGATGAAGGGAGATTATTACAGGTATTTAGCTGAGGTCGCCACAGGAGACGCACGCAACAGTAAGTATCTAAATTCTATTAGCCATAAGCTCTTTTAATATAAAATACAAAGTATATATATATATATGAAAAACAAACAAAAACGTAAACTCTATTTCTTTGTGTGATGATGCAGCCGTTGTTGACGATTCCCAAACCGCTTACCAGGATGCATTTGACATTAGCAAGGGCAAAATGCAGCCAACACATCCCATCCGCTTGGGTCTTGCACTTAACTTCTCAGTCTTCTATTATGAGATTTTGAATTCTCCAGATAAGGCTTGCCAATTGGCTAAACAGGTTAATAAAAAAAAAAAAAAACAAAATAAATAACCAAATGTCTGGCAAGCGAGAGCAGCAAGCAAAAATTGCAACGAAAAACATTTCAAAAATCATTTTAAAAAACTATATATATATTTTAGTTATACATTTAAGTTGGTTGTTCATTATTTAGTATCTATATCATTTTGAAAACTAATTAAGAACTTTGGTTCTTTTTTTTCTTTTTGTTTCATTTATTTTGGTACCCCCATATTAACGTACATAATTTAAGACGTCGTTGAGGACTCGAAAAAAGCTTATCAAGAGGCATTCGATATTGCAAAAACTAAAATGCAGCCAACACATCCAATCAGATTAGGTCTTGCACTCAACTTTTCCGTCTTCTATTACGAAATTATTAATTCACCAGCGAGGGCTTGTCATTTAGCTAAACAGGTTCAATCTCTTTCTACACAAATCTTGTTTTCTTTGTTTCATATTAATTATTTAAATATTGTTGCTATGTGGCTAACTAACTAACTAATACACGAACAGACAGACACATAAACACACTCAGTAGACACGCCTACACAAGTCCGAGGAACGTACGATATAAGCATACGCCTACGGTCATCGCATGTTACGTAAATTATAAATTGGCTTAATTAATTGATTGAAAGTCTGGCTTATGTACCCTGTTACACGGCTTTTAACACTTGATAATGCAGTCCGTATCTTGCTGGTGGAATTATTAATGGTTCTTAGAGAAAGTGCATTAACCGTTAGGTCACCGACTTCAATATCGTATATTAGATTTATAGTATTCTTATTTTTGCTAGATGAATTTATGATTTTTTGTATTAGTTTGCTTAGTTGCTGAATGAAACAAAAACAACAAAAGGTATAAATCCACAATACTAAAACGGTTTTATTGATTGAACTGAAATGCTTTCGTTTTGCACCTGAACAAGAACTTGTACTTGCATATTTACCTTGCCGGCATTTTGCATTGTTATTGTTGTAATTATTTCTGATCGAATACTAAATATCTATATATATTTTTTTATGTCCACACAATATAGGCGTTCGATGACGCGATAGCCGAGCTGGACACACTCAACGAGGACTCATACAAAGACTCAACACTCATCATGCAATTGTTGAGGGATAACCTGACTCTTTGGACCTCCGATACCCAGGGTGATGGCGATGAGCCACAGGAGGGCGGTGACAACTAACCAAACAACTAAAATGTTTCCTTTTTGACTATGCAAATATTATTCAGTAATACAAACAAACAAACAAAAACAAACAAGCAAAACAAAAGAAATATTAAAAGAAATCTTTGAAGTCGAAAGCAGCAGAGCAGTAATGTAATAATAAAAGCAACATCAAAATCAACATCAGCATCGACACAAATCCAAACACACAATACAACACAACAAAACAAAACAATACAACACAACACAACACAACATTAACAATTCAGCAGAATAATGATTCAGCTTGTGGCTGTGTGATGATAGTTTAGAGGCTGAGATGAGTTTAGGTGAGAAGACTATTGTCATGCAACTGTTTGAAGAAGAAGAATAAGAAGAAATTGAATCTGGTTTATAGACAGTTTATATATTGTATACAGACGAACAACTGTTGTTCGCCGGGTCAAATCCAATAAATGTAAAGTCTATTAAAAAGTCTATGAAGAAGGAAATGTAATATGAAACCAAATGTCTTAATTTGCTTCACATGCCGTTCAAGTTGTCTTTGTTAGTAAAATGCTCTTGCAAATATTCACAAATGGATCTATCTGAGTCAAAACTTAAAAAAATAATACAAAATATTAAAATATATATATATAAATATATAAAAATGAAATATAAAAAAAACTATCAGCTATCCAGAACAAGAAAGAGAACCCGAACAGGAACAGTGTATTGTATGGCAAAGATGTGAATTTTGTTTTGTGTAGTTAATTACTATTCCGCTGTTTTGGCCAACTGCGTACACTATACATATGCCTAAAATAATATTATTTATTTTAATTATGTTTTAATAAATAATTATCATACTGTTTTATATTAACATACAAACAGCAAACCAGAAAACAAACTGAACACAAGACACAGTCATCAACAAATTTATTGTCTTTTATTTTTGTTTAATGCGCTGCGCCGCTTTCCTTAATAAAAAACACAATAATAAACAAAGGCTAATTGGTTTATACAATATAAATAATGTAATTACAAATAATGCCCTCTATTTTTCGTCGTCAAAGAAGAAGCCTATGCGAACCAAAAGAAACAAATTATGTATTATTTGTAATTATCTTTTTTTCTAAAATACAACAAATAAAAACAATATAAACCTAAACTTTTATTTTCAACCAATTTAGATTTTCTTTTTCGTTCTTTACTTTCTCTGTCCCCCACACACACACAGAGTCAGTGTTGCATTTACAATGCAGTTATCGATAAGAAAAGAAGAAAAGAGCATACTGTGTGATGAATTGTTGTAAATT
Organism: Drosophila borborema; assembly: GCA_030914335.1. Taxonomy (NCBI): domain Eukaryota; kingdom Metazoa; phylum Arthropoda; class Insecta; order Diptera; family Drosophilidae; genus Drosophila; species Drosophila borborema. Next base: position 14,188,132 of record JAUESP010000303.1, on the reverse strand, counting down.
AAACAAATTTAGTTTTGCAGTCCAGATAGTTGATTGACTTACATAAGATCTAAATAATAATACCGATATTCACTCTAAATCAATGCAATATATTTGTTCCGTTGCGCGGATAGCTTCGAAGGCACGAGTTCTATTGTGCCAATTTGAACAAATCTTTTCTTTTTCTTTCTCCTTCTATGTAAATCAATCGGTTAATCGGATTCGAAGTGTAAATGAGCCAGTGATGTTGCCATCCTGGAACAAGTATCAAAATTAATCGTACGATCGATGCGATAACTATTTATAACGTACTTACATATACATATATACTTACTATATGCAATTATGCAAATGCAACAGCAATAACAGTATCAATGTGCAATTGTTATAACTAAATGTCTCAGTGTTTACTTTTTATATTTTTATTATCATCTATATGTTTAAATGTAAACCCCAGTCCAAAAACAAAAAGGGAAAAATTAAAAAAAAATAATAATAATAATAAAAAAACAGGTGTGTGAAGCAATTATATAAAAACAAAAATGAAAAACTAAATCGAAATCGAAAGCTAATTTTATTTTTCGAATGATGCCAATTGTTGCTAAACTCAACTAATTCAACATTCTGCTTTATTGTTGATATATTTAGTTTGGTTTATCAGGGCATTTGATTGCTACAGAACAGGAATTTGATAACTAATCAAAATACAAAATACAAATACAACAGAAATTACTTATATTGACAGCTAAGTAGATCCACTTTTAATTCGAAATGGCGTCAACAACAACAAGAACAAACGCCAAATCAGGAATTTCAAAATGATCTATGCAAATGTGTATAAAAACTGTATAACTGTATATTTTCGCAATTGAATTTACGCTTACAATATACATAACAAGAAAAATTGAGTCGAATAACCAAAATGGAAACTGCAAACACATAATACACATACATAAAAAAAAAAATAAAAAATAAAAACAAAATTAAAATGTGTTGAACAACAACAACAACACAACATGGAACACACATAAATTGTATGTGTGTGTGGAGGCAAAGATTGATGTGAACATTTAAGTTTATTGAAATTACAGTTTCTTAATTACCAAAAAAAAAAAAAAAAAAAAACAAAAAAATAAAAATACAAAAAAAAAAAACAAGAATCTCAGTGTGTTTTATTGAAACAGTTTTGGAACTGATTACAAAATGAAAAATGTTTCATCTAGCACATTTTTTAAATATTGCAGGAAATACAAATTTAATAAAAAATATAAAAGAGATCGATGGCAGAAACATTATGATAGGAATATAGCAAACATTATTTATGAATTTATAAATAACGATTCTTATTAATTAATATTATTATGTGTCTAAATGTTCGAGAACTAGTTCTATTTGGATAGCAAAGCTGTCAAATTTAACAGACCTCTTCTATTAATTTCAGATGCGAATTCATTATATCAAAATCAAATGTGTAAGTAAATATTTCTCGTTAAATAAATTTCTCAAAAAAGTTACTATAAAGCCAAGTAACTTTTGAAAGAGCGCTTTGAGTTGGTTCTATTGCAGTTACAATACGAATTAAATCGAAGCTCTAACGGGTTTGTAAAATTTATCCTAAGTATTAAACAGATATTTTTTAGCCATCTTTACAATCATAAACTGCATCCAAATGCATTTTATTAGCATTATTTATACAATCTCTTCAACCAAGCACAACTTAAAGCTAATGAAATGTAAATGGAAACGATATAGAACAAAGTATGTCATTTCTTTCCGGACCTTTATAAACAAAATTACGTAGAACTTTTTTTTTAGGAATGCATAACTGTAAATTTCAAGTTTTGACGAAGTGCATAGCTCGGTATGTGCCGAAGAGTCGATCCAGTCGTCCTATATAAATCTATATCCCACATATCTTCAACAGCAATATCGACAATGCTTTTCACTACCTGAACCTGCTGCCCTCCGCCTGCCGTTACTACGGCCGACGTAAAGCCTATTCTCTGGGAAGAATAGCTGTCTCTAAGCAGATACGGAGCATTCATTCGCAGGACCATCGTTGTGTCTTTTTCAGTCGGCGCAGCGATAATGATAAGCTATTGGCCTTCAAGGACCGAATGATCAGTTGTACGGATGATGCCAAGAAGTACGATTACCTCATGGAGTTGAAGAAGGAGAATATCAATTTGTATTATCGCTATCTGTGCGACAATACAGCCGAGGTGTTGACCGTGATCAATGCGGTCGACAGTGCGCTGGATGACTTCAGTAATTTGGGATTGAATGTTACCAAAAGGTAAGCAATATAAACTGTAATTAATATAGTATAACATAAACAATTCTATGTGTATTAAGTCCGAATATGCAACGACTTGTGCACGTAACTCGAAGTTTGGATTTCGATCGTACAGTGAATGATATAAGACAATATATAAATGCCGAGAACAAGAGGAAAGCTCAAACACGCGTTGGCTTCGCCATGAAGAAGAAGCAAAAGGAGCAGAATAGGGAGAGGGCGAGGGAGAAAGAGAAGGAGAAAGATGAGAAGCTGGTGCAAGCGAATAAGCCAGACAATTTGAAGAAAAGTGCAATGCAAACACCAAAGCTAAAATATGTAATGTATGTGAGGAGAATTTCTAAAAGGAATGCCAACTGAATGATTCATAATAACACATACAATTACAAATTGAAAGTAAGTTGAGCGTTAGGCCCTTCTCTGCGATTTTCATGCCAGCTCATCATACCTCTTCCCTATCCAGGCAAACAATACGATGTGATAGCTCAATATATGTATATGATAAGTATGCATCTGTGTGTATAGTAAACTTGCACTCACCAGAAATCATGGAAATATTGCATCTGGATTAGTTATTGGACTGGACTGGTGGACTGGGATTTGCTTGGTCACTGAAACTATTTTAATTTGTAATTTTTTTCTATTTATTCAAAATCAATTTAATATCGACTCTAATCGGCAATGCTCGAGTGGTAGATATCATCGAGCTGTTTTATAGATATACTGTTCGAATTATTCCTAAAAAAAAATCTCGTATATATGTTTTTATTTATTAATAATCTTATTGAAATAAGAAAACAAATTAGTTTTTATATTTGCCCAGTAGTAAAAATTTCTAACACAAAAAAAAACATAATTATTTAAAATATTTTTATAATTTATTAAATTAGCAAATGAAATTGGTATATATTTGTTTGTTGTAAATCCTTGTTGATGTAACACAGCATGCTAGTCTTTAATTGATCGTATTATTTGAAAAATTATTTAAATTGTTTTTTATTTCACACGTAGTAAAAATTTAATATGTATTTTGTAGATAATTGTGATTGTAGTGAATTGTACCTTTAGTAATTGATATGCATGCATTCAAATTTCAAGTATTTTCAAAATTATCAAGTCGGTATGTACAAGCTAATGCCCAATATCTAGAACCGATTGAAAGCATTCGCCCATAGACTAGTTGAAACACAGGAGCTATTGCCTACGAGCCAACACAATCCCAGCAAACGGCACTTGTCCGTCCCGTCCCGATGGGATTCTCAATTGAAAAGCGCTCAATCTATTCAAGTAAGTATTTAATTTTGCATATAAATATGTTTCTAATATTTTCAGTTTGTAGCATAAAAAAAATCTGTGGCATGGCCAGCCTGGCTGCTCCGATAGATTGATGTCAATGGAAATGTGTAAAAATCCAGCGAGAATGGACTCAATGTTTCTTCATAAGTAAGTTAGATACTATGCAGATACAGCTAAACAGCTGTAGGTAATCCATTTCAAGTCCTAAGCTAGAATATTATGTCTGGAGGAATCTGCATCTGGGTAAAACGTACTGTGCTAATGTGCCGCAAAAGAATGTTTGTAATTGTCGGACCCAAAGTTTAGATGAATTAACTTTTTTACGAAATCAACTATCACCAAATGTTAGCGGTGCGCGTTTTATGGGCTATGATGATAACGAATCGATAACGTTTGATGAAGAATCCTATGGCCAACCAGAAGGTGTACGGCTTATCAACTATATGAAATATAAAAGCAAATTTGTGAGTAATACTGTAGTTCCAAATTAAATGCAATCGGTTAACGTTCAAATTGCTAACGGCTACACGCACGTATGTGTGTGGTGAAAAGCTATTGTGGTGCCATGCAGAAGCTGGATGGCGCAATAGAGCTTTTGTCTGGCCATGCGCTCACAGCTGTTGCCCAGCTGTCAATATGACACTATTGCGCGCGTGTGTGTGCGTGGTGGGGTAAACAAAAAAGGCAAATAGGGTAATCGCCCATATTCGCCCACAATAGCGACAAATTGATAGCAGAAATTTGGACGCATTGCCGTTACGATTTGTTGCATTAATGAAACATATTATCAAAAATCACGCATAGTGCAATAAAGCATAAAACGTGACGGTGCGACGCGATAAAAACGCCAGACAACCAGTTAATTGCATCAGTTCGCCGTGTGTAGTTGCGCTTAACGCAAAGCGTTTGCTGCGTTTAAAGGTCACCTTGAAACGTCAAAACCGAAACTTCTGCGCTCGACCGCCGCTCTCGCGCCCAGTTTGTGAAAATCGTCTCGCAGGCACACAGCCACGGTATCTGTGGCCAGCATAAGATTTGCGCAGTTCATTTGGACAACTCGGCTTCCTCGAAGCTACTCCAGTCGCGCTGTGAATCATTCACAAAATATTTGCCGTTCAGTGCATCCAACCAACTTGAGCTTCGATACGTGCCTCCGCTTCCGTCTCACTCTCACCCACTGCGTGTGTACGTTGTTGCCGTTGTTTTTTGAATCGATTAACTTGTGTGTTTGAATAACTTTTAAGCCAAAGAAGTGCTTGGCCAAAAAGAAAAAAAAAATGAATAGTGATACTAATCAACGTTTCCTGGCACGCGGCTCCCAGCGTGACAAGGGCCTGGCCGTCTTCACCAGCGGTGGCGACTCCCAGGGCATGAATGCGGCTGTGAGGGCATGTGTGCGTATGGCCATCTACTTGGGATGCAAGGTGAGTTTTGACCTCTGCCAAGTGCTTTTGCATTGGTATATATAATTTGGAAATACACATATACACACGCACACACACAAGCATATTATTCACAAAAATGTTCTTATCGGTTACCGGAACAAGTTCAGCCATTGAACTCTATTGTAGACTCTGTTATGCATATATTTATAAATTTATATATATTCAGCTGAGCTGGCAATTAAAACATAATAAAAGAAATGAAACAAATTAACTTGTTCTGCAGGTGGTGTCAATTGCCGTTAGATAACCCAAGGGGTACCAAAAAAAAAAAAAAAAAAAAAAAAAAAAAAAAAAAAAGAAAAGAATATTCAAATAAAAGCGCCTCACACTACGCTCATATACGAACACCAATACATAGACGATACCAATACACCAATACTCTTTTGTGTCTGTGTGCGTTTGACATTGAGTTTATTTTCGGGCAACTTACAGACGATCACGCAGATATATCTGAGAAAATGCGGTTATTGTTTGAAAAGTGAATTACTATTCGCCTATTATTGGTTTTATTGATCGAATTTTGTGTGAATTTGGTGTTTGAGCGTCCAATATAGTATATATGCCAAATTTTGATCACACTCTGTGGAGGGCAGAGTTGAAATTTTAAATAATTGCAATTGAAATAAATAATTCAAAATTCTACGATGATGGCAATGATGATGATTTTTGCAATGAATAAATTGTCGCAAGGCTGATGTTTCTATTTTCTCTATTATTTTATTTTCTTGTGCGTGTTTCGTTCAAAGTCACTTTCATTTTCTTTTATTCACTTTTGATTTTGATGCTCAATTATTGTGGAGCGCTATGAAATTGTATCTATATGTAGTTATATAAAAATAAAATACAGCAAGGAATAAAAGTTAATTTTTAGGCAAAGAATTAAAAGCGAAAATGAGTTCAATGCTCGATGTGTTTATTTATCTTATTTTATTTTTTTTTCGCACAGAAGCTTTGTAGATATTCTTAACTTCTTTGTTTATATAATGACTACGTATCGGTTAACAATATCGTTTAGCTCATTCAATTATTTATAAACAGCTTTATCGCCAATTAATCCTGATAAGTATTGAGCTACATGCAATATGGTGCATATAGAAATATATTATCTGATGGCTTAACGAAGATTGTCACAGATTTGATACCATTAAATATGACGATATTTTTATATTTATACTTTAATGAGCAATCAAACGGAAGCTTTATCAATATATGTATTGAAGATTAATAATCATTTAGTTCGTTCTATAAAGATTTGGCTTTCTTATAATTTATAGATCATAATGTGAAAACAAATTAATTTGATTATATTCTAAATATATATATACATATAATAAAACGGAAGCTTTAAAAATATCAATTAAAAAATAATTTTAAAATAAACACTAAAGATTATTTTTATTATAAATACATATATATTATTTCTATGGAGCGAAATTTATGTATTATAAAATATTTATAGTTTTATATTTTATTTATAGTTTTATAAATTTTCTTTTTTTTATTAAATATAAAAAATTGTTTTAACATAATCATTTAAATATATAAAACAATTTTGTATGCTTAAATTTAGTTTAATTTGATTCACTTTATATGAATCAAAAAATGCTAACAACTCTTATAAATATATACTAATCTAATACAAATATGGATTAATACAGTTTTAGGCAGCATGATGTAAGAAAATATAAATATTTTGAAACATTTTTGTATGAAACATCATACAAAAGTTCTTATGAAATTCCTGGCAATTCATAAGAATGATTCATGATTCTTCAGAAAAGTTATACAGATATTAAAATAAAGTATTATAATAATTTATTATTATACTAATTAATTTTTTTTTTTTTTTTAATTTCAATTTTCTTTGACATTAGGTGTACTTCATTCGTGAAGGCTATCAGGGCATGGTGGATGGTGGCGATTGCATTCAGGAAGCTTCTTGGTCATCGGTATCATCGATCATACATCGTGGCGGCACCATCATTGGCTCCGCTCGTTGCAAGGATTTCCGTGAGCGTGCTGGCCGTCTAAAGGCGGCCAATAACTTGGTGCAGCGCGGCATTACCAATCTGGTGGTAATTGGCGGCGATGGCTCGCTGACTGGTGCCAATCTGTTCCGTCAGGAGTGGTCCAGCCTGCTGGATGAGCTGGAGAAGAATAAGAGCATAACCAGTGAGCAGAAGAGCAAGTACAATGTGCTGCACATTGTGGGATTGGTAAGTCATGAAGAGAAATCTTTCTCTCTCACACTCTCACTCTTACTTACTCTCTGTTTACCTTTGCAGGTGGGCTCGATCGATAACGATTTCTGTGGCACGGACATGACCATTGGCACGGATACGGCCTTGCATCGCATCATTGAGGCCATTGATGCCATTGCTAGCACTGCCTACTCGCATCAGCGCACCTTCATCATGGAGGTCATGGGTCGTCATTGCGGGTAAGCCATTTGTTATCAATCAATCTGAATTATTTTCGAGTTATTAGCCTGTCTGTGATGTGTAACTACTTACGTATAAAGTGTTAGCCGCCGCCAAATGCTAAATGCCTTCCATACTTATAGTTATTTACCAGTTGTAGCTGGCGTTATATCCGAGGCAGACTATGTCTTTCTGCCCGAGTACCCTCCGCCACAAGATTGGCCCGATAGACTGACTCTCAAACTTGACCAGGCAAGCAAACAGCCATCAGTCACTCGATCGTTGAATGTCCCCTATATACGTGCATACAGAAGCTCTCTTTCGCTCCATATATAAACTTCTCTCTCTCTTTCTCAGACCCTAATCGATTTGTGTTCACTTGTTCTCGTCAATCAAACATTCAATGTTTGCGATCTAAATATATGTAATGAGATGAATAAGTTTAAAATAAGTATAATAATTTTATATATACGCTGATATTCGAGTTTGCTTAGTTTTAAATCAGATATTAGTCTAGCTATATATCAACTGCTAATATTTATCATATATAGTATTTAGTAACTGGCTCAGATTGTAAGGCTAAGTGAAGACTTGTTTAATCTAATATTTAATAGAAAATTGTTCTGCATATTTCTATAATTAATATTGTTTTTATCTTTAGCTCTTTTATCTCACATTGAATTGATGCTCATTTCGTAATATTTCCTAAAATGTCTTTCTGCTCCCTGCCTTTTGTTGCTCTTTCCCCATTTGTTTCCCTTGATCGTATATATTGTATGTCTTATATGGCATATCGTATATATATCTATGTTTGTTTATATGTATAACCAAATAATACAAAACACATATATTTTTACAGTTATTTAGCGCTCGTTGGTGGCCTGGCCTGCGAGGCCGATTTCATATTTATACCCGAAATGCCGCCGAAAGTCGATTGGCCAGATAGGCTTTGCAATCAGTTGGCCCAGGCAAGAACTGAAACTATATAATTTTTATAAAAATATAAAAAAAAAAAAAAACAAAACAAAACAAAAGAAAACAAACACAATATTTCTCACAGTGTGTTTGCTCTCTCGCTCGCTCGTTCTCTCTTTCTTTCTCTATCTCTCGCGCATCATCTGCTTTTCGTTGTTGCAAGACACAACAGCAGCAAACATATAAACATTGCATTTCACCTACACACACACAAAAACAGACAGACACACACACACACTTGCGAGCAGGCATTATTGAGATACTATATATATATAAATACATATATCATGCATCAAGTTCTCAATTTTCTGTATATATTTTGACTATGACTTTATTTTCTTATCAATATTTGAAACTGGATGTAAGATGAAACCCCAGCTATCGAGCTACCAACCCAATCAATTTCCTTACGTCTTATCCTAAGCATATTGTAATTAATCAAATATCAATTAACAATTCATTCATCTGTGCGCATCGTCTCTTCTTCGGTGTGTTTGATTTATTTTCGTTTTTAGCTATTTGGCAATTTCAGCCGCCATTGCCACTGAGGCTGATTTTATGTTCATTCCCGAAGAGCCCGTACCAATTAACTGGCAGGATGATCTGTGCATAAAGCTAGCTCAGGTCAGCCCATTCCATTCTATATAAGTCTATGCGATGGTGTTTTGTTTTCAGTTTACTACTAAATTATTTAAATTGTATATATATACATATATAAATTGTATTAAGAGAAACTTTAATTTAACTTCAATTCCCTCTAACATTTCTAACAGATGTTCAAAGAGCAAGCAGCTTTTTGGTCACGAACTGATTCTAGAAAAACAAAAAAAGAAATACTAATTGATTGGCTATTTAATTGGTTTTTATTGGGTTAAAGTGTAGCCACACACACGTACAAAAAAACACGTTTATTTAATTTTTGCTGGGCAAATTTAATTGGCTTTTATTACGTTTTGGTTTATTTTTTGTTGTACCTTAGCTTGATTAGTAAATATATAAATATCTTATATCATTTTGCTTATTTACTACTACTATATTCTAGTTTTATTTAGTTTCTGTTTAGTTTCTTTTCACATTCATTGTTTGAGCTACACATATACAAACCAAGAACACAAACATACATACTCTCTCACTGTCTCAGCTGTATTTAATCATAGTTTCCATCTTATTTGTATAAGCTCATCTTTGTCGCCTCTTATTTGCATAGAAATATCGTAGATCATTATCATTATCATTCATTTTCGTAGCACTTTGTATAAATATTATTGAAGTATTTCATTGCTTCTATGTATACACACTCAAGTTACTAACCGGCTCATTTATTTGAGAATTGCATAGAGCGTCGGAATGTGTTTTAACAGTTATTGTTTTCGTTCTCAAACAGGAGCGTTCGGCTGGTCAGCGCCTGAACATCGTCATTGTGGCCGAGGGCGCCAGCGATCGCGAGGGTAATCCAATTACCGCCGAGGATGTGCGAAAGGTGATCGACGAGCGTCTGAAGCACGATGCTCGCATCACTGTGTTGGGTCACGTACAGCGTGGTGGTAATCCCAGCGCCTTCGATCGTGTTTTGGTAAGTAAATGCTGCTTTTTATAATTAAACAGAGACTAAGCTGAAAGTATTAGTAAGAAAATATAGTATGCCATTATGTAGATTTATATTAATAAAATAAATAATCTATAATATAATCTATATAATTGATGATCAATTATTGATCAATCATTGATTTTTAGTACGCTGAGTCTATATCAATTGATTATTAGTTACATCAAACCGATAACAGTTATCGATAATTATTAAAAATATTTCATGTCTTTAAACAGGCTTGTCGCATGGGCGCCGAGGCCACTTTGGCTCTGATGGAGGCCACACCAGAGTCGGTGCCGGTGGTCATCTCGCTGGACGGCAACCAGACGGTTCGTGTGCCACTTATGGAGTGTGTGGAGCGCACCCAGGCTGTGGCAAAGGCCATGAAGGAGCGTCGTTGGGCCGATGCTGTGAAGCTGCGCGGTCGTTCCTTTGAACGCAACTTGGAGACCTACAAGATGTTGACGCGCTTGAAGCCACCCAAGGAGAACTTCGACGAGCAGGGCAAGGGCATCGAGGGCTACAGGCTGGCTGTGATGCACATTGGTGCGCCAGCCTGCGGCATGAATGCGGCTGTGCGCAGCTTTGTGCGCAATGCCATTTATCGTGGCGACGTTGTCTACGGCATCAACGATGGCGTTGAGGGTCTCATTGCTGGCAATGTGCGCGAGCTGGGCTGGTGAGTAAATGATAGATGAATAACTTTAAAAAATGTATTTTATAATGGATTCTTCCCCTTTCCACACAGGTCTGATGTGTCTGGCTGGGTGGGTCAGGGCGGTGCTTACCTGGGCACCAAGCGTACTCTGCCCGAGGGCAAGTTCAAGGAGATCGCCGCTCGTCTCAAGGAGTTCAAGATCCAGGGTCTTCTGATCATCGGTGGATTTGAGAGCTATCATGCCGCTGGCCAAATCTCGGATCAGCGCGACAACTATCCAGAGTTTTGCATACCCATTGTGGTGGTGCCAGCAACCATTTCGAACAATGTGCCCGGCACTGAGTTCTCGCTTGGCTGCGATACCGGCTTGAATGAGATTACCGAAATCTGTGATCGCATTCGCCAGTCGGCTCAGGGCACCAAGCGTCGTGTGTTTGTCATTGAGACCATGGGTGGCTATAGCGGCTATTTAGCCACATTGGCTGGCCTTGCCGGTGGTGCGGATGCTGCCTATATATTTGAGGAGAAATTCTCCATCAAGGATCTGCAGCAGGATGTCTATCACATGGCATCCAAAATGGCCGAGGGCGTCTCTCGCGGCCTAATCTTGCGCAATGAGAAGGCCAGTGAGAACTACACCACTGACTTCATCTATCGTTTGTACTCGGAGGAGGGCAAGGGACTGTTCACCTGCCGCATGAACATCTTGGGTCACATGCAACAGGGTGGCTCTCCCAGTCCATTTGATCGCAACATGGGCACCAAAATGGCCGCCAAGTGCGTCGACTGGCTGGCCACCCAGATCAAAAACAACATTGACAGCAATGGTGTCGTCAATTGCAAATCGACCGACACAGCAACGCTGCTGGGCATCGTCTCGCGACAGTATCGATTCACGCCCTTGATCGATCTCATTGCCGACACCAACTTTGAGTGAGTAATGTCTATACACAAATATATATTTAATTATTTTCCTCGTCTCCCACACAGTCAACGCATACCGAAGAAGCAGTGGTGGCTGCGCCTGCGTCCATTGTTGAGAATTCTGGCCAAGCACGACTCGGCATACGAGGAAGAGGGCATGTACATCACCGTCGAGGAGGAGTGTGCCACAGATGCCGTCGCTTAAACAGCTGAAGAACAATACAACATACAACAACTAAATACTTATCATGCCCAGTGCACATAGAAAACATCATAGAATCAATCTCAATGTTTATTACAATTTCCATTATGACAGTCACAACAAATTTGAACGTTGTAAATTTTGGTTTATTCTTTTGCTTACATTTATATAGTAAACATTTTTGACATATTTACACGGTAAACATGTCTCTCAAACTCAGGTCAAAGTTTTAACGGCTAATATTTACAAATATTTAGCCAATATAACCAAACCCCAGGGTGAAAGTGTGCACTCCAAATGAACAAACAAAATCCATGTCAACTAAGTGTATTTCTAATACATACGCACATACATATATATATATATATATATATATATATATATATATATACATGTATACACGTATATATATATTTACATCTGTATCAAATATGCCGCCACAAAAAATTATTTATAATTTGTTTCATAACTCTCTACTCTGTAAAATTTTCCTTATTCACTTATTATTTATTTTAGTTTATGTTTCGTTTTTTCTCGCTTTGAATATATATATATTTATACCACATATAAAATACATATTTAATGGTTTATACTTGCTTTCACTTTGAATGTGTATTACATAAATACATTAATTACTACAACAACAACAAAACTACCGTTAGATATTTTACCTGGCAACATTACACTAAAACAAACAAATTAAATGTATTGAAACACACTATTAGTATGCTATTGTCATTGTTGCAAGAATTCATATATATATAAATATATATATACAAATGTTACAAATGAATATAATATATACATATATACACAAGCTCCATAGGGCATATACGAGTTTTGCTAAGAGAATATAGAAAAAGCAATTGTTAAATGATTACAAAGTCTAAACAAAATAACGCAAGACGCGTCGATATCCAACTTTACAACTTAAATAAAAATGTAAAACACAGATTCCAATATTTAATTACTTTCGCATTATATTCTTTTCATACTGCTCGTTAATTTCCGTTATAATTTTAAACGTGAACGACTCGAATGAACAGGGCTGCCAGACCCAAAGTGTGGCAGCACTGCAAAATTCTGTTTGCGACGATATGGTAACGCCACCAAATAAATATAAATAATATAAGAGAATACAAAATAATTTAAATACACTGAGAATTTCTTGTACGCGATCTGTTCGGCCTTCACAAGCCGCCTCCAGATCGCTCCACTGGACATTCGCTTTTCTTGCGCCGTCGGCGACTTATTTCCGAAAGCTTCTGGTCTAAATGCATCTTGGCATACCGCAGATATGCCGTGTCGCCGTGTACAATGGCCGACATGAGCATGAGGAATTCGTAGAGATTCACCTTGCCCTGGGCGTGACAATCAATGTCCCGCAGCACGTCGTGCATCAGGTCCACCGGCACCTCTTTAACGCCAAACGACTTCATGGCCGCACAGCATTTGTTGATAGATACAAAGCCGGTGTTGGCTTGGTCGAGATTTCTGAAATGCTCGGCATACTTTTGTACCTGATCCACAGAAAGCTTGATGGGTATATTCATGTGAATCGGATCGAATTCAGTTGCATAGCCCATTTGAGTGTTTAGAAATTCTTGCGCTTCTTTAATTTCCCTCAGTCGCCGTGTTCGGCTCCACTTTAGTTCATGAGCCATTTCATTGGCCACGCGCGGCAATATATCCTCGGCCGCTTGGACATTAAGAAAGGCAACCCGCAGCCGACGTGCCACCATATCGACCAGGGTACAGGCATAGTCCTTAACCCCCTGTCGCACCTCCGCCACAATATAGGGAAATTCGGAGTGCAACCGTTTACCTACAATAGGCCACACGCTGCCGCTGGAGTTAGCGCCAACGGCCACTTTGAACGCGTTTGAGCCGTACGTGTCGGACAAGTGTTTGGCCACATCACGCTCCAGGCCGAAGTCCTGCACCAGCCGTATAAACATGTTCGGAGTCCAGCCAATGGCACCATCCAGCTTGCACGAGGTCGCTGTAATCGAATGCTTGCGCAACGGCCGCAGTCCGCCATTCACAATGGCTGCGTCGATGGCTTTTTCTGCTATCAGTCGAAATGATGTCCATGTACCACCCACAATTGACACCATGTTGCCCGGCCCGATGGAAATCACATGATTCTTGAGCGTCGAATGGGCCAGCTCCGTCGACTGAGTGGGCAGTGGCTTGTAACCACCCCAAGCTGCGAGCACGTCACAGCGGCGTACATCAAAATTTGGATTAATATAGTTTCTTATGCTGTCCAACAGATACTGAACCTCCAATTCTGTTGGCTGCTGCCCCTCGCTGACCTCGCGCGTCTCATCCGACGTGCCCATCAGCGTATGCCTCAGCCATGGTATAAAGAATATTGTCGACCCATTTTCCGTGTATGGATCAAAGAGCCCCACCTCTTCGGGGCAGTAGAAGGGCGGCAGCACAATGTGCGAGGCCCATGTGGGCATGCACTGCTGCGTCGCACTTGCATCCTCGAGGCGAATAATAGAATCACTCATGGGACCAGTTGCATTGATGACAATTTTGGCGCGAATCGTGTACGCTCTGCCGGTCATCTGATCAATGGCTTTGGCTCCAATTACAGTTTTGTTCTTGTCCCGCAGCAGATCGACCACCTTCATATGGTTGCAGACGTCGGCGCCATAGCGGGAGGCGGTCAAAATGATTGCGAGACACATCCGGGCGTCGTCGTGCTGACCCTCGTAGAAGACGAAGGCGCCAATCATGTTGCGACGCATCATCGGAAACATCTCGAGGGCCTCACGATTGTTAATGAATGTGAAGCCTTTTGTTGTGCCCGGCGCCATTAAGTGATAAAGACGTAGTTTCATCCAATAGACGGGCAACTGCCACCATTTGTGGACAGGCAGCATTATGGGCACCGACTGATTGAGATGTGGCGCCAAATTGGTAATGTTTTTGCGCTCCTGAAGCGACGACTGAACACGCCGAAAAGCAGCAAGGTCGAGATGTGCGATTGCATGGTCCAGATCTCGCAGACCGCCATGCAGCAATTTACTGGATTTCGACGATGTGCCACTACCAAAGTCGTCCGCCTCAACCAGTGCGGTTTTCAATCCACGCGTAGCTGCATCCAGAGCACAGCCAGCGCCCACCGCCCCGCCTCCAATGATCAGAACATCGTACTCCGTGCGACGCAATGAATCTAAATTCATGGCGCGTGTGGGCAGCTCACGCTTCATCTGAGGCGCTTTGCTTCGCTCCTGGGCAGCTCCGGTAGAGGAGTATGCAAGCATTGAGCTGCCGGCCAGGACAGCTACGTTAATAAATTTTGACATGGTAACATTAGTTTGTTATACAAAAAAAAAGTTCAAAAATTAATTTTGTTTTGACAAATCAAGAAACAAAGCAATTTCCAATACATTTAATATTTAATATTCTATTTAAATATATATATGTATGTGTATATTTCTGTTGCATGCTGGAAAGTTACAAAAACAATTATCTAGCTCATAAGAAAACTCTAAACCCACTTACGATTAGCAATTAGTACAAAAACAAGATGCCAAAACATTCACATTTTTATCTTTTAAACTTAGCACAAATTCTCTCTACAAATCCAGCTACATCTACAACGGCAAGCGTAGCCAAACGTCTCCAGCAAGCGTATGAGACACAATCGTAATTAGGGTATTTGGAATTCAACTCTTTACATGTGCGTCTCTCGCTCCCTCTCGCTGTCTCTCTCTCTATCTCCCTGACACTGTTTGTCTGCTGCGCGGAGGCGTCCAGTTGGTCCAGCATTGAAGCGAGTGGAATATATTTATTTATTGACTTTATTGCTGCTTAGCATTGCCAAAGAAGAATTTGTAAAAGAATGTAGCAACCAGGCAGAGGACGAGCGGCACCAGCCACGACTTCATTGAACTCTCCTCGTTCTGTGCGTCTGTACTCCAGGTGGGTTCAGATTTCTGGGGAACTTTCGTGCGCTCATGGGCAACCAGTTCACCGATTTTGTACTTCTTCATCATGTCGCGTGCGTCATTGCTGTGGCCAACATCCTCAAAGTTTTCGGTGGCATCTTTGCCCGCCTGCTCGATCAGCACCTCTTCGCCGCCGGGATGCTGCAAGAAAGCAAACGAATAACGAATATTATATATTCTCTTTTCAAATGCAAAACTATGCAAATGATTGCTCTCGTCTTCCACGCTGACCGTGAAACCCCGATTAATGTTTAAAACATAAAGCGCCGCCAGCAGTCGTTGCGCTCGATCCACGGCACTCGGATAAGGCTTTGCTATTTCGAACAGTGTGCGCAAACGTCAAAAGGTTTTTAATGCAAGCCAAGACACTATTTTCATCATACACTAACTTTAATTGCCTCGCCTACATAAAATGCAGCGTAATCATTATAATACAAAAATGCTTTAAGTGGTGGGCCTGCTTATCACCAAAAGAACTTAAATAGAAACGATCATAGTGACTAGCATCTGTTCATTTTTATAAGGATTTGATGAGGGTATAATACTATAACATTATAATAATATGAAATAATCAATGTATAATAATAATTATATAATATATATTTCAATTTTAATTTATACTTTGTTTTATTATAATTAATTTTCTAGTTATTTTAATTTAGTTTTTGTAGATTTATACTTGTATACTGTTTGTAGATGTTGAACTTTAAAAATGCGTTAAGTTATTTAAAGCTGATCTGAGCTTTTCAAAGTACATATATGCAAATATACATTATAGATATACTTTATATATAAATATATATATTTATATAAATATATATTTTTTTATTGTACGCGATTTTGCATTTGTGTGACTTTCGCTTAACATTGATTTTCTAATTTCGTTCCATTGAAAACAGTACTTATATAAAATAGTGGCTCTGTTTCGCAAATAAGATGAAATGTAAATTTTTTGTATGAACATATTTGGCTTTACTTTGCCCCATTTCCATTGATAATGAACAAATATATATATATTTGAAACTGCGCTCTGGCACGAAAATGAAATAAATATGAATATAAACATGAACGATTCGAAAAAGCAACAAATACAACATATTCACAAGTTCAAAGTAACTGTGAAAATGAGTAGGTCATTCATCCATTCATAGATCGTAGGTCAAAGTACAGAGGGGCAAGTGAGTTCTCGTGTTTTACAAGTAATATACAAATGTATATGTCAAACGCAATAAGAAATATGTACAGGCTAATAATACTGCTAAGACGAGTTATAAAACCAAAGTAATGATGATAAGACAACTTGTCACCCCTCCCACAGCAGCTATTCACCCAAGGGGAAATTAAATTCCATCGCCCGCGCCCTGATTCCGACGTGTACATCAAAGGTGTTGTTGTTGCTGCAGCAGTCACAGTTTGTTAATTGCTAGACTTTGCTTACCTCGTTCAGGAATGCTGTGACATCATAAACATTATTGTGAATTAGTAGCCATGTATCCTTGTTGGTGTTGTGTTGGGCAACTTCGGCACGCGTATAAGTTTTCTCTCCTTCGCTGGACATGTTGATGACTTGTTGAATTGCGTTTCTATTACTAATAGAGTATGGAATAAGTTCGATCGAACGACTCGCTGAAACTGAATGAGCGAACCGCTCACAGTTAGTCGTTCATTTAGCTCGGTATTGACTCTGTTATGAGAAACATAAACTTAACATTCGCCTACGATGTTAATATCATTAAATAATATATTTTTAGTATGACGTCGGGTTGTGTATTTGAATAGGCAAGAACCATTATCCCAATTTTCTAATAAATATTGCAGATACAGTAAGCTATGATAATGATACAATTTTTAAATATTTACTGGTTATAAAATTTAACTGTCTGCTAACCTAACATCCATTCACAATGTTAACATAGCCATTACAGAGCCATTATGAGCACTTGTTTATTCAAATAATCCATTATTAATTTGTTATTAGATTTAAAAATTTGAATTAATTCTGCAAAATTGAGAATTGAATATATAAATATATGAAATTGCGAAACAGAAATTTTAAATTTATTAAAGCTAACATTTTATTTGTTTGGAAAAATATTACAAAATACCAAAACATATAAGATTTTTATGAATTATGGAAAATTCGGAAGTTCACAACAGTTTGAACGAACTATTTATATTTCGCAGATTCCACTGTATTTATGCGTGTCCACTGTATTTATGTAGATATAAATCTTCTTTCTCGAACAGCCTTAGCGACACGTTGATCTATGTACATAATCACTGCATATTAAAAACGTGACTTATTTATTAACTATTTGTCATAGATTTTGACCAACTGTAAACAAATACTTGCATATTAATACACTGCTATGAACCAACACGATTATAAGCATTTATAATTTACCGTCAACTTCTTATCGCTACCAGACATAGCACTCTCTCAAATTTAAAGTGCTGATATCATGAATACGCAGCGCTAATGCCATTTATCAGCCCAAGAGAATGGCTGCACGCAAGTCCAAGACAAGGCAAGACATGGCAAATAATGAATGGTTGATTAGTATTTTAGCAATTTTACTAATAGTATTATAAAAATTACTAATAATTTTTCAATTAATATTACAATAAATATTGATTTTTTCTTTTTATCTTTAAGCTAAAATTGGTTTGTTGTACTATATGTTGGCAATTATTTATCTTTATATTTATTACTAATTTAGTATATTTTCATTACGAATAACCCATGGAGAGAAACATAATATTTAATAAACCATGTTGGAAGCTGCCAAGCTTTTTCGGCAACTCTGGCTCCAATCATTTACGAAGGCACAAAATAAAAAGCCAATACGATTTAATTTAGCTTATTATTTATTAATTTAATGCCGAGTCCGTGATATTTGTTTAGGCAAAGTTAATTGTATGCGAAAAGATAAGAGAGATGTTGCGCGCTTGCAGACAACTTTCGTACAGAATTAGAGAATTTAAAGAAACAAAGTTACAAGTATAAGCAAGTAAAAGGAAGGCGAAAATTACATATGTATGTCTGTTATGCTTTCTTATGTGTATGAGTGCATTAACAGCGAATGAAATGATATAGAGAATGGACTAATTTAAGAGAAACTTATTTAAGAGTATTTATTAGCTGCTGCGCCGAACATCCTCCCCCCCGTTGAAAGACCAAGTCTTTCAACAGGATCATCAACCGGAAGGACGCACAGCTTATTGACAGCTCGACGTGTAGTTCCAGTGGGCGTACGTAGAACAGCAACTCTCACGACACCATCAGCTCCAGCAATGATCTCAACGACCCGGGCTAATGGCCATTTCAAAGGTGGCAAGTTTTCGTCTTTCACGCATACGACATCGTTGACTTTGATAGAAGACTGCGGGGTGCGCCATTTTCCACGCTGTTGGAGAATGGTGAGGTATTCATCACTCCAGCGTTTCCAAAACAACTGCTGTATGTACGTCATGCGTTGCCAGCGATCAAGGCGATTGTGGTCCAACCCAGTTACGTCTGGCTCGGGGAAACTGATGAGTGGTCGACCAATCAAGAAATGTCCTGGAGTGAGAACTCCAAGATCATCGGGATTTTCTGAAATTGCAACAAGAGGACGAGAATTGATTATGGCCTGAATTTGGCATACCAAAGTGCGCAGTTCGTCGAAGCCAAGAAGTGCCGATCTCATAGAGAGATATAAATGTTTTTTAGCTGTCTTCACTGCTGCTTCCCATAGGCCGCCGAAGTGTGGCGAACGAGGAGGTATGAACTTCCAATCGAAGCTGTTGTTGATGCAGTAGTTGTGGACTTCAATGCGATGTTCCTGGCTCAACAATAGGCGCCGCAAATCCGCCAACTCGTTCCGTGCACCCACAAAGTTAGTAGCATTGTCAGACCAAATGCATTTTGGAATGCCACGCGTACCAATGAAACGCTTGAGGGCGCCCAAAAAAGCAGCTGTCGAAAGATCCTTTGCGAGTTCCAACCATACAGCCTTGGTTGCGAAGCAAACGAACACGCAGATGTAGCACTTTACAGAGGCTTTGTTTCGTCCATCAGGCTTGTAGTAAAAAGGACCACAATAATCCACTCCAGTGACTGTAAATGCCGGTGAGCACTGTGCACGATCCTTGGGCAAGTCCGCCATTATATGCTCAACGAGACGAGGCCGAGATCTGCAGCAAATTATACATTTTCGCAATGCTCGGGCAACCGTTTTCATGCCACCTATGGGCCAGAATTGCTGTCGAATTATTCCAAGCAAAGCCTGCGGTCCTGCATGGTGATACTTCTGATGAAAATGCGAGATTATAGCGAAGGTTAGGGGATGCTCTTTGGGCAAGATAATTGGGTGGCGCGCATCGAAGCCGAGAGTAGAGTGTCGCAAACGACCACCGACTCTAAGTAGACCAAAATCATCCATAAATGGAGAGAGCGAAAGAATGGAGCTTGACGAATGTATATTCTTTCCATTCTGTAGGGCAGAGTATTCTGGCTGCAACTGAGTTCTTTGAAGAAGACGGCATAGTAGGAACGATCCCTGACGAAGATCGTCTGATGACAACTCAGCTGACTTTATTTTTCTGATAAATTTGTGAATGTAGCCAAAAATGCGCTTCATTATTCCGAATGAATTTATGTGTTTGAATGACAAAGAGATATCTACGTGCTCAGCTGAGAATAAAACCTTTTGGCGCATTTCAGGAAGACATGCTTCAGACAAGCAGTGCCTTGGCCAATAACATTTCTCCTTTTGCAAGAAAGAAGGTCCATGCATCCATAATTTTGAGTGCAAAAGTTCCAACGGTGCTGCTCCCTTGGATAACATATCCGCCGGATTCATCTCGGTTGGCACGTAATGCCACTCCATGCCGATCGTGAGCTGCTGTATGGCACAAATCTTGTTAGAGACAAACACATTGAATTTGGATGGCTCTTCCTTTAACCAAGACAAGACCACGGCTGAATCTGACCAACAATGCATCTCACACTCGAACAAGTTCATTTTGTTTATTTCGCTTACCAAGTTCGCAAGCAGAAATGCAGCGCATAACTCAAGTTTAGGCACAGTAAGAGTCTTTAGTGGGGCGACCCTGGCTTTGGAACAGAGCAACTGAACTTGAACAGCATTCTTCGATGAGCGAACATAAACACAAGAGCCATAAGCCTGAAGACTAGCATCGCAGAAGGCATGCAGTTCGACCCTTGCTTTAAGTTGGAGTACATAACGAGGAAATACTGCATGGCTCACTTGCTGAAAGTCCTTACAAAACTCGCTCCAAGCCGTTTCCAATGGTTGCGGTAAGCTCTCATCCCATTGCAGCTTGTCTCTCCACAGGCGTTGCAAGATGATTTTGGCCCTAGTTAAAGTTGGTCCGATCAAACCTAACGGATCGTAACATCGCGCAATGGTTGATAAAACCGAGCGTTTTGTGTGTGTGCCAGTATTAATTTTGGGCTCGAAAGTGAACACGAAGCTGTCCTTCCGAGGCTCCCAGATGAGTCCAAGTGTTTTTGTCACATCGCTGCCGTCGTCGAGTTTGAGAAAACTCTCCTGCTCAGTTTCTGGAACTCCGCGAAGTATATCAGTTGAGTTAGAGCACCATTTTCTCAATTTAAAATTTCCTCGGTCAAGAAGATTTGTAGTTTGTCGCATCATGTCTCGAACTTCTTCAACTGAATTGCCTCCTGATATCAAATCATCAACGTAGAAATCTCGCAAGACAGTTTTAGATCCTAATGGGTACGACGAAGACTCATCCATTGCTAGTTGATGCATTGCACGAATTGCCAAAAAGGAAGCGGGTTTGGTTCCATACGTGACGGTATTCAATTTGAAAACTTGAATATCATGGTCTGAAGAGTCTCGCCACAAAATGCACTGAAGCATAGAATCAGGCTCTGAGACTTTAACACACCTATACATTTTACCGATATCTCCTGTAAGTGCAATGGAAAATGTGCGAAAACGAACGAGCGTGTTAAACAATGTAGCTTGAATAGTCGGTCCTGACATAAGCAAATCGTTTAATGAGAGCCCAGATGTGGTAATGGCTGAGCCGTCAAAGACAACTCTCAGCTTTGTTGTCGAACTCTCTTCTTTGTATACGCAATGATGGGGTAAGAAATATTTGCATTTATTGATATCTGCGCTGGGCACCAGTGACATATGTTTGAGGTCAATATATTCCTTTATGAATGCTGAATATTTCTCCTTGAGAATTTCATTTCGAGCGAATTTACGCTCCAAGTTTACGAGTCGACGCTTGGCCTGCAAATAAGAGTCGCCCAAAGATTCGACGCCTAGCTTTTTTGGCAAGCAAACTGAATATTCCCCTGATGACAATCGACGATAGTTTGCGATGAAATGCTGCTGACAATGGAGCTCCTCGGTTGTTACCTTGGCTATAGGCTCGAAGACGTGCTCCACTTCCCAAAATTGACGCACTAACTCATCAAGCCGAGTGCTGTGATTAGTGTCATCCGAAGCTCTTTGGGTGGCGATGAACGATGAGAGTTTGGGGGCCGATTGCCCGCCACCTGACACGATCCAGCCGAGTTGAGTTTTCTGCAAAATTGGTAAACCAGGTGCTAACAGAATTTGACCAACACACAACAGCTCGAAGAAAAGACCAGCTCCGATGAGAAGATCAATCCGTTGTGACTTATGGAATAAGGGATCAGCTAGCTGTATGTTTGAGGGTATATTCCAACTATTAGTAGACATTGACATCCCAGGCTGATTGTCAGTAATCATTTGGGCAACGATTGCAGTGATAGTAGTAGAATAATTTGAAATCCGCGATTTCAAAACGAGATCGACTGAGTATCCTTCAGTTGAGAAGCTAGCATCTCCAATGCCAGAAACTGCAGTGAGCGATTTGCTTTTTCGAAGCTGAAGCTGATTTGCGAAGCGACTGGTGACGAAGTGAAGTTGAGATCCTGAATCCAAGAGTACACGACACGGAACGAATGTTCCAGCTCGATTCTTGACAAGGATTATTGCAGTAGCTAGAAACACAACATCAGACGAACTAGGCGATATGTGGGCTTGAGGCAGAGAAGGTGACATTGCAACCATGGCAGTGGGATGTATTGTATGTGCTTGTTGATCAGGTTTCAACACAGCGTTGGATGTAGCTATCGAAGACTGATTGTAATGCAATAGAGTATGGTGCTTCGATTGGCAAGTACGACAGGAGCTAGATTTACAATCCTTTAGCTGATGACCTTTTCTCAAACAATTAAGACAAAGCGCGAGTCTCTTGGCCTCCTTATGTCTTGCCATTGGCGACAATTTCTCAAAGCGCTTACATTGAAATATCATGTGACTTGTGTCTTCGCAAAATACACAACAACTAGGAATCTTGGAAGCAACAAATGATTTTCTTAAATGTGTACTCACGATCTTCCCTAACTTGCCAACCTGACCATCTTGCAAAACTTGATCCACATTTTCAAGCATTCGACATCGCCCTTGCAAGAAAGCTGACAATTTGGCCCACGATGGTAACTCATTAGCAGACGAGCTTTCCTCCCATTTGACCTGAGTTGACTTATCCAATTTCTGCAACACTGTCTGCACGATGATAATATCAGCAACTTCTTCCCTCGACGCTAAAGAATCCATAGCACGAAGGTGAGATGTCACTTTATCTGTTAATTGCCTCAGCCTACCTACAGAGGTATCAGCCTTCTCAAGCCCAAATATCGCTCTGATGTGTGCCTGTAAGATAAAACGTTTATTATCAAAACGACGTTGAAGAATATCCAGAGCGACGATATAGTTAGCCTTGTTAATTTCCAAAGAGCTGATGGAATCCAAAGCAGAACCGCTTAAGCAAGATCGAAGATGCTGGAACTTCTCAACAGGATTGAGATCAGGATCAGTATCTATGATCGTTTTGAACATAGAGTAAAAGTTTTCCCACTCAGTGTAGATTCCATTAAATTTTGGCAGCTCCAGCTGCGGCAAACGCGATCGATTAGACATGACGACCATTGGATGAGCATTTGTAAAACTTGTATTGAGCGTTGAAGATAGCTGTGGATTCGGCCGACTTCCCAGTTCACGCTGAAGCAAGGCCTTAAACTTTAGTAGAGTTGATTCAAATTTCGCAGGTAAATCACTAGATATGGATTCAAAATCTGATTCCTCTAAGCTAGTGTGAACCGCTTCAAAATTTGACTCTAACTTGGTGATCGAATCCAACAGCACACGTAGCTCACACGAATCCATATGACTTAATTTTTCCACGTCTAATTCGGCATATAACCTTTCAAGTCTGTCGAAAAGAGCTTTCGTTTTAAGCCTTAAATAAGTGACCTGAGATGCAGGCACTCCATCAGCATTAGATTCTGAGTTATTCATTTTGATACGTCACAAATTCACTTAAGTTATGCTCAATTCAATTCAATTCACAAGTTCAATTGCAAAGTTGATGCACAAGCTAATAGACTCACTAATGCACTTCCAATTTAGCTGCACCTTTTATATGCAAGCTCACTGTGTGTGTATGTTTGTATGTGTGTGATCTAACACAGCTATTTTCGGATTAGCGGGCCTTCTATGCAGACGCTGCACAAAAGGCGCCAACGGCGACGAACGAAGCGAACGATTAAAAGAGAATGAGAAAGACAAAGATAATGCTCGCACAACTGCATACACTGAATTATGCACCTTGAACAAAATGATTTGTTCACAAATGCTAATGTTTTACACTGTTGCGTTAGGATGAAATTGATTGTTAATTTGAATGCACTATTTTGCACAAATGTTTATAAATTTCACGGAGAAGGCTAATGTTTTACACTGTTGTGTTACGATGAAATTGATTGTTAATTTGAATGCACTATTTTGCACAAATGTTTATAAATTTCACGGTTGAGCGACGACGAAATAGATTAATAACTTTTAGCGCACTAAACGAACATCACGAAGTGTATAATCACGTCGGGGTCACCAAAATGTTGGAAGCTGCCAAGCTTTTTCGGCAACTCTGGCTCCAATCATTTACGAAGGCACAAAATAAAAAGCCAATACGATTTAATTTAGCTTATTATTTATTAATTTAATGCCGAGTCCGTGATATTTGTTTAGGCAAAGTTAATTGTATGCGAAAAGATAAGAGAGATGTTGCGCGCTTGCAGACAACTTTCGTACAGAATTAGAGAATTTAAAGAAACAAAGTTACAAGTATAAGCAAGTAAAAGGAAGGCGAAAATTACATATGTATGTCTGTTATGCTTTCTTATGTGTATGAGTGCATTAACAGCGAATGAAATGATATAGAGAATGGACTAATTTAAGAGAAACTTATTTAAGAGTATTTATTAGCTGCTGCGCCGAACAAACCAGTTTCATTTAAAATAAAATGAATTGATACTTAATTGATTGATATTAATAATAAGTATTAATAATAAACATTAACAACAATTATATCTAAGGGTTCACCGTAGTCGATAAAGCTTTGCTTATCTAACTAGTAATTATTACATTGAAGGCTCATAATCTAACACATTATCAATCGGTTGTTAATACAAGACTACATGAATTTTAAATTTCGCACGACTGTGTGCATTATTGCAATCAATGTCAGTTCTCTCAATAATAATGAAAGGGCCAGAGAGTGTAGAATCGTGTCTAGACTAATCAGGATATATGTATATGAATATGCCTGCTTCGAAATAGTTGAGTATTATAGTAAGCACAATTATATAATAAGTAAAATTGATTATTTTTATTTGTTTACACTTTTTATGCATGTATTTGAAGTACCTCATAAACCGGCGCTATCTATTGGAAAATTCACCTTGCCTGCCTGAACAATTTGCAAACGATAAGGTAATTTAATATGTAATCGATTGTACTAGCAATTAATAAAGCAGAGAGAGAGAGAGAAAGAAAGAGAGAGAGAGAGACTGATATTTAGACAGATAAGGATAGAGAGTGACAAATTTCGCTCTCTTTGTTGTCGATTCAAAAACGAATGATGACATGGCTAATAGAATTATTGAAAATATGCGAGTCGCCTGTCATAAAACCTAATACACATGAAAATATCATTAGAGTAAGTCCCATTCTTATGAATTGGCAATAAAAATCAAATCGATTAATCAAAAGTAATTATTTCTAATAGATATTTAACCATTCAAGTCTACGTACGCATCGCTTGACTTTTTTGAAATCTACTCTTCATTTGGTCTAGTCAGTTCATGGTTACTCTTTTCCTTCACATACTCTTACGCATAGCACAATAAATTGATAAGCTTTATCAAACACAAACCGATATCAACTAACTTTTTATTTTGGTACTCCGCGATTCAAATATAAGCCCATATGTTTTGACTAATTTCATAAGTCTCTTTTTAGCTGTGGTCCTAGTTAGTTCGTGTGCTCGAAAAAAGAACAAAATTAACCAATCCAGGGAGAAAGTGTTCAATAACTCATCAATATGACCGCGTCTAACGGCAATGTCACCAAGGACGACGAGAATAATCGATTGTCCCACTACAAAACGAATATTGTTTTGGGTGATTCCTTGGATTACAGCGACAAAGATCGCAAAAGCTTGTGAGTTGAATGAAATGTAGGAGGAGGAAAAGAACTCACACTGTTACTTTATATATTTGTTATTCATTTTATAAAATGATATGCTAAAGCTTTTAAGCTTAGAGCCCTGCCACAATCTTTTGCAATTAGGGTAAATAAAAAACAAAGACAAAGGTTTCAGTTGCTTGTGTTGATTAAATAATATATATTTTATTAAATATGTATAGGCTTACAAGAAAGCGTAGCTGTGTTTAATTTAAAAGTTATAAATTTGACAATTTCTGAAACTTAAAATACACATTTTATTTTTATTTTATTTTTCCTTTTTGTGATAATTTTTTCTTTTAAAAAATGAGTAACAAATGATTATCTAAATATATTTATTTCTTGTATTCCGTTGACAAAAATAATACTTTTTTTATATTATTTAATTTTATTTTTCTTTGTTTACATTTTTTTAATATCTTGTCAACAGTGAGAATTTATTTCTATAATAATATATAATTATTTATATTTATTTATATATTATAGAATACTTCTTATCTATACTTTATATATAGATATCTTTTCATTTTATACTATATGATTGTTATCATAAATATTGTATATAAAGATGGTACATATTTACATGTGTTTATAAATCAATCTAGTATTTATAATCTCATCTTCAATAATATACGCAGTTTATCCAGCTTTTGCTAAGTCCCACAAAAATTGCGGTAACCATGATCGTGCAGTTTTGTGATATTCCGCATGACTTTATCGACGAGGCGTGCACAATATTTCGCGTTCGAGCGTCATAAATTTTAGGACTCTTAATGGTGGTTAATACAACAAAGAGCATGCCATATATATATACACAATACTTATATATATATAAGTACATATATATATTTATATAAGTATGTATTTGGACTGTTGTAGAAACTAAGTGGTGCCTGGGAATCTTGTGATATGAACTTTGATGACGAATTCGATGATTTGAATGAATGATATCAAAAGTGTTAGACTCGGCCTGATAGTGCGAATCAATGCGGACGTAGCGTGGCTACTACTTCGACAGCCTTGATTGGTGCTGGGGTCAGTGATAAGGAATGTGCGATTAATCGAAGATAGAATATGCCATGCGAACGGCTGTTACGTTCACCAATTATGACTGCGATAGTTTTTATTTAAGTGTACTTATGAAATGGCGTGTGCTTTGCGTGTGATTGCAGTGAGCCGAATAAAACGAAAAAGCAGTCGAATGAGCATGACGAGGAAGAGAAGGATGACAAGCCAAAGGATGACATCAAGCCAGTCGGCTTCTTCACAATGTTTCGCTATGCAACGAAAATGGATCGCTTTCTCTATATCATCGGACTGATCGGCGCTGTGGCAACGGGCTTGACAACGCCAGCGAACAGTTTGATCTTTGGCAATCTCGCCGATGTAAGTATATATTGAGTATTAGAAAAGCTTCCATATTCATATGTTTTATATGCAATAGTGACACAGAGCTCTTCTGAGTCGCTAACAGAAAGTTGTTTACTCAATCTATACTCGAATGATAGCTAGATAAGCAATCAGGTATGACTGCCGTAGTGGGGAGAGCATGACTGGGAAATACCCTGAATTCTCTCACATTTTTATTATAGCTGGAAAACTTTGATAACATTTTTATTTGATTTCATTGAAATATAAATATTTATAAATTATTTAAAAGAAACTTGATATAAATTCTATAATTTAATGACATTTAATAAAATGTGAAAAATAAAATAAAATAAATATATATATTTTTATTTTATAAAATAAAAAATATATATTTATATATATACATATACTGTCATACAACTATCATACTCAGAATTATATTCTTTCAATGCTTAGGACATGATTAAGAACAGTGGCCCATTGGAGAGAAATGTATATATAAGGGATGCCGCCTCTGACATACTGCTGAATTCGGTACAAGATTTTTCGCTGAAGAACACGTATATTGGAATCATTATGCTGTTCTGCAGTTACATATCCATTACGTGCTTCAATTATGCTGCCCACTCCCAGATTTTGGCCATTCGCTCCAAGTTCTTTAAGTCTGTGCTGCATCAGGACATGGGCTGGTATGATATGAATCCTAGCGGCGAGGTGGCCAGTCGCATGAATGAGTAAGTAGATCACATCCAATTAAATTAGCAACTGTGAGTCTAATTATTCCTTTTCCTGTTTCTCGCAGAGATTTATCGAAAATGGAGGATGGCCTGGGCGAGAAGGTTGTGATCTTTGTGCACTTCATTGTGGCCTTTATTGGGTCCATTGTGCTGGCATTTGTCAAGGGCTGGCAGCTCTCGCTGGTCTGTCTGACCAGCTTGCCCGTCACCTTCATTGCCATGGGTTTTGTGGCCGTGGCCACATCCAAGCTTGCCAAGCAGGAGGTTAATATCTATGCCAGCGCCGCCGTTGTCGCCGAAGAGGCTTTGTCCGGCATTCGCACCGTCAAGGCCTTCGAGGGCGAGTACAAAGAAGTTGCCGCCTACAAAGAGAAGGTCATTGCAGCCAAATTGTTGAACATTAAGCGTAACATGTTCTCCGGCATTGGCTTTGGTCTCTTGTGGTTCTTCATCTATGCCTCGTATGCGCTGGCCTTCTGGTACGGCGTTGGCCTCGTCATCAAGGGTCGCCATGATGCCTACTATGAGAACTACTCGCCAGGCACTATGATCACCGTCTTCTTCTCGATCATGATGGGCTCCATGAACATTGGCATGGCCTCGCCGTACATTGAGGCGTTTGGCATTGCGAAGGGCGCTTGTGCCAAGGTCTTCCACATCATTGAGCAGATCCCGACCATAAATCCAATTGAGCCACGAGGCAAAATTCTCGATGAGCCACTGACGACGATTGAGTTCCGCGACGTCGAGTTCCAGTATCCCACGCGCAAAGAGATTCCCATCTTGCAGAAGCTCAACCTGAAGATTCATCGTGGCCAGACGGTGGCCCTAGTTGGTCCGTCCGGCTGTGGCAAGTCCACTTGCATACAGCTAATACAGCGCTTCTATGATCCTCAGGATGGAAATGTTTACTTCAATGACACAAACATTAAGGACATCAATATCAAGTGGCTTCGCGAGCGTATCGGAGTCGTAGGACAGGAGCCTGTGCTCTTTGGCCAGTCGATATACGAGAATATACGCTACGGTCGCGAGGATGCCACCAGAGAGGATATCGAGGCGGCGGCCGCAGCAGCCAATGCGGCCATATTTATTAAGAAGCTGCCCAGGGGCTACGACACCTTGGTGGGTGAGCGTGGAGCTCAGCTGTCTGGTGGACAGAAGCAGCGTATTGCCATTGCCCGCGCTCTAATTCGCGATCCGGAGATTCTGTTGCTGGACGAGGCGACGTCTGCCCTCGACACGGCCAGCGAGGCCAAGGTGCAGGCCGCCCTGGAGAAGGTGAGCCAAGGTCGCACCACCATCATTGTGGCCCATCGTCTGTCCACAGTGCGTCGCGCCGACAAGATTGTGGTGATCAACAACGGCAAGGTGGTGGAGGCGGGCACCCACCAAGAGCTGATGTCCATCAAGAATCATTACTTCAATCTGGTGACCACACAGATGGGTGAGGAAGGCGATAATGCCGGCATGCTCAGTCCCACTGGCAACATGCTGATGAAATTTGATATTAAGGATGAGGATGAACAGGAGATTAAGGTATTGGACGAGGAGGACATTGATGAGGAGATAGATCCAAAAGATAAAAAGAAAAAGAAGAAGAAGAAGAACAAAGAGGATGGCTCACCCATGATGGGCGTTATGAAGCTGAATCAACCTGAATGGATTCAAATCGCCATCGGCTGCATCTGCTCCATCATCATGGGCTGTGCCATGCCCATTTTCGCAGTCCTCTTCGGCAGCATTCTCGACGTGCTCCGCTCCGACAACGATGCATATGTGCGAGACAACACCAATGAGTACAGTCTGTACTTCCTGATCTGCGGCATTGTTGTCGGCATCTCCACCTTCATGCAAATCTATCTCTTTGGCGTGGCCGGCGAGAATCTAACGGAACGTCTGCGCGGACTGCTCTTCAATGCAATGCTCAAGCAGGAGGTTTCCTGGTTCGACGATCGCGCCAACGGCACGGGCAGCCTCTGCGCACGCCTCTCCGGCGATGCAGCCGCCGTGCAGGGCGTAAGTACCTAAATATATATATTTAGCTTATATACATATATGTTATTTTAATATATCTCTCTATCTATATTTATCTATCTAGGCAACTGGTCAGCGCATTGGCAGCATTATCCAATCAATTGCCACCTTGGCCCTGGGCATCGCCCTGGCCATGTACTACGAGTGGAGCTTGGGTCTGGTGGCCATGGCGTTTATACCCTTCATTTTGGTTTCCTTCTATATGCAACGCATTGTCATGGCGCAGGAGAATATGGGCAATGCCAAGATCATGGAGAACACCACAAAGCTGGCCGTCGAAGTGGTCTCCAATATTCGCACTGTCGTATCACTGGCGCGCGAGGACATGTTCCATCGTACCTACATTGAGTTGCTGACACCAGCCGTTGTGGTAAGTGTACTAAAATACATTAAGTATATATAGTCTTGATTAAGGCTTGAGTTTTCTAAACCGTTTTCCTCTACTCCTTCTAGAAATCGAAAAAGAATACGCACTATCGTGGCATAGTCTTTGGTCTGGCCAGATCAATGATGTTCTTTGCCTATGCCGCCTGCATGTACTACGGCGCCTGGTGTGTGGTCAATCGAGGTCTACAAATGGGCGATGTATTCAAGTAAGCACAACTGAATCCTAAAATGTAGTCATGTCAACTAACAATTCTATTTCCCTTTATAGAGTATCACAGGCTTTGATCATGGGCACTGCATCCATTGCCAGCGCTCTGGCCTTTGCGCCCAACATGCAGAAAGGCATCAGTGCGGCGCAGAGCATCTTGAAATTCCTGGAACGCAAGCCATTGATTGCCGACAGTCCGGGCGTCTCGCTGCAGCCCTGGCACTCCAATGGCAATGTAATGTACGACAAGGTGGAGTTTAGCTATCCAACGCGCCGGGAGGTGCAGGTGCTGCGCGAGCTCATTATGGGCGTGCAAACGGGCCAGAAAGTTGCGCTGGTTGGTCCCTCGGGCTGTGGCAAGTCTACCTGTGTTCAGCTGTTGCAGCGCTTCTATGATGTGGACGCTGGCGCTGTGCTGATCGATGATCGGGACATTCGCCAATTGTCCATGAACAATCTGCGCATGCAGCTGGGCATTGTGTCCCAGGAGCCAATACTGTTCGATCGCTCCATACGTGAGAACATCGCGTACGGCGACAACTCGAGAATCGTCACAGATCAGGAGATTATTGCGGCGGCAAAGAAATCCAATATACATCAATTCATTGCCAATTTGCCACTGGTAAGTGCGAGCTTAGATATGCTTGAGAATGGATTTGATGATAAGATTTCATTTGATTTCACAGGGCTACGAAACACGAATGGGCGAGAAGGGCACACAGCTATCGGGTGGACAGAAACAACGCATAGCTATTGCTCGAGCTCTAATCAGAAACCCGAAGATTCTTCTATTGGACGAGGCCACATCCGCACTGGATGCAGAGAGTGAGAAGGTAAGTTACCAAAATAGAGTTACGATTTTAATATTCATAAATTCTTATTGCTCATTTCTCTTCGCTTTCTCTAGATTGTTCAAGAAGCTTTGGACGCCGCTGCTGAGGGACGCACCACAATTAGCATAGCCCACAGGCTGTCCACCATCGTCGACTCGGATGTGATCTACGTGTTCGAGAACGGCGTCGTCTCCGAGAGCGGCACACACCAGGAGCTGCTACAGAAACGCGGACTCTACTACACATTGTACAAACTGCAAACTGGCGCCATGTAAATATTGACACATGAATCAATATTTATTTTACTTAGAATAACAAATTGCGATCAATGACAAATTAGTTTTTAAGAGCGATTAGCATTTACCTGTACATAAAAAAAGAGAAGAAACCACATTTAATGTAAATAGTAATATTTTAGCAGTTAAGTAATATTTATGAATTTACCGACATTGATGGAATTGTATGATAAATAAAAAATAAAAAACAGTTTAATGAATATAAAAAATAAATAAAATAAAAACAAAATTGAATAAGTAAATTACAGCTTGCGCCAAGCTAAATCTAATAATTATCAAGCAAAAAGTATTCAATGAAAACAAAAATATATTTTTGGCTCATTGCAAAAACATCTTGCTATAAGCTAAATAATAATGATTATCTAAGGCGCAAAGCATGTGATCCGTTAAAAAATAAATTTAAAAATTAAAAAAAAAATGATAAAATGTATGACTGACTCATTGCCTAGCACTCATGTTTTTAAATGATTATCAAGCAAGTGAAGTAAAAATAAAAAAATTAATAAAAATTAAATAAAAAACAAGAAAAAGTGAATGACTCATTACGCCGCACTCAAATTCCAGGTGCTACGCAACAATTAAACACCTTTCGCCTAGCCCAATTGAATGATTATAAAGCATGTGATCTCTTAACAATGTTCCAAAAGAATTTCTGATTATGATGGGATTGTCTTTGATCACAGTTGAAAATCATTGATAAGCATAATTTCGTCATTAAAAGTTAAATTGTGAAAATAGTTAAATATGCTTGTTCAATGGCCAAAAGCTTTGCATTCAATTGTGCTTTCAAAATAAATTCACATAACGTTATTGAGAGCCATATAAACCATATCAATCATACGATTACTGTTCTTTAAGAAACTATTTGCAACAATATACAAATACTGTGTATATTGCTATAATTTGATAAGTCAACTCGTATATATGAATATATAAAATGCTTTATCAAGCATTCAGCAGGCGTGAGTTTAAGCTGATAAAGAATATACTTTTTACTATCAAATACAAAGGAATTATTTATAGCAGGTTCGCGGCAGTTGTCATGCATGCTTAATGCATAATAATGTATATTAACAATCTCACAAATGTATAAGTAAAAAATGTATACACTCTTCAGTTTGTAAATATTATATTTTTGTTCACGTATATTTAAAGTTTACAAATGTAAAGAGACTATGTAATTGCATTTTACCCAGTCAATTCTTGTTTATTTTTGGTTATCCACTGGAAACCAAAGACGAATTTTGCTTAAATTATAACTTTCGATCTGCCAACGATTAGTATCTTATCTCATGTGGGACTCTGTAGGATTTGGGCTTGTGCTGCTGTGCTCGTTATTGTACAACTACAACTAGTTTAAAATAAACGTAAAGTAAAAGTAAGGAAAATCTTACAGTAGGCACACACAACACAACACAACTCCACGTTACGCCACAGATTTACATTAGATTTCGATCCAGAGACATTGTAGTGCATTATAAACAATAAAAACTTAATGCAACTAATTTTCACTGAGTTATGATCGTATGTCGTTGGTGTTTGCGTCTCGTAGGTTGTTAATGTTCACGCATATTACTACACAATTTGGGTAAATGCTTAATGCTTTGCTTATGAATGATCGGGATCATTTTATATGATTTAGAAGAATCAGGAATATGATGGGCTTTGTTTCGTGTAACGTACAACTTAATCCGAATCCAAATGTGATTATTATGAAATAAGGGAACAACAACTACGACTATGGTTGCCTAATTTAGTTCTTCTCCTCCTTCTTGGCGTCGCCTGAAGAATCGGCCGAACTGCTGCTGCTGCCGGTGGAGCTACCGGCTGAGCTGCTCTCGCGTTCAGCGGACATCTGTTAAGGAATTAAAATTTCGATTTATAAAATATACTAAATATATTTTTGCTAGTTAGCCTACCTTCTTGTATGCCATCTCGAAGAGCTTCAGGGAAGACTGCTGGAGCTGAGTGGTGGCTTTCCTAACCTCCTCTGGATCAGCGGTCTCCTTGTTGGCCAGCAGGGTGCGCAGATCAGCAATTTCCTTTTTCAGTTTTTCGCACTACAAAGAAAAATTAATAGAAATTAAGGCATTTACACACATATAGAAAATCGATTTACGTACCTCTTCAGCGGGCAACTGGCTCTTGAATTCTTCCATTTTGGTCTCTGTGTCGTGCACAATACTTTCGCCTTGGTTTACAATTTCAATCAGTTCACGTTTCTTCTTATCAGCAGATGCGTATTCCTCGGCCTTCTTAATCATGTTCTCAATCTCATCCTTGCTCAGACCACCGCTCGACTGGATCACAATCTGTTGCTCCTTGCCGGTACCCTTGTCCTTGGCCGACACGTGGACAATTCCGTTGGCGTCAATATCGAAGACAACCTCAATTTGAGGCACGCCGCGGGGCGCTGGTGGAATACCGACCAGTGTGAAGGAGCCCAACAATTTGTTGTCGTTGGCCATCTCACGCTCGCCCTGGTGCACCTTAATCTCCACCTGAGTCTGGCCATCGCTGGCCGTTGAGAAGACCTGTGACTTCTTGGTGGGAATGGTCGTATTGCGAGAGATCAGACGCGTGAAGACACCTCCCAACGTCTCAATACCCAGCGACAGGGGAGTGACATCGAGCAAGAGCACATCAGTGACATCGCCAGCCAAGACACCACCCTGAACAGCGGCACCGACAGCAACAGCCTCATCGGGATTCACCGAACGCGAGGGTTGGCGTCCAAAAAGTTCCTGCACTGTGGACTGCACCTTTGGCATACGCGTCATGCCGCCGACCAGCAAAACTTCGCCGATCTCAGACTTGGATACCTCGGCATCGGACAATGCCTTCTGGCATGGCTGAATGGTGCGTTTGATCAGATCTCCGACCAGACTCTCCAGCTTGGAGCGAGTCATTTTCAGATTCATATGCTGTGGGCCAGCAGCATCCATGGTCAGATATGGCAAATTGATGTCAGTTTGTTGGGAGGACGACAGCTCGCACTTGGCCTTCTCCGCGGCCTCCTTCAGGCGCTGCATGGCAATATTGTCCTTGCGGATGTCAATGCCGCTGTCCTTCTTGAACTCTGCCACCAAAAAGTTGACAATGGCATTGTCGAAATCTTCTCCGCCCAGCAGAGTGTCACCGTTGGTCGACTTGACTTCAAAGACGCCCTTTTGAATTTCCAGAATGGAAATATCAAAAGTACCGCCGCCCAAATCGTAAACAGCAATACTAAAATATAATAATATTTATCAGTATTAATTTAATTATAGAATCTAGTGCCTTCACTCACATTTTATCCTCGGTTTTATCCATGCCATAAGCCAACGCCGCTGCTGTCGGCTCGTTAATCACACGCAAAACGTTCAGCCCAGCGATTTGGCCAGCATCCTTTGTGGCCTGACGCTGTGAATCGTTGAAGTAGGCGGGCACCGTGACAACGGCATTCTTGACTGGGGTATTGAGGTACGCCTCAGCGGTCTCCTTCATCTTGATCAGAATAAAGGCACCGATTTGCGAGGGCGAGTAAACTTTGCCATCCGTCGCCGATACCCAGGCATCACCATTGGAAGCCTTCACGACTTTGTAGGATAGATTGGTAATATCCTTCTTCACCTCAGGATCGTCAAAGCGGCGACCAATCAGACGCTTTGTGGCATAGAAAGTGTTGGCTGAATTTGTGACTGCCTGACGCTTTGCCGGCATGCCAACCAAACGTTCACCGTCCTTGGTGAACGCAACGTGTGAGGGAGTTGTGCGTGCACCCTCAGCATTCTCAATCACCTTCGCCTGCTTGCCCTCCATAACGGCCACACAGGAGTTGGTGGTGCCCAAATCGATGCCAATAACAGCACCTTTAACTTCGCCAGATCTGAGAGTAGAAAAAATATTAAAGCACGTGTTAGTAAGTTTACTGTAAATTTGATTGCACGCACTTAACAAAAGATAAAGAAAAGCGAGATAAGGCAGAGTCGATAATTGGAGATGAGCAGTTCCATTCATCAACAATAATCTAAGGCTGATGTAATTATTATTTTATATACTACAAATATTCTTTTTGTACCTTAAAAGTATCAATAAAATTCATCAGAAATTTTTAATTAAACTAGGCGATTAATAATTGGTCATGAATTAAGAAATAATAAGTTTAAGCTGATGTAATATTTCACTAAAATGTTGAAAATGTCTATATTGTGATGTTATATAACTAATAATTATTTTCAAACCCAATTCATTAAAACCAAAAAATGTAGCCACGGAACTGAACTACTAATTACAATTGAACCACTATGTTCAGCACTGACAATAACTACATATTTGTGTATGTATGTATGTCATGTAACAGATGTCGCTTATGTATCTTCAGCATATATTAACAATTTATTTTCAGCAAACGAATGCAAAACAGAACAGCAATTGATAATATATTTTCAATATATTACAACTGTCAAAAATATTTATTACATAAGTAGCGGCATATTGCTTTAATTGTCTCTTGCTGCAATGCGGCAAATGAACATGTGTAATAAGTGTTACAGTATCAAAGTTCACTTACTTGTAACGCATTTGACCCGACAATCCATTGAAGGCACCAGACAGATTCTGTAAATAGGCGAAAACATGTGTTTAAGAGAAATAAAACTTAAAAACATTACGAGCTACATCAATTGCTAGAACATGCCGCGCGGACTATTATGTAAAGCGGTTTTGTACTTACGCGGAATATGCTAGAAGCTGCCGACATATGCGTTGGGGCTGCGAGGCTGACCTGGCGCGCTAGGCGTGGTAGAAGCTTGGGTACGCGCAACATTTTCGTATTTTACTTTATTTAATTTCACACTTGCACTAATTATCAAATAAAATCGCTGCAAAATGCACCGCTATTGAAAAATTTCGTCAGAGCGAACCACGAGCACGTTTCCCTTACGAGGGCTGGATAAAGACGACAGACAGTTAGAGATGTGTGAGCAGCGCACAAATTAATCGTATTTTTGGTGGAATTGAAACAAAATACGCAAAGTTGCATTTAGTGTAAGCTACGGTGCTGCCAACGTTTTTGTGTGGCTAGTGTACGTGTGATATCTTCAAATTATTTACAAAGCTTCTCAGAATTGATTTGAAATTTGTGTATTTAATAGTTTAGCAATACAAACTGTATTAGCTGAGGTGTGAATAGATTTATTTATGACATTAATTGCTCGGCATCTCCAAAAGATCTGTACGAGGCACCCTGTGTGTGTGAGGGTTTCCCAGCGTTTCGTGTTCCATCACACGTGTTGTTATTATTGCGTAAAGTAGTATAAAAAATCGTTTCAAAATTTTCACCAAAATTGAATAATAAATCGTCGGTTCGACCGATGCTGCTTACGCTGTTATTGTACAGCCGGCACTTTAGACACTCTGAGCGTAATCTGTCGATTGTCTAACTTTCAAATTCGGCGTTATGGCATCGGACAACGAATCCGACGCCGAACTCGATGAAAACTACTACACATTTCTCAATTTGCCGCGAGATGTAAGAGCATTCTAGTTAAACATATCTATTATAACTTCTAATAACCTACCTTTGACCTTTCAGGCCACCACGGAGCAAATTAACACCGCGTACCGGAAGCAGAGTCGCATTTACCATCCGGACAAGCATATGGACCCGGATAGCAAGAAGAAGGCAGAGATAATGTTCAACCGGACAAAACGCGCCTACGAAGTTCTCTCAGATCCGCAGCAGCGTGCGATTTACGATTCAGTTGGCGAAAAGGGTCTCAAAACAGAGGGTTGGGAAATCGTACATCGGACAAAAACACCGGCAGAGATAAGGGAGGAGTATGAGCGTTTGGCTCAGGCAGCTGCTGAGCGTCGGCTGCAACAGCGCACCAATCCACGTGGCAATATCACCATTAATGTGAATGCTACCGAAATATTTACACCCTACGATGACACGGAGATGCCGCGCGTGGAGATCGGCTCCATGAGCATTGCCCAATCGATTGAGGCGCCCATAACACGCAAGGACATGATCATCATGAGCGGCAATCTATACTCATCCAATGGCACCGGCACTGGGGGATTTATGGTTGCGGGACGACGTCTGCTTAACAAAGGTTGGTTGGAGATTTGCCTTGGTGCCGGCAATGGATTTCTCTTAGGTCTTAAAGGTAAGCAACTGGGATTGATAATCTTGTTAGCAGCTTGTTAAATAGTGAATATCTCTATTTGTTGCAACGCCAGGTGGACGCACGCTGACATCAAAGCTAACACTGAATGGCGGCACCAATATGAATTTCCAGGAAAATGGTGTAATCCCCGTTATCTTTTCCACGTTAGCCGTCCAGCTGGATAAGCACACCGTAGGCAGCCTAACCCTCAACGCCGGACCGCAGTCATCCATGACCACGCAAATTGATCACTCCAACGATCAGCATGCGATAAGCACGTCCTTTGTGATAGGTACTCCCCATATGTACTTTGGCGTCTCGTATACGCGGAAGATGCTAGAGAACGAGATGAAGCTGAAATTGGCCACCAAGTAAGCATGCCTAATATTAGGATAATGATTTCAATCAATTCCTCTATGGCTGGCATTTTTTAGAGTGGGTACATTTGGATTCTTGGGCGAATATGGTGTGGAGAAAAAGGTCTCGAAATACAGTTCGCTGATAGCAACCGTTTCCATAGGCGTACCTTCCGGAGTCATACTCAAGTTGAAGTGAGTGGCCCGTCTGTGTGCAGAGTATTGAACAAGCTATAAAAAAATGAAAATCAAATCATTAATGATTCCAGAATAATACGTTCTAACCAGTCGTATGTGTTTCCAATTCATCTGAGCGATGAAATTGTCCCCGCTGCTGTCTTCTATGCAACAGTGACGCCGGTAATAGCGTGGTTTTTCGTGAAAAAGACCATTATGGATCCAATGGAGGCAGATCGCAAGAGCATCGAAGTGGAGCGGTCGAAGCGGCAAAATGAGCAGCGTTTGGCTGCCAAGAAAACAGAGGCAATGGCAGCAATACACTTGATGCAGAGCACCTACAATCGCATCATCAGCGAGGAGCGGGACCGTTGTGGGCTGATCATCAAGAGAGCGATCTATGGATGCATCAATGAGAGCACCTCACAGTTTAAGCCAGAGGCTTCGCATGATGTGACTGTGCCCATTCAGTGTCTAGTCAGGGACGGTACATTACAGTTGTATGAATCGTCGAAGGTATTTTGTAAAATTCAATTCAATTGTGAAATAATTTATCCATTTACCCATTTTGATTTACCTTGCAGAGCGATTTACCTGGCTTTTTTGATCCGAGCTTGGGAGACGATAAGATATTGCGCATAGAGTATACATTTAATGATGTATTAAAAACGGTCAATATAAAGGATAATGAACCATTACGACTGCCAGGATAAAACGCATTGCAATTTGTAAAAATCTTCAGTTTTTTGTTTAAAATTGTTTTTATAATTAATAGTAGCCGTAAAAAGAAACACAAATATATAATAGTCAATGAACTGGCTAATTTTTCTAAATTGCCATCAGTTCCAGCTAAATGCTTATGTAATTTCCTAGAAATCTCAGTGTTTTATTTCATATTTGCCAGCTGAAATTTTTCTAAGGATTTAAATCAAAATGTTTTGATTTCAGCATTTTAAATATGCCGCCATATGCGCACGAGTCACCCTGTTGTTTTTCCTAGTTCCCAATCAGCTGTTCTGAAATGAGTCTATATGGAATCGAACAACAATATTTGTAATTTTAAGTGACATACAATGCAGTAGCATAATAATGCTATTCCAAATAGCAATCAACTCGAATAAGGAATGATGCAATCAATGGACCATGACCATATTTACAAAAGCGAATCTCATACGCTTCGTGGTCAGCGCAATATGTCTACTGGTATTGCTCAACTTTTTGTGGACCTCGGAGTCGGACGGAGGCAGCGGCTCGTCACTGAGCAAGCTGAGGTAAGTGACAGAAATGCATTCGTTTATCACATTCTTTTTATATGTATATATAATTATGCTCTCATTGTAGCATACGGCGTGTGCACAAGTATGCACACATCCACAACCGAAACTACAGCGTAAATGGCTTGGGCAACATGAATATTTCGGGGCAAAAGTTACCAGCCGCTCCATTGGCGCTATCTAAAGAGCGCGACCAGCAGATCGGTCGCAACTCAACCTCAACGACTGTGATTGCGATTGCAAACTTTACTTCCATTCCACAAGACTTATTGCACGCACATCCGCAAGATTATGCAAACAGCACACTTAAGCCGCAATTGAACCTTACACAAAACTGCACTGATCCCGATCCCAGAGATGGTAAGTGAATTGGATAAACTTGCGTAACGATAGTAAATAAATATATTTCTTAGGTGGTCCGATCACACCCAACACAACCCTTGAATCTCTTGATATTATTGAGGCAGAGCTGGGACCTTTGCTGCGTCCTGGTGGCGCTTATCAGCCTGCTGATTGCATTGCTCAATATCATGTTGCCATTATCGTGCCCTTCCGCGACCGTTACGCACATCTCTCGGTCTTCCTACGCAACATACATCCGTTCCTAATGAAACAGCGCATTGCTTATCGAATATTTATAATAGAGCAAACCAATGGGAAGCCTTTTAATCGTGCTGCCATGATGAATATTGGTTACTTGGAGGCCTTAAAGCTTTATCAGTGGGACTGTTTTATATTCCACGATGTCGATCTTTTACCTTTGGATGAACGCAATCTGTACAATTGTCCACGTCAACCGCGGCACATGTCCGTTGCAATTGACACGCTGAACTTCAAGTAGGTTGCATAGCTTCGATTTGATTGATTGATTGATTGACTAATTATTGATTGATTTATTGCACTTAATGCAGGTTGCCTTATCGTTCAATATTTGGTGGAGTTTCTGCCATGACACGTCAACACTTCCAGGCTGTAAATGGCTTTTCGAACTCGTTCTTTGGCTGGGGTGGCGAAGACGACGATATGTCTAACAGGTAAAGTCATTCTGATTGCCTAACACAATTACTATTAACATCAATTTCATTTCAGATTGAAACACGCCAACTTATTCATATCACGTTATCCAATAAATATAGCTCGCTATAAAATGTTAAAACATCAGAAGGAAAAAGCCAATCCGAAACGGTCTGCGCTCTCTTTATAATTAATTGAAGCCTTTATTCATATTTTTAATTTCTTTGCAGCTACGAAAATCTACAGAATGGCATCAGTAAAATAGAAATGGATGGCATAAATTCAATAAAATATGAAATTTATAGCATCAAGGAGTTTCCGACCTTCACTTGGTACTTAGCTGAGCTAAAGAATTCCGAGCGTAAGAGTTAGCCAAATACAGTCGAAGTCTGTTTTACGAACATCTCAAAAAACACACATACACAGAGAGACACACAAGACATTTGCATAATGCGAATCTCAATTTCGTACAATATTTACTTATGTATGTACAAATGACATTACTTTTTCGAAGTAGCCTAAATTAACACGAATAATAGACACACAAATATTGTGTATGTAGCATGTCCAGTCAATATAGAAATACCATATGTACTTCAGTAGTGCAGCTAGCCCCATTTAATATATTCTATATATTCTAATGAATATGTAGATTTTGTTGATTTTTGTTTCTTCCTCATAATTTTTACTAGGAATCTCTCTTCAAAAAGAAAAAAATATAAAAATCAAAAAAAAAAAGACGAAAAAAATTCTACACCAATTCCTACAAGGTGAAATGTAGATATTACTTTTGTGATATACAAATTGTTATTTGATCAAGAAAACAAAAAGAAAAAGCGATAATTAAAAAAAAAAAAAAATTCTCGTATCTTCGGAGCGCCGAATCGAACATATACCCTTGCAGATGACCCATAGAGTACTCGTCCGATATACTATATATTTAGGTATTCAATATCATATAAAAAGGCAAGTTTTCTGACTGATTAATCCCCAGAGCAGCTATTTAGTAATCCGATCCAACTAGGAAAGGGCAGCAGCAGCAGTCCACGTTAGGAACGACTCTTAAATTATATCAAACTCTGCAAGGGTGTTTATTATTATCTACCATACTTTAATATACAATACCAAATGTAAAACTTATTAAAAATACATTTTACTATACCAGAATAAAACTTTTACTATATTATCAAGTTGAAGTGGTTTTACCTTTAGACAAATTAGCTATAAAATTGCAGGCATTCAACCGACATTTATCATATACATATATATCAAAACCCATTAGTCCATTTAAAAAATTTCAACTAATCGTTTCTTCGTTGGTTAGATTTCGTTTTTATTTAGGTTACTTTTGTTGTTTCACTTTGTATGCGTACGTGTATTAGAAAATATTTATGGCTTCGTAACGACTATGTTACCATTTAAGTCTGGGTTACATATTACTTTGTGGAGCGCCTAAGTGGCCGCTGATGATTAGTAAGTAGATAATATTCGAGAGCTAGGGCTGGGGCTGGGGTGGGGGCGTGGGTGGGAAAACACGTATATAAGTATGGCGAGTGAGGGAATTGAATTCCGTGGCTCATTTATTAGTTTGGTATGCAAAATACAGTTAAAACAATTGGCTTTCAAATAAAAACTTAAAATTATGCAGACCTTTTGAGGCCGGCTTGGGGGTTTTCACTGGTCACGTTGTAATATAAATGCTTTTTGTGTTTCTCTTTTGATTGTGAGCAATTAATTTCTTGGGAGCAAACTAGGT
The DNA here is from genome assembly GCA_030914335.1 of Drosophila borborema. Lineage (NCBI taxonomy): Eukaryota > Metazoa > Arthropoda > Insecta > Diptera > Drosophilidae > Drosophila > Drosophila borborema. The sequence continues at coordinate 14,145,185 of JAUESP010000303.1, read as the reverse complement.
TAGGCGTAATTGCTAGCAAATCCAAAATAAATTTGTCAATGGGCCTGGACACATAATATATAGATATTTATATATACAAATAATTATCGATTTGGTCAACAAAATTATAACAATCAGAGCATCCAGAGATGTGAAGCGAAACCGATAAGTGGTTAGGTAAACAAGAATATATATATAAACAACGACAAGCTGTACGCAGGAGTAGGGCAGGAATTAGCGTTAGACTTATTAACGGCAATATTAGAGAGTCCTATATACAAGTGTAAGCTACGATGTTCACATTATGGAGCAGGGCATGGCACAGCAGAGGGGCAGGCAGAGGGGCACAACAGCGCCGCCGGACTTGGTTTTCGTCTTGGACTTTGAGCCTGATTCGTACTCGTACATGCCCGATCCCTTGGCCCAGCGACCCTATTAAATAATATAAGTCAGTTGGAACTTTGGCTAATACTCTAAGAAATTTGATTACTTACACCACCCGCAGAGCCTGCATGCATCTCCTCGCGCCTGGTTATGATTGTATCGTGTCCAGGCGGATAGTAAACCTCTTTACCAGCCTTGTTGACGGAGGGCACGTGCTGCTGCTGCGGCGAGGCGACGGCTGTCTCAATCTCGCGCTTGCGCACCGGCGTCTCTATATCCACGCGGTCCACGTGATCCGTCTGTAGGAAAGAACAAAGTGATGAGTTTGTCTAAAATCCTGCAAGCATTGTTCACTTACAGTGCCAAACGATTGCATTAGATCGTCTACGCGCTGTGGCGGATTGCCATTGCCCACAGGATACTCGACGCCGTCCACGGGGAAGGGTGAGGGCGAGCCATAGTCTGGGCCAGGTCCGCGACGATTGTTTGTATTCGTTGTAGAAGTATATTTATATGAATAGGTGGTATTATTCGGCGGATAGCCATTGCCGGTCTGTGGCTGTGGATAGTTGGAGCTGGGCAGCTGCTTGAGTGGTGCCGGATGTGGAGGCTCCAACGAGTAGGGTGCGCCACCATTGGGCGGACCATGTATGGTATTGATGGTATTTGAAGTCTCGGTCTCCTTGAAATAGTAGCGATTGGTGCCGCCGGGCGGCAGCTGACCTGGACTGTGGGGAGAGCCATAGTTGGGGCTATGGGCCGGACTGTTCGGATAACGCAGATCGTTCACCGTATTATCCGTTTTGTGTATATTATAGATAACGGTGCGGCTAGAGTTGGGCGGCACACCATTCGGACTGACGGCTGGTCCCAGCGGTAGTTGGCGAGGCTGCGGGCTCAAGCCACGCGTGGTCGTCTCTTTATGCTCGCGAATCTCGTACGACTGATTGGTCACCACAGGCCGATCGTTGGGCTTGTTGAGAGTGGAGTAGCTCTCCGTATTGTAGACAACCGTTTGGGGTACATGAGACGGCGACAACTGCGTATAGTTCTGGCTGCTGTTGAGTGTCTCGTGGTGTTTATAGCTGCTGCTCAGCGTGTTGTTGTTGCTGGTGCGATTGATGGTGCTGGTGTTGCTGCCGGGACCCGTCGATGGTATCTCATAGGTGTATGTGCGCACCGTGGTGGTCACTTTGGTGCCAGGTACTGGCAAGATGCCATCGCCCAATGCAATGTCTTGCAACTCCTTATCAATGTTGACATTGCTGGTCAGCGTCTGCGTGGTACTCAAGCTGCTCGGCACAAGCTCCACATTGTTGTTGAGCGTGCGATTGCTCTCATAGATTTTAGTCTTACTCGAATAATGACCACCGGGTGAGTGGGCTGCAATAGAGGATGGATTAAAGAGTTACTCAAATATTACATAAAGTATTTTAAGTGGGTCTGACCTAGCGTGTAGGGCTTCTCGTTGCTCTGGTACTCGTCACGCTTTACGTTGTCCTGAAAGCTGGAGTACTTGGCCGTGGACTGCAGTGTGCTGTAGTCGGTTGGATTAAAAGTTTCGACATCATCATTGATGGGCTGCTGGCCACCCGAATGCTTCGTCGTCTTGATAACACGCGTTGTCTTCGTAATAGTGCCCGATGGATCAGTGCGTTCACTGTAAATATAAAATAAATTAATTAATGAATTTATTTAAATTATTTCAAGTATATTTTATAGATTTAAAAATTTGAAAGTATACTAACAAATATAAATAAATTAATTAATGAATTTATTTAAATTATTTCAAGTATATTTTATAGATTTAAAAATTTGAAAGTATACTAACAAATATAAATTACTCTATATAAATATATATATATTTTTTACATTTTTTGAAACTATTTCTTTTTTTTAATATACATTTTTTATTTAAATTAAACATCCGTATGTAATCTAATTTTAATAGTATCATTTCAACAGTATTTTAATTCTCTCAAATCCACATACAACTTACAGTGTTCTATAGGTAGTTCCAGTGGGTAGAATCTCGCGCTCTCTTGTCGTAAGTTGGCGTTCCTGTTTCAGGTCCTCAAGCAGGGCATCCAACTGATCGATGTTCTGATCTGTGCCCTTGCTCTGATAGGATACATTGTTGTCGCCGGAGCTTGAATATTGATACGATGATTTCTTATACGCATAATTCTTGTCGTTCTGTGGATAAACGTAAATTATTGAGAACTGAGAGTGATCTATATAAATAATAAAGAATTTTGACTTACACGTCCGTTCCATTTGGAGGGCGTATCTCTCATCGAGGATGAGTAATTTTCCGAGCTGCTCGAGTACTGCATTTCCAATTATTGTTTTTTCTGCTGGAATGACATCAAACATCAAGAAAATACATACACACGAAATATTTAAATTATTTGTATTTTTATATGTATGAGTAAGTAATATTTTAGTCATAAATTCTGGGCTGTGTGTGGGTGTAACTGTAAACGTAAACGGCTTCGGACTGACAGGTTGATTCGCAGTTCATGAGAATTTCAAGCATTTTTATATACATACATACATACATATATTTTTTTATTTGTATACATTACACCCACTAGATATCTCAATCTGTACAAAAATGGTGCCAGCTCGCATTCTGAGGTGATATTTTTGGCGCAATTATGGAGCTGAAGACAATTTAAACATGGGCATCACTTGACCAGATGATCTGTCAATAACACCAACGAGAGCAACTGACTAAATTAACCAAATAAACATATGAAAAGGCGAAAAGAAGGCATAGACTAGCAGATACCCTGCAGCATATAATGTTTTAAAATTAATTAAATCATTTGCAATCATTTCTGAGGAATAACGAAAAACAAAAAACTGTTCCAAGTTAATTGATGACATAAATATTCTTTGAAAAACCCATATACATACATACATATGTATGTATATTTATGTATCCCAAAATTTGGCATTGATTTTCGGAACTGACGACACAGAAAACGTACAAAATATAAGCGAGCTGCTGGCAAAGTCAATGTCAAACTGGTTTTCACTTTTAACGTGTCCTTAGTTCCTTTTTCGTCGAATGAAACAATTCAAAAAATAAAATATAAAATAAAACCTGTATAAATACATATACATATATGCGTCTGACTACAGACTTGATGAGCTTTTTTTTTATGTGAGTTAGCGATAACCTTGAGTAAGAGATTTCAATGAATGACTTTGTATAAGGCGCATGTGAGAGAATAGCAGATGCAAACACAAGGATGACCAAAGATGATGTCATCCGAGTCGTAAACAAATAATATTTGACTGACTGCAAATACACACACACACAGAGAGAGCGAGAGACATAGACACACACGTGCATACATGCATATATCACAAGTTAAATAGGCGCCTAATCAAATCACAGCAGAACATCAAGTTTCTTACAAAATGATCTTGATATTTCGTTTGCCGCCATATGGTCAAGTTTTTCTTTTCTTTTTAGCTAATAAAGAAGCTCACGTAAGCTAACAGCAACAACAACAAAGTTCATAATATAAATAAAAGGCTAAATCTAATTGACGCCTGGATCACACAGAGCACGTTTTTTTTTCAATAGTGGCGCTTCGAGGCAAATTGATTTATAAAAAAAAAAAAAAAACAGGTCGAGTGAGAGAGCGAGAGGGAGAGCAAAGTGTGTAATGTGTATGTTTGTTTTTGCATACTCTTTTTGTACGATTCAAAATGATCTCATATAATCGGAACGAGAGACAAAAAGTGGGAACATGTTGCTGCCGCTTCTGTTGTTGTTGTTGTTGTCTGGCATTGGAGTGGGCGTGACGTAAAGGCGGAGCTAACAGGGGGTAGTAGCAACTCGCAAAAATGCCAACGATCTACATGTGAACACAAACACATAAATACATATGTACATACATACATATGTATGCATGTGTGTGTGTGTGTATGCATATAAGCAAACATAAAATAAACAAAATAGCAAACGAACAAGCTTGAAATGGCCGAAAAGAGCAAAGCGAAGGTGTTGTTGCTTTTCTTGTTGTTCAAATTTCCGAAAATCAAATTGAAAACGTAGGCGAAAAGGCGTAGAGCATGCATTTGTATGTATGCGTATGTGTATGTGTATGTGTGTGTGTGTGTGTTATATTCTAGCCCCTGAGTTGGATTGCCAATTTGTGTGGCTGGTGACGATGGTGCCGCCGTTGATGTTATTATTGCCCACCTACGCAGCAGCAGCAGCACCAGCACACAGTTCAATCTAGTTAATACATACACACACACACACAATAGGCAACGGCAACGGTTGTCGTCGCCTTCATTGTCGGCGAGACTTTCGCCTTTTGCTCTTGTTATTGTTGGTGTTGTTATTGCTGCTGTGCTTGTCTTTACCGTATGTACACACATGCAGACAAATTGATGTATGAAAACAAATAATTCTATAAATAGTTCACTGCCACCGTTTTTTTTGGCTTTCAATTCCGAATACTGTTTTTGTTGCTCTTGATTCAAACAGAAGGCAAAAAAATACAAAAAATATATCGAGTGCGCCCCAGAAATGAATCATCCTCAAATATATATACGATACAGTTAGCCATAGGATGCGGATGCAATTGAATGCGTATTTTTATTGAACACCATTTGAATTTCTCTTTGCGAGTCTGTCTACACACATATGTACATATGCATACAAAGATAATAGATACTCGCATGAGCAAATGAGAGTATCAACGGATAGCGTAGAAAAAAATGAACTGAAACTCGTTTCTATGTGCGTTTGTCGCCGTCATCAGTTTGTATTTTGAGCTTGTCTGCCAGTTCAAGAGATAGCTAGATTCCACAGATACAGACACACATACATATACATATATATATTTATGTACACAATGTACATACGGTAAATAGATTCATGCATTCACAATATCATTCACTAAGCACTCACTGTGCACTTTTCCAAAATCCAAAATGATTGGTGCAGACTATTTGACCCGTTGTATTTCTTGCTGGTATTGTATTTTTATTTGTATTTGTTGCTGCTTTCGTTGTTGTTTTTGCTTTTGTTGCAGTAGCGATGTCGGGTTCAGTGTTCAGCCAAAAGAAAATTGCTACAATGCGCGGGCGCGTTAGTCTTAGAAATTCGTTTGTGTGTGTGTTTTCTGATTTGTTAGTGTGTTCGTGTGTGTGTCGTGTGTCTACTACAAAACGTAACGGTAACGGGGAACAGCTTTGCTTTTCAATACGCGTACGCGCCTCGCTGGTTTGTGCAGTACTGAGGCTTCACAATTTTGCACTTGCCACGAATAGAGCACGATCGAAACAGATCAGAGACCCCCAATTGACTGGATCTATAGGTTGCGCTGCTCTCTCTCTCTCACTCTCTTACGGTCGCTCTTGCTCTCGCTCTTTTGGTCGAAAAGCTTTTTATCTCATATTCAAACAAGCTATTTGAACATGAGTAGACATTTCTAAAAATTATTATTTGTCTTGATGTGAATGCGTTTTAATGAAGCATTTTAATTGCAAAATATTTCAAGCTTCACAAATTTTCATGAGTTTTTTATTATCATTTAAAGTCCCCAAATAAATTATACTAAAGTTAACTTGAACATCAATTAGCCTGGATATGCAGCATAGCATGCCAAATGAATTTACGCATTTGAAATTGTGACGTCACCGGCGCTCATGTAATGAACCATGAAATCAACCTGTTACAGAATGCTCAGCAAGCGCTCACTGAGTGCGTGAGCATCTCAATTGACGCCGTCGACCGACCGTCTGCCCCGATTGGTCGGGGTATGGACGTCGTACGACGCAAAACTCTTCGCAGTGTAGCAAAAGCTTTTTGGCTTTGGCGGCTAATTTTGTTAATAGTATGCATAAAAGCTTAACATTCAATCAACACAGAAGTCAAGTGTTTGTTTTATTTATTCGTTTGATTCTTAGCAATGTCCAGTGGATTTTATAAAACATCAAAATTATAGTTAATGCAATTAGTCATCTTTTATAATAGAAAACGGTAACTTAATTCACTCATAATAGCGTTACAACTCCGTGCATGTTTGTTTGTAGTTAAAAAATTACTGTACTTAGGATAAGCAAAACATATCTAGTCCTTGGCGGGCACCTCGATGACACGCGGTTTGTCAATGATGCGTGCTGTCTTGTTGCCCTTCTCCACGATGCCAATGATCCAGGCCTGGTAGCCCTCCTGCTTCTCAATGTCTTTGCAATAGGCAGCCGCCTGCTCGCGGGGCAAGCAGATGAGCAAGCCGCCAGAAGTTTCCGCGGAATGTCCCTGCAGTAGCTGGAACATATTGCCACAGGCCTTAGCCACAGCTGCCATTTTGGCAATCACTGGAAGATTATGGATAACAAAGGACACATCCTTCTTCTGGTGAGCGGCCAGAGTTTGTGCATGGCCCAGCAGACCAAAACCGGTTATATCGGTGGCTCCATGGGCATTGTACTTGTGCATGAGACGAGCGGCAACTCGGTTCAGGCGTGACATGGAGTTCATGGCACGATGATATGCCTTGCGCACATCCTCTTCAGACACAACCAGCTTGATGCGATTCCAGCGTTCGGGCTGATCGATCCACTGATGCGCATTCACAGCCACTTGAGTGCCCAACGGTTTCGTCAGCACTAAAACATCTCCCACCACAGCATTGTCCGGCACTATGTATTCGTTTGGCTGGCATATGGTAGAGGCGACGCCTCCAATAGTGCACCATGGATTCACAACGCTCTGGCCACCGGTTACGGTCGTGCCCGCCTCCAGGGCTGAATCCTTAAAGCCACGCATTATCAGTGGTATAACCACATCGCGCTCCTTCTCGGTCATCTTTGTGCTCACGGCCAACAGCATGAGCATATTGTCACAATCGGTTACGCCCATGGCATACAAGTCGCTGAGTACATTCGCGCAAGCTATCTTTCCCATCATGTACGGATCGTCTACGATGGGATAGAAGAAGTCCGTGGTTTGCACCAAGCAAAGACCGCCATGGCGGAGAGGTATGACAGCACAATCGAGACCGATACCAATGCGGGGTATGGCCACGTTGAGGAATTGAGGCTCCTGATCCTGAGCGGAGTAGTCTTGCTGCAATGCTGAGACGAGTTTTGAGAGGACCTCTTGTGGCACCTTGCAGCCACGACCTTTCAGGTCCGCGAAACGTGTTAGGCGGAAAGATGCATCCAAGTCGTGAGCAGTTGGGTCGAAAGGCCGGCGGAGCTCAGCGTCACCGCCACCGTGCAGTTCGAGATGAGCAGCATTTAGCACGTCCGCAGCGTAGCTCATTTTGTGATCAAAATAATCTAATTAAATAAATGTAATGATTGCATTAGTCAATGTCTTCTAACTAGAATTACGCACTTTTTGCCGCCAATAAAACGGGTGGCAGCAAATAACTCGCGTTCTCCCTGAGCACGAATACACACGCAAACAGACGTGTACATATATAGATTTTCAGTACGATTCTATGTGTGTGTCAGTAGTGCGCACTGTCATTGGCTGTTTGCTCGATGGCGGCTGAATCGGGCGAAGTCAGTATTTCTCCCTGTCGTTAAAGAACAAAACGTGAACAATGTCCACTTTCTTCAATTTACCAAAACCTTATTCCGCCAGCCTTCTCGAACAGGAAAATAACCAAATACACTAAGACCAAAAGATACTTACGTTTTCGCGTCAAAATATGCAATAAAATACTTAAGAACCGGACAATAATTTTTTATTTAGCGCGTTGGTTTTGCTTTTACACCGCTGTCGCTGCCACAATAGAGTTGCATGATTGGTATATCGATACATTCGGTGACACAGTGGCAAGCACAGCGCTGCCAACTCGTTTTAAATATGGTGGCGCGTCGAAAAAGTAAATAAGATTGAAAATAAAATGAATGATGTAAAACTAGAACAAAGAGTATATTTATTTTTATTGCTACGCAATTATAAGTCATGTCTCATATACAAAGCTCGCAACGCTGCATTGACAAGTGGCCTCGACGCCAATTAACAACAACGGTAGTCGTATTTAGCCAATGGTAAATTAGTAACAAAGCTGAGCGAAAGACAAGCGGAACCTGTTGCACGAGCGGAGCTTAAAAGTAAAAGTGGAAAAATCTTAATAGCAACCAGAATATCTTTTATAAATTATTATTTGCTTTAGGTTCGCACAGATGATTAATAATTGGATATGACTATTTGTTGCTGACGAAGAAACAATAGACTTAAGCAACAAACTCTTTTCTCTTGCCATGGCCAAAATGAATCAATGACGACAGCCACAAAGACACGCACACACATAAATACGTAAAACGTAAATAAACAAGTTATAATTTTACCATGATTCAGTTACGCTTGCGCCCAATCGCCTTTTTACTGCTGCACTTGTTTGCCTTAGTCAGCAGCGAGTACATTTATGGCGAACCCAAATTCAAATGCCCAAAGAAGTAAGTTATTGTTAAATTTAAGAAATTTTTAATTAATTTTATAATTTATATATTTATATTTTCTTATATATATATATTTTCTTCCACAGACCACAAGTATTGTACCCCTGTCTATGCGTAAATGGCAGCGATGTTGGCATTTTTGTTCGCTGCGAAAACACGAACTTGGCCACACTCTCGGTGGCCCTGCAGAACTTGGCTTCTCTGGAGCTGCCAGTGGAGGAGCTGACCATCTATAAGGGACATTTCGGTGAGTTGCTTTAATATATAATATGAATATATATATTTATCTATGATACTTCCAGTGCGCCTCTTTGGTCCGCTATTCGCGCATATTAAGGCACGCGTCTTAATCATTGAGGAGACGCCGCTTGCCACCATTGAGGATTATGTATTTTTTGGCATGAACAACACATTGCAGCAGGTCAAGCTGCTGCGTACGAATCTCAGTCAAGTTGGTCAGTTGGGATTTGGCGTAAGTGGATTCATAAAATACAAATTTCCTACTCAAATAATATAAATTCCTGCCTCAGATCTTAGGCGAGACGCGTGAATTGGTAATCGATGGGCATGCCTTTGAACAACTGCCCAAGGATCTGTTTTTGGGTCAACAAATTACCAACAAGCTCGAAATAATTCGCTTTACAAATGGCCTATTGAGCGATCTGCCCGTGGAGACATTCCAGCCGCTGCGTAAGCTCAAAACTTTGGATTTGCATGGCAATCAGCTGGAGAATCTTAAGCGCAATCAATTCAAGAATCTGCGTGAGCTTGAGCTGCTGGACATTAGTCACAATAAGATCAAGAAACTAGAGGCGCAGCACATTTCGGACCTGACAAAGCTGGGCTGGTGCAATGTGTCGCATAATGCCTTGAGTGAACTGAGCCGCGGCACCTTCGCTCGCAACTCGGTGCTCAAAGTTCTCAATCTGTCGCACAACAAGATTGGCAAGCTGGATGCGAACAGTTTTCGTGGAATGCGTTTTCTGCGTCGTCTCTTCTTGAGCAACAATGCGATTACAGATGTGGGACGTGGCACGTTCGGCTCTGTGGCACGCATCGGCACAATTGATCTGGCTCGCAACAAGCTGAAGAAGATTGAGTATCAAATGTTTACGCAAATGAATTATGTGGAGGTAGGTGGAGAAATAGAAGTGAGATATTCGATATTTTGCTATTCATTGTTATTATTTTAGCTGCTCGATTTGGCGGAGAACAACATAACGAAAATCGAGAAGAATTCGTTTAAAGACATTTACCAGGCCGTCATCAATGTCTCGCACAATGCCTTGGAGCTGATTGAAACGGCGGCCTTTGAGAATTGTGTTAATATAACCAAACTGGATCTCTCACACAATCGTCTTTTCAACTTTTCGCGACGTAGTTTCGATGAAACGACCTTCGCATCGGAATTCCAGCTGAGCTTTAATAGTTTCACTAATTTGGCTCAGGTATGTTAAAATTCAATCAAATCTCTTTCGTTATATCTAAACACATTAATTTCCGTTTGCAGATACCCATTCAAAATATGTCTGGTCTGCGCATTTTGAATGTCTCAAATAATAACATTATGGAAATACCCAAAAACTGTTTTCCCAAACTCTATGAGCTGCACACAATCGATGTTTCGCATAACAACATATCTGTGATCTTCAATGGCGTGTTTCAAACGTTATTCTCTCTGCGCTTCATTGACTTGAGTTACAATAGCATGCGGGAGATTAAATCCTCCACATTTGGCACATTACCCACATTGCTGGAGATGAACTTGAGTCATAATAAGCTTGTTAACATTGTACGCGGATCGTTGGCCAAGCTGACGAGTATGCGGCAGCTATATTTAAATAATAATAGTTTGGAAAAGCTATTTCAATTGCCCATCTCGTTGAATGAGTTGCATTTGAGCCACAACAATATCAGCTCTATACCAGCAGGCACTTGGCCCGTGATGAATTCCTTGATCTATTTGGATCTTAGTCACAATCAGCTTGGCGATAATTTGGATGGTCAGAGCTTTGCTGGACTGCTGGTTGTGCAGCGTTTACTGCTCCAGTCGAATGGCATCAGCAGACCGCCAATGGAGGCGGTGGCTGTGATGTCAACGCTGCAATATCTCTACTTGGAGGTGAGTGTTGATTAGGCTTATGATTGTTAATATATAATATTATTATATGTATTTTTTAAATTTTAATTTATTCCCAAATGTTCTATAACATAAGAAAGACTTTTAAGTAATTTACATATAATTTTGACTGATATCTAATTCCATTTCCTTTTATCTAGTCTCACATTTATAAGTCTTTCTTAGAACTGGTTTATAGCATGATTCATTTAGTGATAATTTCGTATTTAAGATTTCAATTTATTTAATTCATGCTGCACGCGTTTAGTACTTAATTTAAACTAGTTTTAGCAATGTCCATTTTTTCATTTAAATTTTGAAATATTTAGCCAACACACTCTAAGCTTAATTAATTATTTATGGCATCAGCAAAACGTTGTCTAATAATTCTGAAATATTTATTTGCAGAATAACAACATTAGTGTGCTGGAGCGCAGCGCCTTTGGCAAGCTGCCAGTTCTGTTTGAGCTTAATCTTTATGGCAATCAGGTCTCGGATATTAGGTAAGTGCTGCCTGCCTGTAAACTTGACACTGCAGTCAAACGTATGCATTTAAATGAATAATTCGTTTATGCAGCAAACGGGCATTCGAGGGGCTGCTGCAGCTGCTTACACTCAATCTGTCAAGCAATGGCCTGAGACAGCTGTCAAATGATATATTCATTGGATTACCATCGCTGCGTACACTCGATCTGTCGCACAATGCCCTCTCCAAGCTGGACAATAAGACGCACGGTGTGCTGGACGATTTGCTGAGTCTGGAGACACTTAATCTGAGTCACAATCGCATCAGTTTTGTGACTAAGAAAACTTTCCCATCCCATCAGTATATACCCTACAATCTGAAGTACTTGGATCTGAGCTACAATCAAATGCCCGTTCTCACTTATGACATAACCTTTGGCACGAAGAAGCTGCTCAAATTGAATGTGTCCCACAATCAAATTAACGAATTGCGTCGCGGCGTCATATCGAACTTTACTTCGCTTCAGTCGCTGGACTTGTCCTACAATGAGTTGGCCAATCTGATGTCCGAGGAGCACATTTTCGATCTGCCCAAGAATCTGAGCAGCTTGAATTTATCGCACAATCAAATTTATCATTTGCCCTTTGACAATCTGGTCAAGGCGCTGTCGCTGAAATACATTGACCTGCGCAACAATAGCCTGGAGGATATACCAGCGTCGCTGGTGGCCACCATGAGAAATGGCAGCCAAGTTTTGTTGGCCAGTAATCCGCTGTATTGTGGCTGTAATATGCGCCCGCTGAAGCATTTTATGCTGCAGCAGACAGAGCCTAGCGAAGATTTGAGCAACGTCAGCTGCCAGACGCCCAGCTTGGCCAAGGATCAGCAGCTGCTAAACATCGAAGATGAATATCTAAATTGCCGAGAGGACGAGCTGGAGATCTATGCGGGGAATGAGTATGAACAGATGACGGATGTACGCTTTCGTGAGGTGCAAACGTAAGTTATAAATATGTTAACAAATTATCAACAGTAACTAATTTCTCTTATATTCTTTTCAGCAATAAGGCGGGCAATTTAACCCTACGCTGGTTTGTCTCGGCGAATGCAGATGTGGCGGACTTTAATGTCTACATACGGAGCAGCAACAACGAGATGTTGTACCAGGCGGACTATGCCTATAATCAGCGCACAGCTGAAATACCCGTGGCCGAGCTGCTGTCGCATGGCGAGACGAAGCTTGGCGGCGCTGAGATTTGCATTGTGGCTCGCGACAGCGATGGCAACACGCGCCGCTGGTTTGCCGGCCAATGTCAGGCGCTGCCCTCGCTTAAGCTGCCGAGGACCTTTTTCTTTGGCAACTTTAACGTGAGAGGCTCAGCGAGCGGCTCAAAGTCACAGAATACCTGCCTTTTGTATATAGCTTTAACATTGTTTGTTATCCAAATCCATATACAATATATGTCACAATAATAAATGCACACGCGTATACATACAGCCAGCACGCACTGTAAGGACAAGCTCTGCTCTGACCTTACAGCTACAGCTGAACATGTGCGCGCCGCGCGCTGTGCACATGTATTTGTTTACTTGGCCGTTGCCGTTGTTGCCAGAGAGGAGAGATGAAGTGGTAGAGGGAGAAAAAACGGGGTCCCCGTTGAGCACAATTGAGAATATGTTAAAGCCCTACCAGCTGATGCTTTCGAACTTTCATTCACAGCGAAAACACAAAAGCAAAGCTGGCAGCAGGTAGCGGGCAGCCAAGCGCCGCTAGTTCGTGCGTGTTCGGCACGAGCGTTCGGCAATTCACTTGGCTCTCGGTTGTTTGTGTTGTTTTTGCACGAGTAAACGTCACAGAATGACGACGACGCCGATGGCAGCCAGTGTGAGCGCAAGGACTTTGAGCAAAAGCAAAGCTTGCCAAACAAATGCGCACTCGCATGCTCACGTTCTCAGCTTTAACTAAGATGACGCTTATAAGTGCGTATATACTGGTGGCCAGCAAATGAATACTAGTGTGAATGTTAACATCATAGTATGCTAGCATTAGCAGAACGTATACGTAATATTCATATAACATCTCGATTGCTGAAATATGAAATAATTAGGTATATGTATGTAAAATAAAATATAATATGTAAAATTTATTTATGAAAAGTAATATATATTTTATGTAATACATTTATATATACAAAAACAAGGAAAATATTAATTGCCAAATACAATCAACAATCTCATTTCACACCACACCCTTTATTGTTGGCCACCAGTGTAGCAGCATGTTCAGGACATGTGCACTTTCACTGGCAGTGAGCGCTCTCGCTTTTCGGTGTATTGTGCTTTTTAGTTTTGGTGACTTTGCGCTGCTTTTGTATTTGCGCTGGCTCTATGCGGGTGTGTGTTTGTTAGTGTATGTGTGATTGTGTGGCCCGTGTGTGTCCTTATCGATTTTCAGCGAAATTTCACAGGCTCACGGCGCACGTCAGTGCCTGGCGAAGATTCACTTGTCGCGCTGAGCTCGTTCGTGTCGTGTTTCGCACAGCACAGCAGCGAGTAACAGAGTACCAGAGTACCGTTATGTAAAGCGATTTTCAGTTGAAAGTACACACATACAATAAGTGAAACGCTGTTGTGGAGAAAACTTAAACTAAACTAAGCGCCACTCTCTCACACACACATTCATAATTTGTTATAAATCAATTGATTCCAAGCAGCATTGTGATAACGCAGCGGACGTGTAAGAAAAAACGCGCTAAGAAATCAACTTCACAATTTAACAAAAGCAAATCGAAACACGCTGTGCCCCACAACTGTGCCGTAACACGGGACATTGAAAATACGAAGAAGAAGCAGAAGAAGCGATTAAGAGAAGAAAAAAAAGTTCCAGGTAGCTGGCGAAGGAGACATGAAAAGCGAAGGCGCAAGCGAAGACGAACGAAAATGTAATAGAGGTCAAAAGAAGCATTGATTTAACGTGCACTTTCTGCTTCTGTTCCATTTTCTTCATATGATTCGCTTGCGGTTTCTGTGTGTGTGTGTGTGTGTGACGAAGTCGAATTGTGTTGCGTAAAGAATTTGTTTAACAGTTAGCCAAAGCTAAACGTTTCATTCACATTAACTCTATGTATGCGTGTTGCTAGTTATATACATACACACATATATGTATATTAATATACTTGTGCTTGTATATATGTATGCTTGTATATATATCTATATATATATGTATGTGTGTGTGTGTGTGTTTGTGGATGACGAACTACCTCCTTACTTACGTCCTTCTTATTCTTTGGCAAATTTTTAAACGTAGCAGCTAAACTGAACGAAAATGGCGTGTAACACAGTTCAATATAACAGTAAAGACCAAGCATAATTACATAATCAAATAGAAAAAATACGAAACGAAACGAAAACAAACGATATAAGCTACAACTAGATCAAACTTCGAGCGCAGCATTACTTAATCAACGACCCCGGAAACGCCTAAAAGCAAACTAAGAAAAACCACAAAAAAACCCAAAAATACCACAAACAAAATAACCAAAAAAAAAAAAACCTATGTACCTGCAGCAAAGAAATTGAACAAATACTTAAATACCGACACACACACATAAATACAGCAAAGCGCCGCAATTATAAATACTTAACAAAATTTAGCAAGAACAAATTACTTTTAAAAATATACAAAAAAAGAAAACTAGAAAAACAAAAATTATAAACACACTCGCTACACACACATATATATAAAGGAAAAGTGCTATAAAATATACTCAATACAATTATCCATAGCGGCGTTATATACTGACATACATAATTATTAACTAAAAACAAACACACCCACACATATATACATATATGTGTTTGTGGTACTTATATAAAAACGTTATGCGAATCGTTCAGCAGTGAATGGAATAACTGATATATAACTAGAGCTATAGCTAAAGGAAACCTCGTAGTTTGTAGAACAAGCGTCTTCTTCATGTAGCAAAATCAAATTAATTATATTATATATACATATATACAAATATATATGTAATATTAAACGCACTTAACGACTAAACTAAAACTACCAAGTAGTTGCCTCTCTCTCTACATATATATATGTATATATATACAAATTGCATAGAATACAACTGAATATAAATATATATGTATGTGTAAATGGATTTATTTTTATAAAGCCGCAAAACGAAACGTCAAACTCCAAGAATTACGAAATAAACGCACTAATTAAGGACGTGCAGGACGACAAGGACGCCTACAAATTCGCCTTGCGTGCTGCTTGTGCAACTTTTATAGCTTACATTTAGAGATATATCTAAATATATACATACATATATATAGATATATATATATATATATATATATATATACCTGTGTTTGGGTTTCTTGCATTACGCGCCTTGACGTAACTTCAGCACAAGCCACGCCGCGCCACGCCCCACGGTCACCCGGCCCAGCACCAGCGGTCAGGTTACCCTAACTTAAACTATAAAAGGAAAAGAAAAGCCCGGACCACAATATATATAGATATATATTGAGATTTATATATATAACGGTAACACCATAACGCCTTAACTTAACTCACAACAAATTCCAACAAGCCATTAGCGAAGCGAAAAGTCATCGCAGATAATTCGTTGCGTTCATTGAACTTTGAAACACGAAGAAGAAGAGGTAGAGAAAGAGGAAGTGAAAGACGAGACCAAAAACAAAAAAGGAGCCGAATCGAAGAAGCTAGAAATTCAATTTATAATCTTTTGCCGTGGCCTAGAAAAAAGTGATGCTAAATAGTAAATTTATTATAGCCGTTCTTTGTGATATTCTAAACATATGTATATTTAACGATCTTAAACGATAAACGATAAACAATAAAACCAAAAAATATATAATAACTAACTGTGTGTGCTCTCCGCCTGCTGCCCACCATCCTTCAGTTTCGCCCGCCCCGCCTATCATCGCCACCAACAACTCCACCTAAAAAGACAAACAAACAAAGTACTATAATAACGGTATCCCTTAGAGTATATATAAAACGACGTCTATAATCCAAAGTACAAACGAACACGAGAAAACACTAAAAATCTACATATATAATATATTATATTGTAGGCATATATACATACACATGTAGAAACAAGTCAATAAGAGCCTAAATAAAAATAGCAACATATGGTATTATTATATATACTCAGTAGACAAATACGTTAAACATAACCTCAAACTCAACTTTAGTGAGCGCCCAACTGATACTCCTATTCCAATTCCAATTTCAATTGCAATTCGAAAGCGAAAGCGAAACAAAACCCAACCAGACTCATAAGCAATATAGCTAGTGCTGTTAACTACTTTAGTACTATATTTTAGACAGTCAACCTACGTTACTTAACACCTCAAACTATAACCCACCAAAAGACAGACACGCACATACTCAAACCCTCATACACTCACACCCACACAATCGGAGTTTAGCAAGTGAAATAGTAAAATATTAAGAGCAAATAAAACGCTCAAAATGATCAGCATGCGGCCGCTGTGAGTGAGATAGACAGAGACGGAGACAGAGAAAGCGAGAGTGAGGGAGCTAGAGAGGCAAAAGAAGTTATCTAAGCAACAACGAAAAGCAATTATTTTTGTTTATGTGTTCGTATATGTCGTGTACTTGTATTCGTATTAGTTAATTCTCAAAAATCGAAACGTAACTTGCGCAAATAGACACACACACACCCACACTGACAAGAAAGCCAACGGCAGTGAGAGTTATACAGAGAGAGAGAGAGACAGACTATACACAACAAAATACACACAAACACAGACACAACCTCAATTACCATATGCAGCAAATACACCATGATAAAGTCGAGCATTCCGACAGGCCTAACGGGTTGTGCTCAATGGCAATAACAACAACAACTACAGCAACAATTACTACAACAACAACTACAACAGCAATCGAAGCAGGAGAAGCAGCAGCACCAGCACCAGCAGCATAAAAAAAACTCAACAGCAGCAGAGTGTGTGTGCTTGCGTGCCTCTGTGTGTGTGCGGCTGGTGTGCGTGTGTGTGTGTGTGAGTGCGAGCGCGCGTTTTAATCTGCTCAGAAGGCATCAAGAGGGCGTATAGCAGCCGTTTTAGAACGGCATAACAAACTAACGAAGAGCGAAAGTAAAAATACGCAATTTCACCGTTTCCATGCAGAGGAGCTGCGTTCGCTGGGATTTTGTAACAGAAAATGCACGTTAAACACACACAGCGCCGAGTTAGCGGTCCTGGAGCCTTTGGAACATTTACCAACGATCAACGGTATGCAATTATCTATATATCTTAACTTATAACTTAATCTCTTGTATTTTTTTTGGATATTGTTGTTGATTAAATGTATATTATTGTTACAATTACGTTGCGTTGCGTTGCGTTGCGTTTCGTATACATGTGTGTACATGTGCATGTATGGATGAATGTATTGTATTTATATTACATTACATTGAGTTACGTTGTGTGACGTTGCGTTACGTTACGTTACGTTACGTTCCGTTGCGTTACCTTACATATTGTATACATGTGCATTTATGGATGTATGTATTGTAATATTATTACATTACATGACATTGCGTTACGTTACGTTGCGCTCCGTTACGCATTGTATACAAGTATATACACGTGTTTGTATGTACGTATATATAGTATATTTGGTATGTTTGGCATTTTGGGTATGTGTGTGTGTGTGCATGCATTTGGTATGCGTGTGCTGAGCGTGTGTTTCAATGTGACGTTGAGGCTGTGCTTATGGGTATGAACGACCTAAATCCCAACATTTCATTAAATATTTAAGAAAAAGTCTGCTTATCAATAATATAGTAGAGCTGGTACGTCCTGAAGCACACGCACCCATACACACATACAGACATACCTTTAAGCATACCTGCTCGCATTCACATGCAAACATACATACATGAATGTGTGCATATTAAAATATACAAACATACATACATATATATGTATTTACAATGAATGTATTACCGTTTCCGTTTCATTTTCAGCATTCCCATTCATTTGTGTTGTTTCTTTTGGTTTGTTTGCTGTGTTTGTTTGTTTGTTCGTTCGTTTGTTGATTTCTTAAGTTAAATTGTTGGTATTGTTGTTGTTGTTATTGCTGCTGTTGTTTATCTCTGTGTATGTGTGTGTGTATTGCGATTTGAAAGCTTAAATTTGATAGCAAAATGAATACAGCTTTTAGGGCCAGTTTGTCACTGTAATTACTTATAGCTATATGTATGTGTGTGTGTGTCTGTCTGTGTGTGTTCAAGTTTCACTTGTTCAATATTCTTATTTGATCCCATTTTGCTTATTTCCTTTGGCTTTTTCGAGCACAATGCAACTGATTTCCGTCCATTGAACGGGCCACAGTGGCACATAACAGAGGCGGGCAGCGTTAGTCATCCGTCACTCAGTCAATGCAATTACGAAACTAGATTAAAAGCCAAGCGGCCAGCACAATGGCGACAATGGCAACAACAGCAACAATGGCCTAAACAACAATGAGCAACCGTTCGAAAAATAGTGTCAAAGTACTTTAAGTGCACTTGTATGCAGTGTGCAAAAAGCGTTGCCTACATCCAGGCGCCATTCAATTACTTCTTTAGTTGAGCGAGTGTGTGTGTGTGTGTAATCGTGTTAGCGTGTGTCTCTGTGTGTGTGTGTACATGTCCAACGACAACATCAATGCAGGCAGCGGAAGCTTTCGCTTTTACTTCAATGATTAAACCACTGACCGAATTTCGGCTTACCCTGCCATGAGGTGCCCCTGTACATTGGATTGCATACGTATTTGTGTCTGTATCTGTGTATTGATAAAAAAGCAGCTTGCTGTCATTATTGTTGTTGCTTGCACATTGTAGCTAACACATACACACACACACATAGAGCGAGATAAACAGTTTTGTTGCCATTTTTGTGTAGGAAGCTCGATGTTTCCAATTGAACTAGTTACAAATTTTTGTATACTGTTAACAGCTGCGCATAGCAAGTACATACACACACACACACACCCACACACACACACACAGATGTTAGCGATCACATTTGTATTTGTATGTGTGTCATAGACGGATTCCAGCAAAACTTTTCTAGTTAAAACAAAACTTTGCTTCATGGAATCCAACTATTAGTTAATTAAAACTTATTTATTATTATTTAAATCCCCAATTTTTTTTGTTTCTTGGTTTCATTTCAAGTGAATATTTACATTAAAAATTCTGTTTGTCATTGTTGTTGTTGTTATTTTTACAGAAAACTTGCTTAAAAGTACAAAACTTGAACAAAATAAGCAAAAACTTAAAGTATCCAAACAAAAAACGAAGCGCTAGCGAAACAAATTTCGCTAAAGACATAAATAAAAAAACAAAAAAAAGAGTAACAGAAACAAAGTGAAATCGAAATCGAAATCGAAACAATCAGCGTGAAACACTCGATTCCGTTTCATATTAACGCTGTGGAAGCCAAGTTTTGCGTACGTACTGACATCATCAGTGAAGGTACTCACAATTTCAAATTGCCTCTCTCTGCCTCTACCTTTCTACTCTACTACTACTACTACTACTATAACTACTACTATAACTAACTACTATAACTAACTACTACCTTTACAACCACTACTACTACTACTACTACTACTACTAGTTTTGTACTAACTTTGTACTTGCTACAGATTGTCCCACAACACGTTTTAAATGCTATTAACTTGCTATTCCTTAATACCCAATTGCAAGCAAACCTTAAAACTATGAACATAAACAATGTTTCTCGTTTCAATGCGTTACTCTACTTAATCATAATTAGTTGTATAAAAGCACTCAGCTAACCTACTCTTCTTCTATTTCTTCTACTTCTATTAATGCATACCAAACGCTAATTAATATTATTATTATTATTATTATTATTTTTTATAAATCAATTTGATCAAGTCCCTTTTGCCAATGCCAATGAACTTTATATAGAGATATATATACACGTGCTCGTAAAACCCCGATCAAATATCGAAAATGTAAAATATATATCTTATTTAATATTCTTATTAAGTGCTCTTGCAGCGTAAATTTTAATTTAATTATTAAATGTACTTTATCTTGATTGATATATAAATCTCTCTGTCTGTCTCTCTGTCTCGCTGTCTGTGTGTACTCCATTTTCATGCTAAACTTTGCCAAGACATTATTTATATCAATATTGAAATCTATTTTATTCAATTTTAAGCACTAATGTGTAAAACTGAAATGGAGTGCAACTAAAATGATCTGATCATCAGATATATTTATTCATTTATTTATGTGCATATGAAATACTTCTTTTAAAATTTTGTTGAATTCACTTTCTTTTAAACAATTTAAAATATCAGATAATGCAAAGCCTAATTACCTAAATTTTTAAATTAAATTTAGTCTCAACATTCATTTTAACTCATTTAATAAATTTATTGAAATTTGTACATAATTAGAGCATATTAAAGGGTTTCAAAATAATAATAAAATAAAAAAAATAAAATAATATAAAATAAAATAAATAAATAAAAAAGATAACAAAATAAATAAATAAATAAAAGTATTGAATATGAACCCCTCAGAAAAATGTTGAAATAAACCAATTTATTTTTTTTAAATCTAATTTAGTTAATTTGATAAAATTTTTGTTTTATGTATTTAAAATTTGTCTAAAAATCACTTTTAAACAAATATGTATTTATAATTCTGCAATTTTTTATTAAATTAATATTGCATTAAATTTATTAAATGAGCTTAAAATAGCATAAGAAATGTATATATAATGTGTATAAAAATGTCTATATATTTACAACAAATTTTAATCATTTCTTAAATTGAATTCAAATTTCTGCAAGAGCATTTGCACGTCGGCTTGCCGATGTTGGCTTAATTGAATGTCAAAGCTTGCTTCTGTGCTCGATTCGTAATCGTTTTATGAAATCTACCTCAAGTTATAAATGCATACACCTGTATATATTGATGTATGTGTATATACATATATACAAATGCTTAAGTACCTATATCTCACTATAATTTCATTTTAAGATCAACGACATTAATTTTGAATTGGCATGACGTTTGAGTATGACGTAGATTTATTTTCAGCTCAATTCTAATTGCAAATTACGCTCGAATAATTAATGTTCGGCGTGATGGAGCCACTTTTGTTGTCAAAATATATATATATATATATATATATATATATATATATATATAGAGATATGTATATATATTTGTAGCTGATGAATCTTTTTATGAAAGCATTAATTCGCTGCGTGTTCTATTATTAAGAATTATGACCTATGCCACAGCATGGCATGGCATGGCCGAAAACTCGTATTAATTACAGTTTTGACAATGGACAATTCAGCATTGTGCACTGTGATTGGTCCTTTGTCTATCCGGTTTCATTTGGCTATATATACAATATATAAATATAGTTGATGGTCTTTCAAATTTAATTACATTTCAAAGTACGGACAGGTAGATGCCTTCACTTACCTTGACAAATGGATGAGAGTTTGGCATAATACAAATTGAGTGGCAGCTGCAACGATTTCCAATTTCATTTGCTTATTCATTTCACTATTATATACATATATATAGCATATATCAAATATGGCAAAAGTTCAAGAAATTATTGTTTTTGCTAAAATTAGAGCAGATCAATTGTAAAATGCATAAGCGGCACGCGCTACAACAATTGCACATAGTTAGCGAAACATATGTAGATATATGTACATATATATGGCCACCTATATATATATTTCGATATTTCTATACAAGTTTTTATTGTATATAAGACACATTTAACCGCCGCTGCACTTGCTGCTGTTGTTGTGGGGAAATTGATATAATTTCGATAAACGAAATGGAATGCAATGCAAACGTCAACCCCCAACCGCCAACCCCCAACCGCTAACCGCTAACCGCCAGCCGCCAACTGCCGGGTCCGGCGCAATTACGCTTTTCAAATTTACGCTTAATGCCTTCAATTGGCTCTTGAATTAATAATTGAGTCATATTGTGTTTAAGAAACTGGGTCTCTGGCTCTCCCAGCAACGGATTGCCCGAGGATGGCAGCACGTGCTCACATTGGGTAAGGGAATGCCAACACCCGCAACACTTGTGTGTCGTCTCTTCAATGCGCCAAAGTTGACATTGGAGACGGTGAGCAGTCAATACAATTATCATGGGCAAAGGCAACCTTGGCAATTGTTTGTCAAGATTTGGAAGCAGCTCGAGCTGCTGCCGCAGGGCACATTTGTCCGCAGCGCTCTTGACAATGCGAAATTCGAGTGCTTCAAGTCCCAATTCAAATCAAATTGACAGCGGCCAAAAAAGAGAGAGAGAGGGAGAGAGAAGAAAAAATAAAGAAACAAATAAAAAACCTGTCTGAGGCGTTGCTTTCCCTTTGATTTCATTCCGCATCTCAAGTTAGACTTGAGTGCGGATTAACATCAGATTTATCTGCAGTCATTCGTAACTTGTTATCTCTCTCTCTCTCTCTCTCTGCATCTCCCTCTCACTCTCTCTCACGCTCTGCTCTTCTGTTTGCTGAAGGGCTTTCGTGTGCACAATCATTACGCTAATGCACATTGCACAAATCTCCAATTCAAATTCAAAATTCGAAAATTCATATTCAAATTTGAGATAATTGCATTTAGTGCATGGCCTGCAGCTAGCGTGAGCGTTTCATTGAGTGAAATTGATTTTAGTTTGCTCAGCGATTCCTATGCCGATTTTTGCACTCAAACTGTCAATAGAAAATGTTAAACAAATATTTGCATTGGCGCAACCAAATTGTGTGTGCGCCGTGTGCCGATTGCCATTTGCGTGCCAAACGAGTTGTGATTGCGAGCGAAGCAGAACCACAGATGCAGCACCACCTAGCAGCAGCACCACCTAGCAGCAGCACCACCTAGCACCAACACCACTAGCAGTTATTTCCTGTAATAGCTATATACATATATGCTTATATATATATATGTAATATTTTCTTTTTGTTTTGTTTTGGAATTACTTTTCTTTTGTTCACATATGAAATTATGCATAGCTGAAAAAAATATACTAAATATAAATGTATATACATATACATAAATGCTTTACATGCACATTTTTTGGTTGTATACTTCTGCTGGGCATTTGGCGTTAGTCCACACTATGCACAGTGTGCTCAACTTCATTTGAAAGGACCTGAAATATTTAAGAAATGTTAATTCAATTTTTAATTATTTTTAATATATTTTTTTTGTTATATATTTTTTAATAATTATAAATGAAATTGGAAATTTAATAATAAATGTTAAATAAAATAATAATAATAATAATAATTTTCTATGAGCTTTTGACATAGATTAAAAAGAATTTTTTATTTATTTACTTTTTTAATAAAAAATATAATATAATATATGTCTAATAAATTTTTGCTATTTATTTATTTTTTTTTAAAGTAAAATAATAAAATCTAATGGAGAAAATGTTTTAAGAGATTCCAAGTTTTTATTATTATAAGAAAAAATATTATAAAATATGAAAAAAAAAAATTAATTTGAATATAAATATTTTTTTGATTTCAAACATTTTTAAATAGGCTTAAAGAGAGGAATTATAAATAGTTTAGGCTGATCAAGAGCTTAGTTTAAAAATTCTGACCATTTGTTTTTCTTCCATTTTCGATGCATTAGTTTCCACTGCAATATTGTTATTATGCATATGTGTATAATATTATCTGCATGCCCAAAAAGTTCAGCGGACCAGACAACAGATACACGATACAAGATACCAAATACCCGATACCAGATACCCGAGTTCATAAATAAAACATAAATGTTGAGCACAATCTGTCGGAGGTGTTATCTTATCGGTAGCTTTTAGGAAAATTTGATTTAGAGCACTTCCGCTCAGACTCTCAGACCTAGCGAGAGCGGCGGCAGTTGGGGCCAATCGTGTTAGGGGCTTTCAATTTTGTGTAGAGGGCAGAAGCTATATATCTTGGGCATTTGCTTAATGTGCACGCCTGCCTAGACACACAGACACACACACAAACACACATATATATATGTAGTATTATATCTATATCTTTATCTAAGTGCCATGCGTGTTTCTAAACATTAATTTAGTTCAATTTTTCGCGCGATCAAAAGCAGATGAGCATGTCGGCTGTTCGTTCGCTTCATTGTATATATGTATATATCTCTCTATATAGCTATAAATACTGGTGTATAAATTGTATCACATAAATATATATATATATACAACGTATATATATTGCTATAGTTTGCTGAGCGTTTCTGATGAACTCAGAAGCCGCTTGAGCTCAAGCCTCTAGTCACATGCCCCCTGCCCTAGCCACGTCCCTCCACTCACACAGCTGCACAATCAATATTTATAATTAACAATTTCTTTTGTTTATTTGTTTTTGTCTCGGCGTGTTTTCCACACCGTTTCCTGCTCACTTTAGCGTAGCCTCTGTCCACTTTCTGGCCCCGCTTCAGGCACCCGATCCCGCATCTCCCGCATCTCCCGCATCTCAAACCCCCAAAACCCGAATCCGCTGTATAAATTCTGTTTCATTTTTGCCAATTTCAAATAGATAAATTTATATGTTTGCCGGCGTCTATCGCCATTCATTCTGTATCATTTACCCGGTTCTCATTCCTGTATCTGTGCCTCTTATAGCGCCAGCCGAGACAACTTGTACCCCGACGATCAGCAGCAGCAGCGCCACTCGCACTCGCATCAGCACTTGGTGCGTCAGTCTTTGATTAGCCTCAGCTACGCACAGGCGGGATCGAACTCCGCATCTGCATCCGCATCCGCATCCGCATCCGCATCGGCGGCGGCAGCGGCGGCGGCGACTGGACCCATACCCATCCATTCGCACTCGCACTCCTCGGCCTCGGCCTCTGTGCGCAACAGTCCCAGTCCCAGTCCGGCGGCCGATCAGCATAGCTGCAGCAGCGGCAGCGTTGGAGTCGCACTTGGCTTCGGTCGCAGTCGGCGCGGCGAGGTAGCCGATCGTGATAGAGATAGAGATCGAGATAGAGATAGAGATAGAGATCGTGACGGTGATAGCGTCTCGCTGCTGAGAGGAGCGGCTGGCTTGGGCCAGCTGGGCCTGGATGAGCCACGCGCTCAACGGCAGCGCAGCAGCAGTCGGCTATCGAGCGGCATCTCCAAGCAAAACTCCAACGACAGTCGCAGCGGGCTGCGCATACTCGATCCGGCGCCCTCTCACAGCCACAGTCCCGTTAGCTGTGGCACCCAGAGCATCAGCAGCACCGGCGGCCAATCGGCGCTGTACGATGCGTGTCACGAATATACGCGCAGCTTGAGTGCAGCACCCGCGTCCGAGGATCAGGCGTCAGCAGGAGGCGTCGGTGGCATTGGCGGCATTGGAGCAGCTGACGGCCTGCTCAAGAGCCACTACAGCGAGCAGCAGCTATCGGAGCCGCACTTCACCAATCTCAATCTCAATCTGAGCAGCGACTACGACACGGGCAGCGACAAGCAGCAGCTGGTGAATCAGACGTACATCTTCAAGTGCATCGCGAACAGTCCCTCGTTTCTGCGCACCAACAAGATCAAGGAGCAGTCGAAGAAGCTGCGCAATCTCTCACTGAAAACGCGCACCGCCAAGAAGAAGGGTCAGATCATATCCAAGTCGAACGCCGTGTCGGATAACTCACTGCATCCGGGTGACAAGTATCTGAACTTGTATCTGGTGGAGAAGAAGCATTCGTTGCAGCCACAGGTTACTTCAAGTGCTGCCCATACGGTGTCATCATCTCTGTCGGCACCTGCCACAGCTGCCGGCTGCTCATCCTCATCCTCATCCTCAACAGCAGCGGCGGCGGCATCAGCAGCAGCGGCAGCAGCGGCGTCACGCCAACAGCAGCTGCCAGCCCTATCGGCGGTTGCTGCACGGCAACAGCAGCTGCTGCTGAACGGCTCTCTCAAGAGCAAGACGAAGACATTTCCCGCGTATCGAGCGTCGGTGCGCAGCGAAAGCGACGACAAGGAGTATAGGGCGGCCAGCGGCAGCGGCAGCGGCAGCAGCAACACGATACCAACGACGGGCAAGAGTCCGCCGGTGCCGCACTCGCTGGCGGCGAAGATCAGCGGCAAGAACTGTAACAATCTGCTGCATAGCGCCGGCAATAAGCTAAGCGTGAGCAGCAACTCCTGCCACAAGCTACATGCCCACAGTCACCAGGGCCAGGGACACGGACAGCATTCGGCCTATACGCAGCATCTGGCATCGTCGCCCAAGAGCTCCGTCTCGAGTAACGGTCATCTGAACAAGTACTGCCTGACGGATCTGACGCGCCGCAAGGCCGAATTCAATCGCCAGCTGAGCGCGCCCACAGACTACACCCATCACTCGTCCAGCAACGGCTCCCAGCAAGGCTCCGAGGCGGCCAATGAGGCGGTGGGCGAGTCGACGATCACAGTAGCCAGCGCCGGTGTTGTGGGACATAGTGGCCTGAACAACGGCCATCACGGACATCACGGACACGTCCACGGTCAGGCATCGACAGCGCCAGCCACACTCAAATCGTTGCAGCTCCACAACTTTGGCGTCCATCATCCGACGTCAAGGCCAACGTCCGCATCGTGCACCAACAGCTTCAATCGACGCCATATACGCAGGCACAAGAGCAAGCTTAGCGAGCGGTGAGTCTGCTATTCCCACTTATACTCATATAAGTATATATATACTATATATAGTCATATATTTGTGTATGTATTTGTTTAACTATTCTTATCATCAAGCCATTAACCAGTTAACGAGCTGACCAGCACGCCAATTTGGCCATTTACTCAGTTACAATGTCTTGAGAGACGCGACGCTCCAATTGCTAAGCGAATTACGCATGCAAAGTCGTCGTCCGACGTTGTAATACCCTGTAGTCAGCTGGAGTGATGAAACAGGGTATAATGTGACAGGCTGAAAAATCTATCTTTCTATCAATATATCTAGTCTATCTATCTAAATAGTCTATTTATTCTTCTGTCTGCTTATCTTTTCGTCTGCTTAGCCTAGACGAAATTCTACTACGGCAAATTTGTTCGTTGAGATTATACACGATTATATATTTATAGTTTATTTGATATGATATCTCTAACTTTCTAAATGTGAATGTGGAATGATCAATTCGAATGGGTGCATCCGATTGTGCGTCTGCATATCCATACGACTGTCCCTCCTATCCAAACTATAACACATCCATTTTCCGATATTCATACTTTTCCCCCTCAAATAAGGACATTTTTCCCCTTCACCCTTACTACCAGGGTATTTGCTAGTCGTGCACTGTCGACTAGAGCACATACTTAATTATTGTTGCTGCTGTCGCTCGCGTCGTTGAATTCGCGTCTCATGTCTTTTACCGGTTTTTTGCGAGCTGCTTATCGAGCAGCATTTGCATATTGCCATCAGCATCGTCTGACTCCGTGTCTGAGTCGCTGTCTGAGCCTCAGTCAGGGAGTTACTTCGGGCAGGGTCTAAGCCGCGAACAGTGAACTTGAGTCTTTCATAGTAATTAAAGCGTGCAGTGAGGAGGATCGGGACAAGTAGGATTCAAAAACTAATCCCCAAGCAACGGTGTGATCGCAGTGAACTTTCAAATCGGGCATTCGCGTGACCGTGAATGAGATATATTGAGCATTGGGAATTGATTGCTGTACGTGCTGATTGCGTTGTTGACACGGAAAACTCTCGCGCCATTATCATAATATCAATTGGCTTTAGCTCAGTGACTCAAATCGACTATATCTATAATTTACTGAACTAGATTGTGACTAGAGGCAAACGGTGTTTGCCCGTCCCTATCTCAATTACAACGACCTCTCGCTCTCACTCTCCCACTCTCTGTCTGTCTGTCCCTCTTCATCTCCAATCTGTGAGCTCCAACTGAAGCTCAATGAGCGTTGTCGTTGTTGTTAGCCTCCCAGCACGGGCTCGGTAACCCGTTAGACCAATTCATTTACATAAAATCTAGAGGTAATTTTCGTACCCGTTGATAGTTTGTATTTATTTTGTTTCTGTGTTTTTATTGGCGTCAATTTTTTGAAGAATAGCAACACATTATAGACGAGCCATAATTTGCGACGCGGCTCGCCGCAAAATCAATTAAAAGGCAAACGCAACACAACAAAAATATTGTTTTTATTTATTTATTGTGCAACGGCAACGCGAGAGCCTCAGAACAGGTTATCTAGCCGCCTCGGCAACAACAGCTCACAGCAAAAACTAAACTTACAAAAAAAAAAAAAAAAAAAAGAAGAAAAATATTTCTCAGAAGCAGATGAAGAAGAAAGAGAATAAGAAAACTTAAATAAATGATCGAGCTAGCGCAGTTCAATGTAAAAAAGAAATCATCAACAGCTTCAGTCGATCAATTATTTAATTACACGCCAAATTCCCTTTTCGGCATTCCGATTGCCGCAAATTGAGAGTCGAGGTAACGAGTGCAGCTAAGCAATAAACAAATAAACAAATAAACAAATAACAATCGAGTGAACGAGCAAAGCAACAAACAATCAAACAATCAAACAAACAAACTAAATAAACCGACAACTGGAGGACGCGCGCACGATATACTCAAGCAAAAGACGAACGAACGAGCGAGCGAATTCCCGATTCCGAATACCAGCTCGGTTTCGTATGCTCATTCGGTATTCGGAGACGATATTCGACAGCGCGTTCGCATTCGGAGTATTTGCCGGCGCTGGCTGGCCCAGCATTATTACTTAGTTGCGCTCGGTTAGCGGGCTTGTAATAACTGAAAGTGATAAATTACGGTATATAGAGCAAACTGCATGCAAACGCACACACACACACACACACACATACATACATAGTTTTGTGTATTTATAAACAGCGATAACATTAAGTTACGGTCATCAAATCAGTGCGAACAGCTGCTTTCACACGTTTCAAGTTTCCACTAACAATTAAACGCCAACCACAAGAGAACCAAACGAAACGATACGAAACGAAACGCAACGAAAACGCAATCAAAACCAAAACCAAAGTCAAAACTGCAGAGTTCAACAACAACAACAAAAGCATGCGAAATGTATTGGATAACAGTGGATAACAATGGATAACAACGGATAACAGTTATCCGATCGCCTGTGTAGAAACTACGAAATTCTAAACGCTTTTGTTGTGCTGCTCAGCTTCGCGGCTATTTTTAAATACACAAAAGACTAATAATAAAAACAACAATAATAAGAATAATAGTAATAATATATATATTCTCGTAATATATTCATTAGGCTAATGCGAGGCGAAGATTAAATTAAATCAGCTTCAACAGGCTTAATTAAAACGAAGCTTTCCCATTTAAAAACTACACTCAATTGAGTGTGAAGCAGAACAGCAACAACAAACAGAAAGAATTAAAAAAAAAACACACACACGAAAAAAAAAATATCATTGCACGCTTCTACTTTACCAAACAATAGAGGCAAAGCAGCAGCCATCGCCGGCGAGAGCGCGGAGCACAGACCACGCGATTTCGTTTCCGCAACTGAGCCAAAAAGACCTTGACAATCACCGAACGCAAGGTGAGAGATCTGGATGCTGCAGTTGCATTGTGCGTGTGCAACAATTATGTGAATTTAAAAAAAAGTGAATACAAATAGAATATTGAAAAAAAAAAAAAAAAAACCCCGGCATAACAGTTACTTTCACTGGTTTACCTTACGCGCGTACTTGTAATATAATATGTCTATATATATCTACTATATACATACGCATATATACATAGTATATATTTAGTTGCATTTCCTATTCATGTTTATTTATGGTGATTGTTTTTGTTTTTTGTATTTGTTTTTATCAATAATTGTTTTGCAGCCTGCTGAACGGCGATAGCGAAGAATCAGTGCGCTGCTCATACTGCTCCGTATTGAATGTGAATGAGAACGACTTGCGCATTTCATTCGAGAACACCTGCACCGACTCTCTGGTCACCGCTTTCGATGATGAGGCGCTGCTAATATGCGACCAAGGAACCGAAATGGCAAGAGCTAAGGTTTTTCCTAAACAACTAGAGCAGGGCCAGCATTTACTAAACAAGCAAACAAAACCCATTAACTAACTTACTAATCGATCATCTACAACTCATATGTAAACATCATCATGCAGTGAAAGGAAGAGATTAATTTAAATACTCTAAATTGCAGTGTGGTGGTAATCGATGTGAATTAATCGAGTTTTTTTTATACTTTGCAGGTACACTTTGATGATGTGTCGTTGTACGGCACTCCGAAAGAGGAGCCAATGCCCAATATACCGATAGTATCGGAAAAAGTCTCGGCCAATTTCCTAAAAAGTCAATTGCAATCATGGTTCCAGCCGACAGACAATCGTCTGGCCATGAAATTATTTGGCAGCCGCAAGGCCTTGGTCAAAGAACGCATACGTCAGAAAACTTCCGGGCATTGGGTAATACACCCGTGCAGTTCATTCAGGTGAGTTAAGCAATATATACAAATATACACATATATATATTATATATACATTTCTTGTTTTCAGGTTTTACTGGGACCTTTGCATGCTTTTATTATTAGTAGCAAATCTTATTATCCTGCCAGTCGCAATATCATTCTTCAACGATGATCTGAGCACACGATGGATTGCCTTCAACTGCCTAAGTGATACTATTTTTTTAATAGATATTGTAGTCAATTTTAGAACAGGTAATGTATGCACACGATGCAATTATATATGTATATATAGAGTGGAATTTCGACTTGTTTAAAATTCTTTTGCTAATTGTTTTCTATTTGCAATTACAGGAATTATGCAACAAGACAACGCTGAACAAGTAATATTGGATCCAAAGCTTATAGCTAAACACTATTTAAGAACCTGGTTTTTTCTCGATCTGATTTCGTCGATACCCTTAGATTATATATTTTTAATTTTCAATCAAGTAAGTTAATTGTATTTGAAGAAACAGTACGCAACATTTTGATTAAGATTATGAAATTGCAGGATTTCTCTGATTCTTTTCAAATCTTGCATGCCGGACGCGCTTTGCGCATCCTCCGTCTAGCTAAATTACTTTCTCTAGTTCGCCTGCTTCGTCTCTCCCGCCTCGTTCGCTACGTCTCACAATGGGAGGAGGTCTATGTAAGTATACAATTTCGATTCTCTTCCATTATAATTTCTGCAATTTGTTTGACTTTTGGTTTGCATAGAAAAAAACTAAATATATATATATATATATATATATATATATATATATATATATATATATATATATATATTTATTTGAGTCATAGTGAATATATATATATATATATATATATATATATATATATATATATTTCGATTTCGATTTCGATTTGTTTCCTTTCGTTTACCAAATCAGTTTTTCAGTTCGCAACACAATTTTTGTTCCTTAGCCGACCCTCGAATTTAAATATATATTCATACTACACGAAAAAAAAAAATAAATAAAAGAAGTTAAATAATTTAAAGAAATTTAAAATGAAAACCTAACTCTGGGTTTTTAGGCTTTAGTACAGTCACTCGAACAGCTAAACAGTGTTCCAAGTTGTCTATATATGTAGTCCAAAGTGCTCAGTCTTCTCTGATTCTGTTGTTAGGCTTTAATATGCAATATACCATAGGAGTAATTCGAATAATACATTTTCAGTTGTTAAATGTTTTAGAATATACTCGATGTCTATGATTTCAGTTGATTTCAGTTCTTTCCTTATCCCAATATATTACATATATATATTTATGTCCAAACCAAAGCTGTACAAAAGCCCAAAAAAACAACAACCAAAAAAAAAAAAAAAAACCGAAAAAAATAAGAAAAATTAATAATAATATTAAAAAACATAATCGAAAGTTTTGTAAATCTTAAATGTATTTGTTTTCCAACTTGTGATGCGTTGTTCTCCAAGCCCAGTTAGTCCAAGTCCAGGTCCACGTCCAGTTCCAAAACTCATTCAAAATAAGTTTTGCAACAACTACAACAACAACTCACAAGAAAAGCCAAATCGCGAGCCGTCTCTCTCTTTCTCTCTAACGCTCTCCTTCTCTCTCTCCACAACATTCTCACAAAGACGCTTTAAACTTCGCTCTGTCGCAGGGGGAAATTCAATTTGTTGTGTTTTTTTTTTTTTTTTTTCTGTAATTATTTTCTATATTTTTTTCTCTTTTTTTTGGCTTAAATTCATATTTATTGTGTCTCTTCTTCATTTCAATGTTTCATTTCTTGCTGACTTTATAAAGCACTGAAAATTCAACAAATTCTTCATTGCACAATGTACAAAGAGAAGAAATTCTTTGATGACTTTCTTCCAAGTCGCAACTGAGAAACATTTCAAATAATTTTCAAGTGTTGAAAAATGCTTTTTTTATTTCCTCAACACTCTTACTTTACTTGCGCAACGTCACCAAAAAAAAAAAGAAAAATATACTTAAAAATTTAAGAAAAGAACAACAGGAACTTGAACTCAATTTATTGTTTTATAATTATATATACATATGTATTTATTTAAAAAAAAAAAAAATTAAAAATTAAAAACAAATTTCAACTTTATACAAACCAAAATAAATATATATATCTGTCATAATATATATATATATAAGTATTCAAGAAGTTCTCTAAAAAAACAATTTGCTTATCGAAATCAGACAACAACAAAATCAAAAAAAAAAACTATTTAAAAACCTTAGCCAATCCAGGGCCTATAATACCTGTGTATATATATGGTTTTAGATTCTCCAGAATCTACAGAAAAAAAGTGCTGATCGCAGAGGGAGAATGCATAGAAAAGACAAAGATGGCTTGACAAAAAGCAACCTAATTCTCAAGGTAACAACCAAAAACAAAACAAAACCAAAAAAAAAAAAAAAAAAAAATCTTATCAAGTAAAAATCAAAACACTATCAAACAAACAAAAAATTAATTTTGAAAAAAAAAAAAAAAAACAAAACAAAAAGCCTTGATTGATTGACATTATAATTATGTATTATTGGTGCAACATAGATCACATTCTTTTTGAGATATGATTGAACCAAAATTGAGTTTTAGTGCATATTTCGTTCGTTCGTTCGTTCGATTGTTCAATTGTTCGATTGTTCGTTGAATCATGTTTGCTTGAATTTTAATGTTCGTTCGTACATTCTGTAAATTTTCTAAGATTGACTGCCTTTTTAATATACATGCATATAACTAAATATTGATTGATTGATTGATTGATACATACATATATTTTCTTGATTTGATGCATAAAATAAAAAACAAAAACCAAAAATAATAATTATAATACAAATTGAATAGAATTTTTGCGTCAACTTCGGTTAAATCGAAGTTTGTTTTTATGCACTTCACGAAAAGAGGTTTGAATTGATGACTTTCAGATGCTGCAGCACTTGTCCGATTCGTAAGCTCTATCTATAGCTCGATAGCAATTGCCGGAGCTCTATTTAGTTTATTATTATTTGTTGCTCTTTCCGATGTAAATCGAATCTCTTAGTTAGTTAGAGGTAGACTTCATGCATGGGCATGTCCTTAGCCAAAGATTAAGATTATGCTTAAGATTTAAATTCTAGTTTTTTTTTTTTTTTGACACTCTTCTACTTCTACTTCTTCTTCTTCATTTTTATTGCCATTATTTCCTTAACTAGTTAGTACAGTGTAAATAGTAGCTTAAACGAACGCCTGTGAATTGCATTTAGACACAATATTTCGAGTGCGAATTTCGAATTCGAATGCGAATTATACATGATTTGTTCAATGCTTTTTGCTTCAACACTTTGGCAAGCAAAGACAAAAGTTAAGAAAATATTAATAAAAACAAATATTCGTAGACGATTGTATATATCGCAGCAGCAACTGTTCAAGATAATTTCCAATAACTTAAAGATATGCTGAAACTGCTTACACACACACATACAGACACACACACACACACACACACACACACAAGCACACTTTTATCACAGTAATACTAATTGTAATAAATAATGACAACAACAATGACAGCAGCTATCTGCTGAACGGCTATTGAACAGCTGTTGAACAACGAACACGAACACTGTACTACAAACATATCCGTTACAATCTACATACGTATACGTACCCATATTCAGTAGTTACTTGCATATCTATACCACATAATAAACACACGAGTCGTATATACATACGTATTGTATAGCATACATTTGTGGGCAAGTGCAAATGCAAATCAAGTAAAATAAAAACGCTTTCGCTATTGCAAACACACACTCTCTCTGTAGTGCATAATATAATCTAAGATGAATAAGCATAACAGTAATAATAATAATGATAATAATAATAATAATAATAACAAATACAGTAAACAAGAAACTAAACAAAACAAAACAGCAACAACAACAGCAACAACAACAACAGCAACACCACCAAAAACACCACGTTTTGATATCGTAATCAATGCTTTTGCTTTTGTTTCGGCGCGCGCTTTAATTGCTGCAACTCAATGCTCTTACGCTCTTATACTACTCTCTGTACTTCTACTCTGCTCTCTTCTACTGTTACTGCTACTACTACTACTACTACTTCTACTTCTACTACTACTAATTAAACTCTGCTACTGTTGCCAATTACAACTGTGTTTACCGTTACGTTTGTTGCTCCTTTTGTTCTTGTTTTGTTTTTGTTTTGTTTTCTTTTGTTATTTACTTGTTTTTGGTTATGGGCTTACGTTGCGTTACGTTATTTTTTGTTCTTTCTCTCTCTCTCTCTCTCTCTCTGTCTTTTTTCTCTCTCTTGTGTTTTCTGTTGTACAAATGATTTCAGCTAAAGACTCGCGTGGCGATCTCTTCGTTCCGTAAGTCTGTGTATATATATAACAAAAACGACGCGAAGTAATTGATCAGCTGGCAGAAGTTTACAAATGCCTGGCCCAATGAATACCCTGTAATATGTAATACAAATGATACACATGAAACCAAACAACAACAACAACAACATGAAACAACCTGAATGCAACACACCTGTTTATTGCTACTCTTTACTCTGTCTATGGGTTAAATAATGTTTCATTTCGTTTCTGTTACTGTTTCTAGGTTTACGTTGTACGTTTTACGTTTTACGTTTTACGTTCTCCTCTTGTTTTTTTGCGTTCTAAACTTCTGTACAGAAAACGTAGCACTAACAACTGAGATAAGCTAAAACGCTTTTAATTGTAAAATACTTCTGGAATAGTGAGCGTAATTAAATATATATATATATTTTTTCTTATGTATATATATATTTTCTTATGCTCCATATTTATATACATATAATACTCGTTTTTACTTAAGCATCAATTTATTTTTGGAACTCTGAACAAAAGTTAAGATGAGCACTTGTACCATAATAGCAGCTGATTTGCACTAAACAAAAATTAATAATAATACAAATAAAACTACGTAGAAATGGTTTTTTTGATTCATTGCGCTCAGGTTGTATTACACTTGCCTAGTCTTAGACTCACAATTAATGAATACTTTTTTAGTTAGTTAATTATGCCTAATTTGTATATGGATTGATAGCGATTTTCCACTGTCTGCATTTACCACTACAGCCAGCTGTATGTGTGTGTGTGTGTGGCCAAACGAATTGGCAGCTTATGCTGAGCTCGCGTGTTGCATACTTCTGCGCGCCACTGTAAGGCGTCTTCAGCATCAGCTGCCAGAGCATACAAAATTCTTCAGAAAACATTTTCAGTTTTTCTTTATTTCCTTTTCTGGCTGTGGTTTGGTTTTATTTTATAATTTTTAAATTATTATTTTGCTTTGGCTCAAAGTAATTGGCAGCTGGAAGCCTACTAAAAAAAATGAATACTTTCAAAAAAATGAATTTTTGGTTTTCCATTATTGTTTCTCTTGGCATATTTTTGATTTGGTTCGTTGTAATTTTAAATGTGAAACTCACAATTGTAATACACACACACACACACATACATACATACATACACACTCCAACACACACACACACACATACACACATACATGTTTAGACAATGCGGTGCTGGGCTTAAGTTGATGTGCACTCTTATTGATAAATCTGGTTGCAGTTCCTCAATATGGCCTCGGTTTTTATGAGGATCTTCAATTTAATTTGCATGATGCTCCTAATCGGACACTGGAGCGGCTGTTTGCAGTTCTTAGTGCCAATGTTACAGGGTTTTCCATCTAATTCCTGGGTATCCATCAACGAATTACAGGTATGAATCTATCTAGATATATATATGAATGTATATATTATAAGTAGAGCAGAAGAAGATATCTTAACTTTTGTCATCTACAGGAATCATATTGGCTGGAGCAGTACTCATGGGCATTATTCAAAGCCATGTCACATATGCTGTGCATAGGATACGGCAGGTAAGCAAAGATGAGTAGATAATTACGGTATGATATAAGAAATGGAATTTTTATTAAAATTTTATAATAATAATAATAATATAATAAAAAAAATTTAGAAAAATTTTAACGTTGTATTAAAAGAAAAAATCTGTATAATTATATTATTAATTAATTATATTATTTAAGCATAGCTCGTAAAAGAATAATGACTGTTAGTTGCTTGAACCTTCAAGTTCTGTTCAAGAGATCATCTGGAAAAAAAAGTATAAACACTCGCTCATGCTCTAAGCAAGCGCCTTCAGTTCTTTTCGTTTTGATATTCGGTTGAGCTCTCTTTGCGTTGAGCTGTTCGTATGACGCTCTTTTCCCGAACATCGTTTAGGGTTTAGCGATACGATTGATGCTCGAAAAAACATTTCGTCCAATCGGGAACGAACTCGTTGAAGAACCGATGCAAACGGTTGCTCTCTGAGTATTTGCTCAATATGTGCGTGAGAGACTTTTATTTGCAGACATTGAGAAACGTTGAACAGATATTGGCGAACGCTTATATTAGTTTAAAAGTTGATTTGATTTACATTCAAAATGATCTCTTTCTTTAACATATATAAGAGACTTTAATCAGTAATCTATAATTGACTTAATAATCCCATTTCAATCCCTTATATTTATCTCTTTGTATATTTATATCATATATATTATTATATTTATTGCTAAATTGATCTTTGCAGATTTCCACCACAATCACTGACGGACATGTGGCTAACGATGCTATCGATGATATCGGGCGCCACGTGTTATGCATTGTTCCTTGGTCATGCGACCAATCTAATACAGAGCTTGGACTCCAGCAGGCGGCAGTATCGTGAGAAGGTCAAACAGGTGGAGGAGTATATGGCCTATCGCAAATTGCCGCGCGATATGCGACAGCGTATAACGGAATATTTCGAGCATCGGTACCAGGGTAAATTCTTCGATGAAGAGTTAATACTGGGCGAGTTGAGCGAGAAGCTGCGCGAGGATGTTATCAACTATAATTGCAGGTGGGCGATCTAAAAGATCTAAAAGAAAGACTTAAACAAAGAAAATATATTAGCATATTCGATATATATATTTATCTATATCTATCTATATAATCCCTGCTTCACAGATCCCTCGTGGCGTCAGTGCCTTTTTTTGCTAATGCCGATTCGAATTTTGTTTCCGACGTAGTTACCAAACTGAAATACGAAGTTTTCCAACCAGGTAAAAGAAAAATACATATTATGAATATGTATTAAATTGAATCTAATTTAAAACTCTTCTAAAATTCAGGTGATATTATCATAAAGGAGGGCACGATCGGTACAAAGATGTACTTCATACAGGAGGGCGTTGTGGACATTGTCATGGCCAACGGCGAGGTATGTAACGAATAGATCTAGATCTCTAGAATGTCTATATATTTTTATGTTCCATAGGTGGCCACCTCACTATCGGATGGATCTTATTTCGGTGAGATCTGTTTGCTGACCAATGCGCGTCGTGTGGCCAGCGTGCGAGCCGAAACCTATTGCAATCTATTCTCGTTGAGCGTGGATCATTTCAACTGCGTTCTGGATCAATATCCGCTAATGCGCAAGACCATGGAAACCGTGGCTGCCGAGCGGCTAAATAAGATTGGCAAGAATCCAAATATAATGCAACAAAAGGATGAGCAACTAAGCAATCCAGAATCGAATACAATTACGGCGGTGGTCAATGCATTGGCCGCCGAGGCCGATGACTGCAAAGATGAGTAAGCGGTGCCAATGCAATACTCTTATACACTAGTCTTATACAAAACTCTATGACACTGCTATATACGACTGTATAATACTCTTATATCAAAGTCTTATACAATACTCCTAAACAACACTCCCATACCATACTCTTATACTTGTACTATTCTCTTATACAATACTCTTATATCTCGTTACAGTGACATGGATCTCAAGGAGAATTTACTGCATGGGTCAGAGTCGAGCATTGCTGAGCCGGTGCAAACGATACGCGAAGGTCTGCCCCGACCACGTAGCGGCGAGTTTCGAGCTCTGTTCGAGGGCAATACACCATGACACTCAGGCATCCAGATTAGCCCAACTGGCACGCAACGAGCAACCATCTGAGTAGCGGTTCGCAAAACCCAAGAAAAACAAACAACAACAACAACAACAGATCGTAATACACCCATAGACACAACAAAACATGAGACACATACACACACAAAGAGACACACACACACATGCGTATATAATAATTAGTAAAAAAATTATAAAAAAAAAAAAAAAGAAACTACACTGAATCAATTTACAGTAGTCTACATATATATGCAATTGCGATTTAGTAGAAGAAAAACAAAAATGAAGACAACAACAACAACAAAATGAGATAGAGAAAACGTATTACACAACAATGTCCTCAATAATTATTCATAATTTCAGCTCCGCTAACTGTGATGAACTTTAATATAAGAATCGAAAAAAAAATGAAAAACTAAAAAAAAAAAAAAAGAGTACATAAAAATAACTTATACGATAAAAAAAAACAAACAAACAAAATTCAGCAGTCAGTTAAAGCATTCACACAGATATAAAACACGGCCATAGAGGGAGAGACACACACACAAAGCCACTCACACACACACACACATACAACTCTACAGTTACATACATATAAGTATATAAGTTTTATGCCCACGATATTGTAACGATAACGAAGTGAATAGACTTTTGAATTTGCTACATATGTAGGTGTTAGTCCTATGGACCTACTATTAGTAACAAACAGACACAACACACACACACACAAACACGCTCTCCAACACACACATACACACACCTGTAGTTAAACATACACTCACACACACTTGCATAAACTTATGATATAATGAAAACTTGTTACGTTATGCATACACAACAGACAAACAATACAAATACAAAGAAAAGAAAATGAAATAAAAAAAAAAAAAATAAATAAAAAACAAATATAAATGCGCGTAGCTATTATGTACTCAAGAGCAACCAACAAACAAACAAACAATTATGTATTATTGCGAATATATAGCATATTTAAATACGCATTGCAAAAAAATGACAAAAAAAAAGAAAGAAAAGAAAACACTCAGCAATACGAGTAAACACGACAACAATATTATGAAAATGAAAAAAAAAAAAAAAAAGAAAAGAAAATGAAGCAAAAAGCAAATTTAACGAAATGCATTAGTAGTTGAACTATTAGTTTTTCACTCACTACAAAACAAAAATAAAGAGGAAGAGTAAACACTGACACAACGTAGTAGAGCAGCCTCAAAAAATATTATATTAAAAAAAAATACACAAGAAAAAAAAAAAGAAAAAAAACCTCAGCAGCAGCAACAAGCAGCATACATAAGCATTGACTATATACACAACATACATACATACAATACATACAATACATACATACATACATACATACAAAAATGAACTACATTAATAGATAATGTTGTCTTTTATAGGGAATTGTTATGACGATTCAGTTAAACAAAAAAACAAAACAAATAATGTATTTATTGCAAAAACTATTATTTGAATTGAGCATTATGTTTCAACAAATACTATTTAGTTGCGAGCGAGATCTTTTTGCGTAGTTTGTGCGTCTTTGTTTGTCTTATTTTCAAATATAAATCAAGCGATAAGACAACAACAACAACAACTTGTTTCAAGATTTATGTAACTTGGTATTTTATTATACGTAAACAAATAAATGAAAAGCAGAAGGACAGCGTTTGCCTTAACATAAAACTTAAACAAAATCTTTACATTTTTCCCTATTTTAATTCTACATAATTTTCTCTAACCAAATTGAAACTACTTCAATTTCATAGGTCTATCTTAAGTTTTAACGTAATCCTATGGCTTGTAACAGCGACGCACCCAGCCAGACTCGATGAGCGCCATGTTGATGTTCTTGGTGTGCATCGAACTATTTGGATCAACCAATATCATGGTGCAGGTATTATCCTAAAATGTAGAGAATAAAATATTAGCCAACAATCATACATATATACAGTTCTTAACTAAATTCCTACAGCATCATTTATCTTCTCAACTTTCGCATAGAGCCTACGATAGCACACTATGTCATAAAAGTAATTGCTCGCCTCCATAGAGAAGGATTGACCCTGTCTGGGCGTAATGCAGGCTAGTCTGCCGGGCCAGCATTGAGGCGGCAATGTGGCAAAATCCTTGCACAAATACTTCAAATCAGTATGACATATCCACAATCGATCGCCCAAATCTATAAGTTCCACCTGTTAAACAAATTCCATTAATATAAGAATACAAAACAGAAGGATTTCAAGTGCTCGCCTCCACATTCTTCTTGTTGCCAGCTTTGATATTTAAGACTTTTACGCGTTGCCAAGTTTCACTTTTCCAATGGAGAGCTCCCAAATGCCCGACCATTATTAAAAATAATGGTATAGTATATTCAAAATCATTAATATGGTTGTAATACCGTCTGAAACGAAACTTGTAAATCAATTTTATGATTTAAATTTTTTCAAATTATACGTACTGCATGTTGTAGGCCATGCCTCTGTATTGCTCGTATTGTTCGTCATGGAGCCAAAAATAGAAGTTATGCGGACTTGCCACCTGTTGATGTATAGGGTAATAGTTATAGTAATTATCTGTAAAGTATTTGTGATTTGCTACCGTCACAAGCTGCACTTCTATGCGTTCGGCCAATTTAAATTTCTTGTGAACATCTTGCTTGGGCAAGTGATAATCAAAGCGAACGGCATCTCTTGGATATTCCACACTCAAGACATGTTCGTCCTAGCATAAGAAATATATTAATATGATTAGAATATTGTTAGCAAGATTCAGGAAGGTTTTAGGTATGCACAATATATATTTACCACAGCAAAGATCGGAATGGCATCCGATTCGCTGCCTTCATCCGAGGAGCTATATATATGCTGATCATTCCATGTTGTCTGAGTGTTGGATTCATCATTAATTAAATTTGTACAGGCGGCATTCTCTGCACACTTGTAATTAATTATCTCTGTGTCCTAAAATATATATATAATTTAGTTGCTATATAAATAAGCTAAGGTAAATAACTATTGATACCACTGCATATGACGGAATAGCATCTTTATCACAACCCTCATCAGATGATGTACATTGATTATTGGTCACTTGATTGTTTTTCGAGAGAGATTGCTTTGGCAAGTTGGGTTCATTTGGAATCTCAGCAAATTCGTCTTTTCCAACAAAGATTTCCAAACTGTTTCCTGTAGTCGAAGATGAATCTTCAACTTTAACAATTGTGCATTTTGAAAGCGAATTAATTATAGAATCGGTTTCCTTTGCTAATTTTTGTTCGGAAGCAACTGACGTATCATTTCGCGCCTTTTTTTTAATATCTTTATCAGCAGATGAATTGGAATTGTAAAGCGTTCGCTGTCTTCCATCATAGTGATGGTTCTTGTAATTATACGTATTCACTTGCCCATCTTTCGATTTGTGGTGCTCATTGATAAACACGATGTCAGATCGTTCCGAGGGATAACAATATTTTGGCTTGGCACGATTTCGATATTTTGGTTTGCTGCTTGATTTCTTTTGGCACTGCACGAGAGCTTGGATGTGTGCGGTCTTGGCATGCTTTACTGCCAAGACATGCGCCATCGGTCCTCTGCCTAGTAACTAATAAATAAATAAATATACTTTCCTATTCATGAACAGTTCTATAAAATTAAAATTTACTTGAACTGTTCCAGGAATTGAGAGCAAAAAGCTTTCGATATCTCTGAAGCCGAGCTTGTGGAAGGGCACTGGGCAGCCTTCTTCTCTTGCATAGTCTCGTTGTAATTTTTCTATTGTTACGCGATCTGGTGAAGACACTATTAGTGAGTGAATAACATTTTTAACGTAACTTAGAAAGCCTTGGTCCGTCATTTTGTAGATTTAATTTCCACAAATAATCAAAACAGTTTAGAATCTTAGCGCGTGACTGAAGTTGGCTGCGGCTATAAGCACACAGACATCTGTTGATCATTTGGAACTAGCAAATATATCTTACTTTGGTTCTATTATGAACATAAATAAAATACATGTGAACTAATGTTTTTCTACAGAAATATCTGCAGACTGCAGTAGACATATGATGTAGTATTGTCAATAATAATATTCGAGGAACATATAATATATACGTTAAAATTATTTTTAAAAATGATTAAAATTATATTCATACGAAAAATCATAAATCAATGATAATACTATGTATCTATAAAAGTAGATTAATAGTCAGTTAAATAGTCAAAAATAACATTTATTTTTGCTGTCAATAAATTAATAGTTGCAAAATAATTCAGAAAATTGAAAAAAGTTGGCAGCGCTTGAATGGCAGTGCTGGACCTGGTTCATTCACTTGCTTGAAGTGGCATCGCGGCCGATTCCGATAGCGATTCCAGTTAAGTTGGCTGTGGTTCGGAAACCGAACCAGCTCTTTCTTTTTACT
This sequence comes from Drosophila borborema, assembly GCA_030914335.1. Lineage (NCBI taxonomy): Eukaryota > Metazoa > Arthropoda > Insecta > Diptera > Drosophilidae > Drosophila > Drosophila borborema. The sequence goes on along the minus strand of JAUESP010000303.1, from coordinate 14,101,842 downwards.
TCCTTTTGGTTCCGAACAAGCAGCAAAATGTCGAAGAGAGGTATTTTCTAATAAATTAAATCCAAATAAATAGTGAAAAATACGACCAATCAATGCAAAATAGCAATGATATAATAAAGAGTTTAATGCAATGTGAGTGTTTAACTAATTATTTGTGTTTTCCGTTAATTAGGACGTGGTGGTACCGCGGGAGGAAAATTCCGCATCTCCCTAGGTTTGCCCGTAGGCGCTGTTATGAACTGCGCTGACAACACAGGTAATAACAAAAACAAATTATTTGGAAATTCAGTACAATCAATTAAACATTTTGTTTTTCAGGTGCCAAGAACCTGTACGTTATTGCTGTGCACGGCATTCGCGGTCGCTTGAACCGTTTGCCCGCTGCTGGCGTCGGTGACATGTTTGTGGCCACTGTCAAGAAGGGCAAACCTGAATTAAGAAAGAAGGTAAGTCTGCAAAGTCTGTGGAAATACAAAGTGAAATGTGCAAAATATACTGCGTATCGCTTGCTGCAACATAACGAAGTCGATGCTCAATGTGTGTGACTTTGTTTGTGTGTGTGCGTTAGCATGTGCGAAATACGCTTATAGTTTGTTCACTTCACAATTTTAATTATTGATTTATTAATGTTCGTTTCTGTTTTTGCAACGCGTGTTTATTTTTAGGTTATGCCTGCCGTGGTAATTCGGCAGCGGAAGCCGTTCAGGAGGAGGGATGGTGTTTTTATATACTTCGAAGATAATGCGGGGGTCATTGTAAACAATAAAGGCGAAATGAAAGGCTCGGCCATTACCGGGCCGGTTGCCAAGGAATGCGCTGATCTATGGCCCCGTATCGCATCGAATGCAAGCTCTATAGCATAAGCAGTTTCCAAAAACATGAAATAAACCCACAATAACGGAACGCAAGATGTTATTAAATTAGAACTGACTCTAAAATTGTTTTATTTCATGGCACTAACACGCATCTACAGTGGATGAATTTCGTTCACTCGTTTTCTACTTGTGGCTCGTGGCTTATGATTTGGGTGCCTCCGTTCGCAGCGTGGGCTTTGGCCGTGTCACCTCCATCGAGATTTTGCCGTTGGCGCCCTTGAACAACGCATAGCACACCTGGAATGGCAGACCCTCCAGCGCATCGCCGTTAAATTTGGTTATGATGTCGCCGCGTTGCAGCTTGCTATCGATTTCCGGATATTGTCCTTGTATCTGCAAAGGAATTCAATTATGAAACGAATGCTCTTATTATGCAGCTTTTACATACGATTTCGGAGATGGTGCAGCCGCGTTCATTGGGTGACAGCGACAGACCCAATTCCTTGCCGCTCTTCTTCATGAAGTCGACATTGAACTTCTCCACCTCCGGCGGATCGGCACGGTAAACCGTAAAGTTGACATTCTTCTCGTAGGTCATGTGGAACAGCTGATGCACCTTCAGCGTGGTCATGCTCTCGCAGTGCACCGCATTGCCATTGATGTCACAAATGTGATCAAAGATCTTCAGGCGATTGTCAGCCGCCACGGCGCCTTCCGGATAAATGTGTGTAATGACACAACCAGTCTGTGAAGTGTTTAATCGGCTATAGCAACATCATGTATGCATGTGTATTTACGTACCTTGACGAAATTGTTCTTGCCACCGGTTACGATAACGCCCAACGGCTTCTTTTCCACCTTCACCTCAATGAGTATCTTTTTGTTTGGCTTTATTTCAGCTGTCGCTGGTTCTTGTGGCTTTTCCGCCTCCTTTTTGGCCTCTGCCAATTGAAAATTGGGCATAACTCAAAGTTAAGTTGTCTTTTAGTTCCATGGAATACTTACCTTCTTTTTTCTTTTCCTCTGCCTCGCGTTCGCTCTTGATGGACTCTTCGCTCTTGAGCGTGAGCAGAATCAGGGTAACCACGCCTTCCGCGCGCTTTAGTAGTCCGGTCGCCTATGGGAGTAGAGATTAATATAAGAGTCGCTGATAAATTGAAATAGCTTCCATGTACATGCCTCATCATAGTTCGACTCTAGTGTCACATCCTGATTAACAGCCAGCAGCATGTCACCAACTTTGACGCCCGCCTGGAGGGATTAGAGAGAGAGAGAGAGAGAGAGGAGAATATGAGGAATACTTGGCACTGCAAATCTCAGTCAACACTTACTAGCTCTGCATTGGAGCCCTCGCGCAAATCGGAAACGAATATGCCGTTGCCCACCTCCACATGCTTGCCGTAGATGACCATGATGCCCAGGAAACCCTCCTTGCGCACCTGAACCGAGCGTGCCTTAGGGAACTGATCAAAGATGAATTTCGTCTGTAAATAGAAAAATTGCCAGTTGAAAGCTGTGCAGACATAAGGATAGCTTATCTTGGATTCACCTCGTCGGTGGATTGTGGGAACTTCTTGATGGGCTTGACGCACATGCCCTCATCGTTGGGCTTGCGGCGGGAGGTAATCAGCACGATCTTCTCGCCCTCAACGTTCTTAAACACGGCGCTGGCATTCAAATGGCAGCGATTCTTTAGCACATTGCCATTGACCTCGACGATCTCATCGCCGGGTTTTACATCCAGATTGGCCAACAAGCCATTTGGATCCACACCGGCCACAAAGCAGGCCATTTTTTGTCTGTCCTTGTGGCCGGCCAGGGCAATGCCCAGTGGCACGTTGCCCTGCCGCAGGAACTCGACGCGCCGCAGATCCTTCATCATGTTATAGCGTTTGTTGATCTTCGCCATGGTATAGCCAAATTCATCCTCCTGCTCCTTGTCGCGATCTTTTTCCTGTTTGTTCAGCTTGCAATTACCGGCAGAAGCGCGATCGATCTGGAGTATGGGGGAATTATGTGAGTGCGTGTCCTTTATTGAGAGATTTCATTGTATATAAATCTACACACCTCAAAGCCCGCCTCTGTACGTATGCGTCCAGTCATATCACGCGTGTCCTCATCATCTTCATCGTAGTTGAGCGGCACATGCTTGACCCGTGTGGATGCTGAAAAGTTGGAAGCACCACGTTTCGGATCGTTGCGCAGAGTCGGTTGCCTGGCCATGCCCGTGCCGCCCATATTGTTGCTGGATGTTTGCTCTAATGAGATGAAGTTAATGATAAAATATTCTATTATTCATATTAAAGCCTCTCACCTTGATTGAATTTGTTTTTGGCCTGCATATAGCCATTGCTGCGCGGATCGTTGCCTTTGCTGGCCTCATCGCTCTTGTCGAATGTTTGTATTTCCAGTTCAATCTTGAAATCTGCTTCCTTGATCAGATCAATTACCGCCTGCTCCGTGGCATGCCGCACATCCTTGCCATTCAGCGAAAGAATGCGATCGCCCACCTGCAAATGTATGTCGCTCGAGTAAGCCAAGCAGTTGCATTAGTGACCTACAGCTGCAGCTACAGACCTTTAGTTTGCCACAGAGATGCGCTGGACTGTCGGGCACGATGCCCTTTATGAATATGCCAGTTGTCTTCGTATTCGGCGAATCTTTCACCTCGCCGCGCACTATGCAAATGCCAAACGATTTCTTGCCCGTCTTATCCAGGGTGACCATGTGAATGTGTTCTGGAAGACGGTGAGGTAAGGTGGTTAGAAAGAGATGAAATCAGGGTTAGTTTAAAAAATGTAAAAGCGTTGTCAATAGGGTTGAAGGTAAAATGAGAGGGAGGAGAGGAAGCAAGATTGATAGAGAAAGGGGTGAAAGCAGAGAAAAGAAAGGAAAAGGTAGATAGAGAGAAATCGAAACAGAAACAGACAAACACAAAAATAAATGGATTTATGTGCTTACGAGCATATAAAGAGAGAGAAATCAGTATACGTATTCAAGAGCATCTTAAACACTCTGAATCAGAGCACGCAAATGTTAGTCGTTTGAATCTTCACGCTCTGAGATTAACCGAAAGATATATAGTCGCTTTCGCTCTGAGCAAGAGCCTTCGGTTCTTTTCGTTTTGGGTTTCGGTTGAGTTCATTGAGTTGAACTGTTCGTGTGATGCTCTCTTCCCGAACATCGTTAGGGAGCGATACGATAGCCGCTCGCACAATGAGGCAAAGTAAGCAAAAACTCAAGAAATCGATGCGATCAGCCTTCACAACCTTATACACATGCAAAAATTTGTACTACTTTTTGCCTGTCCGATCGCAAACGAGCTCGTTGAAGAACCAACGCAATCGTTTATTTTCTGAGTATTTTGAGTGTGAGTGTGAGTGAAAGACACTTATTTGCTGACATTGCTGACATTGAGCAACGGTCAACAGACATTTGCAGGCCCTGTCTCTGATATATATTCATTGATTTTATGTATGTCCATAAGTTTTTAATAGTTTTTTCTCTTTCTTTTTCATATTTCCTATAATTATTTTCTATAATATATTTATCTTTCTGATATGGCTCGCACTTCATATATATATTTAAATGTTTAGTTTTTAAGCAATATTTAATCATATATTGCATTTCGAATTGATTTATTTGAAGTTTTCAAATCGGGTTTCTTTCTCTCTTCAGCTTTTCAACTTTTTTCTAAATGAAAATTTGCCTAACTAATTTATTGATTTAAATGTTTATTATTTGCATATATATTTTATAAAGTTAATTGTAAGCATTATGAACTGTGCGTTTTCATATTTAATTTTATTATCTCACATTTGGACAGAGTGTCCAATATATGAGCATTTTTATTATATTATCTCTTACTAGAGAGATTAATTTTGATAATATCTTCCTATATAAGCTTCAGCGATGTAAACAAAATTAGTAGAGTTTTATAATATAATCCCATAAAAGCGATTTGCTCTTTAGTAGTTCGTAAAACGGAGAAACCTTGAATAATTAAATTGAATAAAAATAAAAATCACGTAAAATTCATATTCAAATTCAGCTCAGTTTTTCTTTTCACTGTCATTTCGTCCCACTCTTTTCAGCTGTTATGTGATTAGTTTTAGACTAAATTAAATAAGCAATTTGTTGCTTATATAAAAATGCAAATTTTTTATCACGTTTTGTTATGGAATACTAATAATACTAACCCCCGCCGCCGCCGGCTACGGAGTTCCCTTGATATTGCACCATATTCAATTAATATTTATATATTTCCTATTTATTTACAATATTAATTAGCTAAAATGTTTTTATTTATTTATTTTTTTATTTTTTAGTTGTGAGCTTTTTGCAGTGAGCCCATTGAAAATCGCGCCTAAACTGATTTTACAATTAGCTGTCTGGCATTCTTGCTAACTGACTTAGTGGCCATTCTATTTTGAGTCTAAATTTCGTATCGATTACACTGCGCAACATGAGTGGGCCAATGCTGCAATGTGTGTCAGTTGGCGAGTGTGAATTGAATGCGTTTAAAGCGTGGCACAAATAAAAAGAAGTTTTACTCAGTTTAACTCTTAATGTTAATCCAATTGGGAAACTTGTAGCATAGTGTTATTGATTTACCAGGCGCATTTTCACATTGGCTTCAATTGCATTGAGTAACTTTCGCTGCTTATGCTGCGATAACTTGACAAATGTGACGCAATACACACACACACACACTCGCACACACACACATGGACATCACAGTCACAATATTTAGAATAAAAAAAGTGTGACAATATATTACAATATTAATTTGTTGTTGCGATTTGCAGAGTGGAACAAGTCAACACTCCGCCAATGGAAGCCCATCAAATGCTCTTCCATATGCCAAATGCCCATCGATTTTAGCTGCTTCAATGCACTCAACATGCGCTTAAGTACGCCGTGCACGGCTATGGGAAAACTAAAAGAAAAATATTTACATGCAGCGGACAGAAGAGTTTCGGCACGGGCTAATGGGCACGATTAATGAATGCTCGTCGCAAATGAATTTAATTTGTCTGCAGAGCTTAAATGCATAATCAAGATTTGCATTTTAATATCAAGAGCAGCAGACAGAGCGCAGAGTTGAGGTGGGCAACTGGGCTACAAAGCTACGCAAACATTTCCATTAAATGCTTCAAGGGAACTGAATTATTATGAATATTGTGTGCGGAGAGGCAAAGGCATGGCAAAGCGTTAAGTTGAGTAAACAGAGACGCACAAAGAGCGGGAATTACTCATATACATATATATATAGAAGGATATATATGTGGAAAAGGGCCAACGACAACGACAACGACGACGTCGGCGAAACGATGTTGAAAATTAATTTCATAATAAAAAGCGTAAGGAAACCCATTTGATAAAACAATTTCCTTTTTGCCTCCCAACAGTCATGTTTTGTTAGTAAAGTAAATTCAAAAGAGAGAACAGCGCCCGACCAGAGCTCAAAACAGAAAGCAGAAAGCAGACGGCAAAAACAGTTAAAAAAGCAAAAATATGGCAATGAGCTTAACTTTCAGCACTGCACGCATCTGCAGCGGCAAATGGCGGCCGCAGCCATTGCCTCTGCCTCTGCCTCTTTTTCTGCCTTTGCCTTTGCCTCTGTTGTTCTCACAGCAGTGGCTGCGCTGCTGGCGTCGCTGTTGCGTTGCTGCTGCTGTCGCTGCTGTCACATAGCGCAGCTGAAAGCTGATTGGCTATTGTCGCTCAGCTGGCACGCCTTTCGCAATGGCCGCTATCAAAGGTGTGCATGTGTGTGTGTGAGTGCTAGTATGAAAGAGAGCTCTCTGTCTTGCTGTCTCTCACTTTGGCAGCATCGTGCTGTGTGCGCTGCTGCGTCGCAGTCGGCGCATGGTTGTTGCGACGATTTAGTTAACTGAAGTGATTTTCTACTGTTTACTGTCACACACACACATACACGTATACATATACACCTATAGAGACAACAGCATCGCGCTAAGCTCTTATGTAAGTAGCTACACGTGTACATACATATGCTGCTATGTGTGTGTGTGTGAATTCGTTGTTGACTTGTTCTCGTGTTGTACTTACATGCAGTTATATCAAATTGCTAATAATCGTTTAGCAGCCACTTCTGAGTGCGTCCTGGAAATGAATAAAAATTACAGTTTTTGCGCAAAAACACTTCAGCTGGTAGAAACTCGTTATGAATTTGGTTTTTAGCACAGCCCACACACACACAGAGAGACACTTTAATGGCTTTAACTAATCTGATTAATGCTGACAAATCATTGGAGCTACTTTTCGAGTGCCCTGTTCTAGAACATTTATTTCCATTTTATTTGCAAATTTTGAGCTAATTTTAAAACGATCAATTTGAAAAGTTAATAAAATAAGCTGCGACGAATGAAACTTTTATTGTCTTGGCATATATAATTTATGGAGTTCAGAGAATGGTATCTTGTTCTTTATAAGAAACATCAAATTAGGAAATGGTCATATATTCACAAATCATACTTTCATATCCAAGAAATAATCTTGTTATTTTGCTATAATTTCTTGAGAAACTTAACGCACTAAAGACACAAATATTTACTTACAGCAACTACTAAAAAATTTAGTTAATTTACGACTGAGCTCATACAAATATTTTTCATTTCTTTTTTCTACAAATTTAGTTGATATAAGCAAATATTTTTGTTAATAGCATGTTCATAAAACTAGCATCAAAAGCAGTTCTACTACTTTCATTGCATTTTTCAAGTTCATAAAAATAGTAGTGCTGCTCTTACTACTATTTTTATGAACTAGTGTTCACTGGTAGTGTTGCTCTTACTACTATTTTTATGAACTTTATATAAAAGAGAGGAAAGCAATAAAATAATAGCTCTGTCTCACTATTATTTTAATGGGTTTAGCCGTATAAAAAAAAAAAAAAAACAAACAAATATTTAGTTGATGTTAGTGAATATTTTTGTTAGTAAATATTTGTGTTAATTTCATGTATAGAAATAGTAAGAGTGGCGCTACTATTCTCATTGCTTTAAAAAAAAAAAAAAAAAAAAATAGTAGTATGCATTTTACTACTATTTTAAGGAACACAACTGTACAAATATATATGTAGATTAATCGAATTGCAGATCATATATATACTCAGCTCGTACTAAATAAACCTCTCATATAATCGAAGTTAGTTAACTCTTGAAGAACATCCTCTGCTTATACTATATCTCTACTCTAGATAATTCATTTTTATATCAAATCTGCATTTCAATATACTATATTCATGCACAGGCTTTGATCTGTAGCCCATATAAACACCTTTAAAGCAGCCAACAGCTGCTCTGAGTGCATGTACTGCATCTGTGTCTAGCATTGCATTTGTTGGCCAAGTGTGCCGTACGCAACAGGCGCTCTCCGTGCACATGAAACGCAGTAAAACAAAACAAAGCAAATGTGTGGGAATGGGGAGCAGCTGGGCATGGGAGCATGGGAGCATGGACTGGGTTGCAAAAGTGAATATTCTCACGACAGTCGAGGACATCGACAAACAATTACGCGTACATGTGTCGCACAGGAGGGGTGTATTGCTATGGATTATGGATATTTGTGTTTACTACGAATATAATGGGCTCATAACTTTTAAATGTGAACGTGCTAGAGCAAATAATGGTGCCCACATAAATGCCATTGCCGCCCACTACGCAGCCATATGGAGCTGGCTGTGTATCTGCTGTATCTATAGCTGCTTCTTTTGCCATGAGTGTCGCCTGTAGCTGTATATGAGACTGTATCTGTGCATTGTTTGTAATCACAACGGCACACAAACATTCGAGGCGGGCTCAATCGCTTTTCTTCTTTTCTTTTTTTTTTTTTTTTTGGTCACTGCTGTATGTTGTCAACATTAAAACTCAATTTAAATGACAACGCATAAACAAATAATTGTCCTTTTGCAAGAGCGCCGGACTCGCTGTCGCTGCTGTTGCTGCTGTAGTTGCCCTAAGCCCTTGGCTCGAGTACCGCCTCAAAGTTCACTCGCACGGTAGTAAGTTATTCAAATATTGAGTTTTTAACCTCTCTCAACCACCATCGGCAGCACCACCCGCCAGCCAACGGCAAGCAGCCAGGGCCAGAACGCCGCAGCATGTGCGCAGGGTCGCAGATGCAGCAGATCCAGCTTCTGGTCTTTATCCTTGTCCTCAACCTGGGCCCATCGTTTACATCAAGTGCCGAAATAAAAGAAGTAAATTTCATTTGGCTGTCGACGACATCAGTCGATGCTGCTCCTGCTGCTGCTCTTGTGTCGCATCCCTTTGTTTGAGTTGCTGCTCCTAAATATATTTGATTTGTTTACCATGCCCTGAAGCCCTGAAATCTTAAGCCGCATGTAAATGCGTTAAATTAAATTTCAAATGCTTGTACTTTTCACAGCAGCTCAGTGCGAGGACAATTGAATAGCTGCGACCATGACGAATAGATTTTATTTATATTTTATTTACTCTGCTCAAGGCTGAGTATAAATACCTAATGCGATTATGGCAATCAAGCTTTCGATAGAGCACAGCTGCATTTAACATACAAACTAATTCTAATGTGTGTGTGTGTGAGCCATGGAATCGATCAGTTGGGGACGTATTATTTTGCTTAACCCTAACTGGAGACATCTTCTTCCTCTTCTATTTATATTTATTTATTTATTGCGCTCGATATTGTTGATTTTGGACATTGATAGCGAAGAGCACGTGTTCACACTTCAAGCGTCGCGGTTCGCGGCACGTGCGAATGTTTTGTAATTTAGCCATCAATGGCAATGCTGGTGCTGTCAAATATTTGCAGCACAAATTGATAATATCATCATCAACATCATCATCGTCACATATTTTCTTTTCATTTGTCGCCATGTCGTTTCTCATCCTCTCTCTCTCTATCTTTCTCATTCTCATTCATCCACTTTGATCTAACAAATTGATTTACACTAACGATTATTTAATGAAATTCCAGCAACGCACAACATCCGTCCGGCCGTTGTCCTGGCAGGAAGTGTGAATTACCTAACACCCCTCGAACGACGTCCGTCCGGCACGTGCCCCACAACAAGTTATTAGGTGTCTCTATAACACTCCTTAACAAGACCAGATCTTTTGCTAATAATGTTTGCATTCGATTTTCACACTTTTCACAGCGGTTGCATTTGGAGTGTGCAAACAGAACAATTTCGCTGTTTTTTATTAAAAACTACAAAATTGATATATTAATATATGTATGTATCTGAGGCAGTTTTTATAGTATATAAAAAACATAAAAAATAGTATTAAATAAAATATAATAACAAAATAACTAAACTATTTATATTGAATAATTTAAACTTGAAGAAATATATAAATACAAAATATTATATAAAAATAAAATAATGAAATTATATATTTCAAAAAATTTTAACGTTGTTTTTCATTTAAATAATTAATGTAACAAATATTAAAAAATAAAGATTAATTAGTTAATATATATGATTTTTGACAGCCTCACAAAGAGCATTTTATGTCAGTTTTGATTTCCTAGACTGTATTTTAAAATATAATAATAATAATACTATAAATTGTTCATAATTATTTCATAATTATTATATTAATTTGATCAATATTTCTATCCATCTATTAAATAAAAAAACATTTAAAATTATTTCTCTCAGTTGATTAAGCTCAGCTATATTGAAAGAGAACTCAATCGAATCTATAGTAAAAGAACTTGTGCAGTTTGAACCTTCACACGTTCTCTTAATGAGATCAAACGAATAATATTATACTCACTTGCTTTCTTTCTAAGCAAGAGCCTTCGTTTTTTCCGTTTTATGTTTCCGATGAGCGCCTTAAGCTGAGCTATTCGTGTAATGCTCATTTCCCGAACATCGTTCAGAGAGCGATACGATTGACGGTCGCACAGTGAAAGTTCTGCGTAAGTAAGTCACTCATAGAGTGTATGCAAGCATTCTTTACATGACCATGTACATACATATGTGTATGTGAATATATATGAACTCGTTGACAAACCAAAGCAATCGGCTGCTCTCTGAGTTATTTATGAGAGATAGTTATGAGAGATATTTATTTGCAGACATTGAGAAACGCTCAACAGATATGAGATATAGATATATGAAGGTATTAACATGATTGTTGTTATTGTTACGAGTAAAATTATTAATGTTTAATATTTTATGTTCAATAATTGTAAAATTACTTTTTTTTCATTTTGTGGGCTTAAAGTAGGTGAAAGTTCATTATGCATTATCAGCTAGTTCACCCTCATAATTAATTAATAATTGTGATTGATTGAATTTGCTGTCGGCCTATTAAAAGGTTCTTTCCGTCTCGCTGCCTCTTCCTGTCCTTCTCCCTCTCTCTTGTGTTGCTTCGAACTTCGGAGCTCAACGTTATTCCGCATCACCTTTCAAACTGGAGCCCCTCTCTGTGCTCTAGCTGCACCGCAAAACCTTTTCAGGGCAGTCAGAAACTCTTTTCCAAGCATCTTCGTCTTTCATCTATAGCTTCAGTGATATTCTTCCAGCTCGGTCCTAATTTGTTCACCTTTCAGGTTCAATGAGAGTGTGCGCTACGTCTGCTGAATTCTATTTCTTTAATAACCTAGAGAGCACTTAATAGAGAATAATAATACAACCTTGCTTTATATACAACTGCTGGAGATTGGAGATTCTTTCACTATCCATCTCTCGTAGGTCTCATTTTGCCTTTCAGGATGCTCTTCCGTAGGATCTTTGCTAACTGCAGCAAAATTATTAAATTTTTCCTAGATGTATAACAATATCTTATTATCATTTTTTAATAATTGTATTTCTATATGTATAGTCTATAGACCTGCCCATTCGACTTCATATCTTTGTTTCTGCCCAATTAATTGACTTATACAGCTCATCTCTAATAGCTAAATATTCCCAATGGACCATAAATAGTTGATGGTTTTGCTTGTTGACTTTGGCTCTATTATCTCCGTCGGCAGTCAAAACAAATAAATGATTATCGGCGTCAGTGCGTGCCATAGACAGCAAAGCAAAAGATCAGTGCCAACTATTAACAACTGTTCAAATAATCACGCCCCGCAAATTAAAAGCGAGAGAAATCCAAGCCAAAGACTAGCGCAAACGAATGAGAAAAGTGAGAGTTTATTCCGGTTTTGATGGCATACGGACAAGTGACAATCATCCTACTTAATTGAATTCTTTGCTGCATAATAAATCAACTTAATGCGATCCAAGTGTGCCTGCGAGCATGCAAAGCAATCCAGAGCGAGCGAGCCTTACCCCATTCAAGCAGCGCCCACAGACGCGCAAATCCTTTGGCTTATTGTAGGAGAGAGCGGGAGAGAGCGAGAGAGTAAGAGGAAATATGTGGTTTAGGCGGCTGTGGTGGCAAATAAACAACAATAACACAGTGCAGTCTAACCCACCACGCCTACATTCACATATGTATGTATGTGTCTCTCTCTGTGCTGAGGCCTCTCGAATCCTGCCCATGCCCAAAGCATGGGAATGGTTGTAATTTCCACACTTGTGCTGACACATTCAAAGGGCTTTGGGTTTTATTTATGAATTGAGAAATTGACATCCTGCATGGGCAGGCATCGGGCGGGGTTGGTCTCGATTTTTATTGCCGGCAAACAAGGAGGCTTAGGCACACCAGAATCATCATCATCAAATGAACAAATGAATGAAATGAGCCACGAAACAGCGCCAGGCACTTGCTGCCTGCTGCCTGCTGCCTGCTGCCTCCCCCTTTCGATTCCTGCTATTGTAAAGCGGATAAATCGAGCGTAAAATATTTCAGCTCGGACTCCTTTGTTATACTTTGCCACTTGTTTTTGCCGTGCCGTGCCGTGGCAGGTTGAAGCGATTTGTTGCCCAGCGCTGAGCTGAGCTCTGCTCTCGGTTTGCGGTTGAGATTGAGGTCCTTCTGGCTGCTGCTGCTGCTGCAGTTGTGCAATTCGCTCGCTGCTCGCTGCTGCCTGCTGTGATTTTTCCCATTGAGGGTTGATTCCTGATGCTTGTCCATCAAATTGAGCGTCACTCAAGTATTCAAGTGTGTGTTGCTGTTTTTTATCCTGCAGATACTTCAAAGATTTAATAATGACATAAGAACTGCTGCCATTAAACCAGCCCAACAGCCGCAGCCACTGAAACCAGTGAAGCCTCCTCTGTCTGTGTGTGTTTGCCTTTGCGATTTCTTAGCCGCCGCAGTCAGGTGCAGCAGGTATCAATAGCTGAATGAAAGGACTTTGTTGAGCACACACACAAATTAGTGGAGCCCAAAGCCTGCTTGCATTGTCTCAGTTGCGCTCAGGCATTGTGTCCTGGCAACGCGCAAGGACTCGCATTGGCTCAGCGTCCTATCAAAGCAATTCGAGTGTCAAATCTTTTATTTGCCTTTTGCAGATTTCGCAATAAAAATTGTGTGTGTCTGTGCGCCCATCCACGTCTCCCAATCTATCCATGTCTCTCTCTCTATATATATTTATATCCTTGGCAGATCCTTTTGGGCGGCGTGTTTGTTTGCTGGCAATAAATTTGCTGACAAAAGAAGGATTATTGCTGGCTCATACCGCTGCCCCCTGCTAGCCTCCTGCTCGTCTCCTGCCCGGCTGTTTGGCTGGTTCCTGTCAGCGTGCATTCTTTGGCGTTATTGTTTGCGCATAAGTTAATTGTTCCCCTTCAAAGCTTAAACGCATCGCATCCTTACGCTTAACTTGAGCACGCCCCTCCAGTCTCAGTCCCCTGCTGTGCTTAAGCGATGATTAACCGTGGATTGACAGGGGCTGCCGCCGTGGATTCGACATGGATATGGGTCGTCAGAGCTAGCTAAAACCCGGACTGTCGCCATCAAAAACTCGAAAGTTAGAGTCGCTATGGCAACACGACATGTAGATAAAGTACTTAACCATGTGGAAATAGACCATGGCAAATCTGTAACTAGTTGCACTAATCACACTGAGTAGCCTTAAATATTTATGCTTATGTTGCTTAAGTTGTTTATGTTGGCAAATGGAATGAAATGAAATGAAGTGAATCATCTCAATTCCAGCTGAAACTCTTTCGCCTCAAGAGATGCTAAATTGGATAAATTTAATTAGATAAATTTAATTGCTTCTCTGTCTTCAAATTAATTATCTATAATTATTTACATGTCTGATTCATTGGACTCATAATGATACTTGATCATTTCTTTTATGTATTTTCATTAAATATATATATATATTATTTATATTAGTCTTTAGATTAATGAATTGTCCTATAGTCGTATATAATTGTATTGGAGTATTTGTAGTGTGGTCATAGTTCACTTCTCTCATTCTACTCGGAGAGAAACAACATACATACATGCTGTTATTCTGAGGAGAATTATTTTTGTTCCATTTCCCTCTTCGCCTGACAGTTTAGCGTTAGATCTATTCGCCTTATATTCTTTGAAGGAGACTTATTTCGTGAGTTATACGATAGACGGTCGCACACTGAAGATGTGTTTAGCAAAATCAATCTCCGCTACACACTAACACATACAGATGAAATGTTTATCTGCATTGAGCGCAGCAAAAACGTCTTTGAATGAAGATCGTGGAAATACTCAAAAACAGATCGTTGCTGTCTGAGTAGGAGCGCGTTCATGAAGAACATTTAAAAAGTATTACTGTATGGGGTTCTTTTTTTTTTGACTGAGAAATGCTTAATAGTTTCATGCGAGCTTTGTAGTCAATATAAATAGTTATTATTAAAAAGTCTTTACATATCCTGCTTTTAATATTTCTGTACTAATCACAGATCTACTGCTGTTATACATGCGCAACTGTACTTGCTAAACCGATAAGATAAATTAATATATATAAGTAGCATATATTTTTTGTGAAATACTAATATAATAATGAGAATAAATTTTATTTTTACATATAAAATACAATTTTCCATTTAAATTTTATCGTAATTTCTGTATTAATTCGAAATCAGATTTTCCTCACAATTATTTATAGCGCATTCTTCAAATTTCGCTTGATCATCGCATTGGCATGAGAAAATCACATTTATAATAATTGCCATTAAGGATGCAGTCAAATCAATGGCTTTCGAAAAATGCTCGTTTATTACTTCTTTTGAAATTGAAACTCTCAGTTTGCTTGGATGTCCATCTGAGCTCGTAAAAAGACAAAGGAAATCCGCAATAAATTTACCACAAACAAAATTGCACAACCAGAGCCAGAGCCAGAGCTAGAGCCACAGCTAGAGCCACAACCCCAAACTTCCCCCCAAAAAAAAGCTGAATACACAGCTCGATATATAGATATAGATATGGAAGGTGGGCGTTACCACGCCCACAATGTTGACTAGAAATCAGTGATTTGTAAGTGTAGCCAAGTGATTTTTGTATAGCGATGATTGGAGTGGGCTCTGGGCTGGGATGAGCAAATAAAATAGAATAATGAAAATCATGCAAGGAGAAAGAAACGATATCAATATTGTCCTGCCCAGGGAGCGTATCTATGTATCTGTGTGTATGAGTGTATGTGTGTGTCTGTGTGTGTGTGTGTGTGCTAGCAACTTCCGCAAAACTGAAAACTAATTTGAACAAAGTACAACAAATAAAACTGACTACTGAATGTTTAATTTGAAAAGGGAAGAAAGCGAACAACAACAGCAACAATAATGTCTAACAACTAGAGAACAAAAACAGCGAAAATGAAAAAGAGAAATAATACACACACATACACACAGACACAGACACACTCATACACAATAGACATACATATGTACAAGTATACCAAATATCCCCCCCAATTGTGTTAAGGATGTTGCAAAAATGGCGCATTGGCTGGGAGCTAGAGCACAAGAGTGAATGAGAGAGTGAACAAGATGCCGAGTGACAGAGAGAGAGAGAGAGAGAGTGAGAGATAGAGAGTGGGAGTAGGTAGGTTGTGAGTTGGAGCAGGCAGAGTAGGCAGCGGAACGAACTGAAACGAGAACGAGAACGCCCGACATACGGTTAGAAAAACATTCGCACATAAAAATGCTAACATTTGAACGAGAGCGCATACTAGCACAGCACACACATACAGAGACACGCTCTGTGTGTGTGTGTGTGCGTGCGGCTGACATAATGAAACATTATTAAGAGCCACGACGTCAACGCAGCAAAAGGTATCTAAATTTGAGAAAATGTTGCCCGTCAGCCCTAGGGCTGCTCGGCAGAGGGGCTGTAGGTGGACGGAGGGTGCCATGAGTTTTGGCTTCTGCAGTCGCTGGCGTCGACGTCGCCTGCCAATTTGCGTCCGCGCCCGCGTTACACAATAGATGGAGAGGAAAACACAAATATCACATTTACAGCAAGCAGCACTCCACCATTTTATGTTATTACGTTGTCTCTGTATGCGTGTGTGTGTGTGTGTGTGTGTGTGTGCGAGAGTACGACGAGCTGCTGCTGCTGCTGCTGCTGCTGCTACTGCGGCTGCCCCTTGCCCAGCCTCTGTCTCCTGATTGGGGGGTGCACTTGGCCGTAGATTGGTTTACAATCTCAGTCATCCCCTGCTGAGAGCAGAGACGCAAGAGACTAGCTCCATCTCTGTCGCACATACAAACGGGGATGCTGATGCGCTGACGCTGACGCTGGCAGCGCAGCACGACGCGCCAGGATAACAGCAACGACAACGGCAACGGCAACGACGACGTCGACAGTAGAATCACAGTTATTCGAGATACGAAAACATAGCAGCGCCGACAAAAGCTCATGGAAGCGAGAGCGGCAGCGGTTTTGATAAATAAATGTTTGAGTTATGTAGAAAAACATTTCGGGCGAGAAGATTTTCGTTTTCGTTGCGATTCAGTTAACATTTGGCAAAAGGATTCCGCCTAAAACAGACAAGCCGACGGATGATGCAACAGACCGAAGACTCAAGCTCGTAAGATCTAAACAGTGTTACGCGTAGTTCTATAATTAAAACGGAAACGGTGAACGGTAAACGGTGACGGAATCGGAAATAACATTGCAAACTTGAAATTAGTGTTGAAAATATCCAAGAGAAATAATCTAGTGAAAAACAAAGCGAAAGAGAAGAAAGATAAAGATAAAGATAAAAGATAAAGCATAAAACATAAATCAGTTCCTGAGAAATAGTCAAACAAGTGTTACGTCCTCTTCATAAGTTAAGCATTTGATTAGCATATAGACAGATCCTTACGCTTAGAATAGTTAAGAGCTAAAGCCACAACAATAAGAACGATGCACACCAGCACAGATCCTATGCACGCACTGCACGACTGCTCTTCACAGTCACCGCCATTGCACAAGCCACAGCGCGGCGGCCTCACATCCTCTCGAGCCTCCATTGCCGCCGCTGCGGATGAAATGTCTATGATCTGCGATGACAGCGACTTTGAGTCAACGGCTGCCGGCGGCAGCAGCAGCGGAGGCGGTGATAACAACAATGGCAACGGCGGCAGCGGCGGTACAATTAACGGCAGCACCAGCAGCGGTGGCCCGCTGGTGAAGCCACCCTACTCCTACATAGCCCTGATCACCATGGCCATACTGCAGTCGCCACACAAGAAACTCACACTCAGTGGAATATGTGATTTCATAATGTCCCGGTAAGTGCAGTAGATAATGATCATTAATAGATAATGCAGTTGAGTTGAGTATGCTAATGGGAAGTGATAGAGTCAGCTTCTATTAGGAAATTGTGAAAATTTGCTTGAGTCATCTTTATCGTAAAGTATTTTATATTTAGTTGGCGATCCGACGGTGCGACCTCTCCACATTTAAATTTAGTTAACTATGAGTATTGCATTTATAAAATAAATGTTATTATATATTTATGCAGACATTCAAATATTTTAAAAATATTTATATATTTTATTTTGTTTTATTATAAGTTAAATATAAAAAATCAACATGAATTCAATAAACAAATCAAAATTCTTTTATGTATTTCTTTTATTACTGTTTGTAAATCATATATTTATTTCAAATTAAATTCAATTATATTGTTTTATTATTTTATTTTGCGTTGATTATATTTTTGTTAAGTTAACTTCATTATTTGGTATTTTATTTAACAAAAATATAATAGAAGCAAGGTCAAATATTATTATAAAATTTTTATTCAATTACATTTTTAAATTTAATTTGTTCTCATTTTAATTTATTTCAATTTTTATTTAATTTTTATATGTATAAGAATCCCAATTTGTATATAATTTTGTATATTATAATTTTTTTCTTGAAGATTTTTTAGTGAGATTCAACTAATAAATTTTTGGAATGGATGGACATCTGAAATATATTTATATATTTTTTTCTTTCTTAAAACTAGAACAGAGTATGATAATAACATTATTTTCCCGATAATATATTATATAAAATAATATCACATAATATTAAACAAACATTCGTTAGACAACAATTTATATTTTAAAGAGTTCGGGGTATTCTTTAGCGATATTTGCTTTGATTAATTATAGGATATTACTCTTTCCATAATAGATTGAGCATATCAACAAGCTGATATATTATCCTAAATACAACATTTGATAT
The DNA here is from genome assembly GCA_030914335.1 of Drosophila borborema. Taxonomy (NCBI): domain Eukaryota; kingdom Metazoa; phylum Arthropoda; class Insecta; order Diptera; family Drosophilidae; genus Drosophila; species Drosophila borborema. The sequence continues at coordinate 14,083,466 of JAUESP010000303.1, read as the reverse complement.
GCTTGCAGTTTTCCATATTATAAGGATAAATTTCCCGCTTGGCAAAACTCGATACGGCACAATCTTAGCCTGAACGATTGCTTTATAAAAGTACCGCGCGAGCCGGGCAATCCGGGCAAAGGCAATTTCTGGACCCTGGATCCACTGGCCGAGGACATGTTCGACAATGGCAGCTTCCTGCGCCGACGGAAGCGCTACAAGCGAGCGCCGGCCATGCAGCGCTTCTCGTTTCCGGCCGTCTTTGGCACCTTGTCACCGTTCTGGATACGGAAGCCGGTGCCGCTGGTGCCGGTGCACTTCAATGTGCCCAACTTTAATGGGAGTCGCGACTTTGATGTGATGCACACGCCCAGCGATGTGTTCGACACGGCGTTGCGTGTCGATAAGAAATTCAACTTCTTTGCCAATGCCGAGGCTTCGTTCTATCAGAACAACAGCGACAAGTTTGATCGCCTGTCGTTCATCAATCGCCGCGCGGATGTCGTCGATGCACTGCCTCACAGCAGCAGCACCGGCGCCAGCGTCGGCGGCGATGCTAGCAGAGCCAACAAGTACAAAAATCCATATGCATTCGATGTGTCCGCAGCGGCGGCCGGCCTAGGCACAGTCGACTATGGGGACCGAGCCAACAACTATACCGATCTCAATGTGTACAACGATGATGTGGATGCCGACGATACCTCGTGCGACAAGATCGACGTGGAGAGTGCCAATGAGCACGAGCAGGACTCGCACATATCGGACTCTGTCGATTCGGTCTGCACGAATCCAACTCGTTTGGAGGTGGCCTCAGAGGCCACCACACGTGACCCAGATCCCGAGCCGGAGCGCAACTCGCCCTATGCGCTGCTCTTCGAGCAGACCGAGGCATCCAATAGCTCGCTCGCGATAACGTCCAGCCCGAAGACGCCCGCCCGGTCACTCACCCGATCCAGTCTGCTCCACATTGACTCGGAGCCCGCGAACCTGAGATGTGCCAGGCAGACGATTGCCAAAGACTTTCGCATCGAGACGCTAATTGGACACGGGCACAGCGATGGGGCAGCCAGTGATTAGAGAGCCGAGATGGGATCTCGCTCTCTCTCTCTCTCTCTCTCTCTCCCTCGATCTCCCTCGCTCTGCCGCTCATTCTGGGCATATTTTAACACTTCTTCTGTACGTTGTAAACCTTAGCTGTAGTGAAACACGGACCCATTGATACATACCCATCCCCGACAGCACCCAGTGTAGCATCCATGCATCTCCCAGTTACCTTTTATGCCAAATGCACGAACATTTTAATGCGACCAAATAAACGCGCCAGTTGCGAGTCCACATCAATTGTATAAATTATATAGAGAACATGCACACACATGAAATAAATTAATATTTATGCCCGAATGTAAGGAGAATATATACATACATATATATATATAAAGAAATTACATATTTATAACATACTTTTAAACGATTGCATATGGTATATATGTATGTGTGTGTATATGCGTGCACATGTATGTGTTAGCTGTGCTCAACAACAGCTACTACACATACCTATGCACATCTGTCTACCCATCTATACATATGTACATGCATACATACATATATATGGTATGCCAATGCGCTCAGCACATACAAACACTATTGACTTTAGACGTAGCCACTAAGAGATTTGCTGATGTTATTGAAAATTTAATAAAAACCATAATTAGAGTTGATGCCGTTCTTGAATAGAGCAAACGTTAAAACGTAAGTCTAATTGAGCTGGTAAGTAAATGGAATTGATTATTAGAAATTGTAAATAAAATAATATTATAAATAATAAATATAATATATTTTGTTTTAATTTTTCTAATATTTTAAAATAATATTTCAATATAATTTATATATTATATTATCAAATTCTATATTGAAAAATGTGCAACTATATATTTATATAAGATTTTATTTTCTATTTAATTACTTTTGCTAAATTTTAATGTAATTTGTTTTTTTTTTTTTTTTTTTTTTTTTTTATACAGCTTCAAGAGGTTTTCTTAATTTTTTGTTTGCGCTTAAAAATTGATAAATATATTTGATTTCATTTAACCATAGTTAAATGAAATGTATTTGTTTTATTTGTTGCGAGCTATTTATAACTTAGTATAGTTTAGTATAGATCAACGAATAACTCTCGCTCAGTGCAACAGCCTTCGATTCTTTTCGTTTTAGTCGTCGGTTGAGCGCTTTGCTTTGCACTATTCGTGTGGCGCTCTTTTGACGAACATCGTTTAGGGAGCGAAACGATTGACGCTCACGCAATAAGGCTCAGTATTAGGTGAGCCATAGTTCAGGGTCTATGCAAACGGTCTTCAGTTACACACGCACACATTTACAAATCGTACGAACGTATGTATTTAGTGAAGAGAGCCCTCGCTTACATACCAATACATGCACAAAAGACGAAGTAAACTTCGTCAAACATTCGGGGAAAACCCAGAGCGAAATAAAAACCGAAAGCAAAATGTTTCTCTCCGATCGCCAAATCGTTGAAGAGCCGATGCAATCGGCTGAACTCTGAACTTTTTTTCCTAAAGTGTGAGTGAAATACGTTTATAGGTAGATATAACATTTATTTACATTATTAAGTTATATATTTATATTGAACAGTTTTAAAATATTTAAATAACTTCATGAAAGTTTCATAGAAAGGTTGTTCGCATAATTAGTCCTAATTGTGAAGAAACGATTAACTGCCAACTGTATGCCTTGACACTTGCAACAAGTTCAATGCAAACGCAGTTGTCCCTTTCTCTCTCGCGCTCTCTCTCTCTTTTCGATAGTCTGATAACTTTTTGTAAGCTGTCAAACCGGAGTTTTGACTGTCAAAAAGATTGGCGCATGCGCCGTTTCACATTTCATTCAGCTGTTTGTGACGCGTTGAGTATGCGACGCGTCGGTGGAGGAAAGCTTTGCGGCTCTTGGGAAAAGCTCTGCGCGGACAGTGCTCTGAAGTATTCGCAGCGTGGTATTCCAGTGTTAAAACATTAAAAGCTAGGCTGGAAAAAGGACAACAGTTAAATAGAAGATACCAACACTATTGGTATTCAGCGGTACGGAGCTGCAAACTCCATTTGGCATAATTCCCCACACACACGAACACACACACACGCTCGCACACTCTCAGTCATACACACACACAGGCGCAAACACAGCAAAAAGTCGATTTTTCACCAACATCAAGTTGTATATGTGCAAAACTTTCGAATCGCAGGATATATTCAATGCGAACGTGATTTAATTTAACGAAGACAGAAAAAACTGCCATAAATAAATATAGAAATATATAAGTGAAAAACTCTACAAAATGTGTGTGATATAGATGCGAAAAGCATTTAGTTTTTCATACCAAAATGCTGAGCTCATCATAGAGCGTAGAAAAGTTCTGCCAGCAGCAGCAGCAGCAGCAGTAGCAGGAGCGAAAGGAGCCTTTGCCTCCCCTCACCCTTCAACCAAACTGCCCTCATACCGAGTGTAGGCCTGTTGTTTGTGATGTTATGTTTATGGTAATGAGAAAGGTGATAATTTGTGTGACTAAACGCCTTAAAGGCTGTTGAGCAATGCGTAGCGGCCGGAGGCAGACGACAACAGCCTTACCCTAAGCCAGAGCCGAAATTCAAATTCAAATTGCAATTGCGACCGTAGGCTAAGAGAGCCAAGATTGCCAATTGCCAATTGCCAATTTCCAATTGCCAATTGCCAAATAGCTAAGAGCTAAGAGCCAAGAGCATTTTGCGTCCAGGTTAAGATAACATTAAGCACAAGCTACGGCTGCACAACGACAACAACAACGACGCGGACGACGACCAGTACCAGGTCGACGACTAGAAAGCGCACATGGCGAGCTGGAGCTGGAGCATCTTGTGCGCAACGCTGTTGGCCGGCCTCACGTTACTCACGGGTAAGTCCAGACAGACAGGCAGACAAAGCGGGGGAGAGAGAGAGAGAGAGTGGGAGAGAGTCAGTAGCAGGTAGCTCATTCTAATCCTAATCATATATATATGTATATATTTAGTGACCCATACGGTGCGCATTACCAATCTCCGTGTGCCGCACACTTACACACTCGAACGTGATAATGAGCCCGATCCTTTGGTATTGGACTGCGAGTACGAGATGGGGCCAAGGGAGAAGGGCTTTGTGCTCAAGTGGCTGTTCAATAATCACTCCATCTATCAATGGATACCATCCGTAAAGGGTTTTGCCATGGTGAGTCATAGTCACCCCATTTCAACTCGAAGGGGGCAAAAACAAAAACAAAACAAAAAAAACAACAAAAATTAATTAACATAAAATTTGCTTTCTTCTTGTTCTTCTCACATTTGTTGACTCTTGTAGGGCTTCATGAAGGCAAAGATAGACACCAAAATATTCACCATGGAGGGCAGTCCCGGTGTTATATCGATAAAGAATCCCGACTGGAACATGACGGGGGAATACACCTGTGCCGTGCAAACCTTTGAGTCCACGGATAAGCGAAGTGCCCGCTTACAAATAATCGGTATGTGAATGTGAATGAGAATGTGAATGTGAATGTGAATACGAATGTGAATGTGGATGGGTTTGCAATTTACATATATGTATATAAAGCTATTGTTTTCTTCTTTTTTTATTCCAATACTCTATGAAGCGTAGAGGTTATATAGGTGTGAGCATCAGTATGAACATATTTGTTGATTAGGTATAGATCACATATCTTTCGAGTTCTTATTATGATTTTGAATTAGGAGTAGTTGATTAAATTGATTCAATGATTTAGTCATTCAAGCAGGTCGTATAGGAAATTTTAATAAAAATTTTAATAAAAGTGTGCTGATAAGACATGTAAAGAATTCGTGATTTTTAGTAATAAATAAATTATACATATACATATGTATGGTATCTAGGATAATTATGAATCAAGGAATTATCTTTGTATTGTTAGTAAGATTTTCCATTAATCTAAAATCTTGCGTTATTATACAGTTTCCTTAGTTTCTTTACTTTCTATAAGAATTAATAAGTTATATTATTTATAAATATATATAAAGAAAATATTAATACTTCTTTTTGTACATAAATCAAATGTAAAAAGCTTTCAAATTTCATTTTATTTTCAAAGGTTTTTTTTCAAGAAACTTTAGGTTGCAACATATGCAGCTTAAACTAATAAATATATATCTAAAATTTAATTTTATAATTTTTATAAATTCTTATAACATTCAAATACTTTTTAAATCAAAATTTGAAATATCAGAATTTATTTTCAAATTGAATACATTTTACCTTTTCATAGAGTATAACATAAGTCGGCTATATTGATGTCTATTTTATTCACCTGTTTATGGCGTGAACTTGTTTGCATAGGTGTTGGCTAGGTGTGCTGCCCTCATGTGGGTGTGTGACTGTGTGTGTGTTTGTGGCACGTGCGACTCATATTTGCATGCGTGTCATGTGGCAGTCGCTGCGGTTATAAAGCGCCCAGCCACCAGCCAAGCGCCGCCTCTTGTTTTTGTTTGTTTTTTTTTTTTTTTTTTTTATATCAAAAGTTTTGTTGTTGTTGTCGAGTTTTTTATGCTTTTTTGTTTAGTTTGACACTTGATTAATTCTCACGGATTTTTTGTTCGCTACATGTCCTGTGACCAATCTACCCACGCCCCTTTGAACACCAACTCGATTGGCAAACAGTTCCTGAGTCGGATTTCATGCTGGAGGCACGCATGGGTGGCGAGCAGACAGATGTGGACATAATGTGTGCGGTGCAGAATGTTTTCCCACAGCCGGTGCTATCTGTCATGTAAGTAAAGATCAGCATTTGTCAAAGATATACAATATCTATAGACTCTCACTCTCTCTCCCTTTCACTCCTCTCATTTAGTTTTGATACACATATACTGGACTCGGTGCTGACGCAATTGGATCAGAATCCCAGTGGTCTGTACAGCATGACAGTGCGAACGCGCATTCCTAGAGATCAACTCGAATCACCCACACCGATCACATGTGCGTTTTTCCTGCTCGGCACTAACTATACCAAGCGCAGGGAGACTATTTTCTATGGTAAGTAGAGGTAAGCTGGCAGGCAGGCGGGCTCAACACGTTCGCTCAAGCAATTCTTAATCGAATCCCTCTATTTTTTCACTCTTTTTTGGATGTCAATTGCCAAGCAGATAAAGCCACAAATATACAACGTAAATGGACAACAGTCGCCGTAGTTATGTCGATCGCATCTTTAGCTTTAAGCAGTTAGTTTGGTAGTGTTTTTTGTAGGCTATGTACGTATTTGTTTTTATGTTCGTATAGAATGTTTAAAAGAAAACTTTCATTTTTAAATAGAATTTTAAAACGATAAACGTAATTTTTTGCGGTATTTTTAAAAAAGCGCTTATTTTGTAAATGCATGTAAATGTAAGGTAAACGAATGATATACACACACACACACACAAACAACTATACACACATAAACATACATTCAAAACTAAGAAAGAAAACCAACAAAAAAAAAAAAAAAAAAAGAAAAGAAAAAGAAGATATAAATAAAACATTCAACAGAACAAACACATAAAACAAGCAGAAAAAAACAAACAAGAACAACAAAAACTAAAACAAATTATTGTATTCATATATTTACCATAAAAATTTAAAAAAATATATATAAATAGTTATGTATGATGTATAGGTCTAATTGAGTACAGAAACGCTAATAAAAAAACGAAAAAATAAAAAGTGCATTAAATTAAATGTGTTGTCAAATGATTCTTCATAAATAATAATTTTTATACTTCACTTGAAATAAATATTCATTCAAATATAACGCATTTGGTATTTTTGTGGTATTTTTGGCATTTTTAGCTCATGGCGCCATATACTGCAGCCCTGCATCATATTTGCTGTGTGTAGTTTCTGCAGCCCTGTCGCGCATGTACGTACGAGCAATTCCAGTGCGCCTTCCCGTGCGCCTATGAGTATGCAGTGAAAATGACAGCACTGGCAGCAGCAGAGAAATCAACATCATTGTGAACTGAAATAGCAAAAAGTTGACGCCATAGGCCAGACGCTAGGCAGAGCCAAGGTTTCTGCTCCCTTGGCCCATTGATTGGATAATCCGCGAGCCATATTAGCAACACTTTAGCTGCCACAAAAGAGAAATAACAATTTGTACACAGCATGTCCTAGTATTAGCAACTGGAAACGTGGACGTCCCTCAACTAAACTGTTGGCAGAGCAACAGCAGCAACAGTAACAGCAGCAGCAGCAGCAATAGCAGGAGGAGCAGCTAATGCGGCAGCATGGCGTCCGCCGACGGCGACACTATTAACACCATTGACCTGGACAGCTCCTCAACATCGCAGGCTAAACTAGGGGAGCCAAGCAATGGTAATTTACTAAAAAAAAAAAAAACAAACATTTGCAATAAACAAAAGCATACAAAAGCCATTGCAAAAAAAAAGACGAATTCGCTACGAGCGCAGACAAAAAATCAATGAATGGCAAATGGAAGTGTGGCCGTGGCGCATGTGTCTCAAAACTAGATGGGGGAAGGCAGAGGCAACGGCTGAGGGAGATGTGTGAGGGAGGGGGAGGACGCCCCCGATTTGACTGACTGGCTGACTGCTCGACTGCACGACTGCTTCACTTCACTAACTAGATGAGATACTTGTCTGAGCAAATGCCAACACATTTCCAATTGATATTTATATATATGCACATATACATCAAGTATGACCGACATATCAAAATCAAATGAAAACAAAAGAAACTTTCAAACGGCCAACAACCTGTCAACTATTTATGGATACGTAGCGTGTGGGTGTGTGTGTGTGTGTGCGTGAGAGTGTGCGTGTGTGTGCGTAAATGTACCTAACCCAAGTTCAAGCTCAAGTTGATTCATTTCCCACTTGACTCATTCGCTATTCATGCCCAGCACATTATAAATTTTATATGAATGCAGCACGTTAAGTAGCCAACTAATAATATACTTTCCCAACTTTTAGTTTCCACCGACCATGTGGGTAACTCATCGCCGGACGTAAGTTGACATTTATATATAGCATTCAGATAGAATATTCTATGTATTACATTCTCAGCTGGGCAATCGGCTGCCGCGCTCGGCCAACAAAGCGGACAAGGAGCGAAAGATTGGACACAGGCGCGTCGGCGAGGGCGGCGAGATTACCTACAAGAAGATACAGACGTCGCAAATTATGGGCTCCATACAGCTGGGCATACAGCATACCGTAAGAGATCCAAGAAAACTTTAAATATATTAACTAATTTATATATATTCGTTAGGTCGGCAGCCTGGCATCGAAGCCAAAACGTGATTTACTTATGATGGACTTCTGGGAAATTGAGAGTATTACGTTTCCGCCAGAGGGTTCTAGCCTTACACCTGCCCACCATTATAGTGAATTCAGATATAAGATCTATGCACCCATAGCATTTCGTTACTTTCGTGATCTGTTTGGCATACAGCCCGATGATTTTATGGTGCGTATTCGAACCAGATTTAATAATTCCTATAAAAACTTTCGCTTTCCAGATGTCCATGTGTACTTCGCCTTTACGCGAACTATCGAATCCAGGTGCTTCCGGCTCTATATTCTATTTAACGGACGATGATGAGTTCATTATCAAAACGGTGCAACACAAAGAGGGTGAATTTTTACAAAAACTACTGCCTGGGTAAGCGAAAGACCTCCATGGAAGGGAGAAGAGAGAGAGAGATTGAGAGATCTCTTGCTAATGCCTTCATTCCCTTTAGTTACTATATGAATCTCAATCAAAATCCGCGCACTCTATTGCCGAAATTCTTCGGCCTCTACTGCCTGCAAACGAGCAATGCCAAAAACATTCGCCTGGTGGTGATGAATAATCTGCTGCCTTCGTCGGTGCGAATGCATCTGAAATATGATCTCAAGGGCTCGACGTTCAAGCGCAAGGCATCGAAGGCGGAACGGGCCAAGAAATCGCCCACATACAAGGATCTCGACTTTATGGAGCAGCATCCGAATGGTATTTTCCTGGAGGCGGAAACCTATTCGGCTCTGATCAAGACCATTCAACGGGATTGCACAGTGCTGGAATCGTTCAAGATAATGGACTACTCGCTGCTGCTGGGCGTGCACAACTTGGATGTGGCGCTCAAGGAGAAGCTGAGCGAGCATCGCAAGCCGCTGAGAGCACCACTGGCCGAGGACTCCGATGTCGATGAGCCGCTGGAAGCTGCCGAGCCAGGCGATGGCAAGGATCGTGATGCGGCCACGGGCATCAGCAGAAATAAGTGAGTATCCAAAGAACGGATGGAGACGCTGTGGCGAGGCCAATGATTAAATGCTAATACAGTGTGGCATACAGATCGGTGAATCGACAGCGTCTAGTGGCCCATTCCACGGCCATGGAGAGCATTCAAGCGGAGAGCGAGCCCATTGACGATGAGGAGGATGTGCCGTAAGTGAAATTGTCAATAAAGAATTTTTGATTATATCTGATTAATATATTAATCTATTCCCTAACAGACCTGGTGGCATTCCCGCACGCAGCGAGAAGGGCGAGCGCCTGTTGCTCTATATTGGCATCATCGATATACTGCAATCGTATAGGCTAAAGAAGAAGCTGGAGCACACATTCAAAAGCATTATACACGACGGAGTAAGTGCCCGGATTGGATGAGTGCATCAAATACTATATTCTTGTGTTGTTGCAGGAGACCGTTTCGGTTTGTCGTCCCTCGTTCTATGCTCAAAGATTTCAAAACTTTATGGCCAAGACCGTATTCCGCAAGATACCATCGCGTAAGTCTGTAGCTGGCTGCCGCAACTGGGCTAAGTACACGTACTATAAGGCATTTTTGTGCGATTGGCAAATTGAAACAACTTGAACATGTCCGTGTTGACATTTGACATTTGACCTTTGATCTTTTTGCGTAGCTGTCACACAAATACACAATCACACTCACACACAAACACATACACATATATATATCTATGTAGGTATATCTGCATAATTGATATACCTATTTGAACACACATTGTAAAACGCTAATTCAGTTTTGATTCAGTTCTTCTTTTTTGTGCAGCAAAAATGCAATATGGTACACACACTTTGCCCTCGAGTGCAGCTAGTCGAGTTAACGAATTAATGAATTAATTAACTTGTTAACGTAATTGATGAAATTTTAGAATTTATGTGTATTTTTCATTCTGAAATTGTTCTGCTTTCCTGTTTGTTTTTTTTTTTTTGTTTTTCGATTACTTTCTTTGATGCATTTCTTCCTCACTTGTACGCATATAGTGGATCTCCCAGAGATCAAAGGAAATCACAGAAAATTTCGTACCTTGGTAACCAGTTATATAGGTAAAGAAACAACAATAATCACAAATTCTAACTTAATTTGATTGCTAAGTAACTGATATATATTTACATATATATATATATTTATATATATATATTTATTGAGTTCTTTGATTTTATTTTACATATATTTAATGCACTTGGTTGGTTGATGAAACCGGACGCAAAGCATGCCTCTCGATCACACGTTAGTGCTCATCTCTCTCTAACCCACATATCCAACTAATCCAAATGCAATATTAATAATGAGCTTGAAGCTTCAAGTGCAGCGCATACTCAATCTCACCTTAATCAAGCTCTGCTCGCTCTTTGAACTAATTCAAGATCTTTGTGAAATTTTACAGCTCTAAAGCATTCGCCGTCGAAGAGAAAAAGCCTCTCCAAGGCCATACAGCGCTCCATAGACAGCGACAATGAGCCCACGCGAGGTGAGTAAATATATATAAACTCTGTTATATCTCATGCCTAATCCTATACTCCTTTATACATTTCAGCTGTGCACGCATCGCACTCCCACAGCAGCGGCAAAATTCATCAGCCATCCAAGCCGTCTATCTCAGAGTCGACGTCTGCAGTGGCAGCAGCTGGTGACAGAGATCGTGACCGAGATCGAGATAAAGATCGCGATAGAGATCGTGAGAGTGGACGTCACTCGAGTGCAGCTGGCCAGAGCTCCAACTCTGGTAATGTGCCGCCGCCCGTGAGGCAGCGCGCGTCCACCTCGTCGACGGGCGGCGCTGCGGCTGGCAGCAATTTGAAGGCGCGTGTTCCTCCGCCAGTGCCGCCACGTGGCTCGCCACGTCGCAAGGATGCGCAGGACAGTCGAGCGCACTCGATCACGCCAGGTACAGCAACATTCGATATCAATTCACCCACAGACACAGGCACAGCTCAAGCTCCAGTTAACGCTAGCAACACGCTGCAATTGCCCAGCGAGGCGAATCCGCGCTTCGGGGAGCGTCGCTCGCCCAGCAACGTGCAGGATTGGCTGGAGCTGCACGATCTCTTCGATGTAGCGGACAATTTGAGTCCAGCGTCCATGCCCTGCCCACTGCAACGAAATCGCTCGACGCGTCGTCGGGAGTCGTTGCAGTCGGCCTACTCCACGGCGCGCTCGGAGAGCAGCCAACGACGGCAGCAGCAGCAGCAGACGCGCCTGCTCAGCCACGTGGACATCTTTCAGCGCCAGAACAGCTTTATGGCGCGCAGCGAACGCTCCTCGGTGGGCTCGATCGTGCGCAACTTCCCGCCCATACGCGCCGAGAGCTATCGCACCGCCCATACCACGGTGAGCGCCAGCACCGAATGCTCGCCCAGACGGAGCAAACAGCAGCTGCAGCGCCAGCACAAGCGTCAGCGGTATCTGCACTATGTGGATCTGGCTCTGGGCGGCGACGACAATTGCGAGTCGCAGGAGGAGAATCTGCTGCAGTCGGTGAGCACATTTCTGGAGGTGAAGCGTGAGTTCGAGGGCTCCAATCGACGTCCGAGAAACTTGCCTGTGCTCCAAGTGGCACCGGATGAAGCCGATCATGATGTGCAGTTGTCTGTGCCCGCAGCACCGCCAAAGCGTCCCAAGCGCAAACGACGTGCTCCCAAGGCAGCACCCTCCACCATCCCAGAGAGCACGGACACTCAGTCCAATGGCGCCACGTTCCGCGATTCGCTTGACTTCAGACGCAACAGTTGTGCCTAGACTGCAGCATGCTTACATTTCGCCTTGCGCCTCATCCCCGCCCATCCACTATACTATTTCTCTTTGCTCTCAATTTGTCTCTACTTTGTCGCTCTCATTGCATTTCTGTTCTCATTGTATTGCTAGGCACAACTCCATCATGCAGTTCAACACCTCCCCCTGCCTTTGACGACATCTCCGAGGACAGCTCGAACAAGAACAGCACCTCCTCGATGGGGCGCAGGTCACATCATCATCATCACCATCACCACCAGCAACAGCAACAGCAGCAGACACAACAGCAACATCAACAGCAGCAGCAGCAGCAGCAACATTCCTATTATCAGCAACAGTCACAGTATTTGGATCGCAAGATGAACATTGGACCGGCATATCGAGGCTCCTACAAGGAGGACATCGTTAGGTTTGGCTGGCATATAATCCTATGAATGGATTCACAATTGATAGTCTTCTCTCATTGCATTGCAGCGTCTCCGAGGTGCATCTGGACACATTGCTGGCGGTGGACACGTCATCGAGTAGTCACTATGGTTCACGCGGTGGCCTGGCCTGGACGCCGCCGGCTTCAGGTGAGGGCTCAACACCCACTTGGACAGAGGGCACACCCAGTTTTACGGACTCCAGTTCGAGTGGTGATCTCGGTAATTGGCACTTGACTTGATTTCTTACTGCAATTATCGCCTTTTCTGTTCCGTTGGTTTATCTATCTTTATATATACTCATTCATTCGCTTACAATCGTAGACAACTTCTCGCCCATAAACTCATCCAAACTCGATCGACACAAGCCGACAGTGGAGGATGCCATCAACTCGCTGTCATCGGGAATGGTAAATATGCGTGGCGATGGTGTCAATTTATAGATTCGCTTCGATCCTGAGTCAAAATACAATCCCAAGCCAAGACAGCAAACACCAAAGACTTGATCGACAAAAACAAAAAATCCATTCAAACTGCACACACACACCAACACGCACAGCCACACCTTTACCCACACCCACACCCACCCACACACATACACTTATATATACTATAAATTGCATATATATTACGTATATTTTAGATCAACTAACATAACATGTGATTGGGGACAGCAACAACAACAACAACTACTACTTCTCGTATACATGGTGCAAACAGAATTGGAATCAAGTTATAAAGGAAATGCTTGAGTGTTCAGGTGCATGGGTGTTATATATGCATATACATATATATTACTCGTATATATTATACTGTTATATACTCTCATACATATGTACATATTTGTGTGTGTGTGCACTTGTATAGCTAGGATATAATCAAAAGGCGCCCTCTCGTAGAACTCCATCGATAGAAGTGACAGCAATATCTACATGCATTCGTATACACAGGATACCAGCAACAGATATCGTTCAAGAAATATATATCTCTATATATATATATATTCTATATATACACAATAAATTTATCAAGTAAACAATAATTGATATTATATATATACAAACATCAAAACAAATACATAAGATCAAAGTTGACAGCAAAAAAAGAAAAAGAAATATATATATATATATATACATATATAAATACAAAATCAAATGCAATTACGATTCCCGTTCCTTAATCCGCGTTCCATATATAAGCTGATATTTGATGATATGAATGCATAATATCGAATTATACAATACCTTAAAATTAAAGTTACAAATTTAAAACAAAAATTATAGTTATACTTAAAAAAAAAGTTTTTGCGATACTTTCGAATCTCCGATATATCCACGATACGTATTATGTACTTATGTATAATCAGCAATCGCGATATTACAATATTGTTGTAAAATATATTAAAATTGATGAGCGGAACAGAGAAAACAAAAAGCAAAAGAAATTCTATGCATATTATTCATTTGTATTTATTATATGGTAATTAATTGTAAACATGATTAGGTTTAAAAGGACGCGCAAGACACCATACGGACACGGACGACACAGACAACAGACAGACTGGACTCTCACGGATCGGCTAGGGATAGGACTTGTACTCCAAAAGCAAATACGAATGAATTGATTATTTATTAATTAGTTGAATGTTATTTAACTTATATGCATTATTCTAAAGATTACTGAAATCCAATTGTAATTACATACAATAAATTAAATTGCAAGGTTGAAAATCCGGCTCCCATCTTTCTCTCCCTCTCTTTTTTCTCATTTGGAAATGCACACCATTTGCTAACAGTTTTAATATACTTAGATAACGGGATACATTTTTGTTTTGGGGCTAGTACAGCTTTTGCAGATCTTTTAGGGATTGATTTAAGAACTGATTGGTCCAGTCGTTCTCGGGATTATCTAGATGATTGTCGAAATCAATTACATCTCGCATGGCTCCGCGCTTCAACAGCAGCGACACTCCCTCCAGCGTTTGCGACGTGTTCACCAGCGAGTAATTGGCCTTTGACCAGCGGTTAGAGTCACTCGCATAGCCGTACACCTGCAGCGCAGGTCGTTTGTGCTCCAGTGAGACGAGCTTATTGTCGACAATGGCAAAGCAGGCGTTCTTAAAGTTCTCCTGTATCTTGTCAGCAATTTTGGCAGCTGGCGCCTTCTCGATTTGATTGTCGTAGAAGTTCTCCGGCGCAGCATAGTAGCCGGCAATTACTAGGCCCTCACTATCGGCGTAAGCATCAATCTGTAAGCGCAACAATTTGAGATCAAGACACCATTTAATCGTTTGCAAACTCACCTGCATTAGGGCTATTTCTGCCATAGGAGTAACGCCCAGGCACTGATGGAAAAGTGGGATTGCATCTGTGATTTGGACAACAGAGCCTTTTGACTTCTTATCGGCCAGCAGTAGACCGTTCACAGCCAGGTGTGGGTATTTGGCCGCATGAAAAATAATTTTTGTATATGCGGTCTCAGAAAACTCATATTCACACATTTTAACTTATTATTTTAGTAAATTTTCCTAGCCGAAATGTTGACTTGTAAGTTTTTACAATCAATTAACTTTGTGTATGACCGAAATTGGCAAATACGAAAATACTTCAGAAGTATTTTCTAAAAAAAAAATACCAAAATATGTCTAACTACAGTATGTGCACGAGTTTGAAGATAATAGCTGGTTTAGTTTATTATAAATATTTACTTCGGATTTATTGAACTACAATTGGAATTCTCCCTAAATAACTAATTTTATATATATTTATTAATTAGTCTTTCCTAAAATGCATATTTTAAATCAGTGCCCGTACTGAATCAATAACATAATTATTCATGACGTTTTATAACAGTGTAGTTACTGTTAATGTTAATTACAGCATACGTGTTGTTTACCTGACAAGCTGAATTGACAGAACACCTGTTTCGATCAAAATAAAAACGAATAACGTTGGAATTGACTTATTCATTATACTATTTCGTTTATATGAATGAATAAGAATACATAAAAAATATGTATAACATTTTATTACTTAACTGCTCGTCTGCGTCCCGATCTCTAATGGTTTTCTGTTTCAAAGTGTTTACGTTTATAATATTGTAACTAAAATATATGTAATTATATGTATATGCAGTGTACGCCCATCTGAAGCCAATCTGGAAAAATACTACTGGTTGTCATTTAAAATGGCCTTGATATCATCAGCATCCAGAGTTTCATATTTTAACAGCGCTTCTGCAAGCGCTTTATGTTCCTTCGCATGCTTCTTCAGAATAGCCTTCGCACGCTCATAGCTATCACTTAGAATTCGCTTGATCTCGGCATCTACGGCTTCAACAGTATTTGGTCCGAGGGTGTCGCCGGTGCCCAAGCCTTTGGGCGACTCAATTGTCCGGAGACCCACCTTTTCCGACATACCCCAATCCTTAACCATATGCGTGGCGATCGATGTTGCCTGCTTCAGATCACTGCTTGCGCCTGAAGTTATTTTTTCTGCACCAAATATTATCTCCTCGGCGGCACGACCGCCCATCATTGTGTCCATCATTGCCAGCAGTTGCGCCTTTGTCACATGATACCGCTCCTTCTCCGGTATGTAAGCGGTGTGTCCCAGAGAAGGGCCGCGCGGCATAATTGTCACCTTATGCAGTGGATGTGACTCCTTTGTATAAAAGGCCACAATTGCATGTCCTCCCTCATGATAGGCGGTTATGGTATTTGCCTCCTCATCCGGCAGGCGCGCTTTACGCTCTGGACCCATTAGTACTTTGTCTCTTGCAGTTTCTAAATGTTTCATATTTACAGTCTCAGCTCCGTCAATGGCAGCTCTGGAAATGATTAAAATTAGATATTAATCCATAACATTATAAAAAGACCTACCTCAGAGCTGCCTGATTTATCATATTCTCCAAATCAGCACCCGTAAATCCCGAGGTGCCACGAGCCAGCATATCTAGGTCTACGTCATCGTGCAGTATCTTTTCCAAGTACAATGAAAGAATTTCTTTGCGGCCCGTGAAATCGGGCGTAGATACTACAACTTCAACATCAAAACGACCTGGACGCAACAATGCTTGATCCAAATCATCCCGACGATTCGTCGCACCTAGTACAATGACACCAGCATTTTGATGGAAGCCATCCATTTCGGAGAGCAGTTGATTTATGGTCTGATTCGCGTACGGATGGAGAACAGAATTTGTGCGCTTTGCGCCAACCGAATCAATTTCATCGATGAAAATGACGCAGGGAGCGCGAGCCTTAGCAGCCTCTGTTCATGATACGAGCAAAGAAGAGAATCATCAATTATTATTATTATTTAGTGAACAATCTCGAGTACTTACTAAATAGATCGCGTACACGTCTGGCGCCCTGGCCAACCAGGACTTCATCAAACTCTGGACCGGCGGCGTGGAAGAATGGAACATTTGCCTCACCGGCAACAGCGCGGGCAAGCAAAGTCTTTCCGGTGCCAGGCGGGCCAACGAGGAGCACACCCTTCGGTAGTTTACCACCTAAATTTGAGAACTTGTCGGGATTCTTGAGAAATTCTACCACCTCTTTAAGCTCTTGTTTCGCCTCATCACAGCCTTTGACATCATCGAATGTGACGTGAATTTCCTCTGGGTCAACCTCAACTTGATTGCCAAGTTGTATGCTGCTAAAAGACATGATATTAGAATTATTTTATACAGAGAACAAGAGATCACTCTCTCTCTCTCCAATCTGGAATACTCACCGGAATACAGATCCATTTGATGAGGTAAAGAAACTCATAAAGATTCCAATGAAAACGACGATAACAATGAGTGTCTGGAAAATCTGTGTGACAATTATTGAGCATTATTCACAACACCAAGGAGCGGATGGTGGACAACAACACAATACAAGACCAGAAAGCACTCATTGACGGAATGTAATATAGAGCTATAGTTAATACTCAGAGATCTGCTTGAGTTGTTTCCCCTCTCAGAGATGCTTTCGGCACAACAGAGGTCATGACAAAAGGAGAGGCTAGCAATGGGCTAATGGTGTATTGGAACCTACCTTCAGGTACTTCATTGTTTTTCCCGACTTTTGAGAATCTTCCGCGTTCGATGCCGCCAAATATCCTTCAGCAAAAGCAATTTTTATATTCTCCTGCAAACAAGAAGAATTATTCACAAGAAAGGCATTGATAAACGTAGTGCATACCGCATTGTGTACATTTCCCTGCCCTTCAGATTTGGCAAGCAATTTCTTAAGCTTCTCGGCCTGAATGTTCAGTTCGCTATCAGTTTTCTGTGGCGTTCCTTGCAGCGCTGACTTCAGTCTGGTTGTCATTGTGGGATTACGTTTCTGCTCCGCCTCAATGGAACGATCTGTCTTGAATCCGCGAAACTGTCGCCTGCAGAAACGATGCAAAATTATGAAATCATTCTGCTCCAGCAATTAACAACCGACAATTATACTTACAACTGATGATGATTCAGTAACATGGGGCTTAATAGACCTCTCAACAACGTTGATTGTATATCGCTGCAAATGGGAGTTTCATTTAGTCAGTGAATGAATGAGATTCGATTCGGTTTATACTCACACAAGCTCAGCATTTTTCTTTGAGTCCAGTGACACTTTGAACTTGTAATTAGTTTGTTGCCTGGAGCCAGAAGCAGGTGTTTGTATCGCTGGCTCCTCCAGTGTGACATGGACATTCCGCATCGAGGGCAACATGCTGGTGACTCTGATCAGAGCATTGTTGACTAGCTCCTTGTCCAGTATACCATTCAGTCGCGCTGCCTTCTCCACAATGTTGTGTAAGCTAGTGCCCGATTTGATGAGCAGGTTCTTGAAATCCAACACGAGGTCGTAACTTCTACCTTGGGCCGGTGTACTTTTGTTGTTGTTGATGCTGGAGCTGGAGGACCTTGATTTGTCGGCAAAGAAACGTGGAACACCGCCATTTGTTTGCAGTTTTGTTCGCTTCACTGTGTAATAGTGCGGTTTTCGACTAAAATTACCCAGATAAAGGTAGGGCTGACATTGAATAAAAACCAAAAAAAAAAGTCAGTGGTTGTGGGAATGGAAGCAATGGAGAATCGGGATCGTAGTTGGCCTACACTTACCACTGAGTGTGTGTTGGCAGAAAACATTCTCAGAATATACAAAAATTTTATTAATTACAATAACAGGCTTAGATCGGGCGAGCGGACGACAAAAACTTTTGACAGGCGAAAATGTCATAATCTTGTTGCGTCCGTGTTGCATCCCTGTTTGTTTTGTGGTAGCCCTCGAATTTGATAGCCCGCCTAGACAATATTCAAAATGCTGCAATTTTGGATGTGTTTTTATCGCTAAACAATTTTGATTATAATCTCTTGGAGTGCTTTCGTTGCAAATTGTTAAAGCCAAAATGTTTTTATGTAAAACCAATTAAATGTGATTTAATCGAAGAAAGTAATTTGGTCACACTGTCAACCGATATTTTGAGAATTTCTGCATTAGAACTGACAAAATTTACTTTATAAATAAGAAAATACTTATGATGTAGATTTATAGTATTTTCTTCACAGCACGTTTCATTGCTTATTTATGAAATGTGCATATTGTTGGGAATACTTATTATCGATCACCCTGTTATCGAAACAGGCTTAAATTATTTGAAAACAGAGTCGTCCATTGTATCAATATGCGCATGGGGGAATAATATTATTATTGGCTGTATGCGAAATTAAAACAAACCCCAATATTGGCATCTATGGAAATTACAACGTAATTTTTCTTGCCACGACACTAGCACAAAGTTCAGAATTTGTATTTAGAACTGTCTTTTAAAATATTACATACTTTTACGAACTACCAAAATGCATAAATAAAGAAAGCTGAAAATGATACTTTTAAATAAAAGTATCTTTTAGGCAAAACCAGTGTACTCTCTTGAAACGGTTATGAAGTTCACACGAAATACTCGTCAGATGGCGTCAGTTGTTTGGGTTACAAAGCTATCGAATTTTTGAATTTTCATCGATATAATTAACAGTGTGTTAACAGTCTAGAGCTGCAACGGAAGATCTCGGGAATATTTAACTTCGACAGCCCAGCGATCAGTCGAGTTTGAACTTCAACAGGTGTTAAAACGAATTCGTTACGAGAGAAGCGGTATTTCTACTGCACACGAGAAATCGGTAACATAAGGAGCAACTGCTTCGCTTAACTAATAACAACTCAAAGTAAAAAATATATAAATTAGCCTTATACTCAACTTGTTGAGAATGTGACAAATAATTCAAATTCTAATAAATAATCTGAAAATATTCTAAACTCATACATGCATACGTAGTAATCTGCAGTGCTAGACAAAACCTTCAGATAAAGTTTGTGTTTGTTTTCGTTTTTTGGATAACGTTTGTGTGTTTATTTTAGAGATCATATCAAAGTTTGGATTACTTCGCTTCATTCGAGAGCAACGTATTTTACGCAGCCAACAAAAGCACGGTAAGTGTAATATATATCCATGTATCTAAGTATTCATCAGCCCGACCACGATGCAAAATTGTTGGTTGCAAGTGCAGTTCAAGCCAGAGGCAGAGCCAGATACTGAGCCAGTGCTAGTAGTAGACATTGAATTGAATGAGGGATGGGATTTCGTCATTTGCTGGCAGGCATACAGAGCACAAGTGCGAGAGCAACAACATGCGAACTAAGATCAAACAGCAAGAGTTTACTCGCTCTATCGCACGTGTTATTCCAAGTACGACGAGTCGCTCATGCACGAGTACGTGAGCGCGCAAGTATGCAAGCGTGTGTGTGTGCATGAGCGAGCGTGCGTATGTGTGAGCAACTGAGTGTGCGTGTGTGAGTTGATAGTTGTTTGTCGTTTTCCTACCTGTGGCTTTATTACCTGCCCGCTGTTGCCTTTACTGTGCCATATCTAAAATACACACACATGCAGCGTATGTATATATATGTGTGTGTGTAGTTAAGTTAGTGAGCGTATTAATGACATAAATTTTCAACTTAAGTCGGCATTATCTAAACATTCGCCGTTTTTCACCACTGAGCCAGCACTGGCCCAATTCCCGCCGCCAATTTGTCAGCTTTATCAACAAGAGGCCAACTGTAACCCCTTACAGCAAGCACTTACTTTCCTACACTCACCAATACACAGACAACAAAGTGCAGCAGCCGCACATCGTCTCCAGGTGAGATATGCGATTTGGCTTGCTCTGGCTCAGAATCTGGCTATCCGCGGTAGACAAACATTTACAGTCTGCTATAACTGAATCGCGCATTATTTCCAAAATGTTCCAAAGGCTTAGAGATAAATGAATGCCAACTACAGCAATACGAATTTTATATACTCTAGGTATTTCTGTTGAAAAAGAAAATGAATAATAATAAAAAAAATATATAAAATATAAATACTAAAAAAATATAATATAAATTCACAAAGCATTATTTGACATAATAAAAAAGAGAACAAAGAATAAGAGTAAATAGAAAAATTTGAAGCCATAAACTTTAAGCTTTGCTTTCAGTAAATTCAATTAGATTTTATTATTATTTATTCGCCTTTTTCATAAATATAAAAATATTAGTAAATTGCCATTTTCTATGAATTTTTGTTAAATGAGAGAATAAAAATGAATAAGAAATCATAATTGAATTTACTGTAACAAACCGTAAAGTCCAAAATAATAAAATAAAATCAATATATATACTCGTTCACCCTTCTTCGCATGCCCGCTCAAAGGTAGCTTACACCTGAGCGTGTGTTGGTGTGCGTCTGTATATGTATTTGTGTGCACATATATTGCATTACTCTTTTCCTCAAGAGTGCGATCAGTGGCACAGAGAGGGAGAGTGAGAGGGAGAGTGAGAGAGGGAGAAAAGAAAAACCGGTAATGCATTTGAAAAGAAGTCACCTCATATAAAACTCAACTCGTTGCCAAGTTGAGAGACAGAAGCATTGTATACTCGACTAAAATCGTAAGACCCCACTGACTCGAGAGTCTAAATGCCCTGAACCCCAGGTTGGAAGATTGACTTTAGCATTTCGCTGATATTCGCCGGGAACAACAACGGCAACGGCAACAGCAACGGCGACGGCGACGGCGTCGGCGTCAGTGACAGCAGCTGCAGCTGCTGTCCCACTATCAGCCCTGGAATGTTATCTATCTTACAGATGCGCACTTATCGAGCCAACTCTGAAAGCTTTCTTTGCCGATCGATGTGAGGGAATGCATTGAGCACTGAAAGGAATGTGGATAATTTATTTGGTCGAAAAAAAAAAAGAAGAAATAATAACAAGAAACTCTATCGATCACAATATCAAATTCTGTTTACATCAATAATTCCAAACAAGTTTTTTCCCTTTACCACAAATAAAAACATATACATATGTATGTATGTATGTATAATTATAACTATATGTACAAATGCGTCTAGAATTTTTTATCAATTTCATGGCAGAGTGAAATATAACAAAACTCTTCTTTTGTATATATGCTCGTCAAATAATGGGCTATATATCTATCTATCTATATGTATGTTATGTATGTATGTATGTATGTATTGTGAGCAGATATGAATTTATGTGACTATACAAATATATGTACATAAATACGTCATTTGGACACTTAACTGTGGAGGTGCGACATGATTACGTTAGCTAGTCAACAGCGTTCACATAGGTGTGTTGCAATTCCACGAATACTTTGAGTATTTTTTATGCAAATTGGAACACATACCGTGCCAATTACCTGGGAAGAGGGCGAAGGGGGGTTGGGTGAGGGGCGAGTGCAGAAAGTCCTCACAATATCTCTTTGAAATGCTTGAAGTATGCATTAATTTTGAAATGTCACAAACTGAGACCTTTCCATCATGTATGGCGGGCGATAGATCGCCTAGGCTATAGTGGCAACATTATCTTATCGCGACATGTGCCATAAGCCGGCCCACAGATAAACGATAACTGTCTAGCAACGGCAACAACTTCGACTGCGACGCCGACTCCGACTCCGACTCCGATTCCGATTCCGACTCCGTCTCCGAGTTTCGTGTGTTTGCCGAACTAATGAGGTCAGAGCACTCGGCTCGACGAGCGAGCTGCAGCTCCCCCGGCCTCTGGCTCCTCTCGATTGCAGCGGTAATTGAGTAGATGCCTAGGCTGTACTTGTGCCAACAGCTCTCATAAAGTAGTTAACAGCAAACATTATGAATGCAGCGCGTGAGGAGGGTGGCCAGGCTAGTTGAACTCCGCTTTCGGAGGAGGGCAACAAATTGTGTGAGCGAGCCACTCTGCCTTAGCTTTATGAGCAGCTTAACGAATTCGTCAAAGTGCCAGACAAACATTTGGCTAAAAATTAAATGTTGTTCAACGAGCTTGCCACTAACAACAACAACAACACAACAACACCAATTACAATAACAACAACAACAACAACAACAACAACTGGTAACTGGCAGCTGTCGCTGCTTGTGTGTAGGCAAACTCGGTTAGATGTTTTCGCATTCAAAAACTGAGAGAAAAAACGGGCGAAAACTTAAGTATCGGCACATGCGGCGTATGCGTAATAACAACTACATATATATATGTACCCTGTAGCAGCAATAGCAATAGCAAGAGCAATAGCAAGAGCAATAGCAGCAAATAGCTCAAATGTCTCTGAGATGCCTATAATAAATAAACGTCGTCTTAACAGCGTTTCTATTTTAACAAACAAATCACGACTTTTCGCCAAAGCGATTGACGACGAAAAAAAAATCATTTAAAACACACAAAAATGCAAACGAGCCGGATTTTTATTTGAATTATATATAGAACTTTTTGGGTGTTGTTTATAATATAAGAAAAGTATAACTTTGTCTGCTAAATATTTAAGTTCAAATTTCTCAAAGCTTAACTTATATAACTTTGATGAGATTGACTTAAAAAGGTAAAAAACAAAAAATATATATATTATTAATTTTAGTGTAAAACTATTTCATTTTCATATATATTTAAATAAATACTCAAATCTATATTTATTTATATGAAATATATATTTTATTTTACTTTGAATAATTAATATACATATGTGGTTCTTTCCACTCCTCAAATCAATTCATAAAATCATGTTTTGTTTTTATTGTTCAGCTGCTTCATCGCTTCGATTTATCTGCGTCGCTCTTTCATAGATCTCTTCAGCTTCGGCTGCAAGAAGAGCCAAGTCAATAGAATACGTTAACTACGGCATTATTAGGGTTTAGTTTAAAATAAGCTCTCAAAGCAATTGCATCATAAGACTCTGAATAAAATATCACTCTTTTATCATCTAGTCAAATAATTGTTTTATCCCAATTATTTATTATATACACACACAAAGTTTATTAGCCAAAAACACAACTCCTAGCATATCTGATAGTTGAGCAGCCAAATATTCATATATTATTAACTGATTTGCCTATTGTTGTTCTTGCCTAGTTAGCGAATCGCCGCATGACAGTCATGCCAAAAAAAAGAATACAAAAAAAAAAATCAAAGCTGCGATTCTTTTAATAACAATTTTCGAGTGATTTTCGAGTGTTTTGGCAAATGATGTCATGTTTCCATATCAGATGCCGAAATAAAAAAAAAACCAATTGCAATCATCGTAGTCGACGTTAGGAGCTGAGCGAGTGCGCGTGAAGTGTATCAGCTTGTAAGAGCTAAATGCATTATTCAGATAGTTTATTGCTCTAGCTTGGCTTAAGCGTGTTCGTTTGCCTAATTGAGCGTGAAATGCTCAGAGAGAACGCAGTTTGCTATGACATTTACCTTAACCCTGAGTCGAATCGATCAAGCCTGACCGAATGCAGAGCGTGATCAGCGATCAGCGATCGGAGAGATCGTTAATCAGCTGCTGCTACTGCTGCTACTATATATCGGGGCTCTCTTAAACCAGATGCCACTCTCCACTTGGCTGGCCACGGATCAGATCAAGGCAAGTGACAAAAGCAAAGCCTGCATAGCGTGCATGCCGAATGCCGAATGCCGAAGTGCTGCATGTCGCATGCGTTCCATGACGCAGTCTTAACATACTTTGGCTTTGGCTTTGGGTTTGGCTATTGGTGCCAGCATAATTGAATTGAATTTCAATTGCAACGGATCTTAACTTTCACTGTCTCTCTAACTATGTGCGTAGGCTAAACAGATAAAGACAGAAAGAGAGAGAGAGAGAGAGAGAGGAACACACACGCATATTTTCTAGAACATATGCATAGAGTTGGCTAGCTTTGCTTATAGGGAAACAACCTATGGAAAGGTATGCCAGAACTATTTGATATTCTACAGTTGAGAGTTGTGAAACATATATATGGCAGTATATCATTCAATTAGCTATAATCGATCAGCGCTTTAAGCTCTTATTGCTCAACTGCCTTAAATTCTCCATCACTCCAACAACTTTGTCTTACATAAATGCATTTCTAAACTCGCTCAATACAACGCAGCTCATCTAATATATGATATCTATAAAAAGTTGTTTTTATTTCTGTTTAAAATCTCTTCATGAATTCGATGAAAAAGAAAACAGTTTGAATTGAAATGTCAATTTATGTAAATGTAGATCATGACAAATGCATAAGCCAATATATTTTATTTAGTGTCTGCGTTTGTGTGTCGTGTGTATTAGTCGCAATCATAAATTACGTATTAGGCCAACAACAACAACAGCAATCAGAAAACAGAGGCGGCAACTCGACTCGGCACGGCATATGACTGGGGCTGTGTTTGTGGTCTGTGTTTGCTGGCTGATGGCTAATGAAATGCAACGATTTTGATTTGCCCAACGCAGATCCAGACTCAGTCCAAAAAGTGAGTCAGTATGAAGTGTGGAGCAGGAGGCGGGGAGCAGAGCTACCTCTGTGAAGCCGGCAAGCAGCAGCTACGTGGTTGGTACGAGGAATGTGGACGTGGCTAGCGTTGTGTGTTGGCTTTTTTTTTTGTTTTTGTCTGACTGCAAATGTGGTTGGAGCTGTGGCTCTGACTGCGGCTCCGGCTCCAGCTCTTGCTCTGTCTCTGTCTGTTGGTTCTGCCTTGGTTTGTTTTGGGCTGCGGCGCACGCCTGCGCTTGCAGCTGAAAGCTGAAAAAAAAATCACATTTCAGATTCCATTTGCTGCACTTAATTAATTCAGAGATCGATGAATTTGTGTGTTTCATGTTCGGCATTCAACTTCGCAGCATGCCAATATGGATGGCCAACTAAGGGCAGGGCCAGCTGAAATTTGAATTTTAAGACCGTGTGCCGATAATAATGTCAGCAATTTGACAAGCCCAAAGCCAATGCTAGCCAATTGGTAGAGCATTTTAATATCTGCGTCAATAGTCGTCGTCATCATCGTAAATATTGTATGCATTGAGTGCGAGTATTAGCACGTTGACAGTTTCATGAACTCAATGGCATTAAAGCCCCCCTGCAATCTCATGGAGAGGCTACGTGCCGACAGCAGCGCTGTCTATCTGCGATCCGCTCCTGCTCCCCATAAACAAAGGCGGTCGCAATTTCATAGGAAAGGCCCGTGGAGTGAGTGGAGTCGAGTGCAAAGTTGAATTTGTGTCATTAGCGACAAAGTTTGAGCTGAGAAATCGCACTGAGGTGTGGAAAAATCACAAACAGTTGAAACTATTTTTATGCAGGGCAAGCTAAGACAACTGAGACATTGAGAAACTGAGAAACTTCATAGCGATCCGTGTGGGCGATGGACTCCACGTCATAGCAAGATTCTTTCAAGTACACACGCTAATGAACCGCTGATGAGAGCCGTCAGCCGTAAGGAACTGAGAGCCGGTTTTTGGCAGTATTATATATTTAATTTATGCTCTGCTTCCTGCCCAATAATAATAATACTAAATATGCATACGGCTGGAATGAAATTAACAAAACAATGCACAATCATATTGCGCGCTTAATATGGCTATATGTAGCGGTAACTCGTTACCTGTCTTGCCAGCAATTACGGCCCACGACGGCAAGGAAACAAACATAAATTGTACATTAAGCTGACGACGAATATTGAAATTCACTTTCTGATAACAAGCAAAAATTACCCAAAAAAAAAAAAAATAAATTACAAAACTCAAAAAAAAAAAAAACTCAGGTATGCACCTGAACAGCTCCTGGCACAGCTCCGATAACAGCAGCGAACACAACTCTCTTTATCAGCACAAAACAAATGTAAAGAGTTTTCAATCACAAAATGCTGGGCAATTGAAATTTTAAGCTCGATTAATCACAAGTCTAGAGCGGGCCATGGACTCGACGCAGCGCGGGATCATTCAACGATAAGCAAAGCCTTCTATGTTGACAGCAGCTGTCCAGTGTCTTTGTCTCACAAACAGATATTCGTATACTATATATGCATGTACTACATATATTTATTTACCTTACAATGCTATTGTCTACATATATGAATGTATGTATATAGTGCGCTCTCTCTCTCTCTTTCGCTCTCTCTTTCTCTCTCTCCATATGCCAAGCACTCAAAGTTGTTTTGTCAGCAAAATGCAATTCTTACTCTGCGATTGCATTTCTTGCTTAAAGACATACATATATCAGCATATATATATATAAGTGTTTCTTTATGATTCTCAATCAGCTCTTTCATCCTGATTAATTGCATAAATTTTCGGCAATTTCATCAATTATATCCACTCAGAAATTTCACTTTAGCTTGACCTAAATTGCACAAAATATTTATTATTGCAATTTTGAGGCTTTTATCCACGCAACGGAAAGCGTATTTCGTAGTCTCAGTCTTATTATAATAATTCCGTTTAGCCAAGAATGCTTTCAAAATAAAATATTGCAAAATTCACGTATTATTGAACTATAATTAACATATTCATATTGCATCATCAATTTTATAACAATTTTATGCATGAAGCGTAATTTAATTGAAGCGATTTTTTGAGTTTTATTTTATTTTGTATATGTATTTAGTTATTTTAATTGAGTTTTTTTTTAAATTGTATTTCATTTTTTTTGTAAACTATATTTAATTTAATATATTTTATAATAAACATATTTTAACATTTTGAAATGTAATTTTATATTTTGTATTATTCTTTTCTTCTTTTTTTAATTTTTTATATTATATTTTTCGCTAAGGTAGATTTTAAAAATATTTATTCATAAAATAAATTTTATTATTATTATTTAAAAACATTTTTTTTATTTAATATATATTATTAGATATATTCTTCCCATATTTTGAATTATATATTTTTTGCCATTATTCATAAAACATTATTTAACAGAATTATTTTTTTATTTTTATAATTTTTTATATTTAAAAATTTTTATATATTTTTTATTATATATTTATAGAACTTACTTCCTTTAAGATTTCCTATATAAAATCTTGCTAAATTAATTAGACTAAAAGCTTATAAAAAAATAGCTCATAATCTCTGAACTCTGCTGACATAAAACAAATTACACAACATAAAAATAAAATTAAAAAAAAAAATAAATAAATAAAAAAAAATAATTAAAAAATAAATTCTTCACATATCATTTATATTTTATGGCTCAAAGTGCTTTGAACCTGAGCAAAAAAAAAGAATGTTTATATATTTGTTGACCTCGCTTCTAGTGAAACCAAAGTTTTTCCAACTACTAAAGTATTTTTATGCATTTGTTATGCTTGATTATGTTTTATTCTAGTTTTTAGCTATTCACACTAATATGTAGAATGTTTTAATAACATTTTATATGGAATTTTATATGGAATATGCAGTAAAAAGTTTTTAAAATGTTTGCAAACTTCTGCTCAACTAGAACTTTTAATTAGAAATATGTTTATCGTTCATCACAAGAAAACTAATGGAGCGAGTGAGAGAGAGCAAGAGAGAGAGAGAGAGAGAGAGAGAGAGAGAGAGAGCGAGCGAGATGATTGTTTTTTTAGCTAGATGAAATCACGCACGTGCCATTATTATTAAATAATTTTTGTTCATTAGCTTTGCTTAGCACATTGCTAGCTCGGCTTGGATGTATAATGTCGTTCCAGCGAATTCGGATTGCGAAGCCACGGTTTATGGCACTTTTTAAATTCAGCACATGTCTGCTAATCATGAAGATCATCGCGATTCGCGAACAGAGAGCGGCCCAGCAGCAATTGTCGCCAGCTCGCATAGACGAGCGTGGAGTTGAGCTTCAGTAAGCCTGAGCAGACTTCTTTTTCTGTTTCTTGATATTTTCGGTGTTTCACTGTTTGCCAAGTAAATGGAAATTGTTTTACTCAGAATTAAAAAAAAAAAAAAAACTTGAAAAAATCATCTTTGGGCCTGGCTTACGATGTCGGCTTGGCTTGACTTCGCTTGGCTTGGAAGGTCTGTGACGTTTTTTATATATATTTTTTATTTTTTGGCATCGACAGCAGCTGCTCGAGAGTTGACTGCGGTCAGCGTTGCTGCTGTTGCTGTTGCTGCTGCTTCGAGTCGCAATTTCCAGTTGAAAACCAGTCTGGCCATCTCTTAAAGCCGCTTTTGTTGTTGTTATAACAGCGGCCACTCAACAGTTTCCCCCTTTTTTCTCTCTCTCTCTCTGTGTGTGTGTGTGCCAGTGTGTGTGTGTGTGTGTGCTCATGTGTGTGGTCAAAAGTCGGCATTTTTTTTTATGTGCACGCCTTGAGCAATTTTTCCATTGTATGAGCATGTTGTCGTTATACGCTTCTGCAACTCTCATATAAAACAGTTTTTAGTGCAAAACTTAACGTCGCAGAAATGATGAACAGCAGTCGAAATAATGAATAAACTCATACAGACATATGTATATAGAAATACATAAAGTATATAATAACTACATATATACTAAAAGTCAAAAGTCATTCAGTTGGGTACATCCAATGCATTTGACATTTCATACAGATCTGATCTATATTTCAATACGTAATACGTAATACGATATTGAGTTGTAATCAGCCCCGTTTTAATAACAAATAACGACTGAAATATCACGCAGTCTGTGACTGCTAATGAACTGTCAATAAACGGGATTAAGTCGTGATCAAGGTGCGCCAAAAACCTGAACGTCAAGCACAGCTCCACAGCTGCGTATTGAGAATAAAAACTCTCATTATTGGGGTATATAATGAGGCTTGCTAATGCTCTATAGGTAGCTGTGTAAGATGTATGACTTTTGTCACACAAAATATGATATTGTCTTGTTTGATTTTAATCTAACAATTGATCAATTTATTATGTGAATTTGCTATAGTTTGATCTGTATAAATATGAAGAGAACTCTGACAGCTGATAGGCCTAGCCTAAAGTGTGTTTAAAGTCGGATTAATAAAAATATGTAATACCTACTATGCAGACAGCTATGACAGCTGATCGATCGAACACTCTACATGAGTGCTGATCAGTATTCTATAGCAGTAACTGGGGAAGAATCTATATAATTCTAGCTGTTACTACGCCAAGTTCTTTTTATATTATTTCTTTTCCTCAATATCTTTTCGTCTTCATCACTTAACTGCTGCAGCAAATATCCATTAAAAAGTCTCATTAATCGTCAACATGTTCAGTGTATTTTATACAACATTTTCAGTCGTGTTTCAATTAATTTTAGAGAGACGCTTGAAATATGTGCATTTTATGTGTGTTACATGAAAACACCCTCGTTTCAACAACATTGCCAAATTACTTCCGCTGTAGGATTTCTTTTCTTCTGTTCTTTATTTTTTTTTTTTTATAATCTCAAAGGAAGAACATATTATGTCCTTAGCATTGTCTGCCTGCTGTGCCTACCGGGGCGAACACATGCTGAAAAGGTGACTCGATTCTCATTTCACTTCCTGCTCAAAAGCAAATACATCGCATACCCTGGCTATTTTTAACGTGACAACACAGCTCAATCGAGATCACTACGCACACAAGGCACCCACGCATGTCTGTGTGTGTGTGTGTGTGTGTGTATTTCGTATGAATTTCAGTTTGGGTTCAAATGCTAAAAGTTTTGAAATTTTAAGCCACTGTCAAGGTGAAACTACCTAGAGTCAAGCGCTTGACTCTTGGCTCTTGGCTCTGTTCACAGAGACCTTGTGACGCATACACAGATCAGATGAACGTTGATCTCAGCCGAGAGCGTTAAGTGAGAAGCAACTGTTACCAATTTCCAATTTTTACCATTTCTTTAGCCCATTTATTATCATCGTGTCAGTGACTGGCTGGCGAATGGGGCGCACCCAAAAGCTCAGTTTGATAACTTTCATGGGGCAGCAACCAGCAGCTGGTGCTCCACATGCCAGTCGGCGACACAGATGACATTTTGTTATTCTCTCCGCTCGGCTCGGCTGTTTGTAACATGAAACTGTTTTTAGGCTGGGGCACGCATGCGGGTGCCAGTCGAAGCCACATGGGAGATGTCTATCGTCCGATCGTCCGATCGTTCGATCAGTTCGACCGACCGCAGTCTGTTGTTGACAAACCCAGTCAGACGCCAAATGCCGAGAAATGTCTGATTAAATAAATAGCTGAAAACTCGAGCCCATCGCATTTCACTGCGAACAAAATGCAGTTTTGTCAATACCTTTGTGGTAAGACGATACTTTTTATTTTTGGCCCTAACTGTGATCTATGAATTTCCGGAATTAACGGACGGATACACCTAAATGTTATATAAATATGTTAATAAAGTTCAAGCTGTGCTTTGGCCGAGTAAATACTATATAAATATTTAGCTTTAAAATGATATTAGAGAAACTTGGCCAGGAATTATTTCACTCGACATGTTTATTCGATGAGGTAAACATTGCTATTCAGGAAATGAATATATATCAAGTATTTGCTCGAGTGTTCCATATCTCTCAGTTAGAAGTGCTTCAATGAAAGAAAGTTTAGAAACAAAACAAAAAAATAATAATTATAAAATGCAAAGCTTCGTTGACTTCCGTGCCTGGCAAGTGTTTGTCTATTAAATAAATATTAACCGGCTAGAAGCTTTAGCTGAAGTTGGCCATATGTGTATCAGGCCAAGTTAATTATATGCAAAACACAAAAATCCACTCGGTTCTATTTATTCATATCATCCAGTCACATAACGCGAGAGCAAACAAATGCGACGTATGTCAAGAGCAAACAGCAACAGGTTCACAGTTGATATGACAGTAGAGAGGGCGGCAGGCGTCGAGCGGGAGGTGGGCGGGGCGTTGCGTTCGTTCAGGGCTTGACCGAAACGCGTATAAGGTTGACAGAGATATCGTAGCTAGTCTAGCCACAGCATGCACTAATAGAATCGAACACATATATGGAGTATATGATGAATTGGTTGACTCATGATTTCCGACTCGCTGCTGATTTGCATACACGTCTCTAGTATGGCCATTGGCTGTACCGGTTTTATTATTATTAGCTAAACTTGAACGCAAACCGAGCGAGCAGCGACTTCATTGCAATGGCAAATGGAATTAATTATGGTATCGTGTCGACGTGTACGGCGCCTATGATCACCTACAGTTAAACGAAGGCTCAAACGCAGGCGCAGCTCCAAGCGAGCGTCGTGAGTCGACGAAAAGCTGTGGCCCGCCTTGGACCTAAAACACGTTTAAAGCCATTGCCGACTCAAAAGAGCGCTTTTCCCAGCCAGTCATATACACATATATATCTACATCTGCATCTGCATCTGTAACTGTATCTGTATCTGTATCTGTATCTGTGACTCTGCATTCAGCCAGACTTTGCCACCCACGCAAACTGTGTTTCAGCCTGGCTCAGAGCGATCTCTTGGATACACGCTGATAACTATCTACAGCCAGAGCGAGGTGTGTGCATTCATTCGTATGTCTAATTAAACTAGTATATATGCATGCACATAGAGATATAGTTATAGTATAGAGCCACTCGATATGGTCATACATTATAGATAAATGCCATTTTTGTTTAGCTTTTAACTGCGCATTTGCATTTGCGACAAAAATATAAATAACAAATAAAAAATAAAAAATATTCCTGATATTCGCGTTTTGTCTGCCCTATTGAGCAGCAAATTGAACTTAAGAGCAGTTTGTTTACCACATTGCTCGACTCTGCTCGACTCTGCTTTTATATGTATATATAATGTCCGAAAACTCGTGCAAAGACCATTGGGAATTGGGTTCACTGATAGAGAGAGAGGGAGAGTGAGAGAGAGAGAGAGCGCGCTCACAAAATACGATCTCTGCTTGGTTCGAGTGCTTGGCTTGGTATTGGCTGGACTTACACACACACAAACACACACACACACGCATATGCATGTGTACAAATGTCATTTCGGAGTAATGTTTATGCATATTTATTCATATGTTTATGGCTCTGGTCTGCGTGCCAAGCGCCTTTTGCTATACGAGAAACTAGAAATCTAACACGAGTTTCCCAATCGTCGTTAATAGTTTTTGGCCTACGGCTGGAACACGTCTCGATAATTGACAGTCTACATATACATATATATATATATGCATAAACAATTGAAATATATACATACATAACATATATAATGCTGTTGCCCTTTGACAGCATTTGAAGTTAGATAAGTTATCAATAATAAATGGTTCGTTCGCTTCGATTAGATAGACAGGAAATAGTGAAAAGTCAAGTAAAACTAAATGTAGCGGGAAATCTTTCAGTACTCGCAGTACTTGATTTGACTTTCTTTCAGCTAAATCTATGCATTAACAGGCTGACTGACTCAGTGCGGAAAGTAACTGAAATTGCAATTGTTGAAAGGAAAGTTGATTGTTCGAAAACTTTTTGGTAAATAACTGAGTAACAAATTGAAAATATCTAAAGATTCATGCGTTTGTTTATCATCAACAATAAGAAACTTTGCTGTTCGCTGATAAGTAAATAGTTCCAAATAAAAGGCGAACCAAGTAAAATTCCCCTTAAAAATTGATCGTTCAGTCTTAAAACGAGGCAGTTGCCTCAGTCGCTTGGACTGCCATGATGTCAACTCTGCGCTTGGGCAGATGCTAATTGAGAGTATCAACAGAAAATCCAGCGAGTGCTTAATTTACGTTGATCGCCATTGGAGTCCATATTAGGCGGTTCCAGCATCCAATATAACGCATATAAAGATCGTCTGCCTAAAGAGCTCGATCCGCACTGCGCATTGCCCATTCCATTTTGCGCACTCATATCGTTGTTGATTCAATAAAGGTATTGTTGTTATCTGCTTTGGGAGAGCGATAAGATAAACTACGTATTGCTGGCTTTCTTGGTATCGGAATGAGTTTCCATGGTTACGTTATGTGCAGTCAGAGGCAGACTAATTAAAGCATTCACCTACTAAATTCACATAATTTCTCTTGCATTGCAGTTAGCGAGCAATCAATATGGGTCGCCAGGCGAGACTGGTGTTGCTGCTGGTCATCTCACTGGGTGTTCTGCATGTGAGTCACTCCAGCGAGTCGACGGCGCCGGCTGACGTAGCCAAGGTGCTGGCCGATGATCAGCTGAGCAATGAGCTGTTCTCCGAGGAGGAGCTGGATGCCAAGAAGGCTGCCATTAAAATATCCACGCCCAAGGTGAAGGAGGTGCCGTTAGATACGACCACGGCGAAGGCCAAGAAATCGGAGGTTAGTGAAGAGATACTCAAGGACTTGATGGAGGCGGCCAAGCATAGCGTGGCCTTGGCCGAGGATCCGCGCTTCAATAAGATGCTGCCGGATCGCCTGAAGCCAGAGAATGCCACAGTCAGCAAGAATAGCACCGAAGAGAGCTACGAATATGATGACAACTATGAGTACGATGCGTACAACTACGATAGCTCTGAGAGCGAGGGCGACGAGGATGTCAAGGAAACGACTAGCGTGCGGCCCAAGAAGGTCAAGCCGACCAAGACGACCACACCCAAGCTGCATCCCATTGAGGAGAATTCCTCCAGCAAGCCGAAGGTAGCTGCAAATGACTTTTTTAATGGAAAATTTTATATTTGTATTAATTATTCACTCAGTCCAAGAGCAGCAAGGATATTAAGGAAGACGATGAGGACGATAGCGAATATTATGATCTAGACGATGATGACGACGACCTTGATGACGATGAGTAAGTTAGCGATAGCTAATGAGCTCACGAAGCACTTTATCTAAATGATAATGGCCATGAGCTGAGTCTGTTCCATGCATGTTCTGTACAAATTGCGTAATACTTTCAGTTCCGATGATGATGATGACGACGAGTTGGACAAGATGATGGACGAAGAGCAGGTCGTCTTCAGCGAGAATGTGCCATGCCCCAGATATTGCACCTGCTCGCGCAACGTCAACAGCTACCTGGTGGCCACCTGCAGCAGGTGTGTAGATAGATCTATTGCAATCTTGACTTCCATATCAATTGATCTTTTGATTTCTTAGACTGGATATGGGCACACAGAAGTTCGGCTCAGACATCACCGATTTGGTGGTCACTAATGTCGGTCCGAAATATCCCATCCTGCTCGCTCCCAAGTTCTTCCAGCAGCTGGGCCTGAAAAACGTTGCCTCCATCAAGATTGCCAACTGCACCATTGAGTATGTGGACGCAGAGGCATTCCATGGCTTGGACGAACTCTATGCCGTCAATATGACTGATGTCGGCCTGAGCATCATCAACCCAAATACCTTCGCTCAGAATAAGAAGTTGCGCATGGTGACCATTTCTGGCAACGATCTGAGCCTCATGTCCACCTTCCATTACTTGCTAAAGGTATGGCCTTTAAATCTATATAATGTATTTCTGATGTATTAACAATTCATCTTCTTTTTTAGTCATCCAGCATTGAGGAGCTGGACTTTTCACGCAACAACCTTATGGAATTGAACCCAACCGCCTTCTCAATGCTCTCCAACATTGTCTATATCAATCTGTCCCAGAATAATTTACAGAAGATACCCGAGAACGTATTCGCATCAGCTGGGACAATCGAGGAATTGGATTTGTCCTACAACTCGCTCAAGGAGCTCCCAGCCAAAGTCTTTAACGGCACATCCCTATCGATATTGCATCTCAAATATAACACATTCTCGGGCGATCTGCACTTCGGTGTGCCCGAGCTGCAGCAATTGGATCTGAGCTTCAACTCCATTGTCCATGTGCATCACAGCATGTTCGACAAGATGCCTGGTTTGACGAATCTGAATCTGAGGGGCAATGGCATACGCAAAATTCAGACAGACTCGTTCATGACGCTCAAGAGCCTGCGTCACATTGACTTGTCTATGAACGAGCTGGACCAGGTCTCCAGCATGCTGTTCTTCAAGAACTCAGAGCTGGATGTCATCCGTTTGAACGATAATCCTCAGCTGAGCCAGTTGCCAACGGATGGTTTCATGAGCTACAATGGCTACTTCACGGTCTACTATCTGGACCTATCGAACTGTGCCATCGGCGCCTTGGGCCACAAGACCTTCTCAACCATGCCGCATCTGACGACACTGAAGATGGCCTGGAACAACATTAACAACTTACCCCGTGATACGTTCGCCAGCCTCACAAAGCTCATCGACTTGGACTTGAGCAACAATCTGATCACGCACTTGGACGAGCTCGTCTTCAGGGAAAACAATGAACTAACTAAGCTGAACCTGGCCGGAAACCCAATTACTAAGCTGTCTGTGCGTCTCTTCATGCCGTTCCGGCAGCTGCGTTCCCTGGATGTGAACGACTGTGAGCTGACGTCGTTGCTGACAGATAAGGAAGTCGGCGTCGGCTATCCATTCTTCAATACGTTGCGCACCTTTAATGCCTCTGGCAATTTGATAAAGCGCATCGCCACCTCAGACATTAAGAGCTTCAAGGATCTTCGTTCGCTGGACATAACCCACAATCCACTGAAGTGCGATAACGACTTCCAGGACTTCATCAGCTATGTATCGCTGCATACGCATGCGATGCCCAAGAAAATGCCTGTGCTGGCCAATCTGGAGGATATCGCCTCACTCCTTGAAATCGAGACGCAGGAGGGCTGGACGCATCTTGCCCAAGAGGTGTGCAAGCACAGTAATGCTACATCGAGCGATAGCGAGGAGGATCATGATTTGCACAGCGAGAAGAAAAAGAAGGAGTTTGACGATGATTTGATGAAGAATGTGCTGAGTTCTTTGGAGAAGAAGTATCCTAATTCTAAGACGATCTTGAAGGGCAAGGACAATGCTGAGGATGACAAGGAGAAGGACTCGGACAGTGTTGAGGAGGAAGACTTGAACAATGGCGGCGAGGAGAAGGAGGATGCCGACAAGGAATACGAAGACGACGATGAATATGATGATGACAGCGATAGCGATGACGAGGAAGAGCCGATCAGCAAGAAGAGCGACAAGGTGAAGGCCGTAAATGCGGTGAAGAAATATATCGAAACCGAACTGAAGCCTAAGATTAAGGATCATGGTCTGAAGGTCGAGGAAGTGGACATGTCCAAGGAGACCAAGGATAAATTCTTGATTGGTAAGCGGAAGACTTTCATCTACTATTATTATTATCTCTAATTGCCTGTGATTGCAGATAAATTCGGACTTGACAGCGACGAGCTGAACAGCGAAGAGGAGGAGATCATTATTGAGCGCGGCCGCATCTACTTCAACAACTCCAACTTCCTAATACCCACCATCTTGGCGCTCACCTGCCTGGTGGTCATCCTGATGGGCCTGGCCAAGCTGGTCGCTTTGGTATTGCGCAAGCGCGGCGAACGCTATCGCATGGCTATTTTGGCATCGAAGAACTCATTCGTATACCAGAAGCTCAGCGAGGATATTGTGAAGCCGACTATCAGCAAGGAGCCAAAACAACCAAAGGTGCACCGATACGCGCCAATCAATCAGGTCTAAGTCCGTATCGCACAGCAAACAGCTCCAAAGAGTTCGCTTCGTTTCGATGGGCGGAGTGGAGTGGAGCGCGGTAGTCGAGTATGTTGCGCTGTTTTTTTAATTCATAAGTTAATTCATAGTTGAACACGTGGTAAATTGCAAAAAAAAAAAAAAAAACAAAAACAAACAAACAAACAAAAGCAACAACAGGTCATCAAATACAAAAAAAAAAAGAAAGAAGATTAACCAAAAGCCATTTCGACTGCAGCTCAAACACCAACTCGAGGCAGGTTGAAACGTTTCGTCCGGGCAGCAGGCGGAACGCGTGAAAAGTATTAGCTAAAAAGAAACAAAAATAAAGAAAACTGAAAGAAATACTGAGAAATACCCCACTATAATATCTAATTATCTATTCGATATAGCAAATAGTCGTTATTGTACTTCAGCCAGCGGGGGCAAAGGGCAGAATCGAAGGCGCGCGACGGCTAACGTCAGCAAACCGTTTCTAGAGCAACGGATATTTAACTGATTGAATTGCCGTACTCTATATACATATATATATATATATATATATAAATATATTTCCATATCCTGTCAGATTTTTTTGTATACTTTTCGGGAATAGTTTTGAAGATTTAGTGCCATTTTGCCGAAATTCATATGAATAGTAAAGTCACCAAGCAAGCGAGCGAGCGAGCGAGGATAGAGAGAGAATATATATATATATATATATATATATATATATATATATATATATATATAAAAGAAAAAGAAAATAAAATAATAATAATGGAAACAGTTGGACAAAATATGGATGTATGTATATGTCTGTAGATCTGAACCTGTTACAACTCCTTAAAAAATAACGTTTGATTTGAAATCTGAGCAAGATAAGTGAACGCAGAGCATATTAATTACTACGTTAAGTCTTTTATTATTATTATGATACATACTATCAATCCAATTAATTTGAATGTTGAACTTGCAAACATATTCTGAAATCAATAAATTATTTTTAACCAAAATGAACTTAATCTTTAATCATTGTAGTACGATTAAATGTAATGCAAATATTTACTTATTTATGAATTGGACGTACTTGTGTAACAAATAAATATTTTCTTCAATTTAATTCATTTCCAAAAAAAAAAAAAAAAAAAAAAAAAGAGAGTTCTGCTTATTATTAAAAGTCCCAGTTCATTTCCATCGTGATTGTTTACGTTTCAGATTTAGCTTCTGCCAAAACAATTGTGCGAGCTCTGCAATCTCCTGCTCCCTCTGCAGATCCTCAGCTATGTGTCGCCACATTTGCTCGAATCCACTGTCGCACGGGCTGCCGATTTGATTCTGTTGAAATAGTTTGCCAATGCCAGTCGATGCATGCTGTAGTCGCAGCTCATCGGCTATATCCAACCACATTCGGTCGAATTCCTTATCAAATGTCTTGCCCGTGAATTTACATTCACAGCTGTAGTCGCTCATTGACGTAAATCTATGCATATGCTTGCATAACTCACGAATGTTAATAGTCAACTGAATGTCCGTTCACATGAGAAGTCGAGCCATCCGAACACCATCTCCTTCACGAAGTCAATTTTCAAAAAATATGCTGCATCGGCAAATGCTTAATTGAAAGTTCAAGAGAAGGCGAGCGAGCATATGCTTGAGTGAATATGATCTGCTTGGAGTTTGTTTACTTAAGACTACTTCAGAACAACATCGAAAGAGAACAATGTGGAGAACAATATTGTTTGTTTGAAAGAGTTTTGTTATTAAAATTGCAGAAAGGGTTGCAAAAGTCGATGATTTCAGCTAAAAAATTCGTAAATTGAGTGAAAGAGGTCGTAGTTTATTGTAAATTCAAAATAAAATTCAAAACAATTATAATTTTACATTTTTTGTAATAATTCAAATACATAATCATATTAATATCAATTTTTAATTGAATTTCGCTGAGCACTTTTGAAATTACGTTAACAGAGTATTTTAGTACATTATACATTCTAATAATCGATATCCTTCTACGATTGCCTGGATCAGTGCCGATTACATTTATTTATCTTTTAGCACACATTCAAGCTATCGAAACTCCTATGCCCTTTGCCAACGCAGCTAACTTCATTAAAAAGATCCGTTAGTTCGTTTTGCATTGCTGCCAAGTGAAAAGTTTTTAGAGGTAAGTGAACAAATGTAATTAATACACCTGCATTGAGTTCTCAAAGAGTCGCGCCAAATCCTCTTCGGTTTGTGCCCGCGGTGCCAATTTGGTAATGCGCTCCTGGGGCAGAGCTCCGTCGACTAGAGCTGGAATGTCGCTGCTGGAGAAGCCAAGCTCTCGGAGGCCATTTTCTATGCCCGCGCGTTGCATGTAGCCGCGCACTGTATCCGCCAACAGGCGTCCAGCATCAGCAGCATTGACGCCACTCACGTCGGCCCCCAATATCTGAGCTGCTTCCAAGTGGCGTTCGGGACATGCGGAGGCAGTAAATTCAAAGACAGCCGGTGCACTGACCACAACCGAGAGACCGTGTGGGATTAGGGCATGACCCGCTGAGTAGCCAGCGGGCTTGTAATCTCGCACATGGCCTGATATGGGATAGGATAGGCCGTGACAGAGATGCACTCCTGCATTGCCAAAGCCAACGCCGGCCATAGTCGATGCCAGATGCATGTTGGAGCGCGCATTCTGGTTGTCGGGTTGGTAAATGGCATCAATGAAGTTTTTGCTTATTATGTCCAGAGCAAATCGAGCCCACACATCCGAAATGGGATTTCTTCCCTGATACGTGGGGCGCAGACTCGGATCGGCTGGCGCTGGACCACGCTCGCGGTAGTCAACTGCCGTAAAGCTCTCCAGGGCATGGCAAAATACATCGAATCCAGCAAAAGCCATAACACGTTCCGGCTGACTCAGAGTGTGCAATGGATCAACAATAGCTATTCGACAACAGAAACAAATATTAGCTCAACAAATTGGCAACTCGTGTGTGCAGCACACCCACCCAAGGTCGGCTTCAGGTGTTTGCTGGAGATGCCCGTTTTGGCATGCAGCTTTTTATAGTCAAATATTGCCACTCCAGTGGTCTCCGAGCCTGTGCCAGACGTTGTGGGCAGCGCTATGAGTGGCTTTAGCTTAACGGAAATCTACGAGGGAAGAGAAAATAAACCCAAAAACTATACCTTTAAAGAGCTTTCGCTTGCCTCTTTGGCTCGCCCAATGGGCGCATTGACGTAGTCAAGCAGCTCTGCTTCACGATCACAGCAAAAGAGATTCGCCACCTTGGCTGTGTCCATGGTTGAGCCTCCCCCTATGGCAACGAATGCATCGAACTCGTGGCGGCGAGCGAATTGGGCTGCCTGCCAGAAACTCTCATCTGTGGGCTCTACACGCGTCTCGTCGTATACCTGGTAGTTGATTCCGTGACGCGCCAAAGAGTCCAAGGCCACACGAACTGAAGGTATCTTCGCCACATTCTTATCCGTTACCAGGCAGACATTGCTGGCGCCCCAATTGCGCAGATCTGCGCCCAGCTCTGCGCTTACACCTGCACCAAAGCGCACTGTGGAGGCAGACATCTGTCCAGAAAGAACTTTGATCAGTTTTGATAAGCTTTGGACTTTGCCCACTCCGTGATTACCTCAAATGCGTATTCTTTTGGACCCGTTCGGGTTGTGGCTGCTGCAGCTGATCCATAGTTTTGGGAATGGGCCGGACACTTGCAGCTAAAAGTGATCAAATGAGCTGATATCCAAATATATAATATATATATACTTATTTACGAGCTAGCCACGATCGTGTTGATCAAGTTTAAGACGTTTTTGCGCGACATCTTTAGCAGAAGTTAATATTAAATTCTATCAGCTGACATCTGTGCTCTTCGACTGATAACAGCTTCGGCGGGGCTGCCCACTTCGATTGACATTGTGATGATGGAATAATCGAAATCATTTCTTTATCGAAATGTATAACAGTTCCTCTCTTTCTGTTGCAGCTTAAACAATAATTAAAAATGTGTGACTACGAACACGAATACTCCTTCACCTTTGACGAGAGCACAATTGAGAGTGAGCTCAGCAGCTGCCCGTGGGACTGTGGATTCGAGAGCATGTGGCAGTGTATTGGTGAGGAGCTGCGACGAGAGCAGGAGGCCAACGAATTGGATCTCATATTTCAGGAGAAGCTAGTTCTGCAATGCCGTTCGCAAATGGATATCTGAATAAAATTAGCGTTTAATCTATTGTTTGTTATTATCGTTTAGTCAACAGCATTTTTGATAAATGCGGTGTTTAGTTTAGAAAATTGTTTGTACATTCGTCGCAATCTCATCAAATACCATTCGTTAAGTTAACCGTTTGATTAACCGGAGCACACACTCCGCTCGAAATTTCGTTTATAAATTGTAATCTATTCGGAACGAGTATAAATATGTTCTCGTAAGTCCTGTAACTACAAATAATCGATCGCATTAGACCAAGTTAACAGGCACTTCGTAATGCTGTCAATTAGATACATTCATATATAAATTTACTATTAATGTTGTTATTTATGTAATGTCGTTTGATCAGTATTCGTGCTTCCAGTGATCCAGTAATCACTTTAATTTAAAACAAACTCCATTGTACAAATACACACAGTTATCATATAGATATAGTTATTTATAAATTGGGTATAATTATCAATAAGTCAAATGTAAATGTCAAGCTTGACATTCAAATAGATTAGGTATGCCAGCATTCATCCCACGTCGCAACGCGAAACAATTTCGCTTGTTTGTCAGTGGGAACAATTGCTGTTGCAGCCAATTACCTAAATGTATGTCCGCCCATATTTAACGCGAAATTTACAACTCAATTTTAAAAATCGGACTTCTTGATCTGAGAACATAAGCAACACTAATCGATGTTGACAGACTTTCCCAGCGTCATTTGCATAAGCCCGACCATAAAAGGGGCGCCTCGCTGGATCGGCGATCAGTTCACAGCCAACTAAGCTACGAATTACAAACGGATTTCAGTATGAAGTGGTTCAATTTGTTTCTACTTTTCGGAGTCTTGGCTTTGATCGGCAGCATTGGCACCTTGACTGCCGCTGAGCCCGTGCCCGAGCCCAAGGGACGACCCCATACAACTCGCCGACCCAGGAACGAGAACGACGAGGATCGCCGCTAGCAGTTGAAGCCCATAAGCTGCATTAAGCAGAAAATGATTCGGGATGCACAAACACACAAAATTCTGGTCACGGTGAAATGTTTCGGTCTGGAAACAATCCAATTTGTAGAAGTTTTAGTTCTGTAACATAGAAAGCTCGAGCAAAAAGATTGTAATTAAACACGTTTTAAATCATTCGTTTATTCGTTTTTATTACCTGTAATGCTAGAGTTAAATTGGTCTGCTTAAAAATAAACATCTCATATTATTGATACAATATATGCTTTAGGAGTTGTATAGGTAAGAAGGATATCAGATACATATATATGTATATATATATATATATATTCTTCCACTATTGCGGATTAAGTTTTGTCTTTTGTGTGCCTGTGTGTGAATTGATTTGTTGGAAAATTGTACATACAATTACGGGAATTAATTGTCTGTACTCTAAACTTAGATTTATAGCCATTTACAATTTGTACAATACGAATTGAATTGGGTTTCACAATTGGTTAGCTACGTTAGTTAGTTTGGCGCTTAACAAAATAATTTGAATTTATCTAAATTGCAATTATGGTTAGTTGGGGGTATTAATTCAAATCCAATGCCAGAGAACCTTAATTTATAGCCACTCGCAATTTGCATTTTTCATTTAACATTTTCCGTTCTCCCCATTTTGCTTACATAATTAAATTTAATTTCAAAATGAATTTACAATTAATACAGATTTGATTAGGCTAATAAAGTTAAATTGTTTGTAGTTGGAGCTGGTTGACGGCAAATAACCAACGCGCTCAGTGGTTAATTAATTCAATTAATTAAATATTTACTATTACTATATACTTCACTTATATTAAATAATTTAAAATATTTATGATTTTGTTCTGCTGGAAATCTGATTTAATCAATTATGTTTAGTGTTTGTTTGTTTGTTGCTTGATTGATATATGTTTCGTATCGTGTTCACCTCAACGCCTTTACAGGTGGGTCTTACGTTCAATCGCCGAATTCGTTAATGTCTAAGGAGTTGCTGAGCTCCAAATCCTATTCTCATGCTCATGCTTCAGGTGAGTCCGATGATGCGGATATGCCGCCCAGACTGCCGCTGGCTGCCACGCCTATGTCGCTGATGCTCTTCACGCGTCGGCTATTCTGCTCGTAGAGTAGATGCGAGTCCAGCCCGTGGGAGTCAAGGATGCTGGCGAGGGGTGGGGCGCTCACTCGATGTCCAGGAGGTGGGGGGCCGTAGCTGGAGCCAGGTGGCGGCGGTGGTGGTGCTGTTGTGGGTGGCGGCAGATAATGATGCGGCTGATGTGCGTGATGATGCGATTGCATTTGCATTTGCTGCGGACCTATGGTAGCATATATTCCTCCGCCGCCCTCGCTGCTGCTGTACGATGGCGTTGGGGAGGTGGAGTTACCGAAGGAGCTGCGTTCGCCGGCGCGATGTGGTTTGCTGTTGAAGCGAAAGGCTTTTGACAGAGAACTCTGAAAACAAAGCGCCAATTAGCAGATAAACTTACACACCTTTGCTTGCCACTCACCTGAGATCCTTTCCATGCCGAAATCTGTCAAGCGAAAGAGAGGAACAAAAGAGAAAACAATATGTGAGATTAGTGTTGATTTCGTTTCGGTTACGATTAACCAGCTGACCAACCCCCTTTCACTCCCCTCTTTCCAACCTGTTTGCCAATTAACATTTATCTGCGATTTGTCGTGAAACTTCTGATGTCGTTAATAATAATTATTATTAATTAATGAATTAGTCAAAAATCAAATAAAAACTCGCAATTTAAACAGTTTATATTTATTTTAATTAACTTCCATATTGGGTGCATTTCACAAAATGCGCATTATTTAATTGTTACTTACTTGCAATATCTACGAGTCGTGTATGAGATTACGTTATATTATATATAA
This sequence comes from Drosophila borborema, assembly GCA_030914335.1. NCBI lineage: Eukaryota > Metazoa > Arthropoda > Insecta > Diptera > Drosophilidae > Drosophila > Drosophila borborema. The sequence goes on along the minus strand of JAUESP010000303.1, from coordinate 14,039,169 downwards.
ATAATTATATATATAAATTTATAAATTTATTTTGTATTTATTATAAATGAGTTTTTTTTTTAGCTATCTTTGGCTGCTCAAATATTATGTACTTTATTTTTATAATTAATTTTTGGTTAAACATTTTTAAATACTAAATGTGCGCTTTCTTTCGAATCATACAATAATGGACCCTAAACAATTGAACTAGCTTACTTCAATAATTTCCTTTTGGCATTTTTTTGCACCAAAATAGCAATTGAACTAGTAATTGCAAAAATTGCGTTTTGGTATTTTTAATGCCAAAAAAAAAGCACATGCAAATTTGTTATTAAATTTATTATTCACTCTTCAGCTGCTGCTTGTTCTAATTTATTTTTAAAATAATTTGTTGTAGTATATCTAGAAATGTTTAATGATGCAATTTGCCTTGTGACGTTATCTCTTATGGCCCACATAATTATTTAGCTTCACTTAAACATGCCAAAATATAAGAAATGGTTATGAAAATAATGAAATACTTAACTTTAGCTAAATATATGTAGATACATATATATGTTTATTTATGAGATTGGGTATATGCTGAACAATTTGTGTTTATGCTTATTAATACTGAGTAGTCTTAAGTGTCGAAACATCGTTGTACTGTGTGCTCAAAGTACTTTTGAGAAGTGGGCAAATGTCTGTCAGTTTTGTTTATGTAAAAAAAAAGTAAAAAAAAAAAATAAATACTATGTTCCTTGGAAATTCTACACAAGTACTTCAAGCGATAACGTTTATAGAGGCATAGACACACAGAGAGTGACAGAGATAGAGAGAAACAGATATATAAGTACATATATAGAGACAGAGAGAGTAGACAACAAAAGCTTCACGTCAAATCAGGCTAAGATAAATAATACGCAGAAACTTGAGTTCTTTTTGTTTTTATTTTTTTTATTTATTTTTTATTTCTCAATTGTAGGAGTCGCAATTTTGATGTGTGCAGACAATATAGCAATAGTTATATGTATGTAGAGATATATGTATTTATATATGTTTGGTATGCATGTTTTTTGGCTTGATGATATTGGAATGGAACTTACCCGCAAGCTGCCGCTCGATCGCCGATCTGTTGTGGCATAGTGCTGCAGTCCGCCGGGTCCAGTCAGGGGCACTATGCCGCAACCGGAACGAATGCCTTGACCCAAAGTTGCTCTACACAACAAACATTGCAATACAACCGGATTGTTTTCGTTTAGGTGTGTGTGAATATGTGTGTGTGTGTGAGAGAGAGAGTTTGTGTTTGTGCATGTGGTCAATTTTGTTGCATTTTTGGCAAAATGAATATTATACACAGATATAACGGGGCAGGCAGAGACAGTGACAGACACAGACGCAGAGGCAGAGAGAGTTAGATAGAAAGAGAGAGACAGAGGCAAAGGCAAAGGCAGGCGGGCGCAGGCAATCAAAAAAGTCAAGCACACACATATACACACACACGAATGCACGCACAGCAATGTTGTAGTAGCAGTAGTTGTAGTAGTATTGGTGGTAGGCGTTGTTGTTGTTGTAGACATACATCGTGTGGTTGTTGTTGTTGTTGTAGTGTTGTGAAATGCATTATTGTAAACAATCAAGACAAGGATAGCAACAACAAGCCGTTGAGTTTGATTTTTGAAAGAAACAGATGAAAAATATGGAAAGTAGAAAAGAAAGAGGACAAAGACAAAAGAAAGGAAAACGATTAATAAATGCAGAGAAACAGTGTATATCGATAAATAGTTTTGTATTTAGCATAATTGACTACTTGTAGCGTAAACAACAAAGATAAATATATGTATATATATATATAACGTATATACATATATACTATGTATGTAGAAATTGATTGAGATGATATATGGGGGCCAGGTGTTTGGAGACAATTTAAAATCAAACGAAATTTGAATTTGTATGTAGAGCGTATAGATGATTGGATGACAACAAGTAGACTAAGTACTACAAAAAAAAAACATACGACATATTAGACGAAAATGTTTCTAGTTGTTACCCAAAAAATTGAATTGAAATTTTACTTACAATTGACATTGCATTTATTTTCAGTACTGTTAACGAATGACTCAATCAAAAGACTTTCGGGATATTGGAGGGAAATTTCGGATTGGGTTTAGATTGAAGAAAATAGAATTTTGTACTACGAGCATTATCTAGGTATCGAAATTTAGTGGACGCACAAAAGTAGGCAACATCGAGAGGAAAACAAGCTAATGTTTATATATATATGTATATGTTTGTATGTATTGGGTTTACTTATTGGTTACTTAAGCAAGAAATGAAAATCTCGGTTCGGAATTGTGAGTTCTCGTATACGTATTCGCAGTTAATTCCATTTGAATATGTATGCATGTATATATCTATATATGTATTTAGTGGTATGTATGTAGGTGAGTAAGTTCTTTCAGTTTTATGTGTGCTGTATCACAGTGGACGGCTGTCCACATCAGTTACAAACTCAGTTATGTGTGTTTGTTTGTGTGTGTGCTTCACGATGATATCGTTAGTCTAATATATATGTATGTATATGTATATGTCTAACATATAGAGTTTTATTTTGGTTACACATCAAATGTCTGTTGAATACACATATTTGCATGTATTTGCATATAAAACTATAAACAAATCGCATTTGCTACTACTTAAAAAAGTCTCTACCCAAATATACGCTGGCCCACTATACCTAAACACTTGTAAAGATCTGATCCGTGTGTGTGTGATCTGACAAATAACATACATCGATATCGATACAATCAAATACTATATAACATATATAGCGCGCTTCTCTCTATTGGCTTAAATGCAAAAATTTCACTTGTGTAATACCTATATCCATATATATATTCTCATATATATACATATATGTATATAGTATGTGTTTTGTGTGGTAAATGCAATCTTAAGTTAGCTGCAAAGCATATATCGATTCTGGAGACTCGTTTGTATAATATATATGTATATATAATATGGACATATCGATAGATAGTGCAAAGCTCCTCAGATTTGTTCGATATGTGGTATTTATTTATTCATTAGCTATATTATTTCACTCTTTTACTTTTAAAGATTTCTTTGATTAGGTCTTGGGTATCAGGGTGGGCTTTTCTGATTACGTTTCCCTACGAGTATTTCGATGCTTATGCATAAGTGTTTTTGTTTCATTTTTAATTTTTGATTTTTTAGTTTTTAGTTTTGGTAATTGCTTAGCTAGTCTAAGAGTAAGTTGAGTTAATTATGTTGATTTGATTAGCGCTGTGCTCCAATTATTGTTCTCTTTCTAGATATACCAATCAGCTTAGCTACATACAATTAAATATTGAATCGAGTTGAATCCCATCAAGTTACGATTGATTACAAATACACACGGTGATTACGAGCATTAGTTTTTTTTTCTTATTTTTCTTTATCTTTTTCTGATTGTGATTTTTGATTTTCGATTTAGGATTTAATGGCCCTGCAATTTGGCCAATTGCCGGGAGTTTTCCATTTGAAATTCTTCCATTTGACAGTATATTATGTATCTGCATTGTTGGGGTTGAGCAAAATAGAAAATATATTCATATTTTTATATATATGTATATCAATCGCGAGATGTTGGAAGAGAAAAGATATAGAGAAAGGGAGAGAGAGAGAGAGAAGAGAGAAAAATAAGGCACAAGCCAATTAGTGCGTTATTTGACGGCATTTCAGACATGCTCTAAAACACGCACACAAACACGCCACACGTCGAATGCATGTATGTGATTATTACATACATACATATATGCGCGTATGTATACATATAACATACACACACACACACACACACACACACACGCACACACACACACAAGACGAAGACGTAGACAGAGACAGAGACAGTAGTTATATAGTTAATATAATGCAGCTAGTTTAGTATATGGATACGTATGACGGCGCATGAATATATATGCATGTATGTATGTATATATATTTGTGGAAGAGAATGAATTGTCTTCAGTCAACAACTAGTAGGTATTCAACAGCAACAACAACAACAATAATCTCTGATCTAGCTCCACGCACTGCTTTACTGGATGAGAGAGAGAGAGAGAGACTGGAGACGCTTTGAGTTGATGAGATGTACGAGAATATGCAAATCAGTTGGAAATCAAGAAAAGCGTATTACACTCTAATGCTGATGTCCATGTGTGCGTGTGTATGTGTGTGTGTGTGTGTGTGTGTGATGAAGTGATTGATGGAAGAAGCGGTACACGAATCGTATATATAGCCTAGCTCCCTTCTTTGATTTTCCCAGTTTCTTAGATCATAAAAATATAGCCAAAATATATCATAAATATCCAGATGCTATTTTCCCAATTCCCAATATGAAAACTGACTACATCTATCTGAATTCAAACAAATAGAATTATATATAATTGATCAATCAACCCACTTTAGCTATACTCTTAATATCATGTACATTATAATCCCGATAAAGCATTAGTGATGTGATGAATGATGATGATGATGTTGGTGATGATGAATGTGTTGACAATGGAGCAGCATGCAGTAATGAAATTATCAAATATCAACTCAAATCAACAAAATAAAAAGCACAGTATTGAAGTAAACAATTCGAATTACGAGCATATATACATGATGATGACAATGGATAGAATATAATGCAGAAAAAATAAATGACCAAAAAAACAAATATCACAAACCAAAAACGCAATCAAATGTTAACGAAACAATAGAAATTCCAATCGAATGGGGTAAAAAAAAAAAAGGAATCAAAACGCTGTTTAACGCTACATATTTATATGCATAGTAGTAGATGGGATAGAGAATGGTTCTCGGCTCACGCAAACGCTCACGAAAGCGAGAACGAAATACGGGGCTTTACATAAAGGGGCGGGGTGCGGACACACACGCAGGTGATGTGACTGTGATGATGGGTGCTGCTGGGCGATAAGACACACTCACCTTGCGGGCAGGATGAGAGCATCGAATTCCGTGTTTAGATGTCGTCGTATTATGTTCTTTGATGGCGGAATGCCCAAAGCTGTTGCCATGGTATCGCCCGAAAATGAGGGCTCCAACACCACCAGACCACCGTGAACGCCGCTGTCTGCAATTGGAATGGGACACACACACACACATGAGAATTCAGTGGGATTGCATTGAAACTGAACGCCAAAGCCGAAGTGCTTAAATCAATGGCACATTCATTATTATTATTCAGCATGCAATAGATATGTCTATTGATTCCACTGGCAACTGGCAACTGGCAAATGGCAAATGGTCGGCAACTCACCCTTCAAATTCTCCGCATACTCGCCCAGGTCGATGGAACGCACCCAGCGTATGAAGCGTTGGTTAGTCCACACAATGGGATCGGTGTCCACAGTCTCTGACTGCACGCGTCGCATGGCCAGCGTTTGGCGGTCATATTTAACGATGCGCAGCACGTGAATGCCTAGGTGTGACAGGACAGAGAGAGAGAGAGAGAGAAAGAGAGAGAGAGGAGAGAGAAATGCATTAGCCTGATTAAAGTCGACAGTCGGCCTTATCTCGTCTTAAAGCAAACATTACCATGCACTATGCTGGCCTGATGGAACTTTCGCGTCACGCCCAGAAACTTTTCCAGCTCCTTCTTGGAGAGCGTGTCCAGCATGCGCGCATCGACCAGAGACTGCAGGAATGGCTCAGCGTACTGTGGTAGGCCAATGTCCGGCAGCCACTCGGAAGCCACCCAGGTGTGACCCAGCTGTGTGATTAGTGGATAGCGCACCAGCTCTGGTCGCCGTTGCTCCTCGATGGCCAGGCGCAATTTTTTGCGATGCATTGGATGCGCCAGACCCAGGCCAGCCTCCAGCTCCACGTCGTTCAGCTCGAGCAGCACCTTGCCGCTCTTTACGTTCTCCGCGCAGCGTGCGCTATACTGGGGCATGCCCAGCGCCACCTCCAGCCAGGCCAGCACTTGAGTGGCCCGCCAGCGATCTATGGGCAGCTGGGAGGCTTCGCGCAGCAGTCGCAATTTCTCGGCATAGCCCTCCTCGGAGAGTGGATTCCACGAGTAGTCGCTGTATTCGCTCACCCCATCGGCGGACATGGCCTTGCTCTTATTGCGGGAGCGTGCAAACACGCGTGAGATGCTGCCCCAGGTGCCGCCGCGTCCATTGCGTGCGCCCAGTGGGCCGCTCTTGTTGCCGAACTTGCGGGTTATGGCACCGGCGCCGCCAGGTCCCTCAGCATCCGGCGAGAGCTGCTCCACAGATCTGAGTGGAGAGAGAGCTTAGTATTGAGGCTAAAAATGACTCTTATAAGAAATCACCTTGAGTAGGCGCCAGAGTTAAGAGGCGAGAGTGTAGGGCTGCGTTCCTTGGGAGTGCCAACTGCAATGAGAGACAAACAATTGAGATAAGAGAGATTCAAGTTACTCAAAGCTTGGCTCACTCACATTGATACATATTTTGACTGGAGACTAGAGAAATGCTGTCGGGATCGACGGTGATGCAGGGTCCGTTGTCGCATGTGCCGTCGCTGAAGTTCAGTTCTCCGCCGGTGCTCTCGCGATCGCTGCTGTTGCGCAGGCCCGAGTCGTTCGAGCAGGAGTTGCGATCGCCGACGGTGGCGCCGGAGCCGCCGCTCAGGCTGCCGCTGAAGGCGGACAATGAATTCGAGTTGCCACGCCCACTGTCCTCGGCTGTGCGCATGCCGCTTAGATTGCCAGCCAGCCCAGAGCCGCCAGCCAACTGGCTGAGCATGCCCGAGGCAGCCGATGGCGGTGTCAGCGGTGCAAATGAATGCAGACTCTCCTGGTCGGAGAGGCAGCCCGTGAGCTGACGACGCGCCTCTTGGAGCTGCTCCTGCAGACGCTGCAGCTGCAGATCCCTTGCCGACAGCTGCTGAGCCAAGGCCAGCGAGCGCTCAGCCTCGTCGCGCGCCTGCTTCAGCAGCTGGAAGCGTTCCCGATCACGATCACCCGAGATCTTGGCATTGGTCGACTCAGTTTCGCGCACGCGCTCCTGGTAGTTGCGTATGAAGTCACGCAACTCTTGCTCCTTCTCCTGCAGCGAGGCGCACAGCTGTTTCACCTGGCCCAATAAATCCGATTTGTCTGTGCGCAGCTTCTTCCGCTCCAGCCGCATGGTGAGCAGCTGATTCTTCACGCTGCGCAGCTCTGATTCCAGTCGCTCCACGCGCTCCTGCGATGCCGTTGTGCTGTGGAGATCTTGGCCTGTCTGTGACGCTGCCAAGTCAGCACCCGGATCAGCTCCGCCCACTGCACCGTCCGTCGAGTGCTCGAGTAGCCGACGCAGACGCTGCAGCTCTGCATTCAAGCGTTCGTTCTCCTCCCGTAGCTTCATAGCCGCCTCTGCAAGAGATCATCAAAGAGTTAGGTCGATGCAGCAGCCTGCAGCAACTGCGCCAGCTGGCCCAGTTGAGTGCCGCGCTAAGCTCAAGCCGTGTTAAAGCGAGGACAGTGTCGTTGTCGAGCTACTACGCGCAGTTAGCAGCTAGCTAGCTACCCCCTAAGAGGCTACTGCATAAATCCTATATATATATATATGTCTATTCATTCAGGCGTTCTACTACCCTAGCTAGCCAAGAGCCATTGGACCATTGGACCACACATCCTCAACTCAACTGACATGTCGCAAGTCAGCTGCCCTTTATGCATGCCAATTTGTAACACACAGAACTACGAACGAGCAGAAACTAAAAAGTGCAACGTGAAAGGCTTTGGGGGCAGGCAGCAAAAGTTCTCTTCGGGTGCTGAAGAGCCGTGTGCGGGGTGTGAAACAGAAAATAACTTAAATAGGCTATGTCAGGGATCAAGCCGGACAGATTCAAGTGCAACTGGGGGCTGAGGGTGTGGGTGAGGGCATGCGGGCTAAATGTTAATGCGAGTGCTGATAGAGCGTTTGTGCGGTGCTCCAATTAAAAATGCTGAGCGGAAATGGCAGATGAAAAGTAAGGAAAACGTAAGATTGAAATGGCTTAAGTGAGAGTAGGAGTAGGATCAGGAGCAGGAGCAGGAGCCATGGTGCGGGTGCTGGTGCGGATGCGGGCAAGTATATGAGTCTCAATCGACTTACCTGAGCGAAATGTGAACTTTGACTCATCATTACGATTGCCATCATGAGCGCTGTGGGTCGTGGTTGCCTCTAGCATCAGCAGCGCGGCAGATGCAGCGGATGTTGGGGAATGCGCTGAGCACGTGGGGGATGCCACTGGCTTGGGCATAGTCATGGGCACGGGCACGGGCATGGCCATTGCGGATTTAATTTTCATTGTCTTTGCTTTTGTAGTAGTTGCAGTTGTAGGTAATGAGGCTGTAGCGACCGCTGCCAGCTCCGGTTCCATTAATTTTGCAATCGAGCAAACATCATTCGCATTTCTCTTGTCGACTGTAGTTGTATTGTTTCATATACATATATGTATATATATTTGTTGTTCGATTGTTGTTGTGATGTTTTTTCCCCAAACACAAACACACACACGCGCACCCACGCCAAGGGTATTCAATCGAATTCGTGATTTTCGTCGATAAAGGGGGATGAGAGTGTCCAAGTTGAGAGGAGTTGGAGGATGTTAACAAAATAAATAACAACAACGACAACAACAACAACAACAACAAATTGTAATAATAATAATAACAGCAACAACAACGATTTAAGCACATCATCATGATATTGTTAATGTTAATGATAATGACGATAGGGTAGACATAATTTATATATGTATGTGAGTGAGCCACGGATTGGATGATAAGCACACACAATCCGAGAGAAAGATAGAGAGAGAGAGATAAAGGGAGAGAGGGAGACAAAAAGACAGGCAAATGGAGCGTGCAGGAGTTTTAATTAATTTTGTTTAGCTAAATCTGAATCAGAAGTACTCAAATCATATTCATAATAGATATGGACAAACTTAAATTCATATATATATAGTACATTGATTGATTTTTCCGACATTTATAAAATGTAAGTAAAAATATTATATATAATATGTATATATATATATGGCAAAATCTCCATGGGATTCATTTGTCTAGTTAACGTGGCCTATTCAATCAAATGAAATTGAAGCGCAGCCATGTGCACATATTTTTGTTTAAATAGATTATCCACACATATATTTATTAAGCTTTTCTCTTTTTTTTTTGTTGCCAAATTTATTTAAGCCCACTTCTGCATGAGCGCATTTAAACGAATGCTAAAAATATATTATTATTTATTTTAAACAGCGCACTGTGGGACAATTTGATATTTGAAAGCTTCAAGTTTAAATAAATATTTTGATACTGAAGTAAATTTGTGAGCCAGACGAAATTCAGAAAAAATATAATAAAAATAAATAATACAATAAAAAGTAAAAAGAAAAATAATGCAAAAAGTAAAAAAAAAAAGATATCAAAATATTTACCAAGTATTTTTATGATTTATTTATATTTACTTAGTGAATAGTCAAAATGTCTACAAAAATATTTGTATATATTACAGGTTTAATATATTTAAATTCTTGTATTAATTTTGCTATAAACATGGCTATTTGACGTCCACAGTACTTTGCTTTAATTAATTTAAATTAAATTGCGCTCGCAGTTATTTTAAGAAATGCAAATTAAAATTATTTTTGCACAGAAAATTATTCAGTTTAAAAGTTGTTTCAGCGTAGCTAATGAAAAAATACCAAAAATAAATAATACCAAAAATAAATAAAAATACTAAAAAATAAAGATTTTCATATACAGTATATACATTCCTTATTCATCTACTTTTGAGACATTTACTCGATTTCAAACTCAAATTGAACTCCTTTCAATAAATCTCATAAAATAATAGGTAAAACTGCAGTTTTAAAGATGTGAGAGTCAACTTGAGTTTAGTCAGAGATTGAGGAAATCAAGAAAGATATGTAAATTCAAGTCGATATCAGCAGCAGTAGGTCGGTCGGATGCATCGCATTTGGCTGCATTTGAGCAGGTTGAATGATTTGCGAGACAGCAATTGCATTGCTCTTGGGTAGCAGCTGCCGCAGCTCGCATCTAATCCTGATGATGGCGATGACTACGTCGACAGGTTGGGGAACGGGCCCAATCCATCAAGGCGGCTGGAGGCGGCGGTTCGTTAGTTTTTGCCAGCGCCATTAAAAGCACGGCCAGTGCGATAGAGAGACAGAGAAACGGAGAAACGTAGAAAGAGGCACGTTAAATGGCCGCTCGTTGCTATCTTTTTCGAGACTTTCGCTTTGGCATTCGGAAATTATTCGATGCGCCAGACCCAGCTGCACTTTGGACCCTCATCACACAGTTTTGCCGGCGCTGGCGGGCGCATTTTGCAATGTACGTGTAAGCAAGAGATTTGTGTTTGTCATCTAACCATGCGGTTGTTTGCTGCCCAGACTTTTCCATTTGTTTCCTGCACTCGTGCCACACAAACCAGGCTAGGCCACACACATTGCACATTGCAGTGTGATTTTAATTTTAATTTTTAGGACTCGCCACTAGTTTAGCTACAGTCCAATCTGCCTCTGGGTGCACCGCACACATAAGTAAAATCGAAAAACAACAACAAAGAGAGAGAGAGAGAGAGACAGAGAGGGGGAGAGCTTTTAGCAAAGGTAACTAAGCAAGCCTTTGCTGTTCAATGTTTCTGACAGCCCAAAATATATGTACTAAAGTCTGATTTTGGTTTTTCAACCGAAACATTGCCCTGTGTTCCCCTCATCAACAGCCAGTTCGATTGCAATTCGTATGCACTATGGAGTTCATGTAATGGAAGGGCATTTCATATTGTGTCTGCTCTTTCAAATTGTTCATAAAGTAAACAAAATTGATTTTACGACACAACTGAGTTTAGGTTTCTGCAATTTTGTTCAAAAGGCAGACGTGTTAGGGAAATGGAGATATAATCTTAAAGCAACTCGGGGGAGTGGGCTTAAGCGACATTCAGTTTTAATTAATATGACTCCTAGTACTAGTTCGAGCTTGGCTAGGCCAACATATTGAATTCTATAGATGGATAGATAAGCTTAATTCAACTCTTAGTTTGATTGGCAGAAATTTAAACTGGTTCTTAATAATACATGTATATTTAAATAAATAAAATAAACTAATAGAAATAAAGTAAACTAAATAAAATGAATAATAAACAATAAACTAAAAATTAATTTATTATGAATAAAAAATAGTCTTTAAGTTGTGCTTAATAAACTAAGTCTCCAACTGTGGGAAAAACTTAAAAAAATAAAAAATAATATTAATTAAAAGTATTTTTAAAATAGTTTTATTTTATTCATATTTATAAATTAATGAATTAAATATTCTACATTATTTTTTATAAATTAAAACTTTGTCTAAATATCTTCAAAGGTATTTAAAAAGTATTTTGATTTATGATTTAATATTATTGATTTAGTAATAAATTTAAAATCTATTGAAATACATTGAAAAAGTATTTCATATAAAAGTTTAAATAGTTTGTGTCTCAAGAGAGAGACGAACTTGACTAGAGCATGGCCCAGGTCATTTCATCAGAAAGAATTCTCAGCATTTCTCATGTCTGGGAGAGAAATGCTTTAAGTTCCATTTGCATCAAAAATCAATTCGAGTACACAAATAAATTGCAGATGTATGCAAAATTGAAAATGTTATTTGAGTGAAGAGAGATAGCATAACAAAGGGGGATAATTTGTGTCCAAGGTTTACGGCGCTGCACATGCTGCGACACAGCAATACACACAACAGAGAGTAGAGATAAAAAAGTATATATATCGAATATATATGCATGTATGTGCACACTTATGCCTGTCTGTCTATGTGTTTGTGTGTGTGTGTATACGCAATTGCTTGAATTGCCCCAGCCAGCAGCTGTTGCGGCTGCCGAGCTAATTGCGCCCACTCACATGCCCACTCGACTGAGCTGAAATGTTATAGAAATGCATTTGGGTGCAGCGGGTTGGCACTTACCGGCGCTGAGCTGACTGCTGGTTGGGTTGACCTGCGCCAAGTGACCTGCGGCAATCAAATTTGAGTTATTCGCATGGATCATGGCTGCCGTGGATATGATGGTGCTGCTGCTGTTGCTGATGGAGTTGGCGCTGCTGCCATTCACTAATTGCGACTGCGGTTGGCCAATCGCCTGCGCTTGTGCTTGTGCTTGGGTCTGTGCTTGTCCCAATGTGTCGCCCTTGGCGGCCAAGCGATTCTGGTTGTCGATGGTCATGGGTGGCGTGAGCGTCTGATTGCTCCCATTCGAGCTGGCCGGGGAGCTGCTGTCGGAGGCGGAGGCGTTGGGCGTCAGATCCCGTTTGCTTGCCAGCAGGCTCGGCTGCTTTAATGTGGGCAGAGCTCCAGCTGCAGCTGCCGCAGAGGCGGATGAGGATGAGGTCGACGAGGCGATCCCAAACTGCTGTTGGCTGCTGCTTATGCTTGTTGTCGTGTTGTTGTCCAGCGATAGCACCGGCTTCACCGGCTTGTTGTTGTTGACGGACTTCTCTTTGAGTGCACTCACACTCGAGTCCAGCGACTTGACAATTTTCTGTAAAGTTGGACAAACATTTAATGGATGCACTTCAATTAGGCGAGCGCTCTATGCATAATTAGGATGTTAGAAATGTTCAAAAAGATGTATGAGAAATAGCGAAACAGAGAGAAAGAGGGAGATTCAATGATACAGAGAGAGAGAGAGAAAGAGAGAGCACGAGTTGCTGCTAGGTATCCAAGTCAATTAGTCAATGAGCATGTGTGAGCGAGATAGACATACATTCATACATACATACGTAGAGATAAGGAATGGAAATGTGCCGAAACTTTTGGAAGCATAAGTATAAGCATGTGAAAGTGGAACAGCGCTGAATGGCGAGTGGCATGCAAATTGTATGTTGACCCCCATCCTTTGGTTAACCTTCCGCCTCCTCCTCCCCGCGCCCCTACCCAAAAACCACCCAGCGGCGCTAACAAGCAAATGAATGAGGCCCAATTAGGTTAAACATCAAGTGAATGGAGAGGGTTTTTTTTTTCTTTTTCATTTTTTTTAGTAGTGGTTGTTGTAGCGGTGGGGCTGGCGCATGCAGGGTTGGCACTTTGGGGGTTGGGGGCGGGTTGGTTGAATTGGATTGTACTTGGTGTACTTACGGATTCGCCCAGCTTGTGCAGAGAGGCATTTATGCGATCCGGATTGCGTGGCGGCGGCTCTGGTGGCTCTGATGCGGCCATGGTTGGTCCGGCAGCAAGACCGTTTATTTGCATACCTCCTCACACAACTGAAGCGCTCCCAGTGCCTCTGCCAGTGCTCGTGCCAGTGACTGAGCTGAGCTGAGCTTGTGTGTGTCTGTCCCAAAACGTTCGTTCTACGCTACGTTGCCCAGATATAGATATACATATATTGGAATACGAATACAAGTGCTGCTGCTGCTGCTTTTCCTGCTGCTGATTCACCCGACCACAAGTATTTCAACTGCCACAATTTGCACCATGCGCAGCCCGCTCTAACATTCTGACTACCTTACAAAGGGACCGAAGAAATACGTACACAGAGAGAAGGCGAATGAAGACAGGAGACGGGAGACGGCTGGAATGGGAAATGAGAGAGACACGCCCGATAAGCCGCAGATGCTGTTGGCGCTGATTCCCGAAATGTTTTCCAGCTCCTCTGTTGAATTCTCCCTTTCACGTCCTCGTTTAATCCTTTAATTGCTAAACGTTTCGTTTGCTTTTACTTGACAAAGATTCCGCATGCATCTGTAAATAAACGAAAAAGCTTTATCAAACGATGGTTTGCTATTGTTATTTATATAGAAAATATTACCGACCGTGGCTTTAATTTACGAAATTAAAAAGTGAAAGAGAAGCATATCTCCAAAGTTTCGGCATCGATATATTACTCTTCTGTCGATACTTTTCAATAAGAACGTTGTTAAAAATTTCCATTTGAATGCATTAATAAATAAGTACCACTGTCTTTTTAATATTTCTATGCCTGAATATTTATATTGATATTTATAATTATAAATATATATAAATTCATCATTTATTATTAACATGTATAATAAACTTGCTTTTATTTGCGTCTTCTGTATGCAACGAAAAGAATTCTCTAAAACTCTCCAACAACAAATGTGGCAAACATCGATATGTCGAGTTTTCAATGTATCGCATTCAATTCGATATTTTTCAATTATAATTATCGACGTTAGTGGACGTTTAACTCAATTACATACGTCTTCAAATTAAGGTAATGGAAAAAGTTTTATAAACAACTTTTAAGTGTTTGTTCAGTTATCTTTAGATTGTTTGAAGTTGTGAACTTAGTTTAAGTTAACTTGAGAAACCGTGACTTGCTTTTTACTACCGCCTGTAAACGCTTTATTGCTATCGGACACCAGATCCTACAAATACGTACATTTGTCGGTATATAGACATACATATGTATATCTAGATTTAGAGCACAGGCCACAAATTCTATTTCGGATTGTTTCTACGTTTCTATGCATTCGGTTGCGTGTCTGGATTCGGTTTTACTGCACTGCGTCCGGAAGGCAGTAAATGTGAAAAACCCGAATGCTCGTAATGGAAATGGCAATTGCGCCACCTAAAGCAGGTTTTTCGGCAAGAGTAAATTAAAGCCATGTTTTATTACACATACTACGTATACTATATAGAAATGTGTGTGTGTGTGTTTTTTCAGAAATTATTTACGCTTTTATGTATTTACAAGCGCGTCAAGTGGGTTTCCTTTGAGCTTTAACTATCAGTTTTGCCGAGCGCTTTTCAGCGCCGACTGCGGATTTCATAAAAATCATGGAAAATGGTTTTATTTCATGCTCTGATTTTTTATTTTTTGATTGGATTGTACGATTTTCAACTCCTGACCTGACTATACAATATTAACTTAACTTTTAGCCATACAAATTGAAGCTCTACAGTCGATTGAATGAAAAGCAAAGAAAAAGAGAAAATGCAATGCGAAATTTTCGTGAATGGAATATTTGAAAAACACGCGAAGCGTTTTCTTACTTCAATTTTAAAGCTTTTATCTGTGAATTTTGAAAACACGTTGATGAACAAAAGAATGTGAATGTCGATGGGCTGATGGACTGATGGAGCAGCAATTAAATAGAGCCAATAATTTGTTGCACTAAAACTGCATAATAGCTAGTTAAACAAACGTTGCATAAAGCTTTGATTATTTTTGGTCCTTTGGATTTTAATCCGATTTGGAGAATGGCTGCAAAACGCTGGCCATAAATGGTGTGGCGGCTTACTTTCTTTTTTTTTCCAGGGAATTTTCATGTTGCAGATAAAAAATGTACAAATACCAGGCTTAAGCAGCGCTTTAGTCGCAGTGGCCAAAGTCTAGTTTTCCTTTTATTTTGTATTTTTCCCCAGCCAACTTCAACTGCACCTTGACTCACAAACCAAAGCCACAAACATATGGGCAGGATTTGAGAATAACATGACCGCAGCCACACACGCAGAGCTGAGGGGAGCAGCGCATCTGCACCTGAAGCTAAGCCGGCGAGGAGTCCCACTGCCTCCGAATGGGTCTAATACTAATGTGTTTTATGGCCAAGTGTGGGTGAGCTCTCTCTCTCTGTCTATGTGTGTGTGTGTGTGTGTGTGGTTGGGTGAATGTGGTGTCTGCCTGTGGCAAAAACAAACATAAAAAAAATAAACGCAAACTTTAATCATAATAATAACACAGAACTTTTGTGTTAAATCCGAGCAGATAGTTACATGGCTGGCTGTTATGTAAGCTAGTTATATACATATATATATTAATTAGATATATGTATGTATATATAGACATATATGCACGTTCATAGAAGTTCTTTTTAACTACACAAAATTATGTTTGCAATTTGTGGGGAGTTTTGTGTTTCATAATAAAGACTTGCATAAGGCTGCACATTGAATTTGCTGCGAAATGCAATTCAATCTTTCACTTGAGATAGATTTTAATGAAGTGCAGTGTGTGTAATTAATTATCTATTTAATTATACACAAATTGCAGTCATACAGCTTTGTTTAGCTTGATGCTTGGTTTCTTAAGTAAATAGATAAGTGTGCAAGAATTAATTAAATAAGATTACTTGGAATATTTCAATTTGCCAAAATAATGACGTCTCTGTTTGTTTCTTATTGTTATTATAAATGAATCTGCTTTCAGTCTAACTAACTGGCTAACATAACTAACTTTAATTGAACTTTATTTAAGTTAAGTTAATTAAATAAATAATGTGTAGATTGTAGATGCAGCCAAAATTATACACATTTCAATAAATAATCCAATTATTATTATAGTTTAAAACGGCCTCTGGGCTGGCAATTGATATTCAAGTATCAGCAGTGTTATATACAAGATATCGTTGCATAAGTTAGGGAGCTGCTGTCGGGCGAGCGGAAATGAGTAGCAGAGTCATGTTAACGCATTGAAATTTAACAGAATTATTTAAAATTTCATACTTGGCGAGTTAGCTAACATAAATATGTTAGCGTAGGATTAGCTAACATCATTAATTAAGCGACTGTAAAAAAGCTGTGTGCTAACAGTGGACTGTTAACGAAATTTTAGCTATAAATTTTCACTCTACTTTTCATTTCTTTTCGCCTGATACTTCAACAAAATTGCCGTTTATATTTGGGTCCCAGCGGCCTCAACAGCCGGCCCCGTGAGGCTGCACTCAAATGTAAAACGGCTGCTGACAGCTGAATGAATTCGCTGCCAGAGTGGAACAGACGCAAGAGATGGATGAACTTTATTAAAAATAAATTAATGTGATTTGCTTTGCCAATTTATTTCTTTTCACCTGTTTTATTTATAACTTGAATAAATTGAAACATGTTTACCATGTTTTTTACTGCTTTAAATATTTTGGAAAATTTAAACGAAATTAAATGTGGAAATGAACTATAATGAGCTGTACGAAGATGAAGCAGAAGACTTTATGAACTACGTTCCTACATATCACCAAGTGCTCTGCAGACAACCTGAGCCCGTAGCTGAGCCAATTGTAATAAAGCCCAATGAATGCTTCTATGTGCACATCAAGGATGCGACTTCGGAGTATTTTCCAGCTTTTATGCTGAATTTTCGTCGAAAATTCAATGCCAAGTCGATGGAGCAAAATTATCAAAGAGCCATAAATCTGAGGCATGAGATTCTCAGAGAGCGCGTGGAACGGCTCACTGCAAGATTGGCGAACGTGGCCAAATTAACTGCTGAATGTCATGCCAAGAAAAAGAGCGCCCTGTTGGCGCTGCGAAAGCACATAGTCAAGGATATGCAGGATCATGTGCAGCGCCACGAGCGCTACAAAGCCAAACGCGTCGAGCATCTGAAGCGTCACAACGAACAGGTGCACAGATTATGTGAGTTGCTGCGCTATGGACTCTATCTGACACGCATTGCCGAGCAATACGAAGAGAAACGCAAACGTATTGGACTATTTTAGTGGGAAATATATTCAGTTCAGTTCAGTTCAGTGATAGAGTAAGTGAACTGGATATGTTAGCCACTGAGAGTGTTTCTATGCGTTTGCGTCCCTCTAGTCAAGTCTTTTATGTGTCAAAAGTTTTGTAAATAAACTAGTTTGGGCAACAGCTAAGAGAGGGAATTTTATAATAGCCATAAATTAATCAGCCGCAGCGTAAAAGTCACTTCATTGAATGCGGCTCTGAGCAATTTCTTTTCACTGCAATTTTGTGTGAGGCAAAGTTTTTGAAGTTGATGTCAAAGCTTCAAGTAAACCATAATTAGCCTTGGCTACGCTTTGATTCAATGGAATTAATTACGTTCGCCCACATGCGGCAACCGAAATGGAAGGGAAGAGGGGAAAGGAATAGAGAGAGTGCGAGAGAGTGAGACATAGAGTATTATGTGCTTTAGCTAACCACAGAGCTGCTGCTCTACAGACAAAGCCAACCTCAACTCGTATGAGTCGTCTTCGTCAAAGACAGTGATAGAGCTCTGGCTCGACGCCCCGTGGCTCTGTATTCAGATATCATGTGCACTCGAGTGCAATTTGTGCATGAATTCCGGCACAGCTTCTTTGAGCTCAGTTGCTTGCAAATGTTATGGCAACTGACGACTCGGGTGTCTGAGGAAGTTCTTGCTTTCTTTTCTCCCTTTCTTACTGTGTTCAGCCTTTGACTTATGCCAAGTTCAACTGAAATACTTGACCTGCTTGAAAACATGTTTAAACTGTGACCTGGCCAGGTTATTGAATTAAACAGTGAACCCTCCAGCTCGCAAGAATTTTACATTTTTTCATTTTTTTTTTTTTTTTATAAAATACATTTTTCATTTTATTATATTTGTTATTTTGCTATGCATGAAGCGCACTTGCATCTAAAATTTAACAATTTCAATGAATACTTGAAGCGACGAAAATACTATGAACAAAATTCAAATATTGAGGCATATATGGCGCAAACATTGCCCATATTTGCTAATAGAATTTTAAGCACTTTTTATATATCAAAAATATCAATAAAAGTGCTTCAAGTCAAATGGCATCCAAATATAGATATTTTAATATTAATTAAAATGTATTTGCTGAGTTAAGTGAAAGAAAAATATTTTAGAAAGTGTGTATATAAATTCCTTTTTTTTTATGATAAATATGACAAACTTAGGAAACTTATGCAAATGACGTAGCTCACACCTTAAGCCATAATCCAATTAGATGCATTTGCAGCTGTATCTTTATCTTTTATACGCATGCATAGATACGCAGATATATCTAGCGATTGCAGTCACGTAGCGAAATCTTGTTATGACAGCTGTCAGCCTTAGGTCTTCGTGTTTGTTCAGCGAACTTTAGAGCCAAATTGCAAACTGAAATTTTGTGAAGAGCTGCAAATGAGGCAGTTATTATGTAACTGTCTGTCATTCCCTCCATTGTTTGTTCTCTCTCTCTCTCTTTCTCTCTCTCTCTCTCTTGTTGACAGGCAGCCTTAATTGGAAATTAATAAGCCAAGCAAAACGCATTCCAAACAGCTTCAATTACAGTGCCATGGCAATAGTTACAACTGATATACAAAGAGAGGCTGTCGATGCTATATAGCTGACAGTAGCTGTGCTATGTCATCGTGGCCATGTCCATTATTTTACTCAAATGACTCATGAATATGACTCACTTTACACACACACACACGCGTATTTAGAGTTTTAGTATTAATTTCCTGTTGGGCTCGACTCTATTCGATTATCCCTCTGGCCGGTCGGGCAAAAACTTTAGTTAGTCTGATTAGCTGTCCGTAACACGTCAAAGCTAAAACCAGGCACATCATCAGCACACTGATTTCATGTCAGCCCCCCATCCTCGACCTCATTCATATGCAAATTATATAGAGTAGCCCAGAGCCCGCACTATTCACACTTATTTAAGCCTTACCACAATTCAGCCTGAATTGTATTCAACATATTTTCTTGCTTGGAATTTGTTTGCCTTGATGAAGTTGGCTTCGGTTGGCTATAATCGACCATAACTTTTCGATGAACTGAACTAACTTTTGCCCAGCTAACTCATAAAGTAACTGAAATAACTGACTCTTTGCTGTCCAGTATCTGCTTCTTTCTCTCTCTCTCTCTCTCTCTCTCTCTCTCCTCGTCACTCTCTTTTGCAGCAGCTGTCACACTTTCAATTGTTATTCACTTTACACCTTTGTGAATGGATTTCCTTTATAATCATTTTCATTCAAGAGAGTTTCATTGAGTTTTGGCATTCTAATTAAGTTTATTTTCTTTTAACTTATAAATGTAAATAAGTTGATAACTTTTACAGTTTAGTGCTGTTAAATGGTATTTTGCATAGCTCTGTTGTTGGCCACTTTTCAAGTGTTTTTGTTGCTTGTTTAGAAAGTCTAAGAAGAGTATAGGTGGGTGGATCTGAGGCATGGTAAGATGATGCTTAACTAGGAGCTGAAACTGTTCCCTTATACGTATATCAAGATATTCATACATATGTATGTATAAGTTATAAGAGATCAGTGTCAGCTTTGTTTTGTGTTATGATGCTGCCTTTGATATTTTTGTGCTCTAACCGAATGCCGATTTGCTTCTGGCTTCTCTTCATCCACCGACAAGCAGAACGATCTTGTCCGAATGGCTTCAGCAGTTATCTCCCACTCACTCAGCTACACCCGAGGTTATGTTCGGCAGCTGCTATCACCGTCTCTCTCTCTCACGCTTCGTGAATTTGAGAGTCGTGCAGACACGAAGCGAATACACTCGGATGTATTTGCTGTCCACTATTGCAGTTGTATTAGTGTGAGTGTTATAATGACGAAGAGAAGACACGAAGCAAATGCATCTGAGCGAATAGTTGTTAGTCTAATGCCTTGACACGAAGCAAATGCAAATGTAGGCGACGAGCAGACACGAAGCAAATTCACTCGGTGCTTCGTGTCTGCTCGTCGTCTTCATAAAACTCACACTAATACTACTGCAATAGTAGACAGCAACTCTGAATTGAGAACATTAGAATATTCTCAGCTATGAAACAGTATCAGCTCATCTAATACTAGCAAAACAATTAGTATGTATGTATATAAAATACAGTGGCTCAGAGCATATACTAAACTGCCGCATACAAAAATTGAGGCGTCTAAATAATTTAAACTTAAAAGTATAACGAAAATATAAATGCAAGTTGTTAAGCTAATACCTTGACTTATTTTTTAAAAATATATTTGTAAGATAATTTATAATAATTTAAAAAAAAAATAATAATAAAAAGTTTAATTTTTAAATGTAAAAAAAAAAAAAAAAAAAAAAACATTTTATAAATAAAAGAAAAATACAATTTCCACTGTACATAAGCTTTAGCTCCTTAAAACAGTTAAATATGTTATCTCTGTTCAAGTCTGTTCTGATTTCTAAAATTCCTTAATTTTAATTCACTTGACATGCTCTCCATCTATACTCTCAAACACATTCTCTTAGAGATTTTATATATGCTATCAATTTGTTTGAGCTTCCTTTTCAATAATAAAACAAAAGTTAAATTCTTTCAAGTCTCAGCAATGCCAAAGCTCCACTGCTCTCTTGATCAACGACAGTTAAAAGGGATTTCAGCTCGAGAACTCCTTGGGGGGCGAGAGGAAAGGCATGATTAGACACACGTGGAGTCTGCAGGGCTCATGACTTCGTGACGCGCATTTGTCTGTGATTGGGATTCAGGCAGGCGCTGACTGCGATAGCTGCGAATGGAGCTGGCTTTGCTAGTTAGCAGCTACGACTACTATCTACTATCTACTACTGTCTGCTAACTGTTTGCTTTTCGCTGATTTGCTCAACCGAGCAGAAGGTAAAGTTTGCGTTGAGCAACTCATTTAGTTTGCAATTAATTAGTGGCAACAGGATGGCAGCTGCTGCTGTTGTTGCTGCTGCAATTGCCGTTGCAGCCAGCACAGGGTGGAGTTTGTGTTTTTCATTAAACTAAATAGATGCGGCTTCAACTTGTTTGCTGCTGCTGTAGCTGAAACTGTTTGGCCGGCAAGTTTGGAAAGCGGTTTCCGGTTCGGAATCCGGCGAAAAAAAAAAAAAAGAAAGAAGAAAATTTATATAAGCACTCACCGAATATATTTGTGAGGGGCGCGAAATGGAAATGCTTGAAATACTTGAAATGCTTGACCCAATTGGCAGCCCCAGCCGGGCGAAAAACATGCAAAACATTTTCTGCGCAGCTTAAGGTAAAGAGCTGAACTAAGGGCGCAGGCATAACTCTGTGTAATCTAGGGTCAGTAAATGATTTTCCCATTAAAATGCATGAGTGTGTGTGCGAAAGAGATAGCGGCAGATAGCAAGCGAGAGAATGAGAGAGAAGCGGTGACTGGAGGAGGGAGGCTGCTTGTGATAAGTAAAAGTTTTGTTGTTTCTTGCGGCAGCTGTGCGAGAGGATTCAGTGCAACAACTTGGTGGCGGCTCCGGAGGCCCCGGAGACCTAACCCTGTACTTACACAATTTGATAACCTACTTTTGGCATAATGCTGCCATTGTTGTTGCTATTGTGGGGCTGCAATGTGTTTTCAGTTGGCAACATTAAAAATTTACACATAATGACATTGACGCACACTTTGAGCAGCTGGCGGAGAGACAGAGAGAGATTGTGAAGCGGAGCAGACTGAGGCACACAGTGGCACTCATGTCCTTGAGCTTATGTTTCTGTTTGGCATTAAGAGCATGTCGAGTCACCAAGTGCGTGGGCACACACACACACACACACACATACAGAGGGGACAACAGCTAGACGAAGGTGCGTGGCTTCACACTGTGTTGCCTACAAACGGAGCAGCATTGGGCAACGGAACTTGCCACGGATATGTTAGCCCTTGCCATGCTGGCTATCTGCTGCTGCTGCTGCTGGGCGTGGCGATAGAGGAAGAGCAGCAAGTGAAGAAAGGGACGCGCTGCGCTCACAGCTTGCCACTTGGGAAATACTTTAAGTCCTTTGCCTTAATAGCCCTGCCTTTTTCAGTCTTCGTTTCTATACTGTTCAGCTCTGTTCAGTCCGTTGATGGCATTTTCATTCCTTTGCTTCCGTTTGCCGCTCGGGTGAATTATTGTCAAGCGATTTATTACGCGCAACGGGCTGTTGCTGTTGCTGTTGCTGCCGCTGCTGCTCCACATGGCGTATGCGTAACAATAATTGTAATAAAATGCACGTAATATTTTGCTATTGCACGGCTTGGGGGCCACGCCGCAGAATGTGTGTATGTCGTAGTGCCAGCCGAGCAAACATGTGCTGCAACATTTCAACACATGGCTATGACATTATTTAAGAACTATTTCGCTCACTCTCTCTCTTTCTCTCTCTCTCTCTCTCTCTCTCTCTCTCTCTCTCTCTCTCTCTCTCTCTGTCTGTGGTAATGGCAACAAATTCATTCGGTTTGCAGCACTTCATTTGACGCTAACCTGATTAGCTGCTGCTCTGTCAGCTGGTATGTCCTCAGCAATGGCAACAACAACATGTCAGCTGATTAGCATCAGGTGAAACAATAGATAAATAAATAAATTACAGCCATACCCCACTTAATGGCCAAATCATACAATTAAGCTCAATTGCCGCATTGATTGGCGGCCAGAAGTTTTACCTTTTACCTGTTTAGAGATTTCAAGCGAGCATATTGGTTTCTATTATTGCTATTGCTTACTTGGCTAGCCTTTAGTGACTGAATTTTCTCTATATTGTCAATACAAGGTAAACATATTGTTCATATTATTCATAGACCCCGTAACAATGTCTTTAATAATATGTTTATTTTTCTTTGGAAGTTTGTTAGTTTGGCATTTATGTATGTTTATCACGTTGTCGGCAGAATCTGTGCAGAATATGATTATTAAGCTATTGCATTTATGCAAATAATTGGTAAAAGGCCAAAAGGGCTTGGGTAAAAGTAAAGAGCCAAAGCTAAAGGTTAATGTGAATATATATATTGACTCTCAGAACAAGCTTCGCTAACTTCTTACTTCTTCTTTCTTTTGCTATGAGAACGAAGCTAGACTCTCTTTGTTTATTATTATATATAAAATTGTATATTATATGTATATAAATATTATATATTTTTTTAAATTTAATACATTTGTTATACAAAATTTATGTATTAACTTATATTTAATATTTATATTTTGTGAAGAAAATTGGTTATTCATGAATTTTTTCACTTTTATTTATTATTTATAATTTGTCAGAAACATTTTGTAATTGTTTATATTTAACTTTAATTCCTATTTATTCATAAAATTTTATCCATAAAATTCATTTAGTATATTATTATACATATTATTATTATATTTAATTTTTATTATATTTATTTATTTTTATTATTTATATTTTGTGATAAAAATTTGGTATTTCTTTTATAATTTATCTTAATTTTTATATCTTAATTATGTTTAATTCATATATAATTGAAATTTATTATAGAAATATTCTTTAACTTGTTTGAAGAATAAATTCTTATTTAAAAATTATTTTTATTATTTTTATATTTATCTAAAGAATAAATTCTTATTTAAAAAATATATTTTTTTAGATAATTTAAATCTTTTATATGTATTATTAATTATTATAATTATTATATATATATATTTATTAATGTATATTCCATGTAAATTTGAGTTTATTTACTAATGCTATATAAATATTGTGAAATTGAAAATCTCAGTTAACTCTAAGTCAAATTTGTGACCCCATCAGATAACTCCAACTATGTATAACTTCTATGTCAACCCCTTTTATTATTTAGTTGTTCTTTTTGTCTTTTGTGTTTTGTGTTTTGTCTTTTGTCTACTCTCCCATATACCCTGTTTCACTGTGTGTGTGTTTTCAAGCCGAAACGAATGCGTCGCAATTTATGCTGACACAGATTTGGTTGCCATCAGTTCTCACTGTCAATGCTCAAGACTGTTGGAAATTTCCCTTTTTTAAGCAGACACACACACACACACACACACGCACTCGCACACAAACACACGTGCACAGACGCACACAGACTGAGACAAATATTGACCGAATTTCGGCGAATTTGGCCATGTTTTCGTGTTGGGCCGCTTTTCTCATGCGGTTTTGGTGGCCATGTTTCATGTGTGTGTGTGTGTGTGTGTGTTTATGTGGCTTTTGTCGCTGTTTTCATTGTCTGCCTAAAAGCGAATGCGTAAATAAAGCATGACTCTGTATGTGTGTCCATTAAAAAAAATTATATTTAACATTTACCTTTGAGTCGCTCGCTCAACTGCAATTGAAATGACTTCGAGCGCTTGCAGATGCTGCCGCAGCATTGACGATTGCAATTTGAATTGTGGGCAGCAACTTTTTGGTGGTCTTATCAAACTTGTTTGTGTTATTGACACTCAAGAGCAGCATCCACTTACACAGACACACGCACACACACACGTACACGTGCACACACACACAGACACGCAGACACACACGCAGTGTTACGCACGCCTACACACGTGCAAGCAGTCGTCGAGTCTGTATACAAATATACAAATATATATACATAAATATATGTGTATATGTATGTGAGTAAATATCTTTATGGATTTGTATTTCTGCACTGAGCACAGCACATCCTACTCGGCGTATGTTTCGTATGCCACTGAGCGCCAGCATTGGACAAGCGGAGAGTCCTTGGCATTTGTGCTGAGAGCTGACGTCACTTTAAAAGCTCCGAATGCAGCCGAGTGCAGTCGCGAGGCGAACGCGAGGCGTCTGCGCCTCAAAGCGAAGCTTTTGCGAGAGAGTCAGAGTTCCGCTCTCCCTCTCACTGCCTCCCTCTCACTCGCTCCCTCTCGTTATACGTACACAAGTGTTTGTTTACGTTTTTGGTGATTTTGTTGGCCGGGCCACTCCGGCAATCCGCAGTCTGATCCCTGCCACGTCGTATCGTGTCCATCGCTTAAGCCGAAGGTCGGCTCCTCGGCTCATCGTACAGCCTAGCGAGAAAGCATCCTTATCGAAGCAGCTTGTGAATGCCAATGCAAAATAAATTGAGGCTTCACTCAGCCAGTGGCGGGCGCCTTCCTCTACTGCCTGTCGCCCAATTAAACAGCGCACAGAAATATTCTTGTTTGCTGCATTGCCCTGACAACAAATTGAAATAAGTGCAGAGCGAGATAGAGGCAGACAGAGATAGAGAGGGATGCTGTAAACAATTGCAGAACATTCTTGTTGCCAAAGAAATTTCAATTGAAACTCGTAAAAGAAGTTCTCTGTGGCCAAACAAAAATCTACACAGAAATATGTAGTTCATTATGCTGCAGACACTCTATTCCAGGAGTTAGACGAGCTTTAAGCGGATTAACAGCGTGTTTTCTTTCACTGCGAAACAAACAAGCCATCTAACAGCTATATTTGATGTCTCCAGCTGTCAGTTTGGACATTTGCCATGCACATTGTGTGCCTTGTCCATTATGTGTGCCATGCCACTCGATGACTCCGTTGGCATTGTTGGCACTCCTTTATCCATTCACTTGGCAGCCACAAGTGATTCTGGGCCAGTTGCCTAGCGCAACGGATTGAATAACAATGACAACCCAACCCAACCCAACCCCCCGCCCCCATAGACACCATTCAGGCTGTGGCCACTCACTTGGCTGACATCTTCACATATTCCACTTGATATATTCTAAATATTTACGCTTTGCACAAAGCATATTATTTTTGAATTATAAATTGAATTTACTTGTGATAATCGAAGCAGTTTCCTTTTCATATTCTAAATATAAACAAAATGGAAAATCCTTTATTCAAACTGAAATTTGATCAATTTTAACAAGAATTATTGACTAAATAATTGTGAATTTGTTGTTTGATCAGCAATTATTGAGAGTTTCAATGTGACTAAAAGATATCCAGCTGAGCAAATTTTGTGATTTAATTTAGATATTTTCTACATTTAACTAATATTATATATTATAAGAATATATTATATAAAATGAAATTTAAATTAAATATACAAATCAAATTTAAATAAAATTGACAAATATTTGCAAATTTAATTGATTTAATTGAAAGAAAAACAACAAGACAAAGAATGGAAAAACAAAAAAACTTTTCATTAGCTTACACTCAATAATTGATTTCAGTTAATAGATTTATCGAATATTAATGTGAGTGCAAACATGAAACAAATTCATTTATCTTGATATTTTCATAATTTATGAGCTTCCTGCTAGACATAAGAATTTCAATAAAAAGGCCAATGCTCGCCTTGCATTTAATTAATTGAATTATATTTTCCGAATTTGCTCTTAATACAACAATTTGAATATAGAAAACTTTCACATTGTGCGCTAATTGATTGCAATTTGCTAAAAAAAAAAAAAAAAATGCCAAAGAGCGAAAACTTTTCGTATTAAGCAACTTTCATTTAATTGCTTGTGTGCGGCGAGGGTATATGAAAGTCGAGTTATTTGCTTTTGTGTTTCATGCGAGCCATTTAACATGCATTCGAATTGAACAAACTAATTTGATTTGTTTGCCGAGATACGAGAGCGACTCCAGTAATTAGTTGCTTTGGCCTGCACAAATTGGTAAGCACGTTCAAGCTCGTTTCTCTGCGCAAATATGCTGAGTATCTGTGAGCAGAGAACGGATATATGTATATATAGAGTTTATATATATATACGGAGTTTAGTTTATCCATTATGATATACACTAATTGAGCATAGTGTGCCTGCTGCAGCATGTTGTAGTTAGTTTATGTTTGAATTGCCTTCATAATCCGCAGTCTACCTGACGTGACTTCAATGCACAACACACACATATAATTATATCAATGTGTGTGTGACATTCATTGTGCTGCCTGATCATATCATATGTTAGCTGCATTCAACTTAAACGCTGATAGAATGTTATCAACTGCATGTCAAAACTTATTTTGCCCATTGTCAATGTGGTTTTTCAGCTGCGGCCAATAGAACTTTATCGGCCTGGTCTGCCAACATCCTGATGTGACAAAAAGAAGAAGAAGCAACATGCACACACACACAGTTTGTGTAGCATATTTGAATTTTATTTTTATCAGCTTCGAGCAGGAAACAGCAACAGCAGCAGGAGGAGCAGGAGGAACAGGAGCAGGAGCAGCAGCAGCAGCAGCAGCAACATAATATGAACTCCATATCAACTAGATATACACATTGTGTATATTCTCATGTGTATATTAACAATCGATTGAAGTCGGGTTCATTCATCTCGCCAGACTACGCCTATGTATATATATACATATATAAATATATATGTGTATATATATATAAACTGGTAAATATGGCAACTATTCGTCACAGTTGGCCCATGAAAAGGTCTTCAAACACTCGAGCTACGTTCGAGCAATGCAATTTACGGCTTTGTTGTTGCTCAAATGGGACTCCGGCAACAATTGTTGATGCAAGTGTAAAAATTGACAAAGACAAGAAGTGTGTGTGAGAGAGAGAGGGAGAGAATGATGTAGGAGTAAAATTGATAAGATTAATATGAGCAGCCAATCGAAACTCTTTCTGTGTAGGCTAGGCTTGGACCTAAAATTGTAATTTTATAGCCTTGTTTTATTCCATGTAATCAATATAAAATACAAATAACTTAATAATTATAATAGCTGTCTAACTATACAGCGAGCCCATCTAGTTAACGATTCTTTGACGCATCTACTCCTCCTGACAGAGCGCGGCAACAAGAACATAAGAATAGGAATTGCAAATGCCTCACTCTGCTCCCCATTTCCATTTTCATTTCCATATTCACTTCCACTGCGATTGTCGTTTGCAACTCCTCAACTTAAATGGATGTGGATGCAATTGTGTACTCTGTTGTCTCTGTGTATGTATGTGTTTGTGTGTGTGCTTTGTCAACCATTTGAAGCGTTGTCAGGCAACCGCATCATCATCCTGGTTGCAACTTCATCTCCAACTCTAACTGAGTCTCCGCTTAGGGAAACTATAAGCGGCCTGCCGCCCGTGCCTCGTGCAGCTCGGCATGTTTATCAATGTTCAGCGCTTATCGCCGTCAGCCGTCAGTCGACAGCCGCCATTTTGCCAAGGCGGATACGGGCAGCGCTGTGTGGGCAGCGAGGGGGGGGGAGGGGTGTGTGTGTGGCGTATTGGGGTGGGTTTTGGGGCTGTGGTTGGCGTTAGCTTGACAACTTATTTCAACATCTTGTTTTTATCCGTCCTCCGCTTCCTATTTTCATTTATTGGCAAAACTTTTTGCACATCTGTGCGAAAACAAGCACAAGGTATGTTATGTGTGTGTGGGTGTGTGTGTGCGTGTGTGTTTAGCCGTCGGCAAAGTTTGTGCCATTGTTCAAGTAACCCATACATAAATAAGTATGAATATCAAATACGCATTCACAAAATAAAATATTCGTATGTGCTTGGCGAAATATTCTCACAATTTATTTTTTTATTAAATTCCATAGCATAGATGCAGTTGGAGTTCCCTGCAGCCCTAGCTGAGGACAAACTTAAATAAGCTGAGAGCCGACAGTCGTCAAACGATTTTTGGCAAGAGTCAAAGGATGTCAAAGGATGTCATATGTTGCCTTATGCCAATAACATGACTGAACGTGCCTGCAGATAGGAGCCAAGGCTACCTCTCTCTCTCTCACTCACTCTCATTCCCCCTCTCTCTCTCTCTCTCTCTCTTGCCCTCTCATATGACACATTGCAATTTAGTAAAAGGCTTATGTTCTTAGCTTAAAAGTTGCCACAAATTTAGTGTCAAACTTATGGACTCACAACAAGCGATAATCTCTCAAATCGATTTGTGGGTAAATTGTGTAAATCAAATTCTATGAATTTATGCAATTTTAATAAACCTTGTCTCTAAAGCACCAGCAGCTATTTATATACAGAATTTATTGTAAAAGAGAAATAGGAAATGGGAGACAGGAGACAGGAGACGTGGCAGCTCTTCTGAGTATCTCTTAGTGGACTGGAGCACTGTTGCCTGTTTTATTTTAAGCATATGTTTAACTAAATCACATTTTTAAACTAGTTTGCAATATTAAAAATGAACAAATTAAATACAAGAAAGAAAGGCTGCATATTTCCTTAACCTTATTTAGTTGCCTAATTCGGCAGAAGCGAATCTAATATATTATGCTTTCCCTCTCTCCCTCTCTCTGTCATCTCTGTCTTTCTCTCTCGCTGCCATTTTGTTGAGCAAGTTTCGAGTTAATAAATACAACAGATTCGAGATGCTCAAGAATGCCATTGTCTTTGAGTGGGCGCCAAATACCAGCAGGTCTCAAGCTGTTCCTTAAATTCGTGCTGCCTGCAATTCGTTAGTTGAGCGTCGCATGCTCAGAGTCAAGGCAAAGACAGCTCATAATGAATTCAACTGAATTATTGCTTAGGTTTGTATTATTTTCAATTGGACTTTGCTTTGAAATAAATACAAATTATTGGCATTTAATTAAAATGAATAAATAAATATTAAAATAAATTAATGAATAAAGAGATAATACAATAAAAAAAAATAAAAAAAATAAAGAAATAAATAAAAAATAAAAATTAAAAATAATTTAAATGAAAAAATACAGAATTTAAACTCGAATTTTGTCGAATAATTTATAAAAATTATATTGAATAAAAATTTACACACTTGAAACTTTGCCCAGCCATAATTGATTTATATTTTATTTTTATAATAAAATTTATTTTGTTGTTGAGTTATAAGTTTTTAAGATTTCTCTAAAGTATAATGTATATTAAGTACTAGAGTTGTATTATATAATGTTAATATTTATACACGCATTTAAACTTCTATACATAGCTTGATATATATTAAGAGTTCTATTTGTATTATATATAAATAAAATGTTGAGCTAATTGTCTAAATGAACTCATAAAACTGAATGGCTTCACTTAATATCTATCTGCTGCTGGCTCTCCCCTTCTTTCCCTCTCTCTCTCTTTGTTTCTTCTATTTCTCCCACTTAATTATTAATTTTCGTTCAGTTTACTCCACTTCAATATATTAAACGCTTCACAATTGTTAAACTCTAGCAACTCTTGAGCAAAGAAATACATTGGCTTTTAATGTGACAGCATTGAGCGGATGACAAAAACAAAGGCGAGCGCGTGGTATGAGCTGGCAGTTACAAGTGCAATTATTTGTATTACGTATACGTAATATGCTCGTACGTCGTACGTCGCTGTTTAGTTGGCCCACTTGTGCTTGTGTTTTGCCGGATATTGCTAAACGGTTTATCGCACTTGCCTGCCGAGGGCGCCGCCGACGACCGGAAGCGACGATATATTATTAATGGCCACATATAAGGCGCTGGGCACCGCACAGCGGCCACTTGAGGCAGCGCACAATGCGGCGTATGCGCAATGTATATATGTACATATGAATGCAGATATATATATATATATATAGACGCTTTTATACATTTTATTACCAACGCGCAGCCAAAAAAAGAAAAATGTACAAACATTCGCCCAGGCTCGATTGCTGTTGTAAAAATGCGCATCTTGCCTTATGGCTTAGGCTGCGGATTGAGTGCGGATGGCGGACGAGCGGACGGGCGGGTGACTGAGAACTGAGAACTGAGGCTTGGGGGTTTCGGGCATTTGGGTTTCAGCCAGCCTGCGCTCCACTCTGTGGGTACGCCATTCGCATTCCCCTTTGAGCGCTTATTGTAAAGCGCCTTAATAAGATTTTATTGCGCCGAGTCACGGGTCGCGCCGGCTAGGAGGCTGTGCCAACTCGCACGTACGTGTTTGTGTACAACTGACGCAGATAATAAGTTCCATTCATGGCAACAAACTCTCCCCTCTCTCTCTCTCTCTCTCTCGCTGTTTGGTTTCTTTCTCATTCAGCTGGTCCGTCCTGCGCCCTCTGCCCCCTGACAAAGGATAATGACTGACCATTTTGTGCACCTACCCCAATTTAAGCCAGACGAGGCACAGAATTGGCTATTTGGGATTCGTTTTCGTTACGTTTTCGTTACGTTTTCATTTTCGTTTTCATCTGTGGTTATGTTTGCGGCTATTAGTGTCAAGTAATTAATAAGCGTCGGGTCAGGCGTGAAAGCATTTCGAATGCCTGGGCAACTTTTTTTTTTTTTCTTGTTTGCAGCTAAAACTTTAATTGCGCTGGATTACCAGAATAAATGTTTATAGATTTCGCCATCGACCAAAACACAAAATTCGAAGCCTTTAAGCTCTCTGCATTTGCTGTCATTTATAGTATTCTGGGTCGCTCTTCGGGCCACTCGTGCCCTTCAAAACACTGACAACATAAAATATCATGATAAAAATGTATAAAAAAAAATATATACATATATATGTATATAAAAAAAAATACAAAAAAATACATATATCCACTATACGCAATGTCATGAATTCTTTATGGTGGCATTTTTCAAATATTATTGCAGAAAGTTTTTCCCTTTTATTTTTGTCTGTCGCGGGAGTAGGAAACGTGCGTTTGTCGTTTATAAGCTGGTATATATGTATGTGCATATATACAGATATGTATTCATATATGTGTGCGTATATATAAGCAATAAATCGACTTTGTTTCGATGCTCTGGCAATACGCAACTGACGCAGTCAGTAGCCTTTAAGCTACTTAGCCATATTTCAATAGAAACAAGCAGCAAAGTTGCCGGGCCGGGCATAATCGACTGCATAATGCTCGTTCGAGATAAAAAGAGCAGTTGAACAGGAGTTCAACTCTGAGAAAATGTCTAGAGTAAGTGGAATTTGAGACTGAGGCTTGGATGACTAAAGTTGACCTATGGAGGGAGGCTGAGTTTGAGGCTGTTGCTGAGGCCTTAGTCTGAAGCTTGAGTTGAGCCTGAGGTTTGAGTCAAATTTTTCAGTCTGAGGCAGAGTCTTAGGCTGAACTTGCGGACAGAACTTGAGATTGGAGATCAGGGCAGAGATCTGAGGCTGGAGCACGAGTGAGTCCGAGACAGAGCCAATGGCAACTGCAGAAGCAGAAGCAGAGGCTGCGAATGAGTCTGAGTCCAAGCTTGGGCCAATGACAGATCCAGCAGATGAGTTAGAGAGGCGGCGGCAGCGGCAGAAGCAGAGACATAGGTTGAGTCTGAGCTCAATCTAGGAGCAGAGGCAGCGGCAGAAGCAGAAGCAGAGGCACAGGCCGAGCCTGAGATCAAGCTAGTGGGAGAGGCAGCAGCAGAGGCAGAGGCATTAGCTGAGTCTAAACTCAAGCTGGGGCCAGAGGCAGCGGCAGAGGCAGAAGCAGAGGCACAGGCTGAGTTTGAGCTCAAGCTAGGGGCAGAGGCAGCGGCAGAGGCAGAGGCAGAGGCATAAGCAGAGGTATAGTTTGAGTTAAGCTCAAGCAGAGTCAGAGGCAGAGGCAGAGGCATAAGTTGAGTCTAAACTCAAGCTAGGGCCAGAGGCAGCGGCAGAGGCAGAAGCAGAGGTATAGTTTGAGTTAAGCTCAAGCAGAGTCAGAGGCAGAGGCAGAGGCATAAGTTGAGTCTAAACTCAAGCTAGGGCCAGAGGCAGCGGCAGAGGCAGAAGCAGAGGCACAGACTGAGTTTGAGCTCAAGCTAGGGGCAGAGGAAGCGGCAGAGGCAGAGGCTGGCGCATATTCTGAGCCTGAGTCTGAGTGCAAGCCCAAGGCAGAGCCAATAGCAGATTCAGAAGCAGAAGCAGAGGCACAAGCCACAGAGCAGAAGTTTCTGACCTTGAGGCTTGAGTCTGAGTTTGACGCTTAGCCTGAGGCTTCACTCTGAGAGCTCCTAATCTTTCTTATGAGTGAAATGAGTGAATGTGTGTTAAGCTAGAAAAATATTCCACAAAACCAATATACTCTTTTCAATTCATATAAAAAACAATAGCAAGAGACTAAAAAAAATACAAACGAATGTTCATGGAAAACTTTGTGCAGATGACAGAGACAACAACAAAGCGAGCGGGAAGTGAAAGAGCTTAATAATAGCAATAAATCAATCAAAAGTGAAAACAAAAATTGTTATTGCGACTTTAAGAATAAACGAAAACTTGAACAAGAAATCCGCCAACTTAAAAACATATACATATATAAATATATTTATTTATTCTTCTTTATAATTTCGTCTTTGTCATATGCGAAATTGTAAACGAGTTGAGAGTTTATCAAAAACATTTGCGAGTTTAACAATCGAGTGGGGGGAGGGAGAAAGAGAGTGGGTAGAGCTTTGTGGTACTTTTTGACACGGTCTCGGCATGAAAATATATACTTAAAATTAATGCACAGCCAGCTCCGGTAAGCATAAAAGCTTTGCGGATATAGTTTTTCATAAATCTGTGCGGGATTTCCGTGCTGGTTTTTTTTTTTTTTTTTTTTTTTGTGCATAAAAACCACAATGTGAGCTTTTAGTCGTGGTGGTTCCTCGACTCACCAAATTAATAAAAAAGAGAGTATACAAACAGAAAAAAAAGAAAAGGGAAAAAGGCGATACTAAAAGGCAAAACTTTGCGACACAACAGTGTTTCTGTTTGACATTGTCTGTCGCGAAAGATGTGATCATAAATGCGGCGGTTAGCCTCGCCCGGGCCTGGTGCTGCTGCTGCTGCTGCTGTTGCTGGGCCACTGCACTTAAGATGTCACACAAATGCAGCCACACAGTGGCAGCGGCAGCGGCAGCCGCAGCCAAAATCCTGCTCCCTGTGGCACATGTGCCACTCGCAACCTGTACGAGTTGCCTTCTGCTAGTTTTACTAGCCAATAACTTGTTTTACTTTTATGGCAGCCACCGATTAGTTCTTGGCCAGTGACACTTTATGGCCAACAGCAAAGATACTAGCCGAGTGCAGTCATAAAGAAGGCAAACGCACGGCCAAGGATCCCCAATGCACATAAAAAGGAGTAAACAAGGATCACAGAGCATTCGCTCTCTCTCACTCTCTGTATCACACTTGAAGAGAGCGAAGAGGCTAAGCATTGATCTAAACTCGGTCAACAGCTAAATTATGTGTGCCAGCCATATATATAAAGTGCAGCAAGTGTGTGGGTGGGTCATTGGGTGGTTGACTGTGCCACATTCGTTTTGCTTGCATAAATCTAAAGTGTGTGGATAAAAAGGCAGAGTCGAGTCGATTCGAGTCGAGTCACTTAGCTAGCTGCCGCTCTCCACTGTGCCACATACGCAGTTCGCAGAACAAGTTCTTTGACTTTGACTAATCCTTTTGCCAACACCCAGCACCCAGCAACCAACAGCTAACAGCCAACACCCATCACTGACTACACATTTATTTTGCATGCTGATTTCGTGTTTGACTGGCTTAATGCCTAGCCTTTGAGCTGCGACGCGTCGACTTTGTTGTGGCACCGCTGTAACCGCATTGTGAAAAACTCACAAGTAGCAGAAAACCATGCAACAACAACAACAACAACACACACACACACATGCACGAGCTTATAAGCAAAACACACGCACAAATGCAGACGATTGAATTTGGCTTTTGCTTACACTTTAGCCCAAAAATACGTATATATATGTATATATCAGGCAGGCCTAAATGACTTAGTGCTATTCATTTCAAACAGGTAACCATGGCAAATGAATCAGGTGACAGCAGCATGAGACAGCTTGGAATCTCTACATTTTTAATTACAAAATATATATTTTTTTATTTGAAATTCAATTTGAAATCTCGTCTAGACTTCACTTTGATTGATAAGAACTTGCTCAGCCTTTGACCACTTCTTTTGAATATTAACAAATGAAACTTTCAGTTAAGCTGACTATTGAGGCTTATGGAGGAAAGTCATCTCTAAGTCTTTTTGTCTTTAGCTGCTTAATGTCAAAAACGGATGGCTTAAGGCTGAACAAGGCCTTAAAATGTGGCTTAGCCAGCTGTTGGCGGACATCTTAAAGCTGAAAATTACTCGAGAGTAATAGAAAGAACTCAATCAAGTTCTATATTACTACTATACCGTGATCCCCC
Source organism: Drosophila borborema (assembly GCA_030914335.1). Taxonomy (NCBI): domain Eukaryota; kingdom Metazoa; phylum Arthropoda; class Insecta; order Diptera; family Drosophilidae; genus Drosophila; species Drosophila borborema. The sequence continues at coordinate 14,003,761 of JAUESP010000303.1, read as the reverse complement.
ACTTTCAAGACAATGCAAGTTCCTTCTTGAATCTATGCATATTTTATCTATATATAACCATCAACATTTCCCAACAATCTACAAATTTTTCTCATAAAATAGAGTATCTTAGAGGCAGTCAAACTTATTTTCCAATTCGAAAGTTCAAGGTTTATGCGAGTCGTTGCAACAAACAGTTACAGAAATTGTAAAAAAAAAAAGTAAAGTACGTGAAGTCACATCGTATATACTACGACTCGGAAATAGTCTCACGTATTTCTGTTGTAATAGTGACGATTGCCATAAAAATACGCTGAACTGTATTTCGCTAGCGTTGACTTCATCCTTTCTCTACTTCCTCAACTTCTGCTTCTTCCGCTTTTTTGGCAACCAGCGCAAATGTCGTGACTGAAATACAAAATGTGCCCATGGCCGGAACAAATTCAATTCGCCAACTTACCTCAGTTCAGATGAGTGCAGATGAGAGAAGTCTTCGCCGCAGTTGAGGAGCTGCAAGAGAGAAATAATAAATGAGTTTTAGCCACAATTAGAAGCGAGAGCTAACCAAACTAGCTTCAGTTAGAGTCATATTTCACATTCAAATTCAAATTCAAATTTGTCTGGCTTCAGTTTAGCGCGCCGCCTGCACCGGCAAATCCAATCAAATGTGAACGCGCTGCGCTTTTTCATAGCCTAGCCCCAGGCGCTGCCTCAATTCCCATAACTCTGGGCCACAGCGCACAGCTGGCGCAGCGAGTGGCAGAAGAAAAGATTTAACTTGTCTCGTGCTCAGCGTAAACAGAATTATTTCCAGCTGCCTTGTGCTTGCTTTGTGCAGCATTTAATTGGGTTTGCCAGCATATTAGATTTTCATTTTCATCTTTGGCCCACAACGACGGCGACGTCGCTGATGCTGCTCCCCCGCATCAGCATAAATTTAAATACAAACACAAACACAAATGCAAACAGTCTCTCGAGTGCTGAATTTAAAGCACACGCAGCTGCTGCATTGTTATTCCTACTGAAATTTAAGATACATACAAGTGCAGCCTCTTAGCTCCTCCATGCTCCTTCCACACAGCTGAGATGCATCTGTGTGCAACATGCAGATTTTTGTGCTACTCTGAAAGTCAGATGTGAAATTCAAGAGCTTTTCCAACTATAAACAAAAGATTGCAAGGCATGCGAGCAGCAAGAAAAAGGAAAAAATTGAGAAGTGGGTGAGGAAGGAGAGGAAAACAAATACCGAACAAATTCTCTGAATGCAAATCTTTTGACCCATGCGAAATGAAAGAGAATCCAATATGAGTAACAAATTGTATTGAATGACTATGAAATACTCTAAGGGAGTGGGTAAGGTTAAATTCATGAATAATGAATTTACAAGAATAATGATCCTAATTAAAATATAATAATAATAACTCCTTCAACTATGCTTCAGAAATCTTAATTACACTGCGCAAAGACTAAAACTGTTGAAAACTAGGGATGTTACAGTCATTGATTGTATGCAATCGATAGTATCGATTTAGCTATATCGATAGCTGCAATTTGCTCGCAAGTTAACAGAGTTTATGTTATTGTACAGCAAGGTACTTAATTTAATTATCACGCTCATTATGCAAACAAATATTAAAAAAAAAAACAAGTTGGCTTTTATAATTAATTCAAATATCATTAAGCCATGAGCTCTAGCGCGACAGGGTATGGCAAAACCAAAACCACATTGCTTCATCGATCTGCTTTCTTATGCATATACTGTTACCTGTATTCACACTCACACTGTCATATTCACAGTCACACCACTCACACTATCCACATTCATGTGGCATGGAGCACGTAGCTGAGATTTTTCATGCATTCAGCCAGGCAATAGGAAAAACATCATCATCGCCACACTCTCTGCTGGGATGCTGTCAGTGTGGCTGTCAAGTTGCCTTGTGCAATTGTCATGCTCTGCTTGGCGCGCGGTCTGGCCAGGTTTGCTTCTTTCTACTATTTTGTTGGTTTTTTGGGCATCCTTTTGCCATCCCTGCTAACTGTCAGCGGTTGTAACTCTACTTGTGAGCATCCGTTGGAGAATTTAATAAGTTGCCCGCATCATCATTATCATTATCACCATCAGCATTACGTTTACCGTTTACCATTTACCGTTTACGGTTTTACGGTTTGCCGTACGCATTTGGCAGCGAGCTAGCTAGCTAGCTAGCGTCCTGGTCTGGATCTTCTTCTTCAACTCCAGCTGCTGCTCATTTTGTCATCCAGCCATCCTGCTCGTTTTTCATGTGCGCCGCTTTTGTAAGTGGGTTATTTAGCGTAAGTAATGCAATAAGTCTGTTAGTTTTCATATTTCCTGCCGTCTGCGCTTCAGCTTCAGCTGCAATTGCGTGTAATCCACGGCCATTCGAGTCCGGAGAGTGCCAAAAAAAAAAAGAAGATAACTTTTTGTGCGGCACACGAGCTGCAAGATGATACAGCAAACGGAATTAGCGCTCTACGAATGTGTCCTTCCTCTCCAGGGATCTCGACTGGCTCTAGGATAGATGGCTCGCCTGGCCTGGCCTGGCCTGTCTGCTAGCCTGCCTCGCTTTCATGTCTGCAGCTTTAATTCATTGCAAAGAATTTTAATTCATTTTGTAAAACTTACGCTGAGCAGATTACCAAAGTTAAAGTTAATGCAGCACGCGAACGGTGAACGGCGTAAGGCAAAGTGTTTCTAATGCTCAATTAACTAAGTGCAGCTGCTGCTCTGCTCGAGTAATTTGCTCCTTCAGCCATGAGCAGGAATCCACTATACGTATATATATTTTCTTTTTTCCATTACCTTCTGCATTGACTGCGGTCGCATCTGCCTCGTCTTGCTGACTTTTTATCATCAGCATTTCTTCTTTCCATTTGACATTTATCAAGTTTTTTCTTCACTTCCATCGTCACTCTCTCTCTCTCTCTGTCTCTCTCTCTGTCCGATTTAATTGCATCGTAACTGCAAATTTGCTGAGCTATGCAGATGCAGATACAGATGCAGCTTCCAACAGCAGACAGATGCTAGCAAATTGGGAGTTACAGATGTCAATTTACGAAGTACAAGCAAAGCGATCGACTGAGTGACTGACTCACTGAGTGATTGACAGACTGATTGACAGACTGACTCACTAACTGAGTTATTGACTGAGCGATTAGCTTTTTAAGCCACTTGGTTAACTTTTGTGGTGTACGAGCAGACCACAAATGTGGTTTGGGATATAAAAGAAAATGTTGGACATAAGAAATAAATGCCTGAGAGCTCCCTTTGCATATGCATATCAATTATTTCATAATTTATAGCAATGCATGAGATATTTAAATATATTTATTTAAACCCAGCTAAACTCGTATTTGTGATTTAAATACACAAACGCATACGCACAATAAAACCAAATGTATAAATATACATATGTAAAAAAACGTTTATTAATTAAAGTAATGTAATAAAATATTTATTAAAATTCCTTTTTTTTCGGTAATTTTTGTCATGTAATTCAAGCTTTTGGCAATCAATAAAAAATAAGAGAGAGGAAAAAAATTAAAATGAAAATGAAAATGTAAATGAATTATCAATCACTTTTTGAGTAGAATAAATATTTGATTGAAATGTTTGCCCAAATATGAAATGGCATTTATTAAAATATATTTTCCATTTATTTATTGTGATTTTTAAATATTTAAAATTTGCAACAGTTGTTGAAATGATAAATGCATATTTATTATCTAGTCCGAGCACTATAAATGTATTAATATATAAATACAAACATATGCATATATTTGCATATATTTCTACTGTATTTAAGGCTTGTGTTTATTAAATTTAAAAAGCTTAAATATTGCAGGAGTGCTCTTTTGAGTGCTTGACTAGAATACATTCCATATTCTACATATATTTTGTTTCCCTTAAACAGGCGAATAGGCCTAGCTCAAAAAGGCTATACTTAATATTCTATAGTATCAGTGAATGTTTGCTCTTATCTATTATATAAATTGTTATGAAATCATCATCAGCTCAAATGGCAAGTTTTCTAAGTTTCAATTTCAATGAAAAACTAACTAAATAACTGCAGCTACTTAGTTTTCCATGAAAGAGTTTTCCAATTGCTTGTCTACTTAACGGCTTTGCAATGCAGTTGAGCAAGTTTTTAGTTAAAAGTTTACACAGAAATATATAAATTGGAAATATACAAGTTTTCACAATTTCTATGAGTTCAATAAGTGCTATTGAATGAAATACTTTTGAGAGACAAGCCGATTATTATAGCTTATTAATTGCTTACACTTGTTGAGGCACCCTGTATGTAAATGCAGAAGCAGAAGCAGAAGCAGTAGAAATAAGACTTATGTACGAGTGAGCAAATTGAAATACGACATCTGGGCATGGCCTTACATGGCTGGCTGGCAATAGAAATAATTTTTGGTGGAAAACCAGCGCCGACCTACCATAAAGAGAAAACTACGAAATGAACGCGTACGTGACAATAAAATGAAATGTGTAAGAGCTGTCAGTGGCGAGCTGGCTGGGTGGGCACAAAGTGGGAGCAGAGTGGAGCACGTGAGAATGTGGACTGTGGCAGAGCAAGAGAGAGAGAGAGGGGAAGAGAGAGACAGACCAATGCGACATGCGGGGCGACACATGGCTGTGTCGCTTGTTTGTGGCTGCCTCAACTTCAGCTTCAGCTTCAGCTTCAGCATCAACTACAATTGCAACATGCAGCCGCCAGTGCACCACCCAACCACCCACTGAACACCGCACAGTTTCATAAGCGATAGCAAAGAAAAACAGCGAATTGCGAATGCAATTTGACAAATTTATTTGCAACGGCAGCAGCAAACGCGACTTGAGTGCAGATACAAATGCGACACACACACACACATACAGAGAGATAGAGACGTGTGTGTGTGTGCTTGCAAGTTCTTTAATATTGTAGCATGCCACGTCGCAACCGTGCAACATATGAAAAATGATAGAAATTTGCCAAGCTCCAGTTTTGGCGACAATATGCAAATGCAAACGGAAATCGAGTTACTTTGACAGCTAGCACGATTTTAATAAAAAAACGAAAGAAAGAAAGAAAAGCGAGCAACGTCTATAACTGGCAGTGGCTCACCTGCTCACCTCCTGCTCACCTCCTGCTCACCTGTTGCTTGCCTACACACGTCTCTGCAAAATTCTATTAAAATGTGCGCCATAAGCACGCATTAGACACACTCAATTTCCTATTCCATTTTCCTGACACAGACACATACACTCCCTCTCTCTCTCTCTCTCTCTCGCTCTCTCTCCGAAACTAACTCCATCCGGAATCGACACCAGGTTTCCAGGTTGCTGCTTATCAAATGCCTCCGCTCAGAATTCCCATTACTTCCTCAGTTCCGTCGGCATTTCATATATGGCTCAAGCGTTCCATTCCCACACATTCCATGCTGCCCCGCTGCCGCATTCCAGCTGCTGCATCTGCATCTGTAGTCGCGGCTGCCGGAATTAATGCCTCATCCGGGGCATCTGTCGCCCATTTACCTGGCAGCCGTGTGCCAGGTGTGCATTACATACAACATTCCATTGCAGCACCGCCTCCTGCTCCTGCTCCTGCTCCTGCTACTACACCTCCTCCTACTCTTCTGTGGCATGCCAGCGCCAACTATCTGCCGTCTCTAAGCAGTTAAAGCGAAACCCATAAAGTCTTGCCCAAGTCTCTTGCTCGCTCGGCGGCAACTGCTTGGCAACCAATTAAAGATGCATTTAAATTGAATCATCAAACTAAACTCACTAACTGCCAAAGTTAATATTTACATCGCCCCGACTATCAAGTGTTTCCTGCATGCATTCAGGCACTCACTCACTCAGTCAGTTGGCTTTATAGCTATATATGTATATATTTCCTGGCCTCCTAATGGAGCAGAATCTAGTTTAAAATTCTGCGTCCAGAAGCGCCTGCTTGACTAAGGGTAATAGGATTTTCGGGTCACTCGCAGTCCATTTCAATTAGTGGGCACATGTCCAGGGACAGCCTGCCATCATTTAATTTGTGTGCGTGTGTGGAGAGTGAAATGTGGAGTGTGGAGAGTTGCATTAGGAATGCAGCGTGTGATTTGTCCCACTGAGGTAAATAATAACAAAGCAGCTACATTAGCAGCGCAACTGAATCTAGCGTAAATTAATTACGCACGCCACAAGCTCCAAACTCGAAGCCCCAAAGCACTATTCATAATCATAATTTAGCTGAAGCTGTGCTATATTTAGACGGTTTATTCGCTGCTATTGAATATCAACATGAAACAATGCAAATACTAAAAATTATAATTAGAAATCAGCCGAAGGCCCCTGCTGCCAGTGCTTAGCCTTAAGTTAGAGCTAATTTTATCTTAACTGTAACTTCTTAATAAATAAATAAATAATTAGAAATTACAATGAGAATAAGAGTAAAAATTATTATAAAAATGCTTAATAAATTTAAGTAAATAAAATAAATATTAATATTAAGAATAGTAATCATATTTATTATAACAATGTCAAGTTAATTTCAATGAAAATGTTTATAAAATAAATATTAAATAATAATGGGAATATTCATGCTGCCCACAGTTAGTATTTCCATAACTTATTCTACACATCGTGAGCTAAGTAGACATTTTGTAGCTTTTTTTTTTTTCATATGAAACACTAAGTAAATGTACATCAACTGAAGATTAGAGCAACAACAAAAAATGTTTTAAAGCTCGTATTTTATGCTAGGTGCGCTGCTTCAGCTGGCTTTCGTTTGCTCTAAGCTCTGAGTGGCTCAGCGTACACATAAAGAAAAAAAAAAAACTGTCTGGCAGCTAAAGTAAAAGCAGAAGAAGCAGAAGCAGAAGAAGCAGAAGCTAAAGCTAAAGCCAAAGCTAACAACGGGCGAGTCTATACACAGTTCAATGCGCGTTTATGGCTTTCCAATTGCGATTGCTTCGTGTTGTGTGTTTGCACAGCGGATGTCCCTTTGGACGCTCGACACTACAGAGATAACGGAGCGCATGAAATCATTTCGTGCTAATGGAATTGCATTGATGTTGATGGAGTTTTTAGAGTCGCCCGACAATGGCCATCAGCAGGATGTCATCAAATTTGACATGATATAGATAAAAAGAAAATCTATAAAAAAATATATATATAGATGAGAATTTTGTTAAAAGAAAAGCATTTTCTTTAAGGTTAAATATATATCTACAATATATATTTAGCAAATTTATATAAATTTATTTTATTATTTTATCTGTCCTATTCAGACGCAATGGCTAAGGGTATTCCCGCTTCGTTTTGCACATGTTTTTGTTAACGTTTCGCCTGTGTCTGTGTGGCTGGCATTTTAAGAGTTCATCCGCTGTACACTCAAGCGCAATTTTGGCGGCTGGCCTTCTTTTAGCTTTTTATGGCTTTTCGTTCGAGCAGGACTTTCGAGCCCGGCCAAGAGCACGGCACAATGGCAGACAATGACGACGACGAGCTGATGTTTATTGAATTTGTGTGCGGAAATTGCTGTTTGCTCTGCGCGTAATACCAAAATGGAAATCTGAGCGAAATCTGCATAGTAATGTGGCTTGACATCTAAATATGTTTTGTTTTACGAAGTGCTTGAACCGAACTACCCCATACGGGCTCAGGTTTCTGTGCGTTCTGCTGCTGGCAAGTTCATTTGGTGTCGGGCATTTTGGGTAATACATCAAACAAAATTAAAACGCATTGCGCGGCAGCTGGAAGGCTTGAAGGGTTGGCAAAACATTTGCCACTGGCTAAAATAATGATGTAGCTGCCAGAAGGGCTGGCACAGACACCACACGGTACAGACAGACACTGTGCCACGTGTCTGCGCCGCGGGGCAACGGATGCGATGTCACTCAGCGACAAACGGAAAGCTAGAAAGGCCAAAGCTTGCGCCAACAGACTGTTGCTTCTTTGTTGCTGTTGCTGTTGCTGTTGCTGTTAATGTTGTTGTTGCTCAATTGAGTCCATTGGCGGTAGTTTCCCCCTTGCCAGACAATTGCTCATGGCCAGCTCACGCCCTAACTTCAGCAGCAGCTCCAGTTCCCCCTCGCCGCCTCCTGCCAGTGCTGAGCTCCAGACATGACGGCGCTGGGGTTGAAAGTGCATGACACACAATTGTTTCCCTGACACCCACCCGTCATATGACCGACCATTAACATGCACACCCGTACATGAAACCAGCACTCATACTCTACCTCTACCTCTCTCTCTCTCTCACACACTGCTCTCGACCATCAAATTGTTTTTGTGGTTACCAGCTGGTTTATGGTTACACATTTTCTGCTTTTACCTTTAAACCTTGGGTTCCTTTTATATTGACATCGTTTCTGCATGCAATCTAATAAATGAGTCCGTGCATGAGGGGTGTCTAAGTCTGTGTGTGTGTGTGTGTGTGTTATTTGGAACAACTGCAGGTGCTCAAAAATAATGGATTCGCATGTTCCAGCGCCCTGCCAGCCCAACTTCGTCCATGTCTCTTGTAATGCTGAGCTTCCTGAATGAATTGCTGCTATCGCTTGGCCATAATTTATTACCTGTATTAAATACACTTTGCACACACACATAGAATATGTCATTGTCTTGGACCTCATTGGCATTCCCATTGATTTGCATGCCCGCAATGATTCATTCGAGCAATACATCAGACGAGAAGCCCGCACTAATTGACCAATTCACTTGTTATTGCGACAAGATCTACAGAAATAAACATTACAATAAACTCTACAAATATGTATTTAAATTGGAGTAAGGCTTCTGATTTATAGTTGCTTTTATTGATTATTAATCCCCTGTAATTGGCCAGAGCTGATTGTGTCCCACTTCAATCGTAATCTGATCCATAAATTGTTTTCACTTTGTTTGGTTTAAGAATTTCGATTAATTTTGATATAACTTTATTAACAAATTTATTTTAACTTAAATTTTGGAATTTTGAAATATCATTTGCTTGCATTGTAGCGTAAGAAATTGTTTAGGAATTTATTCTGAATATTTATAATTTAATTAATATTCATATTCAGGCTTTCTGGCTATATTTACATAATAATATTTGGCTGTATCTCTGCTTCTTTTACTGTCTAATTTTTTCCTTACCTTCTCCCTTTTTGCCTATGCTTTCTCCTTCTTTTCCTTATGCTACTTTAATTCCCACACATTTCACTTAAACATAATAGATGACTATACATAATAGGCGCAAATATATCTTGAGCGCAATTTCAAATTATAATTTGTAGAAAATTAATTGCAGTGCCCACTACGTAAATTATATGAAATGGGAAGATTCATTTGGCCAAAAGGTTAGCTAATGTTGTGTAGCCTGGCAAGGGCTGTTATGATTTTAATTAAAAGTTTAATTACACATTTTTCCGGTCAACGGCTGTGACCTTTTGCACAAGTCAAACCAAAGAGAAAGACAAAGAGAGAGAGAGAGAGAGAGAGAGAGAGAGAGAGAGAGAGAGAGAGAGAGAGAGAGAGGAAAGTCAGCTGGCGAGCCTATTACAGCCACTCGAAAGAAAGAAAGAAGAATCGCAAAAAAAAATACAACAAAAAAATCTCTCGCTGTGCCCAGCGAATCGGCGCAATCAAATCTGATTTAATATTTACGAATTGTTTTGAATTTAATTTGCTGCTATTTCTGGGCTTCATTTTGTCTAATGGCATTTCGGAGACAATTTAATTAATTTGAAGACAACAAATAATGCTCTACACTGACATGTTTGAGCGAACGAATAGCCGAGAATTCAAGCTCAAATACCAACAATTGCAGAAATACAAATTATTTAATTTGCGCTGTGTGTTTAGAGTCTCTGTGTGTGTGTGCTCAGCGTGATATTGTATTGAGGCTGAGGCATTGACCAGTTGCTGTTACGCTTGGGCAGTCAGCGACCATTCACCGCCCAACGCCCACACCCGCCCACTCTGGCCCACACTTGGCCACAGTCGCCACTTGTCAGTCACTCGCTCGTCCGTCGTCCGTTGTCCGTCGTCCGAGTCATTTAATGTCAGTTGGCTGTTTGGCATGCGGATCACGTAGTTTCTGTGCCACCAGCACTTTTTTCATTTTCATTCATTCACTTATGCGTTGCGGCTGCGGCCAGAAGAAACATCAACACACACACACACACAAACACACACACACACACACATATCACACTCACTTACGCCATAGTCAAATGGGTGGCTTGACTTGGACTGCTTCTGCTTCTGATTTTTTTTTGTTTTGTTTGGATTGTCAAGCGGCGCAGCTGACAGACGGACTGAAGCTGGCATTGAAATTGAATTGTGAAAACTTCGTGGGCGTACGCAGTATTTTTTCTCGCCTTCCCTCTCTCTCTCTCTCTCTCTCTCTCTCTGTCTATCTCTTTTTATTTTTATAATATAATTTGCACTTAATTGGCCAGAAACGAGCTTTGCAATTACGCATCCCACACATCAGTGCTGTGCGCCTCATCTAATTCGTATGTCAAGCGAAAACGTGTCGCATACGTAATAAATATTCAGTCTATAATTATGAGAATTCTGTGAGCTTGTTTGCGCACCTAAGTTGATATAGATATAGTTCTGTGAAACACATATAATTATAATAGCAAATCCAAATGCGCCTCTAGATATCTAGCAGATTTTATTTATATAAGCATTACTCTTCTTTTCCCTTTGTGGCATCTGCATAAATCCCTCTAAGCTCTTTCATCAGCGAAAACTTGCAGCTTATCTTGTGGCTGGCTGCTTTCTGCTTCTGCCTGCAACTTATGCAATAATAAGTTTAGCCTTTAGTTTGAAACGCGTTTAGTATGCGAGTGTTTCATATCAGAAGTCAGCGCTGACATTTCTTTTTTCAGCAAGTCTTATGCTCTAATAATATATAGAAATATATAATAATAGATATACTAATATGTTTATATGAAGCAGACAGCGAGCTGGCTGAAGATGCTGAGTTTTGCATTGTGTCAAGTTTCAGCGTTAGTTTATTAATAATTAATTTGTTTAAAAATATTTTTAATAGTATTTTTTTAGTATATTTTCAATATTTCTACATATGATTTTTTTGAAAATTAATGCCATATAATTTGTATGACTTAAATTTAAATAATAAAATGTTAAAAGAGTTGAAGTTTGCTAAGCTCAAGAGGGGCTCAGCAGCAATTTTTTCTGATTAATTTCGAAACTATAATTTCTACACCATGGAACACAGTTTTTGTTATTTTTTTTAAATATTTTTTAATATATATATTTATTTATTTATTTGTTTATTTATTTATTTATATATTTATTTCTTTGAATCTGAAAAAAATCTAATATTTGTTATTAGATTGTAAATATTCAAAGCTTGAAGCTATAAACTAATAAGGTTTTCCTATTATATAATATAATTTTAATTAATATGCCAGATATAGTATTTTTCAATTTATCACACTTATGCTCAAGAGCATATATATTTCAAATATGAGAATGAAGAAATGAAACAAAAACAATATACACTGTGTATTTCGTGAGATAGATATAGAATATGTCAGTTATCAGTCATTTGTGGCGTAACAAAACTAATGCAAAATTCATACAGACTTATTTTTCATAGTATATGCTGCCTACGCTAATGCTTATGCTAGTGTCTTATACACACTCTACCCACATACACACACACACACACACACACACCCCCACACACATACATATAATGTATAGATTTGTTTTTTATTTTGCTCGGATCAAAGCTGCTAATACAAACAGCTGAGCCGAGAGGAAAGTTCTTCTTGGAAACGCTTCGCTTGGGATGCGAGGCGTTGGTTAATCGCCAAGCAAGCTGAAGTTGCGTGAAGCGTTTGCCTTTGTGGCTGGCCTGGTCTGCTCGTTGCTTGGCTAGCTTATCGGGGCAACTAGAAGGATAAAGTTTAGCGGAACAGCTATACACAATGGCGCTGTGTTAAAGAGTGAGCGCAGCTTTGGAAACGCATATTCCGCCTTTGGTTGCGGGTTGCTCTGGTTAACAAAATGGCGTCGGCACATAATTAATAGCACTAAGGAGATTAGTTGGCTCTGCATAGCATGAACAAAAGCCAACAACAACAACAACAACAACAACAATAGTTTTCCCTTACCCTTTGCCCAGCCCACGGTGCCTTGTCAATAGTTGCACACGCAATGGCCCACTGTGTGCGAGTCGCTGTCAGTCAGTCAGAGCACCGTTTGCACCTGTCGAGCAGTTCGCCCACATTCTGCACGCAATCTAATTTAGCTGGAAAAAGCGAAACGTGCCCGGCGTGGAAATAGCCAAAGCTGAACTCAAGCCACCGCACCCACCCATCGCTAATATCGTTAAGGAGTCCAGGATGCGGCGCACAAACTAAGTGTGATATCTTTATATTGAGCACGGGCTCAATACTTCTCATTAGACAGCGCAAAGTCAACAGCAAAAAAAAAATTGCAGCACTTTAAGAGGAACTCAGCAGCAACAGCTGCAGCTGAGCATGCACTGCTGATGCATACCCTGCTAACTAATATCTATTGGAATGGTATTTAAATGAGTTGCAAGGAAGAGTAGTTGCTGCTCTATGAGAAATATTGATTTGTGCTCCAAGTGAGTCAGGCGTAATTTTAGCTCGTCTATTAGGAAAGCTAATGAGTGAGAAAATTGATAGGATATACATGTAAATTATTTTGATGGCGTGGCTCATGAGCTATTAGCTGAGTGAAGCTCTTGAGTAAGCCATATTCAATAATATATAATAATTATATATACAAAATATTATATATAGGAATGAATCTATTTTAAAGATAAAATATAATATAATTCAATCAATAATTCAATTAAATTGACTTGAAATATTTCTGTAAACACAACTAAAAAATAAAAAACATAAATATGTACAAACACAAACGAATTAAAATTTAAAAAATTCAATAAAATTTATGTTATTGTTGCTTGAGTAAATAAAGTTCAAGATGGTTTCAAGGGAATTGCTTTTGATATGTTTTCTTTAAATTAAAAGCGAAATATATGAAATGCCAAATGCCGCGTGAGTTCATGAGGAAGGAAAACAAACAGCTCAAGCGCCGGGCATCCCTTGATGATTGATCACAGCAGGTGTGTAGCCAGAGAGAGAGAGAGAGAGAGAGAGAGGGAAAGAGTGGTAGAGAAATCAGGTGGGTTACGAACTCATGCGAGTCAAGGACCCATCGAGGCCTCGAAATGCGTTGAGGGAACTTGGTTTCGGGTGCAAGCAGCAAGATTTGAGCAATTATTTTGGAGGGAGAGAGGCTGGGAGCTTGGGCGTTTGGCGTTGGGGATTGTGAGGCGAACAGGCTCAAGGATAATGCACTTAAGCCACGGTTACCTGCTACGGATTGTGCAAGTTACCGTTACTCAGCTGGTCTTGACTGCTTTTGTATGCACATGCATACGAGATGCGTCTGAATTTGAATTATTCATCATTGCTGCAGTTGCAGTCGTGATGCTGCCACTGCCGCTGCCGCTACCATAGCTACTGCTTGAAGACAAGGGTTGTTTGTCGTCCTTGAGGGTTGGCGGCAACAGGCGGCGCGATGCGGCAACACTTTGTGCATTTTCCAGTTTCCAGATCACAATCGCATCCACAAAGCCCACACAGCATCTAGCTGCTGTGTTGTGTTGGCGGCAATTCGAAAGCAATTTTAGCAGCATTAATCATTCCCCTTATCCACACATGACACACAACCCCCAGCATATCCAAACACCCCCAACACACCCACACACATACACATATAGAGATAGATAGAGTCAACTGTGGCCTTTTGTCTGATGTTGACAAAACGCATTTTAAGCTCTTCAGAATTGCCTTCTTTTGTTTAGTTAGTCGACTGTCCACAGTGCATACATATGTATGTGGAGTCGGCTGCTGGCTGCGCCTGGGAGCTCGATTTTGGATTTGAATTTGGTTTTGTGAACTGGTTTCGGGGACATGGGCATGGGCATGGGCAGCTGCCAGCAGCTGGCTGACCCTTAATATGAATTGACTTTGGCCACTTTTGTTTGCGAAAGCCCTTAACTACCTTATTGTATTGGCTGTTGACTAAATCACTTCAGTGCATCAGTTGCGCATTTTTTAGCAGAGTACACTGAGCGAAACTGGGCAGGCGTTAAAATATTTCAATAATTTAAGTGTTTTTTGGATGTCTAAATGTGAACAAATATTGAATTCTAATATAATTTAAGGCAAGCCTGAGAGGCTGAAATAAAAAAGGTTTCTATGTATATCTGCAATTTATATATATTTTTTAATATTAAATAAGATTTTATATTTTATTAAAGAGTAGTATTCTGTTATACAACTGCAGCTTTTAATATTTTTTATATTCATAAAATAAATAACAAAATAAAAATTAAAAATTAAAATAAATAACAATTTAAACATCAAATCTAGATTTTTTTTAATTGTTATATATTAAAAAAGATTTGCTTTCAAATTTTATATTTTATATATTATATGAAAAAATAGTTATCTGTAAATATAATTTTGTAGCTTAATGGAATTTATACCATAACTCGAATAATAGATAGTTTATGATGGCGCAATAAATCCAATTTATCATAAAAAAAAAAAAAAAAAAAAAAAAAAATGAGAAATATATGATCTGCCATCAACTCTTATTCACACACTCACCTAAAAAAAGAAATATTCTCTATTTTTTGCCAGCTGAAGTTTTCGCAGTTGTTTTTCGCAGTTGCTGCAAATGCACGACAAATTAACACAGCCAGACCGAAATGTGGAATAGTCCCGTTGCAACGGCTGCTGCTGCTGCTGTTGCTGCTGCTTTTGCTGCTGCTGTTACTGCTGTCTCTGTGTCCCTGGCCGTGTCCGTGTCCGTGGACGCCACGCCCGCGGCTTTGCTGTGGCACTAAGCAAATGGCTGTTGCGAATAAAAACTAAAACTCTGCGCTTGTTTTTCTGTGTGATTTTCACACAGCGCACGATTGGGATGGAAAGTTTATTCAAGGGGGGTGGCACAGTTCCTCCGTGCACCCTTGGGTAAAGGCGCAACACGGCGTGTACAATTTACAGTTAGCCCGGCACGGCACAGTAAAGCCCACGTTAATTTGTTTCCTCTTTTTCTGCTTTGTTCTCCAAGTTGGCAGTTTGTTATAAATATATTTAAATATATATTTTTATAAATATATATATGTGTATTTATTTAAGTTGAGTATATTCGTATTATATTTTTAGCGCTACTTAAATTGCGCCTTTTGCTGTTGCACTGTTCAAAATTCAACCCCCGCGCCTCTCTTGCTCTCTTTCTTTGCCTCACTTCACGCAAGCGACATTTGTTTTTGTTTACCAAATGCTTTTATTGGATTTACCGTTACCGCACACGCGAACGTCTTTCGTCAAACTGGCCAAATTTCTCAATTGAACTCTGGAAAGTAGAATGCCAGTTGAAAGCTTCGCAAAGAGCATACGCTCAATTGCAATTGCTCGCTCTCCCACTCTCCCACTCTCCCTCTCTCTCACACACACATTCGGTTTGCTTCGTTGTTTGGTCAGTCGAAGGCGGCAGTGGCTTTGCACAATAAATGCGACGCAACAGCGCGTCGAGCTTTGAGCGACAACCACCCAAAAATGGCCAAACGACTCGGCAAATCGTTGAAAAGCTCCCAACACCCCGTTAGTTGAGCGCATGCGTCAACATAGTTCAAAAGTCGCGCTCAAAGCTCTCACTTACTGCTTATGCTCTGGCGCATTCTCTCACTCTCTCTCTCTCACTCTCTTGTACTCGCTCGCTCTCGTTGCGTTACGTGTGGGTGGTGGTTGCCCAGCGTGGGGTTGCGGTCTATTTGAGTTGTGTCCAAGTGTGGGTGGATGGTTTTTCTCTACCGCACGTTATTATTGTTATTATTGTTGTAGTTGTTGTATTTGTAATAATGCAGCAGCAGCAGGAGCAGTGGCAGTGGCAGCGCCAGCAGCAGCAGCAGCAGGCGTCGTTTTAGCGGCAGGAATGTGCACTTTGTTCATGTTTTTGTGCCTTGTTGCTGTTGCTGTTTCTCTTGTTGTTGTTGTTGTTGTTGTTATTATTGTGTGCTACTGCAAATTGCCTCGTAGCATTTAAGTCGAATTATGAAACTCGGTGCAGGCAGCCGCCGCTGCCTACCCTTGCATGCCCCGACAACAGAAGCGAAGCACCCATGCAAAACGCCGGGAATGGGAATGCGAATACGCCTAAGGGAGAATACCTGTATTTTAATTAATATTGATTGAACATATTGAGCAGTGCAGGTGTGCCTTAATTTAATTGTGTTTATTTTATTAACAAACAAAAAACTTTCATGCCTTATCAAATTTTAAACGTATATCCGTAACTGAATTAAGGGTAATTCATTTTTATTTTTTCATAAATATGGGCATAGGTGATTTTTTGTGGACTCTTTGAATTATTGAAATTGCGTTTATAAACAAGCCTTTATTGAACATGATCAGGTATATGTCATATTAATTTCTAGCATCTGGTGAATATGACGAGGAAGTTATTACTTGTTAGTCCAAATATTAATTTAAGCCAATCATAGCTTGTTCATATAAATCAAATTTAAATTTGGTTGAAAATTTTAAACAACAAAGACGTATATTCTTAACGGCTCTAAAGAAAATACTAAAAATACTTATATTCTGTATATATTTCAAGAGTTCTAATGTACCATGACAAATAATAATGATTTGTTGTATAAAATATGAATAAAAATGTAATTTACAGCTATTTTGTTTTAGATCGACAAATTACAAACCATTATTCAAATATTATTCATCGTTAATCAACTAACGCACTTTACGTTAATTTATTAGGCTTACGTCATTGTTGGTATTTTTCATGTTTCCCAATATTTCACGATTGACCTCTTATCGTCTGGCCGCCACAGCGATAAACAGCTGTTCTGCTACATAGCGTAAAGCAATAATCGTCCGGTCACAACAAATTCATTTTAACAAGAAAGAAAACATTAGCTTAAACGAGAAGCAATTACGTTCGACCGTCGTAACGCGTCGTTTTTGGAAACTAATTAGAATAGCGTTGCCATTATAAATATGACTGTACCCGCATTGTGACGATAGCAACAACAGCGAGGCGCAATTTATTCATTTAGAGCAAGCCAAAACTCATTTGGATCGCAAGATGACCACAGAGGAGTGCCTGTGGCGCGAGCACGTTGTCCAAAGATTGCGCGACCGGAACCGCAAGGAGTGTGAAAACTTCAAGGAGATAATTGTACAAAGTGAGTGACATGCGATTACGCATGCATGCAAATATATATGAGTAGCTGCAGACAAAGCCTGTCTGCGACTCATTTCGATTGAGTGCGTACTAACAAAAAATTTGTTCTATTCCAATGAGCATCATCATAGACAATCGGCTCATAGATCATGTTGCGCAATTAAAGTCAGACAATTTGAAATTGTCGGTGGAAAACGAACAGCTGCGCAATGCTGTGTCAACAGGTGGCACCGGACCAAATGTGGCCATGGCTACGCTGGAAAAGAAGCTGCTGGCGCAACAAGAGGAGCTCACGGATCTGCACAAAAGAAAGGGCGAGCACTCCCAAATGATTGTTGATCTAAATCTCAAAGTGGAACAGCAAAAGGAACTACTTTCCGAAAAGGAGCACTTGTATGAGCCAGAGAGAAGAACTCGTATCACGATTAGTTAAATTGAATCTGCTTTCTCTTTTCAGTCTTCACGAACAACAAACTGCCAATAATCGCTTAAGGGCTGAGGTGCAGCTGCTACACTCCAGCTTGGAGGAGCTCAAGAAGTTGAACACAACCCTGCTGGATGAGCACACGGCACTGCAGTTGGCCTTCAGTTCGTTGGAGGAGAAAATGCGCAATGTGCAGGTTAGTTGTGCTGCTTGCTCAGATATGCCCAATGGATATTATCATCGTTGTAGCATTGCTTTACAAATTCTAAACATTATTCTCTACAAGTGTTGCCAAGTTTTTTTTTTATTTTAATTTTTTTTTATCATATTTATATTTATTCCAAATTATATTGTTTATATTATAAATGTAAGTGAACGTTAAATAGCATAGTCGTTGTTAAAGGAACTCGGTAAGTTGTTAATTGATAAATGCATATGTGATAGTGTGTAGGGTATAGATAAGGTGTTTGAATGAATCTAGAAGAGTGTGGAGAGACTATAAAGAGAGTTCCATTATATCATAGCTCTATAAATTCCATAGTCTACTCAGTTGCATATCCGTTTGTCAGCTTCACAAAAAGTATATATTTCTGTCTTACATTTATAGCTAGCTAAATCTTATGAAATTGTTAGTCAGACTCATCGCGTCTCGGAACTGAATATATAATCAGCAAGCGAGCAGACATGAAGCTGGCTTTTTTTTGTTGTCTTTCAAACTTGTTTCTTTGTTGAGGCGTACAAGATTTTATGGGTCCAATTTAATAAATTTGCATAGTAATTAATGCATTTCTAATACATTATTAATTATATAAAATATAAAAAATTTGCTAACATTTTGTTAATTTCTTTCGACTTGCAGGATGAGAATCGCTACTTGCTGGAACGTTTGATGCGATATCGGGCAAAAGATGCCGATAAACTGAATGAAGAAAACGAAAGTCTAATAAGGTAACAAACACAAAAGACAACAAAATCAAAAAGTGAAAAGAAAAAAAAAAAAAAAATGGTTTATTGTTAAACGTGCACTGCATTCATTTATAAGTTATCGGTTCATATAATAATATTGTATATATATGTCTCTACATATATATACATATATACATATAATATTTATAGAAATGTTGATAAGTATTGGCTAAAACTTGGAATTCCTTTGGCTATGCTAAAAATATATATTTTCAAAAATCAAAATTATCGTTTTCACATTAGAAATTATAGAAATTGCATGAATCAGATATTATTTCATTATTAATTTGCATTCTATTTCTGACAAAACGAAAAGAAAAACAATCAATTTTTGATACCCATTCCAAGTATTATGAATCTCTTCCACAAGAAATTCCTTCTATGAACACTTACAAGAAATTCTAGATTTTCAGCAAAAATACTTTTGAAAACTTGCATTCAAAGAGTTTTGATTTTGAATTTTGAATTCATGTGGCTGATTGCAAAATAACTTCGCTATTCACATAACTCGCAAGCTTGTTCATTGGGTCATTAATAAATTAATAAAACACACATTGTTATGCAACTAAATTGCTTTTGTTAAAGGTAAATAATCCTGATTCGTTTATATCTATAGTCGGGCTTTTTCGAATTTAATATTTTTTTTGTTTTCTTGTTTTGCTTTTATATGGTTCAACATTAAATATGTAACCGATATCGAAAATATCTAGAAAAAGACTGCCGTCACTTTTCAGAAAACGTTCGGCTAAACTGAAACGTGATTTGGAGGACGCCGTGCGCGAACCCAATTCGGCGGTCAATCCAATTGTTCCTGCCACGGGCAGCACGCCACTGCATCGCAACTCGAGTCCAGCCCAATTTGGTGGCACTGCTGGGAGCGACGACGACATTGATGACGGCTCGATAAACGACGCCATGGAAGCCTTCGGATTGAACGATGAGGAATATATCAGTGCTAGGTTTTTGGGCGGAGAATCCACAATAGATATAGCACGCCCTAATGCAAATACCTCCATTGAGACTCTCAAAGCGGCTGGCTATCTGGGCCAGCCGAGTCCGACAAAGATTTTCATGAAATTCGAGGCGCATGAGAACGAATCACATGCAGTACGCTGGAGTCCAGTGGAGCGCATGGTAGCCACAGGCGGTGCTGATCGTAAAGTCAAACTGTGGGACATTGGCAAAGGTAATAATATATGATATATATGCATCGGTCAATGAGATGTTCTTTATTAATTGGATTTAATGCTCATTAGGCTCGTCGGAGCCGCGTGCTGTGCTGAGTGGAAGCAGCGCTGGCATCAACTCTGTGGACTTTGACTCAACCGGAGCTTATATATTAGGCACATCAAATGACTATGGTGCCCGAGTGTGGACAGTAATGGATAATCGGCTGAGGGTGAGTAGATCAGAGAGTTAAGAGCTTAAGTTGTAAAGGCAGAATATTTATTTCCCTTTGCTATCTATGCAAATATCAAAACAAAGACAGGCAGAGATATGAAGGAAACCACCTATGTTTACCTATGTAGATATCTTGTTAAATCAAACAAAGACAATACTATATATAAATATATTTGTTTTTTTATTCAATCATGTCGCAACAAGGCTAGACATATAAGCTGTAAAATAATTCCATAATCGAAATCAAATGATAGTGAATTACTGAAATGAAATGATAGAGCTGCCCGACTAGCATATACCCTGCCCAATGATAGAAAACACAACAGCATGAAATATATATAAAAATATATTAATCAATTGATTATTATCTCTAAATTCATTCGCTTTATGACAACTTGTATATATTTATTTTATTTAATATGCTTAAAAATATGAATTGTCTCGCGTTTTATGTTTAAAACATATTTCATTCTCTAAATGAGTATTTAAAAATTATTTATTTCAATTTTTAATAGCTTTAATTTCATTTAAACATTATAAATATTAGGAAAAAAAGACAAGTGTATTCTGAGAGTACAGTCATCTTTTTTTCCATATTAAAAAATGATTAAAATTATTATTAGCATTTTAATTATTATTATAATTATTATATTTATCTAATGCCAAACTTTATGCTTACGAATTTCGAAATATCACTGCTATTTATATATAAATTTATTTTTTATAAAACCAATTTCTCTTAATGTTAACTAAGCCTTTCCTATAAACTCTTCATACCTAATTCATATTGCATCATTTTGCACCGATTCCATGATTAATCGCAAACGAAAAAGAAATCCCCCGTATATATAATTAAATATATATACGACAAACTACATCAATTGTGCTGCACACCTTGGGCCCCGCTTATCAGATTATTTACCGAATGCGATATTGTTGCTACCGTTGCCTCTGCAGTCCGTAGCGCCATTCAGAAACTGATTAACATATGGCTGCTGGACTTGTCGTCGCCTATACAAATACGACCAAATGGCGATAACAATGAATTGGGCCACAAAAAACACAGTCGCCGCTACAATGAAACCTGCAACAGAAGCAGCAGCAGAAGCTTGTATTAGACTCGAATGGGCAGGTGTTAATAGGCCTTATCATCAATAGATTAGGGCGACTAGTGAGATTTGTGTTTTACTCACCGATGCCATCGAAACACAAGCCAGCCACGCCCTCGTTCACAAATAGCATATTATCATACGAATCGTAGTCCTTTATCTTATTTTTCTGTCGCTGCTGCTGCTGCTGCTGTTGTTGTTGTTGTTGCCTTTTAACAAAGCCAAATTTATCAGTTATTTGTATCGATTGTACGAGCAGCAAATCCTCTTGAGTTGTTTTGTTTTGCACCTGGCCAGCTCTGACCTCACGACTTCTGCGCCATAAACTGTGCTGATGTTGGTCCACAATATTAGCTAGAAGTTAGAGAAATTGATGACATTGAGATTAGTTTCTATATATAGGCAACAACTATATATAATATAAGTTTACATTGCGCATCTGTCTCGCGCCTTCGTCGTCGTCCATAGGACGTTTGTGTTCTGAACTCCGCCGTAATATCGTCCTGCTCACAGTTGACTGGCTCACAGCGGGGCATGCAGGGCGTAACCAAGGCACGAAACTGTACCACGTCGCTTGAGGGAAATTTGAAGGCATCGAAGTTGGAAAATAGTATTTTGCCAGACTGTCCGCTTTTGAGAATAGGTCCCATAATCAGATGATCTGTGGGACAGCCCTGTGCGTCGATCAGCGTTATCTCTGCATTATCAGCGCCGTCCATGGCAACCAATTCCCGTACGAATATTTCGTATGGACTCTGTGGATCGACAATCTCGAAGTGAAGTGCCAGGGGATCGCCCACTTCTGCAGAGCGCATCATATCAGAGCCATCTCTGGCAGAGATTCGCATCAGAACATTAGGCGAGTCCACAATAACCTCTTCGGAGAGCGCCGTCTCCACCTCACCCTTGACGCCCAGATCCACATCATTCGTCACCGACTTGTTGGTCAGATCGTACTGACAGGTCACAGCCAGACCCAGGTCTGAGGAGGTGACTATCGTATCGTGATGCTGTATCACCACGTCATTCATATAGCGACCCGCGCCGCTTTGTCGCACATTGCACTCCAGATTCTGATAGCCCATGCGAATCTCAAAGTCCAGCGCACTGGTGACGTCCACAGCACACGACTTTGGCGCGCCCTTGGCATAGACCTTGCCATCGAAGAGTTTCGAGGTGCGTATGCGAGCGACCATGTCGCCAGCTCCACATTCGATGGTCACATTATAGCAGGATGACAGCTCATAGGTAGCTGCTTCTGGCACCTCTAAATACGGATCCTGCACATCCGACAGCGTGGCACGACTGTGATGCGAGAGGCGGCACACCATGTCGCCCGTGTCTCCATAGTCATATGAATGGCATCTGAAACAGAGAGACAGAGAGAGAGATATACACTCTCCCTATCATTTCAATTTCATTTCATACCTGTAGGGCGAATTGAGACACAGCTCTCGGCACTCGTCCACACTGCCTATGTCTTGGTAGACCGAGTCCACTGTCTTCAGTATGCGACCTGGCAAGCGCTTGAACTCACACAATTTGTTCGGCTCCTCGGCGCAATTGTTTTCCAAATACTCTGTGCCGGGATGTGCTTGAAAAGCATTCGAGCCCGCCAACGTGAAACGATCCATTTCAGCCAGCTCACAGCTATTCGAATCGCGATGGTAATTGGCAGATCTGAAATATTCAAATGGGAATAATCAGGGAATGTAGTAAAATAATCATATAAATATTATTTTAATTTGAAATTGATTGATACAAATGCTTTTGCTGTTGAAATTATGATATCAGATACATTATAAATGAATGTATATTAATTAATCATTGGCTATATTTTTTTTATAAGAATTTACAACTTATATTAGATAGTTTAACTCAACGTTAACGTTAATTCTTAGCTATTTTTATAGCCATTTAAGTCTTTTTTATTTGTGATCAATTTATAGTCTTTCTTTTATTTTCACAACTTTCAGCCAATGTCATTTGGCACATTTTCAGCTTCAAGTTTTACTTTTAATACTAAGATAAATTTTATTTTCTTAAAGCCAATCAATATCTATAAAATAATTTCACTTCAGTAGCAGAAAACTGCTTAAATTGAGCTTACACATAATATTGCAATATTTAATCACCTGCATATGAATTCCGTTTCGCCAAGACACAGCTCGAGGCAATCACGACGCGATGTCACTGATACGACTCGTTTTGCATGTCCATCCAGTCTGTAGTTTTGGACGCGATCGATGCACCAGGCTCTGGCACATGGACGCACGCCCAAGCAGGTTTTCTGCGCGTAAATTGTGAAGACAGGAAACTGTGATTTAGTGAGGGCACCTGCAATTAAATACAGACAAAACACATATTTTGGAAAATCAATTCAATTAACAATGTTGCTTCAAATGAAATTCCTTTTAACGAATATAATTGGAGCTGAAAATTCGTGTTTTCCCCTCTTACCTGGCAAAATATCAGCATTCGATGAAAATAGAACACATAATCCAGTTTCATAGTTAACGGATTGACAAGTTTCGTTAGTCTGACACGATTCCAGGCAATCGGTGAGCATCAGTGTGCCGGGCAACGAGTCCAGCAGCCGGCCAGGTGCGGAGAAAACATAGCTGTAAATGAGATAAATAGAAATTAGTCGAATGTCAGTGATCATAAATAATATAATTTTATTTTAGATAAACAAAATGTTTTCATATGATAAAAACTCTAATTCTATATGATATATTATATAATTATATATGCTGATCTAATAAGAACTATTATATACTATATTAAGATATAAATACTGATCCAACATAAATTATTTTATATAATCTCTTCCTTTACATATACATATATGACTTTATACATATATCTCTCTTCTCACTCTCTTCATTTCTCTCTCACTCACTCATTCAATTCTTACCCAGTTATAATTTCAAAGCCCAGCAGATCTGGGTCACATTCTTCGATCGAATTGTGATTATGATAATTTGGCTGGCCAACCAAGGGCAGAGCTGGCGAAATGCGTTCATATGAAATGTCATGCCCCTGCTCCTCTTCCTGCCCCTGCTCCTGCTCCTGCTGCTGCTCCTGCTCTTGGTCGGGGTAACTCAATAAGGGCATCGGTGCGTCAGAGTCTGCGTGGCTGGCATCTATAAGTGAAATGAAAATGATGATGGCATTCATGGCTAATCGTCGCATTAACAGGTAGCGGGTTCACGTTGCCAGCTACTGTTTGCCAGGTATTTACCGTCAGCCAATTTGGTCATTGTTGTTGCTGCATTGGCATTGGCATTGGCATTGGCATTGGCCACGTACAATGATTGATCATTCTTCTTCTGGCTGGGATCGGTAGGGCTGTCGGTGCTCTTTGTTTTGTCACTTTCAGGCATTGATGCTGCTGCTGCTGCTGCTGCTGCTGCTGGTGCCAGCTGAATGGCGACGGGCACCATCTCAGCCAAATTGTCCCTTGCAGCTGCCTCCAGCTCGATGCGCGACCGACGTGCATCTCCCGAAGAGCACAGCATCAGCATCAGCATCAACAGCAAGAGCAGTAGCTGCAAGTGCGTTGGCCTCATGCTGCGTAATGGCCGTATGCTGCTTTTCATTGGAAATATTTTCCTCGATATGCGTAGACTGCGGAGACTGCGGGCAACGCACGTTCTCTCTCGATTTTGTAAGATTTGTGAGCTCTCGCACTCTACTCGGCACGCTAAATAACACGACGTTAAGAAAAACAATAGCAGAGGTATTAATTTAATTATCTTTTCATGCCAGCGGTGTCTGAGGTGTCGTTTAGTCCGTTCAATTGCTCTGGCGCCCAGCCAGGGGACCAACATTAACCATAATTGTATGTTAGTTGTTCTTCTTCTTATTGTTGTTGTTGTTCTTGTTGTTGTTGTTGTTGTTAATAAGCCTTAATAGGCTTATTATAGTATAATGACCTTTCCACATCTATCGACAATTGTTCTTGCCTGCACAGATCTTAGATCTATAGAAAAACTATTTTTATTTATTTTCAATTAGAGTTCTAGAGCTCTCTGCCATGTGAGCTTCACTCTATAATTGTGTAAGCACAGGTGTGTTTCATTATTATGGAATTACATGGAAATTGAAGTAGAATAGAATTTTGATCTACTATGCGCACTTCACACTTGAGTGTGTCCATATTGAAAGTGATTTAGTAAGAAGTCTTTGACTAGCTGTACTTATATAGGGCTAAATTGTATGCAATTGGCTGCTTAGTGATTTAAAAGTTTATATATTAATAGATAGATTTAAATCTTAAATATAGTAGTAATATTTGTGAAAGAAATAATTAATACATATTATTACATGAACTTTGTCTATAGTAAACAAAAATTTTAAGAAATATTTCTAGATATACAATTATGTAGCTGATAGACTTAATATCTTATAAATGAAATAGTATAGGCAAAATATTTAATTTGAATTTTTAATAGAGCTAATGAAAGCTGAGAATATGCTCTTATATTGATTTTATACATTTAAATATTAAGAGAGAATATTTCATTTTTCTATGAAATTAGCTCAAGTCAGCAGCTTATCATTTGATTTACTGTTCAAGAAATAGACTTCCTATTAATCCAATCCGTTCGCAGTTCTATTCATAACTAAACTTTCAATAGAACTTATTATAATTTTCTTCTATTTTTAATTTTCTCTAAAATCCTTCAACTTTTATGCATTGTGTGCTTGACTACAGCTGAAAAAAAAAAGAAAGAATACAAAAAAAAAAAAAAAAATCAACTAACGAGTCAACTGAAACGAACTCTCTCGCTGACATCTATGGAATGACACGAGCAACTCGAATCCCGAATGCAACATTGACGAGTGACATCTGCTGATTGACAGTTATCGACGTAGACCAAGCTGAGGGTTATATGGGATAAGTTTTCAATATGTGACTAAAATAACAGACGAAGTAGCTCGCAGTCAAGCTTTTTAATGGGCCGCAAGAAGGGGAGCAAAAGAAAGAGAGATATATATAGATATGATCTTGAGCAGAATTAGGAACTGAGTTGAAATTGAGGTTTTGTTTTATAATCAAGTTCAAGTCTCGAATAGAGTTTTATACTAAACACGTAAATATGTGCTTATAGAAGAAGCTGAAGAGATTCGAGTCAATTGTAAATGAAATGCTAAAATTATACAAAAATGTCATATGAAAGAATTACAGCTATTTCTTTAGCTAGGCTTTATCTCTAGAACTCCCTCAGTAGAAGCAATTCCAAGATCTTAAAGCTAGCTCGCAGAACTCTCGCAGTAAAAGCAAATCCAAGCACAGATTTTACAGCACTTCTTTGCACTTCTCATAATTTTATAATTTTTTTTATCTATTTAGTACAATCAACTAGATACATTTTTATAAGCAATGCCATGCTCATATATGCTAAGCCTTTTTATTAGAGTTTAGAAATTATAAAAACATGAGATGAAAGCAGACGGTACTTAATATGTTACTGGGCTTTTATTGTTTTTATTGTTGCGCCTGCTTTGAATGTACTTCTTCTCATGGCAGATATTAGCATTTTAATTCATTTGCTCGCTCCTACACATGACCCTATGTAAATGAGTAACAGATTGTAAACACAAAGGCAGCAGACAGACAGACAGACAGACATTTTTGCATTATAACCCATTTTCAGCTGCCAGACTAACCAGAGAAACCACAAAGCATGCTTCGATGCCTAAGTATTCATTGGCTTTTGATATTTGACGCTGTGAATATGCAGAAGCCTGAGTTGAGACTATGGCAGCTGTTGAGGAATTTAAACAGATATAATGTGAATGAGCTGAGACTCAGCTATAGTTGATTAATATTTAGACATGGCTTAAATTGTTGATTTCTTAAAGTTGTCTAGTTGCAGAAGTCTGTGGCGGTGAAAGTGAAATGAAGTTAGAATTTAACCAATTTTGTCTAAGCCAACTAAACTCTTGATCAGGCTTTATGCTGTCTTTGGCAATTGCTTGGTTAATTGTAATTGTGCAGTAAACGAATGCAGCTGGTGCATAGTTCATTGAATGCCAACGTCCTTCTATTGCAATGCATGTGCACATTGCGAGAAATCAAATAAATTGTTAAATATGACAACAGGCTGAGAACCCGCATTGACTTGGCCTAAATAGCAGGAAGGCAACATCAGCAGCAGCTGCAGCAGCAGCAGAGGCAGCATTTGGTGCTACACATTGCGGCATGTGACTAAACATATAAGTGCGATTTCTTCCTCGTCTTTCTATGCATCTATGCAGTTGCAGTTGCAGTCGCTGTTGCTGCTGCTGCTGCTGCTGCTGCTGCACCACCTTTTCTAACTGGTATTTCTGGATTGACATTTAAACGGTTCTTTTTGCGCACATCTCGAGATATAGAGTCCCGCTGTCCGCTGCCATTGAAATGAGCACATTGACTTAAGCTGCCTCCTTATCACGCCGCACCAACTCGCCTGCACTTCTTACCTGAATTATTTGCCATTGAATTAATGACAGCCACGGCGGCGATCACTCGAAACGGTTTTCAATACACACACACACACACGCGCGCTCACACACACACACACAATGCGCACACAATTTTTCCAGCTGCCTATCTAATTGCCCAAAAATATGCCCGATTGCGTTTCGGCCCCATTTCATCTCTTAATTCTCAGCTGGCTTTTAAAGTGGGCCAATTTTTGGAACGACCTTGTTCGCATATCGGCAAGTGTGCATCGCCTCCAGCTCCAGCATGCACATGAAGCTATTTAGATTGTGAATGCAGCTCAGTTAAATATTTGTACAAATTACTTGGAATATTGCTTGACTGGCTTTAGTTTAAGCGAGTAATTTGATTGGCAAGCATATTGAATTGGATTATTTAATTGAAAATCAATGTTTTAATATATGTAAATAATAATTTCATATATATGAAAAGAATTGCTTAAGCTATTATTTAATATTTTCATTAAATTTACATTTAAATATTGCACTCTACATACGTATGTAAATATATATGCTAAAGTATTTAGAATATATATTTATATATATCCCATATATATTCAGTTATCTGCAAATATATATTGCCAGCTTCAGCTGAGCTTATTAGGCGCGTTTTGCAATCCAATTAAGGCCATGGAACAGCTTATATTGTCTCTGCTTTGAATTGGAAACTATATTCATGCCTTTATGAATGCATTAACAAACAATTTCAAAGTAATAAAAATTTAATGATCAAGTCATTTGCATAATTCATATTATCATATAGATTATACATATATTAATTTTATTATTATTATTCAATAATCTATCAAACATGCTATAATTGCACAAAATTTACAGTTTATATTATATAGCATATTATGAATATCTTCCTCTTTTTTGTCTCTTTAATGCATAATATCAATTAATCATATGCATCCGTTGCACTATCCTTTTTTTTACCAAATTAATTTATGGAAAAACGTTTTAAAACAATGTTTAGAATTTTTAAAAAATATTATCGAAAATTGGTGTTCTACAAAATTTTGTGCAGAGTCGCAATACTAATTTTATGAATATATTAAATTAATATATATATATATTTATATATAGGAACTCAAATAAATTCACTTCACTAATCTTATTTAGTGATTGATAAAATGTATATTTGATAGCAATTTAGTATGAACATTTATATGCTCAGAGTCGCACTATTATTTTCATGAATATAGAATTATAAATCTATAAAATTATATAAAATATGCAAAATTATGCACCAAATTTAATAGACATATATTAATAACTTATTATAGTTGCTAAATCAAAATAAATTCTTGCACTTATTAAACGATTACTTGAACTGCTCCCAGTTGTCTCAGTTAGTTAGTTTAATCAACTATGCCTAATTAATTATGCTCTGAGTTAAATAATATAATTATTAGCACAACAACAGAGTTCAACAACAATATAACTCTCAGGCCTGCCCGGTTCTCTTTTATAGTAAAATTCTATATTTTTATGCAAAAACTCAAATTTGAAATTTGTCAGAATTTGACTGGCGCAAAACGAACAACAAACAGCAACAACAACACTTGAACACACTTGCACAATTTGAGAACATATTAGTTAGTTAGCATGAGGCTTGGTATCCAGCTTTTAGACGTACTTGATTACTTGAGTAAGGTTGCCGCAGAACTGAAGTCATTTGACCAATGTTATGTGTTCTTATATTTATAAGTTAAGATGGCTCTTCCGAGTGCACTTAGAGGAGCAGCAACTACGGCCGTTCCATGCTATATTCAGCATTCCATTCAAGATTGAGGCAGCGAAGCTCTGCAGCATACGCATTCAACTTGGTTTGAATGCGAGCAACGTAAGAGTTAGAGAGTTAGAGAGTGAGAGAGGAAGAGAGGGAGAGAGAGTGCGAGAGTGCGAGAGTCATGCTCAAATTCTGACAATACGTCAACCGGTGGCACGGTCGAAAGTGCTATTATTCTAAGCAAATGCTAAGCTCACTCTACAAACTCAGTCAAAAGAGAGGCAGAGAGTGGAAGAGAGAGAGAGAGAGTGAGTGTGCGAGTGGAGAAACCTGTTGCTTAGAGTTGTTGTGGCCATGCTCCAAGTCTCCAGAACGTGCATTGACCGTTCAGCTTCAGTTGTCGGGTTGATAACATTCCCCTGTGCTCTTTCGGAACTTGGCTAAGAGCAGGAGCTGCGCTTCACTTGCTATTGCTTAGAAAAACTTGGTCAGGGACATGAACAGGCTATTCTGGTTACACACACATACGCACTCTCGATACAAAAGAAACTCCTGATATTGCCATTGTATTCATGTTGACTAGTTTATGTTATAAAAATGTATTAGGTATGCAAATAAATATATATATATCTGGTATGTGAGTTGATGGAAGCAGTTGGGTTTTATATAGTTTTATAATGTTAGAAATATAATTTTTGTTATTAGTCGGCAGAAATCGAAACTTAAGCTGTAGATTAAAGTATTTGAGAAGAGATCTAAGTGCTAGGTATGCAAATTGAGATCAAATTAATATGTATTGAAGTGTTTATAATGATAAGCTGAATTAATAGATAATGACAAAGTTATATATGCTTACAAAAATATATATATATGAGAACTTAAAGAAGTCGGCATTAAGCTTTGCAATTCTCTTTGCCATATATTCATATCTACTAAATGTCTACTAAATTGCTTTAGCTCAGTCAGTCGCACAGGTAAATGACTTTTTGACAATGCAATGAGCAAATTTTGAGTCATCTGGAGTTGATCCTAACCGTAAAGTGCTAAAACTACAGCTAACCGTCTGGTCCAGCTGAGAGCTAGCTGTTGAGCTTGGTCTAACTGCGCAGTGTAAAACATATTATTCAATAATTTGTTTAAAGAGCAGTTGAAGCTGTGTTCGGGTTTACGACAACTTTAATGAGACTTTGTTCTCGAGAAAACCCAAGCTAAGTAACTGCTGTTCGGGATGCCTAATTGTTCTTAATAGACGCGACACGACATGCATACACATACATGTATGTATGGGTGTGCATAAAATATATGTATATTGTCAACTATGGCCAGTGTGACATTTTTTTATGGCGCCCAAATTTGTTGTTTAACGGCCGCTTCTCTTGTCTTCTTCTTAAGCACACACTAACGGGTCACAGTGGCAAGGTGATGGCCGCCAAATATGTCCAAGAGCCAATTAAAGTGGTAACCGGAAGTCACGACCGCACTTTGAAGATCTGGGACCTACGCAGCATCGCCTGCATTGAGACAAAGTTTGCCGGCTCCAGTTGCAACGATCTGTGCACAACGGACAGCCTCGGCTCGACAATTATCAGTGGCCATTATGATAAGAAGATACGCTTCTGGGATATACGAACGGAGAAGCAAGCAGATGATGTGCTAATGCCTGCCAAAATTACCTCGCTCGATCTATCGAAGGGTGAGTGAAACGAACGCAAATGCAGATTAATTTTTATTCAATATTCAATTCATGGTCTACAGATTGCAATTACCTGATATGTTCGGTGAGGGATGATACAATAAAACTATTAGACTTACGCAAGAATCAAGTTATATCAACGTTCTCGTAAGTACGCTTAGACTTTACATAATGCCTTTCACTAATCATATCATATTTTCATATACAGAAATGAGCATTTCAAGATCAGTTGTGATTTTGCTCGCGCTTCGTTCAATTCGAGCGCCTCGAAGATCGCCTGTGGATCGGCAGATGGTGCAATATATATATGGAATGTGAATGGATTTCTGGAGACAACGCTCAAAGGGCACAGGTGTGTAGTAATCAATATATATAAAGCCAATACCACCTGCACACACACTCCCAAACACACACGCAGTCTTCTTCCTTTTCTTTTTCTTGTTCTCTTTATAAAGTTCTGGTTCCGTTCCGTTCTTTCACAGCACGGCCGTCAATGCAGTTAGCTGGAGTCCCAACAGCAATTCTCTGGCCTCGGTGGGGAAGAGTAAAAGATGCATCATCTACTCGGACTCGTAGCCCAAACTCGGGCTGAATTAATAGCTATAAGTACTTTGTATGCTTGACCCAGCGATTGCAGCTACGTTTAACAGGCGCACAGTTCAGGATGTCTCCTTGCCTCTCATCAAGTCAGCTAGCCAGCCGTGTGTCCTCCTTATAAAAACATATACTTATATGTATTTCAATGTTATATAATATAGTATATATATATATATGTACTGAATTGGTTCACTGAACCGATTTCCATTGCAATGTAACCAACTTTTTTACGACATATTTTGTATGAAATTCTTTTAAAATTAACTCTAGCTGGTTACCTAATATTATTATTATTACGTGTATTATGTGTACGTAAATCTATCGTTTAAATATTTAATTTTGACTTTGTTCGCATATTTAGGTTTCAACGAATTTAGCTATTTATCTAAATAATAATTAATTATTTCAAAGCAAACAAAAATATTTATTAACATTTAATTTTTTTACCAATACAAAAAATGTAAGAAAATCAAGTTTTTTGTAACATGTAAATATGAAAATATAAATTACGCATACAATTTTAGCTCGCAATGAATTATTTATTCAGGTTGAAAGAATTGCAGAAGAAGATGTAAGATTATTTGCAAATGCCTTAAAATTTTGATAAAAAAAAATGTCTTTTTTATATTTAAGAAATAATTATTTAAAATAATTTATTAAGATCTGAAATCTGAAATCTATATATGGCAAAATATATTTTTTATAAATTAAGCAATAATTTGATATATGTAGAGCATATGAGATTATTGCTCTGCATATTTTTTTACACTGCGCAAAATTATATAAATAATTGCATATATGCATATATCAATATCAACAATTCATTATATATTTTATTTATTCATATATATATTTGTTTAAATTAGCTATGGCACACATCTACTGTGCCTTAGTCTAAATTTAGCACATATTCTTGCGTTCTACCTTGACTTTGAGAACGTAATCAAAACCAATTTAGTTCATCTGCCATTGGCATGCCACAGCACTTAAGTTGATGTAAGAATGCTGAGTCATTAAAGCATTTTTCAAATAGTTTTGCTTTCATCTTCAAATATTTGCTAATAATATCGAATCAGCAAAAGTGTATTAAAAAGTTGTGATGAAGACTAATGGAGCGTAAGGCATAATCAATATA
This sequence comes from Drosophila borborema, assembly GCA_030914335.1. Lineage (NCBI taxonomy): Eukaryota > Metazoa > Arthropoda > Insecta > Diptera > Drosophilidae > Drosophila > Drosophila borborema. The sequence continues at coordinate 13,970,952 of JAUESP010000303.1, read as the reverse complement.
AGAATGATCTATCAAATGAGTAATTATTATAATATATATAAATATTCTTTGTGTGAATGTCAAGTTCAGATATTGAAGCATAAGACAAGATAAGATGTCTTAGTTTCTCTCATACAGCATTTCATTACATAATACTTATATATTCGCAAGGGTATTCCTTCTTCCACACTCAGTTTTCCTATGAAGAGTTCATAATATATTATGCATGTCACTTCATTTAATGGCTTTGTCACATTTATTACAAAGCCTGTTAATTATTGAGAATTTATAATATTTGAGAATTATTCAGATGAGATGTAAGTAATTGAACTACTTGAGTTTTGCGATGTCATTCAACTGTTGAGCGATGGAAGTGCAGAGTCAATGGTCTCTCTCTCTCCCTCTCTCCCTCTCTCTCTTTCTCTCTCTCTTTCTCTCTCTCTTACTCTGTCGTTGGTGACATTGAAGGGCCAAGTAAGATTAACTACCAGAGGCGAACATGTTTTAAGCAGTTTATACAAACATTAGGCATTAAATGGAAGCAGACACTAAGTCAGTTTATGGGCAGCTCTCTGTATCGTATGTAACTAGTTGCCCAAGATCGTTTACCTTGGTACACTTGCAAAAGTAATTTTTTAATAGCACGAATGCTTTTCGTGTGGATAATGAGGTGCAGAAATCTAATTGCTTTGTTGGTACAGCCAGCAGTCAAGAGCCGAGAGCCGAGAGCCGCGAGTCGAGAGGGACACATTCGTGCAGCCCTTTTATTGAAAAATGTATTCAACTTGGCACGACAGTTGGCCACATTGCGCTCCAATCTCATGAGATCATTCTGAGCAGCCCACCATGGGCTATATCAGACACTCGTTCATCAATGCCTCTTCGTTTGCCTGCCCTGCTCTGAGCAAATGCTAACTGGTGCATGCTCCTGCATACGCTAAATGCTGTCATTTTCGCTCAGTGTAATGATGTCTTCGTTCTTGTGGTAGTAAAAGATTTAAATGCCAACTAAAAGAGCAGCCTGGTGAAGCTATTTTAATTGTTTGCTGCTATAAAACAAAGAAATCATTACACCAAGAGAAGTTCCTTTCGCAAGGGACTGAGTATACGGAAGCTGAATTTTACATACTCTTAAATTCTTTGCAATTGGTTATTAATGCTGGAAGTTTATATAATTTTAAACTTTATAAAAAGAAGAATGACTGGAAAAAATAGTAATTTTATAAGAAGTTGTTCTACAATTTAAATATATATTAAAATATACAATTAATAAGCCAGTTAAACTATAGAAAATAGAAAAATTCAAGAGAGTAGAGCTACCATGGCCTCTGCACCTGCTGTGGCTGCTGCTGCTTTAAGCTGCCACTAGGCACAGCTATAGAAAGTTCTAAATGTGATTCTTATATAGTGAGTAGTTATCCCTAGCAAGCGCATGCGCAATTAAGAACTATTTACTTTTCTAAAATAACGAAGCACGCAGCAGGAGCAGCAGCAGCAGCAGCAGCAACAACAACTGTAAATGAAAATTGAAGAGGTTCTTGGAACGCGAACGCCCACTTGAATTTAGCCAAAATAATGTGCACTCTGTGGCAACATTATCATTATTGGCGACACCATGTGGCCAGCCCAGGCAAGGCAAAGGAGCAGGCAGCCAGAGCTGCGATTCACTTTAAGATGTGGGTTGGACGTTCCACTCATTGCCATGGCGATGCTGTTTGCCATTATCCAGCGGCCAGCATTCTGATGCGCACCTGCTTCAAGCACGATATATATATATATATATATATATATATATATATATATATATATATATATATATATATATAAATATATATATATATATAAATGTATATAGTTAGTTTGTGTGTATATAAGTGGAGTTTGCAGCCGATGGTGTGCATCATGCAAATTAATGCACCCTCGGAGCCAACAGGAAACAGGCTTCGTGCAGATTTGTATCTTTATCTGCTGGTAGACCAAACACATTCAAGCTGGTAACTGCTGTCTGGCTCTGTGTCCTCGCTCCCTCGCACACAGTTAGGTGCATTCATCTCAATTAATTCACTTACACACTGCAAAAACAACAGCAGCAACAACAAAGTCTATATCGTAGTAGTTGTATAGCTATATAGTTGAGGCCTCTCAAGAATTCCGCAACGACCAGGCAGCACTTTTTGCTGAAAGGTCGTCATCGTCATTGTCGTCGTCGTCGTTCAGCGTCTTTTGAATTAGAAAATTAGGAAAGTTTTTAATTAGGCCCAACATGCAAGCCCCATCGCAAAGAATGTACTTCAGATGCGCTCTTCAGATTTGGCCGTTCTCTCTCGCTCTCGCTCTCGCTCTCCCTCTCTCTCTCTCTCTCTTTCTTTGACAAACAATGCACATTGACACGCATCATTATGAAAATATCGAGAGATAAAATGCCAAACAAGCAAACGAGCGTAATAGGTGACAATTTAGCAGTCATTACAGCCAGCTCTCTGTGCGCTCAGTTCCCAGCATTATGGCGCAGCCCAAACAGCTGGGAAACACGCTTTCAGCTTCAGCTTCAGCTTCAGCTGCTTCTTGTTCTTTCTCTGTTTAACTGTAAGTCGCGCTTAAGGCAATTACTTTAAAGTTGTCTTTGAATATTTACGTAGATTTTACTCGAAGATCATCTATAATTTGGCTTAGCTAAGAAAGTTTGATCGGCAAGTAAACTACGGCTAAAGTTGCTGATATGCATATCTGACTGAGTTGAATTTAAAAAAAATTAAAATTATATTATAATAATAATAAAAAATAAAAAATTATATTACAAGTTAATGTAATAACCGATTTCCCATTTTTTAAAATTATTTAAAATATTTAATAAATATAATATACAAAAATCAATATAACATTTGTCTGTCTCATTAAATTAATTAAAAATACAATATAATAATAAAGCATACAAAAAAATATATTATTTTCAGCTGTTCATCTTTCCATATGCATATAATAATTTAATTTAGTTTATTTTAGGGTATCTACCAGTCGGGCAGTCTCGCCGAGAGCATTCGTTTTCTCTTGGGCATGGTCAGAGTCAATGAATATTTCAAATTACGATTCTCCACTTGATATAATGCATGTTATAAAAATTTATAATAATTATCTGTTTGCCAAGCCTCCCTCCAGTGGGCGTGGCCAGCAAATCTTTAAGATCAGGTTACACGCGAACGACCAAATTTCATGTCGTTAGCTTGATTAACGATGAAATAATTTGCATATGGATAGCTTGATTTACGGAAGTGAAAATACAAATTTGTTTGCTTCAAGAAAAAGTATAATAACAGTGGATGATTCACTCATGAATTTGAATTAATTTATTTTAATTTTTTTTTTTAGTTTTTAATGATTTGAGCTGACTTTGTTTGATTATCTAGCAAGAGCTCTACCCTAAATAAAAATTAATTTAATCAAACTGATCCGAATTTATATAAAATGACAAATATTCTATAAATAACAAAAGCTATTTAAGCTACAATTTAAGTTGATCTATCTTCCCCTTGAATTATAAATTCATTTCGCACTCAGAATTGACTTTGCCATATTTCGATATTTTTAGCTACATTCCATAGACCCATGCCAAGGTTAGGCTCAATTGAGAGCCTGCCAAAATGCTTGCCAATCTAATTTCATGATCATCTTTTACATCTCTCTGCCTCTTCCATTTCTGTTTTGATTTAGTTAAGGTCTATTATTCATTCAATTCATTGAGTCTGTTTGGCTGTTAAAAGTTGCTTTGTCATCGGTGTAGGTCACGAAATCAAGAACAAGTCGTAAGTCGGATGTTGATTCTGATCGAAAGTATGGAGCATAATGAGATTTTATGCTCGCAGCATTAGAAAGCTTCAATTAGCGCAGGTGTCTTCGAGAGCCATACAAATATTACCTTGTTACAGTCGAAACTGTGCAAAATGCGATTCTTTCTCACATCTTTTGTCGCTCGTCATTCCAATTAAATCAAGAAATCATTGCTATTATTGTATTATTGTATAAATAATCAACTGATGACAAACACAATTCATTAAAATTAAATACTTGTATGTTTAAGGCAATTTTTATTTAAATTAAATTAAATACATATATCGGCAATAATACATGTTCCATATATCAAATATATATATATATAATGATTTCAAGCAAAAAACATTTCCATATATATTATATATTAGAAAATAAAAATAAATATATAATGTATATATATAAATAAATAATATGTGATGTGTAAGGAAAGTTGTGCATTTATCTAAGTTAGTAAATAAATTAAGTAAAGTTAATTTAAATAGTTTTTCTGTTAAATTTCTTCTTTTTCCGTAGTCACAAAGGCAGTTCAAGAAAACTCACTTGAACTGCCCTCGCAAGTTTGGAAAACAGGCTTCGAGTACATGGTACATCAAATGGGCTCAAAATATATAAATATTAGAAATGAAATTACAAGTATCCATTAACCAACAAACAATCCGCGACATTTCACATTTCTATTTCTATATTCTACACCCAAATCGAGCAATGACTAGACAAGACCAATTTCCAAGGCTGCCAAGTATATATAGTATATGTGTATATATATATATGTGTAACTCGCTCTCGTCGTGCCCACCTGCTGAAATTAACTTGTTCGATCTGAGTTCGAAACTTAGAAAAAAGTATTAAACCTAATACGAGTGCTGATAGGCCTGCAGCTTCTGTCTGCGCTGATAGCAAACGGTCCAAATGCCAATTATGGCCAATTGGGTGAGCAGGAAGAATGTGGCAGCTGTGATGAGCCCTGCAAGAAATGAAAGTGTTGAAGAAATTATTGTAAAATGGGAAAATAATTAATTATATATTTATGAATTCTAATATATCAAAAACGTTCTTCTGTCTATCAGATTTTGCAGAGACTTCAGTCGAGAGCAGGCAAGTAGGCCTGCACTTTTTTATTTTTTCTTTAATGAATAAAGAAACGTAGTAAAGAAACGTAGCTTAGGTTTGCTAACGTATTTTTTTTTTTTAACAATTTGGTGTCCTATAAAAAAGAATTGTTAAGTGTCTGTGCAGCAATTGCATTTTTGTGAGCAATTTTCAGCAAGGCGTTATTTTCAAATAGAAAATTTATAAAAATATATGCCAAGACAGTACATAGCCCAGTTTTAATTTATTTTCAAAATAATTAAATAGAATTTAATAAAAAAAATAATAGTGCATTTATGGCTCGTATAATAAGAAAATATTGCATATTTATGGAGTTAGTAAGAGTTGCGCTACTCTGATGAAGCGCCAGGCATAAACATAAGACACAAAAGCCATTATGCCCTGAATTCCCATTTTCAATGGGTTAAGGGTATAAGAAGTATTAAGTAGTGCTAGCACATCTATATGATATGTGTATGAATGATATTTATATCAAAGAAAGAAGCGAGAGTGGATAGAGCACAATCGAATTCTACTTGCACTTAAATTAAACAGAAATACAGAGATGCAGTAATATCTGTCTCTATTACCAAAGATCAAATATACAATAAATTAAAATATAATAAAAATTAATTATAATATTTAAGTTAATCAAAGTATAATACAAAATGAACTATTATATTTTAGTCAATAATAAATCCTAATTCAGGTACAACTTACCAAATGCATTGACACAGAAGCCGCGTCCCGGATTTATAGTTGTGAATTCGGTTTCATTATTATCTGCATATCCGCCAATATTCGATTTGCGACTCTGTTGCTCATCGAAACCGAATTTATCCGTAATTTGTATAGACTGAACCAAAAGCATGTCTGAAGGTGTCTTAAACTCACGTTTCTGACGCAGATCGAAAGTAGCTAAAAATCGATATGAAAATCAAATTTAATTAAATGATCATACACTACTATACAACTCTGATCAAACTCACCTGTGGTGTTTAGCGAACGACGCTTGCGGCCATATGAGAGCAGAGATCTGTACTCGCCGCTGGTATCCTCCTGATCGCACTGAACCGGCTCACAGCTGGGCATGCAAGGCGTGACCAGGGCGCGGAATTGCACAATTTCGCTGGAGGGGAACTTGAAGGCATCGAAGTTAGATAGCAAAATCTTGGTGGAGCCGGGACTCTTGTATATGGGGCCCATGATGAAGTGATCGGTGGGACAGCCATTCGAGTCGATCAGCGTGATCTCCGAGTTGTCAACGCCATCCAAGGCGACCAATTCGCGAACGAAAATCTCATAGGGACTCTGCTCGTCCAGGATTTGGAATTTGAGTGCCAGCGGATCGCCCACCTCGGCCGAGCGCATCATATCGGAGCCATCGCGTGAGGTAATGCGCATGATCACATTGGGCGAGTCGACAATCACCTCCTCCGACAGGGCGGGCGTCAGATCGCCGCGCACATCCAGATTGACGCCGTTGGTCACCGACTTGTTGGTCAGATCGTATTGGCAGGCCAAGGCTAGACCCAGATCGGAGGATGTGACAATCATATCATGATGCTGGATGATAATGTCATTGACATAACGTCCGCTCTGGCTCTGGCGCACATTGCACTCGAGATCATGGTAGTTCATGCGCAGCTCAAAGTCCAGGGCGCTTCTCACATCCACGGCGCACGATCTGGGCGAGCCCTTGGCATAGACTTTGCCACTGAACAGCTTCGAGGTGCGAATCTTGGCCAGCATGTCGCCTCCTCCACACTCAATCGTCACATTGTAACAAGAGGCGAGCTCATAGGTCGCAGCCTCTGGCACCTCCAGGTAGGGATCTTGCACGTCTGTCAGCGTGGCGCGGCTGTGGTGCGAGAGACGACAGACCATGTCGCCCGTGTCATTGTAGTCGTACGAGTGGCACCTACAGAGATGCACAGATGCCATAGATAACATATATGTATATAACAATAGATAAGTATGTGCATACCTGTATGGCGAATTGAGACACAGCTCACGGCACTCATCCACGCTGCTCACTTCCTGGTAGACCGAGTCAACTGTCTTCAGTATGCGTCCAGGCAAACGCTTGAACTCACACAGCTTATTCGGCTCCTCGACACAATGGTTCTCCAGGTAGTCACTGCCCTCCATTGCCTGGAAAGCATTCGTGCCAGCCAATGTCGAACGATCCATTTCACTCAGCTCGCAAGCGCCCGTTGCTCTCTTGTAATTTGCCGATCTGCCGAGGGTTGAAGAGCAAAAATATTTATTTTCAGTGCATGATTATTTATATTTACACTCATATTCGCATTCATAGCCATAAAAGTAAACATGGCTTTAAGCCAAGCTTAAGGCCAGCTGAACCACATCAAAGGGAAGCCAAATCTCTTATAGCCAAAGTGTTATTACCTGCATGTAAATTCCGTTTCGCTCAGGCAGAGCTCGAAGCACTCCCGCCGCGATCCCACTGAGATGGAGCGCTTAACTTCCGACTTGAGTTTGTAGTTTTGAACGCGGTCCACGAACCAGGCCCGCGAGCAGGGCTTCGCGGCGAGGCAAGATTTTTGTGCATAGATTGTGAAAACCGGAAACTGTGACTTGGTCAAGGCGCCTGCAGGGAAATGGGCAAGAAGAAAATGTAATAAGCCAATTAAGATGTCTCAAAAATATGCAAATATTACATGATTTAGGATTTAGAATGTTAACTCTTACCCGGCAGCTGATCGGCGTGCGCCGAGAAGAGCACGCAGAGGCCCGTCTCGTAGTTAACGGACTGACAGGTAGCGTTCTTGAGACAGGTTGTCAGACAATCCGTCAGCATTAGAGTGCCGGGCAGCGAGTCCAAGAGTCTGCCAGGTGCTGAAAATACATAGCTAAAAGAGGAAATTGTATATAAATAAATCGTCAACCTATGACAGAGCTTAATTAAAACTGCAAATTTCCGCAACTTTGCTAACAGGTGTTAATTTTCTTACTCAACCTACCCGGTGACAATTTCAAAGCCAACTGCATCCATGTCGCAGCTCACATTATCCAAGTAAATCTCATTCGAGTCCTTTGTATCCAAATCTGCTGCAGCCGACAGATCAAAGGCGGAGTTACGATTCTCAGTCTCGAGCGCCGGCACCACATCGACTGTCGCCGGAATCTCCGTTGTTGTTTCGCCCAGCGACGAATCTGTAACCAAAGTCGTCTGTTCAGCCAACTGATCTGAGCTGTCTGTAGTCGCCGTCTCCTGACTCTGCGTCTGACTCTGACTCTGACTCTGAGCTTGAGTCATGCACAGCATTAAGACGCCCAGCGCAACGAATTGCAAAAAGCTGTGGCTAAATACTCCATAAGCCATTATGACTATTCAAATGGAGGGCTGAAAGTATAAATAAATAAAACGTGAATGTCAGTCAGTAAAGAAAAAATAACAAAAATAAAAATACAAAATATATATGAGCATGCTCGACTAGCAAATACCGCGCAAAGTAAACCTCTTTTGGGTTTGGCTAATGAATTTTGAATATTTTCAATTTGAAATCAATTAGTTATGCATTTATGGCATTGATTGAGTAGGTTTGATAGCGCACAGAAAAATTCTCCCATGAGAACTGCATTTCGAAAGCTGATTTTTGTTTCTTTTTGAATAAGTTGTCTATTTGGCCGTTAATTACCTGCTTCCCACTGAATGACAGCTGAAAATGCTAAACATGATTATTAATCATTCTATGCTATTCAAGCCAAAACCGCTAAATACCATGCCACGCCCACTAGTTGTGAAGTTCACAGCATAAGTAGAGCAAAAGTTGACCTCTATTAACAATCGCTCCAGCTTCAGCTCCAGCTTCTCTCTCAAAAACTTGGCTTTGAAAGCTTTTCAAATTATTTTCTTTGGCGAGTGTTTACCTCACTCCAGAGCAGTTTTCATCATTTAAATTTAAATTTCCCAACAAGTACAATGCTTTCAGTTAAATTGCTTTTGTCTTATAATTGAAAGATTATAAGCTTCTGCAATCGTTTCTGATACACATCAATTTATTTGCGAACGCGCAGAGAGCCATATAATTAATATTATGAGATCTCCAGAGTGCAGAACAGAGCCTATGGACTCTTCGAATGGATATTTCATAACAATGGCGCACGTAAGTGACCCCATGGACTATTGAGTACGAGGAAAGTCAATTACCTCTTTGGGGAGTGAGTGACCTTTTATGTCTGTTCTGGTTCGCTGGCCCAAGCCGACTCGAGCTGGCTTCAGACAGTTGCCGACTTAATGGCCAGCAACATTTATGCTTCATAGTTGCGAAGACAACGCCAGCTAATAAAAAGGTTGTGAACTCAACAAAGAGTTCTGCCAGAGATACCATACTGGCTGATAATATGTTAATATATAAATTATATACGAAAGGGCCCAAGGGCTTAAGTTGCTTCCTCAGCACAATAGATATTTTGGAAATCGATCTGTGTAACGTTATCTCATTTTTTCTGGGCCAACTTCAAGCTTCAACGTGCTTTGGTTTTTTTTTTTTTTTTTTTTTGTTTTGTATTAGACAGTATTTAGTTAGGAGCATGACAATAGCCACAAGTCTGGCAGCGTCGTCGGCTTTTCGCCCTATTTCACTTTCCCGAAAGTCGACGCCTCGGGGCATAAAAAATTTGAAAGACGCTTTGATTTTCGATAATGCTGCCGCATACCAGAAGGCCTCAAAATATGATCTCGTGAAACTCGACAGCGTGCCGGGAATAATCGCATAGAGAAATAAGCCACTAAACAAACACACACAAATGTATATATACATATGTATGTATGGGCCAGCTCATAGACGACATACATACATATGCATTAGCCAAGTTTTCTTTTGGCTGCGTCTTAAGCGTCTCATTTCCAATTAGCAGCGTTTTCCAAGCGCAACGACTGGCCAGCGTCTAGTTAGCAACGGCTATAAGTACATATGGCAATGTTCTTCATCTCGCTATGCTATTCACTAAAAAATTGAACTTGCGGGTCGAAAAACTTGTTATTCTAACAGTGAATTTTACTGGGTTGATCATGTGTGTGCGTAAACACACACACACACACACAGACACAGTCATGGCGTGCTTGTTGCAAAGCCAAACATGAAAATTGCATGCGGCTGCTGCTGCAACAAAAGCTTCACAGCCCCATGGCCAGAAAGCCGTGCACCCTAATCTTCATTGGCAACAATGTCGACGCAACTGGAAGCAACGGTATTTGATATACACCAACACACACACATCTATCTACCTGGCTGGCTGGCTGGCTGGCTGGCTGGCTGGCTACCTGCCTACACCTACCAATAACAATTTTCACCAAAAATCTAAACCGGCTTTCTTCTTCTGCTTTAAAAAGGCCATTTCCTCAGCAGTTAAATTTAATTCAATGCGTTTGCTTAGTTAGATTTTTCTTTCTCTTCTCCAAAGTCCCACTTTTGATATCCAAACATTATAATTGGGAACAATAAAAACAAACCATATAAACTGTAAACTGTATCGCCGAAAGAAGTCTGAATAGATATGCAAATAGCCTTTTATTGCACACACATTAAACTTCCAGCTCAAAGAGCGAGCGAGCGAGCGAGGCATAGTGGGAGTGCGAGAGAGACAGCGACGAATTGGTATGCTGAGATTCACTTGTTCAATTTCACCAACACTTAAATACGTGGTCATCTGTCTCCGCTTAGAAAACCCACACAGTAATGGGGTCAATTTGTATACCCTGTGGACAATCGTGATCGTGTGGATCGTGGAAAGGGGTATGCTCGAGAGTCGAAAAGCTCTCGATTATGCATTGAGTCTATAGATTGTTTATGCTCGAGAGTTGAGCTCATATTTTATGTTCATTATTATTACGATTATTATGCATTTTATTATGCTCACATTTTATTGTTCTTTTGTATTACTTCCTGTCCATAAGCCCCATCTTACAGTTATCTCATATAATCCAATCAAAATTCAAACGTTTTTGTTTTGCTGCTTTCCCAAATTTCCCACATTCAAATTTAACTAATTAGATGTAATTAAATTTCATAAAAAAAAAAACATTAATTTTTGCACACATTTCTTCTTATGACACATCTCTCATAATACAGATAACTGCGAGAAATCTAATTAGAGAATGCTAAGCTAATTGGATGTATGTAACATACTTAACGGTAAAATGCCCTTCAGGCTACTTTAGATATTTAATAATATATGATCAGAAGAATTTTCTGTTGCAGTCGACTGAAAATTATATTTAATGAGTGCAGAGCTCATTAGGGTAGAATGACTGTTAGATACCCTAGAATTAGTCTTAGTTACAAATTAAAAATTATCTAAAATTTATATATTTAGTTTCTTTAGTTAGGGTAAAATTGAATATATAAAATTCTGTAAATGCTATAAATAGAGTTTCAATAGAATAAATATAATAATATATACATATATTCATGATCTTGTTAGCTTAATTTAGTTTCCAATTAACAGTTTCCTGAGCTATTTCTTAAATATATCAACAACATCTATCAATTTAATTCTTAAATATGTTATTCATTTATTCATTTATTCAACTCTCTAATATACCAATACCAATACACCCCAAAATCAATTCCTAGTCCAAGTCCAAATTTTAACACTATGCAAAAAAAATCGTACTAACTAAATATTTGCTCAGCTTCATAATTTAGCCTATTTACCCCATTCTATGCGCTAACAAATAGACTTTACAATTTCGGAATTTTTAGTAAGGTGCGTGATGTCATTTAACAGTTCAAGCCACAATTCAAAATCAATATAGCCAAAAAAAGAAAAAGAAATGAAAAAGAAAAAAAAACCCGTTGAAAGAACTTTCTCTCTATTCTGCATGCTGCGAGGTCGGCCAATTTCATTGATTCAACGAGCCGCACGGCCTGGCCTCGCGACTCGGATTATTTGTGTCATGCAGTAGTCGAAATTTTCAATAGGCGTTTATCAAACAGCGAATCTTGGATTCGTAACGGTGCATATACATATACATATACATAGTGTAAACATACATATAAGGTTTTGACTCTATCTGCCGATTCGATAATCTAAAGCTTCTTAACAACTCCTAACTGGATGTTGACTACATGCCGTGCGTGAGTGTGTGACTGTGTGTGTGTGCGTATGTATGTGTGTGTGTATGTGTTTTGTCATAGGTGTATTTGACACACTTATTAGCTGTTCTGTTTCTTTAAGTGTTAGCAGTCAATTATATAGCTAATTTATGATCGAATTGTGAGCTAAGAAATTGGCCAACCCTATTCGCCGTTAAGTTTACCCAGATTTGTTTACCTTCTAACGAAATTTCAATTGGATAAAGTTCTGCATTTCAAATGATTATTGATTATGTCAATAGAACGATGTCAAAGAAATTATATTATGAAGAGATGACTCAAAATGAATAGTTCGTAACTGTTGTAGCATAGCGATGACAGAGCATTATATATGAGCATTAATTTGCTAACCATTGAAGAGATAAAATTAACTAAATCTATATTTAAATATCGATCTATAAATACATATATACAGTTGCGTTCATTGGCATAGTAGCGTTGCATTTGGCACAAATTAAAAACAAATGAAGCGGGATTTGTTCCGTTGAGAAATAAATAGATGTAAATGGATCGAATTAGAGTTTTTGGATGAGAATGGATGAGAGAATTAAAGAGAATTGCGAAAAGTTCCGTTAATTTCTATATGAATTAATATATTTTTTCGTCGATTTTAGCGATATGCCAAATGAAAATCTGCCATTCATAGAAATCTGTATATATTTGTAATCTCTCAATATCTATATCTAAATCAATGAATATACAATTTTTATATGAAATTTCTGTGTCTCAAATCTAAAACTTTTAGCCCAGTTATAGTTTCAATAAAACGAATTTAAAGCATAGCAAACTTTTGCTTTATTTAAATAACAAATCAACTTGATTTATACCTTTCATCATCAATATTTAATGAACTGTAATTAACACTGAAAAGACATAAAAAATTCAAATCTTAACTTTCTATACGAAATAGAAAGAAGACTGCAAAATAATAATTGTTTAAAATGAAATAAAAGATTTCTACAAAATTTAAATAATAAAAATTTCTTTAAAAATTCCAAATTTCTTAAAATTGAATGAAAGCTGTCAAAGAGTACAAAATAATGAACAATTGTTTTCATAACAACTTCTCGCCCAGAAATATGTAAAGAACGCTAATTGACACATAAAATTATAGATTATAGATCTATAGATTCTTTTTCTCACACATGACGGTGTAGCTGTTGAGGTAGTAATTGCTGGTTATCTAACTAGCTGTTCATCGGCGTCAGTCAGTCGGAGGGCTAAAGCAACTGTTACAAAATCGAATCGTCTATAACTGGATAGCGCTACCGTTCATTATGTTTTTGACGGATGTTGGATGTTGTTTGAAAATCGCATTGCTTGCAATGTGTTTTATGTGCTGCTGCTGCTGCTGCTGCTGCTGCGATCTCAGACGCGCAGCTTGAAATGCCGCTTTTTTTACCCATTGCAGTCTTACAGAATCTTTCTTTGCACTGGTCTCGGGGCCGTCTCTGGTCCGTCGCCTCCTATGAGGTACGACGATCGACGCCCTCCTCCGTTTGTCGCGGCAGTTCGAATAAACCGGTTAACATGTTTTTTTGTGATTTTTCTTAGTCATTCCTCAGTAAAGTGTAATGTTTTTTTTTTTTCTTCTTATTCTTAAGCTGGGCCAGTAAGGGTAATGGTTTTTTGTGTTTTTTTTTTTTCATGTTTTATGTTTTGTGGAAGCTCTTAATTTACATAGAGATATGAATGTATACACGCATGTCTTATAGACCGACAAATGGTGTATTAATGCTTATATTGTTTTACTGATATGAAATAAAAGTCATTAAGTTAATTATTAACTAAATTAATGATTGTTTCCTTTGGCAATGCGCTTCAACAATTATCATTCATTAGATCTTGCTTCACTTACCCTTATAGATGAAATATTTCTGTTTAATTTGCAGTACTTCTTATTTGATTATATCATAAATCGCATAATCTTCTTATTGCAACTTGATGAACTTTGCAAACATTTACAACCAGACCGAGATCACAAATAATTTTTTATTTTTATTTTGCTTCACTTCTTCAACTCAGTTGAAAGCCGACCTTATCCACTCGATGGCTAACGCAGAACTAAAGTTTTTCCTGTCCTCGACGCGCTTGTTATAAAAGTTAGATAAAAACCAAAAAAGAAAAAAGTTCTGCAGACGCAACTGAAGTCGAGCTGCTGCTGGCTCGTCTGCTGGTGGCTCCTCAAGAGAGCTAGAGCTCGTCAATATAAGAGAATATGTGACGAGCGTTATCTAAGAGCACTTCTTGGTGCAGAAAGTGTGTGATCTCGATGGCCGAAGAAATTGTTTACCAACCCAGGCCCTCCACGGTTCGCGTCTTGTTCGAACGAAATCTCTCCACCGTGCAACTCAAACGTGTTTGGGTTCTACCTGACCAAGTAGCAGCAGGCTTAAGAGACAGAGCGAGCGAGACTTTTCGGAAGCGGTCAATGTACGATGTTGAATGTACACCTGTTTGATGTTCGCTCTCCCTCCTCACTCTCTCTCTAACTCCCCCTCTTTCACTCTCTTTCTCTGCGGTCGTCGTGTTTAGTAATTTATATCACCACCTTCCTGGACTAACACATATTTTTAGGTGTCTCTTTACAGTCAGCCGCAATGCGTGATCAATGTTTGTGTGTGTGTGTGTGTGAGTGTGTGCATAGTAATGTAACTCAATTACCGTTGTATAATTTATAACAATAATGTTAACAGTAATTTTGCGTACAGATGAGCAATGCTATCATTTGTATACTCTGCATTTATCCCATTAGAAAATTGAACTTGTGAAAATGGGTGCACCAGGAAGAAAACTGCACTCATTATATATGTATGTAGATTCATTTGTAATTACTTTCAATGTCATTTTAGAAGCACTTTCCTCTTATATAGCTGTTGGATAATTTAAATGTTTGTTTGGCTAAGACAGATAATTAACGAAACAAATCTTATTAAAGATCAAATTTGATAAGTATAATAAATTCTAACTAAATTCATGAATTCAAAAAGTGCGCGTAGATTTATAGCAGTTAGCTTTTACACAACTAAACATATTGACTTTTGCTAATAGCTACATAACTACGAATAATATCAAATAGTGCTGTTAAGGAAAATCAACTATGAACTATGTTAAGTAATTTAAGCAAAATAAAATGCTTCACTTGCAAAACTTGTATTCTTAAAAAAATCTTCTTCAATTTTTAATTCAGCAGTTTAAAAAAAACATAAATATTTTGCATAAGCATTTATACAACAAATTATCGATAAGTACCCGCCTTATGTTATGCAGTGTTGAGAATCACATCATTAATTTTAGGCATTAGGAATCGGAGTAAGTTAGCAAATGTTGAATTTAGAGTTAAGTTGTTTTTTAGTTGAAATTCGTTCAACAAAGTTGTGACATTTCGCATTAATTTTATATAGTAAGTCTATATTGTTAAAAAATGTGTTCAATTGCATAATAAAGTAATTAATTGCCTTACTAACAGCAGCATTTCCGAGAAAAAGAAATGCTTGCTGTTAATAACAGTCGCGGATATGTTAGGGCCTTGTCCGCTGTATATATGTATATGTATGTTACTTATTTATTTTCACACTGTTTGCAGGTTAACTTTGTTGTTTGGCACAAATTTTACTTAATTACAATGGGAAAACGTCGCACGCAGTCTCTAATCGACTCAAATTCGAGCGATAGCGATAGCGACGCGGATACCAACTTAGAATCGGTGAGTTATGCAAATAAAATGATGAAACGACGCCTCAACCAAATCTACGCCATGTAACAAATCAATGCGCAGATTATATTATACAAATCTATATTTGTTTTGCACGTAGGACTTGTTGTCACTGGCCAGAAAGAGAAAGAAGCCAAACAATGCCACAAAAGCCTCAAACTCAAAGTCCGATTCAGATTCGGACTGGGCAAACAATAAATCGAGCGGCCCAGCCTCGAAGAAGAAGCGCTCGAAAAAGACCAGCAGAGACTCGAGTTCTTCCGAAGAGAACTGGGACGAAGACAGTCACGATGAGGTCGCAGCGCCAGCAGAGAAACGTGTGGAGCCCGAACAAAGAAAACCCGACGTTCAAAGTGAGCAAGAAGAAGGCGAGGTTTCCGACAGCGACTCGGATAACGACAAATCAAAATCGAAGTCAACATCATCGTCGGGCTCTGCCAGTGGCTCCGATTCTTCTAGCTCTTCGTCATCGAGCTCCGATTCTGAGTTCGATGACGGTTACGATGACGACCTTATGGGCGATGAGGAGGACCGCAAACGTCTCAATGGATTGTCTGAGAAGGAGCGTGAGACAGAGATCTTCAAGCGTATCGAGCAGCGCGATCTTATGCGCACACGATGGGAGATTGAGAGAAAGCTGAAACTCGCCCGCCGGAGCGAGAACGAGAAATCGAAGACGAAAGGCGAGCGTGCCAAAAAGAAGTCTAAGAAGGACAAGCGCAACAAGAAGGCAAAGGTTCTGGCACCACCCACGACAGCATCAATCGCCGTCGATCAGGATTCCAGCAAGATTAGTGCGATAGAGGCGCGTGCTTCAGCCAAGAGTCCCTCTCCCATGCCAACGATTCGTGAGGGCCCCTCAACATCGGGCTCTGCTTCGGGCGCCACCAACAGCAGCGCCGAGAAGAGTTCAGAGGAGCAAAATGCCAACAATGTGGCAGATTATTTCGATCACAAAGAGCGATCTAAGGAGCGCAAGAAGAACGTGGAGGCAAACAAAACTGACGACAAGCGCAGCAATGCCATGGCCATGCTCAAAGCCAAGCGAGAGGGAAAAGCTAAGAGAGGTGAGTACCAAATCATATAATGAAACGAGTCTATAATAATACGAATTCGTCCGACATTGCAGAGGAGGAGGAAGCCAAGCGACTGGCTGAGCGCGACAGAGACGATGACAAAGAGGAACTGGAGAGCGTGTCTGGCTGCAAATCGGCAGTCAAACTGAAAGCATCTGAGATCTACTCTGATGACTCGGGCAGCAGCGACTGGGACGATGAAGAGAAGCCGCCGGGTAAGCGCTCTCGCTCGAACAGTAGCAAAGCATCCAGCGATTCAGAGGATGATGAAAAGGCCACAAAGAGTCCCGTATTCATAACCACGCGAGAGGATCTAAACAAGCTGCGATTGTCTCGCTTCAAGATGGAACGCTTCGTCAATTTGCCCATATTCGAGGGCACCGTGGTTAACTGCTTTGTGCGTATCAGCATCGGGAACAACGGCCAGAAGCCCGTGTATCGTGTAGCTGAGATCGTTGGCGTTGTGGAGACTGGCAAAATATACACACTTGGAACGACACGCACCAATCGAGGATTGCGCCTCAAGCACGGCACTCAAGAGCGCGTTTTCCGCTTGGAGTTTATATCAAATCAGGAATTCACCGAAACCGAGTTTAACAAATGGTACGAGATCTGCCAGCAACAGCATGTGCCCATGCCGACAATTGACCTGATCGAGACCAAGCAAAACGATATTAAGAAGGCGCTGAACTACGAGTATAAGGACGAGGATGTGGACAAGATTGTCGAGGAGAAGAATCGCTTCCGGAACCGGCCCACCAACTATGCTATGAAGAAGACCTGCCTCATGAAGGAGCGCGACGCGGCCATGCTGCGGGGCGACTACGACATTGCCAACGAGCTGGGCCAGCAGATCGATCAGCTAGAGAGTCGTGCTTCCGAGCTGGACAAGCGTCGCTCGCACAGTCTCAATTTGATTTCCTACATCAACGATCGCAATCGCAAACGGAATGTACAGGACGCCGAGAAAGCCATCATGGAGGAGGCGCGTGCCAATAAAGGCATGAAGATATCAGATCCATTCACTCGGCGCATTACTCAACCGCGCATGGGCTTCAAAGGTGCCAAGAAGGACGAGGACGAGGTGCTGCTGGCACCCTTGCCGCCGCCACCGCCAGGCAAAAAGAAACCCAATGAAACGAGCACATCCAATGCCAAGCCAGGCGACAGCAAGGACTACAGCTTATACTCGCTGCACGACTTTGACATAGACCTAGATGTACCGCTGCCAGGTAAGTCGATGACAGATGTCTCATTCCCTTTCATATGCATTAATTCGCCTTTTAATTGCAGTGAACAGCACGAATGCGCTGCCCAAACCGGCGAACAAGCCAACCGAGACGGTATCCAAGCGCTCACTGAACCTCGAGGATTACAAAAAGAAGCGCGGCCTCATCTAGCTGCACTGTTCAATTAATAACGTTCTTTACTTAGGTTAGTGCTGTTACGACTAATTAAACGTAATCGATTATTGTGACGATTGATTGAGGAGGAACAAGTTTTGTTAACGCTCTACCCCGGCAGTGCGCAAGTGAATCACCTATAGGCATAGTTTACAAATTGTATTGTATGTTTACGAATATATATATATATATGTATATCGCTATGTAACTGATATATAGAGACCATCATTCATTAACTATACATTTTTTTTTTTTTCATTCAGGGTTGTTTAAGTAGCACGCATTATATATGTATATGTAGGACGAAATAACAAAGAGGAATCGTACAGAATTCAAATGCGTTTGCATTCCAAAGTCGCAAGTCGAAGTTAATGTTAAAGTGAAGCTACCCGTCCCCAGCGCTGTGTCGGATCTGTGTAACGACATTTGTTTATTTATTTATTATTAACAATAGCAGTTGCCACTGGTTGTTTGTCTCTTTTGTGTATGTGTGCATGTGTGTGTATGTGAATTAGCTAAAGTGAAAGAAACGTAAACGAAACTCATTCAGACAGCTCTATTTATTGTATAATTATAATTAAGTTATTGGATCTGATATCCTCCCCCCTTTCTATATATTTGATAAGTTTAAAATTGTATTTATGGCCCAAAATCCCATATGTTTAGTAAATAAGTTCTAATTTTATTTCGCCTGATTCCGATTAAAGTTTGACCATGCTCCGCACACTGCTAATGCGTCGGTTGTAAGCACTTAGCACTGTACTTATTTTAATTGAAATCAGTTATTGTAGCCAAGTTTACAAATAAAATATCAACCATACTCAATAAAAACAGCAACAAGCATTACTCCATCTCTATCCAAAATAAGAATTTGTAATTGCCCAACTGTACCAGAGTGGCAATGGGATGATCATAAATGGACCTCTATATAGCTCACATCACAGCGGGTTAAGTCTTGTGGACGCCTCTCTTTTTTTTCGTTTTTAATTGGTTTGCAGTTTGTTTGCGCAGCTGTTTGGGGCCCCAGCATGTCCACGTCTAATTTAATTAATTCGATCAAATTGTCTTTTAATTGAACGCGATCGCATTTCAGATGTTTCGCGGGAGTTCGAATGAGCTACATGCATCAAGTTGTTAAAGGTCACGCTCGAATCGAATCGAGAATCCGTTGTATACTAGATATATATATGGCCCAAATGGACTCCACAAAATGATGATAGCGACTGCAAATATTTACTTAATAGTCAGCAAAAATAGCACTCAAATATTTGAAAAGAATTTGTTTATTTATTCCAACAAACATAAACCATAATTGAAATTTGGCCAATTCTTATCTTATTATACACTAGATGATATATAGCTCCATGAGGAATGCGATGAGGTCTGCTGGGCTTGTGTCTTAGAAGAAAAGTTATCTGATTTCAGAATGTATAGAATCAACATTATTTATAAAATATCTACATATTTTTTAAAGAAATATTAAATAATATATTTTTATAAAGAAAAATCAATTTAAATAAAGGCAAAATTAATTTATTTAATTTCAATATTAAATATTAATATTAAAATCAATAAATAAAAATATAAAAAAATATATATGAAATTTTAATAAACATAAAAAAATATGTAATGGAATTATTTAACTATAAATATAAAAAATGAAAATAAAAATTGTATTGAATAATACTGAATTTAAAATATAAAAATATAATTATTAAATTACTTAATTATAAATAATAAAAAAAAAAAAAAAATATATATATATATATATATATATATATATATATATATATATAATTTCAGTACAATTGAAAATACATTTATTATGATTATTTAACTTACAATATAAATAAAAATATATTTAATATAATTACTTAATTTCTATTTCAGGAGAATAAAGTTCTTGGAAAGCAGATGTCTGGAACGAAAATAAATGTAATATGCGTATTAGTATTTAAATCGTTTATAAATGTTTAAATCTTAAATTATATAAATACCATTAAACTGCTCAAATAAATATTGAAATCTTAAAATTAAATTACACAACATATAAGTTCTATTTAACTAAGATTAAAGACGCGGTCTTTTCAAGCCCCAAAAGAGGGTTGCATGGAATTTCGGAGATTTATTTACAATGATGCAACTGTGCTATAGATGCGTTCGTAAATGAATGTATTTTGATGGCTGCACTTCCGGTAAAAGTTTGTTATTATAATTGAAATCTTTGCATTCACAGTGCTAACGAAACTACATAAGGGGAGCTTCTAGAAGGGGGCTTAAGTGCCGGACTATGAATATAAAATGTGAATATGTGTGTCTGATCCGATGACAATGTGGATGTGACCGGCGGCAATGCATGTATGTATGTATGTCGGTATATATATATTATGGCACAATGACATTTTATCTCATAATATGCAACAGGAGCACGTTCTTTCAAGCGGCAAACGTAATAGATCAGCAGCAGCATCTGAAACAGAATCAAAATCCGATTCAGAGTGGTGAACAAACTAGCGATGCATGGCACATGCAAATGGCCATGCTTTGGCGAGGGCGTGCAGAACGCTCCGTTGCATTCTATAGCTACTTTATATACATATATGTATATATACTATATATGTATTTTATATGATCTATATATATGTACTGTTAGATGTGCTTCAAACTGGCACACAATGCGTTGCTGAACATTGGAAGACAGCTAATCAACCGGCATCCCAAAAAGAAAGAGCAAGTGACTTTTTGAGCTGTCTTCATCGTCGCCTCTGTCACTGTCACTGCCGCCGCCGCTGCCGCTGCCGCTGCCGCTGTCTCCGCCACCGCCTCGGCCGTCGTCTCAGTCTGCTGAAGCCAGGCGCAAGTGTTCGTCAGACTCCCATCGGTTGCTCAAGCGTTCAGTTGAGCTCGGGATTTCAAACGCATCGGAACTGTGAATCTCAGTGACACGCGCCCAAGTGGAATTCTCTTCGATCGATCCGTTGAAACATTTGAAAGCGCAACCTCCTCTAATTCAATTATAAATCTCAGTCATTATCTCAGTGTGTGCAACATGTGTGTAGTGCTAGCATCGATGCTTCTCCTGCTGCTGCCCCTCCGCAGCCAGTGCGAGCTCAACTTCCACAATGATCTTGAGAACAATCAGAAATTTAAAAGTGTTCCAACTACCATCAAAAGCTATGAGAACGAAACTGTGCTATTGCCCTGCTATTTGGATAGTAAGCGAGCTTAGAATTATAATCAATTAGAAATATTTTATTTATAACTGTATGCATAGTATTATTAGCCAATTTAATGGGCCTTGAAAGTGCTCCTTTGTGCAGGCAATTGGCGACAACAATAACATTTAATTTGTCCCCCTAAATTGAGTTTCTTAAGCAAGTTGTGAATGAATGCACAAAAGACGCCAAAGGAAATTCATACATCACAATGCCGTCTCTCTGCTTCTTCTTTCTATAATAGACAAACAAAACGGGATTTGATTAATTTCACTTCTACTTTAGAGGTTTTTCATGTAAGGGAACTGTAGAAGAGTTGTTTACAAATTCCTCTGAAAGAGTCGTACATAAAATGTCATTTAAGCAATTTTTTCTATTGCTGTAAGATATGCATATATATAAACATGGCATACATAATTTAAAAGTAATTTTTTTAAATTAAAAAAAGAAAAACTTGTTCAATAGTATTTAAAAGTTTGATCTTGAGATATTAAGTTATTAACGAACGGAAATTAGGTTCTCATGAAGACTGATTACTTTATTAGATCTATTATGTAGAGTCATCTAAAGAACATAAGTCTTCCATTTACTTAATTAAATTTTATAATTGGTAAATGAGAATTTATAATTAATATCATTTAATTTCGAATATGAACTGTAATGGCCCAGGTCATGTCAAGTTTAAAAAATACTTTTAAAAGAGAAGAAAATTTATAATTATAGAGAGAAAGAATGGATTCAAAGAAAAATTTTAACTAAACCAGAAAATTAGTAAAATGGCATATGAAACGATTTCTAAATCTACTCAATTAAAATTCATCATATTTACTATATTACTTGTATTTATACTAGTTATTAAATTTACTATATTATTAAATTTTATTTATATTTAATATTCAACTTATATTTCATGTATTTATTTATTTTTAATATCAAAGTCGTTTCCTTTCTTCTAATTTAGCTCCCTTTCACTATGTGCGCTGGCATAGAGACGATGTGCCCTTGGTGGACTCACGTCATCCGGAGATTCCGCCACCGGAACGAATTGTGCTCTGGTCCAATGGCAGCTTGCAGGTGTCGAACTTGAAGTCGGAAGATACTGGCGACTACTATTGCGAGATCATGTCGAACAGCAATCACGCCGTCCAGGTGCATGCGATCGAGGTGCAGTACGAGCCCAGCATTGCCATTGAGCCAAGCGGAGTGCTGGAGCTGCCCATTGGCTCCACCTTTGAGGTCGTCTGCTTGGCCAATGGAGTGCCGCAGCCGGCGATCAGCTGGCGGCTGAATGGCAACACGCTGGATCAATACAGCAACACAGGCAATCGACAGAGTCACATCTTTGACATCAAGTCGAGGGCGATGTCGGGGCTGATCGAGTGCCTGGCCGCCAACGGAGTGGGTCAGCCAGCGGTGGCGGGCGTGCAGCTGCGTGTTTTATGTAGGTTTCCAGGTCCAGGTTAACGGAATTAGAGATTAGTAAGGCTCATCGATCTACTTTTAGTTGCTCCAGAGTTGACGCTGCCACAGTCTGTGGTTTATACCAAAGTCGGCGATCGGGCGCAGCTGGAGTGCATTGTGGAGGCAGCCCCAGTGGCGACGTTGCAGTGGTTCCATTACGGTGTGCCCATTCAAACTGGCTCCCACATCAGCAGCCACGAGACGGAGCTGGCTTCCAGCAGCCATGCCCTGGACAACTACGTCAGTCTGGTCAAGCACGTGCTGATCATCAAGAAGGTTCGCGATGCCGACATGGGTCAATACGAGTGCCGTGCAACCAACTCGATTGGCTTCAAGAGCGCCACCGTCGAGCTGACCGGACGACCCATGCCCTGCATCTTCAAGATCAATCCCGGCACACAGAGCTCCACGTCGCATGTGCTCGTCTGGCAGACGGAGAGCCTGTTGCCCATTATGGAATTCAAGCTCAAATTCCGACAGATTCCATCTGGTAATATAACCAGACCGATTCGCACAAACTGGACTGAGCTGACGATTCCAGCTCAAGTGACTATAGGTAAGACTTAACCTTGATCTGATATTGCTAGTGATGTTATCTTAATTATATTTTATTAAATATTAATATAGGTCCCATTTACATAACCTCCTACACCTTGCATGGACTGCAGCCAGCCAGTCTGTTCGAGGTGTCAGTTCTGGCGCGGAACAGCTTTGGCTGGAGCGATAACAGCAAGACGGTGCGCTTTGCCACGGGCGGCGAAGGTAATTCTCTTATCATTATATTACATATTCATATTCTAATTACTTAAATTTATTCTAATTTAAAGTTGAGCTGCCCAACTATTCAACGGAATCGGAGCTGCAGTATGATGCAACCGAGGAGAGCTTTGAGAATGAGATAACGCAGAGATCACAAGTCTTTACAGCTAGCATGATACATAATGCGGCTACAGTGAACTTTGGCTACAGTGCACTGCTATATCTAACGATATTTATACAAATATGTCTCGCTATGCGCTACACATAAATTAAGTATATCAAAATATATAATTGTACTGAATTCCATGTTCCAATAAACTAAATAATAAATTAATATAACTAAAGCTTAAGCAGCTCATTCCTGGCTGTGAGTTGGATAGACAATGGCTTGCAGATTTAGCTCTTCAGGTTCAGTTTCTGGTGAGATCCACCACAAGGCATCAAAGATGATCAATTGCAATAGTCCCGAGCCCGCGGCACAGTCCTCGAATGTAATGGGCGGTAGCTCTCTTTTGATGTGAGAGCCGTAGATCTTTAACAATCTATTGTTCAGGCCAACCAAGGAAATGGGTTTATCCAAGTGCTCCTCAAAGTTCCACATTTTATTTAGTATCTGTGGCAATTTGTTCACATACTCCATCAGCAGCAGAACGGCATTCATATTCTTTATTCTATTGCCTGAGCACAGCCGGCACAGCTGATCCCCGTACGTGCTCTTCGTATATATCTCGTGCTCCACACGCATCAAGATCCGCACACAGGCAGAGCAGAACATATTCTGCAGGGTGCTCTGCAAGTCGTAGACATCATACAGTGCCGGTGGCATCACATGGCCACTGGCCTCCAGCAGCATTGTTATGGTTGGCACACCGAGTCGATTCGTATCACAGGCAATGGCCACAATGTTTTCTTGATTAATATCCTTAACAGCTCCCAATACGTAGCTCAGCGCTTTGGCAATGTTCTCTGGCGTAATGAGCTGGGGAAGAATAAGCTGTTGTTCAAGAAAGCACTTAAATAAGAGCCAACTTACTGTCGTCTGCAGCTCAGCATTATCCACGCTCAAGCTGGTTATGCTCTCAGTCTTGATGAGCTATTGTATAAATATAATTAAATAAAGCATTCTCTTGAGTAGTTTAAGTTCAGCTCACGGGCCATTCAAACTCCTCCGTCTGCTCATCCCAGCTGCGCAGCTTGGCCAGGCTTCTTGCATAGCACAGCTTATGCTCTTGCCCACAAGTTCGCGATATGAAAATGACAAAAATCTGTAAAAAATTAAGCCTTTTATATGTTGGCAAACAAAATACACTCAGTGAGCGAGCTTACCTTATGTATGTACGGCTCTTGCCGCACCAGAAACTCATCCATATTCAGCATATATGTCTTGGTGCGGTCGATGCGACTGAGCACATCTGGATGAAAGTATTCCAGCCCTTCGCCATCTTCGGTTCGTCGCACACGCTCGAGTCGCCATCGAACCTTAGTGGACAAGAGCCCAAACTCAGTTGGATCGAACATTTTTATTTCGGCAAAATCGTCCATTTGCACGCGGGCTCCAAACTTTGCAATGGACGATCTTCTAGGTCGCATAGGCGCCGGATTGTCTTGTTGCCGGGCAGTCAACAGGCGCCCAAAGCGCTCCTGCTTCAAGCCATCCGTATTTTGAGCTCTCGCATACAATTCACGTTCCAGATCTAGCGAGCTGAACTCGCTTAAAGGCACTTCCATAATTCAAGTTGTAAACAAAAATTCGCGCAGTGTTGGTTGGTTGCCGAAATTGCCAGTGCTGCAAATTTATGCCAATTATCAAGATATCGATATATCGATATATCGTATCATTAAATATGGCCACTAACGGCATTCGAATAACGAGCTTTTGATTTGTTTGTAATTTGCAATTTTAGCTATCTTGCTGTAAGCAAATTTGGCAATTCAATTTATTATTATTTTATTTTAATTTTATAAGTTATAAATGTAATCCAAATGAATAGCTATGTGAAAATATCTATATATTTATTTAAACCAAACAATAAATCAATAAATTTTCGATCAATCGACTGAGTTCACTACAAATATATATACATATATAAATTAATAATAATCTTTATGAAAAGTGAAATGATTAATGAAAACTAAGATTTAATCATAGTTAGTCAGAATGTATATATTTAGGGTACACCTAATGTGTTGATTGATAATGAACGTTAGCATCCGTTTTGATAACATTATATAAAAAATATGATATGAGACATCATAGTCGAAAAAGTGAATGAGTTATAACATCTTAGTAATGCTTTATAAATATAATAAAGAAATACACTGAGATATCATATTGAGTATTATTAATATATAATGTATACGACATGAGTTCCACAAAGTTACATAAATAACTCCAAAGCGAATATTCTCTATTGGCCAGGTAGAGGGTATTCATTCAGTATAGGGCTTCCAATCAGTGCAAAACCAACAACAGTTGACAATGACATTGTGAGCATCTTCTCTGGACCCACAAGCTCACTCAGTCCGATTATCTCTCTCGCTCAGATATATTTGGCGCCACACGAGGAACGCGGAAAAGATAAAATTTTTGTTTACCTGCGGCAGCGGCGGCGGCAGCAGCACCAACAAACAGCAACCAGCCCCAGCAATAGAGCGCGTTCCATTTCCATCGTTTCATTGCTCCCAAACGGCATCCAAGCTACGCGCTGAAAATCAACTGTATGTCAGTTCTCGCTCGAAAAGCATCGCGACGGGTACGCAAAGAGCGCGTAGCGCACAACTGAAAACTATTCCTATAGTCCTATCAAACTACCATTAAGTACTTGAAAACTTCAATTTGTTTTGTGCGCGAACACACATACATATACACACTTAGATATGTGTGTGTAATTGTGTTTAACGTATCCAAAGCTTTTTACTGCAGCAAATGATTTAAATGAAGACAAAATAAAAAGGGGCACAAGTTCGTCACGAAGTTGAGCGAAAGCGTTGCAAGTGCAAGTGTTACCAACTGGAAGAGCATCTGTGCACGGTTACCTGCTCGTAAATCAAAATTGCTCGTACAATATGTCGTCGCTGCCAGTTGGTTGCCTTTTGTAACGCTTTAGCCGAATATTTGTAGTTGTTGTTGTTGTTATTGTTTGTGTTGTTGCGCCTTCTTCATCTCTCCAATTCGCTCTCTATCTTTTTCTCTCTCTCTCTTGCCACTGCTCGCGTTGCTCGCATCTCAACGACCAGTCGCAGGCGAACGCAAAACCTGTTTCTTACTGTAAATGGCACAGGCACAGGCACTTCACATTATCCATTCTTTACCTGGCCCTGGGCGCGACGATTGCAGCTGCCCCAAAGTCAAAGAGTTACTCTATGGATGCTGTGATTCATAATGAAAAAAAAAAAAAAAAACAATAATCATAATAAGAAAAGTTGCCACAAAAGTCTAAAATCAATTGTGGCATGGCCAAAGCGCATTCAAATTGTAGCCCCAGTGCATTTTGGCACTCGCAATTAGAAACACAACAAAATGAACAACAACAACAACAACGTTGAGCTCAGACTTGTGCAATATGCAAATGCAAATGCATTGGCCGCGCATTCTATAAATATGTGAAAAATTTACAAAATACTCGATGCTGCCGATGTCGTCTGTCGCCGCTGTTTGCCGGCAAACCCAACCGAATGGGAGAGTGAGAGAGAGGCAAATGAAAGCGAAATGAAGGCACCGAAAGTTGTTCGAGAAAGGAAATGGAAATTGGAATATGGTCGAATGGAAGGGGGAATGGCGGCTGCTGTAGGGCAGCAGGAGCAGCTGCCACAGATGAGAGAAAGAGAAAGGGAAAGAGAGACTGAGCAAAGGAGTATAAAAAGCGAACCGAAAACATCGATTGCTTTTATTTACAGTACAAAAAAGTTTTCAATTCCATTTGCAAGGCGCGCATTTCAGTTTTCAGTTTTGATTCCCATTCCAAAAAATCGTTGTAATAGCAAACGGAGCGCAGCTGCAGCTGCTACACAAACGGACACACACGCACGCACGCATACAAGTATATCTCTGCCCCTGTACGTGTGTCTGTGTGTGTGTGTGTGTGTAAACTTGGAGCGCAATGTAAATAAACAAACGCCAAAAAGACCAAAAACAAGACAAGCAAGCACAGATTGGTAAGGCCTCGCCTCAAGACACATACGTGCGACGGAATGCACAAGCGAGCGAGCGAGCGAGATAGAGAGAAAAGGAGAGTGAGTGAATGAGTGATTGAGCAAGTGAGTGAGTGAGGGAGCAGCTCGGCGAGTACTTTACTTAGAATTTCTGAGAGCCAAAGCTTTGCGATGCCAAAATTGTTGCCATTTGCCTTAAATGTATTTAATTGAATATTTGTTTATTTTCTAAATAAATAAAATAGATCTTAAAATACAAATTTGTACACAAAAATAATGCCTGGCTAAATTTTAAATACATATTCTAGAGACATATCAAAAATGACTTAAAAGAATATTGATTTTCCTTGGGCTTTTCAATTTATTTACTTTTAAAGTGTCATGTGCATTTATCGACCCTCGTAAGAATCGAAAGTCCAAATGTCTCAAGACTCAATACACGTTCACCATTGATAAATATATTGGAACACACATTCTTGATAATACATGCTTATCAAGAATGAAAGTTCTTGTTCTATTCCAATATTTATCAATGGTATTTTCAAGTCTATAAGCGCGTGAAATAAATATAGAATTCTCAAAACAATTTCAGGATCACTAAACTAGTTTTCCTTACTGACAAATTATAAATTATATATTTTAAAAAAATTCTGATAAACTTCCATGATTTCCTATATATTTAAATCAATATTTTTAAAGTCCTTCACTCCCATTGAAATTCAAAGCCTTTTTGACCAATTTTACAACTATAAAATTGGTTGTAGAAAGCAAACATATTCAGGTCCTATTAATAATTGTAGAAATCGATATAGAATTTATATCTATAATATATCTAAAAAAATGATATATGCCAAATATAGATATTTAGAATCTTGCTTAATTGTGTGACGTATCTCTATCTCCATGATATTTATTGGTATCGAAGCTATGTCTATATTAATGATAAAATTCCAAACTTAAATCATTTCGTTGTTAAGATATTTTAACGCTCTGAACTAAATATAACTGCAAAAAACTCTTTGCCATTTAGCAAATAGTAATTGGAATTTGAAGCTAGCTTTCGTATAGATAATACTCATCCGTCAATTGTCGGTCTATGTGAAAAGTAAATATGTGAATAGAAAAATGAATATTTGGTATTCGTTAGCCGCTTTTAGCAAATGCAACAAACTGAAAGCTGATTGCGAAGTGTTGCCAATGTGTACCTGAATATATATACAAATATCTATATATATACATATATATGCCATATGCAAACATGCTGCTTACGTATGTGTGTATGTTAAACTGTTTATTTGGATGTTTGCATCAGCATACGCTAACGGAGCAAATACATTGCCATTGTCAATGCAGATGAGATACAATCAGAAAATTATAATGCTGCATAATAGATAATTGCTTAGATTGATCAGTATTAAATACTGTGAGTAATATTGTAATTATTTGTCAATTAGTTTTGTTTAGTTTAAAGTGTATAGTGTATAGGAAAGGGTGTCGAGGCTTCGATATGCTCACCATCGTCTGTTTTTTTTTCCTTGTTATTTTTCGTTTTTGAGCTTTTCGCATTTGCACATTAATTTATTTATATGCATACATATTTGCATGCTTTTCAACTTGGCACCCGCCTGTCCTGTCGCCCCCCTCTCAGCCACACCCAGACCAAACACCACATCGACCCGACACGACCCACTTTTGCCGCGCTTTGGCATTGAGCGAGCCACAGGAAAGACAGAGAGAAGTGAGAGAACAAGAGAGGCTGGCAGACATTGCGGCGAATTAGTGAGCAGAGCGAATTCTAATTTTCGCACTGAGATCATAATATCAGCGAGTCTCGCCGCCACCATGCAGCGCTTGCATAATCGCCAAGGCGAATATTAAAAGCCATGTTTACCGTTCAGCTGTCAATCAGCTTCCAGTGGAAGCTGCGATTTCTAGCGCACAGCTGCGAATTCCAGCTTAAACAACTCGGGCTATAGGTTAAGGTTTTTGTTTTATTTTTTTTCTCCTCCGATTTCGATGCAATAATTGCGCGCGCGCTTTTCGTTTCCGGCGAACGCGACGCGATACGCATACGAATAAATAGTAGAAGAATTTCGTTGGCTTTGCGGCGCCCGATTGGGCCGCCAATTGATTGTTGTAGCAATTTAGTGGCAAATTAATTAAATCGACTTCCAACAAACATATTAATTGCAGTTAACGATCTACCTCCGATAGCGCACCAAACTCGAAAGCAAATACAAATTTTTATAGTGCGTGAGCTGCCAAAACAGTAAAAAACTAACAGAAAAAAAAAACAATAGAAAACCAACACAGCTGAAAGTGATAACAATGAGAGGAGCTACGACGTGGATGTTACTCATTTGTCTGCTAATTGGACAATTTTATGGCGGTAAGTCTCTACGGCATTGCCATGTCGAATGATATGTACCAAAGATATGAATTGGATTTATTTAATTAACACTTCAAGCTTAAAACCCTAGAGAATGCTATGCGAGTAACGCCCTTTAAATAGATGAATTTATAGGCTCCACAAATGGGCATTTGTTGTGATTAAGTTGAGTAATAAATTCTATATAGTTAAATGTTAAATTTAGTCAAATTTTACCAAGTCATAAATTCTATATTGCATAGTTTAGACTTGGTCATTTTACCCAAGACTTGGCTAATATAAAACTAATCATCAATCAAACTCTAATTCAATTAGCTTTAAGTTTAGCTTTAAGTTTAAGCTAAATTTAAAGTTAATTAAATTAGAGTTTATGAATGATGTGATTTGTTAAGCAATAAATTCCATGCAGGCAAATTTAAATATTAGAATTACTAAATATTGGCCAAAAAACTTTGTAAATTTAATAAAAATTAATTAATGAGTAGCTCATGCTATTTGAATACTTTTGTAGAAAGTCTCGTAACTGTTTATGGTCATAAAATATATATAAAATAATTGACATTGATTGGCTTACACAGCTTTTTTCAGTTATTCAGATCGCGAGGCGTTTACAATGGGCGTTAAAATTATGAATTAAAATTATGAACATTGCGTATGCCATATTAATAGCAATGAGCAATGCGCACATATCACTCCGATTAATTTATGAGTGTATGAGTGCGTGATTGTCTGTGAGTACAGCACGTGGGTTTTTTTTTTATTTTTTACCTGCAACAAAGCTAAGCCGCTAAACGGCAAACGGCAACTCATATGGCAGCAGCATATCTTATCGTAGTACGCTTATCTATTGTTGAATGTTGAATTTCATAAAACATTGATAACGGTAAAGAGCTAGCGTTCTGCATTATTTAGTCATTTACTGGCTGGTTGTAGTATAGTGGGCCATGTGGCAGCTCGCTTCCAACGAGAAGAGCAAATATTTGCTGCCAGTTTTGATGTCAGATATTTGCTAATGCCAGACACGCAGCCAGTGCCTGGCAATAGATGCGAAGTCAACGCCCCCCTGCCCACTGCCCCTACACTCTATGGCAACGATCTCTGTTTTCATCCAGCTCTGGTTTCCGTGGTTACACACGCTGTGGGGCCGATTTGGCCATTTGGCCAACGGCCCACCAAGAATGAACAAATTTTTAATTAAATGTGCGCTTTTCCAATTTTAGGCATGCGATAAGGCAGAAGGCAGCAGCATGTCGAAATCTGACAACCCCGAGCATATATACACAGCGTTTCCTACTATATATCAGTTCCAGCTAAAATAACTTTGCACACCCAGCACATACATAAATACCCGCATAGTACATCTACATAGATCAAAATAGTCTCTTTTCTCTTAGCAAGTTCAAAGCATATTTATGGTTGCTCTGTAAATATTTGGAAATTTAGTTGTTGCATCAAAAATTTGATAGAACATTGACGGATGTTGTTTTAATAGACAGCTGTACGAAAATTATGTTTTGTTAGCTGATGATTACAACATTTATTAGATATATAAGTGCTCAAGCATTAAGCAATTTGCTCGGTGGTACATTTATAGTTTGCAGAGACTGTAATCTAGATAGGTATTTATTTTTGGAGTAACTGTTTCGAGAATATCTGTGTTGGAGTTATCTGTGCTTAGGCCTATCTGCAGCAAGACTATATGTTATCTAGGGCAAATCTACATACATATATGTATATAGTAGTATATGGTAAATATGACTAAGTATTCTTAACGCAATAAAACTTAAAAAAGAATTGTGTATTAAACAAAACAAAAATAAATAAGTAAATAAATAAATAAATAAATAAATAAATAAAAATAAAATTAAAAAAATAAAATAAAAAATTAAATAAAATAAATGAATAAATATGAAATTTATTTATTTATTTAAATAAATAATAAATAATAAATAAATTTAAAAATAAAAAAATATATTAAATAAAATAAAATAAAAAATTAAATAAAATAAATAAATAAATATAGTTAAAATTTGTACGTCAAATTTATTAAAAAAAATAAAATTTTAAATAATAAAAAAAAATTATAAACAAGAGTAAATATGAAAAAAAAAAAATGTTTTTAAATATAAGTCGTAGGAAATATAAATAATATATATATACATTTTTTTTAAATATATCAAATGAGCTTTGATTTTATTCTTAATTTTTATTTCATTGTTAAACAAATTTTTAATTCTTTAAAATTCAATTCAAAGTAATTCTTACAGTGTTCCCCAAGAAAATTGTATAGAGCCAAATGCAAATTCGTTTAATGTTCAAAAACTTTCCAAAAGTGTATAGATATTTGAAATTTCGTATGAAAATAAATTTTAAAATAATTAAACATTTATTGAGGGAATATGCAACATTTTTATATAGAAACAAAAAATGGATAGACTAAAGAGCTCGCAATTCAATCGAATCATAACTTGATAACGATACAGAAAGAATATAAATTATAAATATATATAAATTTTTCGTTATTTGCCATGCAGAACGAAAGCATTTGAAATGCTTGAAGCATAAAACTAATTCAATTGCACATTAATTTCCAGCTTTGGTTTTCGTATGAAATTAATTTCGTTAGAATATTTATAAAAATTCCATGTGCAAAATATTAATTTTGATTCATTTGTCGGCATTTGATCAATCAGAAGCTAGCGGCACGCCCTTTTCTGATCTGTGTGCAAATCACATGTTATATATATATTTATGCATCATATATCTATATATGTATATAGAAATGTATCTAAAAGTTCGCTCGCTGCCTTTGGCTTTGCCATCGCCAAATCAATTGATTTCAATTTAATTTTCTTTTTTTATGTTTTTGTTTTGTTTAAATTCGTACGTTATGCAAATTCGTGGAATCGCATTATGTGCATGAACAAATACAGGGTATATAATTTATGCCCATCCATTACGTACACTAAATCATATGCAGCCTAGAGCAGGGCGCGTGACACGAGCACGAAAATTGCCAAATTTATTTGATATATATCGAAAGCTTCACGCTTCAGCAATAGCTAAATTGTCAAAGATATATATAACTGTTTTTCGAATTGTTTATATTTTTTATGCTCCAATGATCTCAGCTTAAAACTGACTCTCAATTATCTATATAGAATATTTTATTCTAAATATTTTGAGTTTGTCATGCGCTGGACATGCCCCCATTGCGAAGCGCGATTAACCCGCGGCACTTTTATGACCCCATATATATATACTATATATATACTAAGATCTCTGGCAAATGGCATGTTCGTTTGGTTTATCCAACAGATCCAAATTTGTAGTTGGGATTGGCAAACGGCGAGCGAAACAGTTCATATTTATTTATAAGCATATTTCATTGAGACAACAGACATGGCGTCTTATTTGTTTACGATCTGACCCCATAAGCGAATGGTATCTGTACAAATATATATTATATATATATACATATAAATATATTTATATATGAGCCACATATGTAGGACACGAAATAACATATCGATTGCAGCGCTGCACCGCTGCACCACTCCTGACATCACAATCACAATGATAATGAAATAATAAGAAAAACACGCACTCGCATTTTATACGTGTTCAACGAGCATCATCTTGAACTAAATTGAATGAATTGAATGTCGTGTGTCTGTTATCTGTGCGATTCGAGCGACCTCACTGATACCAGACGATGTCGCTTTGGAGCTGACGCCGTCTTAGATGGGCTCAGCTGATCGCATCTAAGGTATTCGCATCTGTGAGAACTTTAGATTTATGTCTGATGCAACATGAATTTATAGCCAAATGTCTGGAAGTGGACTACGTATGTGAATTGGAGTCACGAGCAGGTGGGCAGCGATAATATCTTGGGCCAAAACATGTTTATCGTAATGAAAGCCATAAATAAGCCAAATGTGGCTCAAATGCTCGAGATGTTTGTGAAGGGAAAACAGTGCGTGTGCTGCTCATACGCACTATAAAAAGCTTAGGCAATTATATTTACAAGGTCATAAAAGATACTTTTGCGCCTGATAAGATAGAGAGACAAATCCTTGGCCAAATATGTATGTATGGCAATATGGAGTCATTGCTGATGAATCGCTGCCATAACGAATTGCATCCCTTGACACAGTTGAGTGCAAGGAATTCAAGAGCAATCGAGACAACAAATGGCAATTGCTGACGCCAGAACAAGCAGCTCGCCCAAGTCATCGTCAAAAGGCCAAAGCTATTACAACATTAGGGGGAGCTGAGGCTGGGGCTGCTGGCGCCGCGACGTCCTGTCGCCATGCTGAGTATTGGAATTGCAGCTGACAGCATGGGGCGTGGAGCGGGGAGACTGGCAGACTGTTGAGTGGTTGAGTGGCTGGCGCTGACATCGATCCAAGGACAATGCGCCCAATGGGAGTAAGAGCGCCACAAAAGAGAGCAGCAACAGCAGCAGCAGCAGCGACAGCAGCTGACGCATGTGGCAAGCATCAGGGTCGCTTCTCATGGGTGACCCA
Organism: Drosophila borborema; assembly: GCA_030914335.1. Taxonomy (NCBI): domain Eukaryota; kingdom Metazoa; phylum Arthropoda; class Insecta; order Diptera; family Drosophilidae; genus Drosophila; species Drosophila borborema. The sequence goes on along the minus strand of JAUESP010000303.1, from coordinate 13,936,233 downwards.
CTTACGCAAGAGCCAATAGACTGCCTGGGCGCTGGAGTGCCAATTGGGCTGAGACCCTTTTGGCCTTGACTCAGGCAACGAAATTTGAGTCGACGAAATTGCAATTTCAGTTAAAGGTCTTGGCCGCAGGCGCTCTACCTCTCACTCTCTCTCTCTCTCACTCTCTTACTATTTCTCTGCAACTCGTCGCGCCTCGTTGGCAAAAGCCAAAGCGTTTAGCGCGCTTGAATTTGTCTGCTTATCTCTATGTGAGCTTTGGATAAGATAAGCGCCTATCGCTGTTTATTGACAACTGTTGAAGACGCAAACATCCTATTTATATCGAGCTCAGATAACGCACTGAAGCGCCTTCAATTGGCTTGCGTAATCAATCCCTTTACCTTGCAGTCAGTCGCATTGCTTCACTCTAACCATATCCAAATTCGGCGATGGATGACGCTATCTCTGGCCATGACTCACTGATGCGTGGGCCATCTGATGAGTCGTCAGATGGGCATTGCCGTTAGATGTCACTGCACAGAGTCATATATGGCCTGGTCGAATGGTCTATGGCTAGCGCTAATGGCGATTTCTGAATTGCAGCGATAAATTCGTCATTCGATTTGCATATTTCGAACATCGCTGACAACGTGCAGGCAATTCAAACTGCGCTGATGGCCAACTTCTTCTTTATTGTAAACAATTGAGATTCCAGTTAATCAAAATCAATTTCAATTTCGTCGTTTGATGATAGTGCAATGAAACATTAGCGCTGTCTTTATTGTTATTGAGTTTTTTTCCCTCCTTTTGTTTTAAAGCCAATTGATTTACGGCCAAGTTAGAGCTTAGCTATGCAGATAAAAGCTAAACAATTCATTTACAGCTCTGTTGGCATTTGGAAATGAAAAAAAAAAAAAAAAAAAAAAATAGAAGTAGTTTCAGCTGCAGCTAAATAATAAAATTTTAGAGTTATATGCTTAAATAAGTGAGCTTTTTTTTTTTATCGATTTCTATATGCTTAAATAAGTGACATTTTTATTTTCACAGATATTTATCAAGTTAATGGAAATTTAAAAAAATTACAAAAATAAGAAGAAAGAAGATAATGAAAAAAAAAATCATTTCTTAATTCATTTAAATATTATCTATTTATTTTACTTATATTTACTTATTTTTGAATAATTTATTTTTTCATTAAATAACTAACTTTTTTAAATTTATTTTATAATAATTATTCATTTATATATATATTTATTTATATATATATATTTGTTCACTATTATTTTTTTTAGTAATTTTTTTTTTAAATAAAAATATATATTTTTTTATATAAATAAGTTTTTTTTTTTTTAAATAATCACTTTATGTATTTATTTATTTTATAAGCATTTTAATTATCACTTGAATTCATGTTGATTCATTCAATGCTCAAACTTTTCAGCTGAACTCTTTCTAGACAAACTCATCTCTGTGAGTAATTTATTGTCTTCGAGGTTAGAGCGGAATGTCGTCAGCTTCATAGAGTCAATAAAACACAGAGCATTAATCATCGAGAGAGAGAGAGAGAGAGAGAGGCATGAGACAATTTTAAAAGAAATTAATTACTAAAGTTGAGAAAGAATAATTAGGATAAAAAAGGCTAAGGATAGCATATGGCAAGGGATTATTGTGTCTAATTATATTGGCTAAACAGAAGCCAATTAGCAATATTGAGTAATATATATATATGACAAATGTATAAAATATTTATAGCAAAGACAGGAAATGGAGCTTAGCTCATTCGTGACTGGGTTAAAGTTGACCAAGTCACGAATGAGATTAAATCGCATTAGCTGCATTTCCTGCCCAGGTATAGATATACTTAGCTGGTTCTATTTGCTCACCAATTGGTTCCGCTCTGTTTGTCGCACTTTTCGCAAGTCAATTTCCTTAAGTGTTGTAGATCATATGACCTGAACATGTTGTTGGCCAGTTCTCGGTACCGTGAGATGGGGTGTGAGTTTTATCAATTCCAATTAAGAGCCACCCCATGTCAACAAGTAATGTAAATATGTTGTACACTCGTGAGTTAACAACTTGAACATGACTCACGAATCGCTAAGGTGACTCGTGCGCTCTTTAGCTTCTATCTTAAACAGACTTTCGATGCTTGTGATTGTGATTTCAGACCTTTGTCGTGCGTCACCGATTGGCGAAGAGGATGCCGCTGTGCCGGAGTACCAGGACGATGATTATGACTATGATGGCGAGGACGATTCGACGATCTCTGAGGGACCGCCAGCTGAAATAGTAGAGGATGTGCAAAGTTTGCCGCCCTACTTCGATCAGTCGGATATTAGTATTGAGGCCAGGCCCGGGGACGATGTGATCATTAACTGTGATGCACGCAACTTTGCAAGTATGTTGGCTATACGAATTGCTATTTCTATAACTCATTCGTACATTCATTTTGCAGTTAAGAACATTGCATTGTGGTATAAGAACACCACGCTCTTGGCCACCGGACAGAGCGCGCTCAACAATCGCGTTGAGGTCATGAAAAACAACTCGCTGCGCATTGTGGGCGTGACGAGGGAGGATGCGGACGACTATTACTGCGAGGTGTTGCCGCAGAACGTGAGGCAGCACACGGTGCTGAGTGTGGGCGCTAAGCTTTCGATCCTCTGCGACGATCGCGATGTAACGGATCGATCGCAGACGTTCAAGCAAGGCGACCACCACAGGCTCGTCTGCCAAACGTTCCTGCCCACCAAGACGGACATTAAGTGGTCCTTCAATGTATGATCAGTGACGAGTGGAATCGAAACTATATCCACTCTGCCTCATGCTAAACTCTTTCTATCTTTCTCTCTCTCTCTATCTATCTGTTTTTCCCCACTCTATGCAGGGTCAGCGTCTGCAGACATCGGAGAAAGACCAAGCCGAGGGCGTCGTCGTCTTGGATAACATAGATGAGGAGAACGCTGGCGTCTATCAGTGCCTCGGCGACGATGGCAGCGTCGATCCACCACATGGCATGGTCACCATCGATGTGCAGTACAGTCCCAAGGTGTCCACCCATCGCCATCACGTCAACACCATTGAGGGCGACACGGCTGAGCTGTATTGTGATTATCGCGCCAGTCCCATTGCCATTAGCTTCTTCATCAAGGACGGCAAGACGTTGTCTCTGTCTGAGAAATATTCAATTAGGAACTCGCTGCACAAGGAACACAATCGCACCACGCTCATAATCAAGCACGTGGAGGAGAGCGATCTGGGCGAGTATCTGTGCCATGTCGAGAATGCCATTGGCTCCAATGAGGTGCGCATTCAGCTGAGCTATCATCCCGAGACGCCCCAGTTCGAGAGCAGCTCCATCAATGGCAACGAGATCACAATGCACTGGCTCGTCCGCAGTCTGCAGCCCCTGTCCGAGGCCATGCTGGACTACAAGCTATCAAAGGTGGGTTTGCAGAGCTTTATTAGATTTTTATTTGATTATAAAATCTTTTCAAAATCTTTCAATTTCGCAAAGTTTCATTGAGCACACGCAATTTGGTCTTCTATGAGACTATGTGAAATTGATTAAATATAATTCACTGAATCTCAATTTATGCATGCCACAAATGATGCCAGGAGATCTGAAGGAAATTTTAGTCTTAATCTAAATATAGATATATGTATAGAGCGATTATTAACTACATGCACTTCCAGTCGTATACGTGGAGCACCGTGTCCATCATACACACACAGCGTCACGACGAGGACAAGGCCATCTGGAAGATCACGCATCAGATGGAACTGACGCCCGGTTTGTGGCATGCGCGCATCAAGACCAAGAACACGGTGGGCTGGTCGAATTTCTCACCCAATCATGATATAATCATCAAGGAGCAAGATGGTAATGTTAAATATTAAACGAATAGATCTAACCGAACTTAATTCACTTTTCTTGCATAGATTCCACTGAAATCGATGAAGGAGCTCTGCCACCGGATGATCTGATGCGTGCGGGCTTTGGCATTGGAGCTGGCTCAAAGGCAAATGCGGCGTGTACACAGCAATTGCTGCCCATAGTTATGCTAGCTGGACTTAGTATAGCTATGCTGCGACTCTAAATGGATTATCATGCGAAAGACAGGGCCGTGGCGACTGTACATACGTATTTGAAGTTACATATTTTGCTTGCGCTGTGCCTTGAACCCGGCCAACTGGCAATAGCAGCTTACATATATAAGAAATGCCAATGCAAAAAGAAAAAAAAAAAACGAAAGAAAATACCCAAGTATTCTAATTATACATGCAAATGCTAATGCGCCTCAAACGACCCGATCGCGGGGTTCAATGTTAATGTTAAACTAAATTCAATCCAGGCATAAATCACAAAAAAACTAAAACTAAAAGAAAAGAAAAAACATTTGTGCCAACAGCGACTAGAGAAGTGGGCAGGAGGACTAGGAAGAGCAGGAGGAGCAGGAGGAGGAGTAGCTTAGTCTAATTAAATGTTAAGATGAAATTAACTACGACGATCGGTTAAAAACCGCCCAAAACTTAGCATATAATATTTATTTGTTTGTTGTATGTACGGATAGTTAACACTGAGGCCTGAGGAGTATGGCTAGGCATCCAGCAATTACCTGAAACAGCCACATAGTAGAAGAATGAACAAATACACACACACACACACACACACACACACACACACTCATACCCACACGCACATACATACAGTTAAGAATGTAAATACATGGAGAGGGTAAATGAGGATCTAGTGACGATGTTTCGATATAGCCGAGCTCTACTTTAAGGGAATAAATTAACCTTAAAAAAAAAAAAAAAAAAAAAAAAAAAAAAAAAAAAAAAGAAACTTTTTATTTAATAATAATTTGTATCGAATAATGTGAACATTTGAAATATTAAACGATAACTAGACCAAAGCTTAAAATATACATGTGTACCTACCCACATACATACATACATATGGATAAAGAGGGAGTAGGAGGAGTAGGAGGAGTAGGACGAGGGAAGATGGAACCCGTATGATACTTATAGTTATAGGAGATGAGTACTTACGAATATCTATATAATCAGGAGAGGAGAGAGGGAGAGGGAGAGAGAGAAGTTAGTCGCTTATTCGTTTGAGCTTCGATTGAAATTTGTTCGCTACAATACCTGATCAAAACAATTGCCATGCAACACGCTGACCATACACAGATTGTTCACATACAATCAAAAGATAAAGAAAATATGGAAACAGATATGAGAACATATATATATTTATATATATTTTGTATACTTATATTTTATTTAAGAAATCATAATGTTAGTATCGAATGGAAATCAAGTATAAATGTGCCAATTGAATGTTAAATGCAATGCGAAAATATTGTTAAATGCCAAAAGTTCCATACAACATTTTGCCATGTGCAAAAGTTTATTTCGAGAGCCGACCTGTTATACACATACATGAATACATATTTCAAAGCCAGTGTCTTAAACAAATATTGTAATTTTGTCTCCTTTAATTTAGTTAATGCGACGATTGAGAACATATACTTAATATATATATATATATACATACCGATATAAATAAAGCAAAAAAAAAAAAAAAACTCTATTTAATTTGTATTTCATTAAATTATTTCAAGTGGAAGAGCTTTAATGTAGGAGACTCAGCAAACATCTCCATTTAACTAATATTTGATCGATATTGAGAATGTAACAAAATTATTTAATTAATTATTTATTATATTATTTAATTAATCAGATTTGAGTCCAATTTGAAAATTGAAGTGGGAAGATGAATGCAAGCAAAGGAGTTGACTTTAGCTGCAGCAACTCTTTGAGAAATTATATAGAGATATATAGAGATAATATATGCCTGCATTTGTTTTTGCCAAGCAACAATCATAATTTTGTCTATTCAATGATTATAACTAACATTTTAAAATTTATGTAGAGTCATATCATATTCATATTTATATAAATATGAAGAAGCAAAGGAAATACATTAATTGAAATGTTGAAAAGTTCTAATTGCATTTGATAATTATTTTGTATATATCATTTCAGCTCAAGAGTAAAGGAACTGAATCGGAAACTGAACAATATCTAATTACTCGACATTATAGAGGTTTATGAAACAGCAAAACTAACAAAAGAGATTTATAAATCATTTCAGATTCACACTTGACTAAAGCAAATTCGTTTGAATTTTCAGCTCAAAATGAAAATATAAAAATAATATTTTATATATTTAATTATATAATATATATATTATATAATAATATATAAATATGTATATTACATTTAAAATTCCAAATATTATTTTTATACATTTCGCTTAGTTTTTAATACAAATATTATTTGTATATATTTTTTTTTCCAGAATTTTCATTCACTTAACTTATTCATAGATAAATCAAACAAAATTGAATTTAATTTCTGTATACTTTGGTTTTTAATAAATAAATCGTTTGTCTTTACAGCGAAGCAAAATGCACGATTAACAATTACTTATTCATATTGGAGACAGAAGGGAGACAGAAATGCAATTTCAGCTTATCCTTGAACACTTTTTGTTGTTTTTTGTTTTGTTTTTGTATTTTATATAAAAAGAAGCGCAGCTTAATACTAAACCTAACTAATGCTTGAGCTGATGGCCCAGCACGAGAGACACAGAGAGCAGCCATAAGAGCGCGAGCCGCTGCAAACTGCTCTGGCCGGATTTGGAGCTCTCCGGCGTAATGACGTCCAGTGAATGATCACCCAGCACAACCTTGGTGAGCACGAACATGTTCTGTGGCAGTATCTGGCAGTAGTAGGTGCCAGCATTTTGCGGACTCGCCTTCAATATGGTCAGCTCGTAGGTCTTCGGATTCAAACTGAAATTGGGCAGCACCACACTGCTGCCGCTCGTAATGATCTTGGAGTTCTGGTACCAGAGTATGACATTCTCTGAAAAGTATATTTCGATTAGCTAGGATAATAAACGATCATGTTTGCCATCGCTTACCCTTTGTAATGTTCTCATCACACTTCAGCACAACATCCTCGCCCAGTATGCCACGCTGGGTCAGAGTCCGGTTGCGGAAGCCATCTACGCTCGTCTTGCCACCTGTGGGCTTCGTCTGTGGACTGGGCGCACTCAGCTCGTCCGTATCGTACTCGTAATCATCGTTCTGCATTTGTTCATCGACATCCGAAGTGGAGGGATAGGCTGGAAGTGCAAAGAAAATCATTGAGATTTTAATTATTATTTGAAAAAAGTTTGTTTCATAAAAATAAACTCATTTAATGATTTCTTGTCATTAAAAACTGAACACTAAAGATTCGCTTTTATAGGCCGACCGCAGCCGACGACACAAATCGTATAAAGCGTGGGTGGCTCAACCTTGAATTTCGAATTCTTTTACGATCTGATTATCTGAAGTTTTACGAGCGCAGTCGCGGCATATTCAAAATAACAAAAATTATTACTATTTGGTAAAACAATAGGGCTATAAAAAAAATGAGCCATAAAATGTAGACAAACAAAAGCTAAACAAAACTTGTGTTTGCTGTAGCTGGACTTGGGCCATTATGACCCACATTTCCTGCTGGCTAATCACTTGAACGTTTCAATTAAATTGAAATTCAAACCGGGAAGTTTTTGTTTTGCCAATGCATTAGGGCCACTCAGCAGGCGATGTTGATGATGTTGATGTTTGTTTTACGGCTTATATGCAGTATGGAGATGGAGATGGAGAAAGAGATACAGATACGGAAATGAATATGAATAGGAATATGATTATAGATACTATTTCAGATAGAGACTGTGATAAATCTACAAACAAATATATATATAATCATGAATATGGTTGCATTTATAGTTATAGATACAGATACAATTGCAGATCTATTCAGATACAAATGCAGCTACTGCTACAGATTCAAATGCTAATGCAGAGTATTCAGATATATATAAATATATATCATCATGATCAGATACATATTCATATGCACATACATTTGTAGATACAAGTTCAGCTATAGATATAGATGCAGCTATAGCTGCTCATGCAAATACATATATGTATCTGCAGTTATATGCAGTTGCATATACAGATGCAGCTATATAAATAGATTCAGATGCAGATGCAGTTGCAGCTACATTATAGATACAAATACAATTACAGATATGCTCAGATACAGATACATTTATATGCATGTATAGATGAGACCCACACACACACACACACACACACACAAAAGCATATATATAGTCGATGCAGCAGCATTAATACAATTGCAGATCAGATCGTAGCACGCAGCTGCGCACGGTCGATTTAAGTCAATTCGCATATTTTTCTCGCGTTTCACATTTTCAGATATTCATTGCTGCCTTCATTTAGTAAATACGCACACAGGGGCGCGTGTGTAGCTGTGTGTGTGTGTATATTTTGTCAAAGTCGAATGGAAAAACATTTCACGGAAATGGGGTCAACTGAAACTCGGGTGCACGGGCCATACGAAAATTAAAATAAGCGAATGGAAAGCGAGAGAGAGAGAGAGAGAGAGAGAGAGAGAGAGAGAGAGAGAGAGAGAGAGAGAGAGAGAGAGAGAAAACACTGCGCCAGCGCCAGTGCCAGTCGACACCAAAAACTCAACCCCAACCCCAACGCCAACCCCGCCCAAACGCCCGTGTCGGTCGGCCGATCGCCGCACCCACATGTGTGCATGCGGCCAACATGGCTTATGCGAACGACAGTAGCAAGAGCTGCCACTGTCACTGCAGTCGCAGTCGCAGTTGACGTTGGCGTCGGCGTCGACATCGGCGTCACTTTGTGCTACTTTGTTTTAGTGGTGTCGACAGTGGACACAAAATCGAATAACATTTCACAACAATGTCCATTTTCACTCTGCCAACTGCAGTGCATGGCCAGGCACACACACACACACACACACACACATATATATATATATATAACACCCTCGCTCCTCGAGGCAGACAAAGTGTCGCGGTAGTCAAATTGAACGAGGGAAACATTTGGACGATTGTGAAAAAGTTTAAATTTACATTTGTATTTCGTAGCTGCCATTTCTTTGTGTGTGTGTTAGAGCTACTGACTGCATTATGGCTGTTGGTTTTTCTTTTATTATTTTCTTTATTGTATTATTCTTTGCCACACGCACACACACACACACACACACACGCATTTTATTATAGCCAGTTTTGTCGCTGTCGCTGCTGCTGCTCAGCGTTGCGTGTTGAAATTGTTAGTTGTCATATAGATCGGACACTCGCACCATAACAAACAACTGATAGAGTTAAAAGAGAAATGAACAAGCAATAAGATACCCTATAAAATAGTTGTAGCTTAAAATAAAATATACACCTGCATTAAAAATAAATTTATCATATGAATATTCTAAAGCAAAACAGCGAAATAGTTTGTCATACCCATATATATTACAGGGTATTTGCCTGCTCAACTTTTAGTAACTTAATTCATGGCGGATATGACAACATCCATGTGCCAGAATGTAGTTGACTGAACTTGCTTGAGTTTGGGCAGCAGCAGCAGCAGCAACGCCCACTCCCACCCTCAACTTTTGAATGAATTGAAAATTTTTCAGCTACATTTCATTTGGACGGTAATTTTCTTCATGACAACAACTGAGCAGACGCATTGACCCCATCGACTTCTCTTTGTCGTAAACTTGTGCCATTAACACAAGTAACAATAATAATAATAAGAAGAAATTGTTGCCGCTTCCCAGAAAAACGCCAATGAACCGGGAACACAATGCACGCTGCAGTTGGTATATGAGGAAGCCAAAAGACTTATCCACTGCTCAGAGAGCATTTGCTGAAACATGTGCCATTCGCATTACAATGCATTGAATATTTTATTTATTATTATGCAAACAAGAATTTGTTAGTAAACTTGAGGCAAAGCTGTTTTCCTGTACGAAAAATTAAAATTGCAAATGAAAATGAAAATGAAAATTATTAAAGTGTTTGATTCAGGAATTTATAAATAAAAATTTAACTCATATCAATCACATACCAAATATAAAATCTATATAAATCTGTGCAGAAAATGTGCTAATAAAATTTAAAATATTTCGGAAATTCAATTTTCTATCAAAATTTCATAGAATGAAAGAAATATTTTGCTTTGCTTTTCTAAAAGAAATTTATAAATAAATTTGAATCATATCAATCAAAATTCTTAAAAATTTCGAACAGTAAAAAGCAAAAAAAAAAAGACTACAAATAAGTAAAATATTTGGTTAATTGTTGCTTTATCTAAATGCATATAAATTTAATGTTTAGATAGTAAAAAATGTTTTTAAATTGCTTTGCTTTTATATAAAGCTTTTCGTTTAGTTTTTCTAAATTTAGTTTGTATTATTTATGAAAGAGGAAAAACATATTTTATACATAATGCTAGAAGAATTTACACAAAATATGTAAATTGTATTTTCTAAAAATTAAGAAATGTTAAAAAATAAATTGTTCGCAAATACATTATTTTAACAATATTTTTAATAATAAATAAATTTTATTTATTATTATTTCATTTATTTTTATTCTATTTTATTTAATAATATTTACGAAATGTTACCAGCTAATAATAGATAAATTTATAAATATAAAAGAATATTTAATTTAATAATAATATTTTAAAAATTTGCCATTAATTTTTTTATTTTTATAAAAAACATTTACATTAAAATACTAAATAATATTTTTTTTTCAAATTTTTTTTTTTTTTTATAATATTTCAAATTTACTTTTATGTTTATATCAAACTCATGAATGAATTCAAAATTCTTTCAATATGCCATATGCAGGAAATCCATTCCCATGGGAATGAATATTATATTTTGTTGTTCATGCTCGCTGTGCTTAAGATAACAATTGTGAGTTGATCTTGTTGTTTTATTTCTATTTATGTTTTTTTATTTTTTTGTTGTATTTTTCCTGGCTTTAATTGGTACTCAGAATTAGGCCAAAAACAATTTATCATGGGCCGAATGATTCTCGAAAAATGCTCGGCTAATAACCCCTAGAGTTGACCCGAATGACGCTGACCAGTGGGTAGCCGGCATAAGCCTGGCGGGCAAAGCCTTTGCCTTCCACTGGATTCTGCCAGTCACTGGAATCAACCAAGTGCAGCATTTTTACTACCTGATAAGCCGCCAGCCGAGTGCCTCATTTGTGGCCGTAACCGAGAGGCCTAAAAGCGCTCTGCGAGCTCTGATCTTTGATCTCCTGTCTCGATGTCTCGATGTCTGTTTGTCTGTCCATTCGACTGTTTGTCTGTTGTTTCAGGTTTACCAACAGCCAGCCCCTACGTGACTGACCCTGATGGTCCCAGTCGCTATCCCGGTTCGGGTCCAGGTTGGCCAACTGACGAGCGCGTTATACGAGCCGAAAATTATGCTGTTTGTGTGGCGGATGGATGGATGGTGGCAGATAGAGACATGAAGCGAAGCGGATAATGATAATGGCATTCTGGTTCTTTGAAAGCGATCAGGTTACGGCCCGAGGGACAAACAGACAGACAGTGGGCGAGCGAGAGAGAGAGAGAGAAAGAGAGGGAGAGGGAGAGGGAGAGAGGGACAACCAGCTCTACCTACGCACAGTCACTAGGCCAGGTCGAGGCAGATGTGCAGCAAATTCACAGAATAAACACCCATTGACAAATAACCCACACAGATGCAGACGAAATGCGGAATGCGAAATTCGTATTCGCATTCGCATTCGCATTCGCATTCGCATTCGCATTCACAATTCACAATTTACAATTCACAATTAGAGTTTGAAAGGCCGCGTGTCCTGTGCCCCGTCAAGGGGATTGAGTCGACAGATGTTTGTCGAGCGCATTTGCTGGCAATTATTGAAAGCTGTTCGATTCGAGAATGCAAATCAAAGTACTTGGGCATGGACTGAGCGTGTTGTCCCATAATCGATGATCAAGTGGTTAAAGCAATAGAAACGAAAGTACGATACGAATCTGTCGATGCACTTACACAGTTCCAGCCAAATATAGACAAAGTACATGGATTTCACTTAGCTGATCGCCCAGTTACATTTGATAGGCGCTTGTGCGTGCCGCGCCAGAGTTATTATCAGACCAGCGCCTTTCCAAATTTCTGGCACACACTCTCTGCCGCAGGGGGGCGAGCATGGACGACGTTTCCCGTTGCCCAAAGTGCACGTGTTGGCACTTATGATCGAGCTGCGAGCTGCTAGCTGCGGCCTCGCCAAGTGCTTAGATGCGGGCACATAGCCAAAAAAAGAATCATGTCTATATATATATATGATATGTATAAGTACATACATTGTGCATATATCTATGTACATACATCATGTATACACTAAAATCCAATAGGTCAACAATAGAAGCTAGAAGCAGAGTCCGCGTCCAGCTACGGCTACGAGGCGAAGACGCACGCCCGGCGCATACTAAAAAGCGCTTCCATCCATTTTGGGGGGGCAGCTGCCGGGCAGGGCTTGGCGTGGCTCGACTCGGCTCGGCTTGGCTCGGCTTGGCTTGGCTTGGCCTAGGGCTCGTGTTCCATTCAAGTGGTTGCGGCTGCGGCATGTAATTAATATGTGGCACTCCTTTTCCAGCACCGCCAACTATTTAGCGCAAAAGGCAACAGCAATTCTATTTCTTTGCTTCTCTTTCACATTTCATTCTATTTTATGCTGCCTCTTCTCGTTGCCCAGTTCTCTTGTATTATTTATTACGTTGCCTCGGCCATTCCCTTTCATGTGCCACCTAATGGCGCGATATACCCACAGCAATCAATAAGTTCCTCGATATCGAATTCCATTGCAGCTCAAATCCATAATTTACTTGAGCTCCAAAGTGTTTTCTAAACATTAAATTGAATTTATTTTGCACAATTTTTGTTTTGAATAAATTTAATTGAAAAATAAAAAAAAGAGAAAAAATTTATATAATGTATATAATAGATCTGCAAAGATCTATTGAATGTGCGTTGCGATTTCTATTTTTAAAATTCTATGTAAAATATATTTATTTTATATATATTTGATATATAATAAATTATACATTTTCAATCAAATGAAATAAATTCTGTTTGCTTTCTTAATAATGCTACAAAATTTTCTCAAAATGCTGGTCTAAGGAACTTTGAACGATTCATAAATGTTTGCTTGATTCAATTAAAGCTTATTAATGAAAATCGAAAGCTACATACGTATATATAGTGCAGATCAATCAAACAAGTTTTCTATTAGAATACAATAGAACACGAAATTCAGTCTCTAGACGCAGCTAAACTCTTTTGTTTGGCTCTGCACTGTGAGCAGCATCTGAATCATCCATAACAGCAACATGATTGTGTGATCAAACCGATTAATATTTTATGTTTTAATGTGGCACAATTTAATGCATATAAAAGACTGAGAGGGAGTACATAAGAGTAAGAGTTATTGTACGAGTGCTTATATACTCGAGCAGCACTCATTGAATGCAGCACACACATGCTCAAATAATAATAATACCCGCCTCAGACTGCTGTTGCCCCAGTTGAGTGCACACACACACAGAGTGAAAGAGAAAGAGAAAGAGACTCAAGCTGAACCCTGCCTCTGCCTCTAGCTCAAGCCGATCCGCACCCGCAGCAACAGCAGCAGCAGCAGCAGCAGCAGGAGGCGGGGGTGGCGGCAAGGGCATGCAACAGTGGCAGCATGAGACGCCAATTCGCCAGCTCAGTTCAGTAAATTGATTCTTTAATTGTCGAGAATTGGTTACGAGTTTGTTTAACTCGCTTTGCTGCTTTTGCTTGTGCCCCTTCAGCAACCCATGCCACAGTGCCCCCATCTGTGAGGCACGACAGCTAACAGGGTATGAGCAATGCGCATGAATCGAGCGGCTAACATGAAAACTCGTATCTGCATTCGTATCTGCATTCATCGTATCTCCTGCATCTATAGAGGAATATATACACAACGACGTCGGGCCGACCGACATCTATGGCTGTCTCGGGCATGAGTCAGAGATTCCAAAATAAATATGTATGCAAATACCAGAGGAATTATGCAAAAGACAGACCGAGCCCCTTGTCGTGATCGAGCGACTGACTGTCGGCCGATGCTCAGAGATTCGCAGTCGTGAAACTTAATGCTCAGCAAAGAGAGGAAGCAGAGAGAATGGTAAAGGAGAAGGTAAAGACAAAGCAAAGCAAAGTCTGATGATCATTTGGCTTATTTACCCATGTCAAGGCGTCGGAATTTGAGACCAATATTAATGCGTTGCGTTGCGCTATTGATGGCCATTTGGTAGGCAGCTAAGTAAAACACTTTTTAGTGATTCGCAAAGGCTGCTTAGTCTCTGTTCACCCTTCCATACCAGGCAATCCAATCAAACTGATAGCAATCGCATTGTTTATGGCCTGAAGGGGTTAACGGCAGCCCAGGGGCGGAGCAGGGGGGATGGGGCAGCCATAGGATCTCTCTGTATGACAAAACACACATTCTCACGCTGCTACGACACGCTTGCCTAACCAAAATCGAAACAAGGAGCTGCGGCTAGGGCATCGTCTGCCCTACCCTGTTTACCTGGTGGCTGTGTTACTGTTGCTAACATCCTCATTGTGCTTCCTGCTGATGTTGTTTTTGTTGTGTTGTGTTGTTGTTGTTGTTGTTGTCGCCTATTAGGCATCTATGGAATAATTAACAGCGTAACCGATATGCGAATGAATGGCACACTCACACACACACACACACTCATACACACACACCCCGTTGCGCTGCCATTCAAAATTGGCATACTCACTTCCGATTGAATGAGTGCTGCCTGCATCTATATATATATAGTTTATATAGTATATGCAATCGAGGGAGTGCTGCCTGCACTCGGTTTATTGAACGTGATAAATAACTGCATTAATGTGACAGCTTTCGCCTATAAATTATAGATTTTACAGTTTGCATTCAACTAGCAAAAAGTAAAGAGAAAAAAAAACAGGTAATATTCATCAATGTGCATTATGATTGAGCAATAGCTGAAACGAGTTTCGCTTGCTTTTAAATGCCAATCGCTTTCATCACAAATGATAAATGATAAAGTTTATTACGAAATCTGAATGAACATTTTTGGGGCATTCCCCAGAGTGAATCAGTTGACAGAATCATAAGCAACTGCTCAGCGCAAAAGAATGTGAGTGAAATATTAAAAAAAAAAAATACATATGTAAAAATAGAAATTTCCAAAATTCTTCAACAGCAGGATCTACATAAATCTATTTTAAGCAGCGCCCTCTCTAATCCTCCGACACGAGTGTGAATCACAACAAATTGTTCGTTAAGTATTTCGTCAATCTTTTAATGCTGTTCAAAGTTCAGCGCATTTGACTTGTAGAATACTTTTTATATAGGTCAAAAATTGTTCAATAAATTCCAAAAGACACACACACACAGGGAGAGACAATCATTTGTATTTGTTTGAATCTGATGTCTGTGATCTAATAAGTCAGTTCAAAGGGTCTCTACACACAGAGAGATTAGATTATGCGCTTACAATTGCAACAGATTTCCGCTGCACTAAAACTTGGATTATACATACATACATACATATGTATATAACATATTTATATATATTTTATTAGTTTTACCAAAAACTTACCCAGCGTAGATCGAACGATCAGCAGCACGGCGAGCAGCAGCAATTGATTCTTTCGTACTGTTCTGGACAACATTTTCGTAGTCTTTGTTAACTGCTCGACACTCGAAAGTAATATGATAATGGGGAATTGGGGAATATATTCTGGCAGCGTTCTTAAACTGTGTCACACGTCTTCGTCTTGCCTGTCGCTTGTTTATTATTCTTGTGATTTCCCACAAAATCACACAAATTATTGCCGAGTAATTAATTATTGAAGTCGATGATTCTCGTTGCGTTCAATGTCCCAATTTTCAGCCTACATATTCAGCACTTTTCCACAAGAGAAGCGTAATTACTTTGCATTGTACTTTTATTTATTTATTCTTGATTCTTTACACTTTATTCTTTTTTGTTATTTTAGTACTTTGATTTCTGGCTTCGTTCACACTTCACAATCCGGCACAGATAAACGAACTTCACCAAAACTTTCTGTTCACAATTAATCCAGGGTAAGAGTTCCAGCCGATAACGTTCCGATCTGCGTCTACGCACAAAAGTTGACTGCACGACGAAGTCGTCTCCGTTGAATTGTATGCTAGGCGCGAATTTATGAATTTAACTTTTCCCAATTCGTTCGGCTAGTTTCGGTATACGGCGTTCGGCTTTCGGCTTTCGGCTTGTCGTTGTCGGCTCTCGGGATTCTACTGCACCGTTCGCCGCAAGAGCACTAATACGAATGACGTTCGCGTCGCATAGTTGTTGGCCCCACAGCATTGTTGGTGGTTGAAGAGACAGCGCGGCAGAGGCAGCGTCTGTGAACAATGTCAGAGAGTTTGGCTAAAGAGAGCCGAAATTATGTGTTAAGAGAAACGCGCATTGCCTGTCTTTTGTACTTAAGGCGGTTTTCTTATTTGAAAATGGAAGTTTCTTTAATAAAAATTGAATTAACTAACTTTTCTTTTGGTAGCATTTAATTTTTGTTTAAATAAATAAATTAATATTTTAATTATTATGAATTTTCAGTTTGCGCAGCTCATAATGTTGCATGAGGCAGCTTTTTATATTCCAATCAGAATGAGATCTAAGCCTATAAAATATAAATTAAATAAACAGGCCAATATGACGTTTCAATTGTATATCAATTGTATGTAAAATTAAACGCAATTTAATTTAAATTTTTTAAATTTATTTTTTATAAAATATATAAATATAAAACAAAGTATTTTTATTTATTTAATTATTTTATTTTTACATTTATATATTATATTTTTGCTTTTTTTTTTAGTTTTTTTTTTAATTTTATTTTTTTTTTTTTTTTAATATAAATATTATCGATTTATTTCTATTTGAATTTAAAATTATAATTTATATAAAAATTCTTAACTCTTAGTACTGTCTGAACTTATGAACCATGTCTGAAAATCTCATTTCCAAGTTTCCTGGCGTGATTTCAATCCGAGTGTGTGATTGACGTGTTTTTTAATCTATAAATTATTCATTTAATGCATCGTTAATCGTTTCACTCATTAAAAATTATTTACCTACAGTTGATTATATTGCAAGCGAACCAGGCAGCTATTGCTTTTGGCATATATTAGCTTCTGGTTTGCTCAATTGCGGAAATGCCAGGCAAAATGCTTTAAGTAATCAGCTAATGTAATGTCTATAATATATAGAAACGTTTTCATAACAAAAATCATGAGAATTTCTAATTTACAAGTGCTGCCAGCTGCTTTTCCTGATTGGCATTCGATTTTACTGTCGATAGCTTTTTATAGACACGTAAAGGAAAAACTGTGCTTAGAGCTAATGTATATAAGAGTATATAGAATTATATATATTTAAATATATTTATTTCTATTTCAAAAATATATACATATATATTTATATATATTCTAGCTTTTATCTACTCTCTCAGCAATCTTCTAACTTACGGCAAAAATTAATTATTTTAATGCATGAACAGGCTGATAAAAATTATTCTTATATATTTATTTATAATCAGATTATGACTAAATACATTTGGAATTTATTTGAATCGTGCTAAACAGATTGGAGATGAAAGATTAATTAGTTAATTGCAATTTAAAAAAAAATAACAATTAAATAAACATGTGTAACTCACATTTCTGTATCTTAAATTTAACATTTTGAGCAACGAAATCATTTGCACAGCTTACAAGCAAAACATATGTGAAAGCAGCTCCTGACATATTTATACAAATATGTTAACATATTTCGCATACAGATATATATATTTATATACACTATATGTAGGTTAACTGAAAGGCAATCGCTTGGCAATTAATTTGGTATTCAGCTCACAAAAATTGCATGCAAAAAGGAAATGTAATTATATCATGTTTATCTGCTTAAGGCATTCCTGTGCCAAATACTTTTGTATTTATTGGGCATTGCAAATTTTCGTAGCAAGCAATTTTCTGCTGTTTTTCATTTAAATATGTTCTACATGCAGTTTCTCAGAAGAGACGAGACGACCAGACTGAGATGCATTTGCAGTCTCCAGTTGCAGTTGCAGTTGCCATTTGCCATTTGCAGTTTGCTTAATGAAATTGCAACGTTCCCAGCAAAATGTTTTTGTATGGGAAGCCCAACGATTGCTGTGATTTACTCCAGAGAGAGAGAGAGGCTGACTGGGGGAGCCAAAGGCATATATATATATACAGATGGCAGACAGTGTCTGCAATAACAGTATGAGACACATGTAACATGCAATGCAACATTTGCTGATATCTTGTCGAGTTGAAGCGAGACAAACAAACAATTAAAATTAATCTACGACCATAAAACAAAGTGCGTATTGTACGAGAGTATCTCGCGGATGCATTATGCATTTCCATCTCACATATATGAGTGTGTGTGTGTATGTGTGTGTGTGTGCACATTCATCTTGTTGTTTGTGTTGTCTTATGTTGGGGACTGTTGGGCTGCCTGGTTGCCAAGTTTTGTAAACATCCGCAAAATCTTCAGATTTGGGGGCAGCAGCATCTGAGATTTTTTTTCTTTCTGCTTCTACTGTTGTTCATCTCCAACTGCACATGTTCGCGCCTGCAGCTAAGCTGGGCAAAGCAATGCGAGGATATTAATCAAATATTTATATTTACACGTAGACAACGCACACATTGTTGCTGGTAGGCAGAGGCGGAGACAGACGCTGAGGCAGAGGCAGAGGCAGCAGCAGCGGCGGCGGCATACACCAAATTTTCTAAGAATTTCTTTACAACTTTGAAAACAAATTAATCAAATAAACAACAACGACAATTCATATATATGTATATATATCCATCCGTGTGTGTTGGTTAAAAGCTGTGCAACAATGAAAAGATCTTTATAGCTGGTCTTAGCTGCCTCTTATCTCAGTCGCTGCGCAGACTCCCCAGCCGCCGGCTAAGAGAGCGTCAATGGACAGCAAAGAGAGCGTTAGAAACAATTCTAAACATGGTTGGCAACGCGAGTCACGCGAGCACACATACAGGCAAACAAGTGTGTGGGAGTGTAAAAGTGTGTGTCGGGGGTTGTTTTGCTAGTGTTTGTGCAAAAGAACAGTTCATGATGGATGAAACAGGACCCACGGTCTCAGCAAAAACAGCAACTGAAGTAATTGTTTGGAATTGGAAGTGTCAGCAAATGTGCGAAAGAATTTCAATCAGCAATATTCTCACTCCACTCATGTAAACATACACTGACAACAACAGGAAGAGAGACATACATATGTACATATTTGTTGGGGAAAAAAACTAAACATTTTCTTTAGATACGGAGGAGTTGTTGAGATGGAGAAATATTAATAATAATAGTAATAAATAAAAATAAAAATTATAAAAGAAATTACATATTAATATCTAAAATAAAAACATATTATTTAAATAAATTTCTTTTATTAAAAAACTATTTATATGAAAAATAAAGAAATCAATAATAAGAAAAGAGAAATAATTAACTGTGATGCGTAAAGTATGAATAATTTACATTATGATTATATTTTAAACACTCATAGCATATATATTATTCCTTTTCCTTATATAATTTGCATTAAATGCTTTTTATTTATTTAAAAAAAATCGTACTATTTAAATTTAAAATTTCTGTTTAATAAATTTGCTACATATTGACAGAATTTCATGCATTATTGCTTATTGCTTCCCTCACAGTGTATTCCATATTGCACTGACCTAGGCATCGTAACGTTCCTGCACACACAACATACTACATATGCAACACACACTCACACACACACAAATGCTCATATATGTATGTATTGTGAGCGCCCTCTATAAGTCAACAGCTTTACGACATTTAGGCCATGGGCTGGCTGTTATTTTGTAAAGTTTCATTTTGTGGTCGCATTCGCGCATGGGCATGCGATGCATACCAAATGCGAAACTCCACTTGAGCGACATTTCAATACAGTTTGTATCCTCGCTGGCCCAAGCAAATTTCCAATTGGGCAGCAAGTTTGCCAGTGTTGCCAGTGAGTCATCGCCCATCATCATTCGCGTTCGCGCTCGCATTCGTATTCGCATTCGCATTCGCATAGTTTTCGTTTTTATTTCCTTTTTGCTGTTTATGCTGCAGTCGTCCTACACGATTCGTGGTGTGCTCTTCTTGTTCTCTGTGAGAAGCGACGCGAAGCGGTGCGACGCCCCAAGCAAAGCGACCAAACAACCAAAGCAACCCACGCAAAAGTTCAGTTTCTCAGTGTCGCTCAGTGTGAACGGGTTTCTCGGGTCTGGTTATCGCAAAGAAAAAACAAATAAAATTAAGAAGAAGAAAAAAAAAACCTATTTAATTCGTATAGCAAAGTGATAAGGATTTACTCCAGCTCAATTGCACTTCCATAAAATGTGCCGAATGACGCATCTCCTGCTGCTGGTTCTCTGCATCGGATCTCTATGGATGTCAGGTACTAATCCACGCAGATTCCAAATACAATCTGTTCAATGTTTTCGAATAGCTAAGCAACAGCATTTGGCATTTGCATTCACTTTACGCACAGACAATTATTTATAGCACACTTGGCATTCATAACGAGAGAATTATATACATACATATTTATGTACATACATTTGCAATATGGGAATATGAAATATTCATGCAGACTTCTGATCCATTAGCCATATCTCTAGGCAGCTTACCCAATTGAGAGATGCCAACAGCAATCTAGCCAAAAACATGCTAAGTTTATCAATCATACGTCATGTTGACAGATCTGCCAATTGAAACAAAACAATTTTCTATGTAGATATATATATACAGTAGTCTATATGTCGATTCATTCATTCAAAGAGCAAATATTATGAGCATATCAAAGATTTTCCAAGGTTTCTCAGCTCGATTCATTGTTCCATATGGCATTCATTCTGTCTGTTGCTGGCTAAACAAGCCTTCAAGTTGTATAAGCACATAGATTATGGCGTGATTAGCAAAAGTGCCTACAGTTTAGCTCAACTGGATGCATAACACAAAGTGCAAAATGCGCGAGAAGGCAACGCTCAAGAAATCGATGGATTAAACCAACCCAATGCAACTGAAAACCCAACCCAACCCAACCCAACTTACCTCTCCTCTCTAGACAAGTGCATTGCCCTCTCCTTTGCGCCCTCCCGCTAAGCTATTAATTGCGAAAATTTAACGGCCTACGCTAATTTGCATACGCTGATTACTTTGCAACTATTTAAACATCATTAAATCCAGTTCAACCTTAAAAATATGCTATGAAATGTTAGCAAATCGAGCTTTGAGTAAACTTTAAAATATTAATATAATTTTATATTATATTATAGTTGTTGATAGTAATTTAATTTGCATGCTCTATCATCAATTCATTACATTATAAATGAGTATATTGGCTTTAGCTTAATGCAATTCAGGCTAATGCAGCTCGAGTCTTTCTCAAAGTACCTGTATCTATTAAATTGATTGGATATTTTGTCTGCGCCCACTTTGGGCGTGGCATATCGGAAGTTTTTCTATATTTCACAACACGCAGACGCTGTTAAAGCTAAAGACTTCCTTTTTAACTGACATATAGATTACTCAAACTAGATTTGTCCACGACAACTAGATGCATAAGAATCAGCTGAGATATATCTATATAATTACTGTTGATTTTATCTTATATGATATATTTTAAATATATTTAATACAATTAAAATACATTTTTAATTATATTATTAATACTTATATATATATTATAAAATATATTATTTCCCTTTTGTTTCTGTCAGTTTCAATATAAATTATAATTAAATATTATTGAATGCTTTCTCCGAAATTCAAATACATTTTTAAAATACTTTGATATTTAATAATTTCTGTATTCTATTTGAATTTGTATTCTAGTTATAATATATATATTTTTTCGAATTCATTTAGAATGCTTTTAGATTAGTTTATTATATATTCCAATCTGACTAATTTTTCCAAGAACAATTTGAGCTGAGTTTCAAATGCAGAATTTTAAACAACAAAAATCTTTAAAATCTAAATATATTTTATTGGCTTTAAAGTTTGAATAGAGAGAATCGATTATTATAATTATATTGCAAAGTATAAATATAATATATAAATGATTAATATATGAATGATTTATGCAAAATTTAAGAGAGAAACTTAAAGACAAAGAGAATTTTTCAAGCATGAACAAAATTATCTCTTTGTATATAAATGTTTATTAGTTTTTGCAATTCTCGGCAAAGCATAACTATAAAATATATATTTGTATATATTATAATGAATATATATAATATGCATATATAGAATCATCATATAATATTAATAATTGTTGAATAGTTCTCTGGGTATTTACTCTAAACTATCAGCATATTAATGAATGGAAATATTATTGCCATTCAATTCCTATTCACATCTAGTTACATATTCACAATGACATATGCCAATAGATCCCATATGAGAATAAAAACTTATCGACAATGTAGTCACGTCTAGACATATATTTAGCAAATCATGAATTTCCTTGTAAACCGCGCAAATAATCTATGAGAAACGCGTCTTGGCTGGCCAAACGAATGAAACGATGACAAATTGATGAAATTCGGAAGGCGCGTGTGGTGCACAGCACCACCACACCACTGACACGACGGTGGTGCTGATGAGCTGGCTGGCTGTACGCATTTGTGTGGCTAACCGCAAATGGACAAATTAGTGTCATGGAGTGGAGCATAGGGGACAATGGACAATGAATGGGAGCTGGGGGCAATGAGCACATTGGATAAAAATATCAGCATGATTAAAGTGACTTTGAATAATAAAACGGTTAAGTGAATACGGGGAAATGAGTGCGTAACATTTTTTTTTTAATATTTGTTGATGTTTTTTTTTTTTTAATTATTATTAATATAAAAATATATTTGACAGTTGAGCTGCTAATGAAGGCATTAGCAGTGTTAAATTGCAGCTTTAGCTAATGCATTTTTACTTTTAAGTGACCTTGATTCTTTTTATTTAAGATGATTATTGAGATTGGGTATTAGTATAATTTTAAATTATGTTGTGAATAATAGAAAGTTATATGAAAGCTCTCTCTGGGTATGGCAAAACTTGAATATGAACATGAAATATGAAATCTTGATTAAGAAAACAAATTCTTAAGAATCTATTTCTTTTTCTTCTTAAATAAATAAATTTGTAGTAAATATCTTTGACATTTTGTTTACATTAGCAGACATACATATCAAATTTGATGACTACAGTTTTTCAAATATGCTGAGAGAACGCAAGTTTTTTAAGGCTTTTGATAGATTTCATGGAAACGAGGCGTGTAAGGTTTCAGGAATGAGTAGATGAAGAGCAACAAGGATAAAAGCAACAAGTTTGAAAATGTCTTTGCTCTTGATACAGCTATAGAATTTTATAAAATGTTTCAACAATTGATGCTATTCGAGAGCAACTGAATCAGAGCATGAATCATGCTTGGCTTTTACATAAATTGAAGCAAATAGAATACATTTTGAATGCACATTAAATGAGTTCAGTCAACAACAGTCGATAATCTAAGCAAATAAACAGTCTAAGATGGTTTTAATGCCATTTGCTTATTCAAGTTCTTCTTTTTTTGCAGTTAAAGCAATTTTTAAGTCAAGCTACATTGAATCATGTTATATGGCAAAGAATTGTAAAATGAAAATTAAATTTTAGAATATGCAATATGTTTATAATTAAAAACTCTACAGTTTAATAAATTATAATAAAGAAAAATTAAAATTAAAATAATATTAAAATAATAATAAATTATAATAAATACAAATAAAAATTAAAATTATATTAATAATAAAAGTAAAATACATTTTAGAATTAATATTAATATAAACATTACAAATAAAATTAAAATTAATATTTTATTATTTGAAAACTTAATTAAAATTAATGATAAAATAATAATTTTTTATTTTTAAAATTAAATTTAAATTAATAATAAAATAAAAATATGAATAAAAAAAAATGAAAATTAAAATTAAAATAATATCAATATTAATATTAAATTTAAATTAAAATTAAATAAATATTTAATAAAAATATAAATTCACACAAAGAGTAAAAAAAAAAAAAACATTTTAAAATGAAAATTAAAATCCATATAAAAATAAAAATAAAATAAAAATGTTTATCTAAATTTATAAACACACTTATAAAGTGCAATAATATTGTTGCCATTTAACGTAGCATATAAATAATTGTTGATTAATTTCAATTGGCATTTCGATTTGAACTGGTTTGCAACTAGCTAAAATGTCAATTACAATTATTGTGCTTAAACGCAATTTTATAGCTACAAGTGCTTCCAGTTGACAGCTCTCTGAGTTTTAATGAAATTTGAAGTTTACAGCTGTTTCTAGCCAACTACAAACACTCTGACCTGTAGTTAATTTTCTAGTTTACAAATAGCTGAGATATTTGTAGCTAATTGCTGCAATTACTTACTAAAACTATACAAAAGTCTTAAACTCAAGTCCAGAAATGCACACAAAAAGCTCTTGAGTTTCTAGAGCTGTGACCCAATTTCCTAGGACTTGCACAAGTTGTGGCTAAGCGTTCGATATGCTCGATAAACAGGATAAATAAATTAGCGCACGCTGTGCTTATGGCGGGTATTTGCCAATTTGAGCGCTAAACTAAAAGTGCAAATGACGCAAGCGATATGGAGCCTTGACATAAATCAATATACAAAGCATACCCGTGTTTCAAATCCCGAAAAATGTCTGTCCTGACTGACTGACTGACGGACGGACGAATGGACGAATGGACGGATGGACGCATAGACAATTCCCGCTGAAACATACATATAATGACCTCGAAGCGCTGACATGGCATGGCATGGCATAGCTGGGCATGGCATGTGTAGAAAGACTCGGCAACTATGGGGACTATGTGCTGTGAAATGGGCGTCGACACGCTGCCAGTTGCGAGCTGCGCCCTTTTCCTAATGGTTTCATGTTGTAGTCGTCGTCGTCGTCGAGTGGGTGTAGCCTAGGAGTTTGGGCATCTAAGCCTAAGGCCCAGTCGATATTAGCGGCTAAGCTGAAAAATCTGAACGAGTTCGAATGAGTGAGGAGGGGTCAGCTGTAGAGTGGTTTTCAATGCATAATTGAGCCTTAATTACGTTCAGCTGTGTTGACCTTGCCTCGCCCATATTTACTAATCTACGTATATGTATATTTCCACTAATACACACACAGCACACGCCACGGAGTCGTCGAACGACTATGAGAATGACAATGATTACGGCGAAGATGACCCAGCACGCTCGCCGGGCAACTTGGCCAAGTCGACAGCGGCTCCACTTGTGCCCTTTTTCAATCACAAGGCGGCCGTGGTCCATGCCGATGCGAATGCAACCAATGTGAAGATCAACTGTCCAGTGAAGAACTATGATGGTAAATTGGATTGGATTAGGCATGTTTGGCACATTACGCAACTGATTCTCTTACGTTCTCTTTTAGTCAAACATCATGTGATTCTCTGGTATCGCGAGGAGACGCTAATCATGACGAACAATCAGTCGGTGATCGACATCTATAAGCTGGAGAGTCCATTCGTACTCATTGCGCCGCTGGCGAATGCAACGGGTCACAGCTTCCAGTGTGAGGTGTTGCCATCGGGCGTGCGGCACATCATCAACGTCAAGCTGGGACCAACGCCACCCAGCCCATCTCAGCCAAACTCGATGCCGGCTAGCCAGAACTCGGCGCCACTCGCGCTCAGCTGGCCAACAGCTTTGAAATGTCTCATTCTCAGCGTACTTATTCATGCACATTTCTAAACAAAGAATTACAACAAAATATCTCCCATGTGGAACAACACACTTAACTAATGAATGCACCACCGGCACCACCTTCTACTTTTTCAACTGGCAAAAGGACTTACAGAACAGCGCACAATCAAGGACGAGCTTGAATCCCAAATAGTTAAATCTCAGCTGATTTCGCATTAGCAATCGCCTTGGTTCCATTTCCCCCATAATCAGGTGGACTTTAAATGGATTGCTTCTATAATTAGGTGTTGCTTTATTAATGTAGACTAGCCATAAGAGATAATATATATATATAGTATGTATGTATATATGCCCCTATATACAAACGTTGAACAAATCTGCTTTATTATATTAAATGTGAAAATGCTTATCGATAAAGAGGATCAATAGCTGCTAGACGAAAATGAATACATGAACAAAAACTATATAGAATTTACAGTTAACTATGTTATTATTGATCAAATTCAGTTGCCTTAGCTAAGAATTTGTTGTTTCAATATCTTAACAAAAATCTATAAATATGTTTTTATTTGAAACTCTTTAACAAAGATATTTAACTTAAGAAACTAGCATAAAAAAACAAAAGATTCCAGCAGTAAAAAAAAAAAATAGTTAATACTTTCAAAAGATCTTATTTTTAATATATATATTTTTTGTTAAAACTCTAATGAAAAAAATGCATAAAATGTAAAATTTCCAAGTGTCTTAAACCGATGCAAGCATACAAAGAAATAAAACAAAAAAAAAATATTTTGAAAATCATATTTGGAGCTGTTTATGCTTTGCTGCAGTGTAATCAATGCAGAAGCCGTTAAACAAAACACAAAGACTAAAACTTCAATTTCAGCCTTTCATAATGCGAGTTTCGTGAAAGAAAACCCACCCTTAGAGGGAACATACGGAACACACTCAGAGTTCCATAGAGCGCAGCGAAAACTGAATAGTGGAGCGAATAGGGGCGAATGCAGAAGTAAACACCCGCCGCGTTAGACAGAGACAGACGCTGTCCCTCTATCTCTCCCTCTAGCTCTCTCTTACTGTCGCATAAGCAGCTGCAGTGTTTTGTGGGTAGGAATTCCGCAATGTGCGCAGGACATGCAGGCCATATGGCTCAGGCAGGCAAGCACAATGGGCTAGGCAGAGCCAGGGTGGGCAGGACAGCCGACACAAGCCAAGCGCGGCTCAAGAAACAACAAACTTCCTGCGACGACAGTCGGCAACTGCACGGCAAACAGGACACAACTCGTCAGTGAAACAAATCTGTGCTGCATATCAGAGATAGAGCTGTGAATACTACAAAGCATTTCAAATGATTCCCAGCACAGAAATCATTGATACAGCTCAAGCTGGCTTTGAACTCCCCATCAATATGGGCGCCTGGAGCGAGGAGAGCCGCTGTAATCAGCTACAAACAGCCGTGGGTGTCTATCAACGCATTTTGGAGCGCATGCAAAGGGAAACTGGCTGCCAGGACAACAACAACAACAGTGCACCAAATGCATACGAAGAAGTCTTGAAACAAATTTGGATTGCAACTTTTACGGGCGGCAACATTTACTACCGAGCGTAGCAAGAGCTTCTAAGGAAACGTACATAGTTCAAAGAGCTTAGGGAAAAACTTAAATTTAAGTATAGAACAGAATAGCTGTATCTAAATATCAACAATTTATAAGTGTTATATTTTAAGCTGACGTAAACCAAATAAAATGTTATACCTGATGGAAAAATTGATCAGTTTTAAGAGATTTTTAAAGGAAACAAATTTAAATTGAAATAGAAAAAGTCAGGCGATCATTCCAAGCCTTTCTCGTTCTCTTGTTGAAATTATAAAAAAATCCCCTTTTAATTTCAAAGGCTTATTGCAAATGATTTCCATTTGTCTAAAATCTCCGAGTACTACAAAATCCAGATGAAAATGTACTCCACAAACAATTTACCCACACTGCAGCAACCCAAGCACAATAAGAGCGCCAACCAACCTTTACATTTCCATACTGTACTAAAACTAGAAGTAAAATATGCACATTTAAATTTGTTTATATTTTCTTTTATTATATATATTTTTAAAAAATATTTTCAAAGAATATATTTGTTCAGTCTCTATTAAATACATACCTTAGATATTGACAAACTCTGCTGAAATGCCAAAGGGAATTATATATATATATATAAAAAAAAACATCATGATATCTAGTTTCTGATTATTTGTCAGAAAATTATTATCATCGTCAGCTGTAAAGCTAATTTATTGTTCATAATTTACATTGAAGTGGGGCTTTTTTTTAGTATTATTGTGCTGAGCATATTTATTTATTTGTTAAAATTTTTCAAAATTTATAAAGTTTTATATAGTTTTCTTTGATCTTATTGTAATATGCGCATATTTTGTTATAAACTTGAACAGTTTATTGATTTTTAAATATATAAATATATTGATCCAAATTTATTTGTTTATAAACAGTGTGAATCCGAGTTGAAATGGAATCCTTTTATTTAATTTATAAATTCTATTACTAGGGCGTTATTTTAGTATCTATTTATAATCAAAGTTTATTATAAGCTGCTTTTAGTTTATTAAATTATTTCATTCTTTATTCTTATTATTCTTATTCTTTATTCTTTACTCCAGACTAATTTAAAATATAATTTGGAAATCATAAAAAGTAGTCAGGTTGTTCACAACCTTCCGGGTGCCGAATTAAAAGAATACTTATAGGGAGGAGCATGAATTTTAAACATTTGAATATTATAATTTTATATTTATGGAATTATTTTTCATATTTGCTTAGCATTGGGCATTTTCATAAAATATATTTTCTCACCCAGGGCATAAACAAATTGAAACATTTTCTTGATTCTGCTTTGTTTTGTTTGAATGGAGAATTGTTTGATATATTACTATTACATCGTCTTTGCTTGCGGCTGAATTATATTTAAATAGTTTTGTATATTTGTATGGTTGACCTTATATTTTCTTACGAGCATTTTTAATATGCTTTCTTTATTTCATTTATACTTTTTCAGAATGGTGTACGTATTCGGTTTATAAGACTTGATGGGTGGTTCGCGCATACGTTTCATGTCAGTTTGGTATGGCTGTGGCCGTTTATATGCAGCTGCGTTTGTTGGTATTATTGATGGGCGTGCTATAAAATGTTATGCATTTTTAATATTTTATACATTTATGTAAATTGAGATAGGCATAGAGTTATGTATAGAGATAGTATTTTATTGAATAAGAATTAGTCATCAGTTAGCTCAACTGCATTTTAATATTTAGATATTTGCATAGATAATGCAATCAATTTGATTTATTTCGATTCATTATTATCGACCCACCCAAAGAGAAGAGCCCCTTCAGTGTTAAGTTATTGTTTATAGATTGCGATTTCTAATCAAATCGTTGGCTTAACTTACGTTTGGTATATTCATATCCAGATGGTGCGCCACGCTTGGCCATTCGATGATCATACTCGTAGGCCACCTCTTCAGCCTCTTCGACTCTAAAAAATGATATTATTATTCTAAAAGCTCACAAAGTTTAAAGCTCAAATATTTGCAGTTCAGTCAGGTACACGGTGCCTCGTTTAGTATGCTTCCATTGATTATTTAACGCTTACAGAGAATTGATTTAAAATTATACTTTACAAGTAACTTACTCGGGCGGATTTTCCGCTGCTCGTTTGATAAGATTCAAGTATTTCGGTGCACCGCTGCTGCCACCAAATTTCTTGTCAAAAACGGATCTAAAATTTGCAATTATGACATTGTAGAATTTATATATTATGATATATGAATTTAACACACCTGTACGCTTCTAGATTTGGTCCGTGTATATTCTTGGCGGACTCTGGATCCATTTCCATTAGCTCGCGCAATTGTTCGTGGGAAACTTCGTCGTTCTTGTCTGGAATTAGATACTTACGGATCTCGGCCAATGCATAGGCTATGCGAGCATAGCACTCAGCTGGCGTGGCCACAGTGCTCACTTCGAGAAACAGATCCTTTTGCAGATGAGCATACCGTGGATCTCCTGAACTGCGCAGCTGCTCCTCCTTGCCACGATCGCGTATTGAGCTGCGTCCTTTAATCGCAATCTTGCATTGGGTTTCGTCCTGCAGACGACGCAGGGAATTGCCCTTAGGCCCCAGAATCTTACCAGTGAAATTGAACTACAAGAAATAGGCCAAGCTCAAATTAATAATTTCTTCATTTTCTCATTCGTAGTACCTTGGGATACTGCTTAACGGGCACGAAAACTTTTTGTGTGATTTTCATTGGCTTCTGTTTGTAAACATCGGCATAGAACTCGCGTCCAGGTATGCGGCCAGTGCAATAAACACGATCCACAGCTGAAATCCAATATAAACATAACGCATTTTTGTCGTTTTCTTTTTCTTTTGTACCCATTACCTTCGTCAATTAGCAACGCGCATAATGGGAATTCGGCAGACAGACGCTGGCGTTCCTCATCCAAATCGGCCAAGAATTTTTGAGCCACTTCGTTTAGGCGGGGCTGGTGCTCATGTGGAGCTGGCTTTTCACTGAAATCACTACTAGCACTATCCATTATTATATTTTTATTATTTCTTTTTCAATTAAATTCACGTGAAAATTGTGTATAATAGTTTGTACGCTTCTCCTCTTCCTCTTCGATTTATTGTGTGAAATTTTCATTGAAAGATACTAAAACGATAAAACTGGCACGACGTCATCGATAAACATGACGTAGTAGTATCGATGCCTCAAACAATACATCGATACTTATTTTTGGCGGCGGCATACTCTGTTGCACAAAGTAAACATAATTCACTATTAAATCTGCAAAAAAGAATATAATTACAATGGCAAGTGAAGATTTGTTTCGAAATGAGTACTCCGAGGAGCCAGAGCTGGGACAGGACTTTCAAAAAGACGAAGAAATGAGTACAGAGACTGGTGAACACGATGCCGAAGATGTTGAGCAAACCACTGGGGAAAACAGTACGAACGGCTCCCCAAATGTCAATCAGCCGGCTACCAAGAGCCCGGATCCATCAAAAACAAGTAAACTTACTGGTACTATAGTTTCATTTACAAGTATTACAAATTTGTTTCTTCCATTTTAATATGCGCGCAGGCAACGGCAACAAACCCTCCGAACATGAACACGATGCCAAGCTTACACAGCTGCCAATGGGACGCATTCGGAACATTATGAAACTGGATCCAGATCTTCAAATTGCATCAAATGAAGCTGTCTTTGCAGTGACAAAAGCCGTTGAATTATTTATCGAATCACTTGCACGCGAGGCATACACCTACACGGCGCAGGCCAAAAAGAAGACCATACAAAAGAGAGACGTAGATCTCGCCATATCCGCTGTCGATAGTCTTATGTTCTTGGACGGTGCATTGAATTTTTGAAGCACCAAAAATAAAGAAAGTCCATTGTGATATTATAATTATTTTGGCTTGAATATTTAAAGGAAAATGCTATTTGCTTGATTCTATTATAATTTTTTGTTTATTGGGGATAGTGTTCGACGAACAGAGAGAAATAGATTAAAAATATTAGATTTTATTCATTCTATGTTTTCAATCATGCACATCATCGTTAAAAATTATAAATAATATTCATGTATATTAGACAACTATGGTTTTAGTTCTCTATTTTGAGTTTTACGATTTATATATTACGTGGAAAGCTCTGAATTTGAACGTAACCGGGAATTTTTTTTTTTTTTTTTCTTCGCTTTTCTTTTGTTTATTGAAGCCAGCAGTTTACATACTTACTTTGTCGTTGGGCGTTTCTTGTTTTTTTTATTTGTTTGATTAACTTTTATTGTTTATCTCTTCATAAACTTATTTGAAAAATTATTTCAAAACTTACGCTAACATTTTTTGTTTAGAATAATTAGTGGTTTTCTTTTTAATTACGATTGCATATAGGTGTGTGTATAATGTTGTTTTTGTTCTTTTTCTTTTCTTATAGTTTAACTGATTTCGTGAATTGTATTTTACGATTTTTACAAAATATTTTCAAGTTTGATATAGATGTGTTTACTTTCTTATCTTTTTTGTTGCATTATTAATATTTGTTTTTTTTTCTTCTTCTTCTTCTCTTTTTGTTTGGTTTTGACACAAATTAAATATTTGAAACAACAATTACTATAAAATAGGTTTTGCATTTGAATTTTGTTTGTTTTTTTTATTTTTTTTTATTTTTTTTTATTTATAAATAGTGTATGAATAGATTTGATGTATTTATTGGTTGGATTATTGGACTTTAAACATTTTGGTATTTTTTTGTTGGTTGTATTTTCTTTTTATTTTTTTTATTATAGCTTGGGGTTTTGCCGCTCTCATTGCTGCATACAAACTACTTAACTTTGTTGGTTGGTTGGTTGATTGGTTGGTTGGTTGATTTATTGTGAGATAAATTAGCGCATTTTTGGATATGGAGCCGAGCGATAACGCACGCTTTCACGAGAACGTGATCCAGTTTCATAGTGAGCCGATGAATGTGATCCCGAGTTCGATGTTGTGGGTCTATATGACGATGAGGAACGACCGTTGCTTGGTTTTGCTATTTTGGAAAGAATTTTATTTGTTGTTTAGATTTTAATTGTTTTTGTCTCTGTGCTGTTTTTTTTTTTTTTGTTTTTGTTTTTAATTTCTTTTCTGCATTATTATTTTTTTTAAAATATATTTTAAATTGGTCTTAAAATAGATAACAAAAAAAAAAAAATAAAGGAGTTTAACCGGTTTTGAATGCACTAGCCCCAGTAAATTAAAACGTATTGTTTTCTTTTGATTTTTGTTTTCATCTTTACTTTAGCACAGATAAATATTGGATTTATTTAATGGATGAGAATTGAATTGAATTGCGTTAAATGTTTTGTGTTTGGAATGCTTTTGTACGAATTGCTGTTAGTAGAGAGTAGTTTGTCTTGAGCTTCTGATTTTTTCGTTTGTCATAATTGTGAGATTTGAGAGTTATATTCGATCGATCGCCTGTTAGGCGTAGTGCATTTAAAATCTTGTTAAATATATATAGGTATATATGTGGATGTAACTTCCGTTTTTTTTTTTTTCTTTCTTTCTTTTTCATAATTTCGTTTCGCGTTTTTTTTTTTATTAAATTAATATACTTTGGTATTTTAATTAGCTTCTCTTGGTATTTTTTGCGCGCGATAGTATTTTTCTGTTTTCTTTTTTGCTTTACATTTTATATGTTTGTAAACAGTCCAGCTGCGGAAAAGACATTAATTATCTGTTTACGACTTTTCTTACCTGTGTAGGCCGTCGCATAGGATGAGGAAGACGAGTGCGGATGATACTCACGTCGGTAGTCGCGCTCATACGAGCTACTGTCTGCATATTGGGCATGATGACTCGAATGCTTCGACGACTGGGGCGGAGGCGGCGTCGCATATCGATCATATTCTCCATGGTGATCATATAGCTCGTGATCCCGTGATCTGCGTAAATGAATACCAAATGCAAATTGATGCAAATTAGTGGCAAATATTCTTAGTCAGGTTCACCTAGTCACCTACCTATGAGCCTTAACAATGCCGTAATTGGGATCGTCCATTACATAGCGGGCCTTTTCGAGAATTGAATACACCTTCGGCTTAGATGTGGCTGGCGGTGGTGTGCTTTAATGAAATAAAAATGATTCAATGCACATTTCTTTTTTTTTTTAGGGATTCAAGTGAAACATCTAAATCCATAGATATAACTGCTAACTCCCTAGTTCTATAAATATTGGCCCAAAATTGAAAATGGCGGAATTGAGAAGTCTATATGGAAAGTAAAGCTACTGGAAATAACTAAAAATCGCGATTGATTTGCTGAACTGAACTTTGAAACTATCTCAAAAATCTCTTGAATACATTATTATATTGGAAAACTATCTAATTGCAATCTTATATGAATCATTTAAAATTCTCATACTGTGCAGTTCATTGTGCGGGGTGGAAGGAACTTACCGTGTGCTGTAGGCACCATGTTCTCCATAGGACTTGGAATAGTGATGAGATTTCTTATACATGCGATCCTTGCCGTCCATTTCTCGCAACTGTTCAAGGCGAATATCATCGTTGGCGTCAGGTATCATAAACTTGCGTATTTCGCAGAGGGCATAGCCCAGGCGATGATATGCCTCGGCTGGAGGCGCTACTGTCGATATCTCTACATGCAGATCTCTGCTGAGATGGGCATACTTTGGATTGCCGGAGCTACGCAGCTCCTCCTCCTTGCCATGGTCGCGCATCGAATTGCGTCCCATGACAACCATCTTGCACATCGTCTCTTCTTGCAGCTGGCGCAGTGTGTTGCCCTTCGGGCCCAGTATCTTCCCCACAAAGTTGAATTTCGGATACTCTTTGATAGGGAACAGCACTTTTTGGGCCACCCTAATTGGCTTTTCGCTATACACATTTGCGTATATCTCTGGCTTTGGAATGCGACCGCTGACCAAGATCTTTTCCACCTCTGCAAATAATCAAAGAGATTATTTCGTGAACTCCGAATCTCTTACGTATATCATACGCACCATCGTCTAGTAGACGCTTTGTTATAATATGTTTCTTCTCGAGCGTCTTCTTTTCCATCAGGCACTCTTGCAGGTACGCGTTTGTCTTTTCATTCAGCTGTGGCGTGTCATGCAAAGGGGCGTGACTAGTTGTGTGACCATGGCTGCCATCCACTTCGGGAGCGTCTGCAGCACCGCCGGCGCCGGCTGCCTCATCATCACGTCGCTTCCGCTTGTAATCAGCGGCGGTGTCCTCATTATAGTCTCTGTCATAGTCGCGCGGCATTTTGTTTGAATTAAAACACTTTAAGTGTATATATCTTGGCCACCAATTACAAGCTTGTGGAAACTAAGTTGATCAAAGCGAAATTCAAAGTTCAATTGCAAAATTGATGTGCCTGAAAAAATTTTCTTTTATGTATGGGGTAATCAGTGTTGCCGTATTACATATTTTAAAGGATTTGGTATTTTTCGCATCTAATGGTAGTTGAAAACAGTAGTTTTCTAAATTATACTGTGTATGTTTTGAATTGTTTATCATTGAAACATCATTATTAAGATAATAATATGATTCGTTAGTATAAATTTATGCAAGCTAGGTGGAAATGCAGTCATTGTCCAACTTATAAAGTCAATTTAGTCAGAAACTATCAATGGATTTTAATGCGACTTAAAATATTATTGCTAAGAACGTGAGCTAAATCTTGTTTAATCATTAATCGTACTTCAATTCAAGGTTAACTCCAACTGTCACTAAAAATAAACTTCATTAACTACTTAGATGATTTTATTTTACATCTAATGGTAACACTACAAGTAATAATAAGGACAAACTATCGTTTTTCTGCCATATCCAATCGATACTATCTGGTCAAACTGACACTTGGGCTTGTCAGGGCTGGACAGTGTGGGATGGAAAGCGCGTTTTTCTATATTCGGTAAATGTGTACACACTTTGATGGAAAAAGAGAGAAAAAATTAGGGCCACAAAGAGGTTGCAAACATATTTGATAAATTCAAATTAAATCGACTGCTCGGCGACGGGGCCATTAAGATAAAACGCGCCACGCATTGTGCCGATTCGTTTTGGTAATATTCGCCACATCAATTGACTACGGGCGCCGTTACGGAAAGCAGGACAAATGGCGGAAAACGGAATGCGTGTCGGCCCAGGGTCATCGGCGGCGGCTGCCAATGCAAATGCTGGTACTAGCAACGGGGAGCACGAGAACGAACACAATGCTGTGGACAACGAGAAGGTGCAGCCGGCGCGTCTGAATGAATCGGCTCAAAAATATATGCAAGAACTGATGAGCGAGCGGTCGCGCATGGAGAGCCAATTTCCATTGGCATTAAAACTAATTGATGAAGGTAATGAAATAAGTTCAACCACTTACCTTATGTACACACTTATTGGTAAATACTAATGCATACATATATATGCATCAAACACACACATATATATATTTGCATATATTCATATCTGTGTTTGTGTTTATGTATATGAAACGATCTTGCAGCTCTGGAGAGGGTGCAGCTGAATGGTCGCATTCCGACAAGAGACCAGTACGCCGATGTGTATCAGCAGCGGACGATTAAATTGTCGCAGAAGGTGCACGTGCCGATCAAGGATAAGAAATTCAATTATGTTGGCAAACTGCTTGGCCCCAAGGGTAATTCGCTGCGTAGACTGCAGGATGAGACGCAGTGTAAAATCGTCATATTGGGCCGGTTCTCAATGAAGGATCGTGCACGTGAAGAGGAGCTACGCAATTCTGCGGACGCTAAATATGCCCACCTGAATCTTCCGCTCCATGTCGAGGTGTCCACCATAGCGCCACCAGCTGAGGCGTACGCTCGCGTTGCCTATGCGCTGGCTGAGATTAGGCGGTATCTGATACCCGATAAGCATGACGATATTCGTCAGGAGCAGTACCGAGAGCTGATGGAGGATCCGGAAGCTGCCAAGAAACTGACCCTACGCCAGTTGCAACAGCAGCAGCAGCAGCAACAACAACAGCAGCAGCAGCAACAACAACAATCAGTTTCTGCTGGTGGCAACGGCAATGGCAACAATCGCTCTGGTGGCAACTACAGGTAAGTGGCTATTGAGCAAAAGAAATCGTCGACTGACAAGCATGACTTGTTCCATTCCAGACAAAAGTATCAGCAGCAACCGCACTATCATCACAACGACGAGACTGTCTACTATCGTTCACACAACAATGCCTACCACCAGCCAAAGCCCTATGTGCCAGGTGAGTGTTTAAATGTAATTTTCCAGTAGTGATCACCTCGTTGCTGAATGCTGCCGAACATTTATCTTTCAGCTGCCCAGCGTGGCAATGCAATGCATACAACCTTGCCGCCGCAGGCCATTGTACGCGAATCACCTTGCATGGTGGTTAGCTCAGCCAGTTTCAACGGGCGCAACGCTGGCATGGGCAATGCCGGCGGTGGTATAATGGCCAATACCATTGTGACTGCCACAGGCGGTGGAATTGGGGGTACTGTGCCGCCCATACGGCATTACCGTCCCGCCGCCCCCTATCAATTTGTTAAGAAATAATACAGAAGCAATGCGTCACCTGCCGCTCGCTGTTTGTTCACCATTTTGTCATCATGTCCATCATCTCATCCAAATGCATGCCCCGCCTAGCAACGTGCATATTTGTATGTAAAAAGATGCATGTGCATGCGCCGCCGCCATTTGATGATTGGGCTTTGGTCGATTTGTGGCCTGAGCCAAATCATAATACACACTGCTCCAAAGGTAGATGTAATAATTATAGACACACACACTCACACACATACACACATTACACCACACACATGCATATATAATTTTCACACATTGAGTTAAACAAAATTTTGAGAGTGGAAAACCTAACCAAAAACAAACAAAACGAAATGAAATGAAATGAGTAAAATGTACGTTTAAGAAATTAGCCTAAGTAGACGAATGCTCCAAATGAACACACAGACACATAGAGAGAGACATAACACACGCACACACACACTTACAACAAAGACACACATACACACACCGACGAACGTTAATTGGGCTTTCGATTGATTGTAGGAGTGATGAAGAGAGAGGGAAAGAGAGTGACAGAGAGAGAGAGCGAAGGGGGAACTCGTTAGATGCCATTTTCTAAGCTTTCCGTTTTTATTTTTTACTATTTTATTAATTGAAATTTTAAACTGTGTGAATCTGTTTTCTGAACGGACCCCAAGGTGTCTTGATTTTATTTTGTTTTGTTTAATTTTGTATTCATTGACGCATTTGCTCGTT
Source organism: Drosophila borborema (assembly GCA_030914335.1). NCBI lineage: Eukaryota > Metazoa > Arthropoda > Insecta > Diptera > Drosophilidae > Drosophila > Drosophila borborema. The sequence continues at coordinate 13,898,533 of JAUESP010000303.1, read as the reverse complement.
TAACATCATTTCATATTTATATATCTCTTTATATACATACATATATATACAAATATATATATACACGTACGAATTAAAAAAAAGAAAAAACAAATTAAACTATTTCTCCAAGCGCTACCTTAATGCATTTTACAACGATTAGGAGGCTTATTATTTGTAAACTATGAATTCGGAAAACGTGTCGAGCATAACAGAAATATTTAATTTATTTAATTTCTTTTTATTTTTTTTCGTTTTCACGTACACAGAAATACATAAACACATAATACCCACATATAATCAAGCATACAATACATATAAACGTATAAACAAAAAAAAAAAAAAAAAGGAAAAGAAAATCTAAGAATCAACAATTAATAATGCAAACATGAATCTAAACATAAATCGACCAAAGCGCGATTATGATAGAAATAATAATAATAAAAAATTACATAGCTTAGCATTAACACGTCAGAAAAAAAAGATAAAAAAATCAATTTAATGATAACAAGAAATGAATCCAAACTCACTTATACATACACGTACACACACACACACACATAATTGTTATTGTTGTTAAAAGCAACTAAAATTGTAATAGAATTATGCAAATATACATACAAATAATATGGTGACAATGTTAAATTGCAGCTTAGTTATTATTTGTGATTCGAGAAACATTTTCAACTTTCTTGATTCCGCACGCCAAAAAGGAAAGAAAACAAAACAAAAATAAAACCTAAGATATATATGAACATATATACATTATACAGTATGTTAGTTCAGTTGGTTTTTCAATTTATTGTTTCATTATTGTTGCATTTTTGTTGAGAAACACCCAAAAAAAAAAAACAACAAGAAAAGATTAATCGATCTACTGTTATGCATGTGCAGCAGGTGTGTAGGAGAGGGGAGCTTATGAAGCGACGAAACAATTCTATTCACACACACACACTCAACACAACAACAACATACACACACACACATTATACTTATTTTACAATGCATTATTATATATTGCTGATTATCGTTAAATAAATTCACAATTTGAATTGAATATGTTGAATAAACTTGAACCTAAAAATATTTGATTTTTTTAAGAGCTAGAAACTGAAAGTTTTAATTGAAAAAAAAATATATATATATATATATAAATGTATAAACATGTAGATAGATATAGTAGAATATCTAGGTATCTTTAGAGTTAATATTATGATTTGACTTAACTAATATTTCCATGCAACCTTTAATTTTATTAATTTTATTTAAATATCTCAACAAAATCTCTAACAACTTCTTTAGATTGTTCGTAATTTATTTACTTTTATTTATATTTTTTTATTAACATATACAAACTAACAAAAAGTTATTGTTAAACAGCAACACTAGAGGCCTCTGACCAGCTGCATGAGTGTATAGGGATTCATATTGCTCATAAATTTGAGCTGCTCCTCAAACCCGGGCTGCGTCTTTGAGATCCAATGACGATCCAGATAGTAGTTGATATAGCTGGCGAACTCTTTTTCCGTGTAATTGCCAACGTGAACGGGCACAAACGGATCCAAATGCTCGAAGCCCTCCTTGCCAAGCAGATAGCGGGGCAAACAGGATTCCATATAGCCTTCAGTCATGGCTATTTTGTCCACGGTTAGAATGCACACGCCATTCGTCCAGTCGTAATTGGTGATATCTAGAAATGGCTGGGTGAGCGTAATGCGATCCGGGGATACCCGCTGCTTATTGTCGGAAAAGATGCGTGTGATGGGATGGAAGAAGGCATTGTAGCCATCGATGGCCACCATTACTTTGCACTGCCCAGCAGTGGCTAGTTGCTTCAGCTCCGAGATCAGTGCAGCTGTTGTCTCCGATGCATACTTGATTCGCGCAATGCCATGTTCCACTAATTCTATCAGGTCAGAGCCAGCGGGCGTGCTCTCGCGCTTGCTCCACACATATTCCTTGCTGGTCTTCAACTGTAGGCGTTGGAGCAGCTTCGAGTTCTGGGTCTTAAAATGCACTAGCCAGGCGGCCGCATCGAATGGCAAATCGATGAAGCCCTCTTGGCTGGCCGAGTTGGCTGCCTCCTTGGGCCGTTTCATCCAGTTGGGCGCCCACGGCACATGCACCAACAGAAAATCATTGAGCATGCCATAATGCAGGATATGTGCCATGGACAGAGTCTTTCCTACACCATTCTCGCCATACAGCACATAACGCACCGTCGGCCGCGACAGATCAGCATTCTTGATGTAATTCAGCAATTCGATAGCAGGCGAACGCACCATTATGCAGGCTTCGGTGAATGTTTTTATTTGTTTCTCGTATTGCTTTGGCAGGCCACCACCAGAAAAAATTTGCTTCTTTTGTTCCATGGGAATCGTGTAGAATTTACCAATTTGTACATCCGTGTGCTCGCCTGGATTGGCTACACCTGTCCGAAACTCATTGACCACAGGCGGTGCGGTAACGGATTCCACCGGCGCCGCATTTGTTGACATCTCTGCATCCCGGTTGGCTACACGAGCCGCTAGCACATTGCGGGATATGTGTGTTGAGACACGCGACAAGTTACCAAATTGTTTGCGAAACATTTTCATTAACAATTTAACATTCAAGTCGAATTGCAGTACACGAGCGTGTATATTAAATAAGAGCTACAAATCAGCTGCGAAATATCGATATCGATAACACTTCTATGCGATAGTCATATTTCTGTCAATTGCCATTATTCTGTAAACGTAAGTCGTTAGATTATTTGAAATATTTACCGTAGCGAATGGCAAAAATCATGGGAAATTTAATTAATATTAAAAGGCATTTACTTGATAATACAAATGTGTAAAAACATTAAAAATGCCAAAAGTTCAGGGTCACACAAATAATTTCATTGTTAATTCATTGTGATTTTACGTTAAACATTAAAAATTACATAAATATATGGATAAAATTTAAATTTAAGAACAAGCTTTCTTTTCATTATTCATTTAGTTTTAATTGACTAAAATGTAATATGAATAAAAAAACGAGCAGTGTAATTAAAAATTGCAATTGAAATCTACGTATTTATTCTATTAAAAGTATGTATTCTGTTTAAAAATCAATTACATTAAAAGCAAATCGAAAACATAGATAATTTTTTATTTCTTGATAAGAACAAATGTTTCTTTAGACAAAAAATGAAATTACTTTCAATTTCAAGCATCAGACTACTTGAAAAGTAAATAAAATAGATTAATAAATGTAATAATTAATTAAAAATTATGATGAAATATATATAATAAATTCAATCAAGGCCTGAAGCTCAGATCTGAAACTGAGGCTTTAGTGTGAATCTTCTGGCGGCGCTTTGACCCGTTCATCTAAATGATCGAGAGAGAGTCAGAGAGAGAGAACAGAAACATGGCCATGAGAAATGTGAACGTATGTAGGAATCCGCCGGGCTCATGTATCGCTGGCAGCACAACGATAATCTCAAATATGAAATCAATGAAGTAATGCAGAAGGTTTTTTGGCTATGCGCGCAGAGCTCTCTTATCACAGAGTCATAGAAATTAAAAGTAAATCGGGAACACATGTAGATAATACATTAGTTCTTGATAAGAACAAGCATTTCTTTAGAAAAAAAGAAATTGCTTTCAATTTCCAAACATTTGGTACCAAATCAAATCATGTCTCCACCGTTGCTGCTGTCAGTTTGTGCCTTTCACTTAATTATCTTGACAAATACAATTTTCGGATATTCATTTCAATATGGCCAAATGGATCCAGCTGCAGTGCCCATTCATGAGGACGAGATAAGCTGGAATTGTGACGAACGATATATCAAATACGATGACAAGAAAATAAGTGAGGTGAATAGCTTGAGATGTGTGTACTATAAAACTTAAAAAAAAAAAACAGACATTTGGCATACGCATTCTCAAGGGCAACTTGAAATTTACAATAATTCTGATTTTGGTATTCGATGAAACCCCATTGGATTCGATTGCCCTAGCAGAGATCGTTCAAGGCGGCATCGGCTGCAATCATACGACAATGCGTTTGAGCTGCAGTCCGTTGGGCGATTCTGGGCCAAGGAGTGCCAAATTGAATATTCTCATATATGGAGTACTCATGGAATAACGCGGGCAGTCCTTAACAAGTTTTAGTTGACAAATTACAAAATAAAAAAAAATAATTAAATAAATAAAATATGGAAATGAAATAAACTGGATGGATGTCATATATATAAGATATTTATTTTTTGCTGTTTTCTCATTAAATAAATTAAACAATTACTTCACTTTTAGCTGCACATAGGTGAGATGGATTCATTTGAAAAGAATAGCCATCCGTAGGCAGTTTGCTGCTGAGCAAAGGTGATAAAAAAACCAAAAACATCCGTTCGCCAAATACACATCTTAGGTTTACGCCCAGTCCACAGTTGTATTTCGGTCCTCGATCAAAGCGCACAGTGCCGTTCACCACGAGAGGCAAATAATAGAATAATGCTCCCCAACTTAGGTACAAGGCAAGCAGTTTAAAGCTAATGATATTCACTAACAGCATGCCAAAGAATGAGAAAGGACGATTAAATACACTAAGGATTAATGGGGTTTTAAGACGAAATGCCATATAATACAACTGATATATAGTGCTGTAGAGCGATGCAAAGGCCAAATGCGCTGTGAAACACACGAAATAACGCATCGAGTAATGGCCAATGCAGCTGCCTATAATGTTACAGTGATGATCGCGTTTCAATATGCACATGTCACACAGCTTGCAGTGCCACGATCTGGGCGGCGCTAAGCGATTGCACTTGGCACAATGTCTCCACTCCAAGCGCTTCGGGTCGCCTTCTAACGGTGGCTTGAACTGCTCAACTGAAAGTAAAATGTGAATTTAGAAGCAGCTGAGACTAGTGTGAATCAGTTAGCACCCACAATCAACGCTTGTGTCGATCACCAGACTGATGATCAAGTTGCTCATTATATTGAAGAGCAGAAAGATGGCCAAGACTAGGTTAAAGTTGTACCAAAATGAACTTGGCTCGTGTATCGCTGGTAGCACAATGAACACATCGAATACGAAGGCAATGGGCACGAGTGTAAGTAAGCACAGAAAAAGCAACAACTCGAACCAAGTTTTTGGATATGGCTTACTGCGGATTTTCATAATATCTTTTACAAAAGAAACAAAACAATTTATAGCAAAAATTATAAGCAAATATAAAGACAACGACTGATTTATACTTGACTACTAGACACATACAATTTGAAAACCTGAGCTGAGCAGACTACTTGAAATGTAAATCAAATTGATTAACAAATGTAATAATTAATTAATAATTGTGATGAAATATTTGAAAATGAATATTAATAAAATATTTGCAAAATTCCATCAAGGCCTGAAGCTGAGATCTGAGAGTGAAGTTGACCGAGACTGTGGCTACGCCTGAGGCCTGAGTCTGAGCTTGAGGCTGCCAAGTTTAATAAAGCTTAAGTGAATATTAAAAAAAAAAAAACAGACACACACACATAATACAAATAAAACTATGAAAACCTGATTTTAGGTTTCAGGTTTCAGAATTTAAATAAAAAATTCTTTTTCTAATGCACAGAAATTACAGCTTTTTAGCCAAAAATAAATTATTTGTGGTCTATGAATATAATTGTAAATTACAAAAAATTGTAATAATATATTTATAACAAATATATTTATAACAACAACATAAAAATATGCGCTTTTGAACTATTATTAAGAATTAAATCTATTAATGAAAACTTTGCAGAATTACGAATTGAATTTATTAAGCAAGCATTCGCTGGCCTAGGATGAAATATCTGATCATAAAGTAAAGTAAAGTAACTAAGATGATATTGGATTTTGTTCAATTTTCACGCTTAGATTTGTCAGTCTGTCATCAAATTAATTTTGGGCTAAGGCAGCTCATTGATATATTATATGATTACTGATATTGTAAAAATGTTATCAACTTAATTAACTACTTTTCTTGTTCTCCATTGCAGTTGTCTTCCAGTTGTAGCCATCGCCGGGCAAATCGCTTCTTATCAATGGCGATAGCCAGGCAATATGCATGCGCTGGCCAAAGACACTTCTCAGATTCAAATAGATTCCATTATTATATTTATGCTGCTTGCCGCTCTCCGCACAGACCTCGCCGCGCAGCACGATGGGCAGATGATAGGCCAAGATTACGACGGAATAGAGCAGAGCCAAGATGTTCAGGCTATAGAAGAGTAGCTGCAAATTGGTCCAGAAGCTGCCAATGACCAGCATGAATAACGGACAAGCCACCTTGAGCGCTGTTAGCCAATTGCAGTAGACATCTGCATGGAGTATCCACATGAACACCGAATTGTAGCTGAGGGCATACACCGAGCCGACAAACAAATACACTATGAAGAGCATAAAGTAGCGATGATTCTCATGCCCGATGCAGCAGCCCGTAAAGAGACAATGATGATCGCGTTTCAGTATGCACACGCCACACACCTTGCAGTGCCACGATCTGGGAGGTGCTAAACGATCGCATTTCGTGCAATGCCGCCACTCCAAACGAGCTGCGTCGCTCTCTGGCGGCGCTTTGACCCGCTCATCTAAGTGAAGGAGAGAGAGAGAGAGAGAGAGAGAGAGAGTTGGCAATTGTTTGTAATTAAAATTGAAATATATTTAATACTAACGATCGACGCTCGTGTCGATCATCATGCAAGCCAGCATGTTGCCCTTTATATTGAAGAGCAGAAACATGGCCATGAGAAATGTGAACGTATGTAGAAATCCGCCGGGCTCATGTATCGCTGGCAGCACAACGATAATCTCAAATATGAAAACAATGGGCAGGAATACTCCAATGACCAGGTAGCACAATATATCCACCAGCCGTCGCGGCAACGGATTGCGTCTCACTCTCATTTCGCCTGAACTCACATGGAACAACTGATCGACTGAAGCTTCTTGTGCCCGGCCTCTCGCAACCGGTTGGCGATCACGTGCAGCTTTTTAGCTTTTGCGCGCAGAGCTTTCTTATCACAGAGTCATCGAATTAGACTTCCACAACAATTCAGATACATAGCGCATATGTATGTGAGTATCGGAATATGTGCCACATTTACACACTTTATAGCCTTACTATCTTACGTCATTAGTAAGCTGAAAGACGAAGTGAGAGCTAAAATGTGATTTGGTTTGTTTATTTCAGCTAAACAGAGAGAATATGGTTTCTTTATCTTATCAAACTAAATTTAGTTATATTTATATATATATGGAAGGTATGCAAGTGGAGAGGGAGAGAGAGAGAGAGAGAGAGAGAGCGAGAGTGTTAGAAGTGGATAAATAAGAGAAGAAAAAGAGTTTTTAGCTGGCTTTGAGTATGAGACTGAGCTTGAGGCTCTTCTCTTCTCTTCTCTACTTAGATATTAACAAATTGACCTATTTATGCACACCTCTTTGCATATAAAGTAAGGCAAATCCTGTGCATGGAATTTTCAGTAATTAATACATAAGTGATTTGAGTGAAATGTGTGTTGAATATTGTATTAGCGGCTTAAGCGAACACAGCTGAAACCACAAACCAATCAAGGCAATTGCTTCAAACGCTGCAATCAATAAAAGGCTTTAATTATTATGCATGGAAATGCCTTGAAGTAATTACATGGCTTAATTGCTCAACAGCTACTATAAGTAGCTGAGAACTGTGGACAGATGCCCACTCGACTGGGCGCCATGGAAGTCAAGCAGAGAAGGCAAAAAAGTTTCGGCTTCTTGCAGCATAGTTTTAAGAGAAGTTTGAAAGTGTTTCTAAGAGAAACCGGATTACATGCACTGAAATTTGTAGGCGATTCGGCGCTCAGCATCTGGGAGAGGTAAGCAGCGATCTTTAGCTGAAATCTGTTGTCATTTCTAATGGCAATTTGCAGATCCTTTTTCCTGATAGCCTTTGTGGCTGCCTTCGTCATGACCTGCCAGCTGATAGCGAACATCTATGCCAAGTGGAACAGCACACCCATTATCATTGGCATCAGTCCACATGCCACATCCATACGTAAGGTGCCCTTTCCAGCTGTTACCATATGCAACATGAATCAGTTTCAGCGCAGTAAAGTTATGCAATATAAAGAGTAAGTTTATATACATATATATTCCTATATATTTAAAGTCTAAGTGATTTGCCTCTGCAGAGGTTCGCCTGAGTACGATGTCATGAAAGTGCTTTGCAATCCACATTCGGAAAAGTCCGATAGCAGCACTGAGGGGGACAGCAATGACTGGGCCGCAACTATTAACATCAGCAATACTCTGAAGATAACCGACTTTGTCAAGAATCATTCACAGCCCTGCAAACAAATGTTGCGCTACTGCAGATTCCGTGGACGCGAAGCGCCTTGTGCCGAAATATTTCGTCATATACTCACAGACGAGGGTCTGTGCTGTGTCTTTAACTTTCTGCCTTCACAGTTTATATTTAATTCACGGTAAGTGATGCGAAGACAAAAGATCATCACAAGTCGGTAGTCATTCGGTCATTACATTTGCTTTTCTGCTAGTGAAAATGAGGCACTGAGCGATATTAAAGCACTTGGATATCAGCCTGTGCATTGGGACCCCGAAGTGGGATATCCCGCCAAGCTGTCCGAACGCTTCTATCCAGTTGTGGCAGCTGGTAAATATGAGAAAATATATACATATATATGTATTTTATATCTATATCTATATAATACAGGCACAGGCATTTCAATGGGATTTACTGTGGTTCTAGATGCGCAGCTGAGCGAATATTATTGCTCGTCGACAAATGGACCTGGATTTAAGGTTTTTATATATCAAAATAAATATAAAAATAAAATAAAATAAATACATACATTTTTTTTAAATTTAAAAACAACAATAAATTAAAAACAGTTTAATGCATGCTTTTTAAAATATAATTTAAATATGTAATACATTTTATTATATATTATATTTGATTAAAATTGTATTTTTTAAATACTTGAAATCTTTATATTATTTTTCTTCAATTTTATAAAATTTCATCAAACAAATATATTTATATAAACAAACTTAGTAATAGCTATTTAACAATACATATTTCAGATTATCTTCCATAATCCCATAACAATGCCCAAAGTGAAGGAAGAAGGACTTGTGCTGGGCATTGGCTATGAGACGAACTTTCGGCTAGCCTTCAGCAGATCGGAGGCGGTGCCAACAATACGTGGCATATCGCGTGAAGATCGCCAGTGTGTGTTCAATGATGAGAAGAAGCTGCTCTATCACAAGGTCTACACGCACAATTACTGTGAGAACGAGTGCATTGCCAAGGAGCTGTACAAGGTGTGCAACTGCATTCCACACAACTATCCGCACATCTACGAGAATGCGAGCGTGTGCAGCGTGAGAGATGCTGTGTGCATTCGCCTCGCTCAGCTGCCAGAGAATCGACTGGAGTCGGTCAAGTGCCGAAAGGAGTGTCTGCCCAGCTGTTTCGATTTGACATACACAGCCGATTCGCTATATTTTCCGCTGGCCAAACGGGATTTCAAAATAGCCAATAAGCTCGTGGGCAGCATGAACAAAACCTATTTGCTGGATAATATTGCTGTCATGAATTTATACTATCGCGAATCGGCCTACTATGGCAGCATGAAAAATGTTTACATTGGATTCACGGAGTTTTTGTGTAAGCCACTCTCTCTCTCTCTCTATATATATACATATATGTACATATATTACAATTAAAATTTCGTATATATATTAATGATTAATGATTTAAAATTCTTTGCAGCTAACATTGGCGGCGTCATGGGCCTCTTTATGGGCTTCAGCGTTATTTCCATAGCTGAAATGCTTTATTTTTTGATATTGAAGCCACTCTCGGAGCTTATAGCTTGGAAACGTGCTAAACTACACAGAGTTGAGGGAGCTAACTTAAAGCCTCAGCTGAAACAGGATAATTTAGTATGGCATACGAAGGAATTGTATCCCAAGGGCATGTCTTCAAGCAAAATGCAAACACGCAACAAAGATGCAAAAATCATTTTAGTTAAAGATAGATACAAGTATTAGGGAGAATTTAAGTAAAGCTGCTTGAAGTTCTTAAGTTATTAAAATAGAAAATTTGACTATTTACTTAGATATGATGGCTAGATATCATGGCAAAAGTTTACCTTAAATCAAGTCGCAGTATCCTACAAACCTTTACATATTTGATAATGTCATATACCCAATACATATATATAAAGTAGAATCCATGGCAAGCATTATTCGCTTGGTCATTTACCCATTTAATATTAAATGATGCACAACAATTACACTTCAAGTTCTTACGCTCCCCACAGATTTGTGTGTCATGCAAAGGGTCTCAGGTTTAATGTAATCGAAATAGTTAAATATGCAAATATTCATTATGTGAGGGCAGCACAGACGAATACTTCAGCCAATACAATATTGGGGCATTTTCACTAATTTGTACTCGTTTCACTAAGTAAAACTAAGTCAGTTTCTAAATTATGTGTTTGGCAGCAGATGTTCCGGCTTGAATACGGTTTGCAATTAAGAGTTTGCTTATTAAAAAGAAGCGTGGAAATAAAAGCAAGTCTGTTGCCCAAAAATAATGTAGTTGCTCGCCGTTGCTGTGGCTATTATTATTTTATTATATTTTATGCCAATATAAGCGCATTTTGCGTAATTGCTTTTACTGGAGAAGTGGGCACAGTGCCTGCCAACTGTATGTACACAATTGCGTATCTCTTTAACTTGCCCTTGGAGTTGTCTTGTCTCGTGTGTGTTATGTTGTGCTGTGCTGTGCTACACTCGAGAGCAGAAGCATTCTTATGGCTTGCCATTGTGCCAGCAGCATGGAGCACACTCTGTCAGAGTCGAGAAACTGGGCTAACTCTCGAGTAAGGCTCTTCCCTAGACCGAAGACCCTAGAAGACCTGGCATACTTGTGCCGCAACGGTAATTGCTGACCTACACACAAAGTGACTAATTTCGTTCAGACATAAGTGCATACAGAAATATATGTATATTTAATGTGAGGGCTGCTCGATGAGTACTGAAATATATAAGATAAAAGTGAAGTGTGCCCAGTCAAGAATGATTTTATTTTCGATAACTAAAGCTCGCTAGCTAATCAAGTTATTGTTAATATTAGGCTATTGAAATATTTACTATGTTTTGGCATTAAATTGGAAATTTTTTAACTATATATGAAGATTTATATTTGGTAAAATTCGATATACTCTATTGATACAAGAGAACTATTTACTGGGTTTTATATTGCCTATATAATTATATTTATTTTAATATACATATATATATATATATTTTTATTCAAAATTTTTTTGTATACCTTTGATTTCAAAATATTTTGATTTTTTTTAAAGAAAAAATATTGGTTATTTTATTAAATTAAAAAATATATATTTATATATTTAATATACTTCAGAAACAAATATTTTTATATATATATATTTTTTATTATTTTAAAAAATATATATTTTTTAATATATTTGATTATATCATTTTTTAAAAAATTATTTCTCTTTATATATTTTGTATTTAATTATTTCATTTATAAATTAATATTATTATTTTTTTGTACATTTAATATATTTGACTATATACATTTAAAAAAAATTATTTCTCCTTATATATTTTGTATTTAATTTTTTCTTTTATAAATTATTATTATTATTATTATTATTTTTTTTTTTGTACATTTATATTTTTCTACAAGGTCACATTCAGCATGTTTAATAAACACTTGAAGCCACCCTCGTTGCTGCTTGATTTGTGTCTCTTTCTATGCGAATTTCAGCAACAACTCAGTGTGCGCTGGATGAGAGTGCTAAGCGTGGCTCAGCCCGCTTTCATAATTCCGGCCAGCAGCTGCCTGTGGTGCAGTGCGTGCTGATAAGTGGGCGGATAAGCGGAAAGGAGGCGTGGTTGGGCTGGGCTGGGCTGGGCTGAGTTGCCGGATTGTGCGAAAGGAATGAAATGCATTCTTGCATTTCAAGACAATTTGTGAAATTGCAGCGCTTGATGCTTCCACGTGCAATGCATCTGAGTTTTTTTTTTCTTGTGTTTTTGCTTTGTGTTTTTATGGCAAGTCAACAATGTGGCCAAAAAGAAGACCAACAAAAACTAAAATTGTAACAGAAACCAGGACAAGCTGAGCTAGACGAGAAGCAGGAGGTGGCATGGGAGGTGGCAGGAGGCGAAGGGCGAGTGGTTTGGCTAAACTAAAAACCAAGCCAGCTCAACGATAAGACAACTGGCGCAAATGATTACGACGTGTTCATGGAATTCTATACAAGCAACAGCCACAACCACAGCCACAGCTCGTCCATAAATGTCAGGAACAAAACTGAATTCAATTCTTTATGGTGCTGTTACCGAGCCAATGGCAGTTGCTTTTGCTTTAACGAGTCCTCGCAGAGCTTTGGTCCTTCAATGAAAAATTATGCTATTACTATTTGTGGAAAAGTGCAAACTGAAACGGAAACAGCAGCAGCAACTGAAGCAGCAACAGCAACAGCAACAGCAACGGAAATGGAAATGGAAACTGAAGACGAGAAGCAGATTGTAGCATTTATTTAATATGCCATTTCGTATGAATGGGCGGACAATATAATTTACAAGTTTGATGGGGGTTGAGGTTGGGGGGGAGAGATGCACATGAGTTCAAGTAATTAACATCCAATTTAGCTGGTAAAGTTATCAAGTTGACTGTGAAGTTTTGTCCATGGGGCTGTGTATGTGGGTCGGGTTTGATTAAGATATAAATAATTTATGCCAGCTTGCTATGGCTGCATATCCAACGTTGTAGGTAAGACGCACCTTGACAGCCCTCAGCATTGTCAACTTTATGACATTCTCGCTGAGCTGAGCTAGTGTGCGCCTTTATGGCTACGTTATGCACAAAGTCCCAAAGTTGTTGTGCAGCTGGGAGAATGTCTTGTTCGTTAATGCGAGGAGGAGCATTGCACAACATTCCTGGCACGTGTCTAACCCTAATGGAATGGGCAGAGACTAATACGAAAGCTGAGGGGTGTTGAGGATGCTCAAATTCTACTTATATGCATGCATGTACATGTATGTCTGTAGATGTGGTTGCTGCATACATACATACATGCCCATAAGTTGCATGCGGAAAAGCAATTAAAACTTCTTGAGAGCTTCGGAAATGTTCGTTCATATTTTATGATGTGTTTTCCTCAATAATGATAGTGCCAAAGCTGCAAACTGCACACAAGCATGTGTATGCATGCAGACAAACATGCACACACACATGCATACACACTCATACATGTAGCAACATTTTTGGTAGTTAACGAAGAAATTTGTAGTGCAAGCTGCAATGCAATATTAGGATAGGCCCACAGGTATATCTAGCAATAATACTTAATTATATATGAATATAGTATTGTATACATATGTAGCATGGCAAGCATCAGTCAAGGTAAAGAACACAAGCAGCAGCAATGCTTGCGGAAGTGTTCAAGGATTGTCCAGCTACTTTTGATAGATTCAATACTTTACTAATTTAATATACAAAAACAAAGATTTCCTATCAAGACTTGATCGATTCTAGCCCACGATTATAATAGTAATATATAAAAAATTATAAATTTGAAATTCTCTTCATTCAAGCAAAAAATATTCCTGGTCCATCGACAAACTGTATTGTTGCTAGAAATATAATAGAAGGTTTAAAATGCAATATTAAATCTCTTAAATAATCCAAATTCCAATATCATCGCATAATTATAATTTCAATTGTCTTTAATATTCTTTAATAATCATTAACATATGACAATTTTATTAATAAATGTTCACTTAAACTTAGTTCCAATGCTCATTAGTACAAGCTGCATAATGCCATCAATTATCGGCATAATGATGAAAGATTCAATTATCATTTCAATAAAGAGCATAATATGTATTAATTTATAATCAAAATAATTATTATTAAAACAGTTTATTTAAATAATAATATACATTTTCTATTACATTTCTATTTATTTCTATTCAATTATTTCTATTACAATTCAGCTTAATATTATTCACTATTTAAATATATTCACCAGACTTCGAGGAAGAAGAGGAGCGCTGCACTATAGAACCGATCACCGAAAATTAAAGAAAACGACTGAAGCTGCGCCGCAGCAGGCTTCTCTTTATATATGGCAACGACACTTTCACTCAAAGCAACGGCACTTTCACTCAAAGCCGAGCGCAGCACTCGTGCCGTCCTGAGTACATATTGAGCACGATCATTGGCGGTCGAACAAGTGAGAGCACTGCCGTTCCCAAATAAGATAAAAGCTTTGGGCTTAGTCTTTCTCTTATGCATAATCGTGGACGTACGACAAACAACTGGGAGCATGTTCATTGTTAGTACTCAAACTGAATTAACTGAATAACAGCAGCAACCTCTTTCTTTTGTTGCCTTGATTTTCCTTCTCTTTCGACGAGCACTTTAGTTGCCAAAAACACCTCGAGTTATAAATCCTGAGCACACTCTCGACTATTTTCTTTTCTATGAGAATTATTCTCTGCAATCTCTTGCGCTACCTCTTGCTTGTAATCATGATGTTTCAATTGCTGATATTTTTAAGACTCTCTCTGTCTACCTCTCTCTTTTATTGAGGGTCTCTTAAATTTGTTCGCTTATGCAACTCCTTTTCCCTTTTGTTAAGTGAATAAACTTGTTTGGCACAAAAGATGTTGATCACGGCATTGAATTTAATGGCAACCACTTAGAGCGCAATATTCGGCTGCCAAATGCTCCTATCTAGCGCTTGGCTAATGGAACCTTCAAGCGAGCTTTCGCTGCTGGCTGTTTGCCCTCCATCACGCCCATAAAATGGCTGACAGTAATAACAAGTCGCCCACAAGTAAATGTCAGCCCACCCGCTCACCTGTAACATTTTGCAGGTAAGCCAAAAGGGGGTTCTCACAGTTGCCCGCGGCAGCTCTCGAAAAATCGTTGCAAATATGGAAATTTGTCGCCCTCCATCCTCCGGTCCCATTCCATCCCAACCGCTTAATGCAGCAAAATGCATTTGGAATTGGGTAATTTTACACATGCAAACAGCGCCGCGGGCGACGCATCATTTGGCCACGGTTAGAAATGTATTTCGGTTTCAGTTGGCCAGATAATTTATACGTGAATGTTTGTAGTTGGTTTCGTCGCATGGCTGGTCAGCTGTGCGAGTGTGTGTTGAGGGGGTGGCATCTGTAGGGATTGGGTTGGAATTGAGGGACAACTGGTAAGCCTGTCAGGCTGAATAATCATGACCATCAATCAGACAGCCACTGACTGGGCGCCCAGCACACCTCATTAGGCTAATCCCACAATTGCGCACGGACGCACAGATGGACAGAGGGACAGCGGGACAAACGGGGCACAAGCAAAGGGCTAAATACCCAACACCAGTATAATTTTCCATGTGCTTTATAATTTTTCATTATTACGAGTTGACTTTTGGTATGCTTTCTAATGGGGCTTAAGTATTTAAAATCGTTTCCATTGTGAACTGTGCCGGGAAGTGTGACTGCTGCTCGGACAAGATTGATCACCGAGTCCGTTAATTATCAGATGAATTATCTCAAGTGCATGTGGCTAAGCAAAACACATGCTAGCAGTGTTCCCAGTATTGCATGTTACGGCCAAGCGCAGACTCGCAATTTAGCTGCAGCAAGGAGCACAGCATCCACATCCGCACTTTGAGTCCTTCCACAGAGCTGTTGGCCAAGCCAGTCAGTCAGCTTGGCGCTGTCATCAAAGCCAAGCACAGGCCACGTCTGGCATTCGCCAACAGGTTGTGGTTGAAAAGTGCGTAATATGATAATGGAATGTTGAGAATTTTATAACTAAATTGCTCAATAATTTTCTCAATTTTCCTTGAAGACTGTTAAAAAGTTCTTTATTTATCAATATTAGCTGAATATATAGCTAGATTTTATATAGTATACGATCTAGCCTTTTTATTTATTGTTAATTTAAAATGCAATTATCAAAAAATCTTTGATACGTATTTTAAATATATTTAAAATAATTCAAGTTCTAAGTTTATTTTTTTTTAGATTAAATATTTAATATATCAAATTTATTGAAAATTCTATAATTGAAAATTAGCTTTTTAAACCATTTTTAAATTAAATAAATATGATATCTAAATGAAAAATTCTTAAAATTAAATAAATAAATAAAAAATAAAATAAAAATAAAACTCTACATTTTAAAATTATTAAAACTATTTTAATATTTAAAAAATATTAATTTAAAAATTATTCAACCCCTTTTACATTACTTTAATCCATTTAAAAAATTTTATAACAATTTTAAGAATACAAAATCCGATTAAAAAAAATTTTTTTTTTCAATATATTAAAATATTCTATGATAAAAAATATAATAAACACATATTTTATTTAACTTTCTAATATTTTAGTTTCATATTTTTCTTTACTAAATTCTAGTTTACAAAATAACTTCAACAACATTTTTTTTGTTTACTATCCATAAGCAAATTTAAGGCCTTTAAATAATGATGAGCACAATTTTGCTAAATTTGTTGGTTGAAGTTAAGATTTTAATTAGGCTCAAGCAAAACTTATTCATTAAAAACAAAAATTATGCTGCTTCTCTCGCAACACTTCGAACTCCATGCCAAACTTATCTATTATGTATGGAGAGTATAAAGTTTGTTCGGTTCAGATAGAGTTTGATACTCATTCCACTTAAACTTTGTAGGTTTCAGCTTTGTTTTAGTATGCAGAGATATTAGAGAATTTTAATAAGAATTTTAATATAAAGCAAATAATTTGTAAATGATTTATGTTTGACAATTTACTAAAAAATATATACATTTAATTATTGTTTATAATAGTTTACATTGGAATATATTTAATAAATACACATATTGCCTAATGATTATTACACCTAAAATTCCATGAGTGCTTAACCTTTTTACGAAATAATTAATTTCCAAAGCCAATTATGCTGTTTGGTCAAAGAGTGCGCATGCACTTTGCACAGATCTATTAAATAATCAATTAGTTAAATAAATTTAGTAATAATAGCAATTGCAAAATTAGCATTTTGCTTTATTTATGCACTGATGAACTGTCATAGCTAAACCTGGCCACAGAAATCATTTATGAACAATTTAAAATGATTTTAGATTTGCAATTAGCCGTATAAATTCTGGCCACATTAAAGCTTGGCCAATGATTTGGCCAGTTGCGCTGCATTAATTTGTAAATCACGCCAATGCGAAAGTCAATTGAATGAAACGCACAATTAACTCTAATTAAATCATTCGTATTTCGGTTTTTGCGGCCTCGCCAGGACCCAAAAACCGATTTCCAACTGCCAACTGCCAACTGCCAACTGCCAAAATGCCAACTGACTGGCCTAAACACAGTCGCACAATCACAGATTTGTTCTAATCTCTTTGCTTTATCCTGCGTAATAATAACTACTACTTTTGCTTGCCTATGCCCCTCTCTCTCTCTCTCTCTCTCTCTCTCTCTCTCTTTATAACTGTTGCTATCTCTCTCTCAGCTTAGCTGCAGCTTCCTTTTCCATTTTCTATGCCTTGTGGCTAAGTAAGTAGAGTGAGGTATATCAGATTCTAAGTGACAACTAGATTAATGTGGTCATCATGTAGTAAGAGATAATGAAGAGAGAGACAGAGAGAGAGAGAGAGAGAGAGAGAGAGAGAGAGAGAGAGAGAGAGATTAGAGAATAGAGAATAGGCAAGGTGACTTATTGTAAAGCATAAGATCAAACGAAATATAATATGCATAGAAATATATAGAGCACAATATATATAATCAGGAATATCATTTCTTTACATATTAAATTAGCTTAATCCTCCAGACTAGGGTCTCTTTCAGTCAATCACAGCACACACATACTCTCTCTCTCTCTCTCCCACTCTCTACCCTTCTCTCTCTGTCACATTTCCCCTCCAGGTTTTCTTTTTTGTTGTATTCTCTGACAGCTCATGTCTTGTTTATCTAAATCATCCGACTGTGTAAATGCCAGGCCTCGTTTCCTCTCCGCTTCACTCCATCTGCCAGCCATTGCCTTGCTCACGCCTCTCGCCATATGGCAAATGGGCAACAATGATTCCTCTGCAGAGGCGCCGGCGATGCCAGGGGGCTGACTTACATAGTTCCAACCGTGAAACTATGCAAAAATCTGTGAAACGACAGTTTGGTAACAATGAATTGCTGAAGTGTTTCTCTTGGCTGGGTAATTACGAGAATGGCATCGCTGCACAATATCCAGCGGATGAACAAGCACTTGTCTCTCTCAGTATGCCTCTCTCTCTCTCTCTCTCTCTCTCTCTCTCTCTCTCTATCTCTGTCACATTTGACCTATCTTTCTATGCGCATGTTAGTGTTAGTGCAATCAAAAATGTATCGAAACACTTGCAGGCAAGATGTGTTGCAGACAGCATCACACAAAATATGATAGATAGATTTGTCAAATCGATGGAATACCCTGTAATGAAATTTCCAAAGTCAGAATCATTTGTTGTAATATAATGCTTAATTATATATATATTGTGTATACATTCTCTCTTCTTCCCAAACAGTTTCACAACTTTGTATGCATTTGCCGCCTGGTTGGCTCGTGGTCTGCGGCTGCTGCCTCATTGATGTCTCTCGGAAATTGCCTTAACTTGAGACATTGGCATCATATTGATGCCATTTTTTTTCTCTCTGCTGCCGCCTGCAGCTACAAATGGGAGATAAAAAAATAAATAACAAAATGGATATCAGAAACTTTTGCCAGCGACGTCACGTGCTGAGGCAATGGAGCAACTTTTTTGCAGTGTTTTTTTTTTGGCTTTTTTTTCTTCCCGTGAGGCAGCTCGCGAGTGTGTCGACAGCTGGCTAAGTAAACATGTGTAGAGCCTCAATGAATGCGATTATTAATATTGATGTGTTTATATAGCCAAGGAATGTTGTACAAACACGCTGATATGCGCATTAAGCGCTTCAATTTAATAGCGATTAGTGGTAAATTTAATTTAACGGCAAATAAAGAAAAACATTAAACCGTTTATGACTTCAATTTTAAACTGTTTTTACGCTTGGCCAAGAAGCAGAAGAATAGAGTATATGTTAGAGTCTTGTGTCTATATGTAATTTTACATCTCTTTATCCCAGAAACTAGAGATTTCATATAGAGAATTTACTATATATCTTATCGCAAGATATCTGGAATAAATAGAAATCTTGCATAAGTAGGCCAAGCTTAAAAAAATATATAACATGCTATATACGCCCATTGGAGGCGTGTCAAATCATTTAAAGCTGAATCTGTTACTGTTTTAAAGCTAGAAAAAAAAGTTGAGCTATCAGACTCTCATTTGAGATGTTTTTAGATCTTGAACTATTATGTAGACTATAAATTCATAAATTATCTTATATATATATTATAAAATAAATATATAAATTTTTTAAACATAAAATACTTGATTCCCTGCCATTCTACTTACTGTCCTTTAAATAAATAATATATTAAATATTTGAAATTCACATCATGCCAAATGCATTTGGCAGCACATAAATCAACAGCAGCAAAAACTTGAAACTTTCTAGCTCAAACAATTCCTAAGCCTTGATCATCAATCATTCAGTCAGTCAGTCAGTCAGTCAGTCAGTCAGCTTGACTAGTCAATCATCAATTTGTATATGTGTAGAGCGTTAAACGACTTATGAACTATAAGTTGGCCAAAGAGCCCTTTGTGGCTGGCTTTTTTGGCGCTGCGCTTTCTTTAGAGTATTTCCCCAGTGTCCTTTTGTAGCCAAATCAAATAATGGCCAAGCTGTGCGTCTCTCGTGCTGCGGGCTGATGTCTGCTCCGGGATTAGAGTCAGCTCGGTTCTGTTATTGCTCTTATTGCCTGGATTTGCTGGCGTGCCCTAAATGCGGGCTTTGCCAAGCGCCATAAGTTTGATTTGTTAGACGATTATGATTTGCTTTTCAGTTTTTCCCTTTTCTTTTTTATTTATTCCTGTTGCACCTCCTTTGAGCCGTTCTTTTTTACGATACGTCGAGTCATTGCCGTGTTAAAACGATTGGCAATTTCGGCACAGTGGTGCGGGGTTTGCCTTATTGAATTAGGAACCAAGCTGAGGCAAATCAACAAAAGCAATAAAAACAGTTTTCAGCTATTTAACGAGGTGCGTAATGCAGCTGAGTGAAAGAAATGAATGTGGAGCACCTTGAGCAAGCTGTTCTAGGAATTTATGAGAGAGGTGAAATATAATAATTTAATATAATATAGTAAAAATTTAATATAATACTATGAGTAAAATAGTTACATTAATTATAAAATGCACCTCTTGTAGTTCGGAAAGAGCATAAAGAATTCATTTTATATATATTTTAATGTTTTTAATTCTCTTCACTAAATTCAGGCACGAATTTTTATATGTCCCAGCCGACTTATTATAATTTAATTTGCTAAATGTGTAGGAAAAATAAGAATATAGAAAATAAATTTATAAAAAAAATATGCTAAAATAATAAAATGAAAATAATTCTATACAAATACTAATAATGCAATTTAAATTAATTCAAATATAAAATTTTAAAATTATTTTAAAATAATAATAATACAAATATTTCTATAAAATTATTAATAATGCAATAAATAAATAAAATTATTAATAATTTAAAATTATTTTTATAAAGAAAAAATATGTTTAAATAATATGTTAAAAATTATTAATAATATAATTTAAATAATATCAAGTAAAAATATAATTAATACACAACAAAATTAAATCAAATATAAAATTTTTAAAATTATTTTTATAAAGAAAAAATATGTTAAAATAATAAAAATAATACAACGTATCTATATAATTATTAATAATACAACTTAAATAATATCAAATACAAAATTGCTTTTAAAAGAAATAATTCATATTGTTAATTTATTAATAAATTTCTTAGTTCTGCAGATTAAAATAAAAAAATAAAAAATAAATAAATAAAAAAATACAAAATATATATATGAATAATTCTAAAAAATATATTCTCCAACTTGCCTCAATTTACTCTTAAGCTTTAACTCACTCAAAGCTGCTCAAACCATAAAACATTTTATTGTACTCAGTTAGATTAGATATCAAAACATATATAGAGAGCACTCTTAGGAGACTTTAGATATATTTAATAGCAATTTTTGGCCTACTTTGAGACACTGTGCCTAGGGAGCAATAAAGCGAGCGTTTCGTGTGAAATACTCTGGGCAATAAAGGCATCAAATGTGCGTGTGCATATGAGAGAGATGGAGCGCAATAGACACAGACAGAGATAGAAATGGAGAGAGAGAGAGGCCAACAAAAGAAATGAGATGAAAAATAATATATACAGTAGCAAGCAAAAATATGTATATATGTATATTTAGGTCTATCGTTTGTATGCAAATGTTGAATGGAAACGTGCAGCTCGAGCCGAGCTACGGCCGTAGAGCGTTGCTCTGAGCAATTTGTGCAACTATGACATTTCCATATAAATCCTCAATTATTTATATTATTATGCATAATTGAAATTGATTTGGTTCTTAAATTGGTGCTCACATATTTACTGCCGGTCAATCTATTTGGGTCGCCAGTTTGAAGAACTGGGCAAATCCACTAAATAAACATGATTTTGTTTGGCGGAGACCGGAGACCCGTAGACCCGTAGGCCAAGTGATAGATGACAGTTCCGAGTGTAGATGGTGAGCAGCTGGCAGCTGTGTGTGCAGCTTGTTAGCCTGATTGATATTTGGCCGCAGCACACTCACTACTCGCTCTACACGCCTGCTGCTGCTATCTAATCAAGATTGCTTTACAATGCCCTGACTGAAGGCGCTTTAAGGCGAGCTGAATAAAATCTTAAAGCATTCGTGAAAACTTGAGCGAATTTCCATTTGTCAATTGGACAGTTGGCGCACAGGCTACGATTGCAACATTTCAATATGGGCTGCGGGCTTCTGGCTACTTTATGACTTCGGGCAAATCCCTCGGCTGGCGCCAATGGCCTCATTCTGTCGGCAAATAATAGCAATCAAATGCCAGGGCTTCAGTATTCAAATGCTGCTGCTGCAAATTTAATAACAAATATAAATCATTTCCAGAGCTGACAGCTAAAGCACGCCCACCCATGCCGTTCTGGCTGAGGCAGTCGACTCGGGCAGTTTTCTCACCTCAAGTGTGCGGATCCGGATGCGGGACATTTGGCGTTCCGACCAAGGCGGACGCACTAATGGCAGTCGCAGACACCAATAAGAGGCCATTTCTCATCGTGCGCGTGTGTGTGTGTATTTTGGACAGCCCTCGGGGCGCTCCAAGCTGCTTTCGCTGTCGTGTTAATTTTTTATCACTTTGAAATTAAAGAACAACACTTGGGAGTGGAGTATTGTCCGTGTTGTATGCTCTCTCCTCCGCCTAGTTTTACTTTACTTCACTTTTTTTTTTTTTATTTGGGTAGACGACAAGATGGACAAGCTTCAAGACATTTGTCCCGGGCTCTGTATAAGGGGGACCCCGAGCATTAATAATTAACTTAATGCCATGTTGCCTATAAATTAGGAATGCCTGTCTTTTTGCATTTGGCCAGAGGCCATGCCTGGCTGCCTGGCTGCCTGGCTGTCTGCCTTGTTTACTCACTGTTCGGGCTCTTTGATTAAGAGTCGACCGCAGAGTACGAATCGTATGGCTGCTCCTCGATTGCGGCCTATTTGCTAATGCCATTGCCATTGCAAAGCCAAATGCAATTTCAAGCAAATCAATTGAAAACACAATTCGCAATTGGCTTTCACTCAACGACGATTCCAACAGCCAACACATGGCCCCTCCTCGACCAGTCCGTTCAGTGTACGTTGCCACTTCGTCCAGTCGTCCTGCAGTCGTCCCTTCTGGACACCAAAGTCCTGTTTACCCAGCCGTTCAATGGAGTTGGAATTTGTTTTGCATTGACCGCAAATTTCAATACAGTTTTGCGGCCAGTGCTCAATTGACCGCCCTCCCGTACCGGGCAAGCACTGCACAGTGGTAAGAAATGCAATGTTGACTGCAACATATTCTACCTAATCTATGATCATATTTGAAGCACTTACTTGGTATTTTAGTTTAGTAAAGGATTGTTTAATCAAAAAACTTTTTGAATATAATATAATTTTTAAGAAAATATAAAATGTAGTAATTAAATTTTAATATTTCAATTATTTTAAAAATGAAATATATCAAAATGTATATATTTCCATATTTCTATGGTTTTATATTTTTATATTTATTATTGATAATATTTTTTATATTTTAATGATTTATTGAAATAGCATATTTGTTTTTTATTATTTATTTATTTTACCAAATACAAAATATAAAGTAATATATAATTATTACATTTTTGAGTAATAATATTTTTATTATATTTTGATGATTTATTGAAATAGCATTTTTAGTATTTGTTTTCTTTATTTTTTATTTTTTTTTAGAAAATACAAAATATAAAAAATAAATTAAAACTTAACAATATTTAATTATTTAATTATTAATATTCATATTTTATTATTTTATATATATTCGATTTAAATATACATAACTAAATAGTTATTAATTATAAAAAAAAGTTTGTTTAAAATTATATTTCTATGTCAATTTTAATATGCTTATTTTAGTATTTCTCAGTATTCTTATATTTTAATATTTATAAATTTATATATTTTAGCATTTAAATATTTCAATAATTCAATATTTGTATCTATTGAAACGTCAACATTTATATATTTGCATTATATTTTAGCCCTAGCAAAGTCAACACAGTCCTTTGCTCATTTCAATTTCATTATATTTGCCCCACTGTGCTGTAGCCACAATCGCATATGCGGTCGACTCGCCATTAAAGATTTGTGTTGCGGGTTTCAGGCGATGCCGCAGCGATTCGTATTGCACGGTGCCAACATTGTTGCTGTTGTTGTTGTCGTTGTTGTTGTTGTTGTTGTTGTGGGCGCAAGTGCAGGTGCAATTGGTGCATTGGTCATGTTTGCTCAGCTGTATGTCAATTAACTGCAGGGACGACCTAATTGTGTTGACGCCATGCATTTAATCAAAACTTAACGCTTCCACTTTGCGGCTAATTGAAATCACAAATTTAGGCCGATTGCGTATAACGAGCTACATAGCTAGATAATCAGCGAGAGCCATGGGACTGGTAATAGTAGGTAGTAGCTGTCGCAAATTGTGGCGCCTTGCCGCACGCTGTGCTATCCTCAAGGTGTCGCCGCTGCCTGAGTAGCTCGCCAGCTGGGGCTGATTTGGCACTTGGATGAGGGACAGCAGGAGGAGCAGGAGGAGGAGGAGAGGGGTTAAAGCCGAAAGTGTAGCTGTAGCCAGCTGCAGATGCTGCTGATGTCTGTCCCTGACCCACATTATCAAAGTTTTTCAGTAACAAGTTGAGAAATTACATTTTAATGAGATGCGCTGTAAATTTCGGTTGGGCGAACGCAACAATTTTTGTGAATTGCAAATAGACGATTTAAGCAACATTCTGCTTTGGCCACGCTGATCCATTCATTAGCCATTTTGAAAAGGATTTCGCTGTACTCTTTCAAGTCAGCACGGATTACACATTGTGCCATCAAGTAGATCTATAAGCCAGGCTGTAAAAAGAGGCGAGTCGAGTCTGATGCAAATTAATGAATATTTATGTGGGCACGTAAGTTCATTATATTTTTGTGTATGTGTGTGGCTTGCACTTGTGTGTGGTTGGAACATGGAACCGACCTCTCGACATCTCACTGACCTCGTCAACCCTTGACACGCCTACAACTGCAACAGCAGCAGCAGCAGCAGCCGTGGCAGCATTATTCCCAGCTCATCACCCAGTTGTCGAGAGCAAAAACTTTCGTTGTCGTCGTCGTCGTCATGACTCCACTCCCCAGCACCTGCTTCGCCTGCAAGTCCAAATGAAGCTCAAGCACACTGACAGCGCTCTGAGGCAGGCGACTTTGCATATGATTACACGAAATTTGCAT
The DNA here is from genome assembly GCA_030914335.1 of Drosophila borborema. Taxonomy (NCBI): domain Eukaryota; kingdom Metazoa; phylum Arthropoda; class Insecta; order Diptera; family Drosophilidae; genus Drosophila; species Drosophila borborema. The sequence continues at coordinate 13,873,488 of JAUESP010000303.1, read as the reverse complement.
CACATTATTTCGTGTCTGGACCAATGGACCACATCTCTCACTCACTATCTCTCTCTTTCGCTCTGCCTGCCAGCTGATAGACAAGCATACATGGCTTGGCATACAAATGAAGTCCTGCCATATTTATGGAGCTAGACCAACGAGTCTTAAATAGTGCCAACTGCTTGGCATCCAAATAAATTGTTTATTTCAATGCAGCGCCCCCAAAAGTTAAACGAAATTCGATGCCAGCAAATCGCCTCAAGTGATGAACTTCACGTGCCTCGTCGGCACTTCTTTAGCCGTATTATTTTTTTATTAACTCGATTTCATGGCAATGAATACGTTCATGAGCTTCAGCTGCAACGCCTTTGATATGTAAACTTTAAATTACGAGCTCACTTGGCCAATAGTTTATGGCCAGAGCTTTTGTGGTCCCATCAGCGGCCACAAATTCAATTTCATTTGACTACAGCCTGGATATACTATATATAGTCTGTATAAGTATATATATATATGTACATATATTCTACTGCATAATTGATCGTGTTTTCATTTTCGTTTTGCTTTTTATATGCAGCGCATGCTTTCAACTGGATTTTCTTTTAAGACTATGCACGAATAGCAAGACTATGGCGTATATAAGGCTCATATCATAGGCAGACTAGCTAAAGATATAGTATTCTTTATATGAAAGAAAAGTATGCGAGTTAACGGATTGACAGTGAGCTAGGAAGCCATTCATATATTTAGTCAAAATAATATACAAAGTTTTGCTCATATAATCTAATACAATTTCAAACTCAATACATAAATTGTGAACTGAAATTGACATGAAATGTGCCTCAGAAAGTTGCGTCAAGTTCACGCCTTCTGCTTAAAAAGTGAAGGTCAAAGGTTGTTAAGCTGAAAATTTAAGCTGACATAGAAAACATAAGAAACATATGAGACAGCACAGAAACTGAGAGGCAAATATATTTTTGCAGAACAAAAAATACTCAAAAGTATTTTTTTTTTAAATAAAAACAAGAGTTCAAACATAAATAAATAAAAATAAAATTAAAAAAATTACAGAAAATGTGAATGAAACGATGTAAAAATAAGAATAAATAAATACTAGCTTATAGACATAGCAACCTGTGCTTTAACACAATCTTAAAGCTAAAGATTAGCCAAGCAAGGCGCAGCTGAAAATTGCCCACTTAGAATTGTATTAAGAAAACATTATTACTACACTTTAAGCACACTTTAAAGTCATATGATTCAAGTGTTTCACTTACAATTGTATTTGTTAGTGCATTCTATAGAGGTATAATCGTGCAAATAAAACTGCTTCAACTTTTAAATATTGTAAGAAGTGCACAGCTGAGTCTTAAGTTGGACGAAAAAGCAGAACGAGCTCAATGCGAGCGCATGCAGGTGCTTGAGCGTCGAGCAGCAGGAGGCTGCAGGCTGCAAGCAGGAGGCGTATGGCTGGCGGCTGGCGGCTGGCAGCTGAGAGACTCTGCTCTGAGTTGTGGACCATTCATCCATCTTGGGAGCAACACGACGATGGGCGTCGATGCCATGTGGCACATTTTAATTTATGCTGTTGGAGGAGGTGGTGGCTGAGAGAGGCTGAAAGATGGCTAGGTTTATGGGACTAGGGGCAGTGAGTGCTCTTCGGGTTCCACTTGCAGTCGAGGCGCCAGTGAAGGATGCTAGGGGTACTTTGGGCGCACACTTGGGACAGGATTTATTGCCGTTTTCGGCTTCAGACCGAAAATTGAAAAGCAAACAAGCCGCTAACAAGGTGAGGCTTAGCCAAGCCAGCTTGCGTCAGTTTTTGTTCGCGGCAGCCACTTCAATCTAAATTTGAAGTTTATGCAACGTAACACGATTCGTTTCGATTCGATTCGAGACGAGTCGAGTCGAGTCGAGTCGATTCGATTTTTTCGTACGTGCTCGTTGGAAGCCAAAGGACATGGCCCTAGTCCTTGCTGTGCTTATCGCAACATTTTTGATTTCTCACGTAGACTTATGGCTTTGTATTTGTACTCGAACACATTTATATTTGTGTTTGTACTGAACGCCATTAAATATCCAAGTGGCATGCAACATTTCTCTTTTAGCTACCTCTCTCCCACCCTCTCTTTCCCTCTCCCTCTCTCTGTGTGTGTGTGCTTTGGGCAGCATGATGTCCATTCTCATTTTATATATGTATGCTCTGCCTCTCTCTCTCACACTCTCTCTATATGCATGTATCTCATTCAGTCAGTGCTTATTTATTTTACTCTGAGGACTCGAACTAGACAGACAATATATTTCGATTGAATTACGTTCGCTGAGGCACTTGGCATTTTCTGATTAATATTTAGATTTTATATTGAAACTGAACTTATCACGATAACACGCAATGCATAATTGAATAATGATTGTTAACAAATTTTATATAATTAGTTTTAGTTTACGATTTTTTTAAATATATAAATTTACTTTTTACAAGTTTTTTTTTATGTAATTTATAATTTTAAAAAATATATTCTGAAACATTTTTTTACATATATAAAAACTATTTTCAGTTCGCAGCGCTAAAATAGTTTTAATATTTATGTAAAAAAAAAAAAAAAATTGAAAAAAATGAAAATAAAAATAAAAAAGATATATATAAATTATTGAGCAAAATCTAAAAAATAAATAAATGTATTTAGAATTTATAAATTTGTCAAATAAAATCAAGTAAAATATAAAAAGCAATATAATAAAGAAATAAAATAAAAAAATGTATTTAGAATTTATAATTTTGTCAAATATTATATATTATCAGTCAATTTATGCATCAAATGTAATTATATATTAAATATTTGTTTATATATATATATATATATTTTTTTTAAATAATTTAAAATCATTTCACATATGCCACACTTTGTAGAGTTCGCATGTATTTGCAGTTCGCATATACCCGTCTAGATTTGTAGCATACTTTCTTGCTGAGAGCGCTGGAATGTTATTTTCAAAGATACAAAGTAGCGAGTGCAAAGCAATTGCTGAGATAGCCAAGTTAATATCGTCAGTTGTGAAAGAGGAATACGAATAAGAAAGTGGACTGCCAGTTTCCAGTTCCCAGCAGTTCCCAGCTGGCAGCCACTCACAATTTTAGTGCGACAAAAAACTAGAAACTAAAATAAAACAGAGATAAAGAGAAAGAGAAGATGCTGAGCGAAGAAAAAGGTAAAGTAGTGAGAAAAAAAATCAGTTGCTGCTGATAGCGAAAGGAACATTTCATATATATATATATACATATAATATTTGTATATATAGTATTTAATATATAATCTTGAATTGCGTGCACTTTAGACACTTTCAAGGTTCTGAAAAAGTTTCGCAACTAGAACACGAAGACTTACTCGACTTGACTCGCGCTGCAAGTGCAGCAAAGTTTTTTTTTATTTATGGATGTGTTTTTCTTAAAAATAAAGAAGAGTACGGCGAAAAAAAAAAAGTGACGCAAAGCGCAAATTCCGCACATTTAAGATTAAGCGCCAAAGCACTCAAAACAAATCCGATTTGTTCAGGCGTTAAGCCCGTGAATGCATTAAACATGAATAATGTGATTCGACAATCAATAGACGACGAATCGCAAAAACCCTTTTGTTCGGCGCAAATTAGGCGCAATAAAACAATTTTAAATTTATGGCACGGCCACGGATTACAAACGTGCTGGTTAGCCAGCCTTCGCGCCTCCTGCTCCTGCCACTACTCCTGCTCCTCATACTTCCCTCTCTCTTTTGGCCACATTCTAACCTTGCTTACACATGAGCGCATAGATGTATGCATCATGTCCGTGGAGGTGTGCCGGGTAAGCCAAATACATACGTATTTACGGAGCGAAGCGAATACACAGCAGAAATTGGCAAAACAAAAGGAACAAATAAATTGGCAGCAACCAAGTTTGCTCCTATTAAAACACAACACAGTGCAAAAGTTACACAAAAGGAAAGTTTTCTTTTTCACCAAGTTGTGAGCGCCAATTTCTACCAAAGAAAAAAAAACTATCAATGGGTATGCTAGCTCTAGGGGGTATACTGCCTTTGAAGAATAGCATCGCAGATAATGGGTAGAAAAATTTGGAAAATTATGTAAAAGAAAATGTAGCTGAAAAGGCTAAAAATAATTTTAATAATACACATTGTACTTGTTAGATGGGCGGGCAGTTGGTAATAAGCAAAGAAAGAAATTTTTATATAAGTTTGAAAATATTTAAAAATAATATATAATAAAATATATATAAATTTCAATTTATAATTATTTAGAAAAAAAAATTAAGAAAATTAAACTATAAATTTTTAAATATAAATGCATAAGTAATTATATAAAAAAGTAAACATTTATTTAAATATTTTTTTAAATATGAAAATTAAATTTAAAAAAATATCAAAATAAAATACATAAAAATAAAAACATGAAAATAAATTATAAAAATTTTTTTTTACTTATATAAAGACAATTTTCAATATATATATATTTTTTTTGTATTTTATTTAAAATATTTTTTTTTAATTATTAAAAAAAAAACTACTTTAATAATAGTCAAATCGAAAAAAAAAATATGAAAATAAGAATAAATAAACTTAAAATTTAAAAATATAAAATAAATAAATTTAAAAACTAAAATATTATTCTAATATTATGGGAAATTTGTATGTAAAATATTTGTACTCAGCATATATTTTATTTTAAATTATAAATTACAAATAGTTCACCAAATGTGGACCAAGATTATATTCAAGTTTCAACTGCCAAATGATCAAGTTTCCATTATAATTTGTATTTATATTTCTCATTTATCATTTGTCATTCGATTCCATCGTAATCCAGCATATTCCAGCCTAACTTCAAGTCGAGCTCAGCTTGCTGCATTTAGATTTTAGACGTGGGTGTTGCTGCTGTGCCTAGAGTCTGTTATTTTAGAGGAACTAGCAGCCACACGTCTTGCTAGCTGGGCTGGGCTGGCTGGGCTTCGATTACAAATCCTCAGCCAATTCTAATATAAGCAGGAGCTGACTGGATGGCTGGCTGACGGACTGGTTGGCATTGTGGGCGGGCAATCATGCGTAAATTCGGTTCAGCATGCAGTGGAAAGCTTAAATTATTTGCACATAAAAAAGGTTCAAAGTCGAAGTCGGGCCTTCAATTCATTATAATGGCATCAGCGTTTGGCCCCTTTTCGGTTAACATAATTGAGATTTAATGGGCAGCTAGACGAGCGTTTGCAGTGCGGGCTCATTGAGCATTTTACGTGAAACGTTTACGGGCGAGTCATGAAAGCAACTGAACGAATTTAACTAGTTGAATCAGATTATGTTTTGCCAGTGCCCGCAGGCACACGCACTCTCTCTCTCTCTCTCTCTCTCTCTCTCTCTCTCTCTCTCTCTCTCTCTCTCTCTGTCTCTCTCATGCTCTTATGCTCTTTGTCTTTGGGTTCGCACAAAAGGCGGCCTGAGGAAATGGAAAATGGCGAAAAGCGCTGGCGGAAAATTGAAATTGCATACGAAGCGCGAAACACAGCGCAACAAAAGCGACTCTACCAGCAAAATTTAGGAATCATTTACTATCCTCGGGACAAAAGCGACAAAAACTACAAAAATGCGAACAACACGAATGAACATGCAGGCGCATTGTGCCCATTGCCCGTTTTGTGGCAAAGACCCAATCTAAAATGGCAAATGGAAATGGAACTGTAGGTGGAGCTGCATTTGCAGCTGTCGCTGGACAACAACCTGCGGCAGTTGCAAACGATGCAGCTTTGCCAGCAGAGCACCAATAACATGGCATTGGGTTAATTATCTTTCCTGCTTTTAATTGCTTTCGCCCATTCAAATCTAGCTGAATGGGCGACGACAGCCTGACTGTCAGGGTTAAACGTTCCACTTTTAATATAATAATCTAAAATGCAAAATGGAAAATGGAAAAGTTGAACAGTACTCAGCTTTAATTGGGTCTTAAGAATTTAGCAATATTTTATTCATAATTTAATTGGCATGAAATTGAATCAGTTGTATATAAAAATTTAATGTATATTTTAGAAATATTTCATGAAAATTTATTTTAATAATAATTAATTAACAGAAAATTAGTTGATCTCTAAAATTAAAAAAATATATATGAATCATTGATCAGCTAAAAACTTATATCTTTATATTACTCACGATTCAAAACTTAATATCTTTAAACATATTATTCATTGCAAAAAGTAGCTAATCATTGAACACTGATGTCAAGAGTGAAGATATTGAAATCAGAATAAACTCTCTTCAAGCTCTTTTAGCATAAACTTCAACAATTCCATTCGTCGCAAGTGAGGAGAGCTTTGAGCAGCCAAATGAGTATAGGAACATGCGAAAAAAAATACTTCTCTATGCTGGAATGCGTGGAATCGCAACACTTTACATTTCATATAAAAGTCGTCGTTCTGCGAAGCGCAGCTTAGTTGAGCTGATATTGCTATAGCTCACGCACACAACTGAGTGCAGCAATGCTCTCACTCCTACTAATACACAAGTATGTATGATCTATTGCCGTTTGATTTCCAAAATGTTCCTACTGCGGCGACCTAAATGAAGAGCATGTTGAAGAGTACGCAAACAAATTCATATTTTATATGGAAAATTCTCTTAAATGCAAATGCAGCATACGTCTTTTATAATTCAAATATATCTAAGAATTATAAGCTCACTATAAGAGCTAACAAATCATGAGCTAAGTTGTCTTTAAGACTTGCTTGACTCTTTGAGTTATTGATACAGAATTTGAAATGCAAAACAGATAATATAATGATGTTTATAAAACTTTATATATGTGCAAGTATTAAATAGGTATGTGAATGTTGATATAGAAGAGTAAAAGAAAATGCTGATGAATATGAATATAATATCAGCTTTTAGCTCATAAATCAAACCAAACATAATAACAAATAATATAAATATTCCATAAATAAATTCAATAGAATTTAACAGAAATTTTGTTAATATAAGAAAAAACAGCTTATAATATAAGCCATCCGTAGTCTCAACCAAAAATTGAGTCAATTTATTGTTGAGCTTTAGAATCAATTATGTGCTCAAAGTGCCAAAAATATAAATATTTGCTGGCATGTAAATAAATATTTGAATGTATGTAATTACAGCGAAGCGCCGCATAAGCCATGGCGCGACAGAGAGAGACAGAGAGTGGGAGTGAGCGAGAGGGAGAGTGGGAGTAAATGAGAGAGAGCGAGAGAGAGAGGCGAATTTTGGTGTTTTCCAAAAAAACAATAAGCAAACCAGATGTGCATCCCCGTCTGGGGAGTAGAGACGACAATAAAAGCGTTTAATTAAAATTTACCAGCACAGACATGAATAATTAAAATTTAATTTTCGGAAATATATTTTACGCGCACACACACACACACACGCACACCCTCGCACACATAGATACAGACAGTTGTTGATACTAACGCCAACATTTAGCTGCAGCACATCTCTTGCCAAACATACACACACACACAGACAGAGATACAAACAACCACCCACACACACACACACACACATGCACACACACACGTGAGTGTCGCCAACTTGTCACCTAAAATTTAGGATGACAGCACGCCCACTCAGCGCCTGGGCAGAAATAAAACATTCTGTTGCTATTCAACGCTGCCACAGGGTGCCTCACCTGCCCCGACTGCCCCCCTTTGCCCCTCACCTGCTGCTGTCTCGCTGCCTCTGCCCTCTGGATTTCTTTTAATAATTGTTGTTTAGCTTCATTAAAAAAAGTCACAAATTCGCTTACTGGAATTTCATATGAAATTCCTTTTGTGCCAGAACGGAGCGAGGATATTCCTCTTTTATTTACGGCTTGGCACACACAATGAAAGCCAAACTCCCAAACAGCTCAGCTCAGCACAAGTTAGAGTTAATAATTTCTCCAGGCTGCAAAAATGCTTATGAATTTGTGGTCATAAACGAATGCGAATACCAAACCAAATTCCATTTGCCGGACCTTAAATTGAATTTTCTTTTCGTTGAGGCGAAGGCGGGGCAGGCCAGGCATGGTCAGGTTTTTTTTTTTTGTGGATTTTTAATACAAATTATTTGTTTATTTTCATGAATTTCTGGTGTATGTGAGATTTAACCATTGTGCCGAGAGTTAAATTCATTTTGAAAATATTTTTGTTTCATTTTTTTGTTTATTAATATTAAGACTGAAATATGCATTAGTAAGCGAATTTGAAAATTCTTTAATCCAATTCTCATTCTCTTTAAATAATCATCTGCCATTGCCCTCGCACACCGGCATATCCCTTTCTCTCTCTCTCTCTTTCTAATATCAGCATAATAATCGCAATTTTCCAATGCCTTTAGCTAATATTGAAAAATGAGCAATGAAAATGTCAAATTATAGCCATCAAAAGTTATTGGAAAATTGCGTTAAACTTTATGATTGCATCGCAATAAGATGTGCCATAAAATCGAAGCTTGAGTTGATTGTTTGCAAAAAAAAATATTTGTGCTGCAGGAATAACATTTAATAAATATGCAAACGAGACACGAGGGAAATAAATAATTAAATTGATTTCATTAAACGGGCCAACGAAGCATCTGTCGATGACATCATCTACTTATATATATATACATGTATATATAGCCAGACTCGTATCGATTGCTGTCTCTCTGGCTGCTTCATAATTTCAGTTCGTTCAAAATTGTCGCCGGTTGTCGCAACAACTCATCGTTTCCTTTCCACCTCCTGCCGCCTCCTGACGTCTACTGTCGTCTACTGCCGCCTCCTGCTTAGGCACTGCAGTGACAGCTGTCTGGACCTGGCGCTGCCAAAGTGGGCTAACGAGATAAATTTCAGTTTGATGGCAAGTAACAGACACAACTTCTTCAATAATTTGAATGATGCGTCAGGTAATGTGGAGCACAGCCAATTTGAGCAGCAATTTATGAACGAGACGTGAAATTGTGTCCGCTGGCAGCAGCAGCAGCAGCGGCGGCATCTGTCGCCCCGAATTACTTATAAAGCCATCAAAATCGCCTCAAACAATGCTCCTATTAATTTTTGGCCTCGCTGCGCGCAATTGCGGCCCTTTGTAATCAGCATAAGTATTTAATTTCCCAGCCACACTCGTGCATAACCTAGCTCATCAAACAATTCCACCCATGGCAATTGCAAATTTTATATTTAAATATACATATATATGTATATATATATATGTGTGTAGAGAAGTGTGCGTACTCAAGCTGGCATGTAAATCGTGGTGGCTTTGTTGCGCAATTTCGGATGCTTCGTCAATTCCAGAGCTGATTTGTGATTTGTGCAGCGGGGCGTATGAGTTTCGCTCTGTGCGCTGACTTGAAACACAAGCATAATGCTCTCTTACACTCTCACACTCACACACACACACACACACAAGCACACACATACCACTCACATGTCACTCGATCTGTCTGTCTCCTTACCTGTCGCGCACACATATAAATATTCTATGCATACATATATATTTATGAGAGTGTCTGTGTGCCTAATGAGTGGCATGTTTAGCAACAATTGGGCCACAGCTCTTAGAGCTGTCAAATTCTATAGGGAAAGTGCTTATATTATTATTTTTGAGATATTATTTCTGTGCGCTGAAAGAGCTCAGGGAATATGTACAAAAAGAGAAGTTGCTCATACGTAAATGCCAATTGGGTTTAATCAAGATAATTATTTATGTTAAAAGTCAAGTTATAAACAATCTATTTGCGTTAATAAAAAGAAAACCTTTGATACTTAATTACAAGTTTTATAATATACAACAAATCTTTAAAGCTTTCTCATCTATGACGACTAAAAACGTTTGGTTACTTAAAAGCAAATAACTTGCCTTAAATTAACTGTAAATAGATGCCTAAACAGTCTGTTAAGCCATTTAGATAAAGTTCAAATATGTTTAAGGCGCGCCAACTTTATTTGAATATTTTGCATAACCTAAACTTTGTTTACACTCAAGCATATGACTATGATCATTATGTGTATACACTTATACATTTTTCTGCTATGTCACGAGCTAACAAAGAATATTTGAATGCGAAAAGAGCGAAAGACTGCATAAGAAAGAAAAGAAAGAAGCTAACACATAAATAGGACTTCTCAAACCAATTCAGTTGAGCGAGACTGTATGTAAGATATACATATGTACATACTTATGTATGTGTATGTATGTGTAAGCTAATACAAGGCAAAGAGCAGAAGTGCTGTCGATGCACACACAAAATGCTCTAAGCAAATGATAATTCTAACTGTAAATATGCTCCAGCTACGAACGCCGAACTTAGCGAGCTTAAGCCGAGGCGCTGGGAGAACGAATGAGCTTAAGAGCTATTAATAGCTTAAGCAAAACGTAATATGAAGCCATATGAAGCTAAAAGAGAGGGAGTGAAACGAAAACAAAGCGCCAGATCAAGGAACTGCGCAGCTTTGCGAATAAAGTAAACAGCATACGCAGGCGATTGTAGAGCATTGCAACGGACTCTGAAGCTCTTTCGCTGCCAGCGTCAACGCAAGCGACTGCTTTAAGAGCAAATTTTAACTCTCAGCTCGTTCTTAATACATGTAAATGTAACGGAACTCTTAGTTGAATTATGTGTGTATGTGTATTAACTCTTGCAAAGAGAGTGCAAAATATCATGGACAACCTCTTGACATCAACTTTGAATTGAAGTCTGTTATCTCTTAGATTAAACTGCTGATCAAGGCGTTAGCTGTGGGGCACATTTTGCCAACATTGCCGACAGCCAATCCCTGCCAGGGTATCTCTCTTGTGCATAAACCATTTTCACTCAATTTTGGTTAAATTTTTTATGGCCACAGAGTCGGGATGCGAATGACCGTTTAGCGTACTGGCCAAAATGCCGGCATTAAAGATGCAATTTAGTCCATTTCTGGTAAATGCACGTAAATTCCGTGACCGAGAACTGGGCCAAACATAAATTCATGCCACGTACGATTTACGGTTCTCGTCCCTTTTTTTTTTTTTGCTAGCTCACAGTCATACACACAGCGATGTCATTTGCCGGAGGTGACATAAAAAGTGCGAACAACATTTTTAAACCGAGGGAACAATGGCACAGCTCGGGCACAAAAAACTGCCAAATCAAACAATGAAATTTGCAATGCTCTTTGTCATTGATTCCAGGGCTGCTTAGTGGAAGTCGTGCAACGAGGTCAAATGGAAATCGCCGCATTGGCATTAACTTTTGACACCATCGACACGATGCCTGGCTGCCTGACTGCCAGCCGCCTCCTCCTCCCACTCTGCTGCTGCTGCTACCGCACGATTAAGCAGTCAGCCATTGAAATATCACGCAACTAAACGAACAAAGCAGCTTTCCCTTTCCCTTTCCCTTTCCGGTCCGCCAGTTGGCACCTCGTTTGCCATTTGGCATCTGTGAATATAGCTGGAAGCTGGGGAGCAGTCCTAGGCACCCGAACAGCTCGAACAGCACGTCGGCTATGAAGAATCAACTTTTCTATCCCTTTCTATCTCCCTCTCTCACTCTCACTCTCTCTCTCTCTCTCTCTCTGCTGATTTTCGTTAAATGCGCGACCAAGTATCGAGTACTTGACGTTTGCCTTTGTGTTTCTTGCCCTTCCATTCACTCGCTGCCTCCCTGGCCCCACCTCCTGTTGTGGCCAAGCTCACGTTTCCGTTATTCTCTTACAAAATGAGTTCAATTGCATTACAAAGTCACTTCAGCGAAGCGATCAAGCAGTAATGCTTAACACCACGACCTGGACACCCAGCAACAAGCACCCACTCCAAGTGTCAGTTCAATTGAAAGCGAACTGAGTGCTCAATGCCAATCGAGAGTTACTTTCTGGTTAATTGTTGCTTTGAGCATTTAGCAGGAGGGAAAGAGAATGCATTAATGGCTAAATCGACTTCTTCTGGCATCAAATTCAAGTTTGATTGAATTTTCACACAATTTCTATGTTGACAAATTAATGCAAAAGCTGAGGTCAAGGTTTTTAATTAAAAATACATACCCACAAGTCCCAAACACACACACACATGTGTTTATTTTTCAGACAACCTGTCAACATAAGACGTGGGCGTGGCAGCTGCCCAGCTGAGCACAAATATGGTTTCACGCCACGTGGCTCAGACGGGGGCAACATGGGTTGCCTTTTATATGTACTTTTGCCATTCTTGTCGGAAGACGTGTAGGTGTAACAATATATAGATGAATCTATAATGTTTATAGACGACAAATAAAAGAAAAAGGAAAAGCTAATTGAATGCTTGAACATCAAAACTTTATATATGAATTTAACTAATCATAGATATTCAAACACAAACGCCTTTTTCTTAATAATGAAACAATTTCAATAAAATTTCAATCATATCATATTCAATCATAAAAGTAAATAAAATAATAATAAAATAAAAGAGAATTGTTTAAATAAAATAAAATTATTATTGCTTATTAGCAGCATTTGCTCAAGTTCATTTTCATTTTGAAAATTTCTTGCTTTTGCTGTGCGTTTCTCTGTCAGACTAAAGAAACTTGAAACTTCTTCACTTCAATGGCTTCACATGGCATTGACAAGTTTCTAATTGAAGCAAAATGAATGTATTTACAAGTCATTAAAGCTTGAGCCAAATATAATGGACGCTGCTCAATCTACAGAGCTATCTCTTGTCATTTGATTAAGCTTGCATCAGCTCTTCATATATCTATGCCCAAAGGACACCTGTCTCACTCTCTCTCTCTCTCTCTCTCTCTCTCTCTCTCTCTCTTTGCACATAAGACAGGTATTTAAGAGACGTCAGGTGTTGACAGTTAAAGTGTTGCATTATAATAATAATAATAACAATATGTTGAACATGTAAATTATTATTTGAATTATAATTGCTATTGTTGAAAAACAATGCGCTGTCCCTCTGCCCCTCTGTCCCTCTTATATTGTATAAAATAGAATTTATTTCATCTGGCTACTAATTCATATTCGAGTCATATAAATAAACACCTAGTGTGTGTGTGTGTGTGTGTGTGTGTGTGTTTGTGTATGTGTGTTACATTATTGAAATACTAATTTGACTGGCTTTGGGGCATTGCAAATAAACGTTTGCAATACACATTCATAAACGAATGGAATCAACAATTAAGAGCCGTAGGGCTTAAATTATATTTGCATTTATTTTCGAATTTTCGTATTCGATATGCATATTAATATTCATCAATAAATTGGCCAACGAGTGCTTCGATGGCAATGGCTAAAATAAAACAAAATTGAAGGAACTTCTGGGACAGGTGTGTGCAGCTGCAGGTTTGCTTACCTGGCCTGCATAGACATCGTGCATGTAAATAAGTGCGAATGAATGCAGCAATTCTTTTGATTACACTGCAGGAATATAAATAGACGCAAGGATGCATTGATTACTGCCCAGCCCCGGCCCTTTGATGCATGCATTGAGCTCCTCGAACTCGACTCGGCTCAGTTCAGTTGAGTTCTGGAATAAATGCATAATTTGCATACATGCATGCAGCTGGCATTCAGTCGACCACCACCAAGCAGCGATCCACCGATAACCCACCACCTCCACCCATCCACTCATCGAAGGCATGTCCATGTGGGAATACCTGACCGCAAGTGTGAAAATGCTTGAATTATTGAAGAGCCAAGCGCAGTGAAAGGCATCCCATCATTATGCCTGGCCCCCTCCCAAATCCCCCACGCACTTTGTCGTATAACTGTACTGATACCCGGATCCGAGCTGACTCTCACTCAAATAACCGCAATTACATATGCACATTCATGCGAGCATGTGTATGCCACTTGGCTGCTGCATGCAGCTGTGGCTCTGCCTCTGTGGCTCTGGCTCTGGCTCTGGCTCTGGCTCTGACTGTGGCTGCTGCCTGTAGCTGCTGCTGCTGTGGCTTGTTTTTCAATTTTTTTTTTTTTTTCATTTGAAAGCATAACTGATTCGCGCGTGTGAGCATCACTTGACTTTGCCACAATTTTAATTGACATCACCCATTTGGCAAGCCTCTGTATGCCTGAATGGCCTGCGGCTGCCGCATCATCGAAAACTTGAATGCATCTCGCATCTATCTCTCTCATCTGTCTCTCTCTCTTTCACTCTCTCTCTCTCACAAACAACACATTTGATAAACGGCTCAGCGGGCAGGCTATGGAAGCTTAATGAGATGTGCAGCATTTCCAATATATGTTTGCATATTGCTTGGCCTGAGGCGAAGTGCATCCAATTGGTAATTGATGAGCCACCATCAGCTTCGATCATCTATTGTCCATTCATTCTGCTGACTTTCATATCTCTCACATCTGCTCGAGCTAAGCTCAAAACACATTTATGAGCAGGAATGTATGTATGTGTGCTTGCTTCGTGGAAAAATCGAAATTTTAAAGCGACAGCGCGACGTATGAGTAATATTCTTGGTTGAGTGAAGCTTTTAAAAAGCAGGGTATAATAATTAAAGAAGAATGAAGTATGAGAGAGAGAGAGAGAGAGAGAGAGAGAGAGAGAGTGACAGGAGGAGGTAAATGAGCGCAAGTAAGATTGTTAGAGATAATGTGGCGTATGCGCAATATTTGTATTTGCAATTGAATTGAAGATTGTATGAAATTTCAGGTATTTTTGAGAGAGAGATAGAGAGGGAGAGAGATAGAGAGAGAGAGAGAGAGAGAGAGAAAGTGGCAAGTGAAGGTAAGTTAGATTGAGACAATTCAATAGAAATTTATTTTAGTTATACTCTTTCTGCAGATAAAGTTTGATTTTAGTAGTATATATACTACTAAAGTAGTAAATATACAACTAAAGTAGTAGATATACTACTAAAGTAGCAAATATACTACTAAAGTAGTAAATATACTACTATTTTAATGAATATAGCAGTATAAAATCATCTGCACACATCTACACCAACTCACACATAAATAGATATAGATACATATTGATATGAATAAATATTTATGAATTATTGCACTTTAAATTTCAATGGACATTGAGCACATTTATAGCATGCCTGCCATACAAAAGAGAGTAAATAATAAAGACGGCTTCGTTTGTTAATAGTTTTAAGCCATGCCATGGATTAAAAGGGCAATCGGTGCAAATAGCTGCTGGTCGGGCTTTTCGCCGAGTTTTTTCGCTTTGTTTGTGTTTACTTTTGGTACTCTGCCATGAAAGGAAAAAATATGAGCGGGGAGAGTCGAATGTTTTCTTTTGCTGCGGCTGCCTGAAATTCCAGTAAAAATTCACGTAAACACTATCAAAGCAAATAAATACAGCAAAAAGCAAATAAATGAAAGAAAAACAAGGTCAACAGAATTGAGAAGCGCCGAAGTGTGAATGCTCTTTCAAAGCTATGCAATCAGCTATGAAGAAGGTAAGAGCTGCACAGTTCAATTGGCGTAGGCATTGAGTGAGTGTCGGAGAGTTGAATCAATTTTGCATGCTCTGCCAAAGCAACTGCAAATCGAACTACCCGAAATGGGCAGAGCTGTGCAGAGGGTAGAGCAGAACAGGCATAAAGCGAAACAATTCCAATAAATGCTGAAAATTTTGAATGGCAAAGCTTTGCGGTGCTGTGGCCGTCCCAAAAGCTCAGCCTCCGTTGTTCCAGGCCAGGCTTAAAGCGTTTAAAGCCGCGTTTCATATCAGCTAAAAGCAATTCCATGCCATTAGCTAATGAGAGTAATTTTTGTTGTTTCTCTTCGGCCGTTGTTCTTTTTTTTACTTATGCATATAAAAGAAGGCGAAAAATGTTGTTACCCTTTGAGCACAGCTGCGTACAATAGAAAATCACCTTTGTGGAATTTAATTAATAAAAATAAAATGAAAACACATTTCAGCTTGCTCCATTGAACAATCACTTTCGCATTTGATGTCCATGTCCATGTGGATGTCGATGTTGGATGTTGGATGTTGGGGAATGCATTTCAATTTAACGTGCTCCTCCTGCTGCTGTTGCTGCTGCTGCTGGCGCTCCAAAAGCTGCGGTCACTGCTGCTGCTGTTGCTGCTGTTGCTGGTGAGTTAATCAAGGCTTCAGTAATTTCCACAAGAGTGTGAAGTGTTGGCCGAGACTCAATGGAGTGTGTTATATGCGCTGTGCACACAGCAGTCCGCTTGCCACTTCATCTAGCCCACAATGAATGAATTGCGCACAATCTTTTGGCTGTGGATGTCGATGTTGGACGTGGCGGGGTCAGCAGCAGAGACAGAGGCAAACGCAGAGCAATTCTCAGCACTATGTGCTGCCTCTGCTTCCGTTTCTGCCTCTGCCTCTGCTGCTGCTGCTGCTGGCTCTCAGTTAAGTGTTTTACAATGCTCTACTCAAAGCGCACATCATTCATGTCCAACGCAGGCCGTAATATTTACCCAAGGCCAAAGCTACGTTCACGTACAACGACCATAAGCTCATGCATATATATACACACACACATACATACACACACATACACATATGTGTGTATATCCATGTGAATGCGTGCGTGCGTGCGTGTGCTTCTGTGTCAATTGAGCTGACAGACTTGCCAATGGCCATCTTTTCAATGCATATGAATCAAGTGAAGGTAATTGAAAATCAAAGCAAGTAAAATGCGGCCAACTAGCACATTTCAGTCAAGAAATCATCCATCCGATTTTCATCTCATGGCACTTCTGCACAGGACTCTATGGCACACTACTAAAATATTAGCTCTTTGTCATCAGCCAGGGATAGTTTAAATTGATCCATTTGAAACTTTAAACAAACATTTTTTCACATACTTTTCCGATGCACAATATTAATTCATTTTTAAAAGAAAAATGTTAATCGTAGCTAATCAACTATCATAATACATATAATATTATTTAGCTCGCAAATATTTTTTTTACCGCTATCTCAAATAATTGTCTTTCACTCACACTTTAAGAAACAACGAAGAGAGCAGTGAGTTCGTTCGCGATCGGCTCGTAATCGTTTTCTTTCGTTTTGCTTCGCTCTTGATGCCAAGCGACCAATAAGTATTTTGTGTGCTTGTATTGGTGAATATGCTGTCGCTAAGCTCACCAACAGTTGCGCTATTGGTGAGCGTAAGTATGTATGCGTAAGTACAGGCCTTTTGCATAAACTCTTTACTCACTTACTGCTGAGCCTCGTGGCAGAGTTAATCGTGTCGCTCTCTAAATGGTGTTCGGGTGTTCAGTGTTCAACCGAAGCGTAGAAAGAAAAGAATCGAAGGCTATTGCGTAGACACATAGCACGAGCGGGGGCGAGAGCGAGAGAGAATGATTTCTTACGATTGATCTAGTGAGTAGAGTATGACAGTTCAAACGAATTAATAAACGAATAATTAAACGTAATCAAACGAAAACGAAAACGTAATTAGATTATTAAATTAAAAATTGAATTCGTAATAAAAATCGTTGTATTGTATATATAAATTGAATAGCAACTAAGTTTAGCTTTTTATTAAAAAAAAGTAGTAGATAAATCTTTTCTTATGCATTTCCCTATTTGCTCTTGAGTTGGCACTTCTAACATGGCAAATTAGCCAGAGCAGTGCACAGGATCTAGACTCTTGCATTCAGTTATTGCCACATTGCATAGCGCACGTCAAATTAGATGATCGTCCTTGACGTACACCTGCACAGGTGTGTAGGCATTGTCACAGCTGCCGTTAGAGCCGGAAGTGTGACAAGTGCGTCCAAGTGTCAAAACATAGCTGACGACACACATCCGACGGCGAGGCAAAGCAGAGTAGAGCAAAGCAGAGACACCCAACCACACAGCCACCCAACCACCCAGCCACCCAACCACCCAACCACACAGCCACCCATGACTGCAGCCGCTCTCACTTTGCGTGCACACTGTGACACTTAACAGACAATTAAGTTGCTGACCCAACGGCTGAAAGAGCGAGCGAGAGAGAGAGTAAGGCTGAGAGAGAGAGGGAGAGAATGTTGGTTGAGCAAGAGATGGGCGCATTTTTGTGTACGATTCACAACAATGCATTGCCTTCATGCCACTGTGCGAGCGTGGGTATTTTTCATAATTAATCCAACGACTGCCGGTGGCATTTCCGAGCGCTTTGCGGTGGTTGGGTGGGTGGATGGATCGTTGGGTTGGAAAAACGTTTCTGCCATTTCAAGACAATTTGCGAAATTGCAAGCCGTTGTGTTTGATGCTTGTTGCTCTGTCGCTGTCGCTGTTGTTGTTGTTGTTGTCGTTTTCCTCTTTTTCCACGTGCTTTTCCGCGTGTTTGCCGACAGCCCTTGCGGACGCTAAAGAAAATGGAGGCCAAACTGCAATTGCTTTATAGCAGCCAGCAGAGCCAGAGCTGAGGCTGCTGAAAATCTGTGTATAGAAATTGTGGAGCACTTTGACTGCGCCTTGGGCGGACTGCCTGCTGGCTGCTCCAACCTAATCCGCTTTGGTATGTTTTGGGCCGCCTTGATGTCAAATTTGCTAGCAACTCTTGGGCCGTTTTCAGTTACAGTTTTCAGTTTTCAGTTTTCAGTTCGCTACAATTTTTTTTGTTTTCTGTGCTGCTGCTTTGCCCCAACGGCCATAAAAAGTTTTTGACGCGCGGCATGTTCAGGCAGCAAGTTTGCCATTGTAGGAAACTTTAATCCCGCTTAAATTATAAATGGCACATTTGGCTTCTATCTCTACGACAAGCACACACACACACACACACACACAAACATAGAGAGAGAGCCGCTTTAGCCAGTCTATGTTTGTAGCTGAGGCCGAGTAGGAGCCTGTCAGGCTTTGGCAACGCTCGAGTGCTTGACAACTTTATGTGTGTTGTCGCAAGCTTGCCACAGTGGCAAACACACAAAACACAAAACACTTTGTTGCCTTTATTTTGAGTGCTGTGCGAACTGTGCGATCCCGCAAAGAAATGCACTGCACTAAACGAAACTTTACGAGTTGGGGCCTCTACTTAGGAGCCAGAGCTGCATTCCGTCTGACTTTACTGGCGGCCAGGCATCAAATTGCCACGACCCACCCGCCCTCTCTCTCTCTCACACAGCTCCATGTCATAAAGATATACCATATAGGTATATAGTATATATATATACATATATGTGTGTGTGCTCATGTGATGAATGCTGGCTTTCTCCATTGCAGCGTCGACCCATTGCAATGTCCTGTCAGTGCAGGAAATCAATTAAAACTTTGCTCCTGTCAGTGGCAATTCAGTTGCCTTGGTGCCTTCGTGCCACGGCAATGGCAACCTGGTCATGCTCCATCATCCATGCACCGCTCCAGACTTTTCAACCAATGTCAACGTGCCGTCCAACATGTTTGACACGCTGTGACAGTGACAGTTAAAGGTAATTAAACAGTTTGTAAAGCACAATTAATGACACACGCCGAGCTAACGTGGCTAACATCTCGTATGACACAAACAGGTAATATGCATGACATCCAGACACTTGACAATCATATATCAAACTGCAGACAATAAATAATAGCTTGCTTGCTAATATTTATAATATATAATATAAGGTATGTTTTAATTTGATATTTATATAAATTTCTATTTGCATAGAAGTTCATGCTCAAGCTGGAATTATATAATTTAATAAAATTTGCAAAACTTTATTTTAAATATTTTTTTTACACATTAGTTTTAAGAATATTTTTGTTATATATTAAAAAAATCATTTAGGCTCTCTCTCTTTCTCTTTCTATCTCTATCTAGCTCTATCTCTCTCTGTCTGTCTCTATCTATCATCTATCTATCTATCTATCTGCCTATATATCTATCTCCCTCTCCCTCTCTCTGTCTTTCTCTATATATATCTCTCTCTATCTATCTATCTCTCTCTCTTTCTACCTTTTTCTTTCTTTATCTATCTATCTCTCTCTCTTTCTACCTTTCTCTCTCTCTCTCTCTATCTATCTATCTATCTATCTATCTCTCTCTCTCTCTACTTTTCTCTCTTTCTCTCCATCTATCTATCTCTCTCAAACTCCTTCGGTTTAACTTTATACAACTAGAAAATAAATCTTTCTAATTTGTATTTCTGCTCTCTATCTCTCTATCTATCTCTCTTTCCCTCTAAATAAATTTTAATTTTAAATAAAAAGCTACAAAAAGAAAATGTTCATTTCTTGAAATTAATTTCTTATATATTTCATTTAAAAATTTCTCAAAAGTTTCCTTTATAATCTCTCTTACGCAAATAACTCTCCAAATTTTTTCACTGAGATTTATGTTGACTCGATCAAAGACCTTATACAATATAATGCAAATATGTACATAAGTGAACATTCCGCCATATAATTGATGTGGCATTTGAGCCAAGTTGTCTTCAAACGCTTTTTTGCTGAATACTCGGCCAAAATAAAAAGGGGAAAAAGTTTTGTCAACTGAAGCATAATTGGTTTCTTGTTGACAGTCAAGAATATCAATTTTTTTTTTTTTTTTTTTTCAGAATTACATTAAAATTGTTTGTTGACTGTCATGAATGAAATTCTGTGAAATTGAAATCTAAGAGAGTTTCATTTAAATTCACCTGCGACGACAGATAGCTTAGCTCAGCACTTGCATATATCATCTTTATGATTGGCCTATGACACGTGTGTGTGTGTGTGTGTGTGATGTATGCTAATGTCATGTCATATGGCTCGTTAGAGACAGCTATTCAAGAGTGTTTGTATATTGAGGGCAGCTAAGCCATAAATCAACTTTGTCGAATTCACAGAGAGTTTAGAAAATCTTTCAAATTACTTAGCCACAGAGCAGAGGCATAAACATGGCCATAATTTCATTTGGCCAACTACATGCTCATAATAATGCGCCTTGGGCGCAAGTTTATTACATTTCCTGACTTGACCAAATTAAGCTGTTTGCCACTTGTTTAGTTTTATTTTTCTCATCTCATCTCAGCTTTTTTTTTTTTTGTTACTTTAACCCCGTAAAATATTTCGGGTGCACTGCAGCCGTGGGCAAAAATTTTAATTAGAGTGCTCCACGCAAACATGGCAGCGAGCGACCCTTTGCTCACTTTCGTCCACTCGGTCCATCAGCTCGGCCAGCTCTGGAGCTGAGTATGCGATACTTTACGGTCTCCATTTTGGGCACACAATGTTTATGTTTGTTTGTCATACATAGGAGAAGAGTCCCTGGTGCATTGAACGGTAACCAAATAAGGCCCCAAGCGTATTGTGCTCGACGCTCTGCTGAATATGTGAGCCTTGGCAACACCGGAATACGAATACACATACGCCACGCCCACAAGGATAACGAGCGTGAACTAGCGCACATTTTCGGACAGCCGTTGTGGCCACAGCTTCACGGCTGATTGTTTTTCTTTCTTTTTTTCCCATGCCCTCCCGCTCTCTCTCTGCCTTGTTTTTGCTTTTTTGTGTCCAATATACTTGTTCCATTGAAAACATTGAAAACGTGTATGTAAATTTGTTTTGCCTACGGCTATGTCCAGCTAGTTTCATAAAGCCAAACTTAAACTGCTTTTTGCAGCACAGTAGAAGAAATGAAAACAATCGAATTTTTCTGAATTGTAGCAATCCACACTGGAAAATTCGTTACTCTTGGCCAGCTGCTGTTGGCCATAAAATAGAAAGAAGAAAAAATGTAAAATGTGAAAATAAGATTTGAATTTATCATATTATCTCATCCATTGAACCTGGAGAATAACATTGGGTAAATGCAAAACAGAAGTCGTGCTGCGCATCGTAGCTGCTCTAGGGCAGATTACAAATGTTTGCATATGGCATTAATTGTGACCCATGAAGTGGCCTCAGTGTGGAGGTATTCCAATTGCTCAGCGAAGCTATAAGCCAAAGCTGAGCTCTTAATCGGCTAAGGGGAAAAAAATAGATTTTACAATGAATTGAGCTAAATATGTTGGAAAATTTCAAGCTGTTGCCTTACTTTGCATAGACGCATAAATAATATATGTAATTTATATGAGTCTGCACTCTGTAGACGAGCCTCAAGTCAGGCTGTGCTCTGTATATGGCTTGTGGTCTTAGCTGAAAATTCAAAACAGAAAATAATTAGACTTTTAGATTATTTTGCTGCCTTTTGAAGATATTACCA
Organism: Drosophila borborema; assembly: GCA_030914335.1. Classification (NCBI taxonomy): domain Eukaryota; kingdom Metazoa; phylum Arthropoda; class Insecta; order Diptera; family Drosophilidae; genus Drosophila; species Drosophila borborema. Next base: position 13,851,418 of record JAUESP010000303.1, on the reverse strand, counting down.
AGTCTATATAAATTCTGAGAAAATGTTTTAATATTGTCACCATTATTAAATATAATGTTAAATAATTTTATTGAACTAGAATTAAATTAGAATCAGTCAATGGAAACTCAAAATCTTAGATATAAAAGAATACTCAATATAATAATAACTTAATTATTTAGATTTATATATATATACATATATTTTTTTTTTTATTATTATTTTGTAGATTAAGTACCTTTAAGTTATTATTATTAAAATTTATTTATTTTTAATTATTTTAAAATTTATTATTATTATTTTTTAATTTAAGTATTTTAAACATATTTTTTTTTAAATAAAATTTATGAATAAAAAAAATACAAAAAAAAAATTTTTTTAAAACAATTTTTTAATATAATTCAAAATCAACTATTAAAAATGTATTTAAATTATAGATAAAACTAAATATATAAAATTAAAAAATAAACAATAAAAAACAATAAACAAAATAAGCAAAAATAAACTAAATATACAAAATTTTAAAATTAAAAAATATAAATAAATACAAATAAAACTGCAAGTCAATAAAAATGGAAATTAAAATAAAAAAACTAATTTCATTAATAATAAATATATTAAAATATTTATAAAAATCTTAAAAAGTAATTTATTTGGGAAATTATAAATCTATAATATAATTACATTTTAATAACTAATAATTATAAATACAAAATGATAAGAAATAATAAAGAATTGTCAATTAATGTAATAAATATAATTGAAACTTAAATTTAGTTATTTTCTCTTAAGAATTTTTATTTATCAATTAGAAAATGTAGAAAAAAAATAAACTTGAAATATATTTAGAACTTTATTATCGAAGAACATGCGGAACAGACCTAGACCTTAATATTCCCAAACTAAATCAAGTGACTTATTCACAAGGCATATCCACAACGCCAAAGCATTACAAAACTGTACCCAGTATGGAAGAGACAAGGAAATCATTTAGAGTTTTGTGCGCAGACTCGGCCAAGTGGAACTCAGCATCCACAGCAGCAGCAGCAGCAGCGACAGATGGGTTTATGTTTTGGGCCATGGTAAGGCAGAGCCTGATGCTGGCATATCAGTTGCGCGCTGGGCTCTTAACGGAACGGTTCACCTCAATCGGGATAACTGCGACAGTGAGATGTGCTCAGTTACTGGCAATGCTGGGACGCCAGTGTAGCTGCGCCCAAGTCAGTCAGTCAGTCAGTCTAATCAGTCGAGGCGGACGAGCCTGAACACATTCAACTGCAGTGCAGTTCGGTCTCAGATTCAGCTTCTGCTGCTGCTTTTCAGGTGTTTGGCGCCAAGCCCAAGCTGCCCATTTGGACGCGCGCGTTGCAGAGACAAATTGTTTATCTTGTGTCAAGTGCTGGGAACACACACACACACACACACACACACTTACACACATTCAGCCTGGTCGAGGCACAGCCACAACTGCTAGGCAGTGAAAGTTGTCGCTGGCGGTTTTTGCTGTGGGTGCCGTGTGGCATCGTCTGCGGAGTACTTAGCGAAACAGTTGGTACGTCTACGCCGTAGTAGTCGTTCGCCGTAGCAGTAGTCGTTTTACGTATTTGCTGTTGATATCGTCGAGCGCGCGCTCTGCTCTCGCGCGGCTCCACAATCGGATGACATTATCTGAGGCCCGCGGGATATATATATTATATATATACATGTAGATGTGAATGTGTCTGTATCTGTAGTGCTGGCGCTGTTGTTTACTTTGTTGTTGTTTTTTGTCAACCAGACTTAAATTAAAAGCGAACAAAGTCTTCGCACCTCGGGCAAGCAGTGCACAACACGACGCTCGACACCCGGACTCCCAGCAACAACCGTGAACCGTGAATCGTGAACCGACTCCCGAGCACTCCCCGGAGCATGCATCTTTAATCAGCCCTGATGAATTTGGTGGATGTGCAAATGTTTGCAGCAAATGAATAAAGCATTAAATAAGCACTTCCAGGCACTTGTGAACGCAAAGTGAAAATTAAAGTGTCGCCACACAAAATTGAGATAAATGTCTCGCAATTAAATCGACAGTTTCAGCGGATTACGTTTTACGCGGCAAAACTTTATTACAATTCAATTTGAATCTACAATATTTCATTGCCTCCGACGGTAAGCAACAACGACTAGCCCAAGGCTAAGTTTAAGTAATTTCATTTTAATGAATATTGTCATCAATAGTCGAGAATATTGCATAAATTTCAGACTGATTTGATTTATTGAATCAATTTTTGTTTTTTAATGAATTGAAGAACAATAAAATATATTTCTTGTAAATGCATTTTATTTGCTTTGCTGTGGATTCTTTATAATTGGAAACAATTGTTTCAATGATTGATAGGATTATGCGATAAACCAACAATTGCAATGGGAAAGCTATTGTCATGGCCTTATAGTCGATTGATTTGTATAAAATAAAATAACTTATTAAGTTAGCTAAATATGAAATGAGTTAAAATTCAAATTGAGCGTAGAAGTATATGAACAATTTGATAAATGATTCATATACTTCTATGATATACTTCTATGATTTCTACTAAATGAAATTTTACTAAATTGTATTAAATTGTTGATTACTTAAAAAAGATTTACCAAAAACTAAAATTTTATTAAACTGACTAAATTTTATATAAAAATATGTTTGAAAATAATAAACTCAACTCTTGCTAACAAATTTGATTACAATTTTTGTTTATTTGTTTAGCATTTAGTTCAAATACTTCTTTACTGTTTTCATATAACTATGGATGTTACTTTAGCCAGTATATTCTCTAAAATTCCTTAAAACAAGTAAGAAGGCTCTAGTCGAGACGGCTCGACTACGAGATACCCTGAACCCTGCAAAAAAAAGTGATACTCTTCTTCTTTACGCACTTATAAGCGCGCGCTCTGCTTGGGGGTGGGTTGGGCTGAACTTTGGACGCTTATAACTCCATTTCTAGATGGACGATCTTCATGAAAATTTTAGAGTAGATTAAGGATATATAAATCTATCTATGTGCCAAATTGCAAGTCTCTAGTATTTGAAATGCGTCCAAATTGTGGGCGAAGGGGGCGTGGCATCCAAAATCTGAAAAACACAAAATCTGCGTATCCATAATATTTATCTAAATATATAATGTTAATGTCTCTAGGTGAAACAGTGTAGTAGTTATACACAAAAAACCTAAAAAATGGAAACGAATTTTCGATTTTTATCGATAATTTGGAAATGGGATGAGTTATCGAAAAAACAAAATAAACTCGTATTGCGTAGGTAACATACGAGTGTTCATGTGAAATTTCAGCTCTCTAGCTTTTGTAGTTTCCGAAATCTCGACGTTCATACAGACGGACAGGGCTCAATCAACTTATTTTTTTATGCTGATCAAGAATATATATACTTTATAGGGTCTGCGACGTCTCCTTCTGCCTGTTACATACATTTCACTAAACCATTATACCCTGAATTCCCATTTTCAATGGGTTCAGGGTATAATAATTCAAATATATTTTACATTTTCAAGAGTCAAGCTTGCTCTTGCTTTTTACTGCACTTTAAAGAAAATTTGTCATAATTGACGTTTAATAATGAATTCATAGTCAATACAAAATCTGCGCCCAATTCAAACAAGAAACTTTGGACATTTACAAACGATTTTCGAGTGTTAATTACACAACTTTACCTGAGTGCTGCTGCGTGTCTGCTACAGTTATTACTGTTGTTTGTTCACAAGGCCTAAGAACAGGAAATTTATTGTGTAATTAACAAATATTTCGCTTGAATTTATTTGCGTTTAATATCGAAGAAAATTGAGAACTCTTAAAGTGTCTTGAACATGGAACTTTGCAGTTCGACTCGGGTAATCAGTTTGCATTAAAGACTTAATGAAAGACGGCTGGTGCACCTGAAGCAGCTTAATTACTGCTGGGAAATAAGCTTAATTATTTACACTACTCCGAACTACGAAGATTGCCGAAAGGCAAATACGATGACCAACAACAGCACCTATGTATGTATGTGTGTGTGTGTGTGTTCAGATTACTTATACATATGGAAAAACTCTGCCAGAGGGTGTTGAGGCCAGTCAGACAGTGAGCGAGAATGAATGTTTGTAATTGCCTTTGATTTATCTCACACTTATAGCCAACAGCCTCGAGCCCAGTGGGTCAAAGTGGGTCACAGTGGGGCAGCTGTGTGTCATTTATTTGTTGATCTCCGCCCAGCGCTTGACAGAAGCAAAACTAATTTAGATAAATTATGAGCCGACTGTTTATTGATGTATTCCAATTTGCCGTGACACTCGCCCACTTTATAAGTATAAATCCTACTCCAGTATATGATCTCACCTTTAAGAGCTTAAAATTCTCTGCTTTGAACCGCAAAAAGTCGTACTCTAAAAAGCCACAAGAAGACCTTAACTGTATTTGGGCAACCAGGAATATGCTCGCTCGCTGTCTATAATATATTCAGCACAAAGGACCTTTGGCGGTTCTGTTTTTTTTTTTTTTTTTTCGGTTGAGTGTGGGCAACAAACAACCACAGTGCGGACAATAAAGGCAAAAGTTTTGCTTTTGTGCGGCTATTTATATATGCACATTATTGTATTACAGCAACAACAACAGCAACAACAATTTGCACATCTATGCGATTATGTATGTTAGCTTTAATATATGTGCATATGCTTTAGGTATATGAGATATTTGAGAGTGTGCCTAGCCACTTTTCAATTCCCAAAAAGGTTATCGGGTCACTCAACTATTTTTGTGCCCCATTAGAGGCGGCCAAAAGGGAACCAAACTTGGCCAAACAGCAAACAAAATTCAAGTTTTGATATGTAGAGGGAAGAACCCAAAATATACATATGTAATAATTATATGAAGTGCAGAGTAGAGATATGAGTAAACAAATTGAAAATGTGTATAGGTTTTATACATATATAAATAAATTTGTATATGTGTTAATGAGCTAGAGCTCACACATACATATATATCTTTACTCTCTGCTACGCAATTAGAAAATTCAACATAAATTCAAACTTTGCTTCAAACTAGTTGTTGATTGCTTTGTTTTTTATGTTTTTAAATTTCAAATTAAATTATTTTTTGTACTAGTTCAAAAAAGCGAAAATATTCGTTTGCCGAGCTATGTATCTGTCAAGTTGTCTGTTCAGCTGTCCATTCGTCTTTTTGTCTATTTGCCCATATGTCTATTTGTCTATCTAGCTGTTTGTATAAACGAAAAACATTTTTACTGTTATTGAAGTTATATGGTATGTGCACTTGCATTTCTTTAGTGTTGAATCGGAAAATATACATATAAAATTTAGCAATATCGTATATTTTAAAGCCAGTTAAACATTATTATTCATATATGTATGTACATATGTATGTATGTATGTAATAATCATGGCTCGCCAATAACTGTAAACTGTTTGTGCCCCCAAGCTCTGTTCGCGAGATCAACCGAAAGAAATCATTCTCTCTCACTCTCGCTCTAAGCAAAAGCCTCGGTTCCTTACATTTTTGTCTTCGGTTCGAACGCTTTGCATTGCACAAAGAAATCATTCGCTCTCGCTCTAAGCAACAGCCTTCGGTTCTTTTCATATTAGTCTTCGGTTCGAGCGCTTTACATTGCACAATTATTCGTGTGACACTCTTTTCCCGAACACCATTTAGGGAGCGACACGATTGACGCTCGTATGAGGCTTAGCAGTAAGTGAGCAGATAGAGTCTTGGCGTACGCTATTGGTGTGTTTAGCGAAGACAGCTCTCGCAAACACACCAATACATGCACACAAAATACTTCTTGGTCGCGAAACATCCAGAGCGAAGCAAAACGAAAGAAAACGAATGCGAGCCGATCGCAAACGAACTCGTTGAAGAAACGATAAATTCGGTTGCTCTCTTCGTATTTTCTTCAAGTGTGAGCGAAAGGCAATTATTTGCAGACATTGCATTGAGCAGAAATAATTATCATATACAAATATTAAATTTAAATATATTTTACTAAACATAATATATTCTTTATATATTTATCTTTAATTTGTATTATTTACTTAAAATAAAATTTAATATAAATATATTTTAAATATTCCAGTAGATTTCCTTTCAATAAATCATCAATAAAACATCACAATAAAAATTGCTCATATATTAAGTTCGCTAAGCTTTGTGCCGTTCTTTTACCTTTTAACCTCCACTAAATTAGTTCATATAATTCAAATTCTATGCAATACAGTTCGAAACGAAATATATTTTGAATAATAATTGCTTTTTCTATTTATTTTAGTAGCTAGTTTTATTTGTTTGTTATTAAAAAATTGATTAGTTTATAGCTGGAATGCATTTGAGCATATTTTTACGCTTCACTTTTCTATTGTTGAGTTTCTTTTTATTCAATTTTTTCATAACAAAAAGCAAATGAAACTTAGTTTTTTTTTTTTGCGGGCTTTACAATTCATTTTGCACTCTTTTGCTCTTTGTTTATTTTCTCTTACTCGGAATGCAATTTTTTCGATTATTTTCCAAATTAATTGGCCAGCATTTGTGAAACAATTTCCGGTCAGGAATTCTAGTTGCACTCATAGACAATGCAGGTGCAGGCGGGCAAATGGACAAAGAGTAAGAGCGAGACAGCGAGAGAGAGAGAGAGAGAGAGAGGTAGAGTATGCATGAGTATGTATGAGTGAGTGCATTTGTATGTTCGCATATATTTCAATACAGAATTGCATATGCTCAAACGAGTGAGCAAATAAATAAACAAGTGCTAGTGGGCGGCATTGGGGTTAGAGCTCCAAACTAAAACTGGGTCTGGGCTGGAAGCTGTGTGCAGTCGTCGTCGTCGTTGTTGTTGTTGTTGTTGTTGTTGCTGCCCTGATGCGATTTCGTATGCATCGACTGGCTAAAATTTATGGAATTCCAAATGTTGACACAAACACAAATAATTTAAATGCTGTGCGAAGCTGACGAATTTCGCTCATGTGTTATGCGCTATGGCATGTGCCATCCGGCGTAGTATGCATTTGGGCCATTGGCACGTGCGGCGGCTCTTTGTGTGCCCACACGGCTTCCACATGGGCCACACGAATTTCAAGTGAGCACATTTTCACCTTTGACAGGACTAGAAATCGGTACAAAACCTGGAGCACCAGAGTACCTGAAATAGAACCAGAGCCAGAGGCAGCACAAGGACTTGCCAACCCGGACGCAGATGTCATCTATGTGTGTATGGACTAGAATATGCTGGATGCTGTTATGCATCCACACTCACACTCCCTCTCTCTCATCCTCAGCATTTGCATTTCCATTCGGTTTCATTTTCATTTACGTTTACGTTTTTCTTTTATTTTTTCATTCCTTCGCTTCGTTTGCCTTGCATAAATTATTCGTGTTTTGCATACGAGTATTGCTTAAAGCAAAAGCCGAAACGTGCAGCTTGTTTCAACTAGGTGAGCGAGCACAGGTGAACCTGGAGGCTAGCTCCACCTGCAACTCAATAATTGCGCACTTCGATGCCAGACTGAAGGATTGACAGGTTGGCAATGTCGGGTAGCTCATTATGTTATGGAACACGATAGTTGCATTAATTTTGATAAGAATTTGTGTTATTTTGGTTTATTTGTGTATTGTGTTGGTTTCCTGTTGCTGTTGCCGCTGCTGGGCTGGCCTGGCCACAATGGCAGCCAAGAAGTGACGCTCGGCAGTCACGGCTTTCCCAAATCCTCTTCATTGTATTCAAATTTCTTTATCCTTTATAATGCCAACCCACTTTTATAATGTCTCGGGCTTATTTTCCCCTTCCGGCGCCGGCGCCGGCATCAGAGTCAGCGTCGGCGTCAACGGCGGCGTCAGCGTCGCCTCACCGCTCTGTTGGCTTCTTCGTTTTATGGTTCATGTTCATGTCTTCTTTATCTAAATCATCCAACTGTGTAAATATTTGCCTCGCTTCCTGCATTCCATCCTCGTTATCCTTAAATCGTGCGTGCGAAGCTATACAAAGCGAGAGCGCCGACAGTGCACGGGACTCTCGACAAAATGAAGAAGAAGGCGTCCTACACGCCCACACGCCTGTCCGACCGCCCGCCCGCCTGCCGACCGTTGACTCAGCCAACCAAGCAGCGAGCAGGACTCTCTCTATTCTGGGTTAAATTTTGCATATAAAAGACGACGCTCCTGCAAATGTCGTCTTTGCCACTGCACAGTGGATCAATTGCATTACTCTGAACATCTGTTTCATTGTTTGACTCTGCAAAGCTTTTGTTCTCCGATAGTCACAGGTGAAAATGGGAAAAGATGTAAAAGAATATGCAGCACTTGAATATTATATTCTATTAGCATTTTTCTTAGCTACTGAATTAGAAAACTAAATAAAAAAAATTAAATAGAAATAAAGAATATATTTTTTTATTTATTTTTATTCATTTATTATTTTAATTTATATTTATTTATTTAATTAAAATTTTATTTAAATTTTTTCATAGATTCTTAATCAGAAATTTTATATAAAATACAGAATATTGGTATTCAATTAATCAAAAAGAAAAAAATTTATAAATATTTAAAAATAAAATAAATAATAAAATTAATTATAAATATTTAATAAATATAACAATGTAAAGAATTATGGTATTGATAAATTTATTATTTTTTGAACACTTTTCTAATTCCATTGTTAGTTGTTTTTTTTTTTTTTTTTTTTTTTTTTTTTTTTTAATACTAAACATATATAATAATTTATATACATTTATTATTTATTTTTGTATGTATTAATATATATATATTTTTTTAAATTAATTAATTAATTTAAGTCTATTAACATTCAGTCTGATCTAATTATTTCTCTTAATATTTTTATTTTTTTAATATTTATTCAAGTAACTTATGTGATTAATAATAAATACCTTACATAATTAGCGCATTTCAAATGTTGACAAATTATCATTTTCAACACAAGCGACAATCGCCGAGATTAACAAGTTTCATAGGCAACATTATATAACATTACGTATACGCACCACTGTACACAATTCCAACGGTAAACAATAATCGCAGCATTAATCTGAAAATGCGCACAAATCCGTCAAACTCAGAAAGTAGGATGGCAAGCCAGAGCGTGAGAGCGAGAGAAGAAGAGGCGAGATAGATAGTGGAAAGCTACTACAGCTAGTAGATGGAAGAACAAAAGCAAAAGCAAAATAAACGTAAGAAAAGTAGAGAGAGAAAAGAAACCCTCAACAATGACAAACAACATTGTCAGGGATTGTCAGGCCCACGCTATCATTAATTTGAAGAACTGCTCCCACGATTATCCTTTCGTCGATTTCATCCCAGGTATTCAGCGGGTCTTCAGAGGCGTCTCGACAAATGTTTCGCGTCGTCATAAAAGGCAATTAGGCGGCATGATGCACAGGTTTATAGCTGCGAAAATTACATCAGCTATAATTTGATACATATACATATAAATATAAATATTAATATATATATATATATATATGTGTGTATATATATGAATTTATATTGCGATACTCTAGAAATTAATGGACCGTGCCGACAATTATCCAGAGGCAACGGCAATCTGCCTGCCTGCCAGTCAAATTGCCACGAGGCAAAATCAATTCCATTAAGCAAGTCGTCGATTTGTGCAAATATGTAACCATGTTTTACACTCATACATATATATACACGATATATATGTATATATACTCTCGTATGTATGTAGGTGAATAAATGTCGGCGTGAATTTGCTTAAAGTATTTGCTCAGTATGAAAACTTGATGGCCTTATACTTGGTCTTTGGGTTATTTGGGATATGTTGGCCAAACTCCAGCTGGGGGAGGGCCCTGAGTATGTCTGTCCATCTCTCTGTCTATCTGTTTGTGATGTAATACAAGACGGGTTCACACGATAAGGGGCATTGTTTACAGAGCGTTGAACAAGCCACTTGACATGAATTGTTTTGCTAAATGGCTCATAGAAACTTTGATTTGATTTAAATATGTTGCTCAACTTGTCAACAAAAATATTCAAATAGAGTAAAACAAGCTGGCTCTGTTAGTCGTAAGCCCCATAATGATGCTCTTAGCTTACTGCTTACCCAACTTGTATAATCAAATGTTGCAAACTTTCGCCCTAAGCTAAGGGCGAACTTAAAAATGCCAGAGCAAACTATTATTATGTACTTACATTGATTATTTGACTTCTTTGCTTGCAGCTGCCGAGCAGAATCTGAAGCATAAAATGGAACCCAAATCCAGCTTAAGCACCCAGGAGGAACGTGCCCTCAAAAGTTCAGGTATGCAATAAAAGTCAAACTTTTAAATTCCAACTACTACACAGCAGCTTAATCGAATCTGAGCGCAGCACTGAAAGTGTGTGAGCAGCAAAATTCTATTATTAATTTTGTAAATAAAGTGGTTAACAAAAATAAGCGAAAAGTTTACTAAGCTATAAAAACTGAAAGGATTATACGAGTCAAATGTGATGGGCAAACAAATATTGAGAAACACGAGTCGTGAGCTGAGAGCAAATATATACATACATATGATACAATAAACATATAGAGACGTAGTCTAAAGCTAATAAAAAATAGATAACAGACGATAGCAAATATACTCAAGCACATATAGATATGGTATATTCAGAATGTGTAGGCTCGAAGTGTCAGAAGATAGTCAAAGAAAGAGCTCTGAAGCATTATCGCATTGACATTGTCAATATGCATGTATGCGAGGTGTGTTTGAAAAGTATTAGCAGAAAGAAGAAGAAAAAGAAGAAGGTAGATCAAGTTGAAGTCATTCGGTCAAATCAACAAATTAAATAAATTTAAACAAAAATAAAACTAAGAAAATAGATAGACATATGCAAACAATTAAATAAAACAAATTAAATGAATTTAAATAAATATATAAAAAAAATTAAAATATAAATAAAATTAAATGAATTTAAAATAAATAAAAATAAAATTAAAATATAAATAAAATCGCGTTACCCCTTGAACAAACCATTTAATTTAAATTTTTTTTAAAATTCACTATTTATATTTTTTTAATTATTTTATAATTTTTTTTAATAATTTAATATTACATTTTCACATCAATATTTTAAAATAAGAAAAATATGTAATATGTTTTCTTATTAAATATTAACATTTTAATAATAGAAAACTCGACTAACGCTTCGAGCACAAGCTAACAGTAAAGCTTTCGACCAGCTCAGTTAACCCTAAATCAACTGATGCGTAAGCTGAATCAAGCCAACATAAATAAGAGTGGAAAAAGGCCAGATGAATAGTTGATTAAATATAATTTAAATTAAATATGAATTTAAATAAAATAAATGTTTACCACTTAAACTTTAAATCATGTTTTTCTTCCCCTCTCTCTCTCTTTCTCACTCTCTCTCGCTCTTCCTCTTTCTGTGCACATTCAAATGCTGTGATTCCTTACAATATAAATAAATTAAATTTAGCGCCAAATTCGTGATTCTCATTTAAGCTTTCAATAATATTTTCCCCAGCTCCTCTCTCTCTCTCTCTCTCTTTCCCTCACGCTATGTTTACAATCGAATTCTTGAGTTTCTCACACTGTTATTTGAATAAAAGTGTCGCTGAGATTTACATTGTTTTTATTGTTTTCTATGCATAGCGCGCATTATGACTTATGTTATTTTTCATAATAAAAAGAAAATAAGGAAAGCAAGAAAACTCTCGCTCACCAGTTTCCAACAGCTTAAACAGCTCCAAGAACAATCAAATGCCAAACCAGCTGAAAGCCGTCGTCTGGGGTGGCAAAGAAATTCAAACAGAGAAAAGTCAACTTGCGCGCCAGCAACGTTTCTGTTGATTGTGCGTGTGTGTGTGTGTGTGTGTGTGTGTGTGAGTGGGGCGCCACACGAATTTCCACACACACACACAATTCGTGCTGCTGCTGAGCTAAGCAAACGTCGAACGTACATAGCTGGCGAGATGTGAGCGAATGTTTTCTTTTTTTCTCTCTTTCTCTATGCTACCTTTTCGACTTGCGACTTGTTTGTGCAAAAGTTCAGGAAGGACATAAAGCGACTGGCATCCTGATGTCGTAAAAACTGTCGTCGCACTGGCTGTTACCGATATCGAGAACCAAACACGCCGAAATTTAATCATAAGCATACAAGCAGATTACGTCATGCGGTGATAACGCAACGAAAAACAAAACTATTTGTCCTCAAATCGCACCCAACGCTTCGCCCCCGACTCACACCACGTGAGCTCATTAGCCACTGCCCCACTACAACGCCTCGAATTCTTAAGCATTGATGCCCTGCCTAACATAGATACCAAACCAACCAACAACAACAACAACAACTACAAAAGTATCTTGGAAAGTATATAAATCCAGAGCAGAGAAAGAACTCTGTCTCGGCCAGAAGGATGCTCGTTTTTCTTCAAATTCAATTTGCCCAAGACTGAAGTTTAAAATAACAATGCCCCAGTAGCTCGCAGAGCAGAACAAAAAGAGAAAAGAGGAGCAGAGCAGAGCAGTGTAGAGCTGAGTAAAGGATACATACGCAACGCAACGTAACGAGGGGCAAATGTTCTTTGAATGTTTGATGTCCTCGTCGCCGTTGCGGCATGTAAGCTCTTGGACAGCACATTTTTTTTTTTTTTTTTTTTTTGACTAACGAGCCGCATTTTGGTAATCCGTCCCTTGGGTATTTGGCATGGAAATGTTAAACCGAAAACCAGAGCCAAAGCCAACACCATCAGACCGTCTCTCATGAGCACCGAAAAGACTTTTGCAAAACGATTAAATGAGCCATTGGCCATTGCCATTGCCATTGCCATTGCCATTGCCATCGGCATTGGCATTGCCATTGCCATTGCCATGGCGCTGCTGCCTTGGCTTTGCCTTTGACTTTGACCCAAGGCGTCTGGTTTCCTTTGGGTCTTATTTTGTGTTTTAACGCTGGGCTTTTATTTATTTTTATTTTCTTATTTTTACGCTCATGTTTGGGATAAGCAGCCAAAGGGAAGCCGAATTAATACCAACAAAGCCTTTTACACGCACTTACCACGGCAGCTGGTTACATTTGCTTGATTGTAATCAATACGTTTCAATTCACAGCAAAAATACCCACATTTGCCATGGATACGTCGTTTTTATAATTGCCAGCAACTTGAGCCTGGCCCAAAGTCACAATTTTGGCATTTGATTTTCAATTGAATCGAAGCTGAATACGAATTTCACTGTAAACTGTGAGGGAAATCAAACTTGTTTGCCATTTGTGAGAATTTATTTTTGTGGATTAAGCAATATATATTTGCCAATTGACTTCAGAGAAAAGAAACCTATATATGTACATTTATTTTTCTAGCCATTTTTAGCCGTTGTTAGGTCTTTTCTGGTTTGCCTCAGCTACTACCATTCCACCTTCTCTATAACCTTTCCATCCTACTTTCCTATCATATTTCTATCTCTTAATCATGATTCTGTTCATTGGTTGATGACCAGTCTTATTTATCCAACTATTTGCCCATTAATGTTCAATCTACCTTTCTGGCTATTTTCTAGCCGGTTTTAGCGGTTTTTAGCCATTTTTCTGGGTTGTCTCACCAACTACCTTTCTACTTTCTCTCTAACCTTTATATCCTACTTTTCTAACCATATTTCTATCTCTTAATCATGATTACGTTCATTGGTCTTATTTATCCATCCATTTGCCCATCAATGTTCTACCTACTTTTCTAGCTATATTTAAGCCATTTTTAGCCGTTGATAGGTCTTTTCTGGTTTGCCTCAGCTACTACCATTCCACCTTCTCTATAACCTTTCCATCCTACTTTCCTATCATATTTCTATCTCTTAATCATGATTCTGTTCATTGGTTGATGACCAGTCTTATCTATCCAAACATTTGTCCATTAATGTTCAATCTACCTTTCTGGCTATTTTCTAGCCGTTTTTAGCGGTTTTTAGCCGTTTTTTCTGGGTTGTCCACCAACTACCTTTCTACCTTCTCTCTAACCTTTCTATCCTACTTTCTAATCATATTTCTATCTCTTAATCATGATTATGTTCATTGGTTGATGACCAGTCTTATTTATCCAACCATTTGCCCATCAACGTTCTACCTACCTTTCTAGCTATATTTAAGCCATTCTTAGCCGTTGTTAGCTCTTTTTCTGGTTTGCCTCACCTACTACCTTTCCACCTTCTCTAAAACCTTTCAATTCTACTTCCTTATCATATTTCTATCTCTTAATCATGATTCTGTTCATTGGTTGATGACCAGTTTTATTTATCCAACCATTTGCCCATTAATGTTCAATCTACCTTTCTGGCTATTTTCTAGCCGTTTTTAGCGGTTTTTAGCCGTTTTTCTGGGTTGTCTCATCAACTCCCTTTCTACCTTCTCTCTAACCTTTCTATCCTACTTCTAATCATATTTCTATCTCTTAATCATGATTACGTTGATTGGTTGATGATCAGTCTTATTTATCCATCCATTTGCCCATCAATGTTCTACCTACCTTTCTAAGCTATATTTAAGCCATTCTTAGCCGTTGTTAGCTCTTTTTCTGGTTTGCCTCAGCTACTACCATTCCACCTTCTCTATAACCTTTCTATCCTACTTTTTTTTTATCATATTTCCATCTCTTAATCATGATTCTGTTCATTGGTTGATGACCAGTCTTATTTATCCAACCATTTGTCCATTAATGTTCAATCTACCTTTCTGGCTATTTTCTAGCCGTTTTTAGCGGTTTTTAGCCGTTTTTTCTGGGTTGTCTCACCAACTACCTTTCTACCTTCTCTCTAACCTTTCTATCCTACTTTCTAATCATATTTCTATCTCTTAATCATGATTCTGTTCATTGGTTGATGACCAATTTTATTTATCCAACCATTTACCCATTAATGTTCAATCTACCTTTCTGGCTATTTTCTAGCCGTTTTTAGCGGTTTTTAGCCGTTTTTCTGGGTTGTCTCACCAACTACCTTTCTACTTTCTCTCTAACCTTTATATCCTACTTTTCTAACCATATTTCTATCTCTTAATCATGATTACGTTCATTGGTCTTATTTATCCATCCATTTGCCCATCAATGTTCTACCTACTTTTCTAGCTATATTTAAGCCATTCTTAGCCGTTGTTAGCTCTTTTTCTGGTTTGCCTCACCTACTACCTTTCCACCTTCTCTAAAACCTTTCAATTCTACTTCCTTATCATATTTCTATCTCTTAATCATGATTCTGTTCATTGGTTGATGACCAGTTTTATTTATCCAACCATTTGCCCATTAATGTTCAATCTACCTTTCTGGCTATTTTCTAGCCGTTTTTAGCGGTTTTTAGCCGTTTTTCTGGGTTGTCTCATCAACTCCCTTTCTACCTTCTCTCTAACCTTTCTATCCTACTTCTAATCATATTTCTATCTCTTAATCATGATTACGTTCATTGGTTGATGATCAGTCTTATTTATCCATCCATTTGCCCATCAATGTTCTACCTACCTTTCTAAGCTATATTTAAGCCATTCTTAGCCGTTGTTAGCTCTTTTTCTGGTTTGCCTCAGCTACTACCATTCCACCTTCTCTATAACCTTTCTATCCTACTTTTTTTATCATATTTCCATCTCTTAATCATGATTCTGTTCATTGGTTGATGACCAGTCTTATTTATCCAACCATTTGTCCATTAATGTTCAATCTACCTTTCTGGCTATTTTCTAGCCGTTTTTAGCGGTTTTTAGCCGTTTTTTCTGGGTTGTCTCACCAACTACCTTTCTACCTTCTCTCTAACCTTTCTATCCTACTTTCTAATCATATTTCTATCTCTTAATCATGATTCTGTTCATTGGTTGATGACCAGTTTTATTTATCCAACCATTTACCCATTAATGTTCAATCTACCTTTCTGGCTATTTTCTAGCCGTTTTTAGCGGTTTTTAGCCGTTTTTCTGGGTTGTCTCACCAACTACCTTTCTACTTTCTCTCTAACCTTTATATCCTACTTTTCTAACCATATTTCTATCTCTTAATCATGATTACGTTCATTGGTCTTATTTATCCATCCATTTGCCCATCAATGTTCTACCTACTTTTCTAGCTATATTTAAGCCATTCTTAGCCGTTGTTAGCTCTTTTTCTGGTTTGCCTCACCTACTACCTTTCCACCTTCTCTAAAACCTTTCAATTCTACTTCCTTATCATATTTCTATCTCTTAATCATGATTTTCTGTTCATTGGTTGATGACCAGTTTTATTTATCCAACCATTTGCCCATTAATGTTCAATCTACCTTTCTGGCTATTTTCTAGCCGTTTTTAGCGGTTTTTAGCCGTTTTTCTGGGTTGTCTCATCAACTCCCTTTCTACCTTCTCTCTAACCTTTCTATCCTACTTCTAATCATATTTCTATCTCTTAATCATGATTACGTTCATTGGTTGATGATCAGTCTTATTTATCCATCCATTTGCCCATCAATGTTCTACCTACCTTTCTAAGCTATATTTAAGCCATTCTTAGCCGTTGTTAGCTCTTTTTCTGGTTTGCCTCAGCTACTACCATTCCACCTTCTCTATAACCTTTCTATCCTACTTTTTTTTTATCATATTTCCATCTCTTAATCATGATTCTGTTCATTGGTTGATGACCAGTCTTATTTATCCAACCATTTGTCCATTAATGTTCAATCTACCTTTCTGGCTATTTTCTAGCCGTTTTTAGCGGTTTTTAGCCGTTTTTTCTGGGTTGTCTCACCAACTACCTTTCTACCTTCTCTCTAACCTTTCTATCCTACTTTCTAATCATATTTCTATCTCTTAATCATGATTCTGTTCATTGGTTGATGACCAGTTTTATTTATCCAACCATTTGTCCATTAATGTTCAATCTACCTTTCTGGCTATTTTCTAGCCGTTTTTAGCGGTTTTTAGCCGTTTTTCTGGGTTGTCTCACCAACTACCTTTCTACTTTCTCTCTAACCTTTATATCCTACTTTTCTAACCATATTTCTATCTCTTAATCATGATTACGTTCATTGGTCTTATTTATCCATCCATTTGCCCATCAATGTTCTACCTACTTTTCTAGCTATATTTAAGCCATTCTTAGCCGTTGTTAGCTCTTTTTCTGGTTTGCCTCACCTACTACCTTTCCACCTTCTCTAAAACCTTTCAATTCTACTTCCTTATCATATTTCTATCTCTTAATCATGATTTTCTGTTCATTGGTTGATGACCAGTTTTATTTATCCAACCATTTGCCCATTAATGTTCAATCTACCTTTCTGGCTATTTTCTAGCCGTTTTTAGCGGTTTTTAGCCGTTTTTCTGGGTTGTCTCATCAACTCCCTTTCTACCTTCTCTCTAACCTTTCTATCCTACTTCTAATCATATTTCTATCTCTTAATCATGATTACGTTCATTGGTTGATGATCAGTCTTATTTATCCATCCATTTGCCCATCAATGTTCTACCTACCTTTCTAAGCTATATTTAAGCCATTCTTAGCCGTTGTTAGCTCTTTTTCTGGTTTGCCTCAGCTACTACCATTCCACCTTCTCTATAACCTTTCTATCCTACTTTTTTTTTATCATATTTCCATCTCTTAATCATGATTCTGTTCATTGGTTGATGACCAGTCTTATTTATCCAACCATTTGTCCATTAATGTTCAATCTACCTTTCTGGCTATTTTCTAGCCGTTTTTAGCGGTTTTTAGCCGTTTTTTCTGGGTTGTCTCACCAACTACCTTTCTACCTTCTCTCTAACCTTTCTATCCTACTTTCTAATCATATTTCTATCTCTTAATCATGATTCTGTTCATTGGTTGATGACCAGTTTTATTTATCCAACCATTTGTCCATTAATGTTCAATCTACCTTTCTGGCTATTTTCTAGCCGTTTTTAGCGGTTTTTAGCCGTTTTTTCTGGGTTGTCTCACCAACTACCTTTCTACCTTCTCTCTAACCTTTCTATCCTACTTTCTAATTATATTTCTATCTCTTAATCATGATTCTGTTCATTGGTTGATGACCAGTCTTATTTATCCAACCATTTGCCCATCAACGTTCTACCTACTTTTCTAGCTATATTTAAGCCAGTCTTAGCCGTTGTTAGCTCTTTTTCTGGTTTGCCTCAGCTACTACCATTCCACCTTCTCTATAACCTTTCTATCCTACTTTTTTTTTATCATATTTCCATCTCTTAATCATGATTCTGTTCATTGGTTGATGACCAGTCTTATTTATCCAACCATTTGTCCATTAATGTTCAATCTACCTTTCTGGCTATTTTCTAGCCGTTTTTAGCGGTTTTTAGCCGTTTTTTCTGGGTTGTCTCACCAACTACCTTTCTACCTTCTCTCTAACCTTTCTATCCTACTTTCTAATCATATTTCTATCTCTTAATCATGATTCTGTTCATTGGTTGATGACCAGTCTTATTTATCCAACCATTTGCCCATCAACGTTCTACCTACCTTTCTAGCTATATTTAAGCCATTCTTAGCCGTTGTTAGCTCTTTTTCTGGTTTGCCTCACCTACTACCTTTCCACCTTCTCTAAAACCTTTCAATTCTACTTCCTTATCATATTTCTATCTCTTAATCATGATTCTGTTCATTGGTTGATGACCAGTTTTATTTATCCATCCATTTGCCCATCAATGTTTTAGCGTTAGCTCTTTTTCTGGTTTGCCTCAGCTACTACCATTCCACCTTCTTTATAACCTTTCTATTCTACTTTCTTATCATATTTCTATCTCTTAATGAAGATTATGTTCATTGGTTGATGACCAGTCTTATTTATCCGTCCATTTGGCCATTAATGTTCAATCTACCTTTCTGGCTATTTTCTAGCCGTTTTTAGCGGTTTTTAGCCGTTTTTCTGGGTTGTCTCACCAACTACCTTTCTACTTTCTCTTTGACCTTTCTATCCTACTTTCTAATCATATTTCTATCTCTTAATCATGATTCTGTTCATTGGTTGATGACCAGTCTTATTTATCCAACCATTTGCCCATCAACGTTCTACCTACCTTTCTAGCTATATTTAAGCCATTCTTAGTCGTTGTTAGCTCTTTTTCTGGTTTGCCTCACCTACTACCTTTCCACCTTCTCTAAAACCTTTCAATTCTACTTCCTTATCATATTTCTATCTCTTAATCATGATTCTGTTCATTGGTTGATGACCAGTTTTATTTATCCAACCATTTGCCCATTAATGTTCAATCTACCTTTCTGGCTATTTTCTAGCCATTTTTAGCGGTTTTTAGCCGTTTTTCTGGGTTGTCTCACCAACTCCCTTTCTACCTTCTCTCTAACCTTTCTATCCTACTTCTAACCATATTTCTATCTCTTAATCATGATTACGTTCATTGGTCTTATTTATCCATCCATTTGCCCATCAATGTTTTAGCGTTAGCTCTTTTTCTGGTTTGCCTCAGCTACTACCATTCCACCTTCTTTATAACCTTTCTATTCTACTTTCTTATCATATTTCTATCTCTTAATGAAGATTATGTTCATTGGTTGATGACCAGTCTTATTTATCCGTCCATTTGGCCATTAATGTTCAATCTACCTTTCTGGCTATTTTCTAGCCATTTTTAGCGGTTTTTAGCCGTTTTTCTGGGTTGTCTCACCAACTACCTTTCTACTTTCTCTTTGACCTTTCTATCCTACTTTCTAATCATATTTCTATCTCTTAATCATGATTCTGTTCATTGGTTGATGACCAGTCTTATTTATCCAACCATTTGCCCATCAACGTTCTACCTACCTTTCTAGCTATATTTAAGCCATTCTTAGCCGTTGTTAGCTCTTTTTCTGGTTTGCCTCAGCTACTACCATTCCACCTTCTCTATAACCTTTCTATCCTACTTTTTTTTTATCATATTTCCATCTCTTAATCATGATTCTGTTCATTGGTTGATGACCAGTCTTATTTATCCAACCATTTGTCCATTAATGTTCAATCTACCTTTCTGGCTATTTTCTAGCCGTTTTTAGCGGTTTTTAGCCGTTTTTTCTGGGTTGTCTCACCAACTACCTTTCTACCTTCTCTCTAACCTTTCTATCCTACTTTCTAATCATATTTCTATCTCTTAATCATGATTCTGTTCATTGGTTGATGACCAGTCTTATTTATCCAACCATTTGCCCATCAACGTTCTACCTACCTTTCTAGCTATATTTAAGCCATTCTTAGCCGTTGTTAGCTCTTTTTCTGGTTTGCCTCACCTACTACCTTTCCACCTTCTCTAAAACCTTTCAATTCTACTTCCTTATCATATTTCTATCTCTTAATCATGATTCTGTTCATTGGTTGATGACCAGTTTTATTTATCCATCCATTTGCCCATCAATGTTTTAGCGTTAGCTCTTTTTCTGGTTTGCCTCAGCTACTACCATTCCACCTTCTTTATAACCTTTCTATTCTACTTTCTTATCATATTTCTATCTCTTAATGAAGATTATGTTCATTGGTTGATGACCAGTCTTATTTATCCGTCCATTTGGCCATTAATGTTCAATCTACCTTTCTGGCTATTTTCTAGCCGTTTTTAGCGGTTTTTAGCCGTTTTTCTGGGTTGTCTCACCAACTACCTTTCTACTTTCTCTTTGACCTTTCTATCCTACTTTCTAATCATATTTCTATCTCTTAATCATGATTACGTTCATTGGTTGATGATCAGTCTTATTTATCCATCCATTTGCCCATCAATGTTCTAGCCGTTGTTAGCTCTTTTTCTGGTTTGCCTCAGCTACTACCATTCCACCTTCTCTATAACCTTTCTATCCTACTTTCTTATCATATTTCTATCTCTTAATGAAGATTATGGTTGATGACCAGTCTTATTTATCCAATCATTTGCCCATTAATGTTCAATCTGGCTATTTTCTAGCCGTTTTGAGCGGTTTTTAGCCGTTTTTCTGGGTTGTCTCACCAACTACCTTTCTACCTTCTCTATAACCTTTCTATTCTACCTTTTAACCATATTTCTATCTCTTAATCATGATTACGTTCATTGGTCTTATTTATCCATCCATTTGCCCATCAATGTTCTAGCGTTAGCTCTTTTTCTGGTTTGCCTCACCTTCTACCTTTTTACCTTCTCTATAACCTTTTTATCCTACTTTCTTATCATATTTCTATCTCTTAATGAAGATTATGTTCATTGGTTGATGACCAGTCTTATTTATTCAACTATTTGCCCATTAATGTTCAATCTACCTTTCTGGATATTTTCTAGCCGTTTTTAGCGGTTTTTAGCCGTTTTTTCTGGGTTGTCTCACCAACTACCTTTCTACTTTCTCTTTGACCTTTCTATCCTACTTTCTAATCATATTTCTATCTCTTAATCATGATTACGTTCATTGGTTGATGATCAGTCTTATTTATCCATCCATTTGCCCATCAATGTTCTACCTACCTTTCTAGCTATATTTAAGCCATTCTTAGCCGTTGTAGCTCTTTTTCTGGTTTGCCTCAGCTACTACCATTCCACCTTCTCTATAACCTTTCTATCCTACTTTCTATTCTAACGAAAATGTGATAGATACCAACATGCTGATATTTAATTTAATAAAAAGAAGCCCGCTTATCAGATAGAAAGCTCATCAACAAATTGAGAAACATTGAAGTCTAATCTAAAGCTTTAACTAAAAGCTTTTGCGTATTAGCATCAGCTTATGCAAATCGAAAGAGTTAACCTTCATTATCGACAGTAAATCAATCTTTGCTGAGTGGACTTAATTAGGCAACGGATATTTGAACTTATGTTCGGGAAGTTGTATTCGGGTCTCTGTTGGGCAAATGTAATTTATTTAAATTCAGGTGTGCCTTTTTATTAAAGGCAAATAAATCATGCTCACACCGTGATGCAGGGCAAATCCTCATGTTAAGACAAGTGTCTGCCCCTAGGGCATGGGCAGTGGTAGGAGCAGTGGCAGGAGACGGCCAACAGGCACACGGAACTGTTTTCCGGGCAAACAAATGACCTGGAAAAGCCAAACGAAAGCAAACACAAAAGGAATGGAAAAATGGAAAAATATGCGAGCAAAAGGCAAATGCTGCACTAGCACTACAACAACTTGGCAACGGAAACAATTGCAATGACTGAGCAAATGTTTAGCATCTGTCCTGAGGCCTCTTCGCACAGGAAGCCCAGGCCAGGGCTGGCTGTCAACTGTGACTATATTTGTTGCATATTCAGTTAGGTCACTGATTGTCGTAACTATAAATTAAGTTTGATTACGCATTCAATACGCCATATCGAAGCATATCGCAGAAGAAGTTTGCGCTGAACTCGCAGCGCAGCCTCATTCCTGATATATTTTACTTTTTGGCAGCCCGCACAGAGACAAATGCCAAAAACACTTTTACATCTGCCTCTATACACGAAAAAAAAAAGCACTTAATGCAATCTGATAAGGGCAAGGGAAGGGCCAGAAAATAGTTGGAACAGCAGTTCGCGCAGCGCAGCCATCGAGGCTCTGAAATGCATACCTAATTAGCTTAATGGCCTTTTGCCCATAAATTATACAAGATTAGAGTACCAAAAAATTTGCATTCACCTGACCTGCTGGAGCCAATGGATACAGCCCAAACCCCCAACCCCCAATCCCGAGCCCCACTCATAGTAGACAAACTTTTCGCACAGCGCCCATTATGTGCGCTGCGGCCCCAGCTGGAGGCAGAGCCACAAAATTATTGTCAGCCCCCCGTTAACAGTAAACGAATAATGATTATTATAATTGTAGCTCGATGTGGTCGACGTTTAAAATCAATAGATTGCCGCCTGGCCCAATGCCAATTAAATGGAATTTAAATGCATATGAAATGCATAAAGCGGAAATTCATTACGTAATTAGCTCAATGGACGCCCAAAGGGCGCTCGACTCCAAAAGAAAATTATCAATATGAAAAAAAAAAACAGTATATATATGCATTATTTTTAATAAATTTTATTATTTATTACTGATAAAAAATACCATACTGCAGCGCATGTAATTAACATTTTGGTTAAATGCTGCAAGTATTTTTCAATATGTTTTATAAATTATTTTATGAAATTATTGTTTGCATAAGAAGCTGCAATAACAATTTGTATGCATAATTGTGTTTATAATGATTTTATATTATATAATACTTATATATAGAGAAACCTTTAGCACTCTGAAAGAATTTTTCGATTCTGTCTCTCTAATGAATTTTCCATCAAATTCATTTATTCAAAGACATATCGATGTAGCTCTAGAAAGAAAACAAATCAATTTGTGCACAGACAACAATTGAACGTGTATCAATGATGTCATCCAATAAATTCTCCAAAAGTACAATACAAGCTCAACCATTTCTCATTTACAGTTTTTCATTCAGTAAACAAAAGGCACGTAAAATATGACGTATACGTAATATTATCAGATTCAACTCAGAAACAAGTTCCCCAATAATCGTATAGAGCCGTTGAAGCATTAATAAAGAAATGAATTATTATAACTAATACAAAAATATGTATATTTTATAAATTTTATTTTATATTACTATGCAATATTACGTATACGTAATATTTGCTGCTGAGACTCAATGTAAAAATATTTAATATTTACCACAAAATTAAAGAAATATTAAATATGAAAATATATTTTTAATTACGTATTATTAAAATTATATATATATATATTAATAATATATTTGCGCTGTCAACAAAATTACGTATACGTAATATTTTCTGTTCAAGCGCCCTAAGAAATACTCAAGTATTTCTAAAGAGCTATTGAAAACCTAGTTATAAGAGTATTTCTCAATAACACAACAACAAAAGAAAACATTATTAATCAAATTTTCCGCTTAGGCTATGTGTAAAATTCTCGAGAAGTCTGATTGAAATGTTAATTATGAAAGTAAATGTTAACGGTATGTTAACTAAATATCTAAAATGAATTTCATATATTTACTGATTTACTGAAATGTTAATTATGAAAGCATGTTAAGAAAATATTCAAATGGGATTTAATATATTTTCACTATCAAACATATTGCCTAAACATATATAAATGATCAACTTGAGCTCGCTGTTAAATTGCTGATTTAGTATGGGTAAGCTTATGCGTTTATGCTTGTGCTTTAATGATTCTAATTAATTAAGTTAATTATAAACACAAAAGTCCTTTTAGGGAATTATGCGTTGGGTGTAATTAATCAACAGGCTTGGCAAGCGTGTGCTGAGACTCATCTCAAATTTATGCATGTATGCAAATATTTTGATGCCAAATTTACATGACACATACGCACCGTTGCCGAAATGCTTTCCCGTTTAAATTATGCAAAATATTGTACATGCATATGTATATATATACATTGATATAAATATATATACATATATATGTATGTGAATATATAATGTATAGAGAGCGACGTGTTTTCGTCTTGGAAGTTTTTCCCGCATGTATAAAATGCCACGGACAGTGGAGATGCTGATGATGATGATGAAGCGTGCTTTTGATGTGGCAATGACAACAATTAACACAAATAGACGACGAAGACACACGCACACACATAGACACACTGACTGAGGCAATGAGTGTATTCAGCTGCTCGCTCTTGCACTTACCGTTTGACTGTTTATGCATTTGTCAGTACCAAAATACATCACACACACACACACACACACAGCTGTTCAGGTGTGTAGTGTCTGGATGTGCGCCGGCAAAGTGCACTCACTCTGCTGACAACTGCAAACTACTTACGTATGTTACAGCAACTGACAACTCGACATATTCAGAATCAGAGCCCAAGCCCAAGCCGAGTCAGTCATCGGAAGCAGAAGGGCAGAGATACCAACAACAACACCAGCAGCAGCAGCAGTGACAAAGGTGTTAAGAAAGCCATTTTCCCTGCTAATGAGTGTCGGTATAAATGTATAGGTATCTCTCTCTCTCTCTCCTACTCTCCTTCGCTCTCTCTCTCTCTTCCTCTCTCTGCGTGTGTGTGTGTGTGCAGGCTCTTGTCTTGGCTTACCGGGCCCTAGCCTTGCCGTTACTTGAGCTGAAGAGCAAACAAAAATGTTTTCATGTTTGGGCATGTCAACAGATTTGTCCCCCTTGCAGTTAGTCCCCCGCCATGCCGTGTCGCTCTCATTTGGCTGTGTGCAGAAGCATTTTGCTTAATTAGTTACAAACATTAAAAACGAAGAATCCAAAAGGAATTATCTGCCTCAGCCAGACACTGACTCGCTTTAAGGGTCACATGACTTGGACTTGAACTGAGCAGCACAACTGAACTGAGGCAACAACAGCAGCAACAGCAACAGCAAATGACTCTGACAGTTTGATTAAGGATGTCAGGTAACTATCTGATAAACACTCGAATACATTGTCAAAGTCAACTGTGTTAATTCTCACGCCTGACACTCTTTCAACTTTTACACACACTTTTTGCCACTCTGATGAAATCAGTTCACATGGAATTGACAGCGCTGGGTCATTCGGGTCAGGAAGTTATTTCCCTCTTCATAAAACTTTGTATCTTAATCTTTATTAATATATGGCTGCTAACTAAAAACAAGTTATAGTTAAGTGAGCTGAACTAATCTAGATTAAGAGCTTGGCTTAGGTTTGGCCTGAAACTTTAAAAAGAGAGTTATGTATGAGGGGTAATAAAATAGTGCAAGTATTTATAGAAAAGTTTCAAGAATATGTGAGTTCTATGAATATATTATAGCAGTTATTTAGCATGTCAGAGCAGATTTGCAAGAGAGCTCTTAAAGCCGTCGACGGCAGCATCTATTGCAGTGATTTACTTTCTCTTTGGCTACAAATCAATGGATTTTGTTCAATGTTCAGAACTATTCCGCTAGTGGACTGAAAGCTTAAATTAAATATAATATAATAATATATACTAACAAGAAATTTAGTTTTTAAAAATAAATAATTTAATATTTTATAAATAATGCAGAACACTAATCTTAATGTATATTTTATTTTTTATTTTAATAAAAATAAAATTACACATTTAATTTTACATTTAAATTTAAATAAATATAAATACTTTTAAAATTAAATTTCAGTCAGTATAATATTATAATATAACAATAATAATTAATAAAAGATAATATATAAGAATATAATATATTTATATTTAATTATAATAAAATAAAATTTAATTTACAGAAAAATTAAATCATTCAATATATTATAAATAAATAATAAATAATAATTATATAAAGATTTATTTTTTAAATTTAATAATTATTAATAAACAATTATAAAAATTTCAGATTTGTTTTCATTATTTAGTATAATTATTATTATTTTATAAATTACAAAAAAAATTAATTTCTGATTTGTTTTCATTAATTAGTATTAATATTAATCTATTATTATTATTTTATAAATATAAAAAGCTTGAGTATGCAAACGCAAATCAGTTTTTTCCTAATATCAGTTTTTTAACTAATATCAATAGTTTTTCCGTTAATACTGCAGTTTTTTTCAGAAAGCTCTAAGAGCATTTATTAGTTAAGTTTAAATTATATATCTGAAGTATTACAATACACTTTTTGGCTTACGAACTAAAAAAAACTACTGAAGACAACAAGTAAAAGAAGCTCGCCAATAATCCATGCAGCAAGGCAATGCCAAGAACTAATGTCGGCAAATCAACATCCGCTACTTAAGGAACGAAAGCTTGCGTTAAAGAGCTTTAATTGCCTCTCTCTCAAGTCAAGTTAATTCTGACAATATATATATATATATATATATATATATATTTATACACATTTACTTAGTATAACAATTGAGCTCTCAAATTAAGCTAAAGTGCTTTACTATACTGAGAAATCGTATATATATGCGTATACTAATTATAGATTAAGAACAAACAAGATAAGATGTACAATTTCCTAGAAATTGACGTGTCTTCATTTCTATTTAATACTAATTACTTGATAAATCATTCTTATTGAAACAATCTAATAAATCTAATTGGACTTTTGCAGAGAAATTAAAAATGCTGGACATAACGCGCGATAAGCCCGTCAAGGTGTCCGTGAAGGTGGCTGTGCCGGTGCGGGATCACCCGAAGGTAGGTCGTATATCTGTTAATCATGCTAACGATAATCGCTTACTTATCGTTTATTGGGGGCATTTGGCTGGCAGTTCAATTTCGTTGGCAAGCTGCTGGGACCGAAGGGCAATTCGATGAAGCGACTCCAGGAGGACACAATGTGCAAAATGGCCGTGCTGGGACGCGGATCGATGCGCGACCGACGGAAGGAGGAGGAGCTGCGGGCCAGTGGCGACAACCGTTACGCCCATCTCTTTGAGGACCTGCACGTGGAGATTTCGACCTTTGCGGCGCCCGCTGAGGCGCACGCTCGCATCGCCTACGCCCTGGCGGAAGTACGTCGGTTTCTGGTTCCGGTGAGTCCCTTTTACACATTTTTCCACATTTTTTTTGTTTGTTTGGTTCCCGTTGGCATTACGGCTCTTTGTTTGCCGCTCGCTACAATTGGCAGTCGCAAGTGCTTAAAGTTGAAGCAAGCACAAAGAAACGCTCGAAAAGAAAACATCTTAAATTTTCTCAAGCGCGAAAGTTAATGGCATGCCAATAGCCAACGAGAGTCGAAGTCCGTGGACAGTGGCACAGTGGAGACTGCATCAAGGCTGCACTCGTTATCGACTGCAGCTTCCGTGTGCTCATGGCATCCTTCGCGCCAACGTGACACGCCTCCATGCGTCGCTGACTAAATTGCATTGTGCTGTAATTACATTTGCCACCCCTTTGGCGGCATTCGGGAAGCGTTCCATAAACTTTGTGCTCGCTGCCAGATGTCGCCTCTGTCCATTGTGCGGCTCTTGGCTCACACTATCACAACCGAGCCGGCATGGCATGGCACAGCTCCACTCCCATCTTCCATCGCCCATCTCCCATTGCCATGCCATTCGCAGGACATTCTCGCATCGCGTGTGCGCCCCGCCTCAGCCCCGCCCTAGCTGCAGCTCGCCTCAGTGTGGCTCCGTCCACTTGAGATACAAACGGTAACCATTTACCTATCTCTGTCGTTGCTCGTTTGCAATCCTTCTGCCTTCCATCATTCCGGCTGGCGTGCACATGTTCACATGTTCACGATATTTATTTATTTATTTATTTTTCCGCTTTTCCAATGAAAAACTACGAATCCACCTGAAATTATAGCCACCCATTTGGCCTGCATAAGTGACCTAAATATCTCAAATATCTTAAATTCCAAATCCACACCCAAGGACGACCTTTAAACTGTGCGCTCCAACATGTTTACTTCAGGCTCGAACAGTTTTTCGCTTTGAGCTGTAAGAAAATCATTCGAGTGTAATTTGAATAAAATATTTTAGAACGACTTTAGTACTTATATAGAATATTTTATAGGGCAGTTGAATAATGCTTGAGAATGAAACGTTTTTAAAACGATATATTGCAGCTAAATAAGTATTTTTTATGGCCAGGCTATAAACGTGAATATGAAATAAATTGCAGAAGCTTTGGCAAAAATTATTTTTTAACTTTTGTTATGTTAGCTAAATTGAAGTTGAATAGGTTGATTTTTATATATCATTAGCATGTATGAAAAGTGGATAAACGTTTCCCTTGCTTTGCAGCTTAATCTCTGCAAGTAAAGAACTTTCAATTGGTTGAGAGAGCGAGAGTAGCATATAAAGAGCCAATAATTTGTATTGAACTCTATGAATGATAGAGTGAGTGAGCAGATAGAACTGAGCGCTGCTGATAGAAGCAATTTAGAAAACCTCTCAGTTCAATGAGCCGCTCTCAACGCTCAGTTCTGCCTGCACCTTCGTGCCGTGAAGCCGAGTAGATCGCTTCGGGTGCTGGATCACCGATTCACGCTCAATTTCTCAGCGTTCTTATTGGTCAACTTCTCAAATGCAGTAAGAGAACGCGAGAGAGCGAGTGCAGGGAGAGCACTTCAATGCTTACGCTCTTTGCATTTGGCGCTCTGATAAGTTACTTCAAATCATACGAATTGCTTCATTACAACAAATACTCTAATTTCTTAAGAGAGTAAAATATTCAAATTAAAATAGAAATAAAAGCAAAAGTATAAATAAATAATTATAAGAAAATAATAATCCTTGGAAGCCGAAACACTTCTGCATCCAATTGCAGCACTTTTCTAAGCACTTCAGCTTCTTGAAAGTGCATTCCTCTAAGAGAGCTGTTTAAGGGCTTCAACAACTTCTTCAGGCATTCTATAGGAATTTTCTATGCTCTTAAAAACTTGAAGTGTGTAAAGCAGAAGCTAAATTTCGCTGAAGAGCATATTTTCAGAATTTATTTTAAAATTTATTTGCTAAAATAGTAATGATTAAATTATAATTAAAATATAAATAAATATAAAAAAATATTTATAATATAATAATATATATACTTTAACATATCAAACTTAACATTTACATCATCATTAATCATTAATATTATTTATTTTATATAAATTTGTTTAAGAAAATTTTAAAATATGCAACTTAAACTCTTTTATACAAGAAACCTGACTTGGCCCAGTTTTAAAGCCCTCTGCAAGAGTTTGCCAATAATAAAAAACATGAAAGCATAAATATTTGATGAATAAGGAATGAGAGCAATAACTACTTCTTAGACTGTTTGATGTATGACTTGTAATAAATCGTAGACTTCTTGTTGAATACTTTGACAACGAGAGACATAACTCTTTTTGTCGCCTATGCGCGCACTCACACCAAACGGAATCTCATAACTTCAGATAATATCTGGAGACATGTGTGGTGTCAGCAGAACTCACACACACAGACGCACCTGTGACACGCAACTGTCAAGCACATAAATTTTACTTTTCCGTTGTTGGTTTGGGAGTTTTCTGATCAGATTACGAAAAATTTGCATAGAAATTATTTCAACTTTATGCGCGTACTCATATGTATGTGATTCACTCACACTTGAAGCATAAACTGTTTCAATTTAGATGAATGCGACTGAGTGAGTGTGTGAGTGAGTGGGTGAGTGTGCTTTTTCGAATGGGCAATTCGTAAAGTGAATCCAACTGTTTGTGGCAGCTGTCAGTGCGTCTTATGAGGGGCTGATTGTTCCTGAGAGAAAGTCAACTTCAGCATTGCCCAGTCGAATGGAATCGAATGAAATTAGTAGCTGGCTACTGGCCATATTAAGCATTCATCTGGGGAATATCCACACACTCACACACACACACACACACACACACACATGCGCACTTAACTGTTGAACTAACAATAAGTTGGTTAATGCCCGTAATGGAAAAGTATACTCACTCAACCCGCGTCGTCGCACACACTCGATGATAGCTCCCAATTTTGTGCTGTGTATCCATTTGAGTTTCAGTTTTTTTACCCCTGGCGCTGCGCCATAATTGCATTAAGCACTCCACACATACAAAAGTAAATAAATGTGTGTGTATGTATTGTACGTGTGTGTGTGTGGGTGTGTGTGTGTGCCCGTATATTTCGCTGCTCTATTCTGCTTTGCACTGCTCTGGTCGAACGCGCACGCACCCAGGGGCGTTGGCTGAATGGGTGTGGCAGTGGGTGTGGCAGTGGGAGTGTCACATGAATGGCCTCGCAAACTTTTAATTGACATCCAATAAAATTCGCATTTATTACGCGCACTGTGAACGCCTGAATTAAATTTAATTGCTCGACGAGACGAAATGCAGTTTTCATGACTGCGCCAGCAGCACCTGCTGCCAGCTGGCTGGGCGTATCCCTGGCATCCATTGTTCATGTATATTACAACTGCTTTGCTTTGCTTTGCAGGACTACCACGATGACATACGACAGGAGCAAATGTGGGAGATGCAAGCGCTCACGTCCACGCCCACGCTTAGCAACCTGGACGACTCGCAGAGCCCAACGAACACGGCACGCGGCCTGGGCGGCGGTTTGGCCGACATGGACACGTCCAATGACGACAAGTCTGACAACGATGCCAGCGGCATGGATTGCCTTTCGCCGGACAAGCTCGACTGTGGCCAGTCCTGCAGCAGCGGCGGTGGCGGCGGCGGAGACACTCACCCACATCATCAGCATCAGCATCAGCAGCAGCAACAACAGCAGCAGCAGCAGCAGCAACAACAGCAGCAGCAGCAGCAACAACAACAACAACAACAACAGCAGCAACAACAACAGCACCACCATCACCACCACCACCAGCCAGCGCACTTTCATCAGCTGCTCCAGGCGCACAGCGGAGCCAGCGCTGCAGCTGCGGCTGCCGCCTGTGGGGAGCATCTCGCCGGACAGGCGTCTACAGCGACAGCAGCGGCACGTGAGTATCGTTGGCTAAGAAAATGCAATTAGCACAAAATGCGAATGAGGAATGAGTGCGAATGAGTGGGTTACTGGCCATTGTAATGCGCATTAAGCGAATCCAATTTCCAACAATAATCAAATTTCATGAAGTATCTCTCTCCCTTATATATAAACATATATATCAAACCGAAGTTTCTCATTAGCTCCTGCTGCTTTTGCTTTTAATACTTCTTCTCCTGTTTGCATTAACACTTTTAATTAAATCATGAAACTCATTGAGAGGCACTTGAGTTTCTGAGAATCGTGTAGAAGCGCACGCTTGCGAATCATTTCCAATGCAATATACAGCGAATGGGAATTTCATTTGAGAGTTTGTTTTTTTTTTTTTTCTTTAAGCATATTTATTTAGATTTGCCATATTTATGTATATTTTTATTGATACCTATAAGAAAGAGAGAGATATATATGCGCGAAATCAGGCAAATAACCATAATTAACACAATTATTCAAATTAAACATCATTACATGAGAGTGTTCAATGAAAACTCAATTGCCTTTGATGCAATTGGTTACATATTGAGGTTCGAAAACCACACACAAATGAGAATCAATATGGAATCGAAGAGTGCTCAGACAGCCTTCAAGCACTTTAGGGCCTCTCTACCTTCATTTACTTGCCAAAGTTCATATTTGGCATTTGGAAATTTTGCAAATGTCAAATGTCTCTTGATAAGTTTTTAATGTACATTTCCGGCAACTCAACTGGCTAAGGCATAAAGTTAATGTGCTCGGATGCAAGCCAATTTTTAATCAGATTGCTGTAACTTCATGTCATGTGCGGCATTTGCCAAATTGCTATTAGTAGTAGCAATTGGGCTTAAGCCCAAGGATAAACCGGACCACAGCACGATACTGTATCTGTAGACTCTTAAATTATTGTAAGATGCCATTCACAAAAAAAACAGAGAGCGAGCATAGGAGAGCAAGCATAGCGAGAGCAATCAAACAGACATTTCCGCTCTCACAGCCCAAATCCAACTGCTGCTCTTCATAGTGCTAATCACTCATAAATAATAGCTCACAAATAACTGTTGACGTTGCTCTGCCTGCAGTCTTTGCTTAAAGAGCAACCATTTGCATCAGCGAACAACCGTTTCTTTGTTTTGCTCTGGTTGTCCCCCCACTGATTGGCTGCATTCGTGGCTGCTCACTCTCATTGTACGAACACTCTCATTGTACCGAAGCGATGTTCGGCAAACGAGCGACACACGAATAGTTCAACATGCAAGGCGCTCAACAGAAAATCGAAACGAAAAGAACCGAAGGCGAACACATTAACTACGTTCGTGAATATTGAGTGTGTCCATATGCAAGAGAAGATCGTTTGCTTCGGCCTTTGACTTATTTGCTTACTCTCATTGTACGAACGTGATTCGTATCGCGACCTAAGCGATGTTCGGCAAACGAGCGTCACACGAATAGTACAGCATGCAATGGCGCTCAACAGAAATCGAAACGAAAAGAACCGAAGGCTCTTGCTCAGAGTAAGAAGCGAGAGAGAAGCAGAAACAATAAAATTGCCAACTATTAAGTCTGCATACATATATAAATACAGACACTTTGACTACAGGTTAATCGCAGTCCACACTCACACTCGCACTCCCGCTCTCATCAATTACTCGCATCTTGCCTCAACGCTTCGAAATCATATACGAAATTGGATTTACATTTCCCATTGCAGTGCACACAACAGCCATGGCTGTGGCGCTGCAGCATCAGCTGACGGCTGCCGGCATCGGTGGCCTGTTGAAGCCAGCGCCTGGAGTGGGCGTGGCTGGGGCAATGTCTGGCCTGCCGAGTGCGCAAAGCAGCGCCGCAGCACTGCAGCTGGCCGGCGATGGGGATGCAAACACATCGACATTGACGCTACTCGAACCACCGGGAGCTCTATTGCATCCGGCGCTGCGCAACGTGAAGGCCATCAACATAGGTGCGTTGCAATTCGTCGACTTGGCTTGAGCTGGCTCAACTTCGTTTATCATTGCAGGTAGTGGCCTGGGCCGCAAGCGACCGCTGCTGGGCGTTCCACGATCCGGCATGAATCCCACGAAGCGCACCGTGATGAGCCTGCTGGCACGGGCCAAGAACTCACAGGCGCTACACACAGTGCGCCAGCCGGTGGTCACGACCACCAGTTTTGCCGAGTAAATAGCTCAGTGTGGGGAATGGGAAACCAAAAGAAATTCTATATGTATGTATTATCTATGCCTTGCAGGCCCCTCCAGATGCTGGCCTCACCCTTCATCATTCCTCACCAGGGCATGGATCAGTCCATCATAGCGCTGCCCAAGGAGAGTCTGGCCCAAGGCGTCTAACCCTATGACTTTTATACGCTGCGCCACACAGATGGACGCACCTGACCGACTACAATTTGCCCCGCCTCCTTCTTCTAAAGACACACACTCACACACACACACACACAAATTTAGGCTTACCAATTTATGAAATACGATTTCTAAAAAATATACGATTCTAGTCTAGTCTCTAGAGAGGAGTCTTTATAGAAGAAGAGCAGCGAGAGAAACGGGAACGCCTGCTGCCCACAGCCCAAGCCATACCAATACCACAGAGCCTGTCGACACACGATTTGTTTTAAGCAAATTCTTAATAAATAACGCAAGTATTTTTAATGCGATGTTTTATTTCGAACAAAAAAAAAAAGGAAAATTGAGAAAAACTTAAAAAAAAAAAAATCTTTAAACAAAAAACTAAATTAGTGTCAAATTAATGAACAACTTCAATAGAATTACAATGTAAACGCAATTACTTTAAATAAATATACACTCACACACACTTACACCACATAACATATATATATATATATATATGTATATATATAAAGACAAACAGCAAATATATATATATATATACTTGAACATGTACTTAAATCTATATAAATATATTTAAAAATAAAACGTGTTGAAACCAAGCTAAAACTTCAACTTAAAACACACGCCACATAAATTGATAATAATAATTTTTGGAGTATTTTAAAATGCAACTCAAAGCCCAAAGAGAGCTCAGTACAAGCAGAGGAAAACTTTAACACACATTTATTGATCAGAAATTGAGAAATTGCGAAATTTTGATGAAATATTCCCAAAGTCCAAGTCCAGGCATTACGATATTTTACTTTGCATAGATTGGAGCACAACCCGTAGTACACATTGAAGCCATATATAAATATATAAATATATAAATATATATAGCAATATACATATATAGAGACGATATTCCAAGTCCTGGATAAAAAGTGATCACAGTGATCCCACCGCCTTCAGCTTGTTTCATATTGAACCCAAAGCAAATGTCGTTACAAAAAAAAACAAAAACGAAAAGAACGAAATATAACAAATTATTCGGTTTCAGTTAAAACACAAATATTTAAAGAAAATATAAATATCGAAAGCAACGAATTACTTAACTATATATTTTTGCAATTTATTTGTTCTAGTTTAATTCATCTTTTCAAATATTGTTTATTTAAAGCTGGAGACTAAGGAGCTTTCTTGAATCAGTTCTCAACTGATTTCTGTTTCGATTAGTTGCCGGATCTAGTAAATAATATCTTAATAAAGTATTCTGAAATTGATGAGAATTTTTTCAAATAGTCGACAAATAGATGAGAATAAAGTTGAATATCTAAATGTGCACTCAAATGCATTCGTAAATAAATATAATCGCAATATGAATAAAAACCAAATACGAAATACGAAATACAAATACAAAATCCAATTACAAATACGAAATACATACAAGCATAAATAGTTTACGCATTAATGTTCAACCGTTTAATCAAAAGGCATATTTACAATTTACAAAATAGCATTAAATAAAACCAAATATTGATATTGATGTTGAAAGCAAAAACAAACCGTGTAAAGTCCTAAAAAAATTAAAAAAAAAAAAAATAAGTAAATAAAAAATAAATTTACTCGTACCTACATAAATAACTGCATGTAGAAACTCGAAATATTAATATGCAACTTTAATTAAATTATCAATTAATCTACAAGGTACTCTCACACACACACACACACATAGACTAAATATAGTGTGAGTAATTGCAGCTACACCACCACAGCTTCGAGCTATTCCCAAAATAAATGCAATATTTTAAAAATATATTAAATCTGGGCGTTTTTCATTTGCCTTTATTAAATAAATAGTTTCTTTTTATAAATATTAAGTAATACAACAGAATTAAGCGTGAGTAGAAACTGTTTAACTATTTATTAAATAGCACATTTAAAATTGATTTATTTTCTTCTATTTATCTATTCGTAGTTGTTTCTTTTCATGTATTTATCTATGTATATATATTGATATATTCCTATATTCATCAATTCATATATTCATATATTCATATATTCATGATATTTCATATATTCATATATTCATATATTCATAATTCATATATTCATATATTCATATATTCATATATTCATATAATCATACATTCATATAATCATACATATATTCATACATACATATATTCATATATTCATATATTCATATATTCATATATTCATATATTCATATATTCATATATTCATATATTCATATATTCATATATTCATATATTCATATATTCATATATTCATATATTCATATATTCATATATTCATATATTCATATATTCATATATTCATATATTCATATATTCATATATTCATATATTCATATATTCATATATTCATACATTCATACATACATATATTCATATATTCATATATTCATATATTCATATATTCATACATTCATACATACATATATTCATATATTCGCCTGTTTATTGAGATTTTAGCTCTTCTGAACATCCGTAATGTGATACTTCATCAACCCAGCCGCCGGGATATTTTCTCAATATATAACGCCGCATTGATTCTAAAATAATGGTCAGTATAGCCACCGGGAAGACATATAGGAAGATAGGTAGATAGCTGAAAAGTGCAAAATTAAATGAATATACACGAGAATGTCGAATGAAAAGCGCACTTCACAGGTGAGCTCTGCAGATGATATGGCACGTTTGCAAAGGTGAATAGAAGACAAATGCCAATCAAGTAGATAAAGGCCAAGTTCAGGCGAAGGTTTCCAAAGCCATGATTGAAGAGACTGGCTCGCGTTGTTTTGCACAGAACTAGATTAACGGACTGCATTATAGTTAATGTGATTACGATAACCGAAGTCATCTCATACTCCAGTTGAATCCGTGCACCTCGCGTCTGTTGATGCAGTCGTAGCAAGATGAAATCTGATGATATTGAAATAGATATTACTTGCCCATTCTTGGCCATACGAGTCCACCATGTCATTAAGAGATTCATCATACCAACGATCGCTGAGACCGAACAAAGCGCCGGGCAAGAAACCATTGTACAGCATATACGCTATATAGGCCATGATCACGGCGGCTGCCTCCATTAAGCCCACATTTAAGTAGGCGACAAACAGCATGCTGTAAAGACGTGTAAGGATTGAAATTTAGTTCGCTTCAGTTAGGAGATTCCATGTACAGCTTTACCATCGGTTAATCAAAAAATCATCAGCGACCTTCGGCATTACTTTCATAAGGTCTAATTCTGGTGGCTCAAAGTACAGCGTTGTGGCGGGTATCTGGAAAGCAAGGGAAACTAGAAAATGTTCAATGCTCTGCTAAGTCCCTACCAGATTCACAAAGAATCCAATGAATGCCGTTGGAATCAGTGAAATTTTAATTGGCATCTTCAGCATTACGAGAAGTATGTGCAGCATTACCAACGACATATTCGTGGAGAGCCCATAGACCACGGCCTTCTTCTGGTTCTCAAATAGCAGGCGACTCTCAGCAATGGCCTTTGTCACCGTCACAAAGTTGTTCTCCAGCACAATGATGTCAGCACAGGACTGACTCACATAGGACGAGGAGCTCTCAGAGACGCCCACATGCGCGCACCGTATGGCCGACGTATCATGGACGGAGCTACCGATCGCCGTGACCACAGCGCCCAATTTCAGACAGGTGTCGATGATGAGATAGCGCTGAGCGACGGCAATGCGACAGAAGACGACGCCCGCATAGGAGAGCATCACTTGCTCGATGTCCCAGCGCTGGTGATGCACCTGCTTGCTCATATTCTGCATATTGATCGTGACCGCTGTGACCATACGTGGATCCACCTCCGATATGGGTATGTTAAGTCGCTCCGAAACATCCTCAGCGGTCTCGCTGCCCTCGGCAAAGATGCCCACAGCTTTGGCAATGGCACGCGAAAAACTGACATTGCATCGGGTTAAGAGCACCAGTTTGATGCCAGCACTTCGACACTTGGCAACCGCTGCGATGACATCCGGATACGGTGGATTGAATGCAGCAATCAAGCCCAAAAAGCACATTGAATCCGAATACGAATTCATGAAGCTCAGAAATGTGTTCTTATTGGTATAACTAAACTTATTCGAGATCAGCGACAGCATATAATCATCCACGTTCAACTTCTTACAGGCAAAGGCATAGGAGTGCCTGCCCAGCTTGTTCAGCATTGAGGCTTCATTAATGACATCATTACGCAGAGCTGTGGTCAGCCTAACTGGGTCATCCCCATTCGTATAACAAGTGCTGCAATGTTCCATTACCTCATTCCAATGTCCGCGTATATATAGATGATACTCGGTCTCATCGTCATTATTCACCGACGCATGGACGCTAACCTGCAGATGGCTAATGGTGTCGATGGATCGCCAGGCCACCATCTTGTATTTGACACGTAACACCTGAACGCTAGCCACAAACTGGATGGCGAATTTGAGCAGAGCCCTCTCGTAGTCGGTGCCATCGATGGCCTGCATGTGAGTGGGTAAGCCTCTCTGGCCGGACCAAAAGGTTGCATTGTTGCACAGTATCGAGGCACGAATCAGCTCAACAAAATGTGTTGTGGCTGTGAAACTGGTTTGCGCATGAAGTAGTTTGCCATCGACAAACAACTCCGAGACCTTCCATCTCCGTTGCGTCATGGAGCCAAGTAGGTTACTGCAGATAACTGTCGTCAGTCCCAGAGACGAGACAGACTCCATGTTCCGAACGTAGCAGCCCATCTCTGTCAGATGATTTTTGGTGATCCACAGACCAACGAAAATCAGAATCGGCAGAAATATAGCTGAGGACGATACCGTCAAGGTAATATAAAACTCAATCAGCGACGGTATGCTCAGGCCACCCATTGTTAGCGATAACAAAGCAGCAACGAGCATGGCCAAGCAAATGACGTATTTATAGAAGACAACCTGAAAGAAGTTGAGTTTATAAAGATTATTGAATGCCAAATTTCCAATTATCGTGTCACCTGTTTCATATGTTTGCGTGGTCGGGTCAGAGGACGCCGCTCCATGCACAAGCGGGCCATGATGCCCACTTCGGAATTATCGCCACAGGCAATGACCAAGCCCCGGCCAGAGCCTTGTGTTACATGACTGCACGCAAAGCCCACATTGCGAGCGAGCCATTTGTTTGGATGCGTGACGTCCGGTATGATGGTAACCGATGTCGAGTAGCCGGTGAGCGCGACATTGTTCACTTCCAGATCGTCGGCGTGAAAGATTCGAACATCGGCCGCAATACGTTCGCCATAGGTGATTGCCAGTATGTCGCCCAGAACGACATCTTCCGAGCGTATGATCTGCAATCGGCTGTCTCGGAGGACCGTACAGTA
The DNA here is from genome assembly GCA_030914335.1 of Drosophila borborema. Classification (NCBI taxonomy): domain Eukaryota; kingdom Metazoa; phylum Arthropoda; class Insecta; order Diptera; family Drosophilidae; genus Drosophila; species Drosophila borborema. The sequence continues at coordinate 13,812,376 of JAUESP010000303.1, read as the reverse complement.
CATGGGCATCAAGTCCATGAATGCCCAGGCGACCAGAAAGTCGTCATTCTCCTGAATATAACGAAGTGCTCCAGACAATAGAAAAACGATCAATAAAACAATAGCGATTATCAAGTATGCAGGACTAGCCTTCCGATCGAAACATGTCACAATCTCCCAAATATGTAGAACGAAACTGCCAATCATGGCCAAAAAGACGACTGAGGCCAAGCCAGCAAAACAGTTTCTAAAATACTTAAGACATCTGAATTCGGGTCTCTGCGGCAAGGTCATTTTATTCTTTCCTGTTAAAGCCAAACGCCTCCTGGCCTCTAAAGACGTTAGACCCTGTAACAAAACATGTTCGCAATCACATCGAGAACTCATTGAATATCATAGCCAGAACTCACATGTATAGCTGAGGTGTCTAGTTTTATGCATACTCTCTGGAATTCCTCTATATGCCATGTAGTATACGTGTTATCAGCCATGCCTAACACAATATCCGGTTTATCTGCGTTTCATTTAATATATCCAACTGATTGATTTGTTGTTCTATATTTTTTTTACCCTATTAAGAGTGCAATTTGAATCTGTCTTGAAATGTGTCAAACTCTCATATTGGTTATATAATATATATCATAATATAATCAGTATATCAAATGCTCCTATGAAAACAGTTCTCATTCTCTAGTTTTGTTTCTGAATTTCACTCTCGCCCTCTCTCTTTCTCCCTCTCTATATTTACATCTCACTCATTTTCTTGTAAACTCACGCTCTCCCTTCTTTGCCTCTCTCTTTTCCTCCTTTAATGTATATATATAATAAAAGAAAGTTTCTTGAACTGAAGCTTTATTTATTTTCGACTGATATTGTTAAATATATTTTCTGCTCTATGGGTAAACAAGATTTTCTTTATTTAACTAGCAAACAGCTGTAATCAATGATTTTTATGGTAATTTATGTGTTTTTTGCTTGAATTTGGAATGGGCTTCTCGATGGAGCAACACTGAGACTCGACTCGTGCCAGCAATTGAGTCTGTCTGATGTACATAAATTTCGTGTATTTATGTAAACGAATTGGCGTAAAATCGATCGATTTTGTTTTTTAAATCAGTAATAATCGTAAAATTTGTTCCATTGTTGTTCACACATAAAGTGCCGGATGCGCTACAACGGAAATATATATACTATATATGATATATATGTTTGTGTATGTGTATATATCTGTGTGTATATATATTTGTACATTTATATGTATATCCCGTTGCTCAGCTGAAAGAACAAACTGAAGTATGCTATATACCTGAGTTGACTTTTTCTTGATATGTATATCTCTTGTTTCTTCGCACTTTATGGCCCCATTTGATGGCACATTAAAATTTTGATTGCCCCAAAATAAAATAAAAATGTATAAACATATATTTGCTTACATAAGTCGACTTGAATATGCGAGTAAGCTGGCAAGGATATTGCTGCAGGCATAATATTCACATTAGAAATCATATCTCAGAGAGTTATTTCTATAATCTAGAAAACTTTATAGGTGCTAAGAATTTTAGCTAGCTTAGCTATTTTTTTAGCTATTTTTTATTCCTAAGAGCTTTTGCAGCTTGCAGTTCTGAAGAGTTTTGCAGCATTGCTTAGTTTTCTATATAAAGAGTTATTAAATTTTGATATAGCTCTGATCTTAAGCAAAGTGTCTCTATTGACTACGTCGCTATTAATTCCTAATTAGAAAATATATATTGTAAGATATATTATATATTTCGAATATATATATGTACATATATGCCATTTGCTTACACCCACGATATTTCACTTAAATATAATTGTAATTTTGATGTATGTATTCCTAACATCCAAATATAAGTAACCTTAGCAATATATATTACATTTTATGTAAACCCTAGCTCACATATCAAGAATAAAAACTTCACACTTCAACACTAAATTATTAAAACTTACATTTAATTTATTTATACTTTTTAATATTTTTAAAAGACACCTCGAGTATTTCGCGAAAGCGCACAACTAGTTCAGATCACCGAACAGAACAAATCATCCTTAGTAAAATAATCTAAAATTTCTAGTAATTTTTCTTTTTAATAAATGCATTTCTAATTGACGTCATGAAAGATCTGAGTATAATAATTTGTCTAGTAATTTCGCTGCTCTGCAGCCAGGCAAGAGCTTCTAAATGTAAGTACAATTGGCATATAGAATATATATAAAGAGTTTTATATTTATATATGCCATCGGCAGATTCGATATTTTGCCACTGGGATGCAGAGTCCTACAATCGCAAGGGATTGAGTTACTTCAATTCCTGGAGCATAAATAGAAAACTATGCACACATTTCGTCTATGGGTCTATGGCCACATTGGACCCCAATGGATCGGGCGCATTGAAGGTCGTAAATGGGGCTAAGCTCGAGAAGCGAGGTAGGTAACATTCTCTAAGTGTCTGTAGCTATCTGTACGTATCAACGAATATTCAAGGACTTTTAAGCGATATCTTGAATATGAGACGTGATAACTATCAGGCAATTCTATCCGTTGGCGATGCGAAGGACGATGCCCAAAGATTCTCCAGGATGGCAGCGAACCTGCGCAAACGCGATGAGTTCTATGTAACTTTAACGAATTTCCTCTTTGAACGGGACTTCAGTGGAGTGCTCTTAAACTGGGAGTTTCCCACTCAGCATGGAGGTCGCTCCGAGGATCGCCAAAACTTTATCACATTGTTGAAAGAGCTGAAGATTATGTAAGCGCGAGAGGAAGTTTCTTATATACAAAGTAGAGTCCTAACATTTATCCCCCAAACAGCCTGCAGGAACATCATTTTCTGCTCCTGGTCACCGTTTCAGCGCGACTGGATAAGGCAACTCTGGCCGCTTACGATATTCCCAAGATAGCGAAAATTGCCGATTTCATTATCCTGAATAGCCACGATTCGCAGGATATATACGATCAGCAGCTGCGCTACATGTCGCCGCTCTATGGCAACGGCAGCCAGAGCGTGGATCGCGGCGTCAAGCACTGGATCAACAAGAGCAAAATGCCAGAGAAACTGATTCTTGGCATTCCACTGTTTGGACAAACGCATACCCTGCGCGATCAGCGCAAGACGGATGTGGGCGCGCCCAGCAAGGGACCCGGCATGCGGCACGTATTTTCCAAGCGGCCCGGATTCATGACCTACGCCGAGTTTTGTACGCAAGCGAGCAGATGGGAAAAGAAATTCGACAAGAAGGCGCAGGTGCCATATGCCCACAGAGATGACCAATGGATCAGCTATGAGGACGGCGCCAGCATCAGCGCCAAAATGCATGTGGTGAAGGATCAACGTATGGGCGGCGCCATGGCATGGTCCATCGATGCCGATGACTTTCATGGGCGATGCGGCGAGCGTTTCACTCTGCTCAAAGTGATCGTCTCGCAGATAGGTAACTCAGCTGTGCTCACAACTGCTGCACCCACCACTGAGGGCGTCGGGCTCTGCCCCAAGGAGGGACTGTTCCCCGACCTGTGGAACTGTCAGGCCTACTACGAGTGCCGCGATGCCAAACGCACCGACTACGAGTGCCCAGACGGTGACTACTTCGACGAGAAATTAGCCCAATGCAAGCCCGCTGACCAGGTGAAATGCTCAAATGACTTTGTCACCTGGCGTCCAGGCCAAGATACCTACGACTACCACAACTTTCCCCTCAACTTGAAGATAGTCGATTAACTTCTCCCAAAATTGTACACATAGTAATCGTAAATAGTTAGTAAATAATAAATTCTTTCGGTTGTGCACTCCAATTAGCAATTTACTAAATCTGCATAGTTGCAGCTGTTTGTGCTGGGATCGAACACCAGACCCGCTGGGCAATCGAACATGAATGTCGAGCCGCCGCTACAATAATAGAACTTGGAACAATTGTGGGGATCTCTCACATAGCCATCGGTGTCTTCACAGCAATAGTCATCGACTCCAGCTACGCTCTGAGGCGGTAGAGCAGCAGCTGGCTGCACCTCAGCCGCAAGTCCAGTCGGATTGTCTCTTCCGAAGAGTGCGCGGTTTATAGTGCGCAACAAGGGAAATCTTTCGCCCCCACAGCTGCCACGAAAATCGTCCGACTCGAGCGACCAAATCATTATGCCGCCCAGATTGTGTTCCATGGCATATTGTGCCTTCAGCATCAAGCTACGAGCGTTCTCATAGCCCACCCATTGGCGTTCCTTGAAGGCGAATGGCACCTGTTGCACACCCTCCCAGCCCGTTGTCCATTGCTCACGCCGAAAGAGCTCGCACAACTCATTGTAGCCCAGCACTCCCGGCTCTCGTGAGTAGGGACCAGCTATGCCACGTCCAATGTGCACTGCGCCAGGCAGGTGCTCTTCGGCCGAAGCTAGGGTGAACGTGCGTCCATAAAAGGGCACTCCCAGCAGCAGTTTCTCTGGCGGCGCACCAGCGTCTATCCAATATTTGATGACAGCATCCACATTCAGCTGTTGCGCCCGTTGCGTCGTATCGTTAGCACCCGCATATAAGGGCGCATTAATGGCCACTGATTCATCCCAAGGACCATGCAGATCGTAGGCCATAACATTAATTATGTCCAAGTACTCAGATATGGCGGGTATATCATACGATATGCTCGCCGAAAACTCTGCTGAGCCCACAGCAGCGCTGAGTATATAGCCAAAGGGACTGAGTCCCGCCCTCAGTTCCTTGAGCAGATTTACATAGTTTTCACGATCGTTGTTCTCAATCAGATTATGACGCTGACCAGGATACTCCCAGTCCAAGTCAAGTCCATCGAAGCCATGTCGCTGTATAAACTGAACAACTTGCTCGATGAAATACGAACGCTTCTCTGGATCGTTGGCCACAAGCGAGAAGCGCTTGGAGCCCTCGTTCCAGCCGCCAACAGCGAGTAGTGTCTTCAGCGTGGGATTCTTTAATTTGAGCGCATTAAATTTCTTGATGTTGCCAAGGCCTCCATTGTCCTCCAGATCTAGATAGGGATCTATGACACGCAGCTCGCCGCTCTCCTTTATGCCCAGAAAGGCATACACCAAGTGTGTGCACAAAAATGGATCTATGTCCTCCACACCAAACTTGCCGTCGCTCGGCCGATAGACAGACCAAGTGCCCTGGTAGCACACAACGTGCTCTGAGTGCGGATTTATGCATAATTATTATTAAAAACTGGCGTCATTTAATTACTTACTATTGGGCTCCGTTGCTCCTACAACTGCCATCAGCGTTAATGGCAAAAGCCATCCTACAATCCTACAATCCCACATAACACAACTGAGTCTTTGGAATTCTTTGACAATATTAATTCCGATTTTCTCTTACGCTCGTGTTTTATACATTTTCTTGGTGTGTAAAATAAACATAAACATTGCAATCGATAAGTGCCATTTGTTGTTAAATAAAAGTTCTTGTTAAATACATCTTATGCTACAAGAACGTAGCAATAAAAGTAAAACGAAGTGTTTATTCTTGCTCCAACAGCAAGGTAAATAATAATAAATGAATTCTCGGCTGGCCAAAGAATCATTCAAGCAGTTGAAGGTCGGTTGGGTGAGTGTGACCAGTTACCCGGCTATGATAAAATATTGTAGTTTAGAACTTTTTCAGCTTGGACAATTGATTGTTGCGACGTAGCGCCATTTTTCGTAGCCGGCGCCAATACTGTTTGGTATTAGGGTCCAATTCTTCCAGAGGTATAATGCGTTCGGTATTTAATGTCCACAGCCAATCTGGGTACTCCGAGTCGGGCTTGAGCTGCAAATGAATGAAGATTTGTTGGAAAATCAATTCCGTACTACATTGAATGCACATTTACCTTGATGTCCTCGCCAGTCTTCATGTAGTTGCTGCCGCACACGTAGTTTACCAATTTAGTTGCATCCGTTTCCACTGGTATTATCTTCTTCTCCATGATGGGCCCCAGCTTGCCCAGCTTCTTCTTTTTGCCCGCTATATGATTAGATATTTCTAATTATCAATCATTATTATTTTTATTGGGATACTCACTTTGTGCCGCGACCGCTGGCTTGGCTGCATAACAGCGCGCAGCATTTGCTGAAAAGGTGAGGCGCTGCCTTAGCAAATTTAACGTAAGCGTCAGATTGTTCATAACTGTTATTTCTATAGTTAACTGCGAATTCAACTTCAGTTTTTAATTCATTCCTATTTACAACACGCATTAACAATTGCCATACAGTTGTATAATCAGACTAAATTGTAGAAACGGTCACACATGTAATAGTCTATCGAAATCATCCCTGCGCCGGCAGTAGAACGATAACAAAATTATACAAGTTGAGCAAATACAAATTTGAACATTGAATAATGCCGACAATTAAGCTGCGGCTCCCGTCCAATCGGACACTGGGCAATATATGTGTATATGGCGCTATGTTCTCCATTTCAGCGGTGATGTTCATGCGCTGGAAACTCGAAGACCGTGTGCGTTCCTCAGAGTACTATAAATTGGCATTGCAAACACTACGCCAACACAAGGGTAAGGTGGATAGATCGAGCCCAGCTGTTCAGTTAAAATGTAAACAAGTTTTTTGCAGGTGCTGTTGGATTGCTCGGTGAGCCCATTAAGGACGGTGGCTTTGACATATCCAATGATCAGAATTCGTGTAATGCGGAGAGCGCCCAATTCGAGGTCTCTGTGCGTGGCCCCAAGGATAAGGGAAAACTTTTCTTTTGGGCAAAGAATAGAGAAGACGGCTGGCTCATTGATCGGCTAGAGTTGGAGGCTAATCAGCATCCCAATAAGAGGTTTTTGCTTAAAAAACAAGATGAATACTCCGTAGAGGACCTGCCGGAACGGAAACACTCGGAGCTGCCAGCCGGTGTACCACATTATGAGAGACACGCATACCCGAAGCCTCAGCCACTGCATCAGGCGGAAGAGTCCTCGGCATATGTCCATACGGCGGATGGCGGACGCATGCGATAAACCAAAATTTTCAATTTATATCATTTATTCGTATTAAATTTGACTATGCAAGCTTTTAATTATCAATTTTAGTATACAAAAAATTTCAAAAATAAAACCAAAGTCTTGTTGAACAAAAAACTTAATTTTTTGTTGTCTGTTTATGCAGCGCTCTTTTGTATATATATATAAATATTTATATTAATAGTTTTCTGTTAATTATCTTGCTATTGCGTAGGTGTGTGTTTATTGAATGCATTGAATTATTTTTCGTTTGTTTTTAAAAAAGATTTTATATAAATTGTTTTTACTGTTACTGTAGCTGTTGCAAGGAGCTGTCCCTCAAGATCTAACTGATGCCAGCTTCAGTGAGAGTGAGAGAGAGAGACCAGGGTTACATTCATGAATGGACCGATGCTCTTATAAATTTATAATACATTGTGGAAAGTACATGCATTCTATTATTATTATCATTATACTCAATATTATTATTAGAATTAAAAACACGCGCTTAATTAAACGATAAAGGCGACTGTAGGCGGCGATTGTGACTATGATCCAGGTTCAAGCTGACGACAATCATCCAAGTATAATTGATTTGATACATTGTGTTGCACATACACATTGTGTGTTTCGGTTATATATATATAAATATATATACATATCCACTTTCATCGTAATATAACAGAAAAGAAATATATGCACTGTGCACGTATATGTATGTAGATGTAGTTGTTAAGTATTGATGCATGTATGTGTTGTGTTTTGTTGTTTGTTGTGTAAAAGATAAGCAAATTAAAGACAGTTATTACATAAGCGCCAACATTTAACGATCGTAAATAGATAGTGTATATATATGTATATGGTTCTGGCTGCGACTTCCGTTCCTGCTCCGTTCACTACTCTCGCTTGGCCATTGCAAGTGGAAGACTGTTGGGTCTCTTGATCTGCGACTGCGCCGGCACTGCCATGGGCAACGGGGATATTGATATTGGCGTGCCACCGGCTTCCGCTTGCTGCTCCTGTTCTTATTGCGTCTTTAGCTCTTTACCAATACTGTACGATACGATTTTGCTCCAGTCAATCTTGGTTTTGGTTATGGGCAACTGTCGCCGCATCGCCTTGAACGTAGTATCCGACATGGTTTGATAGTTCTCCGAAATGGCCAACTGATACTCGTTCTCCGCCTCCTCGATCAGGCGTATGACCTCGTTGGCCAACTGTTGTTCATTGGACACAATAACGCTCTCGCGGCAATCCTTCGACGACACCAGCTGCACATTACCATCCTCATAGTAGTGCACCTGCACCTTCAGCACGCCCTTCAACTCCGCCGTGCCGCTGCCAGCTTGGAAGCTAACGTGCCACTGGGAACGCCATCTGCCATTCCAATAGTTCTTCGGCTGGAACTGATGGTCCTCAATGCAAATGGTCAGCGTTATCTGATTTCCCTGTGATTTGCCAAACACTGAGCACACCTACGGCGCGAATAAATTGTCCATAAATATATATATTTAGGAATATATATGATTAATTAAACTTACGCCGTGCCTGTAGTGGTTGGCGGTATATGCTAAGGCAGCTAGATCCAGGGCAGCGCGCCACGACTCCGCATTGGCATCAGCCTTCTGATCCTGGTAGTCGGACGCCTCTTTCCTTAGATGGTCGTACTTAAAGGATTGCTTTGTGCGAGGGTCAAAGAAGCGACCATTCCCTAAAAATGTAAACAATATCGGTTAGGAAATTATAAAAAAGCAGGGGAAGTTTTTATATCTTATCAATATCTATAACTTAGACGATAAGAAATCTTTAAAAATTGTTGAGTGACGAAATGTAGAACTATAAATAAATACTATTAAATGAATTCAAAATAAGCCAGAAAGGGAATACAATTTATTTATTACTATATTTACATGTTATATGATGAGAACTCTTACAAAACAAATTACTTAGTGAAGAAATTTAAATAAAGAATATTATTAAAAATTTTAAAAGTGGAAAAAAGTTGGACTCCAGTTTATCTATGACTAATATTTGATAAAAACAATATGAATATGAAATTCACATTGGAATTTCGAATTAAAAGTTTACTTTAGTTGTTGCATTTAAGTTTAATCAACTCTGATTTTAATTGTTTAATTTTAGTTATTTTAAAAATAATATACATATTAATAGATATTCGGATTATGCTCAGCTCAACACCGATTGCATCCACTGTAACGAATTGTAAATAGTGTGCATGTGTGTTTGTGTGTGTGTTTCGTTTGAGTCTTTGCTACTCTGAAGCGTATGCCCATATATGGTAAACGCCATAAAAAACATAAGCAAACAAACTCTCAGCAGCTGACGCCCACTCTTCCTGCCACCCCCACCCACTACAAGCCTAAGCATTTATAAATGGGAGTTGGAATACGTACCCAAATCGTTGTACTCGGATATGATCGCATTGTGTTCACTGCCCTCGACCCGCACGGGCGTCAATTGGTCCTTGTTGTATTGGGAGAAGGCGTGGCTGGCGCCATCCTTCAGCAAGGAGTCGTTCTTCAGTAGCTCGCGGACATCGTTGAATACCTCGTTGAATTCACCGGGCGGCGCATGCAGTATAAACTCGGAGACAATGCGAACCCTTTCCGCATCTGTAATCTGTGTTTGTTCCATTCTTTCGTTTGGTGATTCACGAATTCGGGCAGTGTTTGGTTTTTAGGTTGTTATTGTTGTTGCTGTTGGTGATGTTCAACTATCGCAATATTGCACAGTACGTGTATATGGGTGTGCACGGCAGTTACAACTGGCATGTGTGGCCGCCAATATTGTTTTAAACTTAGTTTTTCTACCCGTATTAAAGTTACTTCGGCTTTTTTTTTTACTTTTTCAAGCAATTAATGAAAAGACAATGAACGATGACGATGACAGAGTTTTGCCTTTGGTATTTATTTAGTATATAACTTAGTGACTAGTCCTACATCGCATTTATATATCGATAATTGAGAGACATTTTAACGATACTCGACTATCGCATATATGCCGGCGAAAAAATGTATCTTATCGATGTATTAATTGCATTAATTACTTGAAATTGAGAGACTGAGTTTTATTTTTAAAAAATAACGTTCGTATATTCAAATATCGTTTTATGTAATTTTAAAATCGTATACAGCTAGTCCATGTACTCTGTACTCTTAAGAACATATTGAAAGCAAAGCGTACTTTAACATTGAGATGAGGCACCTTAGCAGAGTCAACGTTCATCAAAAAAACAAATACATACTTTTAGGATTAGGTAATTCTGATTTCCGTGCACACGATGGGTTTTTACTCCGAGTTCGGAATTCGAAGTTTGACTAAACTAAAAACATGCTCGAAAAGTTATTAAAGTTAGAATTAAGATTAGCGGCGATCGAAATGTCGTTAGGCTAATTTTTAAATTTACCCCTAGGTACTTAATACTTGAATAAGCTAAGTACTTCCCATTAAACAAATACACTATAATTAAAAATAGCACTGATTAAATTTGCTTCCAAGTAGCTGTTAAAATAACTTTTAAATAAAGAAGCTAACTTTCAGATACGTAACTCTCCAAACTGTTAGTTCTTTACAGCAAAAGAAAGTCAAACATTAACATTATTCACAATATACTATCGTTTAAATTTAATATCGATATTTTGTCGCTTTGTCGCCTGCTCGCTCGCTCGATTGCCGCTCATTTTGGCTTGTTGCTCATTCCTTCTTTCGCAGTTGAATCGTGTGGACGCTCTCGTGCGTTTCGTGTTCTCGTCGCCGCTTCATCTCGTCTAACGGTTGCTTTCAAACATGATCACCAAGCAATTGTGAATAAAATTGTAGCAAAACAAAAAGCCGATATACGTCCAATTTAACACACCTTGAGTTAAATCTAATTAACGACTGATTTAAAGTGCAGTGAACAATTAAATAACGAATAAAACCGAGCTTGTGAATTGTGCAAACGCCACAAAAGCAACAAAAGTGCCTTTTCTCTTGGTCTTGCCAACGTTTACATACAAATACACACACATAAATATATATAGCTGTGTTGGTAACAAATACAAGTGCACTACCCAAACAACGCTCTTAAATACACACACACACATACACGCTTGTGAAAGAGGCGGCCTTTGTGTATGTATGCGCGCTTGCGTGTGTGCGTGAAACCACTTTTTACCTCGATTTACCTGTTTGTTCGCGCGAGTGAAATAAGCTGTAGAGCCGCAACAACCAAGCGAATGAGTGAATGCTACTCAAGTTAAATGAGCATAAATTCACCGAGTTGAATGAAAATTAATAAAATTAATTGCAAGTTGATTTGAGTTCGATTTTACAAAGTATTTAGTACATCGGTTGCCATGAAAATGCAGTCCAAACAAACTGCCACACAGACGAACACAAACAAACGATTCTGAGAGCGAGCGGGAAAAAGATAGAGAGCAAGAGCCAGAGCGTGAGCGAGAGCGTGAATTTTAAGAATTCGAGTTCAATAGAAAACGTAGTGAAGCAACGTGAACCTGTGATCCACACACACATACACGGAGAGTTTTAGAATTAAAAAAAAAAAAAACCGAAATATACTGGGTGATTCATTTTAGTGTTTTTTTTTGTTGTTTTGCTGTTGCTACGATGATATCGACAACTTGATTTAAGCGAGATACCCTCTCACGTGCGCCCCTCTCCTTCCGCTCTCCGTGTACACAGAAAAAAATGCAATAAAATGTCGTTACACTTACAAAATAACAACAACAGCAGCATCAATGCGAATCCCGCTCAACAACAGCCACATCAGCAGCACAAGCGAAAATGTCGCTCCACACCAACAACAATAACAACAACATGTTGCTACACCTGCCATCGACCTGCGATAATAGCACTCGTTGTTGTTATTGCCGCCTTCGTTTGTTTACCCGCCCAGTCTGTCGAAGCACTCCAAGCCATCTCCACCAGCGCCAGCTCTGGCAAATACGACAGCTTCTTGGGCGACAATCGCAAGCCCGCGTTCAAGAACTGTGCCGGCTATGCGCCCTCTGTCAAGGAGGAGCAGCCAGAAAACACCTACGTGTTCACCGTGCAAGCAACCGACCCGGATCCCAATCAGGAGATAACCTACAGCTTGGTACAGTCCGCTTTCGATCGGCCCAAGTTTGTCATCCATCCGAACTCTGGGGTCATTGTGACGGCGCACACCTTCGACCGGGACGAGCCCATCCACGAGAAATTTGTCTTCGTCACGGTGCAGGCCACAGACAATGGGCTGCCGCCCCTGGACGATGTGTGCACCTTCAATGTGACCATCGAGGACATCAACGACAATCCGCCCGTCTTCAACAAGGCACGCTACGATGAGTCAATGTCCGAGAATACCATGGTGAGTAATCCTTTCCAACTGGGCACTCGGCGTCAGCAAGGGTCAAATGCGCGGACCACGGATTACTGCCATTTGATCTATAGCTGCGTCGAGTGCTGTAGCTATAAAAAAAATATTAAATGAAAAATCACTTTTTGCCAACAGCAAAAAGGGAAGACAAAAGGTTTAAAATACTAAAAATACTATAGGGCAAAAGAAGATTGATTTATGATTTGTATTAGAAATACTTTTAGATACTGAGCAATTGGTATTTATTTGAATGTCAAGCGAATTTGCCCATTTAACGAAAGTCAGTCAAATATTTCCTAAATACTAAACATTAGGTGATTTTATTGGGTAGTATTTTAAATACTAAACAGGCAATGAGAAAGGTAAGATAAATGCAAGAATATGAAACTAACTATTTAATGAAAGAGATAAGCAACAAAAAGTCATAATGATAGACGCATTACATAGTCTATTATATATAGAGAAAGTGTAGAAGAGAATAGAGACAGTCCTCTCTATGCATATATCCAGCTGAAAATGATATACATATATATGTATATATATGTTGTAAATGTAGAAAAACAAATTGTAATACTCCCTTATACATAGTTTAACTGACCACTGGCAGCAGGATCTCAGCATGCGTGGGAGTGGGCGTTCAACTGGAAAAGCTGGTTAGGTTAGAGCGAAAAAAAAAGAAATGGCATAGGCACAGGTTGGGGTTCATTGTTCTCAGCTCTCAGCACTCAGTTTGCAGTTCTCAACTCTCGCCTCGATGAGTCAATCCCGAAACCTTGAAGCGCTCTACGTCTCAGCCCACGTTAAATAGTTCTTAAAAGCTGCCAAACGAGTCGAGACCTCAGTCATTTTATTCTGGAGGTGGAAATAGCTTCTATTAATAGTCTAGATAAAATCAAGAGTTTACGAAGAACAGGGTGGACATACAGAAATAACCCTAATAATGTATACAGGTATATTGTAGGCATATATATTAAAGATAAAAGAAGTAATCTTTGAATTTATGCTAAAGTTAAATAAAGCAGATAATTTACGATATTTGATTTTCGTGAATAATCTAGATAAAAGACAAAATAAGATTAGTGTGCATGAATATTTATTTGAAATGACCCAAAGCAATATATCCCAAAAGAACTTGAACTAATTGAATAATATATATTTCACGCTTGCCCTGTGCAACTATTGATTATTTAGGGATTAAAAGACAAAACCCAGCACAAATTGGATCAATAAAATAAATACAGTATTGCCTCAATAGCTAGAAGCTTAAATTCATAGAAAAATTCAACTAAATATACAAAATCAACCGATGTATATTTATATTGTACTTAATAAAGACCTTCTGAAATTTACAGTTTATTAAACTAGAAACTTAAAGCTAGAGCAGCAAAAATGTGCAGTTTATTAACTTTTGCTTTTGAAAACGAGGGACGAGGCGCAGCTTGAAAACCAGTTTGATTTCTCAGTATAAAAATGGCGAAAGTTAAAGAAGTTGACTCTCAAGGTGTTTTTTTTATCAGAATTTACGAATTAGCCAAGGTTACAATTAGCGACTGGGCACTGTAGTAAAGGGCGCAAGCTTTTCGCTTTTCGCTTTTCGCTTTTCTGGTCTCAGTTTTCCAATTTCCAAACCGACTTTTCAGTTGGGTTTCGTGCTCACATTTGCTGTGGTTGGTGTGAATTTTCTTGCGTGCTTAAATTTGCATAAATTTTCATTTGAGGAAAATGTGCATAATCGCAATTTGGCAGGCAAGTTTTTTCATTTGAGATGGGAATGAGATGTGAAACTGAAACTGGAACTGGAACTTCTCTCCAATATAGAACTTCAATCGAAATTGTTTTTACTCTACTTACAGATCGACGCTGTGGTCATGTCGATCAGTGCCAGCGACTTTGATGATCGCAACAACAGCATCGTGGAGTATGAGATATTGCGGGAGCGAGACTTTCAATACTTTCGCATCGACAGGGAGTCGGGCATCATCTATCTCAGTCGGCCGATAGACAGGCGACCCGGACAAACATATACGATAAATGTGCGCGCCTTCAATATAGTGCCAGATCCGCTGCAGGAGGCGCACATCGAGGTGCGCATCCGTGTGGTGGAGTCGTCGATTAAACCGCCCTCTTTTGTCGATCCCATTGACGAGCCCATCTACCTGAAGGAGGATCTCAAGAACTTTTCGCAACCGATCGCGACACTGCGCGCCGTCTCCAACATGCCCGACAAGCCGGAGGTTATTTTCGAGCTGATCACCGGTCGCACCGAGCAGACCAATGGCAAGAATACATTTGTCTTCAACCAGATTGGCAACGAGGTGACCATCAAGCTGGGCAAGAGTCTCGACTACGAGGCCATCACGGAGTACACACTGACGATGAGTGTGCGCAACACTTTCGAGCTGGCCGCTGAGCATCAGATAAAGATCAAAGTGGAGGACGTCAACGATAACATTCCATTCTTTACGGAAGTGAAGTCCGGCACAATATTAGAGAACGAGCCGCCGGGCACGCCGGTGATGCAGGTGCGCGCCTTTGATATGGACGGTACGCCAGCCAACAACATCATCACCTTTGAGCTGGCCGACAATCAGGAGATCTTTGCCATCGATCCGAACTCGGGCAACATCACAGCGCTGACAACATTCGATCGAGAGGAACGCGACTTTTACAATGTGAAGGTCAGCGCCACAGATAACTCACCCTCTTCTCTGTTCGATAATGGGGATCACAATCATGGCTATCAGGTGTTCCGCATCTCGATTGGCGACAAGAACGATCACAAGCCGCACTTCCAGAAGATGACGTACCTGGCGGATAAGCTGCTCGAGGATGCCAACACCAACTACGAGGTGATCGAGGTGAAGGCCGAGGATGAGGACAATGCCTCACAGATTGTCTACAGCATTGAGAGCGGCAACGTGGGCGACGCCTTCAAGATTGGCCTGAAGACTGGCAAGATCACGGTCAATCAGCGCCTCGACTACGAAACAATCACCGAATACGAGCTGAAGGTACGAGCCTTCGATGGCGTCTACGACGACTTTACAACGGTCATAGTCAAAATAGAGGATGTTAACGATAATCCGCCGGTGTTCAAGGAAGAGTACAGCAAGACCATACTGGAGGGACCTGTTTTATCCAATGATTGCATTCTCAATATCGAGGCATACGATCCGGATATCAAGGATCGCAATGCCGATCAGCACATCACCTACTCCATAGTCAAGGAGGACCACAGGAAGCTGCTGACGATCGATAACAGCGGCTGCTTGCGTCTCATCCAGCCGCTCGATCGCGATCCGCCCAATGGACACAAGAGCTGGCAAGTGCTAATCTCGGCCAGCGATGAGGATGGCGTTGGCACCTCACTAAAGTCGGTCAAGCCCGTGATCATTACCTTGGAAGACATCAACGACAATGCGCCCTTCCTGATCAACCAAATGCCTGTCATTTGGCAGGAGAATCGTAATCCCGGCCAGGTGGTGCAGCTGCTGGCCAATGACTATGACGAGCCGCAGAACGGTCCGCCCTTCACCTTTGGCATCGACAGCGAAGCATCCATCGACATCAAATCCAAGTTCAGCATCGACAATGACTACCTGTTCGCCAACGTGCAGTTCGATCGCGAGCAGCAGAAGGAATATTTCATACCCATTCGTATCAGTGACGCGGGCGTGCCCAAGCAGAGCTCGGTGAGCATTCTGCATCTGATAATTGGCGATGTGAACGACAATGCCATGTCGGAGGGCTCGTCACGCATCTTCATGTACAACTACAAGGGCGAGGCACCCGACACGGACATTGGCCGCGTCTTTGTGGATGATGACGACGACTGGGATCTGGAGGATAAATACTTTGAGTGGAAGAGCGGCATACCACATGAGCAGTTCCGTCTCAATCCCAGCACAGGCATGATAACCATGCTCGAGGGCACCCAGCAGGGCGAATATTTGCTGGAGTTTGTGGTGACCGAGGATGCCCCCCAGATACAGAAGCATTCCGTTGATGCTGATGTCACGGTCATTGTGCACGAACTGCCAGAGGAGGCGGTGGACAAGAGCGGAAGCATACGATTCTATAACATCACCAAGGAGGATTTCATCAGTGTGCCCCGGGATGTAATGGCAGATGATGTCTTCTCGCTGAAGGATCGGTTGCAGCACTCGCTGGCCAAGCTATTCAACACCTCGGTCTCCAACGTGGATGTGTTCACGGTGCTGCAGAATGAGAACCATACGCTTGACGTGCGCTACTCCGCCCATGGCTCGCCCTACTATGCGCCTGAGAAACTCAATGGCATGGTGGCTCAAAGCCAGCAGCGCCTGGAAGCTGAACTGGGACTGCAGATGCTGATGGTCAACATAGATGAGTGCCTGATCGAGCGACTCAAGTGTGAAAGCTCCTGCACAAACGAGCTGCACAAGAGCTCCGTGCCCTACATGATCTACTCCAATACGACATCCTTTGTGGGCGTCAATGTCTTCGTTCAGGCGCAGTGCGTCTGCGAAGCGGTGCCCGTCTCCCAGCCATGCCTGAATGGAGGCACTCGCAGATATGGTGAGAACGATGCCTGCGACTGCATTGACGGCTTCACGGGTCCACACTGCGAACTGGTCTCCGTGGGCTTCTATGGCAATGGCTACGCCTTCTATGAGCCTGTGTCCGCCTGCGACAACACACGCATCAGCCTCGAGATTGCGCCGCAGCATGAGCAGGGACTTATCATGTACTTGGGCCCGCTCAACTATAATCCTCTGCTGCCGATCTCCGATTTTTTGTCCCTGGAACTGGACAAGGGCTATCCGGTGCTCAGTGTGGATTACGGCTCGGGCATGGTGCGTATCAAGCATCAGCACATTCAGCTGCAGGCGGGTCGCTCCTATCAGCTGGACATCATACTGCAAAGGGCCAGCATTGAGATGACTGTCGACAATTGCCGTCTGTCCACCTGCATGAGCCTGGGCGCTCCTCAGGGCCCCAACGAGTTCCTCAACGTCAACTCGCCACTGCAGTTGGGCGGCACGCCCGTGGATCTGTTGCACCTGGGCCGTCAGCTGAACTGGACGCATGTGCCCAACCAGCAGGGCTTCTTCGGTTGCGTACGCAATCTGACCATCAACGAGCGCACCTACAACCTGGGCATGCCATCTCTGTCCCGCAACATCGACAGCGGCTGCCAGCGGGCTGTGGCTGTGGCCGTGAGCTTTGGCATCGATCGCAACTTCATCATTGCAATCATCACGTGCATTGCCCTGCTGCTGATCATTCTGCTGGCCGTGGTGGTGCAGAAGAAGCAGAAGAATGGCTGGCACGAGAAGGACATCGACGACATTCGTGAGACCATCATCAACTATGAGGATGAGGGTGGCGGCGAGCGCGACACCGATTACGATCTGAACGTTCTACGCACGCCGCCCTTCTACGAGGAGAAACTCTACAAGGATCCGCATGCACTGCAATCGGGCATGCGCGATGACATACCCGACATTGGGGACTTCCTTGGCGGTAAGAAGGAGAACTGTGACCGCGACACGGGCGCCAATACGGTCGACGATGTGCGACACTATGCCTACGAGGGCGATGGCAACTCAGACGGCAGCCTATCCAGCCTGGCGTCGTGCACCGACGACGGAGATCTCAATTTCGATTATTTGTCCAACTTTGGACCGCGCTTCCGCAAGCTAGCCGATATGTACGGTGAGGAGCCCTCCGACACAGATTCGAATGTGGACGACGAGCAGGGCTGGCGCATCTGAGGAGCGAACGGTATGAAGATAATAGCGAGTACGAAATTAAAAGACTTTTACGTTAAGTGTGCATAGGGCGCCGGGACGACGGCCTAGCCGGACGGACCCCACTCGGCCAAACGACGTGCCGTGCGCTTGAAGAAAAAAGAAGAAAAAAAAAACATTGCAAATATATAGATTTTTATAGAAATATAGAGGAGCATTGCAAGGGCATAGAAACACATTAATATTTCTGTCTGACCATCGATTGTCGCAGAAAGTGATCTTGATCTTACGTAAAACTAATCTAAACTTTAATTTAGCAAAGCAACTGCGAACAAAATATCATTGCAGCATTGTTGTCTGTATTTTTCGAAGAAAAAATATAGAAGTTAACACAAATATCATATATATATATATTAAGATAGAGGTATATGTTATACATACATATATATACACATCTCTAGCTTAGACATATATAAATATATGTATAGATATACATATATATATATTTATGATTATCATAATCAAAATTTCAAAACAAATATTCCTACATAAAAAGTATATATTAATGAAAACGCATTGCATTTGATTTGCATATTCCCAACAATAGATCTAAGGCTAGTTCTTAGTGCTAATTTAAATCTCTCTCTATATATATATATAGATTCGATAAAAGGCATTATATTATATTTTATGCTTAGACAGACTCCCAGATCCAGATGTACAGGTTGTGGAGCCTCGTTTCAACTTCCGAATAAAAACTCGAAATTAAGATAAGTACATTTAAATTATGAAAAACAAAATAAACAAAAACGCAAAAAAAAAAGAAAAGAAAAGAAATAAAATTGACTCAATTTTTAATTTAAGCTCTTAAGTCTTCACTGTAAATTTCGTATCATATATATATATATATATAGACAGACATATATGTAAGAAACAAATCTATCCGATTAATTATGAATTAGCCAAATACATATATGTATATGTAGAGTATATATGTATTTGAAGTGTGTGCAGTTATTTCTATGTTCCATATAGAGATCGAATGAAAGTAACCTGAAAACTAGAAGTTTTATGTGAAAAGTGTTTAAAAATAAATCAATATGCGATATGTATTTTTTATAAGTCGTTTTTTCGTGCAGAGTCTTAAGAACTAAGCAAATTTTTTACAAGCCAACACATAAGATTAACTGACAAATTTATTTATATAAATAAATTTACAAATTTCAAACAAACAAATACACACAATAATTGTGTAAAATAAAACACAAAATATATTTGAAAAAAAAAAACTAGTTCATGATTTATTTGTTATTTACGATTTACAGCATTAAATGGAACTGAGATGTGACCTATGGAGAGATAAGTAGTGCTGTGGGTATATATGTATATATAATATTACAATCGAGCTTGAAGTTTCAACATGAATAATTAATGAATTATTAAAAAGAAAAGAAAATTAAAACGTGCCTAGAGTGTAAAAATACTTGATCGATTTCTATAAGAAAACTACAATCTCCCTAATATTCCGTAGACATATCACCCATATCAATTTGTTACTTTTCGTAGATCACAACTGATATTCATATAGAAATTTTCTATCTGATATGGAATACATGCTTCATAGCATTCATTAGTATCTATATATACATACTTATATAGATAAAAGGTGTCTATAAGGCAAGTGATTGAGAAATGGAGGGAAATATCTTATCAACAGCAACACATACTGATCACATTTTCACGAATATAGTATTTACACATATGTATATAGTATATACAAACCCTTCAACATACAATTGATAAGACAGATTGAGGTGGAATGGAGCATGCAGTTTATATACATATAGATAAGGCGTTGTTCGCTCAGGAATAACATACAAAACTTTATGATTAACGAGAAATTTGCCAAAAGTGAGATCTGCTGGCTAGGGAGCATGTATTTATATAATGCTTGGAACAGGAAAGAGCAATACTTGATCGCTCATCAGTTTCACAAATGTGTTCGACGCGCCTTTCAAGAAATGATCGATAAGACAAGGCAGAATTATGCTTATAAGTCCAAATACAGACAAAACGTCTTATGAAAGCTCCAAAATAAACAGAGAACGAATGAACAAATAAACACAACAAAAAATACCAAATGCAACGCAAAGCAAACGTATTTCAAGTGGCGATGTTTACACAAGGCGAGCCACGTAAGGGGCAGCGGAGAATGGTGGGGGAGGGGAGGCAGAGCGAGGGAGATAGTGGAAGTCATTGACTGTGGCTACCGTGCGATGGTGTTGGAGGAAAAGCACCATTATCTTATCAGCGGGCTCGGAAAGTAGGCCGCCATGTCGCCGGTACACACTCAATGTGTGTGCGTGTGTGTGTGTGTGTGTGTGTGCGCGTAAATCGATTGAGGCACGAGCAAATGGATTACAGCGCGTGCATCAAACTGGGGCAGCGCTGAGAACTAAGCAAGAATTGATGTGCTCAGCATTAAATGCAGGTGCGCCTTAGCCAGGGAAAATCGATTATCGATTTGGAATCGATTAGCGCATGCCTATAGTAAATTTTCAACTGTTAAATGAAGCTGAGCTGAGATCGGCCAAATATCTACCCAAATGGAAAAATGCTGGCAATTCTTTAATTATCTTTTTCAGTTGCCCGCCAGACGCTCATAAATTTCCAGCAAATTACATTTCAAAGTATCAATAAAATATTTTTGATCAAGCAGAAAGTCCAAGAGATGCTTTCAATATACCTATGTATATATATCAGAAATTCTCTGAGTGTATGAATTTCTGGCTGATGTCATGGCTTGGATTGCGGAAAGGCCAGACAGATGCGTTTCTATCTCGGCCAAACAAGCGATAACAAAAAAAACATTAAACGAAAAAAAAAGAACTGCAAAAATTATCAGAATTGAGGATGTTCGGCTCAGGTAGAGGCAGCGACTGTCGAAGGGCTCGACACAGAGGAAGCAGAAAAAAAATGGCTGTTGAATAATCAAATAACCTTTTGCTACCTGTCCGAGCCGTGCGCAGCTGCAGCTGCCGCTCAGGTGTGTTCTTGTGTGTGTGTATCCCGGCACGGGCATTTGGGTTTGGGTTTGTGCCTGGGATGTTTAGCCAATGGATTAACATAAAAGAGCGACAAGACGAAAGAAGAAGACACAAAGCAAAGCCAAGTTGAGAACGCGGCTCAAATGCTACCTGGACAGACGCATATAAGGGGCAGCTGCTGCAGCTCGAAATACACACAAACTATTCATGTGTGAATGTGTGTGTGTGTTTTCGGATACACACGAAGCACACACACACACACACATTGCCAGCGTAGCCGTTAACGGAAAAATGAAAGCAAATCTTTGTAACGAACTTGGCCGCCTGCAGAAAACCAGTATTTTTGGAACTGCTTGACAGCGCGAGGTGTGTATCTGTTGACTGCGACTCGTATGTATGTATGAAATGCTACTCTTTTTTTTCCTCTTTACTGTTCTTGAGTGAAGTTTTACCTCCTAAGCTTTGAGCGCATTTCGTATGTGTGTGTTTCTCTTTTGATCTGCTCATTCGCCAGCTGCTGCGCTGCCAACTTCGTTTGCTTCGTTCAGTTCTTTCGTTCCCCTCATGCGCTCGCTGCCTGCGCGTACTCGTGCTCTCCCTCTCTCTCTCTCTCTCTCTCGTTCTCTTTTGAGCTGCTTGAAGTTGAACATGTCACGCACGCTGCCATTGTATTGATATTGATGGGCACGTCTTGGCGTTTTACTACCTGTTGATGAGGATTCTGCTGTCGACTGTCGGCTGTCGGCTGTCGCTGCCGCCTCTCTTACCCATCTTTGTTCTCGCTCTGCTGCTGCTGCTATGCTGCTGCTGTGCTGCAATTTTGCTCTCGCCTCAACCCACACACACACACACACACATGCACTGTTCTGCTCTTGATTAATAACAGGCAACTGGCTGACCATTAAGGAATGTCGTAGGTACTCGTAACGCTCTCGGCATCGGCTCCAAGTCGAACCAAAGTGCTCATTAACACTCTGCGACTATTCATCACAAATTCAATTACCAAGCCAGGCCAGACGCCAAGAGAGGAACAAAGATCAGTCATTGTATATGAAATAAATACATACTAATATATGCATGTATGTAAGTATGTAAACATATTTTTTATGTATTGATCAGCAATCGTCCAGCTGCGCGGCGCTCTTCAGCTCCAACACCCACAAACCTTTTAAGACGACACTAATAACTCTATGAAGCTAGACGACGTGGCTGTTGTATTAAGTTGGCTGTTAGTTGGCCAACATGCCAACAGGTACACAGCTACCTGTGTTGCTGCTGGCCAGCCTGGCTACTAGAATCAATAATACAGATCGCTCATAAAGGGAAATTTTTGTGGCGACAATTGACCGGCCGATCGACAGCCAGACTAGAGAAATGCTGTCCGGGCGGGACGTGCCGCCTGCAGATTCTTGCCCATCAACTGATTTAACATGCTCAGCACGTACACACACATATGGGCGTATATATGTATGTATGTATATGCATGTATGTATGTGTGATGTGTGCAGCAATCGCTGCTGCAAGCTTTACTTGGCGCTGCATTGCACCGTGAGGCCAAATTGGTTTTGAAATGTCAAAATTGATGCAGCTCTTAAGCCGAATATGGCTGGAGCATTAAGGCAAAAGATATTTATTCATACTTGGATAAAAAATATATTAATTGAAATAGCCTAAAAGGGCTAACACTTGACTTTAATAATTCAGAATTCCATTGAACAGAGCTCATTTAGTAAAAACTTGCAATGAATTTTAAGCAGTAAAAAATAGTAATACAAAAGTTGTAATTTTTAGACTATTTACATTTATTTATTGCATAGCACATTCAGATTTTATATTCATATACTATTCACAATGAATTGTATATTAAAGTTAGTGAAATAAATAAAAATGATAAAAATATATTCATATTGGCTATTTGCATATTGCATATGTTGTATATTATTCATATTAATATATTTATCTATATTCATAGCGCAATTTATATATTTGTAAATGTATTTCACTACATTTATAGCCCTTTATCTCTATCTGCCCACCTAAAACTTCGCTCAGTCAGCTCTCACAGTCGCATGCCACGCAACAGTGGTGGCAAAAATAGTATGTACGCTACGCTTAGCGACAGCTGAGCAAACTAGAAAGGCGCTCCACATACAGCTTAAATAACTTTTTATGGTGTTAAAAATTAACTTTTAAAAAAATTGGCATTTACTTGAAATGCTTAGAGAGTTATGATTGTGAGTTTAAGGGCATTTGAAAGCAATGTTCATAATGCGAAAAATGTTTTGCTCATGTTGTTGGCTTTGTTTACTCTGTTTTGTTAGCGCTGTTTGTCAGCGTAAGCATTAGTTTCCACTCGGAGCCCCAGGCTGAAGGCGAAAACGTGGCAAAACTAGTTTAAGTCCATATTTTCTGCTTAAATTGCAATGTTTCCAACTGATTCAGTTTTCAGCTGCAAATGTTGCCACAGCCAAGCAGGTGAGAAGCGGAGGCCGCGGAGCAGGGACAGTTGAAAGCGGGCTAGAGCTTTACCACTTTGGACTTGAGGAACTGAGAGATATTGCTGACTGCCTGCCTGCTGGCTGGCTGGGCTCATTTGCATTCGTCGAGTGTGAATTTGCTCACCTTTTTTTATTTTTTTTTTTTTGTATTTTTGCTTTGCCGCATCGACTTACAAAGAATTTGGAATTCCAGAAAATTGCTTTTGGTTTTTTTTAGCTCAGCTCACACCCGCAGACCCTAAGAGTCAGTTGGTCAATATTTTGCAGAATGTTGAATAATATTTATAAAGGTAAAGGTGTTGTAAAAGAAATATATCTGAATAAGGTAAGCTGGGTACTGGATTTGGGTAGATATACTCTAGAAAACTGTATAATTGCTTACTTAGAAAATATTTAATGTGATGTAAGAATCAGTTTTTCCTTTTAAAAATAAAATGTTTAAATAGGTAGAGACTCTGAAACTTTGAAGTGCAAATTTAATCTGTAAAAGGAAGAAGATAATCAAGAAAAAATAGGTTTATATATATTATATATGCATCTGTCCGTTTGTCAAGCCTTCTGCCTTTACTTCACGCTTTAAAGCTAATTTTCTATGCCTGATTATGCAGCTAAAGAGACATATTTGACATTTTTTTATAAATATATAAAATTTGTAAGCTTCAGTTAGTATATTACAGATTTAAGAAGCTTAATAGCGAAGTTTCATATAAGAAATTTAATTGCTAACTAAATAAAACTTCAGCTTAATAAATGCTCTCCTAGCTGGCAATAAAAATAAAATAAAATTATATACGTAAATCCACTTAAATATTAACTAATATATAGCTAGTAAGCTGTTGCTACTGAGCAGACATAACATATGTGCATATATTATCTATTTGGAGTCAATATCTGCGACATTCCCTGCACTCGGGCAAAGCAATAAACAAATGTTCATTACTAAACTAAACAGCTCATAAATGATAAAATCTGATTTGTTGAGAAACACATTAAAATAATTAACTGGAAATAGCTTCGAAATGCACCTGTTATGAAATCGCACTCCCTCAGCAATTATGACAACTGTTCTCTTTGTGCTTTTACATTGGAAGCGTAAAATAATCTGCTCTTTTTTCTATTTTTTGCGATATCGAAAACATATTTGATTTATTTTTTATTTTTACAATAATTAAGCGTGTCACAATATGTGACAAATCCAAATAGAAATCCATATGCCAGCTGTCACAGTTTTGGGCTAGAAATGTGCGTCAACAATTGTCGATTATTAATAAAAGAGCAGGCGAAGGCGAAGGACGAATGGATGTGAGGAGGAGTCTGTCGAATATGCGGAAACCCACGAAATGCGATGCGTGGCACACACCCTAGTGGAACGTGATGGGCACAAAAATATAATGGCAGCAAGAGCGGTGACCGCAGGGTGGAATATATTTGAAATATATGTAGTACGATATATAGAGTAGGCCTAAAATCGAACAGAAAACCGAAAACAATGCATTCGTTGCTTTAGTTTCATGTGGCACGACGACGACAACGACAAAAACAACAATAAAATTAAAATGAAACTTCGCTGGAAACCCTACAAGTGAAATATGACCCTAATACAAATTAGAGTTCCCCACAACGCAACACACTCACAGGGCGAGAGAGTCTCTAGCAACCCTCGCCATAAACCATAAATTATGAACAATACACAAACCAAAAAAAAAAATAAAATAAAAGTGAGAAGGAATTTCCAAAGAGCAAAAGGGCTGCTAGCGAAACTTTGGCACTAAAAGTGCTATATATAGTATAGTTAGGTATCGTGCCTTATTAAGCCAAGCCTCCCAGCACAGAGCAAATGCTAGGGTATGTCTGCAAAGAGCTCTGCGCTCGCCTGATTTTTACCTCAATTGTTGGCAGTTGTGATAATTGATAAGAGCACCGGATATGTAGGTCGTTGAGTACACACATGCACACACACACACGCATGCACTCGCCTATGTGTGTGCCTGTACTTACCCTATGTATAAATAGGCATTGTCCCTGGGTTTCCCATATTGACTGCGAAAAATATATTGAAATTCCGAACTAGTTGGTTTATCTAGATGTCGCCTGTTTCTCCATATACTTGTTGTTGTTGTTGTTGCATGCAACAACGTACATGGTTGAGCGTGTGTTTATAGCTCTGACTCGAATGTGCATAGCTCTTTGACAGCTTTGATAAATGCCGCTGCTGCAGTTCAATAGCGGTAAATGTGAAGGTGAAGTGAGTTTTGTAGGGAAACCTTTAAGCATTCACCCCTGAGCAGGATTTGCCATAGATATATATGTTCTGAGATTAGCATCAGTTGAGGTTTAGTTTATTGAAAAGGCTAAAAGTTGAATGAAACAATTGGCATTGAAGACTCGTCAGACTTTAACTTGTATAAATTTTTAAAATTATTATTAAAAAAAAAAAACAACTATTATTGTATTATTGTGTTTGCTTTCTTCCCCTTCCGTTGCTTTCATTGCCCACCTATTTTTCAGTTCCTTAAAATATTTATTCTTTATAAGCTAAAACTCTCATGTGACACTGACATGCGCTCAAAACGAAATTGAGAAATCTCTTGGCTGTCAAATGTGTTGTAAAGTTTTCGCCAACACAGCTAAAATTCAAATTCAAATTCAAATGGCCACGCTCAAAGCAAAAGCAAACAAAATGAATTCAAAATGCGATGACGTGAAGGTTTTGGCTGCAGCAGAGAAAAAAATCTGCTTAATTGAAATAAAAGAAACAAACTGCGACGACAAATGGAAGTAAACAAAATAAAGACATTTGAGACAGCTAAGTAAAAAAGAAAATAAAAAATCCAAAAATAAGAAACACATGAAGAACTCGACGAAGTGGAGCAGCTTGACTTGGACTTGATCGCTTGTTGCCAATAAAAAAAATAAAAATAAAATGAAAAACAAGTAGTAAGAAAACAAATGACACAAGAGATTCGGTTTACGCTGCAAAATGCGGCCAAATGTTAACACTTCTAAGGCTGCGCATAAACCAGGTCGGAGGTCAGCCAATCCATTTATTTGTCGACAATTGGTGCAGAGTTCAGGGCAAAGCAAATGCGCTTGGCAGCGCTTTGTGGGCATAAATTTCATTTTTGAATATTTATTTATTTAATTTAGAAGATTTACTTTGATTTGATTGCAGATATAGGCCTACATCTGGAAGAAATATATTTAAATCTATATATATGTATTTATATAGATAGTTGATCCATAAGTAGGTCAGCAGTAGCCCATTTAAGAGATTTTTATATTAGATAAATAGACAGATTTCCGAAGAGCGGATAATTTTCTTAGCTTTTTTTATGTTTAAGCTTAATAATTCTGTTTTTTTTTTTTTATCCCCGTTTAACCCAAGTGAGTATATAAGATTCGTAGACAAAATTTATTATAGCTCATACAGTCTCTAACTTTATGTAGCCAATATTTTCTATCGGCTCTTCAAAACGATTATAAAAATCGATATGTAGTAGACTTCTTATCAAAGTTTAGATTCCCTCTTCAAAGACGGTATGCCACTCTCTCTCTCTCTCTCTCTCTCTCTCTCTCTCTCTCTCTCTCTCTCTCTCTCTCTCTCTCTCTCTCTCTCTCTCTCTCTCTCTCTCTCTCTCTCTCTCTCTCTCTCTCTCTCTTTTAATACACTCCACTAACACATCTTCAAGGTGCATAGATATAGAAGCTTCTATAAAAATAATATGCATATGACTAACATATAGTTAAAGTAGATGACCTTCAAGCAGAGGCAATGGCTTGGCACATAGCACTACTCTGTGATTTGAGCCATGAAGTTTAGCTGCTCAGCAGCCGTAAGAAGTGCGTCACACTCTCAGACGTGTCTAAGCTACAATTCCACTTTTGTACTTATCAAATCTTAGGCTAATATGCCACACATTCTGAACACTTAAATAATAAATCCAACTGAAGTTTTTGATCATAAAACGCACTCATATTATTTACAGACTACAAATCATATCTGAGCATGCAACATCAAAGTGCAATGCGAGCTATTATTATTATTTTTCTTTCCAACATTCTTGAAGAACATATTAGTAGGGAAACCCATTTCAATTACCGTAGACCCGCTTTATGAGGTACTTAACCCGGTTAGGGGCCACACAGCGCGAAATCTAGCACCAAATGGCGCTGGAACCGATCAACTTGAGTGCCGCAGCAGCGCTGAGGAGAGACTCTCACAACAATCTGTTGCATGATTCAACAGCTCTGAGATGTGTTAGACGGACTGAGGCTGGAAAATTATGGCATTGTTGTCTAAGAGTCCCCGCCTTGAGCAGCAGCAATGGACGCAGGTCAGGCATTTGACAAATTAGTGAATCGTTTGGTCATTTGAAGACCGACAGACGCAACTATTGTCATCTGAAACCACCTCAAGAGAGAGAGAGAGAGAGAGAGAGAGAGGTATGCAATGGCAATGCGTGTGCTGCTTGGATCCGCTTAGTTGTTGCACCATCAAGCAACACACCCAACCACTGCAGTGGAGGCACGCAAATTGCTTTTACAGCGGGCTTTTTGTAAGCTCTTCTGGCATTTGCAGTCGTCGCTTTGCTAGCCGTGTGAGCCGAGGATTAAAACATTACCAATTTATAGATTAAAAGCATTTTTCTAGCCAACAACTCAAAAGACATTTTTAAGTGAAGAAGTAAAAATAGTGCTAGGCAGAGTAATAGGAGAAATAGAAATAGTAGTAGGAATAGTTATAGAAGAAGTAAAAATAGTGCTAGGCAGAGTAATAGGAGTAGTAGAAATAGTAGTAGGAATAGTTGTAGAATAAGTAGTAGTAGTAGTTGTAGAAGAAGTAAAAGTAATATGCGAGTAATAGAAGTAGTAGAAATATTTCTATGAATAATGCAGAAGTAGTAAATTAGAGGTATAATATAAATAGTAGAAGTACTCAGAGAAATAGTAGTAGCATAATGCAGAAATAGTAGTTAGTGGAGAAGTGCGAATAAAAGTAATAGAAATAGTAGTAAGAGGAATAATATATGTAGTAGAAATAATCGCAGGATTGTAGTAGTATAATGCAAAAGTAGTAGATAGTAGAGAAGTACTAATAAAGTAATAGAAATAGTAGTAAGAGGAATAATGTAGTAGCAGTAGCTACAGAGATAGTAGTAGGCGTAATGCACAATGTAGTAAATAGTAGAGTATCATTATAAATAGTAGTGAAAGACAATAGTAGTTGCAGTCGCAGTTGAATCGTGAAAATAGTATTTATAGAAGCTGAACTAATTCAAGTAAAAATAGTAGTAGTTGAATGGGGAGAGTAGTATTTGTAGAAGTTGTAGTAGAAATTGGACTAGTTGCAGTATTAGAACGTTTATTACTATACTAAGAATAGTAGTAGCCAAACGAAGAATAGAATAGTAGCATATGGCTGTATATGAATGTAGCTTTTATTAAATTGTAGCAGATGCATATATTTATTACACATTTCCTATATCAAGTGCTAATAGTAATAATAAATAACAACGATATTTATCTGGAATTTTATGCATTCCATTCCATATGAATTCGCATCGACAGGCGCACAATAGCAGTAGAATTTAGTAGTAAGTGCAGTCGTAAACAACTGTTATTATAGTGCACAATTGATATTTAAACAAAGACAGAGTATGTTTATATCTATAGTGTCATAGCTTGGTTGATTGTTAGTTAGTTTCTGTCTCTGCTGCGCTTTGCATTTGTTGCTTTGCTTTCTGCGTAAATTGCATTTTACGCAGTGTTAGAGCTAAGAATGAGGTCAGCTGCGTCGCTCTGCACACACACCTCTCTCTCTCTCTCTCACACTCTCTGTCAGCAGGGGCTGAGCTGAGGCAGCTGAGTGACAAACAGTCAAACTGCAATTGTCTATGTAAAAAAGTAACTCTCAAGCGGCGCTGCCATAAAAAATAACAGAAACAAAAAACATCTTTTCAAGTTAGCCGTTTAGGCTGTCCGTTAATTTGGTGCTGAACGTGCCTGCCCCACAGTTGGCCGCTGCGGCGGCATCAAAGAGAGCCAAGCTTAGACCAACTGACAGTGCACTTCCGCTTGATAGGGGGGTAGGGGGAGGGGAAGCAGTGGGTCGCTGGAGCTTAGTGAATTGGCGCGTGCGCACGCACATTCCAAGCGACGACATTTTTGGGGCCATCGCTGCACGCATTTCAATTGCTTCGCTAAAAGCGCATGTTCGGCGCAGCAGCTAATAAATACTCTTAAATAAGTTTCTCTTAAATTAGTCTATTCTCTATATCATTTCATTCGCTGTTAATGCACTCATACACATAAGAAAGCATAACAGACATACATATGTAATTTTCGCCTTCCTTTTACTTGCTTATACTTGTAACTTTTTTTCTTTAAATTCTCTAATTCTGTACGAAAGTTGTCTGCAAGCGCGCAACATCTCTCTTATCTTTTCGCATACAATTAACTTTGCCTAAACAAATATCACGGACTCGGCATTAAATTAATAAATAATAAGCTAAATTAAATCGTATTGGCTTTTTATTTTGTGCCTTCGTAAATGATTGGAGCCAGAGTTGCCGAAAAAGCTTGGCAGCTTCCAACATTTTGGTGACCCCGACGTGATTTATACACTTCGTGATGTTCGTTTAGTGCGCTAAAAGTTATTAATCTATTTCGTCGTCGCTCAACCGTGAAATTTATAAACATTTGTGCAAAATAGTGCATTCAAATTAACAATCAATTTCATCGTAACACAACAGTGTAAAACATTAGCCTTCTCCGTGAAATTTATAAACATTTGTGCAAAATAGTGCATTCAAATTAACAATTAATTTCATCCTAACGCAACAGTGTAAAACATTAGCATTTGTGAACAAATAATTTTGTTCAAAGTGCATAATTCAGTGTATGCAGTTGTGCGAGCATTATCTTTGTCTTTCTCATTCTCTTTTAATCGTTCGCTTCGTTCGTCGCCGTTGGCGCCTTTTGTGCAGCGTCTGCATAGAAGGCCCGCTAATCCGAAAATAGCTGTGTTAGATCACACACATACAAACATACACACACAGTGAGCTTGCATATAAAAGGTGCAGCTAAATTGGAAGTGCATTAGTGAGTCTATTAGCTTGTGCATCAACTTTGCAATTGAACTTGTGAATTGAATTGAATTGAGCATAACTTAAGTGAATTTGTGACGTATCAAAATGAATAACTCAGAATCTAATGCTGATGGAGTGCCTGCATCTCAGGTCACTTATTTAAGGCTTAAAACGAAAGCTCTTTTCGACAGACTTGAAAGGTTATATGCCGAATTAGACGTGGAAAAATTAAGTCATATGGATTCGTGTGAGCTACGTGTGCTGTTGGATTCGATCACCAAGTTAGAGTCAAATTTTGAAGCGGTTCACACTAGCTTAGAGGAATCAGATTTTGAATCCATATCTAGTGATTTACCTGCGAAATTTGAATCAACTCTACTAAAGTTTAAGGCCTTGCTTCAGCGTGAACTGGGAAGTCGGCCGAATCCACAGCTATCTTCAACGCTCAATACAAGTTTTACAAATGCTCATCCAATGGTCGTCATGTCTAATCGATCGCGTTTGCCGCAGCTGGAGCTGCCAAAATTTAATGGAATCTACACTGAGTGGGAAAACTTTTACTCTATGTTCAAAACGATCATAGATACTGATCCTGATCTCAATCCTGTTGAGAAGTTCCAGCATCTTCGATCTTGCTTAAGCGGTTCTGCTTTGGATTCCATCAGCTCTTTGGAAATTAACAAGGCTAACTATATCGTCGCTCTGGATATTCTTCAACGTCGTTTTGATAATAAACGTTTTATCTTACAGGCACACATCAGAGCGATATTTGGGCTTGAGAAGGCTGATACCTCTGTAGGTAGGCTGAGGCAATTAACAGATAAAGTGACATCTCACCTTCGTGCTATGGATTCTTTAGCGTCGAGGGAAGAAGTTGCTGATATTATCATCGTGCAGACAGTGTTGCAGAAATTGGATAAGTCAACTCAGGTCAAATGGGAGGAAAGCTCGTCTGCTAATGAGTTACCATCGTGGGCCAAATTGTCAGCTTTCTTGCAAGGGCGATGTCGAATGCTTGAAAATGTGGATCAAGTTTTGCAAGATGGTCAGGTTGGCAAGTCAGGGAAGATCGTGAGTACACATTTAAGAAAATCATTTGTTGCTTCCAAGATTCCTAGTTGTTGTGTATTCTGCGAAGACACAAGTCACATGATATTTCAATGTAAGCGCTTTGAGAAATTGTCGCCAATGGCAAGACATAAGGAGGCCAAGAGACTCGCGCTTTGTCTTAATTGTTTGAGAAAAGGTCATCAGCTAAAGGATTGTAAATCTAGCTCCTGTCGTACTTGCCAATCGAAGCACCATACTCTATTGCATTACAATCAGTCTTCGATAGCTACATCCAACGCTGTGTTGAAACCTGATCAACAAGCACATACAATACACCCCACTGCCATGGTTGCAATGTCACCTTCTCTGCCTCAAGCCCACATATCGCCTAGTTCGTCTGATGTTGTGTTTCTAGCTACTGCAATAATCCTTGTCAAGAATCGAGCTGGAACATTCGTTCCGTGTCGTGTACTCTTGGATTCAGGATCTCAACTTCACTTCGTCACCAGTCGTTTCGCAAATCAGCTTCAGCTTCGAAAAAGCAAATCGCTCACTGCAGTTTCTGGCATTGGAGATGCTAGCTTCTCAACTGAAGGATACTCAGTCGATCTCGTTTTGAAATCGCGGATTTCAAATTATTCTACTACTATCACTGCAATCGTTGCCCAAATGATTACTGACAATCAGCCTGGGATGTCAATGTCTACTAATAGTTGGAATATACCCTCAAACATACAGCTAGCTGATCCCTTATTCCATAAGTCACAACGGATTGATCTTCTCATCGGAGCTGGTCTTTTCTTCGAGCTGTTGTGTGTTGGTCAAATTCTGTTAGCACCTGGTTTACCAATTTTGCAGAAAACTCAACTCGGCTGGATCGTGTCAGGTGGCGGGCAATCAGCCCCCAAACTCTCATCGTTCATCGCAACCCAAAGAGCTTCGGATGACACTAATCACAGCACTCGGCTTGATGAGTTAGTGCGTCAATTTTGGGAAGTGGAGCACGTCTTCGAGCCTATAGCCAAGGTAACAACCGAGGAGCTCCATTGTCAGCAGCATTTCATCGCAAACTATCGTCGATTGTCATCAGGGGAATATTCAGTTTGCTTGCCAAAAAAGCTAGGCGTCGAATCTTTGGGCGACTCTTATTTGCAGGCCAAGCGTCGACTCGTAAACTTGGAGCGTAAATTCGCTCGAAATGAAATTCTCAAGGAGAAATATTCAGCATTTATAAAGGAATATATTGACCTCAAACATATGTCACTGGTGCCCAGCGCAGATATCAATAAATGCAAATATTTCTTACCCCATCATTGCGTATACAAAGAAGAGAGTTCGACAACAAAGCTGAGAGTTGTCTTTGACGGCTCAGCCATTACCACATCTGGGCTCTCATTAAACGATTTGCTTATGTCAGGACCGACTATTCAAGCTACATTGTTTAACACGCTCGTTCGTTTTCGCACATTTTCCATTGCACTTACAGGAGATATCGGTAAAATGTATAGGTGTGTTAAAGTCTCAGAGCCTGATTCTATGCTTCAGTGCATTTTGTGGCGAGACTCTTCAGACCATGATATTCAAGTTTTCAAATTGAATACCGTCACGTATGGAACCAAACCCGCTTCCTTTTTGGCAATTCGTGCAATGCATCAACTAGCAATGGATGAGTCTTCGTCGTACCCATTAGGATCTAAAACTGTCTTGCGAGATTTCTACGTTGATGATTTGATATCAGGAGGCAATTCAGTTGAAGAAGTTCGAGACATGATGCGACAAACTACAAATCTTCTTGACCGAGGAAATTTTAAATTGAGAAAATGGTGCTCTAACTCAACTGATATACTTCGCGGAGTTCCAGAAACTGAGCAGGAGAGTTTTCTCAAACTCGACGACGGCAGCGATGTGACAAAAACACTTGGACTCATCTGGGAGCCTCGGAAGGACAGCTTCGTGTTCACTTTCGAGCCCAAAATTAATACTGGCACACACACAAAACGCTCGGTTTTATCAACCATTGCGCGATGTTACGATCCGTTAGGTTTGATCGGACCAACTTTAACTAGGGCCAAAATCATCTTGCAACGCCTGTGGAGAGACAAGCTGCAATGGGATGAGAGCTTACCGCAACCATTGGAAACGGCTTGGAGCGAGTTTTGTAAGGACTTTCAGCAAGTGAGCCATGCAGTATTTCCTCGTTATGTACTCCAACTTAAAGCAAGGGTCGAACTGCATGCCTTCTGCGATGCTAGTCTTCAGGCTTATGGCTCTTGTGTTTATGTTCGCTCATCGAAGAATGCTGTTCAAGTTCAGTTGCTCTGTTCCAAAGCCAGGGTCGCCCCACTAAAGACTCTTACTGTGCCTAAACTTGAGTTATGCGCTGCATTTCTGCTTGCGAACTTGGTAAGCGAAATAAACAAAATGAACTTGTTCGAGTGTGAGATGCATTGTTGGTCAGATTCAGCCGTGGTCTTGTCTTGGTTAAAGGAAGAGCCATCCAAATTCAATGTGTTTGTCTCTAACAAGATTTGTGCCATACAGCAGCTCACGATCGGCATGGAGTGGCATTACGTGCCAACCGAGATGAATCCGGCGGATATGTTATCCAAGGGAGCAGCACCGTTGGAACTTTTGCACTCAAAATTATGGATGCATGGACCTTCTTTCTTGCAAAAGGAGAAATGTTATTGGCCAAGGCACTGCTTGTCTGAAGCATGTCTTCCTGAAATGCGCCAAAAGGTTTTATTCTCAGCTGAGCACGTAGATATCTCTTTGTCATTCAAACACATAAATTCATTCGGAATAATGAAGCGCATTTTTGGCTACATTCACAAATTTATCAGAAAAATAAAGTCAGCTGAGTTGTCATCAGACGATCTTCGTCAGGGATCGTTCCTACTATGCCATCTTCTTCAAAGAACTCAGTTGCAGCCAGAATACTCTGCCCTACAGAATGGAAAGAATATACATTCGTCAAGCTCCACTCTTTCGCTCTCTCCATTTATGGATGATTTTGGTCTACTTAGAGTCGGTGGTCGTTTGCGACACTCTACTCTCGGCTTCGATGCGCGCCACCCAATTATCTTGCCCAAAGAGCATCCCCTAACCTTCGCTATAATCTCGCATTTTCATCAGAAGTATCACCATGCAGGACCGCAGGCTTTGCTTGGAATAATTCGACAGCAATTCTGGCCCATAGGTGGCATGAAAACGGTTGCCCGAGCATTGCGAAAATGTATAATTTGCTGCAGATCTCGGCCTCGTCTCGTTGAGCATATAATGGCGGACTTGCCCAAGGATCGTGCACAGTGCTCACCGGCATTTACAGTCACTGGAGTGGATTATTGTGGTCCTTTTTACTACAAGCCTGATGGACGAAACAAAGCCTCTGTAAAGTGCTACATCTGCGTGTTCGTTTGCTTCGCAACCAAGGCTGTATGGTTGGAACTCGCAAAGGATCTTTCGACAGCTGCTTTTTTGGGCGCCCTCAAGCGTTTCATTGGTACGCGTGGCATTCCAAAATGCATTTGGTCTGACAATGCTACTAACTTTGTGGGTGCACGGAACGAGTTGGCGGATTTGCGGCGCCTATTGTTGAGCCAGGAACATCGCATTGAAGTCCACAACTACTGCATCAACAACAGCTTCGATTGGAAGTTCATACCTCCTCGTTCGCCACACTTCGGCGGCCTATGGGAAGCAGCAGTGAAGACAGCTAAAAAACATTTATATCTCTCTATGAGATCGGCACTTCTTGGCTTCGACGAACTGCGCACTTTGGTATGCCAAATTCAGGCCATAATCAATTCTCGTCCTCTTGTTGCAATTTCAGAAAATCCCGATGATCTTGGAGTTCTCACTCCAGGACATTTCTTGATTGGTCGACCACTCATCAGTTTCCCCGAGCCAGACGTAACTGGGTTGGACCACAATCGCCTTGATCGCTGGCAACGCATGACGTACATACAGCAGTTGTTTTGGAAACGCTGGAGTGATGAATACCTCACCATTCTCCAACAGCGTGGAAAATGGCGCACCCCGCAGTCTTCTATCAAAGTCAACGATGTCGTATGCGTGAAAGACGAAAACTTGCCACCTTTGAAATGGCCATTAGCCCGGGTCGTTGAGATCATTGCTGGAGCTGATGGTGTCGTGAGAGTTGCTGTTCTACGTACGCCCACTGGAACTACACGTCGAGCTGTCAATAAGCTGTGCGTCCTTCCGGTTGATGATCCTGTTGAAAGACTTGGTCTTTCAACGGGGGGGAGGATGTTCGGCGCAGCAGCTAATAAATACTCTTAAATAAGTTTCTCTTAAATTAGTCTATTCTCTATATCATTTCATTCGCTGTTAATGCACTCATACACATAAGAAAGCATAACAGACATACATATGTAATTTTCGCCTTCCTTTTACTTGCTTATACTTGTAACTTTTTTTCTTTAAATTCTCTAATTCTGTACGAAAGTTGTCTGCAAGCGCGCAACATCTCTCTTATCTTTTCGCATACAATTAACTTTGCCTAAACAAATATCACGGACTCGGCATTAAATTAATAAATAATAAGCTAAATTAAATCGTATTGGCTTTTTATTTTGTGCCTTCGTAAATGATTGGAGCCAGAGTTGCCGAAAAAGCTTGGCAGCTTCCAACAGCGCATTTAGACAAATTTAGAGGCAGCCACATAACTGCGCGAGCATTTGTTTAATTTATTGAACCGGAAATACATTCAACCAGGCCCACAAAAGCCAAATGAACCGCGAAATTCAAACAATGCTCAATAAATTATCACACACAACAAACGCAATTCACGTAGAAGAAAATTCAAATTGAGCCGAAAAAAGTTTTGTTTTTGTGAACGTGAACAATGTCAAGCTAAATTTGTTCATTTTACTTAAACACTCAATTTTTATGGTAAATATATTAATTTTATTTGTTATATATTATTGAGATTTTGTAGCTTAATTTTGATAGCAAAAGAAAACAGAAATCAATTTTCAAAATTGTTCAAAAAAGTTGTAGAGTTTCGTAATGAATTAAATCCACATAAATATTAATGTCATTAATGTCATTATCGGCAGATATGTCTGAGTCTACAGTTGCTACTATATACATATATAGATCTTTAGTTCTGCAGATCTAGCCATCCAGTTTTTTAATCTCTTCATTTAGATCTCAAATTGCAGTTCTCAGAGCTCTTTGGCTCATGCAAATTGGCTAATTCCATTTAGCTCTTTTCTCATGTCCCATATGAAGCCGGATGTAAGATTCAAAAACCTTTTGTGTCTGACAGATGCGGGCAATAACTGTTGGCAGCCTCATTTTTAAATGAATATTAAAAATAACAAGCAGTTATATGTACGTTAAACTTGTAGAATATCAGCAAGGCACATACAAAGAGCAAAAACAACATAATATAGCTGATTCATAAAGATAATGCGATCAGATATTCCATATTCTGATTATAATGAATATTTGGTTTCCAAACTTCTTAGCCAATAATAGCTAGCAAAAATCAATATAGCTACTGCACTTAGAATTGCTTCAAATTAAAGAAACATAAAACATCAATTTGAAGTAAGTTTATCTCTAGATATCATCATCTATATGTGTATATATAAATATGCATTTATGTCTAGAAGACAGAAAACAGCTTTATTATTGAATTTCTTAGCTTGCATTCGTAACTTTTACTCATATATATCTTATATATATCTCTATCCACATGTCCAACGATTACCATGGCATCTGTCGAGGATGCTTAAACTTTACGACTTGTCGAGTACAGATTTTTTTTCCTATATAGCTCTTTTAGCAAATTCACATAAATTGAAAGGCGAAGCTTTCGACTTTGGCTGAAGCTAAATTCCCATCAAATTGTTTAAACAATCGCAGCAGAAGGTGCCCCCATATGGCAGTGCTTGCAATTAGTTGCGCTTGCCCGAAGCTGCCAATGAGTAAACAAAAGCTGAATGGCCGAGAATACATACATACATATATACAAATAAATATATACACACATGTGTATATAGCTAAGTTCTGGCAGTATTTTTTTTACTGCTTAATGCTTGAGTTGAGCAACTGAAACTTTTGTTGTTGTTTTTTTTTTTTTTTTTATTTTCTTCTCTTTTTGTTATGCAAATCACATTTGTTGACATTCATCAACGAGCTAAAAAAAAAAAAATAACCATAAATGAACAAATACTATATATAAATACTGTATAAATTATTGGCATGTTGTTGTGGGCGTGTCAGCATTCATATTGAAATTCCATTTCCATTAGTTTTTTACCAAACTATGGAAATGTGGCCAAAAGTAAGTAAAAAAGGTCAATTACGCGACTTCGCTTTAACAGTTTCCCAGGCCCAAAAACCAACGAAGCGCAGCAGCAACAGCACCACCAGCACCACCGACACCACCATCGTGTTGGCGTCGTCCAAAAGAGTTTGCATTCTTCACTCACCCCCTCTCCCTCTGCCAGCTGGCCACGCCCTGGCACATCCTCACACGACCTCAACTTTACATTATACACTCGACTGCATTTGAGGCAACTCGCTGCAATTTTGTGTGTATTTTTTTTTATGGCCAGAGCAACTACAAATTTTCGGTGACCAGAGCCTTCGTGTTTTGTGCGTGTGTGTGTGCGTGTGTGTGTGTGTGTGCTCATGTCTGTCATTATCATGATAAACAACGATACTCAGGCAGCACAGGTGTCATCCGCTTTGCTCCGGCTTCGGCTGCACCTGCTGCGCGAACCTTTTGGCTGCTTATCTGGCTTGTTGCTAGATAATTTCTAAATAATTTCTTTATTACAAAATGGTTTATATATGCATATATTCATTGAAAACAGTGCTCGACGTAGGCAATGGAGTTTCAAATTTCTCGACAATTGGGTATTCTGATACCTTAACTAAGCGTCAACATTTTGCTGATTAATTTTTCAGAAAATTGCACAAAAAATTAACTGCAATCAGCAGCAGCAACAGCAACAACAATTGTGAAGCAACTTTTATGGCTCCATTGTTAATGCTTGGAGCCAAAGCTGTTGACGTGACTTCCAGCGAATAATTAAGAAATGAATTCATTAGCGCCAAACAACAAAAAAAGTGAAGATAAAAGTCACAGCAAGTCACATTAAGCAGCGCAGAATTTGAATAAAATGTTCATTTGTTTATCAACTGGAAATGAACTCGTAGTTTGCAGAAATCTCAATTCAATTCGATTTTGCTTTGGCTTGATTTGACCAAGTCTCTATCGCTCGCTCCCATTGAAACGCAGAAGCGCCTAAGCTGAGATCATTTCAGCTCACGTTTTCACACGCTACACCTGCGCTGTTTATGGTAATTATGTTAAATTTGACAGATCCATGCTCAGATATTTGACATTAGCTCTATTTGCATTTTAATGAGACAGTTGCAGTGGGGGCTACTTTGGGAAAGAGAGAGAGAGAGAGTTGGATAGACAGAGTGGCCTACTTGTATACATATATAAAGAGAGTGAAAAGGTGACTAATAAAGATAGGGAGAGTGAAGGAGAGAGA
The DNA here is from genome assembly GCA_030914335.1 of Drosophila borborema. Classification (NCBI taxonomy): domain Eukaryota; kingdom Metazoa; phylum Arthropoda; class Insecta; order Diptera; family Drosophilidae; genus Drosophila; species Drosophila borborema. The sequence goes on along the minus strand of JAUESP010000303.1, from coordinate 13,773,099 downwards.
ATAAACGCGAGAGAGAGAGCGAGAGTGAGAGAAAGAGATAAAAATTGTGAGAGAAAGAGAGAGAGAGAGAGAGAGAGAAACAACGTAAACGAAGATAGATAAAAAGATATAGAGAAGGGCGTATATATATAGTTAAATATGTAGAATAGAGAGAGAGAGGGGGAGGAGAGAGAGAGTGAAAGAGAGCGAGAGACCAATAGATTATAATATGATTCATTGTAAATATGAAATAAAAAATAAATAAATTTAAAAAAAAAATCATAAAATGATTAAATATTATTTACATATCAAATAAAAAATATATAAAATGTAGAAACGATATAAAATTAATAATAAAATATACACATGTTTAAGCTTATAATATATTTAAATATATAATATATTTTAAATAAACAAACAAATGAAAAAGCGCCTCAATTGAAATAAAATTTATAAAATATTTATAAATGCTCTAAAATGATATTAAATTTATACAACTAAGCTATGTTCCCTGCCCTGCTGTGAGCTATGAAATTAACAACATTGACTTACTCATATTAAATTCCTATGAAATTTTACTCATCATGACAATCTCATTCGACTGAAATCGCAAATCGTTCACTCAAGTTTTACTTAAGTTTACTTAAGAAATACTTGTAAAATGCAATGTTTGTAAGTACTACAATAAATAGCATTGTTGGACTGATGTAAATAAATGTACGCCTTGTAGTGAGAGTCTTCAAGTCGCAATGAAATTGTAAACTAAATAAAAATCGGCATTAATATAGTCATATGAGCGCATGGGTGCGTGTGTGTGTGTGTGATTCGTATCTTATCGTGCAGACTTTTATCTCAACAATCCGATTGATAAGTGCTGGCATGAGTATATTTAGCTATGGCAACACGCAGTCCCGCAGTCCGGGCCCAGGCAAGGCCAAGCTGTGGCATCAACATCCGCTGCACCCAGCAACAACAGCGAGTGCAACTCTTTGTCAGTTCGTTCAACCCAACCCCTACACAGCCCATGGGCCTTTGCCTGGCCAAGTCAGCTAGCAAACTAACAAATAAAACTGGTTGCATAGAGGGTTAAATGAAGCGACAATAAACCAAGTGCTGGAGCACCTAAGTATACAAAGAGCCAGCCAGCCAGCCAGCCAGCCAGCCAGCCTAGTTCAGGTCAAGCTGCAGAGTCAAGCGTGCAGCATATGCAACACGAGTGTATTGGCGTTGCTCCTGCGGCAACTTCCGTTGCTGCAGTGAGTCACGAACCGGAATCCGTACTGGACAAATCTCAAAACATTGCTGAAAATTGAGTTACAGCAATTAACCAGTCCAGGCCGCGGCGCGGCACGATCTACGCTCCAGTTCCAATTCCAATTCCAATTCCACTTCCAATTCCAATTCGTTGTTCAAGCAATGGCACAAGGCGGCGCATGCGCGACCTCCTTTTAGTTGTTGCATGCCCCGTTGGTGACTTTTTTGTTTGTGGCAGCAGCAGCAGCAGCAGGGGCAGCGACAGCGCCAGCGGCAGTCCCTGCTGCAACTGCGCATAATTAGCCATAATAATCCAGAGCAGCGTTTGGCTCAACTGAGCTTTTTTTTTGGCTTTAGCTTTAGCTGATTTGGCTGTTCGTACAGCAGCTGTCGGCAGTTGTTTCTGAATATCCTGCTTTTCGCTTGAGAAGGGGTATGATTGATTATTTGACAATATATGGAAATCAGTTATTTGTTATAGAAGATCTAGAAAATATGCCACAGTTTATAGTGCCTCAACTCTACTCTGAGTTACACTCATCTGCCATTATTTCTGTATATTTTCACTCTCAAGTAATTACAGGGTATTCATCTAGTTGTGCACACTCTCATTTAATATCGTTTGCCTTCTGTTTTGGTTGCATTCGCAGATTCATTTGTTGCACACTCCGCACGATCCGCTGCTGCTGCTGCTGCGCTCTCCCTCTAATGGGTCAGGCTCACCCTCGTTGCACTCTTAATGAACTTTACGTTCCTTGCCACTTCAATGAATATAAATATATAAATACTCACACACACACATACATACATACACATAGAGAGTCGCAGCTGCTGCCATCAAACAATTGCAATTTGTATTTGATCAACGAAAGGGTTGATCCCAAAATGCTGAACAAACAGAAATTTTAGAGTTAATTTCAAAAAGGTGTTAATGTTTAGAATATGAGGAGAAAAAAATGTAAATAAATTTAAATAAATTAAATACAAATTCTAAAATGCCAATATTGTAATAAAATATATATATTAATATTTAATCAATTGAATTATGATTCATAATTTGTTTTGCTCTTTGTCTCTTATCAATCTATGATCCACGTATAAAACGCGAATCACGAAATTTGATAAATGGGTGAATAGCGATTTTAGCAATCAATTTTCTAGGAAAAAGAACAGTAAATACTCATTCATAGTTATTGCATTATAAATATATTTATAAAAATTATTAATGTTTCATTTCCTTTCTATATATTCAGTTGTCAAAGTACTTAGCTTAGACGCCTTGATATATGGTATATATATTATGATCAGAAATCACAAAACTCCAATTTATCTTCTTATATATATATATATATCATATTATATTTAGTTATTTAGGAAGCCAACAGAGCGCAACAAAACTAAATTCTAAGTAAAATTTCCTATTTACTGTTATAGAAATAATCTAAAGATAAAAAATATTTCGCTTGTCCTCAGCTGCCACAATTTTTCCAAGAATTTCACACCTTTGCCCAAGTCCCACCGATTTTTACTCTCACTCTACGTCGAGTGCAACAAAAATAGCCGCCTGCCACGCCCACCAGCTACAAAGCAACGCTAAGCGGAGGGCTGTGTCTAGTACTTTGTGAATTACTGGTGGAGGGGCAAGTTGGGTTGGGGGGAGTTGGGCTAGTCCAATTAAGCGAACGCACATCTTCCGGCAAATCGGCAGACGCCAGCGTCAACTAAATTAGCGCCAAAGCACGCATTTAAATTTTATGACAGACGGAGTAAACAAACTGGAGGAGATGTTGCATGCTGCATGCTGCATGCTAGATGCTGCATGTGGCAGCCACTAACACTACGATACGGCTGATGGCCATGGCAGCAGCATCCCCTGTGAAAAGCGAAAGCAAGTGCTAGCTGACGCCGCCGGCGGCCGTTCCTGCCACACCTACCACACCTCCTGCTGCTCCAGTTGCTCCCTCCGCTCCAGTCTCCTGCTCAATGGGCAACCGCTACTTTTAATGTTTTGATTCCTGGTGTCGCTTAATGGGCAACTGCCACCGTCTGCAGCAAGGGGAGCGCTGAAGATTTATGGCCAATTGTAAATCTCGAACGTGTGCAACTGACGATGGACGCACGCATCATAACTGGAAGAGTCTGTTGCCTGTTGTTGGCCTGGCCAGTGTCATTAACTTTTATAAACATGCAAAGTTTATGAGCAGCTTTTGATCAACAAATAAAATTTAAAATTCAAAATTGGTTTGAAGACTTTGTTGCCAAGCATTTGCCCCCCAAAAAATCTAATCCCAGTGCGCTGTCTCCCTCCTCCTGCTCTCCAGTAAATTCTCACAAGCCCATAAATAATACGCCCGCTGTTAATTAAAATCTTTGTATTAGCTTTTGGCTGCCCGTTTGGGGGAAATATTTTTGGTAAATGAATGCGCTTTGATTTCTAAATTTTCATTTTGATAAATGCTTGGCACAATTTTTTCGTAATTAATATGATTTTTATGGACATCGCATTACGCCTTAACTGGAACACAAAGCGATTCTACTCTGATCTACATGGCAAAGCAAACAAATTCCAAACAATATGCCGCCATATTGTGGAGCTGTTAATAGAGTTTGTAATATTCCTAGAACTCCGTACCCACAACTCCTTCAGCGTCGCACTCCACTCGACTGCTGCATAGTCAAATAGGATTCCCCGCTGTCAATCATTGCCGTAAATCGGGTCGAGTTTTAATTGAATCTGAAATAATCATGTACCAGACAGTTTGCCGGAGTTTTGAAGACCGACTGCCGCCAGTCTGGAGTCGCAGTTTGACAGCTCAATGACGTTTCGGCTGGTTTCAAATTAAACTACGACACCGCCACAATCCCAGGGTGTTGCCCGACACAACAGCTAGTGGCTGTGAGGGGAGGGCTTGACTAGAAAATACCCTAAGATAAGCGCTGAAACCGAAGCTGTCATTGGATAAATTATACTTAAATATCACATTATATATGGAATACATAAATATTCTGAGATCTTTATAAAGAAGCCAACATTTAAAGCGTAATTAAGACTAATTTATATATATTAACATAAATGATTTTTTCAATTTAATATTGCGGCATTTTAATGTCAAATAATATATAATAATATTAAAACGATTTTAAATTCAAAGTGATTGAAAAAAATATAAATTTAATTATGGAATCATCATGAGTTTATGATGATGAGAAACAGACAAAAAGCAAAAATATCAGCATCTGTTGAACATATTCAAGAAGAGTTCAAAATAAAATAGAATCTAAAAAAAATATATATTAAAAAAATATATATACATATATATGTAAATATATGCTACACGCTTGTGCGCTCATCTCAGATTTATGGCAGCAACTTTAATTGAGGGTTCCGGCAGGGAAAAAGGTGTTTGGAAAATGATCATAAATTTTAAAAAGTATAATTACAATTGGGTGTGAAAGCAGCAATCTCATAATTTCATCTGAATGGCGGTGTCGTGAAGATAATTATGAGCACCTAGACAGCTAGACAGCTAGATAGTCAGTCAGTCGTGGGAGACAGTTGCTCTGTGGATGAAAGGATCTACCAAGTGCGATATTTGTATATAAACAATAATAAATACAAGAGATTCCAGACGCGCATGAAGAGCGCGCAGCACTTATAGCATGGCATTCGTCTGAACTCTCACTTGAAGTCGTCTGCCTTTTATAAATAGATCCTCAATGCAATCAGTACCAGGGCATAAGTGCTAATAATACAAATGGACAATAAACTTGAGTTCATTGCTAATAATATCAATTTGTAAGAATGTTGCGAGCTTGGACATGAATGTAAACAGCGAGAGAGAGAGAGAGACAGATTGAAAAGTTATAGAAAATGCAGTCAACACTTTAGATACTTGCAGCTTGAAAGCAGCACGTAGGTAAAGTTAATACTCGTGTATTTAAATATACATATGCATATAAGTACATATATGTACTCGCATGCGAATGCCGTGCTCAACTTTGACCTCTTTTGCGACTGCCAAGCCTCAGTTGATTGCCAGCATTTATGTTTATGTTTGGAGCTTGTCTCTTTTTCGCCTTATGCATTTCTCAAGTCTGCTAAACCGGTCTGTACCCTCTCTCACCAGCTCTCTCTCTCTCTCTCTCTCTCTCTCTCTGTTTCTCTCTATCTCCTCTCAAGCAGTTTCCAGTTTTCAAGTTTACAAACTGTTTGCATTTGCTGGCCGCAGCAGCATTTGCAGTTAACTAACTTTAACTTTGACTTTGTTGACTTTGAACAAGCACACGAGGGATGCATTCACATAATCAATTGTTGCTAAAAAGTAAAAAGTATTTCAAAAGTATATATTAAATTGAATTTATGGCTGCAGGGAGAAATTGAGAACGTGAAACCCTTTTACAGTCCTCTAATAGCTATTCACACTCTTAACATCGTTTGGCTCGATCAGACTCTTTAGCTATTGCCTGTTGCCTGTTGCCTATTGCCTTTTGGTTGTTGAGGCCTCGTCAACTTTCTCGTCGCATTGGGAATTGTTTTGGCGCGTGTTTTCGTGTTGAACAAGTTTTCCATGGTATTTTTCCTTCACGATTACAGGCAATTCATTGCCATTTATGCTGTGCTCTCCGCGGCTCGCTGTGCCCATAAGCGGTTTTTCCATTTTCCTTTTGCGCTGGCGTGCGTCGATCCATTAGCGCTGGACATGGCCAATTTACACTTTAGGGCCTCGACTTGACCGCAGACCCGACCGTCGATTGCCAACTCGACTGGAGCCAGAGAACACGTACCGAATCCGTTAAATCACGATGCTCAATGCAAATGCTGTTGCAGCGCATAAACAGAATACTTCGGCTTCTTAGCTAAACTTAAGCTCTTTACATCCGAAAACAAAAATATTATTAAAAATTGAATTTAATTTTTTATTAATCTTGAGAATTTTTATATCATTTTCGAACAATTTTAATAACGATACGACTTTAGTTCAGAGTTGCGCCAATCGGTTTCGAATTAAATTGAATTTTAGATTTAAACAATAAATTTGAGATTTTCGATCAAATAATTTTCCACTGGGCAGTTTATGAACTGCAGACGATTAGGCAATATGGCGAGGACGAAAAGTCGCAAGAGTTTCTGTTGACTTATCTTTTGTAGTCAATTTCCAATTGTACCCATCGCCAGGCAATTGACTCGCAATCAATGGAAACAGCCAAGCGATATGCATATGCTGTCCGAAAATGCCACGCAGATTGTAGTAGATGCCAGCATCATAGTTGTACTTATCCTTCTCTTTAAGCTCGCCGCTCAGTTCGCCTTTGAGCACATAGCGGCAATGCAACAACAAAACGCCAGTCGAAAAAATTTGGAGAATTAGATTCAGAGAGAAGAAACCATTGTGTAGAATCTTCTCAAACGATATTGCTAACAGTGAGAAAGATTTACCAAAATTATCAAAATTCAAAAAGAACATGTGCCTGATGTTGTAGAACATTAGGACGCAAGATAATAGAAACGAATAGATGACGAAACAGGTGAAATAACGGTAATTTTGATGACCAATGCAACAGCCGCTGAAGAAGCAATGATGATCACGAGTCAAAATGCAGGTTCCACAGCGAACACAGTGCCAAGATCTGGGCGGTGCTAAAGCATTACAGATCTTACAATATCGCCAATTCACACACTCCTCATTAACGTTAAAAGTTTTGATGCGATCACCTAATTGCATAGGCAATGATATTACGATCAATCGAATCAATCAATCAATTCTCCATCTGGAAAATATACTCACGATCAACTGCCACATCGACCATCATGATGGCCATCAAATTCGCCATAGCGTTCACATAGAGAAACAGTATCAATACGACCAATAGAGCATAGACGAACCCTTCAGTCGAATGGTACTTGGGTAGAACGACTATAAAATCGTAGAGTAATCCAATTGGTAAGCTGATGACTAAGAATAGATGACAAAAGATGTCCATCTTTTGAACCAGCTGTATTTTGCGACGCAGCCGCATTCGGGGAAAGAATCGATTTAGAGACTCGAACATAATTGCGATTTACAAGTTACGAATTACGATTATAATAAATATATATAGATTCAAATTGTTTTTTTTTTTTTAGAGTACCGATTCTCCTGGAATATAATGTAAATAATGAGTGAACAGAATATAACTAAGCATAGCTTACTAAAATCGAATTTCCTGATAGACCAACAAAGTTTACTTGATTTTCAATATTTTATCTTTATAGAAAAATGAAAAAACCGCAAATGGATTGGCAGAATATAATAATGATGGAAAAAGTTTATAAAGTTATTATGTTAAATATAATATCAGACAATAAGCGAGTAATAAGAATTCTTCGATTTTGCATAGAGAATGTCTATAATAATATATGTATGTATGTATACACCTACATAGATAAATACATACCTGTATGTAGATAAATACATTCACGTACATACATACATACATATGTATGTAAATATAACCCCAAGATTCCGTGACATATTTTCAGCATGAATACTCGCTATTCACTATAATTATACGCTCTTGATAGTGTGGCAATACTTCTTAGTAATTGTTTTCGCGACAATTAACACACACACACATGCGAATTTATTTACATGATAACTACTTTCCGCCCCCTCTCGCACTTTACATTGACACTGAATATCATTTGAGATGTTCGCTTCTGCCACTTAATCAAAGAGTACGTATGACCCACACTTGAATTGCTGCTCTTCGACGTGCAGTAATTAGGTTTACGACTTTTTGAATGAATTTAAATTGTTTTGCGCCACGGTTTCGCTCTGGCTAGACTATGACAATCGACTATCTCTTTTCAATTGTTGTCTCTCCTATTGACTATGTCAAGGGCTCTCTCGCTCTCGCTCTCGCTCGCTCTTGGCTGACTTAATTGCATTACGCAAGTTTTGATTCTCTGTAACTGTTCTTGAAAAACAATTATGAGAGAAAAGACAGTAAATGGCAAATGCGAAATACACAGAGCTTAGACAGCTGTTATACATGTGTGCGTGCTTGTGTGTCTCTCTCTGTGTGTGTGTGTGTGACTTTTGCATGATTTATTCGCAATATCACACCCAGAGCTCAGCTTGGATCTTGTTGAACAACATCCACAGGCTGACGCATGCATGTTGTGCTGCAAGTCCGCAAGCTTATGCAAATGTATGCATGTAAGTAAGTATGTATGTGTGTATGTATGTATATACACGTGCTTGCATGCATGCAAGTTTTCATTTATCAATTTTAAAAGCAACGGCAGTAAAGGTGTGATTCAGTTGAGCCCCACTTTCAGCTGTCCGATTGCAGCTCTGTCTTGAATATCCATTTGACATTTGGCATATGTACGTACATACATACATACATACATACATACATGTATGTATGCTTATTTATGTATATGTATGTACATATCAACATATATGTATAATGATAATGTACTTAGAAAACAGACAAGTCTTCTGAATAACATATTCCAGCGAACAGTTAGCTTTAATAAATATTATTAAACAATATTATTATTATATACAATTGATTTCTATTTAAATTCTTCGTACTTATGACTGACCGCTGTTCGTAGTAACTGTCCTAGACTCTCTTTTGATATGACACTGCTCAACACTCCCCTTTGTGTGGCGGCAGAGCGAACATAAATAAATGTCATAATGCAATAAAAGAGAAAAGTGTCATACGCGCCAACATGAGCACGGACATGCGACCCCAGGCCTCAATTCACACACACACACACACATAGAGCACACAGGTACACGTGCATGCTCAGCACACACCCACACATGAAATACCATGAAATCCAGTTTCATTTCAAGATATTTGCGGCACCTCCGCAACTTCCAGTTGCGTGTAAAATGCAAAAGATGATAAAATATGAACTTACAACGGAGCATAAGAACATAAATAAATATAAATGCATTTATATATAAATACATACATATATACAGACAGTAGTCTTATATGCGTAGGTGTGCTCGATTAAAACCAAAATAACATATGCAGAGTTGCAAAGAAGAATTGTGTGTGGGTGGATAAATTATAATATTCTATTAACAAACTGTGGGAATAATTTGCATGTGATTTTCTATTGTAACTAAACTGGCTTTGCTCATTAAAATGTTTAAAGACAAAGCTAACTGTTATTTTCTGCCAGACTAAATCCGTTAGGCTGACAAATTTACAATTTCAGAAGATGCTAAAATTTGACTAAAACACTATATATTTATACTTTTTCTTTTTTTTTTTTTTTTTTGGTAGGCAAAACGCACTCAACTGTTACCATATAAGCAGGAACCATGTGTTCCGGAGGGTTATTCTCCAGCAAACTTTGTGACATGCAACATGTTTTTTGCCAACATTTCACATAAAACTTCATTTTTTTCACCCAAATTAGCGAAACGAGCTGAGAAGTTGAATTAAAATTTGCTTACGAATGTATGTATGTATATAATGAATAAAAATATGAATATACATACGTTTGTATATACAACATACCTTTCTATATACGTGCAGAGATGGCATCATTCGCTTTCTTTTTTTTTTTTTTTAATTTTATTTTTTTTTTTTTTTTTTATTTTGTACCAACAGCCCCGCTAAAGTTCAGTCTTTCCGGTCACTGATTCTTTTTTCTTGGGTGAAAATTATAGTTTATGATTATAATTAATATGTGGCAAATGTTTACGACTAGCTAACGCCATTGCTTAGCTTGTTAACTTTCGCTTTCGCAAAAAATAAATTAATAAATAAATACAAAAAAATCAAAACAATGTTTGTTACTTGAGTTCTTTATACTAAAAATTATGAAATAAATAACAGAAATTCGTTTAACCTATAGTTAAACATAATAAATACTCTTAAAAATCAAATTATTCTCTGCTTATTCATTTAGCTGACTGAATGAATCTTTAAGAGTGCTAGAGTTTCATAAAAATATTCTAATAAACGGCTATCCAAATATCTCTGTACATATCTATGCGCAATTCCTAAGACACACCCACTCAAAATTCTGTCTCAAATGTTCAACCACGCCCTAAGCTCTATGTGATGATTGCCCAAAATTTTATAGAAATTTATATACAAAAATATTTTAAACATGGCAAAATTCATCTATCAACGCCCACTGTGGGTGTGGCAAAAAAAAATTAAAAGAAATATCGATATATTTCAATTAACTTTATAGAGGCAAAAAAAATCTTGCTGAAGTCAAGTCAAGTCAAGTTACACATATAAAAAATATTTCGATAACTCAAACGAACTTTATCAAAATATTTGATATTCATAAAAACAGTTTATAATATTCCCTTTGTTTATTTGAATGAAACAAAAATAAACATATAAATAATATATACTATATATACAAGAGCGAATCATAAAGTTAAGCCCCATGGAAAGCAAAGTAATTAAAGTGGCTTTTGTTCTTTACCATTTGCCGAATGAGGAAGCCCATAAATATGCTGAGGACAGCTCCGGAGAGAGCCCAAGGGTTGCATTTGTTTACGTTTGAGTTACTGGAGGACTTAACTGTTGATAAGCAACGAGTTTACAGACCACCAAATGGGATAAATAAACGGCGCAGTATAAACGTGGGGGCGGCAGGAGTCGATCTGAGGGGGTTTGTCACAACAAGGCAACTGGGCGTGGTAACCGGATTTAGTGCAGTCAGCGTGAACAAGTCGAGACCAGGATCGCAATCCAGATGGTCTGCGCCCACAAGAAATACCAGTTCAAGTCGTCTGGCAGCCCTTTCACTACTGCAGCAGCTGCTGCTGCTGCTGCCGTGTTGCTCCTCGGGGTTAATTTCACGTTTCCTTTTGGTATTCGAGACGCGTGCGTCCGTCACATTACTCAACAGGCAGGCTCAGCAGGATGCATGAAACGATGTCCTTATAGCGTGCCGGTAATTTCATTTATTTCATTTATTTAACTTTTTTTTTTTTTTGTATTCCTTTCTCTGCTCCACTTACTCAAAAATTGATGCAGTGCAAATAGAAAGTCGAATGCCCAACAAAAAAAGGGGACAGAGCTTAGAATAAACAGCGTCTGTTTACATTTTTGTGCTCTGAAGCCATTGTGATTGCTTGTTCAGGGTATATTGGTTTAGTGCAACTGGCTGTGACAGACAGAAGTAGGCTGGCATGAGCTAAATTCTTGATCAGGATAACGAGCTGAATCTGGTAGTCTGAAGATTTCTATGCAGATATTCGATTCAAGAGTATCAAAGTAGTCTAGAGCTGTATTAAGCATAGAAAAGTCCATTTTGGTTTAGCCTGAACTCAGTAAATGTTTATTAATAAATGGATTTAATAGACCGAAAGAGACGTGTCAGAATATCTCTATGCTCACACAATCTACTAATATCTCTCTGCCTCTCTTTTCCCTCTGACATCTGCCCACATGCTTAGAGTATCTCTTAGTCGGACACTGTCTACTTACGCACTCTAACTTGTTTTTCTTTTTTTTTTTTCTTGTTGTTTCTGGTCATGTTTATCTCGTCTCATCAACTTCACCCTGCTACCGAAATCTTCTGTCCGTTTATTTTGCTTTGTTATTGTGACAGCCTCTCTCCAGGCCAGATTGTTGACTAACTATATATACTATATACACACACACACTCTATGTGTATGTGTCGGGGTGGTTTGCGTTACAAATTGCTCAAGTGATTCAATTTCGATAATGTTTTCGTGACAAGGGCAACGCGAAGGCTCCACTGCAGTTCTCAATGCGATTCGACTCCGACTCCGGCCAGAGCCAGAGCCAGAGCCTAGCATCCAAGGAGAGGGTGTTTGCTGTCGCATGTGCGTTGTTCATAAATTTCACAATACGACACTCTATAAACACAAAAAGGGAAACAAATATAAATATATTTATTGCCATATGCATAAGCTTGTAGAGTCAAATGTGCATGGCCTTTGATTTATGGCAATTTGATGCCTTTGTTTGAGTCTAGAAATTCTTTGATTGCAATTTTATGTTAGCTTGTTATTGGATATTCAAATGGCATGAATGTAACTTCAAAATAAAAGTAAAATAAAATGCAATAACTTAAGCCGAATTGGTTTTATTGTAGTTTCTTTCTCTTGTTTGGTCAGCCAAACTACTCCAAGTCTAGAAACATTTTGCCCACACGAAATGCTCACCCACAGCAGTGGCAACAATTTAACAGTTTAATAAGATGCGTTCATCTCAATTTGCCATCAAGTTAAATATAAGTTGATGCGGCGCTTTTTATTGTCTTTGTGCGTGATGCTTGTAATTAGCACGGCGTCGACGGCGACTCTTCGACTCTTCGACTCTCTGGGAGTTCCACATGCCACATGGCGACAAATCTATCTATCGATGTTGGCCTTAAAGTCAACAGCATGTAGAGAAGTGATAAGCTGAGAATCTTTGTCCATTAGCCGTAGAACAGCCGCAGCAACTGTATATTAGATATGAATACAACATTCAGAAATGGAAATTGTCACGAATTGCTGCGCACAGGTGACCAAGCGAGCGAGGCGAGGAGGCATGCGAGCGAGACAATGTATGTGTGTGAGTGTATGTGTGAGCGTGTCATGTAGTAGCAGTCAGTTATACCCACCCCACCAAGCAGCACCACCCACGCGCCTAGCCCCCACTCAAATGTCCAAAGTGTATCTAATAAGTAGCGCACCCATTGATAATAAAAACGATACAATGCGATCAAAAGTAAACATCTGAACAAAGTCGAAATTGGCGCACTAAAGTGACAAGAATATGTTCAAATTATTGACTACAATATACCTCGTAAGAAGAAGAATAATTGATGCATATAAAAGAACACGTTTAGCAGCAGAATTTAGTTTCGATGTTGCATTTCTGAAAAAGGAAAATGAGGAAATGACTGAACAGAAATTCTGCTAACTGCAACTGATCATGATATTATTAACTAAATGCATATATAGAGAGTTGAATAATAGTGAATACTAGTTAGCTAAGTAATTGGAGTAGATTTGCATGAAAAATGAAATTGATAATAATAAATAAAGTGAATAAAGAAAATGGAATAATAGAATTACATTCTGTGACTCTGAAACGAAAATCCGTTTATTATATGCAAAGCATCAAATAATTCTTTAATAAATAATTTTCTTATAAAACAGAAATAAAATACAATTTGGGGAACTTTATAGATATTTGAGTAATTGTGATTTTTTTTCTATATAAATATATAAATAATCTCAATAATATTTATATTTTTCTACTGATTTTTCAGTTTACATTTTACATTTTTATTATTGTTAATTTTGTATTATTGAATATTAGTTTAGTATTGATATTATTTTTTTTTTCTTCCCACCCTTGCTCAACTGCAGGTTCAATTCATCTTTAGTTAAAAATCTGCCAACCCTTTTGCTGCATCACCCTTAGAGGGTACAAATAGCAGAGCATAAAAACGGAAGCTAGCCGAAATTGAAGCAACTGTCGACAGCGACACAAACAGTCAGAGAAAATGAACGAGAGACGAACAAGCGAACAACAATTAAAGCGTGACACAGTGAAAAGCTAGACGGAGCCAAAAGCTAAATGTGTTCAATAGATAACTGCGAGGCAGCTCACAGATGGGCGAACCGAAAAGCAATTGAACGAATTGAACATTGTCTACGTAAGTAATTCAGATACCAAACCCCAAGCCCCAAAACCTCAGACGGCCAGCCGCAAAGTAAAAGTCAAGAGCGCCCTCGCCCTCGCCCTCGCCTCGAAAATGTCAGAGATGCCGGAATCCGATATTGCCATGAATAATACGCCATATATACATATGCACATACATATGTATGCCTCTGCCTAAGCCAGATGCACTACTTCAGCCTGGCGCCTGTTTTTTTCTTGATTGAAAAATTGCCCAGCCAGTGGCTACTTAAATTCCATTCGAAATTAACTTTACGTTAAATGGAGCTGTTAAAGATATAAATGTGAGTGAGTAATATATTGGATATTTTTAAGTGAGAACAGAGTTAGGAGCATTCACCTAAATTAGCTATGGGTGGGGGTTAAAGCAATAAGAATTCGTGAATAGAATCGCTCGCTAAAGATAGCATAAGTTACTGAGGAAAAATCATATATAATAAAATATTTATTTAATTTATACTTTAATATTTAATAGAAATAATAAAAATGTATGTTAAGATAAATTAATATTTTTAAAATAATTATTATAAATTATAATAAATATGAATAGCTGAGCTTTAAAGACAGATTACTAGCCACAATTTGATTGACTTGCTGATTTCACATAAATCATCTTATGAATATATGAAAAATATGTTTATAAAATAGGCCATAAATATATACATATATAACATTTTTCTATGATTTTATTGTAACTAAGCAAAATCTTGAAAACATGCTAGAACTGACTTCCTGAAAACATATAATAAAATAAAATAATAACTCCCATGTGTATGCTTTCAAATGCAATATATTCCTTTTTGATATACATACATGTTTCTATTAATCAATCAAAGAAATATTGTTTAGATTGCTGAAGCGAGTAAATGAGTGTTTGCCCAAAATGGTTGTTATAAGCGCTTAATTCACAGGAATTAAGAGACGATAACCCAACTCAAATCTGACTGATGTTCCACTAAACGAATCCAACGGCCCGACATGACGGGCGGGCGGACCCCATGTGATCGACATTGGAACAATGGAAATTCTTGTGAGATTTTTATCAAACAAAAATTATGATTTGCTCTGCATAATTGAATCAATTAAGTGCTGGCCGAGAAAGCCCAAAAATATATTATTAGCTTATGATATTTAAGACGATGAAAATACTCTGTAAAATGAAAGTAATCAAATATATAAAAAAATATATATGAATTTGATGAGCGAGAGAATTGGTTGTAAAAGAAAAGTAATATGAGAACAAAAGCCAAAAATAATTGAGCAAGTTATTTATATATGTGAACTGATGCTGTGCAGTCGCGCATACCCCACGGCATTTTGGGTATTTAAGTAACATAATTAATGCATTGAAACAAATTCGTCGAACAACATGCGTTGTAAATGGAATTGTGAAGAATGCGCTGCAGAGATTCAACATTGCTAGCATAAATGAAACAGAGTGAGAGAGAGAGAGAGAGGGAGATGAAGAGGGAGAGAGATGTATGTAAATATGAGTGGCATCAAATGCAGTTAATAAATAAGGGCGTGCAGCAGCATAGAGAGCATAGTAGCTGCTGGGGCATGTCAAGTACTACTGTAGCAGTAGCTGGTCATAATTGAAAGCTTTCAAGCTGCTGCAATTGATGGGGAATGGAACTAGGGGGGGCGTGGAGCTGCGCCTGCGCCTTTGCAAGGCACTGACGCACTTGCACATGGATCGATGTCAATCGACTGCCATTAGAGCCACTTAACAGCAGCAATGCAATCGAAATTGATTTTAAATGCCAGGCAATAAAGGAAAAAGTTCTGATTTCACATAAAGCGAGAGGTCATTGCAACTAGCTAAGCATTTGGCTAAAGTTCACATGCAAAGCCTTTGCTCACGCCCAGCTCAAGATTTACTGAGCGGAAGTCAGCAGCAGCAGCAGCGGCAGCTCAAGAATGCCACAGACGCCAGCCGCAACTGAATTCAGACGTCTTAACACATTTCGCATTGCATTCATGTGAAAGACAAAGTAAATTAGCAGCTGCCACAAGAGTCATAATTGAAGACGCCGAAGACGCTGGCAAAGTTGGCAAGAGAAATACATACGTACATACATATGTACATGCATACATCGTTGCTCTGTTGCAAGAGCGGAGTGTCGCAGTTCATTTGCAACAAATGTTGCATGCAGCCTGAGACGAATTTTCACTTGATTTATGCATTTGCATCTTGTGCTGCCACAATTTCCCTCAATTTATGATCAAATCAGAAACGAAATTTACAAACTTGCTGCCCATAAACATTGCCATCTGCAACATGTTCGCCATGCAGGAAGTCAAAACACCCTGTGGCCGATCTTCGAATGTGGCTGAACTTCATCTTGGGTCTTGGTTGCAACAGTTTTATTGTCAACGCGGTCCATTGCAAGATGTCAATCAAAGCAACTGGAGCATGAGCGGCGGCCCACTCGACAGGGCCCAGGCATTCCAGAGAACGATAAAACATATGTGCTCATAGACTACATTCTATAGTCTAAATATATATATATATATATATTTATATTGATATAGGGTATGGGTGGGCATATTGAAATCGGTTTGCCTGTTGCAACTTGAGCAACAAAAGTGCTGCCACAATTGATGGATGCGAAAAGGAAACGAAAAAGAAATCAATCTGTCGTTTGAGTGGCTGAGCGACCGGTTTACAATGTTTTTATGAGAGTGGGAGAGTGAGAGAGTGGGAGACTGAGAGAGAGCGAGGAAGTTAGTGGCAGAGTGGGAAAGAGAGAGAGGAGCAACCCAAGTAGACCCCAAACGCGTGCTATTGTCGCTGGCCCAGCATCAATCGCTTTCCCATTCACAATCACTTCAATCTTGTGGCCTCTGCCCGCACCCTCTACTCGCCGCTTCACACAGCTGCCAAATGCATTCAATCACTTTATTTGTTGCATCTCCACAGAGCATCAGCGTCCTCTTCAACTTCTTGCCCAACTGAGAAGAAATATGTATTTTATTTACTTTGCACTTATGACCCCCATGCCGGCGCTCGCTGTCGCCGATCGGGTTAAGTGAATCTGATACGAAGACTCTCCAACGACTCTGCATTTGCATCTCATCTCATCTCGCTTTCGAGCTGCGGCTGCTGCTCAGCCGCTGCCGCTGCTGCTGCTGCTGCTGCTGCTGCTGTAGCTCCCTTTCATTTCCCGTCGTTGCTCATCTTCTCTTGTGTGTGTGTGTGTGTGTGCTTGGCCGACGGCTACACAAAAATGTCATTGCAACGACAAGCATAACTTGCGCTCGCTCTCTCTCTCTCTCTCTCTCTCTGTCATTCTCGCACTCTCTGTCTCCCGCTTCTTGACCATCGCGCGCTGCAGCTGCTGCACAATACTTAAGATGCAAACACTGATGGATTGTGTCCCTGGCCCCAAAGATCTCCATGCTTATGTGTATCCACATAGCCAGTAGCTAAATCATCTGATGTGTGTGTGTTTGAGCACAGTGGTGCAAAAAGGTATAAAAAGCATAAATAAATATTCGCTTATGTATATGTTCTCCAAGAAATAAGATTATAATTAATAAGAACAGAATTTTAAATGTATATTATCAATGTTCAATTAACTCTACACATTCAAATATTTTATAAAATATATTTTCAAAAATATTTTCTCAATACTTAAAATATATTAAATACTTTGAATTAATTTAAAATAAAAATATTTAAAAATATAATATATTTAGCATTTTTACGTAAATAAATCAAAATTTTATTTTTTATATTTTGCTTCTCTTCATTATATTTTTCCCACTGTGCGACGCCGAGTTGTTGGAGTTTGACACCGATTGAATGACAACAGCAGGAACAACAATAACAACAACGACAACAACAACCACAGCAACTGTGTGCGGTACTTGCAGATGCATCTACGCCGCAAGTCTCTGTGTGTATATGTGTGTATGTGTGTGTGTGTGTATGCTGGCAACTGTATTAGTGCACATGTGTGTATGTGTATGGGCTTTTGTGCTACGGGCTGCCTTGTCGCAGATCTTTAATTGCAGAATTGTGTTTCGCTGGCACCGTCGCCGCCGTCTCATCATCATCATAGATGAGGATGGATGCGCATTGTGGCAGCGCGACGCTCAGGCATTACACATTTCCCATCCCCCATCTTCGGCCCGATCTTGGTGATTAATTGACGTTGGTGTCGCGTGAGCTGCGCGGGTTTATTAAAAGGATTACAAGATGTGAATGTGCGACGGACTCCGCTCGAGTCGCAATTCCATAAATGCCAGCATAGACCGATGCAGCCAGTCGTAATAAGATTAATTACGAACGCCGCAGAGCAGCCAACACACATACAAACACACTCACACACACAGACACACACACACACACACTCATAATAAGGCACAATATTTTGACATGACAATTAGAAACTTGAAGTCTTCCATTGTCTTTTCAAGTGTCTGCATTAATTTGAAAGCTTGAAGTTCTTCAACAATATTCATAATGTAAAAATACTTTTTTTTTTGGCAATCCCCTGTGGGACCTTTAGCTGTAATCCTTGCCAGACATTTGCATATATTTAGTCTTTGTATCCTTTTGACACGCGAGCCTCAGTCGGATAAGTGTCATCAGGGGCGCAAATAATTGGCTTTTAATGGAGGGTCGGGCCCAAACAGCGTTACGCCAATTAGTGAAAAGTGTCATTAAGGGTCGCTTAGCCATATTTTGAGCAGGATATACCCCTAGCTGTTATATAGATGGGACTCTTAAGCGACTCGTTCGCTTTTAATGCCAGAAAGTGAATTCACAAATGTTTCGTTAAAATATGCAATTTATTGTAGTTTTTAATGAACTTTACTTCATTTTCTGATTTTTTTTTTTTTTTTTTTGCCAATGCCAATGACGATACTGATGATGATGTCATCGCCCAAGACAACCGTACGAATGCGCAAAGCATCCAATAAATCACAGAGCGAGATCGCACAGTTTATGCTCATGCTCATGCCCAACTCGTGACAGCTGGATACCCAACTATGGCGGAGGCTGTGGCAACGGCTGCGGCTGCACGCCAAACACCCGAGACAACGAAGTGGAGCAGCTGCCAGAGATTAGTCAGTTTCAGTGACTGGCAGCATTGGCGGGACTCTTGGCGCACTTCAACTCTCTCGGGAGTTCGCGCAAGCTGCTCAACTGGTTTGTGCGCCTGCACCCAAAAAGGGGGGCGAAACGTGCACAGAGATCAAGGTGAAACATTCGCTCAGAATTCATTATGTTAGCCAGCTAAATGCTTGGAGCTTATAATACCTATATATATATAGAACTGACTACGGCGCATATCAATTTCAAATGCAAATCACAAATTATCATTAAATCTCAAAAGTTCTTTAGCTAAGCTTTAGTTGTAAGACTAACAAGTCTGAAAGTTGCAATTGGACTGGGCGTAAGCAACTGTCTAATGCAGGCCAAAAGTAAAAAATTGCAAATATTAATTTAATATTAATATTTCTTTGCTAAAGATAGATCTTTATATGGTCTGATCTGTCTATTAGAAGCAAGGCAATAAAGATCCCATATATACGAGAGAAAATATAACAAATATCAAACATCTCTAAGCCTGCGTACTCAGAAGCCAATATTCCCTATTCATATCATTGAATGACTACAAAAAATATTGATTGATTGATGAACTGAGCTTGTGATCAGACACTTACATATACAAACAAAAATCGAATATACACATATATAGTCTTATACCTGAAAGCTTAGCTGAGTGAGAGCAGACAAAAGTATAATTAATAACAATAATTATTCATTGAGCTTGAACTTTCGCACATATTGAAGCGCTCACGTTTAATGAACGCTAATACAAAATATAAACAACAAATTGAGAATTGAGTAGAAAGAACATTATCTTGCGTAATGCAAGCTTAACGGTTAACGGCTTAGAGGTCACTAACAGATAAAAAAAACCAAAACCTCTTGCCAAGAACACGCTGGCTTGGCCACAATGAAACCGCAAAATTTATGAAACACTAAAAACGCAAAGGTCTTAACCCTCCTCCATGCTCGAATCTTGTTTCCCAGCTGCGATTATTCATGCTCTAGACAGATGATGAGCTGCGTTGCCCCGTTGCTGGCAGTGCAATTTCCAATTTGCTTAAGGTTAAGAAAGCGAAAACCAAAAAGAGAAAGAAAAAGAACTCAAATTTTCACTCTGGCTAACAGGAAATGCTCCAACTTACCAATTCTCAGCAAATGATGGCATTTCCTGAAGATTTTCATGAAGCTTCGAAAAAAAAACCTGTTCTCTAATGCTCGCGTCGGAACTTCATTAAAGCCTAATAATGTTTATTTAGTAACACCTTAGCAGCTAATTTGTTTAGTCTCTCGAAGCATGTGCACTTAAGGCGATAAATGTGCTTTGGCTGTTTTACAATCGAAAAGCCAGCTTAAAACTTTATGATTGTTATGCGTGTGCTGTCACAGATATACATAAACATATATGTATGTACATACATAAATTGTGTATCCGTACATAGGTAGATACATACATGCAGCAGCATGACTCACGGTCACGCTCAAGAAAGGTAAAAAGTGGCATAAGCAGAGAAAATACCCAAAATGACGAAGTGCACATTCATGATTTTTGAAATGGGCCGCCAGAGAATCAGAGAATCAGAGAAAGAAAAAAATAAAATACAAATAAAATAAACAGACAAAACCCAAAAACTGTTGGCTTATAACTGTGAGCGTGACTGGATTCCGAAAATTGTTCCTCATTGTTGTTGTTTTTGCTGTTGTCTGTTGACTGTTATGTGATCGGTGACTCTTTGGCTTCAATAATTCGCGCCAAAGTGCTGAAAAGTGCTTTTTGTGACATGTTTAAAGTTGAATTCTTTTTCATTGCATAGATTAGCAAGCTTTCTTTTTTTTCATCGCCCGACAAATGTTTAATATATCACTTCTCACTTGGCGTTTATTCATTGGCAGTCAGTAATTTTGTTAACCACACAATTGCCAGTTTCTCATCTGTACAATTAATAACTAAAAACACGAAAGAGCTTTTAACCATTTCAAGCATTTGTTTTGTTTAATTCGCTCTTTACTCCTTCTTCTCCTCCGTTGTCCAGTTTCTGGGACGGTCGGCCATAAGAGTGTAATCGTTATTGGCTATGTTAACGCCACCGAATTGATGCGTGGGTGATTCGGGGAAGAATTCCCAGCCCTGCTCAATCGACATCTTCTTGATAACACCAGCAATACCTAGAAGTAAAATGAAGTATTATGTTAAAACAACATTCAATATAAATCATAACGTTATGTT
The DNA here is from genome assembly GCA_030914335.1 of Drosophila borborema. Lineage (NCBI taxonomy): Eukaryota > Metazoa > Arthropoda > Insecta > Diptera > Drosophilidae > Drosophila > Drosophila borborema. The sequence continues at coordinate 13,751,890 of JAUESP010000303.1, read as the reverse complement.
GAACTTTAAGTTAGATTTTCAATAATGTAACGATATAATTTGAATAGAAATACTTCATACTTAAAATAACATTGCGGGATATTCAAAGACCACAAGATAACGTAAGGTTGTATGGAAATGACGTAACGTTATCGGGGAATAACGTAACGTTATCTGGGAATAGTGTAACGTTATCTAGGAATAACGTAACGTTATATGGGAATAACATAACGTTACATGGGGATAACATAACGTTAGCTGGAAATGGCGTAACGTTATATGAGAATAACGTAACGTTATATGGGAATAACGTAACGTTATTGGAAATAACGTAACGTTATATGGAAATAACGTAACGTTATATGAAAATAACGTAACGTTATATGGAAATAACGTAACGTTATATGGAAATAACGTAACGTTATATGGAAATAACGTAACGTTATATGGAAATAACGTAACGTTATATAGAAATAACGTAACATTACATTAATATAACAGTACGTTATATTTTGAAAGACAGTATATTACTTTAAATTAAATTTCATATTACTTTAAGCTCAATATCGTAGATCAAAATGCTTACCGAGGAACAGACCAGTAACGAGGCCTGCTACGTGATTGTGCTTCCATGCACCAAATACACCGCCAGCAGCAAAGCCTCCAATCAGATAATTTAGTCTGCAAGTGCATTCAATTAATTACTAAATATTCCAATGCATAACTAGCTAGTTCAACTCACTTATCATCCTTGCCGCGAATGTTTGTGGCAGCAAGTGTAGTTACCGTAAATGCTGTAGCCATGCCCATCAGTGGTCCCGTGTTGTAGGCGAATCGTCCCAGCGTGGGTATGTAGCCCTGCGGCTTGGTGAGAGTTAGCACGTCAAATGTGGACCACGCCAAACCGGCGGCAACGGCGTATTTGTTTGTGGCCACAATCTTGCCAAAGGCATCTTCGCCATCGGGATAGTCGTAGTATTTCGAACGTAAGATCGACATAATTGCCTAGGTGCAAACAAAAATAAATTTATGTAAATAATAGTCACATAGAAATCCGATGATGTCCATGGTTCTAACGTTAACCAAGAGTTTTGGTACTGCGTTTTAGGCATCCCGATATAATTTAAACGTTTCTCTATAGCTGTATGAATTTGCTGGACTATTGATTACACGAATAATGCTTTAATGTATCAATTAATTTACTAACCTGCCGAATTTACGTAATTATTCCTAAACGAAGAATTATTTGACAAAACAGCTGTCGATCAGTGTGTACTTAATATCAAATCAGAAAAATTAAATCCACAAAATACCAAACAAAATACAAATGGTAACAGTATTCATTCTCTAGATTAAAAAAATAGAGATAATGTATTTAAACAAATATGTGTGCTTTGAATAATTTTCCCATGTTTCCTTATTTTCCCTTTTATTTTAAAATAATTTTAAAAACAATAAAAATTGCTTAACAGTGCCATCATGAGCTTAACATTGACATGAGTATGTTAATTCGATAGATTGGTCGAACAACCGCCATTGTCAATTGAATTTTAATGCTTGCATCTGAGTTCAAAGTCAATTTTAGATAGATTTTACGAATTTGTACTCGATAGTTTAAACGATTATTTAATCGTCTCCAAACATTGACGAGAGTCTACAAATATTTCCCTCTGTTAGTCAACATTTAAGTTTCAAATATTTAAATAGATAACGTAATAAGTTTATTGTCTCCGCCAGCGGAGACCAGAATCGGAACTAATTTTGGTTTTCTTTATTAACATTAAGCTAAGCAAATATCCTGTAAACCGGCTAAAAATATATCCAATATGTTAAAATAGCAGTTTAGTTTTGCTCAATAACATAAGCTCTTACTGTTAACATAATCTAGAATTTATATCTAAAACTATGTATATTTAATGTACTTAATGCCTGCAGACCATATTAGCAACGGAAATGTTAGTTTAAATGAATTAAGAAGACAAAGACGAGACAAGACAAGAAACAGATGAGGGCAGTGTACACTTGAACTGCACTTAAACAGCTTAAAAACAATTTTATTAATTACAATTTATGACTTGAATTTAGCTACAAATAATAATTTGGGCAATGGCAACGCTCTAGGTCTTTTAAATAGATGTATGTACGTGCCAGCGCGAGCTTCGTTACATTTTGTGCAATGATCAATAATAAATAAAAAATGAACTACTAAAACTAAACAATTAGCACGTACAAAACAAATTGCAAATTTTTATGGCATTTGTCTTTGTTTTTTGTTTTGGGCCTACAATGGGATGACGCTTCATTTGTTTCCCCTCTCGATGGTTCAGCTATTTGGATTTCTTGGACTCCACCGGAGGCTGCTTTTCAACAGATTGTTTGTAGAGCTGATTTAAGCCAAAACAAGCTCTCACATTGTCGCTTGAGAAGAAAAACTTTTGCAATTTTCCTTTGGCATCGCCGCAAGGACGACGGTCTACCTCTTTGCCTTGTTGGAAGAGGATTAGGGTGGGTAGCTGCTTCGAGAAGCTGCTGTCCGAGATGCGATACTTGGCTGCCACGTCTGGGAAGCGTCCAATATCGATTTTGCCAAATTTCAATAAATTCGCATTATACTCCGCCGACAGCTCTGCAAAGATCGGGGCGAAATTCACGCAGCTGGGATTCCACACGGTGTAGAAGCATATTAGCCAGCTAACCTTTTTATCCCTGGCCAGCTCATCCTCGAAGGTCTGTGCATTACGGAAGTAGGTTATGTGCTCTGGGCCGCTATACGTTGGCTCCGGCAGCAGCATTCCAACGAGCACGCAGATCAACAGAAAACCCAAGCCATAGCGAAAATCCGCATAGGCCCATAGAATCATATTCGCAACTTTTGTGTAGAGAAAAGACGAGGTCAAATAGTTGATCATGGTGACACTACCCGTTTTGCGTGAGCGTATCATCACAACAATCAACAGAAAGAAGAGTATTTCCACCTCACGACTGTCCATGTCGCAGACGTCCTCCTCCTGGTTAGCATGCTGAAAAAGGCGCGTGCAAATCACATTCGTCTTCTTTGACACCAGATACGATATGGCCAGCAGTATATTAACCCAGTAATATGGTTTCGCCAGCACTTTTAGCTCCTTTTTCCACGACATTTTCTAGAAGTCTGTCGTCTTTTTATCTGGGTCACCTTTTTAATTAACAACTTCCCGTATTTTATTTTTTGTTGTTAGCTAATTTTGGCGACGAACAACCTGACCGATAGACAGCTACTCTATTAGTACTGCTGCTTAACAGAATTCTGCTAAGTCATCGAGTAACAGCTGCTCCTGTTCGATAGGCACTGTTATACGAAAGCGAAACCAACAGCTGTTGCAAAACAGTGCTGGAAATGTTCTCAAAAAACTAGTACGTTATATTTAAAAATGAATTGAAATATCTGTTTCAATAAGATACTGCTTTCTTTTGGCAATATTTTTAAAAAATTGTAATCTAATTTAGCAGACAAAAGATAAATCGAGTTTTATTCAGCAACCAAGCTTACTCGGTTGTAAATACGCTCGAAAATCTTATAAGAAACATTTTAAATTGAATACAAAGTATTTCAAATGAAATTTAAAGGGTCAGGCTAATTCATATTGTTTTATTTGTTTACATGTATTTCCAAACAATCAATCTGATATACTCTATGCTGATTGTAGAGCAATTATAATGTATTTTGATAGCCTTGCTCAATTGAAGATCCTCCTAATCTATATTTCAGCTTGTGTTGTTCGTATATTATATAAAGTGTGCTCTAATCAGGGTTACGGATCATTCTACGTGACTGCGGGCACTCGTGGCTAGACAAACCATTAAGTATCACAATTTTGGGCAACCTCTTTTATTTGTATTATTTATTAATTTTTTGCAAAGCAAAAACAAACAAGAAAAAAAATCCCAATGCTGATTGCAGGCGTGGAATGATGCATAATGTTTTAGCTATAATCAAGAAATCGCACGTCACAGACGTGCACATCTGAGTAACGTGTATTTACAATTATCATTTAGAATGCTCTCAATAAAATATTGCAAATACAAAGCATTTCAATGGGCCTGGCAACAGGCGAACGAACAATGCAATCGACTTTTTCCTATAAATTGATAATGAAAAGAAAAATGAAAATGGGGCTACAAAGATTTTTAAGCAATAGTAATTATAGACAATATTAATGGGAAACGAAATAAAAAGCAATATAATAAATATTATTTATTTACTATATATAATATTTTAAATTACAAATAATCACACAACAAAGCTGGTAAACAACTTACTCATTAAACAAAACATACAACAAAAGTCAATATACATTAGTAAGGTCAGTAAATGCATCAGCAGGTATATATGTATGTATGTATGTGTATACATTTATGCATGTCTATATGTCTGCACCGATTTTGTACTCGTGTGCAGATAGACTCGAACCGGTTCAAATCGGTTTAGCTGTTGACTTCACATGAACCAACTTAAGATAGGGCTGTCCGTAGGCTACGTTCATGGCCGCAAGAATAACTGGGCTAAGAAAAAAATAGAAAAAAATAGAAAAAACTCATAGCTAGGCAACAGCTGATAGAGGGCTCATCACATCAAATTCGAAGATAACTATTTGTTGAGCCAACACTTTTTTAAAGGTTGGCATTTAGTATGTTCTCACAGGCATTTAAACGAACTGCGCAGTTAGGCTGAGCGTGTGATTAGAAATGAATTTCAAATTTCAAGCGCTTATCAAGCATGTGAACAAAAGTCGAAAAGTCTAGTTCAAATGTATGTGTATATATATGTCTGGATGCTTGTATATATTTACTTGGAAAATCTGCATGCAATAAAAAGAAAAATCCAGCAAAAGACCTCAAGAGACATAAACATACTCTCTCTCACAACAAACAAAATGGCGTCAATCGCTGATCTCACTGCCTCTACCTCTCACTCTCTCACTGTCTTTCTCTCTCTCTCTCTCTCTCTCTCTCTCTCTCTCTCTCTCTCTCTCTCTCTCTCTCTCTTATCAATCTCCACGATGTTCCAGCTGTCTGTCTGTGAGCTCTATAAGTTTCGGCTGAAGCTTAGGCTCCGATTCAGTTCAGTTTTGAACCTACTTCTTACTGTGTCTACAATTTTAACAAGCTCCTACGCTACAGATCGTTGAAATCTATATAAACGTGCATTTTTTAAATGCCGCGTAACGAATAGTGCAAAAAAACTACTGCAAATCAAAACAAATCTATTTTTTTTTTTACTTGGCTAAGCCAAAGGTGTTCAAGAGAAAAAAAATTAAAAGAATTGTGCTAAAACATTTTATCTGTCCATAAACGTTAAACTTTGAATGGTGCTATCCGTGCCAGTGTTGATTAACAACTCGAAAATTGCTCAACACGTGTCGAAAATCTATACTAAACTAAACAATCGCAGCAATCTGCAGCTCACACAACTTTTTTTCATACTTAACAATTTCAATTTGAACTGTAAGTTTTTAGCCTTCTCCATGTAAATAAATTCTATATTTTATTTAATTTTTTTTTCGTATTTTTAATTTGTTTTTTTAGTTGTCGAAATGGCCTTGCCGCAGGGAGCCTTTGCGGCTTGCAAATTACGTGAGCAGTTCCAGGAGAAAGACATGATTGTCTCACGCCTAAGAGCTGCGAACATTTCTGATAAAATTGACAATAATGCACGTAAGTAGAAGAGAGAGAGAGAGAGAGAGAGAGAGAGTGGGGGAGAATGTGTGTGTGGGAGTGGGAATGATGAGAGAGAGAGAGAGAGAGAGCGAGCGCTTATTATTATTTGTTTGTTTGCAGAACGTGAATACTCGCCGGCCAAGTACAATGATAAGCTAATGAATTCCATTTGGGGTCTCTACAATCGCTATTCGCCACATAATGTCAAGAAGAACGAATACGCCCCGCCCAAATTCTAATTAAATCTGGCGGCGCAACAGCTGTAAGTAAACAAGAGCAATGCTCTCTTTTATGACCGACTACATAGTACTCGTTCACAGCTTATATCATAATAATATAATAATAATAATTTGTTGCTTTAATATGTAGACTATATAGATGAGCTTATCATTAGTGTTTTTGTCTGAGCACACGTAGGCTCATACGCTCAGTGAACGTCTAGGCGTAATCTGAGCATTTGCTAACACAGCAGTATTTATATTCAAGATTTGAGTATAGATATGAATAGGCCATAGTATAAGAGATCATTATTTATATATTTATATATTTTATCATTATTTTTTTCTTACATATACTAAATATATAGTATTTTTAGTACTATCAAATTATTCATATATATTTAAAATTTGTTTTCAAATTTAAAAGTCGAGCCAAGCGCATCTCATTTAATAAATATGCCTATTCTCTAGATCATATATATATATATTTAATATATCACATATATTATATACATTCTCCAACTAATATGCACCCCCTCTCTATCTCCATCTCTTTCCAGCCCATATTTGAGCTGTTGCGCCCCCAACGCTGCCTCTGCCTGAAGACGTTTATTTGTTTTTGGGGCTATTGGCTTACGTTGCTTGCTGCACACGCACAGGCATACGCACACATACATATTTACACCTAGTATATAGACACTATATAATCTCCACATATATACTCAATTATACAACAACAAAAAACAACAAAAACACATCAACATTTAAAATTATAAATAACAAATTTATTCATTGGCATCTATGTAAAATTCAATAAATACTCGTGATAAATATATACGCATATATATATGTATATGAAGCATAAAAAAACATGTAAAAGCTGTTTTTCTTTTGCCATACGAGTTATGAGTTCAATTCAAATAGCAGGACTCATAGGTCGGCACCATGTACTTGATGTTGATGAACGCATCCTCGCCGCCGTGCAGCTCGAGCACCTGCAGCGTCTCGTCTATCAAATCGCCCACATTCAAATTGTTCTTTTGTGCATAGTCGATTTCGTCGCCGCAGTTTACTAAATGAAAAATTATAAGAAATATTTAAATTGAGTTATTTGAAATTTATTAATATTAATTATTAATATTAATATTAATATTAATTGCAATTTCATATTTTGTATACCAACACCTAAACTCAAACTTACTTTTCACAAAAAAAAAAAACTGGATATATGCTATACATACTATTTTGCCATTAGCATATTCATATATACTATATACTTTATCTAGAACCCTCTTAACATATTACGTATACGCCCCGACTCCAACTCTTGTTACTACAAGGTTTAGCAGTAATCCTCTTCATTTCATTAGCATTTGTTGTTAGGCAAAGCAAAGCCAGAGTGTTCTACAAGAACTCTAGCTGTATGACAAACCTATTAAATATTTAAGCTACCCTCTCTACCTGCCTTATCCTCAAGTGGCACTTACAGTTCTTCACTTTGAACGCATTGAACATGGGCAACAGTTGTCTGTAGAAGGGCACCAGGGCGGGACCCACCATATCGGAAGCCATGACCAGTTGTTGTATTATTTTCAATGTCGTGCACATCACCTCCACGTTGCGGGTGCTCAATGCGTCTGCAAAAGGTAAACCAAACTAAATCAAGGGAAATTCAAAGGTGCAAATTAAAGCAAAAGCAATTTGCGTGCCAGGACAAAATACTTTTTGTGGTCGAGACAACTCTTCGATTTTGGCTCTCTTTGTTTTTCTTCTTTTTTTTTCTCTTTCTGGGTTTTTCTGTGTGCCCCCATCGCCGGCAGGTACTCACTCTTTAGCGGTAAAATTAATTGCGGTACCACGGGATGGATTTTATCGCCGCCCGCTTGAAGCAAATCGCTAACGCCCTGGCGCGCATAGGTCTTATAGGGATGCTTTGGTTCGGCCAATCCATCGAAGAACAGCGGCAAATAGAGACTATAATCAAGCTTGTCAATGTCCACCTGCAGGTGAAATGCAGGTGAGTTGGTGACAGTTAATGGAAGTTTTCTTGCGACTTGTTTTTACAGGTGTAAATGTGCACGCGATGCTAGTTAAGGCATAATTCGGATTTCTATTAAAATGTTTTTCTTTTGCTGGGAAAGTTAAATGGGTTAAATATATATATGTGTGTATAAAGGGAGATAGTGAAATATATATACATATATATATAAAGAGAGAGTGAGAGAGAGAGTATCTTTAACTACCAAGCGAGCAAACTGCGTGATTGAAAACGGTTCAAGCAACTCATTTTAACTTTTCTTTTAGTTTCTTTTCTTCTATTTTATTTACATTTTAATTTTCAAAGTTTTCGTAAAACTTTCTTTATTCACAGAGCTAAAATCATAAATTATATATGAAACCTCTCTTTAAAAAGTTAAAATATAAATGTATAAATAAATATACTATTTTGAATTCGTTTATATTCGTAAATAATTTAAGTAAATACTATATTCACTTTATATAACTAATATATTTTTATGTATATATTGACATATGTATGTATATTTGTCTTGTATTCCCTATATCTTATTACATTTCCCTTTTACAATTACCTTGCTAAAATAATAAAACCAAAAGCTTTCCAGTAAAATCTTCGCGCTTCCATAAGCAAATCCGCTCCACTTACCTACTTCTATCATCAGCTAAACCCCACTTGAAGCTCCTTCGGTTGACCTTCAACCTTGTTATGCATATATAGCATATATATGATGTATATATCTGTCACTGGCACATCGCTCATATGTAAATGAACTGTCAGAAATGCCGCAGCGCTAAATAAACAAACGCACCCGCTTGATCATCATACCAAACATCCACACATGACATTGAAAAAGCCAGCCAGGCCAAGTTGGGTCAGGCTAGGCATATCCATGTTCCCTATTTTATATATATTATGTTCTGGCATTCTCTCTTTTTGAGTGACTGACTGGCTGACACCTGGACGTCACAGCTACTATGGCAAACGCGAATGCGAAACGAAGTCACTCCGTGTGTTTGTTCCGGAAATAGACAAATTATATATAAATATATACATGTAATACCTACCTACCTACCTATATATCATCATATGACTATGGGAGTTCTGCTAGGTTTTTGTGTGCCAACACTTCAAATATAATTGGACACGCAGGTGTGCAGTCGTTAGCAGGAGAAATTGGGTCTAACACCTATTGGCAATTAGTTGGCATTGATTTGTTTGGCAGGTAATTTTCGAATCAAATTTCAGCTAATAACGGCACTTTGTGCTCGAAATCAGAAATAGGGTAAATATCTAGAAATTATTCAAAAAGTTTCCATTCCAAATCGATTTTGGAGAAAGTACTAAATTTGATATTTATGCAGTTTTTTTTTTTAATTCTCAAACAGTTAAATCGCATGTCTGAGAGTTGTCAAAGCTATTTTATTTATCCACTAAAATTGAGACTAAAGAATTTTTCTCTTAATTTATTAGATTTCACTCAAGTAAGTCTAAGTATTTGGGGCTAATCAGACAACAAATTAACTAAGCTATGCATTTGATTAAAATATAAAACAAGTCTAATGTCATAGACATAATTTAGATAAATAAATTTAACTAAAATTTAATACAAAGTTTATCCGTTAAAAAAATAATAAGAAATATTTAAAAGAATATTCTGAAATAAAATACTAAAACGAAATCCAAGCTTTTATCAATTTTGCTTAAAATATTTTAGTTAAATCTAAACTGTGCTCAATTTCTCTAGATTTGTGTATAAAATGCACATTGCTTTACTACTTAATACACATAGCTCATAGCTCTGGCGACTTACCGTCCAGCCAATCTTATCGCCTCCGCACAGATATTCCATTTTAATGGGCAAGTCCCCGCGATCGAAATACATGCGAAACAATGTGCCACGCCCCGGATTCTTGATAGCTGTGCAGGCGTTCAAGCTAGCACCCAAATTGCATGACGAAATGGATTTCTGTTGTTTCTTCAGACCTGAAATCCATTATAATTAATCAAAATAATCTGACAATTTCTTTTGTTGCTGGTTCCGGGAAACATTTGGGAATACGAACATTTGGGATTCGGTGGACGACCGCGTGCGCTTGCCGTGACGGGTGGCTCGTGTATAGGTCCGTTAATGACTACCGTGTTTTTTTGCTGCGATTGTATGGAAAAAGGCGGTACATAACGGGGTCGCATACCCTGAATACCGCTAAATGGCCGTAATTGTGGTGGATTTGCGGATTTGGAACGTTGTTTCAGCGATATGGAGTTTGTATGTAAATCGTACGAGGGCCGCGCTCCATAGGCGGTGGTTATGCGTGTATTAGACATTTCTTTTTATTTTGCGTTAGGCGTCGAACTGTTGTCAGCTAGCGTAAACAACAAACTGACGACCCGAGCAAAAGGTTCAGGAATTTTCTCATTTTCGTGTGTATTGGTATCCACGAGTGTTACTATGGCGGGCGTTGCTAGGACGGCTAAAAGCACAGTGACTGACTGATAAGGCACATTGTTTAGAAATTGCACTTAATGGCATTTATTGTGTTGCCGTTAGCAGTTAACAAACACATTTGGCAATTTCTAAATTTTAAAGGGGCGCCAAGCATCACATGCAAGTTGCACTCTGTCAGTCTGGCAACACCAAGCCACATATGTAATAAACATGAAATAAACGTTATTGCTAACACTTGTGTTTGTAAATTATAAAATATTATGTAAGATTAAACTATTTTATAATACATACAATGCACGGCTGCCGCTCCTTTATTTAGATTGGATTTATATTCTTAAAACGCAGTCATTCAATTTTGACGCGCCAACTATAAAAGTATCGATAACGATAATTGGCGAGGCAATAAAGAGAACAAAGAAATACTATTTATTAAGTATTCAAAAAATGTTTAATACATTTCAGTCATAACTAACAGAATACACAGATTTGTATTAACAGCTGATATATTCATGTAAATAAATGTTTTTGGCGACTTGCCATTTGCATTTACATATTGTTTATATCACTAGCCATTGTATGGTTAGTGTTTATATAAAACAAAGAACTAATAAGTATTTTGAAAAGGATAGTTTAATACCAAACGCGTATATTCCATGACTAGTCACTAAAAAATACCAGTGACCAGCAATTTTGCTGCACCAGCTCTACTGGCGAACGAATAAAGAACAAATGTGGGTGCAAAAAAAAACCTTGCATTAAATTGGCAATTATCGTGGCGCAGATATTGTGTTATTTCAAAACCAATATACCGCAAATACGTAAGACTTGAAGTAAACGGCAGAGCCACTGGCACTAGCACTAGTTACGCATATGCAGACGTAGAACAACAACAGCCAGCAACATGTCTTCCAATACAAATGGCAATGGCGAATTAAAGAAATTATCAGAGGAATCGCTGCTGCAACCGCCAGAGAAAGTGTTTGACATAATGTACAAACTGGGCGAGGGCAGCTACGGTTCGGTATATAAGGCGCTACACAAAGAGAGCAGTTCCATAGTGGCCATCAAATTGGTGCCGGTTGAGTCCGATCTGCACGAGATAATCAAGGAGATCTCGATTATGCAACAATGTGATTCACCTTATGTGGTACGCTACTATGGCTCCTATTTCAAACAATATGATCTGTGGATCTGTATGGAATACTGTGGCGCCGGCAGCGTCTCGGATATTATGCGTTTACGCAAGAAAACTCTGACAGAGGAGGAAATTGCGACCATATTATCGGATACCCTAAAGGGGCTGGTGTATTTACATCTGCGTCGCAAAATTCATCGGGACATTAAGGCTGCTAATATATTGCTCAATACCGAGGGCTATGCCAAGCTGGCGGACTTTGGTGTCGCTGGTCAGCTAACCGATACGATGGCCAAGAGGAATACAGTGATTGGTACGCCCTTCTGGATGGCTCCGGAGGTGATTGAGGAGATTGGATATGATTGTGTAGCGGATATTTGGTCGTTGGGCATCACAGCACTGGAAATGGCCGAGGGCAAGCCTCCATATGGGGAAATCCATCCAATGCGTGCCATATTCATGATTCCACAGAAACCGCCGCCCTCGTTCCGGGAGCCCGATCGCTGGAGCACAGAGTTCATTGACTTCGTTAGCAAGTGCCTGGTCAAGAATCCGGATGAGCGTGCAACGGCCACTGAACTGCTGGAGCACGAGTTCATACGCAATGCCAAGCATCGCAGCATACTGAAGACCATGCTGGAGGAGACTTGCGCCATAAGGGAGCAGCAGCGTGCTCATCGCGCTGCTGGTGGTGCTATGAGCCAGGCCAAGAGTCTGGCCACCCAGGAGGGTGGTCTAATGCTTCACGAGGAGGAGAACGAATACAATTCGGGCACGGTAAAGACATTTGTAGATCCCGGTACATTGGTGCCTGAGAAATTAAATGAATACCAGGAGAATTCGGCCTCCGACGCAACCATGATAGCACATCGCGAAGATGTAGACGATGCCACACTGGGTCCAGGCGGCATCAAAGCAGGTATGGCCAAAGCAGCTGCAAAGGCGGCAGCTATAGCAGCTGGCGGTGCGGGTGGCACTGGTGGCAGCGCCGATGTGGCCACAGTGGACAGCGGCACCATGGTCGAATTGGAGTCCAATTTGGGTAAGTGAGAAATTCTGATATAGTATAGGCAGATGTCAGCCTATTTTCTTAAAAGGCATTCGAATTGTTTAAACATATTTTCTTTCCTTTGGCAGGCACAATGGTCATAAATTCGGATTCGGATGACTCAAGCACGGCCAAGCGGAATGATGATCAGAAGCCGCGCTATCGCTATCGTCCACAGTTCCTCGATCATTTTGAGCGCAAGAATGCGGGTTCCGATGAGAAAGCAACCACGGAATACTCGCCAGCTGCAGTGGAGCAACAGTTGCAGCAACAGCAACAACAACAGCAGCAACAACAACAACAGCAACAGCAATTATCACAGGAGCATTTGGCTAGTGGTGCGCATGATGCCAACAATTGGGAGCACAATATGGAAATGCAATTCCAACAAATCTCAGCAATCAATCAATATGGCCTGCAGCAGCATCAGCAGCAACAGCAACAACAACAGCAGCAACAACAATTGCTTATGGCCTATCCACTAATGACCGAACAGCTAATTGCACTCAACAATCAACAGAATTTGCTGCGGAACTCGCAGCAGCAGCAGGGAGGAGCGGCAGCTGCAGCGGCAGTTGCTGCAGCAGCGCCTCCGCCCGCATATCAGCATCAGCATTTGCACACACAATCGCACGCGTATGTAGAAGGAGAGTTTGAGTTTCTCAAATTTCTCACCTACGACGATCTAAATCAGCGGCTGAGCAATATCGATCACGAGATGGAGCTGGAAATTGAGCAGCTGAATAAGAAATATAATGCCAAACGACAGCCCATTGTGGATGCAATGAACGCGAAGCGCAAACGCCAGCAGAATATCAACAATAATCTAATTAAGATATAAAAAAAAGAGAAAACAATTTAAACATGCATATATATATTTATACACATATGTATATGTATATGCATGAAAAAGGAATAAGCAAACTCATTTTGAGCAGCAGCTGATATTGTAAGTGAAACGAGAACGTAAAAGCTTTATTGTAAAATGCACTGAAAAAAACAGATATCTATATATATATTTATTATATAGACAAGATGAAAGAGAACACATAACACTCGAAACATATTCTAAAATGCACTTTGTATCGTTTCATAATCGAATTGTGACATATTATATTATTAATTTGTAATGTTTAATGTTTCTTTTAGTATTATTGCCTTTAAAAAAAAAAACGAATCAAAAACAAAAAGAAACCCCTTCTTAAAATGCTGCTCATTTAAAAACATAAGACTAAATTGGTGCGTTCAACCTTTGTTAACTAAACTATATGCTATTATTTAAACAAATTGTGTTTTTTTTTCCCTGTTAATTTTAAGTCACACAATTTGAGAGCATCACAAGAAATTTTTAACAAGCAACTGTCAAGCAATAAAACAAATAGTAAGGAAACAAATACAATTTTTATAATGCATATTTTTGGAAGAGATATATAGATATATATAAATCACACACACACACTCACATACATACATATAAAGTATAAAATATATATAGTAACTAGTGATTACCTAATAAATAATTTACACAATAAATATTTATATATATACATAAAATATATATATAAATTTATATGCAAGCACATATTTGATTTTAAACTAAAATTTAAAGGAAATAGAAAACCTGCTGCGAATTTCAATTGTCCAAGATATATATATATTATATATAACTGATAGTTTAGCATGTATATAGGATTTTTCAGTTTTTTTTTTTTCTGTTTTCTCAATAAAGTGATGAATAAATTAAGTTGGACTTTCATTCTACTGATTACCCTTTTATTCCGCTATATCCATTTGCTGTGCCGCTTGCTCCAGGTCTTGCAGCTGTGCACGCAAATCTTCCGGCAGACTATGCTCATTCAGCGCACTCGGATCCTCGCCGTCGACCACAATCTCCTCTGGATCAGGTGCCCGTGGCAGAAACTCTTCATTCGCATAGAGCTGACTAAAGATTTGGCGCGCATTCTCTATGGCCGCATCGTAATCCTGCTCATAGGCAGGTCCAGCTGTACAATAGATGGGCGTGGCAGCGTTTGCAATGCTCTCGACAGCTGGAGCTGCTATTGTAAAGTAAGCGCTGTATAAGAACTGGCTGGCATTCGGATCAAAGAGCTGCGCCACGAAGTCAGCTAAATCTGCTGCTGGATCAGAACTAATTGCGGGCGTGGTTAAATGAAGTAAATCTAGAAAATTTAAGAGAAAATTTTATAAATGCTTGCCAGAAGAGTAAGAAGAGTGGCACCTACATAAACCCTCTGGACAGGCACCCGAATAGTGTGAGAGTTGTATAAGGCACGCCTCTCGCTCTCCATTCGTCGTCAGTAAGCGCAATAAATTGACCCCGCCGCCTCCCTTATTTAGCTCTTCGCTGCCCAGAGGCTTACATGTAATAAACAAGCCTCTCGATATACGCGGTGTGGACTCTCCGAAGTGGGAAGCCAATGTCGTAGGCAATTGAGATGGAGCAGAAACTAAATGCTTAGAGCGCAATATTTTACCCGCGCTGCTCACAAGCAGCTCGCTCTCCGTCCAGTTGATGTCGTCGACGCTCCGCTTTAGACAATAAATACCGCCATACACAGCGCACAGTCGGCAGAAGCATTGTGGCAGTTCACCGCAACCGTACATGGGAAAGAGGAATGGAGTATTTCCATAGCGACCGAGGCTGCCAAGGAAACGCTGGGTGCGCTCCATGCCCGTCTCAAAGCTGGTGCTGGCATCGCACATAGCAATCGCTTGCATCACACAGTTGGCTATTTTCTCCGTCACGCGCTGCGCCTGCAAATACTCCAGGAAAGTCCGTCCGCGAAACGCTAGCGAGTCCTCATTGCTCTTATCTTCGCCATAATCATTGCAAGCGGTCAAAAACTTCATCAGGAGCCGCTTTTCAACTATCGTCAGCGTTTTGGTATTAAAAACATCGCTGCGGGAGCAGGGCACCGAGACGAGTTCCTTGTTGTACAACATGCAAACGTGATCTAAGGAACGGAATTCCGCATAACGACAAATGTTCGACTTGATAAGCAGTTTCACCAAGGAGCCAGCACAATAGGCGACACGTGGACTTAGATCCAGGCTAAAGCGACGCGATTTCTCTAGCAGAGAGGCACGAGTCCAATCCGGCGTTGCTGGCTTCTGCCCCTGCTCCTCCACCTGTTCCTGTTCCTGCACCTGTTCCTGCTCATGTTGCCCCTGACCCTCCGTCGACTTATGCCAAGTATAACTCCCATTGCACACGCTTTTACTGGGCTGCTCCAACAATTTATTAAATGCTTCCAAGCTAAACGAGCTCCAAACGTCGCCATAGTAGTCGTTAGAATCAAGGTGTAGGACATTTTTACCTATGCGACTGGCAGCAGCGGCTATGCAGGACTCAGAGAAGCCTTAAAAGAACATTTATGACTCATCAAACTCAAGTCGTAGAAAAAACAAGACAAATAACTTTTACCTGTGCCTATGACTATCAAATCAAATTCCTCGGGTAGATCGTCAGACATGGTTATGCTTAACGTTTACTATGGATTATAAAACTGGATTTGCTTTATATATTAAAATTTATTTAGAATAACAAGTATACAAATGCTTTTGGGCTTTTGTTATTACAGCTGTTGAATTCTTTAAAATTAGTACGCTGATGACAAAGAACAGTATATTTGGTATATATGTAAATTGCTTGCCAAAGCGAGTAGTATCGTTCGGAATCTACTTGTTGCTGTCATTTAAACGGTCAAAATATTTAAACAAGGAAATACCTCATAAACTTATCTCCTACAAATTGATTATAAAATATAAAACACAAGCTATTTTGATACTGCTTGTTTAAGATATTCAACAAGTTTTTAGTTATACTGAAAATATTACAATATTGACTTCTTTACTGTATTTTTCTACTTACGAACTGTTTCTAAACACAAAAAATTAAGCAAACTACTAAAAACAACGAGTTTTCAGCAAATACAATTAAATTCTGAGCAACTCGTTCAATCAATCTACTAATGAAATAAATTTATTTACAATAATGCTGTTACTGTTATTAATTATTTATTTATATAAAATCATGGTCACACTGTTTAAATAATGAGTAGTATCGTTTGAAAACTACTTGTTGCTGTCATAGCAACGGTAAAAAAGCGTAAACAGAAAGCTGAAAAAAGTTTACAGCTCTGCAAAATGCAGCAAAAATGCAGTATTTTTAGAAAAAATCATGCTGCTGTAGGAGTTTAATAGTTTACAATGTCGTTCGAGAAGATATTATACAAATATGATGAGCCGCACGGCATTGGCGATGTCTACTTCATTTGGCAGAAAAGTGCCGGTGCTTTGCTAGCCACAACGGGCACCGATGGCTCCGTAGCTCTATACAATCGCCAAGGCCAGCTGGTGCAGCGCCTCATATTAGCCGGGTAATATTTAGATATATTTATCAATTTAAAACATTTATCAAAATAATGTCAATCACAGATTGTGCTCTGGTTTCGCTTGGGATTGCGAGGGGGATCTATTGGGGATCATCACCAGCAGCTCGCCGAATATCACTCTTTGGGATTATGCGACACAACAAAAACTAACTGTGGAATCTGGACTGCGTGACCCACTCACCTGCATATTGTGGTCCAAGCAGCAGCAGATTTTGGCGGTAGGCACTGGACGTGGCAATTTGGCCATCTACAATCATCGCAGTGGAAAGCGAACCCCAGTAATTGGCAAGCACAACAAGCGGATTACCTGTGGCGCCTGGTCAGCACAAAATCTGCTCGCCCTTGGTTCCGATGACAAGAGTTTTTCGCTGAGCAGCGAGGATGGCGATACGGTTCGTATTGTTCAGCTGCGCGACGCCCCCTCCGATATGTACTTTGCAGAGATGGCGAATGACGAGCGTATCGCGGGCGACAATGCTATTAGCATGATCATTGGCAAGCGTACGCTGTTTCTGTACTATCTGCCAGAGCCGGAGAATCCAACAGAGCTCGGCTTCCAGAGTCGCTATGGCTCATTATTGCAGCATAAATGGTTTGGAGATGGCTATATACTGCTGGGATTTTCCAATGGGCATGTAGTGGCTATTTCGACACATCCCAAAGACGTGGGCCAGGAGCTATGGCAGGTGCGAAATCACAAGGATACGCTCACTGGCTTGGCCTACTGTCCAGCTCTTGATATTGTTGCCTCCTGTGGCGATGACAAGTTGGTTGATACACTATTATTTACTGTAGCATTATCTTTTACTCTATTTGTTTTTTTTTTTTTTTTTCATCAACACAGCATCAAGATCCATTCGATAACTAATCTGCAGGAAACGGAACGTATTATCACAGTGCCGGATCATGCGAGCGTACAAATGATTGATTGGTCGCCAGATGGACAGCTTTTGGCGGTCACTACCAGCGGAGGCACAGTCTACACCTATGTAACCAAGCTGCCTCACATGTTTGCCGTATCGGCCCCACGTCTGGTCATGCTGAGCAGCCTGGCGGAAGTTTCCATTTACGTCTATGCGCCAGATAAATCAAAATCAGTGCCTTTTCGCTTGCCCTTGGAGACGGAGCCTTCTTTTCTGGCCATTGGACCGTATACTTTTGCTGCTGGACTGGATAAGCATGTCTGGTTCTATGACCTGGGCAAGAGTTTGGGCGACGAGCCGCGTCCGCTCAGCGAACGCGATTTGCCAAATGATATTGTGGCTATGAAATTGAATGCGGATTATTGCGCTGCTTTGTGCCCACCACAGTTGATTTTACAAGCGATCGCAGCGGATAATCCTAATTGCAAAGATAAGCTGCAAGCATGCTTTCCCAGCGCACTGCCCTCCTCCCTGCCCAGCGATGCGGTCATCACATGTTTTGCACTTAGCCAGGAACTACTCATCTTTGCAACGGATGTATGTAATAAGTATAATTATTTTTGATTTGTTTTTAATTATTTTTTTTTTTTTTCTCTTTCAGATTGGTCATCTGGTCTTTTATTCGCTGGAGAAGTGGGATACATGCACTATCTATCGTCACAGCAATGGCATACGCCAGCTTTACACTGATGTCGAGGGCACTAAAACGATTTTCATTGATGAACATGGTCAGGGATTTATCTATTTGCCTGCTTTGGATCAGGAGGCTCTGCTTATTGCTGAGCTGCCCAAACAGTGCTTGGGCTGTCTGTGGGACTTGACACAATCGAATATTTTCATTAGCTACGATTCACGCCTGGTTTATACGCATGTTTTCACGCGTCACTCGGTGCGTGGCAGATATAGTCAGAGATTAGGTGAATCGAAGCTAAATCCTGGCCAGGTGCCCCTGCTGGTCTGTGCGGGTGAGATGGCTTTGCACATCGATGGCGGACAGTATGCAACACAGTGCTTGAGCACACACGTCATCAATCCCACAAATAGTCAAACGGATAATTTGCTGTTGCTGCTGAAACTCAAGAAATATGATGAGGCCTATAAGCTGTGCGAGCAGATGCAATTGGACAGCGCCTGGCGACAATTTGGAGAGCATACCATCGCGGATCTGGAGCCAGAACTAGGTTAACTATTAATTATATAATAATGTTTATGACAATTTAAATGACATTTATCCCATATCAACAGCTCTGCGCGCTTATCGTCAATTGGGCGATGCTGCTTTCGTTAATGCATTGGACGAACTGGTGTACGTCGAGGATTTGCACATGTTGTGCGGCTGCTGTTGCATGCTTCTGGGACAATACGATCAGGCTAAGGAGTACTTGCTGAAAGGATCATACACACGTGCTGCTCTGGATCTTAGCAGGGATTTGCTGCAATGGGATCAGGCGCTGCTCTTGGCGCACAAATACGAACCCAATGAGGTGCCTTTCATAGCACGTGAATATGCTCAGCAATTGGAATTTACGTAAGACAAAATTAACTTTCGTTAAAGATCATTGTTTGATCAGTCTTTGTTTAGCGGCAACTATGCGGATGCACTGTATCACTATGAGAAGGGCTACAAGGAGGATTTGATTAACAACGAGGATTCTGAGCCACCCACCTTGCTGCACAGTACACCGGAATACGAGGAGCATGTGCGTCTCTGCAAAATGGGCATTGCACGCACCTCCATACGCGCTGGTGATTTTCGACGTGGCGTAAGAGCTTTTCCATCATTTCTCTTGATCTTTGTAATGTCTATTTGTGTTACTCTCCCCAGATTCAATATGCTGTGGAGCTGCAGGACAAGCAGCTGCTCTTCGACTGCGCCGAGTTGCTGGCCACCGTGGGACATCTCACAGAGGCGGCTGGGCTTTACGAACGTGGCGGTTTCTACGATGAGGCTTGTGGGCATTACATCTCTCTTAAGATGTGGCACAAGGCCAACAATATATTGAGTCATGTCAAGAGCAGCAAATTGCATGCAGCCTATGCCAAGGCAAAGGAATCGGACGGGCATTTCGAGCAAGCCATAAATAGCTATCGCATTGCCGGGGATTTGGATGCCTGTGTCAGAATTTATCTAGATCATCTGTGTGATCCACATGCTGCCTCTGAAATAGTGCTCGAATCACGCTCGATGGACGCAGCTAAGATGCTGGCTAAGTTTTATCAGAAAATCAACGATATCGATCAGGCTCTACAATTTCTCGTCATCTGCGGCTGCGTGGAAGAGGCCTTTGCTCTGGCTCAGCGTCATAATAAGCTGCGTCGCCATGGCGAACTACTGGAGCGCTATGAGAATGCCAAATCAGCTGATTATCTGGCACTGGCTCATTATTTTGAGAGCGAGAAGTATACGCTGTTAGCGGGCAAATATTATTTTCTGGCCAGGGAATTTACCAAAGCACTACGTTTCCTGCTCAAGGCCTCAGCTTTTAGTAATGAAGAATCGCAGGCGCTATCGCTGGCCATTGATTGCGTTGCCACGTCCAATAATGAACAGCTGGCCACACAACTAATTGAATTTCTGCTAGGTGAACTCGATGGAGTGCCCAAAGATCCACGCTATCTGTTCCGCTTGTATATGGCGCGCAAGCACTTCAAGGATGCGGCTAAGACTGCCGTTATCATAGCCAATCAGGAGCAGCTTTCGGGCAATTATAAATCTGCAAGAGACTTACTTTACTCCATGTACCAGGAGCTGCGTCGTAATAATCTCTCGGTGACTGCTGAAATGCGACACAATTTGATATTGTTGCATCGTTATACTCTCGTGCGCATCCATGTGAAGCTGGGCAATCATCTGCTAGCCGCCAAGTTGCTCGTCCAGGTGGCTGCCTGCATCTCACAATTTCCAGAACGTAAACTAGAGATTTAATGTATATTATAGTATAATTTTTAATTCTCAATCACCCCCAGATATTGTGCCCATACTCACTTCGACTGTCATTGAATGCCATCGCGCTGGCCTAAAGAAATCCGCTTTTACATATGCCTCAATGCTCATGCGTCCTGATTATCGCAACCAATTGGATAGCCGTTACATTAAGAAAATTGAGTCGATTGTGCGCAAAGCACCGAAGGGCATCAAACAGCTGCGCGATGAGATCGATGACGAGACAATGGAATGCCCCATCTGCGATACCAATCTGGCGAACATGGAGGTCACCTGCTACAGCTGCAAGACAACTCTGCCCATTTGCATTGCAACGGGCCAGCACATCATCAAAACTCAAATGACATCGTGTCCGCAGTGCGATTTTCTATGTTTTCGCGGTGAAATGGAGAAGTGGGTCAACCTTAGATACATGATTACTTTATAAATAGTATATACTTTATTTTTGCTTATTTGCTTATAGCATTCTGTCGGAAAATGGAGAATGTCCTATGTGTGGCGAGCGTGTGGCTCCTGAGCAGCTCTTGGATGTGGAGGATATACGTCCCTATATACTGGCTGCCACTTAGACTGTAGTACTTAATACTGATAGACTGCACGGAACACCAAATAATATTTTATAAGTTATTTATGGCATTTTATAACAATGCTGCATAGCACCAATTACACCTGGATACAAAACATATAATCGCATTTCAATTTAGATATTGAATTTATAAAGGTATATAGTCTTTGATAAGACTGCACAAGATCACAGATTTACTTACATAAATTATAAATTATGTTTACGTAGATCATCACAGATATCATAGACAGTACAATAACTTCAGATGGGTCTGCATCTAGGCAAAGAAATATTAGGTGATTTAATGGAAGCCAAAAGCAAATGCATCAGTACTTACCTTTCCACAAGCACCCATACTCCTGTATTGCTGACTATATTATTCAGAAGACCTTCGAAATGCTCAGCTCAACTCATTTATTTCTAGAAAATGAATAACAATTTCAATTCGATCTGTTCCCTTAGAGAGTGTATTACTTTCTAAAGTGCACACCACCCTTCGAAGCCAGTATGTCACAGTCAGGCAGACTTTGTTTCAGGCTCTTGGCCACTCCATCTATATCCTTGACGAAGAGCATATCGAAGATGAGCAGCTGCCTCAGATTTTTCAGCTGGCTGATGGTAGCCAAGCCAGAGTCTTTGATATTATAGCAGCCGGATACCTGTAGATGAGTTAGCGACTCGCGTAAATACGACAAACCCTCCAGGCCGTCGTCCTCCAAATGTTTGCATTTGTGAAAGATAACGGTGTCGATGTTCTTGCAGCCTTCGAAATGGTGTAAACCAATCTTCATGATCGATGAATTGGTGGCGTCCACGACTTTAATACGAAACGGTGTATTCTCCCCTGGCAGATGATTGTAGTCCTTCCACAGCTTGGTTGGATTTTCAGTAAAACGTACACCTCCACCATTTTTTAAAATCCATTCGGCGCAGAGGCGATTTGGACCCACCCGTGCCAAACGATCCTTATCCACCTGGTTGAAGGCCACCGCCACATAGCCCCATATACTGCGAGCCGCTGGTATTGTTGTCGGTGTTATAATATCTGTATGTGGAGTGGTAACTCTACACCAGTAATTTTGTTGAAAACCATTGCCAGTCCCTTGTGTTATTGATAATCGTTTCGGTAGGAATTTTGTAATTGAATGTAAAATAGACATTGTCATAAACAGAACAGATGTTTTAATTGGCACAACCCTGTCTTTAATGCACTTCTGCCGTCGAACAGGTGTTTTCAACTAGCCACAATACAGCCCTGTGCGTTGTGCAGCCCTCGAATAAAACAGAATTATAATTGTTTTTTTGCCTTAAAGGTTTTAATGGTCCCTATACTTATAAGAAAATTGGCCATCTTTTGATTTGATTGAGCCAAAAAAAGATATTATCAATAACATTTTTCCGAACTTGTCAACCCTGTTACGGCAGCTCTGACTGTTGCCGCAGCGCAGCTGAACATTCACACACTCTCAACTTATCGATATAATATTTACAATCAGTTCTCGTTTAGTTGTCAAAGCGCGAGGTTCTAGTATCGCAGGAATTCTTAGCATTTCTCCTCGCCTAATTAATCGAAAACAAAAGCGCGTGTATGTTCCAAATCAATATAAAACTAAGTAAAAACATTAAATAATCAAATGTAAATGTATAGCATATGTGCGATAACACATAATAAGCAAAATGCTTTGCTTTTTGTGCAGACAACTAAATTCTAATAGTTCAAGTGAGAACTTCTACACAGATATTGAGAAGAGAGAGAGTGAGTGAACAAGAGCGCCAGCGAGAGCGAGCATAAAATCACAGTCACAGCAGCAGCAGTAGCAGCAATAACAAAAATAAATACATACACAACACATTGAAATGTACGTACATAGTAGATTTAAGGCATTTTAACTTTTTACATGATATTGTTTTGTTACGCATTTGTTTGCTGTAAGTCTAGTTGGCGGCAACAATCAAAACAATCAAACGAAAAACCAAATTCAATCTTGATAGGCATGCACCACACACACGCACACAAGCACACATATGTACATATGCGCGCACGCATACATGTGTATGTATGGCAGGCGCGCATTAAATAAAAATAAATTCTGCCGCTGCGTTTGCGTTTAGTTTATTTTGTGTGTACATGCGTGTTTGAGTGTGTGTGTATGTCGGTGTCAGTGACGTTGCGTTGCTGCCTCAGTCGCTGTCCCGCTGTCTCACTGGCCGCTGCCAACGCGCGCGTCAGCATCGAACGTGTTAAAGTGACGAATAAACAACACAGAATCGTTCACTAGAAAAGATACGACAAATAGACATACAGACAGACAGACAGTCAAACATTTGTACATTTCTTTCACACAAACACATATCCACTCGCACACACAGACACGCTGTGCCTTTATGGCCGTAGCAGACATTTTGGCTGCTCGGTTCGCGCAATTTGTTTATATGAGTGCAACCGCAACGTACCCCTATCCCACCCGTTCTCTCTTAATACCGTTTGCTAGGTGTGTAAATGCCCCCATATCCCATGACTCCCCCACCTTCTACTCTATTGCCATACGTTTCAGCCAGCAGTTTTCATTCACGCTAATTTTGCCTTCACTTCTATTTATATGCTTATTTCGAATAAGCTTCCGAAAAGGGTATAATAAATTTCCTAGTAAGCAGCTGAAGTTTCTAAAATATATATAATATATATAAAATATATATATGTTGCTAAGCTCTTGCTAATGTCTGACTCTTAATGTATCTGCCAGCTGCGTTTTATATTTAATAAGGCTTTTGTTTATACACCCTAGCTCCCATTGCCTTTCTACAGGGCATCTCGCTGTCGACCTCTGTGGCCTGCAGCGCTTTTACTTGTTTTCTACTTCCACTTTTGTTTTTTTTTTTTTGTTTTCGTCTACTCCTGAGGCACCCAACTGTGTGTATATGTGTGTGTGAGTGTGAATGTGATTGTATGTGTGCGTGTGCCAAGATGAAGAATGATATGCAGCAATGTTAGATGATAAATAGCGCGCTATATTAAATGATTTATTTTGCCTGCCTGCGTGCCCTCTCTCTCCCTCTGCCCCCACCTCACGTTCATTGTGCCCGTTCTCGCTCGCTTTGCATCTCTCTCTTGACCGTAGCTAAAGGCAGTCCATCTATGGACTAATGCTAATGCCTATGCTGTGCTTTCAATCTGTATATCTTGCCATCGCCGTTGCCGTTGCCGTTGTTGTTGTTCTTCTTGCTCCCATTGTTGCTGTTGTTGCGCTGGTAATTGATCAAGCAATTGTACAAATCCACGGTACAGTCGGTACAGTGCGGCTTTCATTCAGTTTAATAAATCTGAACGCAAGTTCAAGAAATCTTAATCTGCTCTAAACGATCTCAAATGCTTTTGATCCTCAACTAAATTTTTCATTTGTGAATTTCAACTCCATAATAGCAATGCCTTGTCTATTGCCTAGTGTTACATGATATGCAATCTTAATTCGTTTATAAGGAGAATACTACACACAAATCATAATAGCTCAGATTTGATTAACATATACTTTTATGTAAAATATATATTGTACTGATATATAGAAACATATTTGCTGCTAATTAAAACTTAAATTTTATATATGTATTTATAATTCATATAAATTACAATTATAATTTTGCTGAATACTTTTTTTTTTTAAATTCTTTCAAGCTTTCAACTACTTCTCCATATTTATCTTATATACATATATGTATGTATAATATATAGTAATTTCCGGATTGCACTTATTATAAAATTGTTAGATAAATCAATTGAAATGCCATGTGCTGGCTGCTGAGTCAAATATTTCAACAATTATTTCATTTACTGTTGGGGATTTTATTTCTCCACTAATCGCATATCATTTCCACAGCATTTCCACTGGCTTTAATTGTTTGCCACGGTCGAAAGAGAGAAGGCAAAAAACATGAAAACAATTTTTAAAAAAATGTAATTTTTTTTTTTGTGCCATTTATGCGGCTTTTTTTTTTATTTATTTATTTTTATCAAATTAGTTATAATTACACTTAATGCAATTTAGTTATGAGGTTCTCTATGGCTGTTGTTGTTTTCTCTTTCTCTCTCTGAATGTTCGTGCTGGTTTTATTTTTTTCTCCTCTTTTTTTTTAGCTCTTCGGGGGGTTTTCACGATTTGTGCAACTTGCATTTGTTGTTATTGTTGTTGTTGCAGTTGCATTTGAAGCTTTAGAAAAAACGTTTTTTTTTTTTTTGTTACAAGGGATTGGC
Source organism: Drosophila borborema (assembly GCA_030914335.1). Classification (NCBI taxonomy): domain Eukaryota; kingdom Metazoa; phylum Arthropoda; class Insecta; order Diptera; family Drosophilidae; genus Drosophila; species Drosophila borborema. Next base: position 13,726,254 of record JAUESP010000303.1, on the reverse strand, counting down.
ATATACCACATTAACACACACACATTTACATCTATACATACAGAAAATGAGGGTGCCAACAGAGAATGTGCGAGGGAGGGAGAGAGGGAATGCCCCTGTTGTTTCTATTGAGCACGGCACGGCACGGCGAGGTGTTAATGCATTCTGGATTTGTAGATTTTTTAGTTGGTCTGATAATTTTAACCGCATTCTGAGTACCTTGTGCTTATTCCTCTGCTGCTTCTCTTCACTAGTTCTACTTGGTTTTCATATATATATATTTTTTTTTTTTCATTATTTTTTATTGCATATTGTTTGCACTCAACCAAGATTCGTAATGTGCTAAAATATTTATGAATTAGCGCGAAAGCCACGTTCCAAGTATAAAGATTTGTTTAACGATCGTGTCGAGAGAACTGGTAAAAAGTAACTCCCATGAAAAAGTGTAGACATTGCTTGAACAAAATATATGTACATACATATATGTACTCTTGTATATATTTATATATATATTAAAATATTCAAATTAAGCAAAATTATTTTGTTTATACTTAAATCAAGTTTTCAAGACATGCAATTTTTAATTCCTACTTGAACAATTAATGAAATATGACAAATGTATCATAAAAACAAAATAAAGAAAAAAAAAAACTTTTTAAAATATTTAGAAATATTTTGATGATATATTTAGCAATTCTGCAACACATAAAATGTATTTGATGTATAAAAAAATTTATATTAAGCAATGATATATTTCAATATATATATATATATTAATTAAATTTGTATATGTATAATGTTGTATGTCTGCTATATGATATATTTTTATTAAAATATGATAGATAGTTATAATATAATTTTTGTCTAAAGTCATAAGCAACATGGTAGTAAATCAATTCCTTTTTGAAAACATCCATTTGATGGATATTTATTAGACTAAATTTTTAATACGTGTATGTCGATTCATTAAAAAAATGATATATGGCATATTTATTAATAAATATGTGGATCATTTTATTAGGAAAGTTTAACAGATAGAGAAAAAAAAAATATATTATAATAGATAAATTCATTCTTTATCAGCGATATGATATACTAGACGGAAATTGCTTCATATTTTAAAGCATACAAAAAATGCAAATAAATGAACTTATCATATTCAAGTGTTTATATGTGAATCATATTTAATATTATGTATAATATGTAATATTTACTGTTTGTATGTTTCTCTATCTTGCCTAGGATCCATTTATATAAATTCTCAGCTTTGCCGTCTTCACTGGCTTAGATATGTATAAAATCCAAGCATCCTATAATACTCTGCATGCCAATTGTTGAATAGGAATTTATGATTCATATTGTGCGCAATTTATGATGTTCGCTAAACTCTTAAGAGGATTAAAAATATGATTTATTATTTCCTTCTTAAGAGAGGGTCTAACCATATAATCCAACAGCTAGAGAACTGCAGCTTCAGCTACAGACTTCAAAGGAGTCGATCTGGCCTGGCTCTGGCTCTGGCTCTGGCTTTGATTATATGAATGATGCTTAATATGCCATGAAATTGTTTGGCCTCATTGCTTATTAGTATTGTTGTTGTTGTTGCTAACATTATTATTGTTATTAACAATGAAATCTCAGCTAGATTTTCCATATCATTTAACGCGCGCGCAAAAAACAATCAGTTGAAGTCGTTTTTCCAGCTAAAAACGCGAGTTGCGGCTTGGCCTTATGCTTTACAGATATATACATATATATATGTATTTATATATGCTCGTATATATGGTTCGTTAAGGTGTATGTGAGGGGCCTCAAGGTGTGAATTCTAGTTAAATTCAATATCATAATATGCGCATCGTATGCATATGGGGCCGTCAATTTTCTTAGCCAAGATTATATCAAAAGGAGGGTAGAGAGCTCATAAATAAATGCATTTAATGCTTGGCTGCTCGCCTGCTAAACTCGCGACTGCGACTTGCCCAGTACTTTATTTTCTTCTGCTTCTTCTTATTCTTTTTCCATTTTATTTTTTTATTTTTGTGCTGAGCTTGTCTCACGGAAGGAATCTGCGGCAATTGGCCAAGACTTGCAGCACTTTGACTTGAACCTTCGCTCTTCTCATCATTAGCAATTTGAAATGCATTCAAAAAAGGAGCTCTCTCTATATGTGTAGCTGTATGTGTATGTGTTTGTGTGTATCCAATTATTTTCACATTTTATGGCGTAAATTTTCTTAAGCCCCCCAAAACCATTTTTCAACCGAAACGAAACGAAGACAACAACAACAACAGCAGAAATGCAGCTCCACGTCCAGCTCCAACTAAGGCACAGCACAGCAGAGCCGAGCAGAGCAGAGCAACAAATCTTAAAAAGGCATCAAGATTATTGCACAGAAAAATTCTTTTCTTCACACCTCAAACGTTGGCTGACTGGCTGACTGGATGGCGGCAGGCCCCAGCGGAGACTTCCGAGCGGGACAACAACAAAAGGCCAAGGCTCCAAAGAATTAAATGCGACTTCAAAGAAAGGCACAAACAGCAACAGCAACAACAAAAGTATTGAAGACGATGAAGAAGAAGAAGCAGCGGCAGCAGCAGCAGCAGCAACAAGAAATATGGTCAAAACGAATGCGGCCAACACCAACAATGGACATGTGCAACAACAACAGCAACAACAACAACAGCAACAGCAGCAACAATAAAAACCAATTTAAGCCAACCGACGCGTCGCCTCCATGCGGCTCGCTGCGTCTATCTGTATCTGTATCTCTCGCATGTGTGTGTGTATCTGGAGGATTTCACGTAGGTTGTTGTTATTTTTCTTTTAACTCGAACTGACGTTGGGCACAAAACGTCAACTGTGAGGCAGCAACAGCAACAACAACAACAGCAACAACAAATGCAACAGCCACGGCAACGCATACGCAATCAGTTTCAGAAATCAGATTCGGTTCGAAGTTGAATAGTTGTCGGTTATGTTGTTGTTGTTGTTGTTATTATGTGGGTATCTCTCTATGTGCCACATGTGTGTGTGCTGGTTTATGTATGTGTTTGCTACGTGCACGTCTGCTGGGGCTCTGCTTCTTCTTATGCTTCTACTACTTCTTCAGCCGCATAGGGTTAAACAGATCTATTGATATACAAAACATGTTTCGAACAACAACAACAATAGCAACAACAAATTAAAATAAAAATATATTTAAATTATTTACAACTGGCAATGCCAGAGCTAAACAAATGCCCAAAAACTTCGTTCTCATAACAGCTAATTTAGAAAGAAATCGAAATACTATATATGACTATAATATGATACATTTCCTATGCCTAGTACAGAAATCTCAATAGCAATTGTATTTCTTTAAATAAAACTATAAAAATAACTATTTAAACGAGTGTTAGAAGACGTAAATGAGAATCGTGTAGAAAATACCAAAATAATGATGAAGTCTAATTGTAGAAAAGTTAAATAAAAGAGTTTAGGGCATGTAGGAATTTACAATAGAGTTGCTTTTACTATAGCTCTATGACTTAAGCATATATGAGTTTTCTTCTATATAACTCCATTGCAGAAATATATATTAGTTCCAATTTAAACAAACTTAAAGACGTACAAAACACTTTAGGAAAAACAGGTATTAAATGATCCACAATGAATTATAATAAAAAATTGAATAATACAAAAATATCTTTAATAAATATAATAGATCTCGCATCTAAATATTCTCCAAAATATGCTACACTTATAGCTATATCAAACATTAATAATATACAACAATAGAGCTATAGAAATCGCATAGAACACCCTGAAAGTATATAGCTTAAATGGCATAAAAGATCTACAAAAAAATTGAATACAAATTCATTCATTGAGTGAAGCCTAGAAATGGCATTTATCATTTATCATTTCTACCTTTGGCTCAATACAACAAAGTTGCCCAAAAGTCGTCTGTCTTTAATCTTAACTCAAAAGCCGTAACATTCAATTATAGAAGAAGAAGAAGAGGAAAATCAATGCTGCGCTTTGTTCCAATTTGGTTCTACTTGAAAAAATCAAATCAAATTTTTTTTGAGCATTTGATATGCTTCGGGAACAATACGAAATGAGATCCCAAAAAAAAAAACATTTCTAAAGGCTCTTGAGAAGATTGTATAGCTTTTGTGTTACATTTTTGGGATTGTCATGGCAAAAGTCAGAACACCCATGTGTGTGTGAGTGTGTGTGTGCAAGAATGTATCTGTGTCTCTCACTCACAGTGTGTGTGTAGGGCAGTTGAGAAAACGTTTTGAGTTGCCTTAATCTTAATGCGCCCATTTGGCCGTCAGGCTTCCTTATTATAAGTACTTTTCACCTTCGACTCTCTGCTGTCCGACTCGAAGTGGCAAAAAGCAACAACAGCGCAACAATACCGAAAGAAAAAAACCCCGAAAGAAACAGATGCTTCTAAAAACGTAGAGAGATCATAGCACAAACAACAACAACAACAATGCTGAAACCCTCTGTGAAATCCCAAAGAGTCTGCCCCATGCCTCATGCCACACACTGGAAAACGACGAGAGGCAACAATCCAGTTTTCAGTTTCTTATTATTATATATATTTCTTTTTGCTCTACTGTTGTTGTTGCATTGCCTTGCTTCTTCTTCGTCGTCGTCTTTATGCTGTGGTCTGTTCTTTGATTCGGGATCTCGGGATCTCAGCAGTTGAAGTTTTTCAGAATTTCGTGCTGTGTGCCCCGTCGTCTCTCATTGTTGTTGTTGTTGTTGCTGTTGTTGCTTGTCTGACTGGCTGTGCTGTGCTGTGCTGTGCTGTGCTTTGTATTTTATTTTTTCTTCACACCTTCGAAAAGGCAAAGGCACAAATTTTGTACGTCCGTCGACTGGAAATTCAATTCAATTCCCTTGCCACAGGCCGCGGGCCGTCAAAAAGAGACGCCCGAGCGGCAGTTGTAGCCGGTTTTTGGTGTTGGTGTCGCGCTTGGTTTTCTCACTTGCCCACAGCACTAACTTCGGCTGTGTGTATGTGTGCATGTGTGTGTGTGAGTACCTGTCTCTGTGTATGTGTGTGTGTGTGTTTCTGTGTCTCTTTCGGCTCTGGAGACTGCAAACTGCGAACTTGGCAGCGCGCAAACTTGACAGCCCTTCTGCGCGTTTTTGTAAGTCTTCGCCTGCCAGGATCGTTTTTATTTTTTTTATTTTCATTTTGGTTTCAGCTTTTTTTTCTCTCTTCTTCTTATTTCATCGTTAAGATCTTTTGACAGCCGCATTGCGTTCTTTTTTCGTTTGCATACCCATTGTTAAAAAGGCTTAAGCCTGGTATAATGAGTAATATATAATGCTATATAGATGTAGGTATAAACTCTTAAGATGTTTTGTTCTTAATTTAGTGTAAATACATATATAATAATACTGGAATATATAAAGTTTTGTTTTCTGAATTAAATATATATCGATTGAAAAAAAAAAAAAAAGATTTAGGATAGATATTATATATCTAACATAGTTCAATAATAGTCTATTTTCTTATTTCCTTCCCTTTTCATGTTTGCTCAATAACAGAAACTTATTAATCAAACAACTTGTCGATTATTTCGAACAAATTCCCTTCACAATTAAAAAAAAAAAAAAAATCATTAATAAAACAAAAGAATACCATATTGTTTAGTATTTATAGTATTCAATTATAAATATATATTTATATGAATGAACTAGTTCCATTAACAAAACATTCAAATCAAACTTGAACTACTAGTATACTATATATATTTCTTCCGACTACAGCATAACTGCTAGTTGTTCATGTTTAAGTAGAGCATTTCTCTGCTGCAGCTTGTTCGCATCTTGTTTTGCATTTTTTTTTCTCCCTTTTTGAATGGAACTCAATTTGACATGCCTGAAGATTTTCTTGAGCCGCTTTAACAAAGAAAACGAAGAGAGAGAAAAAAACTGAAAAAGAGAACCGAAAATTAAATCGAAAAATTATTGCGCGCAGCGGATTAATTTGCGGCTGCTGGTCATGCCTACAGCCCACGCCCTACGCCTACACGACGCTGTCTCTTCTCTTTGATGTGCATCCGTAAGCTTTAACTGTCCACTTGGCCACGTTAGCCCATTTCAGTTCAAGGTGGAGGCATTAAGGCCGTAAAGCACTAGACTTTATAACACTGGCTTCCTCTCTTACCTAAAGCCTGGCAAAGGAAATCATAAAAAAAAATAATAATAATAATAATAATAATGTCCACTTGACATTATCTAAAATAGGAGCCCCTTCTACAACGCTCGGCGCCCATCTACTTCTACGCCTAACACAAGTCTTTTTGGGGCCTATGGCTAAGTTGATTTTTGTCGTAGCCATATAAAATGTGTTTGTCGTGCGCTGCTTATCGTTCGGCTGCTTGATAACACATTTAGTATTAACAAACAGAAATGCTACAGATAAACCAGAATAGAATGCCCCATAAAATACCCCGTAATGGAGTTGCAAGTACATAACAGTGTATATATGAACATTTGTTGGTATATTTATTAACCTATTTTCTTCAGTTTTAAACTTACTAAATATTGGAAATTCTTTACATTATTAAAAAAATTTTTAAATTTCATTAGTTAAAGAGTTATATATAAATATATTTATATAAATACAGCGCTCATTAAAATACACTTTAAAAATATTTGACTACTTACATTTAACAGGGATTTATGCCTAATACTAGCCACAAGCCTATTTAACCCCACCCAGTCGCGCTAGACAATCCAGGGTATCTATACATTTTTCTACATGGTGTAAACAAATTAAATTTGTGCACTTCTGTCATGCAGCTGATGTCACGGGTTATAAAACAGCAAACGTATTTCTATGGAATTAGGCGAGAGCGCGATATATGAATTCGAACTCGAATTGGAATATAGGGAGAAATAAAATAGTTGATTTATGAACTCAGTTTACTCCCCGCTTTATCGCAATAACATAGAACAGAGCAACGCCTTGACCAGACACAAGAGTTGATTGATATTAATGTCGATTAAAGAATCCATAGGCTACAATGATTTCTTATTGAGCTTTTGGAAATTTGGATATTATTTATTAATTAAAGGAAATTGAGAAACACTTATAAAATTCACAAATTTTGGATTAGTTTATATTAAAGATTTAACAGCTTTTGTAATTGTAAATATACCCATATGGAATATATAAGATAATACAAAAATTGCAACTTTTTAACGGGGAAGATTTTTTTGATCCACTATCATAAGAATATAGTGTATTTCGTCTTTTTTGCAGGTCTTTCTTGATTTCTTACGTAGCTTTTTTTTTATGACTCCCTACTGTCCTTTTGTGGAATAAAATACTCCACGTTATTGGGCAGATCGTATAGCTTGAAAAGTTCTCCATCGTATTCAGCGCAAACGCAATGGGTAAAGCCTTGTCCTAAGTTTTCATTCTGCTGAGACAGCAGTTGGAGCTCATGTGACATAGCCTCCACTAACCAATCAACCTGCTCTTTCTCCTGATGCTCCAGCTCCAGCTGCAGCTCCTGATCTTGATCCTGATCCTGCTCTTTCTCCTGATGCTCCAGCTCCAGTTGCAGCTCCTGATCCTGATCCTCGTCTTTCTCCAGATGCTCCAGCTCCAGCTGCAGCTTCTGATCCTGATCCTCAACCTGCTCTAGCTGATTGTCCTTGCACTTTGTCAGATGCTCGTTACACAAGGACTTTCTTCGTTTGATTTTCCCTGCAATATTCTGTTCATCCTCGGACAGTCGACGCTTTCTCTCCTGCTGTAGTTTGATGCGATTACTGCGACGAAGTTGCGGAGCGACATTGAATTCTTCCTTATGTTCGGTAGATTCGGATGATGACATGATCTGCATTGACATGAATTCATTTTCACGATACTTTCATTTATTTAACATTTAAATACTCACGGCATGAATCAATTTTCCTAAAATCTTTTTAAGAAATAGTGCCATCTTTCTCTTCGTAATGTGTTGTAATACTAATAAAAACTGACGGAAAAAGATCCGAGTTTCTATAATGCATGTTTGAATTTGAAGCTTAAATCTTTGACTATTTGGATCATCTGGATTATGCTTTTGGCTTGATTTCTATATTTTATAATTTTCTGCCAAATTGAATTGCTAAATTCAAATTTGTCTTTTTTATTTTTGATGAAATTCTTCAAAAATATCTATCAATTTATTTATCTTTATTTAGTGCATTTGAAATGAACAAAAATTTCTTTCTCGCCGAATTCCACGTTTAGGTATCACAATTTCTAAATATAGTAACAGAATGTTCTCATAAGTCGCAAAGATTATCTGATTTCGAAATATGTTCTTTATTATAGAGAAAATGGTAAACAAAACATTTTCGTTAGATGAATATATAGTTGAGAAGGTCTATAAAAGTTTATTTAGAAATGTTTTTTAATTATCGGTTTTATTATAATTAAGCATAAACAAAATATTTAAATGATCCTATACAAAGTTATCTGCAAGATAAAGCTAAAAATATATTTATCAAATTATTATATTATTTTAATAATTTTTCTATCTATAAAAAGAGAATTTCTAGAACTATTAAATATTTTTGACAGGTATCTTTAAGATACTTTAAGATACTTTTTTTTAGCAATGTATGACACTATCTATGAGAAGCTTTTTCCTGAAATTCTTTAACTTTGTTCCTTTATCAGACATTACCAAGGTTAATTCATTAAGTCCACTCCACCTGACTGGCACACAAAGCACACCTCTGGGGGAGTACGCGTACTCGTATATCTATATATATGTACATATATTTTGGCATATGATATCACATATCACAAGCTACCCCACAGTCTTATCAATGAGACAACAACAATAGCAACAACAACAATGATAATAATAATAATAATAATACTTTACTGCGCTTTGTTTATTTGTTATTTATACGCTTTAGACCAATCAAGCAAAACGGTTTATCATTAAAGCGATAAAAAAGACGTTAATTTATTATATATGTATGTATACACACACACACACACACACACACACACAGACAGACAGGCAAACACAGCTTTATTTACATATACATACATGCACAAAGATTCGCATGTGCAAAAAATATTGAACTTGAAGTAAGGCTTTAAAATGCTTGCCCCTCATGCCGTACTGCTCGCGCACCCTTGCTTGCCGCCCTGTTTCCTCCGACTTCGTTTTAATAAACCGTTATAAGCGTGCGTGCATACAGCAGCTGTCTGTCTGCTTGGCTCTGTGTGTGTGTATGTATATGTATGTGCTGTGCAAAGCATCCAAGCAGAAGGCAATGAAATAAGCCAACAATTATAAAAACTCTTTTTAGTTATTTAATTAGCAGCCCCCGTCTATATAGACGTAGCGCGGGTGCAAGCGAGAGGACAAGCTATGGGCAACGGTGGCAGCGTCTCGCGTTCGTATCTAGAGTGGAAAATTAATGGCTACAAAATTAAATTTATTTTTGCAAAAAAAAAAAGCACAAATAAAAAAAACAAAAACAAAAACAAAAGCAGCAGCACCAGCAACAGCAACAACAACAAAGCAGCGCGACGGAGCAGCCGCTGGCACAGACAGCCTGGCAGGCCGCGCAGTTGCTTTCTTATTGGATTTTGTTGTTAGTGTGTCTCAATGTGTTTGTGTGTGTGCGTGTGCAAAATTTATGTTGCTATTTGCGTCGTTGTTGCTGCGCAGCGACTGCGCTGCTCTTATCATGGGTTTGTTCTTGTTATTGCTGTTGTAGCTGGCACGTTACCTAATTAGTTGCCGCAGACAGCGCGGCAATAGGCAACGATTTTACCTTTTATGTTGTTTTTGTAAGCCATAGGCCAATACAAACAAATATGCAGAGGCACTCACACACTCAGACGCACACACACACACACACACGAATATTGAGTTCGCATTGACGTAACGTCAACTGCGACAGACAACGCCGACGGTGACTGCGCGCTGTTTCCGTTCTCGTGCCCACGCACCACAGCACAGATACAAGAGCGAGAGGGAAACTGTGCGAGCAGAGCAGCGCAGCGCAGTGAGCGGGGGACTCCGCAGACCACGCGACAAACACAGCTTCAATTTTTGTTGCCGTTTCTTTTGCTGTTGTTGTTCTTGTTGTTAGCCGCTGCTGCTGTTGCTGTGTTGAAAAAGAATAAAAAAAGAAAAACAACAACTGCACAGTGCTGTGAGAGAGACAAATTGTGGGGTGTAATGGAAACGAGCAAATTTTATGTGCCTTTGAATAGCTGCTTGATCACGGCGAAACGAATCGATTACACTAAAAAGAGAGACATACAAATTAGACATGCAAGATACACACAGACACAACCGCACACACACACACATCTATATACACATATGCATGCTTTAAGTACTAACATAAGCGTTCACTTTGACAACTGATCAGCTTTGTAGTTGTAGTCGTTGTCGTTGTTGATGCTTTTTTTTACGAACCAGCTTATAAGCAATTAAATTCAATTGATTACATTTGCAGTATAAGCCGGATGTGGCGCAGCGGCTTATTGGGAGGGAACTTGGTTGGATATCACCTTTTGACTTGTTGCTTTAATATGTACATAAAAATGTCCATAAATACCTTGACTTTTAATGTTTACCAAAGCATATTGAAGTCAAGTCAATATTTACAGACATCTTATGACCAATTCGCAAATATCAATAAAAGTAATGCAGACAGAATTCTGAAGTGACAGATATATTATTGCAAAGCGCTACAGGCAGTAGGCACGCGCATAAGGCTTTTAAATGATCAATTATGATTACTGCTAAATAAATTAATATTTAGTTTTAGAAAACTCTTCTACTACCATTATAGTTTTCACTTTGTAATTTAGCTATAATTTAATGGATGCTCGCCACTGTAGCTTTTCATCTACAATTTTTGGCAAGGCTGTGCTGCAGCTGCTTTGAACTCAACTTCACCTCGTCGCAGCCCACCTCAGCATATTCCAACTCAAATTACTGACCGCCCACTGCATGTGCTTTGACTTATTTTGGTTTGGCTTCATTTTTTTTCTGTATTTTTACGCCAACGACAAACGTCACTCACACATACATACACATAATACGCACACAAATATTGTATATATTTTTATTCATTTGGCAAAAGGCAATAAACAAAAACAACAACGACTAAAAAGAGACACAAACAACAAAATAACATTTGGGCGAAGCGTTTTCATCACACACACACACATGAACATAAAAAACCAGAAAAAACAAGCAGTGGGCGACAACAACAACAAGAAATGAACCGAGCCAGCAGAAAAATGAAATAAAATTTTATAAAAAATCTGGCAACAACAAGAAAAGTTACCAATTTAAATGTTAAAAAGCAAATCAACAGGCAACAGGTAAAAATTAAGACCAATAAAAATGCAGCCTCAGCTCCAAGTAAAATGTAAAAAAGAAAAAAACCAAAAATATTCCCAATGATACAAGAGCACCACATTAAAAGCGTTATATAAATTTAAATTTAAATTAAAACAAAAAACTAATGTAGTTTCCACTCACCATATATAGTATATATATTTTGCTGCCTCGCTCTCACCTCTTTCATCTATCGCCACAATCTGCTCTCAAATCTCATGACAAATGATGTTATTCTTGTGCAGCTAACGATCTTTAAGATACACAAATACATATACATAGATAAACATATGCATATACAGAAGATATACATATACACACACACACACACTTGGCATATGTCGCATGTGTTTTAGGCCCCGTCCATTGTATATTTATGTGCGGCATTATCATATCAACGCGATCGACAGCTAACAACGTCGACATTTTGTCGTTTTCATAAGAAAACAATACTCGCCCATGCTCGTACCGTTATCTAATAAATTGTGCGGGAGTTGACGAACACAACAACAACAACTACAACGAAAAAGAAGACCAAAAAACAAAACAAAATAAAACCAATGACGAAAATCAACTAAAAAATCTCAATAAAATCTGCATTTGATTTGCTCAACGTAAATTTTGTTAATATGTCCAACACCAAAAAAATATTAAAACCAAAAAAAAAAAAAAAAAAGAATTGAGTTCACAGCGAAAGCTTGAAACAACAAATCTTCACTTATAACAATAAAAAACACAACAACAACAACTTAAATTGATTGGCGTGGGTTTTGCCCTTACATTGGGATTTTTTTCTCTCGATTTTATTGGAAGAGAACTTATGCTAATCAATATGCGATTTAGTTAGCATTTTATGCATGCAAATCAATTCAAAATGGCGGCCGCCAGTTTTAGACAACGACGAAAAATTAGCGAGCTGATCGTCGCTGATTGGTGTGTGAAAATTGTCGCACAATACCAAACTAATTTATATTTAAAAAAAAAAAGATGTTTTTTTTTTTTTTATATCTCAAACTGTTGATCGATAGACAAACTGTCATCGATTGTGATGGTTGGCCACCCGCAGCAGCTTTCGCTGATCGATAGTTTCATTGAAAGCGTGTCAAAGGTGTTAGATAAACTTTAAAATAACAAATAAAAACAAACTGAAAACGGTTTGGATTGATGTGTTTTGCTTTATGAATATTTGATTATTTTTTTTATAAATATTTTATAATTATCTTTTGTTTTCAGTATTAGATATTAAAGTAGGATTTACATTTTGAATAGTGCACAAATAAAAGATTTCAAAATACCTTAAACCCTTTTAAAGTGTTTATGAACTGCTAATAAAAATATTATAATTTAAACTATTTACGAGTTGGTTGTATAACGACTTTCGCCTTAAAAATTTGATCTACTTACATACAATTTGCTTAGAAAGAGAGTAAGAAATTTCGAATATATTAAATATGACTACTTTTCTCAAGGCTTCTCTCTATCTATATCATATTTTAGTGATCTATTGGACTCTGCGTTTTTCTTGATAGATAATAATAGAGGTTATTTGTACCTAATGCCAAACCCTATTTTACTGCCCCCCTCTTTATCAATAGTCTCTGACGTAAAGTAAACAAACAGCTTGTTCAGCTGTTCTGGAAACTTGGTTAATTTTCTCACCCAAACACTTGCCGCACAGTCAATTCAAATATTTACCATTAACAAGTTTTTCAGCATAACTGCTCAATAAATTTCATATAAAAAAGAGTATAAATGTGTGTATGATTTCCTCTGTAGATACCGACGCCACGATCGTAGTGGCGATCGTAGACACTGCAAACCTATTGATTAGATAATTGCATCAAGAGTGGTACCGAGCTCTGCTCTATGACTCTTAGAAGGGAAGGCAATAACACAAAAACAAAATTATCTAATTGAGAGCAGACTTTCGACACTTCACTTAGGGGGAATGCTCCCAAACCGAATTGAGGCCAATTCGTGTTGTTGCTTTTATCGTTATCGTTGTTATCGATCTAGCAACTAAAACTAATCAAAAGCCACTTCAAATATAACTCGCCAGCAAACAACTTTAATAAATATAAATATATTGTATATAGAGCAGAAGCATAGTATGTAGCTGTAAAAAATGTACTTCTACTCGTTTAGGAGATGTGGAAAAGGTATATTAGCTTTGCACATTTATTTATGAAGTTATTTAGCTAAAAAATCTGCTTCATTCTGTAGCTAATTTATCGATAAAAAAAAACTATATAACTTGTGTCTAGCAATTTTCGCTTTAATATATATAGTTTTTATTAGAATATCGTTTTCATAGAAACCTCTTAAAACGCATGAGCAAGTACTCTGCAGTCTCTTACGCTTGCTCCCGACTGCAACAGGCTTGCTGTACATTTTTTGATGTGTGGAAAACTCTTTGAAGCACAGGAAAAACTAAACTGAACTGAAGTGAAGTGAAGAAGAAAAAAAAAAAAAAGATGTTTAAGAGATCTTCAACTGAGCTGGTTCTGCTTGCCTTCTTTGTGGCTGGTTTTTCTTTTTCTGGCGTGCACTTTTTTATTTTTCCTGCTTCTTTTTATTTGATTTCATTACGCGATGCTCTTTGTAGTTGTTGCTGTTGCGTTACTTGTTGTTGTGTTACTAAATTTGGTTGTCTGGGCATTTTAACGCGCCTCTTTATGTGTATAGACGTCTCTCCGTGTGTGTGTGCCAGACCATTTTTAGTAGCCTGGCCAACAGCAGCAGCCAAAGCCGCCTCTCCTCTATCTAGCCTATGCGTTACGTATACGTTAAATATACTAGTGTACATATGTATGGGTATAAATATATACATATATATAATATATAATGTAAATATATATATATATATATATATATATATATGGTCATGTCTGTTTGCGGTAATTGCAGTTGGACTTTGTTGAAGTCGCTTTGCGCCTTTGTTTTTTGCCCTTTTTGGTGGGTGGTTTTATTTTATTTCTATTTATTTATTTATTTTTTTATATTTCTCTTTTTTGGTCTGGGAAAAATGTTTGTTAGGCCTCATCTGAAAAAACATGTCGCTTATAAGTGCATTTTGTCCATAATATTTGCCGAAAGCAAATAATAATGAGCGCAACACAAAGAATGTTGTCAATTGATTTGTTGGCTAATTAAATTGTTTTTAGTTTTTATTTGCTATGGCCAAACTTAAAAGGAATTGCAATTTATGTGAAAGGCCAAACATTTATGCTGAAAATAATAACAAAAATATTTTGTTTTTGTTGGACTCATGTTTATTTATATTGAAAATATATACACTTTTAGTTTTGATATTACAAATAAGGACAAAATTTTATAATAATTGATCAAAAATGTTTTCAGTATTAATTTTATTTATAACTTATGCAGTGCATCACTACTATTTTTATGAATTGCCTATTTACATAATTCCTAGAAAAGTTCCTCAAGATCAGCAGCAATAGGAAATTTCATAGCTTGAACATTTAAAGTTCACGAGCTTATAAAACAGTAATTAAATATTGCACATTTAATTCTATTTATCTACATTCATATTGTCTGGTCACTAAATCAACAAATTTATTAGTTTAACAATGTTTTAATACCTTTAATGGGTGTTGGAATTAACTTTTTTAAATAACAGATAAAATCAGAGCAAACGTGAATTGCACAATTCTTTTTAAATTATCTAGAATTTGCATTTGTAGACAGTAGTATTTGCATGCCAAATTTAATAAGTCTAGCGCAAGCTTGCATAGTTTAAACAAACATAAAACGAAACAAAAATGAAAACAATTTACAGTAAACCGTTTTTCTCGCTCGCTCTCTTATTTTGCTTGTCAGCAAAGTTAATTATATATTTTAATTGGGTTTTCACGCCTATAAAATATTTATCTTTAAAGCTGCTTTTTGTTTCTGGTTTTTTTTTTTTTTAATTTAATTTATTTGCACATGCATCAGCCGATTATTGCGAGGCATCTGAATGTCGAGTACGCCGCAATTTAGCTGATAGCGAAAAAAGTGCGCAGCATTCGCTTTATCTGAATGTCGCCGCCGCCGAATTTCTTTTGAATTCGCTCTTTGTAGGTGTGGCTGTGTATGTGTGCCTGTGTGTAGGTGTATGTCTGTGTGCTTTGGACTTTTAGCAAGCGCAAAGTACAAAATGCAAAACGCTGCAAAAATTTGCAACAAGTTGAGAGATTTTTTAGGGGGCTGATGCTGCTGTCTGGTGCGTCTTTTGCTGTTTGTGTTATAAAACGTTTCGCGTTTTCTTTTTTGTATTCATGTTTTTATTTTTTTTTTTTTCGCACAAAAACATCCGGTCGTATTTTAATTTAATGAGCATTTATTTTGCACACTGCCAGAGTCATTTGCCAACGCTGTTTATAATTTATTATTTATTTAGCTTGCTTTACTTCAAATATAAACAATTGAAATTGCAATGCAGCAGAAGGGACATTTTAATTGCTGTTTAAATGAGCTGAATTCGTTTTGCTAATTGCGGTCAGCATCGATGCCACTGAATCGATACTAGTCCAAATTGAGTAGAACAAGAAAAATAATTTACATAGAGTGGCATCCTTAAATTAATGTTTTCTCTCTGTCTTTCTCTTTGCAGTTAATTGGTGCTGGATCATGCAACAGCAAAAGCAGCAGCTTCAAACGACGAAAATGCGATCGAGCTTTGCAACACTGGCCACTGGCGAGGCCGCCATCAACGTCGCTATCACTTCGCAGGAATAACGGAATGTTGGCAGCAAAAAAGCAAAGGGAAAAATCGCAGTTGAAAACGATCGAATTTATCAAGCACACAAAGCTGAAGGAAAAGAAAATAAAACAACTAAAAAAAAATACGCAAATTAAAAAATCAAAACAGTGCAAAATGCACGTTTCAGCTATTAAAAGCGAACAACAGGAAAGGGCAACAAAGGATGCATGTGCAGCGATAAAGTTTAATAATTATCGAAAACGAGGCAGCAGCAGCAGCAGCATCGACGACGAGAGCAACAACTACATTAGCAAAATTATAATGACGTCTTCAATACTGGTGCAACGCCTCGCAACGCTGAGCATGAGTGGCAAGTGGCAACGGCGCCGGCGGCGGCGCAAACAGCAAAACGACGACGCAATTGTGAAAGGAACAACAACGACAGCAACAAGAGCATGCGCTCATAATGATAATTGCAATTATAGTAAAACAACAATGCGTGCCCATGATTTCAATAAAATCAATAAATTACAGCTAATTACGTGCATGCTACTGATAACAACTACAACAATTTGTCAAAGCTATGCAGCTGCAGCGCCGTCGACGTCAGCCGCATCGTCAGTGTCTGGCGAGGCGTTAACATCGCCGCTGAGCGCGCTGCTCAAATCGGGCGGTGCCTCCTACAATCAACAGCTGCCACAGCAACAACTTTTCGCCATGCTTGCAAAGAATAACGGAAACACGGCTGCGCTGGCATCTGTAGCAGCGGCGTCGCAGTCGCATCCGCAGCAGCAACACCAAGAGCAGCAGCAGCAGCATCATCATCAGCATTCACGTCAGCGACCACGCTTTTTGCCGTTACGCGAAGACGATTCAGAGGATACGGGCGATGAGGAATTTGCCGCCTTGCATATTCCACGGGAAATCGCGGCAGCGGCTGCTGCTTCACTGGAAACGCGTGGCTTCGTTGCCGACGATGGTGGGCAATACGAGCAGGCGGAAAAAGAGCTTGCTGCAGCCGAATCAGCAGCAGCAGCAAATGCGAATGCCAAAAATAACAATAACAACAACAAGAACTGTCCTAAGGAGTGCAAATGCCAGAACGAGTTCTTCGATTGCGATAAGCAGCACTTGGAGCGTGTGCCTGTGCTGCCCAACTATGTGCAAACGCTGTAAGTAAACCATAAAAAAAGAAATAAAAGGAACCCCTCTGAACAACCCCCAAAAAAGAAACATTCGCAACAACCCTCGCAGCTTTGCGGGCTTTTATTTTGTATATACCCTGTAGCAAATAAAGGTCAGGTGGGGTGTATTCAGTTTTTTTTAGTCAATTCAAATAAATACTGTAAGCTTATTGTGCAGTATGTTAGAGCTTAACAGTGAATGTTATATCTGACTTAGCAGGCTGTAAATTAGTGTGAAATGTTATGTGCCTTATCTTAACAGACGTATCAATTAACAGGGCCAAAGAGGCGAGTCTATCATACACTTAATAACTTAACAGATTCCACAGTTAGTAATAGTATAATATTATTAGTTATAATCCATATAAAACATATTACTTGTTCTCATGCATGCAGTCTAGGGTATTTTATTTATGCGTTTCACTTTAATTTTTAGTTGGGGGGTTGCGATTTTATCATATTGCTTTTAATCAATTTAATGCACTGGCAAAATTATGCAAAATGTGGGGCTTATCTCTATCGAGTGGAATGCATCAATAATTGCACGACTCTTGGCACGCTTATCACTCGTAATTGCAGCATAATTACAGACCATTAATTGCGGGCCTCGAAAATCCAATCAGCTAACATTGTTTGCCATATTATTTATACGCAAACAAACACACATCTACATTTATAAATTTTGTTTTCATTTTTACTTTTTCGCAGGCATCTGGCGGGCAACAAATTGAACGACAGCACCGTCCTAGCGATACGGAATCTGTCCGAGCTACAAAAACTGTAAGTAAAATCGAATACAAAAACAACTATATATTATATTTTATGTATGTATATGTACATACAGATAGATATATGTACGAGTTTATTGAGCTAATTATTCCATTTGCGTTGAGCTATCTAGAGTAGATAATGCTGTATAATCGTTTAGCTAAGCGAGTATTTTTAGATACTCGCATTTATAAGTTGTAAAAGGAAGGCATCTGGTTTTATTTTCTGTTCAATTGGAGTCTGAAATTTGAATTGAATTAATGCACAATTTAAGCTAAAGATAAGGAAAGCTTAAATCACCAGCAAATGCTATATTTTATACATAGTATAATTTATTTTGTATATTTCCAATTAGCCCAGAGTAACAAGAGATTTTTACATATTAGATCAGATATCAGATTAGATTAGTTTTATTCTTAAAGAGTAGGTTAGATTTCGCTATGAATATTATATGGTGATATTATTTAAATTTAATTATAAACTACTTTTAACAGTTAACTGTAAAAACAGCTAGTAGCAAACAACAAGCTTAGACATGAACTAGTTAGCATATTCCCTCCATTTGTTCGACTCACCTTATATGTATTTATCGTACTATAATGTTTATTGATGCTGATATAAAGCCTGGTAGCTCTTTTATTGGCTATGAACTGTTCTTAACAGCTGTTAATCAAAGCTATTTGTAACAGTAACAGTAATAGCAATTCGGTGAGCTTAAGATTTTGTTTGCATCTTTTCATGGGCAGCTAACTGTTTTTAACATAGCTGTAACATATATGATACATATATCATAATTTACAGATAAAATTCTTTATTTTAACACCTTTACCCTCCACTTTACCACACAGCTCTCTGAAGCGCAATCAGCTGGATGTGATGCCCATGTTTACGAATCTGCAATCGTTGCGTCAACTCAATTTGGCCAACAATCGCATTCAGCGTATCTCGAGCGAGGCTCTAGCTCTGCTGCCCAAGCTCAAATTGCTGGATCTGAGCAAGAATCAGCTGCATACCGTCGAGGCCAATATGTTCCCAAGACCAAGCCGACTCTCTCATTTGTAAGTTAACTAAACATACTAAGATAGAGCTATTCTAACTAAATGCAATTCGATTCACAGAATACTTAATGCCAATGAGATAGGTAGCGTGAATGAGCTGGCATTTGCTACACTTAGTAATCTAACGGATTTGGAGCTGAGCAACAATCACCTGAGCAACTTGCCTGTGGGCGTGTTTAAGAACTTGTTGCGCCTGAAGAAGCTGTAAGTTCAGAGCTTGATCTATACCAAATCAGTTAAAAATCAAATATCTCGTCTTGCAGCACCCTTAACTCAAATTTATTAGAGATCAATTGGTCAACATTCCGAGGCCTGCAAGCGCTGCAAAAGCTGGAACTGAAGTCGAACAACATCAAGACGCTGCAGGATGGCGTCTTTCACGTGATGCGCAACATTGAGAGCATTAAGCTGGATCACAATGAAATCACTTCGCTGTCCCGCCAGGGTCTCTTCAATCTGACCAAGCTGCATCACTTGAGCTTGTCCAATAACTCGATCAGTCGCATCGAGCTTGACACATTTGAATTTACTCAATCTTTGGAATGGCTGGATCTGTCGCACAATTATATCAGCGACTTTAAGGCTCAGCATTTGGATTGCCTGAAACGTCTGAAGCACTTAAATCTAGGCCACAATAAGCTGCAGTATTTGCCGGAAAATACGTTCGACTGTGTCAAGAATCTGGAAGAGTTGAATTTGCGTCGCAATCGTCTCGCCTGGATCATTGAGGATCAGTCGGCTGGGGCACATTTCAAGGCATTGCGTAAACTGCGCCGCCTCGATCTCTACGGCAACAATCTGAAACAGATCAGTAGCAAAGCTCTGACGGGACTTAATAATCTTGTGCAGCTCAATCTGGAGAACAACGAATTGGCCAGCATACACTCGAATGCATTTGAGCATATGCAAAATCTGCAGAAGCTCAGCTTCAAGTCGAATAACTTTATATGTGATTGCGAGTTGATTTGGTTCCGTCAATGGCATCTCAATCGCTTTGGCATACAGACTGAAAAGCTGTTCACAAATGCAGTCTGTGGCTATCCGGAACACCTGCTCGATCGCCAGCTATTCCGACTCAGTCCTGCGCAACTCGAGTGCTGTAAGTCTCAGCTAAATAATAAGCAAACATAACTATTGATTTTCGTTTTTATTTATTTATTTATTTTTTTTTATTTATTTATTTTTTTTTTTTGCAGCTGACTCACCCAAGCCGGTGCTGCAGAAAGAACCCAGTAACATGCTCGCTGTCAAGGGCGCCAATATAACCTTGGAGTGCATGGCGACCTCGCCGGCTGCCGCTTCGGCCGCTGCCACCGATGAGCTGGAGATCAAGTGGCGTCATGATAATCAGCACGTCGTCGAGAGCCAGAATGTACATGATGGCGCCAGCACCAAAACCCAAATACATCCCGATCAGAGCACCAATCAGACGACGATTTATGGTCATCTCCGTTTGTTCAATGTAACTGACGAGAGTGCCGGTCGTTATCAATGCGTTGTTTCCAATGCATTCGGCTCCACCTATGGCCAGAAATTCAAAATTTCAATAGGCAGTAAGTAGCTAAACGAATATTTGAAATTACAGAAGTTCCTCTTTGAAATGAACTGATATATATTAATTATTCTATATTGTATCTTCAGTTCACCCGAGCTTCTTGCATGTGCCTTCGAATCTAACTCTGGATGCGGGCGAAACGGCGCGCTTGGTGTGCTCGGCGAGAGGAGATCCCATGCCAGAAATGGCTTTGCAAAAGTTTGGTGGTCGAGATTTTCCAGCTGCCACTGAACGACGACTGCAGGTGATACGCGAGGAGAATGCATTTCTGATAACGAATGCCAAGCCGAGTGATTCGGGCATATATACCTGCACTGCAGAGAGTCCAGCAGGCGTGATTAAAGTCAATGCCACGCTAATTGTAAATGGTGAGGGAAAACTACCTTCTTAGTTATATAGATATACTGTAATGTTATTCAATTGCAGACAAACCCCTGCCCAGCATTCCACTAGTCCACAAGGAGGTCATCCTTGGGCGCACCTGTGTGCTGGAATGTCTCAGTGAATCCCTCAATATGGATGTCGAGCAGCTACATCGTGAGTGGTACAAGGAGAACAAACTGTTGCATAATTCGGATGGGGAACGCTTTTACTTTACCGAGAGCAAGGAGCTCTTAGTCATTGTCAATGCCCAGTCCACAGATGCTGGACATTATCGTTGCGAGATCACCGATAATTTGCGCACTTTGATAATGCAGTCGGAGCTGATGGTGGTACAGGATAGCTTAAATATCGATGTGGTGCTTTTCACTGTGATGATTATCACGATTATCGCGATTATCTGTTTCTTGGTTTTCATTGGCATTATCTGGAAAGTTTCGTACTATCAGCGAAGAAAGCAGTTGCATAACTCGACCACGCGAAGCAGTCAGCACACATTGCCGCTGGATCAGACGCAATTGACTACAATGAATCGGACAATCATACTCGATAACGCTGGTCACAAACAGCAACAGCAGCAGCCGCAGAAGCAAATGGACCAACAGCCGCAGGAGCACCCACATCATCAGTCACAGTCTCAGCTTCGACCAGCAAGTTTCACGGACTTGGAGTGTGGACCTGGCCAGACGCAGAGTAGTTTGATTGTGTACACGACGCCGTCGTATGAGCAACGCTGCTTGGAACAGGGTCTGACCCTATGCTATATGCAGCAGGCGGAACACGACCTGCAACAGGATCATTTATCCAGCAAAGATTCAGGCACAGGCTCCGATGCAGCCGTCAAACGTAGTCTGGAGGATTTTGCTGTTGGCATACCGCGACGTCGTCTTCTGGATGAAGATGCCGATGACGATGACGATGTGGGCGATGACCAGGATGATAATGATTTGCAATTTGCGCCAACCCGTGCCCTAGGCGTCTCGGTCTACCACGACTTGGATGAGCACTACGAGCGCAATCAGAGCGCACCCGAGCAGCAGAGTTTTCTACGCAGCAGCAACAACAATAATAATCACCACAACTACGATGGTGGCGGGGGCGTGATGGTGGGCGTGGCAATGGCTGCAGCTGGCGACTACAAAGCAGCCAAAGCGGTGGACATTTGAGTATGAAAAGCCAAAGCCAGGATACAAATGCAAACCAAAACCAAAATGCAACACACCAAAAACAAAAGAAATGGGCTTGCCACGCCCCCTCCTCCAAAACCACCCAAAAAGTAAATGGAAAAAGAACTAAACGATCAAAGACTGTTAAACGTAATATAATAAGTAAAGAGTAAAAATATGTGACGACGCTTGCCAGAAGGCAGCCTTATAGAGGATATATAGATGATATGCCGTTATATACATATAAGTCTAATGCTGTAGTTATATATACATACATATATGTATTCTTGACGATATGGCAGCTACAGCAGATACCAGTGTCTTCGTAATTTATGAAATTAAAGGGATTTATAATTAATTACCTACTGTATAATCTAATGCTATATTTACCCTAATATTTAAGTTTATATTTGATACATGTATATTTATAATTTCCTATTGTTTATTTCGCTTGTGATATTATTTATTATATTTTTTTGCAGCTGTATATATTTATATAGAGCAACTGTTACCATTTAGTATTTAGTTTTAATTAGTTTAAGCCTAAGTTCCAATTGCCACGAAATTGGCTATGAATTGATAAAACACATATATGATTGATATATATATATATATATATCACTATTTGAGTCACTTTATGTTGCTAATTTTTGAAAATTTGATAAATGTGTATGTAAATTGATTTGCCTTATGCTTATGGCCTTGACTATATATAAATATAAATCTATATATTTAGTATTTGAAATACCTAGAAAATTAAGTGAAATATTTTTGAAGTCAGCTTAAATGCTAAAATAAAAGTTTATTAAATTTAAAATGTGTTTATTTGAATATAGGAATGAGTTGAATACGTTGGCATCAATTAATATGCTTTGTTTTCTTTATTGATTGAACAATATTCTTCGATTTAACTATACACTGAATGAGAGCGAACTGTTTTCAACTTATCGACAGGCTTACCAATTATTTTTAAATACAAAACTTTGACATATATAGCGTACTTCCTAACCTCACTCGCAACAGTTTCAACTTTGTACAATGAAAGATCTAGGCTAGTAAGATTTGTTTAAGTCTTGACAAATTTTGAATTGAAAATTTAGTTACATATGTTTGTGCCTTAACATATAGTTTAGTTAACTTGAAAACAAATATGGACTTGATATAAATGCTGCTAGGATACAAAGGTCAGTTGGAATCCTCAGAGCTATCGCTGTAGGCAGCTAAAAGAGATAAACCAGCAGGTGCTGCAGGCTTCGTGGCAGCTGCTGTTGGTTTTGCAATTGCAGGTGCAGTTGCCTCTGTTGTCGCTGAAGACTTTACTTGAGCGTCAGCTGGTCTTAGCCCCTCTGCTACTCTTGTTTCTGCTGCTGATCCTTGTGCTCCAACAGTTGCTTTTGCTATTCCGTCTTCTACTCGTTCTGCTGCAGCTGCTGGTGCAGCTCCTGCTGCCTTAGGCTTTACCAGCACCAAGGGCGTCTTTCTTTTCACCAGCTGAGATCCAGCGCTAGCTTTGCTTGGATTAGGCTTCGCAAAGCTCGGCTTGCCAAGTTTGGCTGGCGTGGGCGCAGTTAAGTCCGTATTCTTCTCGTCTGTTATTTCCTCTATAATTTCTTCCGCGACAATGCGCTTGCCGCTCTCCACTTTGTTTTTGAAGTTTACAGATCTATAAAAATATATTTATAATTATATATTTCTATATATATTGCCGCAACACTTACTTGACAAACGCCTCATCTTCGCGTTCTTCGCGCTCCTCGCGTTCACGTTCCGTTTCTGCTGGATTGTACTGCTCCAGCATGGTCGTGTAGTCCACGGTTTGCTGTCGTCTATTGAGATCGCGCAGCTCTTCGAGACTCTCGAGCATTTCGATTTCATTGCGCGACTGTTGCGTGCGATTCTCTAGCAATTTCATTGGATTGTTAGCTTCCTCTTCACGTGCTTCACGCTCTTCGCGACGCGCTTGCTCTTCGGCCAGCTTCAGTGCCATAAAATTACGAGTGGCTCCCGCCTCGATCTCGTAGTCCGTGTTCTGTGGATCTGTTTTGAAGGAGATCTCTTGCAGGCAGCGTGTGCACTTGATATAGAATCTGTAGATGCGTATGCCCAAATACGTTTCATTCTCCACATCCTCTTTGCGGGCATTGAACTTCTTTCCCTTATAGATGTATTCCCCACAAGTTTTGCAACGCATATTAAACGGCGCCATCAATCGAACTGTGTATTGACGATTTTTCGCCAATTTCATGCGCGGAATCTTCGACGGGTCGAAGTCCGGCGGGTAGTATTTCTGCAGAGCAAGATATGGTTAATATTGGCTTGGCTATATAGTTAGTAATATTAACTTACATTTAACACTTTGCGCTCAGACATTTTAAGGTTGCACTAATGATCCACTTTGTAAATAAACGTTGTTCACTTCTTCTTATCAATTAGCCATTCACACTTGGGTGTAAAAAGAGTTGCCACAGTCACGATACGTTTTCGATAGGCGCGAGTAACGATTGGTTACGTGTTTAAATTCAAAGTTACGTAGAGTTACGCTTTACACCTTTTTAAATATACACAGTTCGCTAATAACGTTAACCGGAAAACATACCGATCGTTGATTGCTCTCCGAATTTTTTCTTAGTGAATGAGTGAAAGAGATTTATGTATTTGCAGCCATAAAAAACGAACATATTTGAAATAAACTAACATGAATTGTCTTTCTACAAAGAAGACATTGCTTATTGACTACATTTAATTTAAAATTTACGTAATTCATATTAATGGATAGCTGTTCGATAAAAAACCTAATTGATTAGGTTTTAATCGATAAAAACAAACTTTCCGTTAAACAATTCATTTAGGAGAAAAGAAACTTTGTTGTTGCATACCCAGCACCAATATATTTCTTTACATACATATATATTTATTTATTTTCACAGTACAATGCTTTAGCGGTAGACAATTCTCTTTGGCTGTTATTGCTGCTAAGTTATATTTGTATAATACAATAAATACACACACATGGATTCCCTTCTATAAAAATGGAAATCATGCATGATGTCACAAAATGCTCACAATATTATATGGTGCACTCGGTGCTGTTGCCATTGGCTTTTTGGGTACCATTTCGCTCTGGTTGCTCATACAACGAATCCAAATCGTTCGTACGACGCAGTCCTCCAAAACGGGAAGGTAGTTGCACAGCTGTCGCTCCGGAATCCGGATCGGGTGAATCCAGCACGGCTGCCTCAACACGACTCAGATCTGTGTCGGGAAAACTGACTTTCTTTGGTGCAGCTAACGGTGGCACAGTGCCATCCGTTTTATTCCGCACTTCGAGCTTGAGTGCGGCACGTGGAATCTTGTGCTTCACTAGCTCATAAGTGCACCTGTAAAGGAATGTATACTGCTGCAGGGTTTGTACCATTTTCATGCGCTGTAAAGGGAACATGAATTAGACATAATAGATAATACAGATAGATTGATTTTCGTAATACCTGAAATCGCAATTTTTTTACAGTTTCGAAAATATTAATTTTCGATTCGCTCTTCAGGCGCTGCATAATCAAATCGAGACCAATGAAGGTTCCCGTTCGGCCGACGCCTGCGCTGCAGTGCACCACAATTGGCGAGTAGCTCGGCCGCTTCTCTGCCTTGACCTTCTTGACGAAATGGATCAATTGATTGGGATCATCGGGGACGCCATGATCGGGCCACTTTTTGAAAAAGAAGTGTATCACCTTCTCCTTGAGGCCGTACTTCTCGTGTACAACCGTAAGCTCAGTGCGATCGTAGATCTCAAAGACTTCCTTACACTTAATTGTGACGCTCACACCGCGCATATTATATGGATAATACTCATGACATTTGATCTGTATAGGGTGGGGGATATACATTTATGAGGTATATAGCTTTTGTTTCTGTATAGCGCGTGCTCACAGTATTGCCTTCACGGAATTGCGTCACCTGAACAATGACGCGCACATTGTGCTGCAGAATCATGCGCCAGAAGTCCATAACGCTCTCTGGCTTTGGCCCTTGTGTGGCTATGTACTCCTTCTTCCGTGTATGACCCTGCAAAGAAGCTTTTTAAATAATTCAATATTTACATTTATAGCCCAAATCTTACATCGATAAAGGAAGCATTAATATAGTCCGATCCTTCAGTATCTATATCCAGTATAACGCGATTCTTGTCGTCTGCAATATATGATTGGAATTAGCTCTTAATTGGATCCCGTCAGTATTAAATATAACGTACAGGGATAGATATCTGCATAGCGATTCTTATTGTTGCCCAGTTCAGAGGCCGAATAGCTTAGCTCCAAGGCCACAACCGTAATTTCTTTAAATTCGCGTGCCAGCTTTTCTGGCTTGGCCACCTCTGCATAGAATATCGCAAAGTTCTTGGCTATTACGTTGCCAAACGGATCCTCAATACCCTGGCCAGAGTCGCGATGCCTGGAATATGTATATATAAACTGAAACAGAATCTAATCCCAATTAATCTCAGATACTTACCAGGCTATACGCTTGCGCACATAGAGCACAACCAAACCCAGTATGAAGGCCAGCAGCAAGCAACTGCAGACGCTGACCAGGATGAGCGTCACTTTGATCGCCGCATCCGTCTTGAACTCCAGCAGCGCTGCATCATTGTAGCCGGAACTGGTGAAAAGTCGCACCACCATATGGTACTCCGTATTCGGCTTTAGTGGTCCATTGCAGTAGCGTTTGTTCTGATCCGGACACTTGTCGACGCCAATGATAAACGTAATGTCATCATCGTTGTCGGCTCGTCCATTTTGAATTTCATCATTAGGATTCCAGCGTTCGGGAGTTGTTTGATACTGATGGATGCAATCACCGCCCACCTCATCCCAGGATGCAACGGGAGGCCAGCCTTTTGACATATTATGGGTCAATTCCGGTTCGCCGGCACAATTTTTTTGCGATAACAACAATGCTACATAGCGTATTTTTCCCGATTCGGAGTTTAAAATGTCACGGGGCAAATTCACAATAGCCGAACTGGTTGGCTGATTTGTATCATGGGCGCTTACACGCATTTTACTCACTATATCATCGCCCAGGCCAGAGGGTACTGCAAAGGAAAAAGAGTTATTTGCTAATCTTTAAGATTCATTTTATAGAATTCTGTTATTTTTCTACTGTTCAATTGAATCGCGCCTAGAATTTAAGTTGTTTCGCTGCAGCTATCCAAAGATGCACAATGGTGCTTTGATAAAAAATAATAAAGGCATTTTTTAGTAATTTATGCTGTTTGTCTTTATGCGGGGACCTTATGAATGAGAGATGCCGCTGCACTGGCAGCTACAAACTAAAAATGGCATTTTTAGCACATTATGTTATTTGGAGAAGAAGTGAATTCAAAAAGGAGACATTCATGGCGTTTTACAATGCTTTCTTCTAAAATACAATTTTTTGTTTATTAGTTTGAATTATACTGAAAGAAAAGTAAGTTTTGTTGTTAAATCATTATTTCTAATGCCTTCGTCGCTCTGCGCGCTTAATTGGTAAATCTACATACATATATGCATATAATACTCACAGCCCGCTGGTGATTCCCAAACCTTTGGTTCACTTGCGCTCAATGTCTCCACATTTCTTGTCTTGACCGCTACCCTGACTGTATATTCAACTTCGGGCAGTAGATTGGTTATGCTATGCGCCATGCGTCCCTCCCTGTCGTGATTATCGGGTGGAACATGCTCTTGATAACTGATCTGTCGCTCCGCTCGTACGCCAGTTATATTCAAGACAAACTCCTCGATTTGGCCATTTGATTTGCAGGGTATCGTCCAGGATATGGTAACTTTAGCGCTGTAGTTATTAGGATCTAGCGCTGGATCTTCTGAGGTCACGTTTAAATCCGTAACAGGATCCGATACTATAAAATTAACATATGTTTAAGCATATATATATTTTTGGGTATTGGGATTAGGTACGCTAGCTTACCATCTGGTTGCGTAGTGCCTATCACAGGCGCTGTGTACTGACCCAAGCCAAAATCATTCAATGCAGCCACCTGCATAATGTACTTGACGGCGGGCGACAGATCGTTGAAAGTGCTCATCATGTCACCTACAGATATATGTAGATGTATGAAATGTGAGGTTAACTTTGTCTTATTATTTGCATGCTTACCTTTCGTTTCCGGCTTGATCACCTCGTTCACAGCCTTGCATGTGCTGGGCACAAAGTAATCCGGTTCGTAGCGCATTAGAAATGCATGATAGTATTTGATGGGTCCATTTGGATGTTTTGGCGGCTCCCAGACAAAGGTGACGCTCTTCTTGGTGCTGTCATGAAACCGAACATTTCGCGGCTGTTCGGGAACTGTAATTAAACTAAATGAGCTTAGTATGGCAATAAATACATGTAGCGAGTAGATAAACACATACAGAACGTTAAAGTTTCCAGCTGCTGTCCCGTTACGATCTTGGCCGCCGATGGCCCTGCCACATTGTAGAGGACTACGCTACAGGTGTATTTGGTGTAGGGCGAGAGTGGTTCAATCACTGCCTGAAATCCGCGATCGCGATAGCTCTCCACATACTTCTCAGCATAGGTGTTGGGCACGTCTACGCTGGTCTGGCAACTGAAATGCGCGAAGATCGTCTGGCAATGATTGCTGTAGTCCTGATTGTTCGCATTCAGCTCTAGACTGTGTGGCGTCGCTCCATTGCCCACCAGCTCGAATTTGATCTACAAAATGAAGAGTTAGTCAGATCAATCCATACAATATATATTTGTATTTACAAACCTTTTCGTAGTTAACAATTGCTGCTTTCGTTTCTACATCGATGTGTATTAACTCTCCATCCAGATTCTCCTTTGTATAGGGTATTATTTGTATGGTATAGCCCTGGCAGGCAAACAGATCTTTGTCGAATCTGACAGAATTATTCTGTGTGCTAAGACTCAATGCAGCAACGTCAATGTTATCCTCCATCCAACCCGAGATGCGATAGCCATCGATGCAGAGATCCGCATAGCTCGGTGTCAACCAAGCTAGCTCGATAAAATAGGGTCCTGAGTTCTTCGAATGCTCTAAAATCTGCGTGGGCTCTATTGCGAGATTATAGCTGAAGGCTTTAATGAAACATCAGCTCTACTTACGATCCTCGGCAAGCGTGCTCGGACTTTCAAACTTGGCGCCCCTGGAGCCATTTATTGATATAGGCACAATCTCCACGTTGTAGATGCCGCAGGGCTCCAGACCTTCGAAGGTAGCAAATGTTTCACTGGTCAACTTCTCGTCACTTGTATATTTCAAATGCTGTGTGGGTCCAGTTAGATTCACATGATAACTGGCCACGCACTGAGCGTTATCTGTGGGCGGCGACCATGACCAATGCAGCGTAGTGGAATTGATCCGCTCTAGAGGTTTCGACACAGCACTCGGCACTAAATGAGCAAGGGTTTAGATAGCATTGAGAAGAATTATGGACTGCTTACACTTCACGCCAGATATAAAGTTCTCTGTAGCCTTTGCCGTTGTATTGCGCTCTGCATTTATGAATACCTCGATGGTGTGTAGCTCACAGCCCTGTAGATTCGATATGGTATACTGCTTCAATGTGCTGTCATTCGAGTACTCGCTCCACTTGCACTCAACTGCAGGAAAACGAAAAGTTATGAAAGAGTTTACAGTAGTCAATGCAAGAGAAGGAGTCGTTGGATAAGAGCGAAGGAATAGGTAGAGGAAAGGGAAGCGAGGGAAGATTATGTTCTCCGATCTTAGAACTCACCATTAGTTTCGCTTTGCACCTCAATATCCTGCATCAGGGTCGTTTGTTCCGTCCAATCATCTGTGACAGCTGTCGTCGTGTCATCCACCTGCTCTGTGGTCGCTGTGGTCGTTGTATCCTCATCCGAGACGCAACCAATGCGTCGCCAAACAAAAGTAAAGCTCCCTATGCAGCTCTTATTTATTGGATCTGTCCAGGTCAGTTGCGTGTTCGCATCGGTCCGATTGGTTATGGTTAGCTGCAGTTCACCTGGTTCCAGATAGGCCGTCTCCACAAATCTCATATCTTGGTCAACGGCAACACTCGCATTATTCTTCGTCTCCAGTGTCACATTATATGTCCGACATGGCCAGACATCCTCGACCGTATCGCTGCTCTCCTCCTTAAACTGTTGGCGGTAGCGTGAGTTGTCCGGCGCAGTCGCGTAGATCTCAAAGTGCTTCACACAGGAACGATCGGTTGTCTCCCAGGTCAGTTGTATCGTTGTCGCTGTGGCTACAACGGACGTCAAAGTTGTTTGGGGATCTAAGAAAAATAGGTTAATGTTAAAATAAATTATATATTTAAATACAAATTTCTTCCGTCACTCACTTTTATAGTCCGTATAGGCAATAACGATTTGATCAAAGACTGTAGAGCCATCCGCCGTGCCTTTGAGGCTTACGACATTTGTATAGCTCGTACAGGGCTCTAGATTCTCACTAAAATTACAAATATTAGCTTATTTCAGATTTTTAAATATAAACATTGAAATTGATTTATTCCCACCAGATTAGTTGGTCACCAGCTAAAGTCGTTGCGCCACCTCCTGGACAAGTCACATTCTCAATAATATATTTATCCTTATCTTCATCGCTGACACTAAAGTTTAGCGTATAGGGCGTGCTAACCACAGTTATTTTAACCACTAATCGAAGTATATAGAAGCAAAAAAGAGTATTTGACTTAGTGACGTGTTACATGAATGAAATACTGAAGGTCTTTATCTAGCGCTAATGTAAACAGATTTATACATACATAGATATATCGATTATTTATAGAAGCAGATAAATTAATGAATATATAGATAGACTGAGTGTAAATTAAATTAATATTATTATTATAATTAATATGAAATAATTAATATTTTGATTCACGGTTCTAGCAATATAACGATATATCAATTGATCAATGAATCGATCGAAATTTGATCAATGATTAAGGAAGCCTGCTAATATAGAACTTACTCACCATCATTTAGATCCTGATCCGCTAGAGCAGAGACTGTCTGCGCTTGCGCCTGTGCGTGCGCCTGCGCTACAGTCCATGCATAAAGAATTAACGGTATGCAGAGTAGTCCATAGAGCCGAGTCCTTGGCTTGCCGTGTTTGTTGGGCCGCATCTTACGACAACATTGCCACCAGTTGCTGTTCAATTCGGAAGTTAAAAACAAGTTCAATGTCGGCTAACCAAAATGCAACCGGTTTCTCAATTACTTCTCCAAAACAAATCAACATATCGAACAGTATTAACCCCATATATAAGGAAGCAGCTCGTTTAAGTGCAATGCGCACATTAATAAACTTTAGGCGTGAATCAATAAAGAATTGCAAAAATACAAATATACAAAAACAACGCTTTGTACGTATGTATGTACATATATGCTCGAGACATGAGTTTATTCGACAGTTGAACTTGTCACATTGAGTACAGGTGTCAGTTATACAAATGCATTAAATTATAACAACGGTAATAATCACACAATTTGACCCGAAGAGAGTGAGAGAGAGAGAGAGAGAGAGAGAGAGAGAGAGAGAGAGAGAGAGAGAGAGAGAGTGAAAGAATGAGAGAGAAATAATTTGAATGCATTTACTATTAAATAACTTCTGAGTCATCTAGTTCTCTACATTACATTTTTCTAGAATCAATTTGCTTTATTGAATCTTTATTCCTTAAATGGAAAATAAGTGATTATTATTTATAATTTTATATATGTATACATATTATAGATATACATATACAAACACTTCGCTTGCTACATAGAAAACTTTTGCTAGGAATCTTCAAGCGCAATTGACTGGTATAGAGATAGCACCATCGAAATTTCCCGAGTATGTAGCTAGAATTCTATATGAGCTGGCACATATGTATGTAAATATGTATATTATAAAGCAGAAAAGGTATAACATTGTCGGTTACTCGCGAATAACATATTGAAATTGGTTAAAGTTGATTAAAGTCTGCCACAAAATTGATATTAAGTAAGTAATGCCCATAAGAGATATTGCAACAAAATCGATAAATATCGAGGCGCTGCATGCTTTAATACACTTAATAGGTGTATATATATGTATGTAGTAGTCACAATTTTGTTCTATATTAAAGTTTTCTCTCATGAGTTCCAAATTTTTATTTTTATCATTCCTTCGAATTCCGCAAAAGATACCGTAGAGAGCTTGCTGATGACTTCGAACACAAACAATAACTGATGTCTAAAGAGAATATTTTCTACTAAAGCATATTAATGTTTATGCAATATTTCCATTAAAAACTGCCTCATATATTTATATATATACATAGATATATATTTCACTATCATGTATTATAAATGTATATATAATATGAATCAATATCTCTACAAAAGCCTTGTCAGCGAAGTTCCATTTCGTTATTGAGAGCGAAGGGATTGGCAATGCGCAAAAGTTAAATTTGTGATTAAGAACAAATACAGCAAAACATATATAAATACATATTTATGTATATATATATGTGTGTATGTATATATTGGCCACTTGACCAATCCCGGGATTGGGCAAGGGCTTATCATGGCACTCAATGGACACTGCGACTACTTAACCGGGGAGTGAAAATTAAACCCCAAAAAGACCTCTAGAAAGGCGCAATATACGATTATTGATAAAGATAACGATCTGAACAACTTGATATTTATAAGTACCTATATAAATATATTAAGAAGAATTAAACGAATTGTAAATAATATAGACCAATATTAAAAAATATATAAATATGATATACTATATAAATATGAATACTTTGAAAAGAAATATACTTTTTTTTTTTAAATAGATTTTTTTAACTTTATCAAACCTAAGGAGAGCAAAAGTGTTTGATCATGACGCAGCTCTGGATGAATTATATTTGGCATTGCTGAGGTACATACATATAAACAATTCAGCTATTTCATTAGGAATGTATCTTCGTGCCTGTGTATTTGTAATCAAAGAACATACAGCGGTAATTACAGACTTCAGTAGCTCAAAACGTAACGGCTGCCATTGAAAAAGACATTTTAAAGCAAATAAAATTACAGTTTTTGTTTCGATAATTATTAATAGCTCGCAAGGGGCGACATATTTTGTTATCTACTTGACGAGTTATTGTGTTGTATTGGCTGGCAGCAGGCGAAAAGACAATTTCCTATGCTTCAGCTTGTTTAAACAAATCGCAAAATGAAAAATGTTTTCTATTTTGTTCGCTTTGCTTTGCTTTGGTATGTCCACAAATCAAATACGAAACAACAAATAAGCCAATAATAACAATTTAACGGTCGTAGAAAGTAAACGCTGTCGGTTCTGGTGTATTTTTTTTATCATATCAACAATATATATAATCAGAGCAGCTCCCTGATAACAATGTGCATATGAGGCCGTCGAAACGTTCGCCACAAATCGTTTTCCAATAATAATTCACACACATACACGCGCACATATAGTTGTGTTTTGAATTTATGACTTGTATTAAGGATGCTACCGTGACAAATCAAATCAATGGAGCGATTGGCAGCACTTTTTAATTAGAGATAGGGGTAATCCATTAAGGACGCGTTTCCTTTACAAATCAACAAATCAAATTATCGACAGGTAGAGCACAAAATTCACTTCAACAGCACATTTAATTTCGAATACAGATGTGCTTCCGTTACAAATCAAATAATCAATAAGCAGTCCAATTGGCAGCACTTTTGATTTCAATTTTTTTATGAAACCGTTATCACGACTGGCCTGTGTAACGAGTGTGAACGAGCAAACAGGCTGCCTGATTAGAATCACGATGGCTTGATAACGGCTGCCTGTCATAATTGGCGAATCATTTACATATTTTGGTAATTTGCTCATTAAATTGATTCATTGGCTATCGGCAGTTTGGATGCCCATCAATTAACTTAACCAATATGTTAACGCTCACAATACGTTTATGAATTCTATATGATTTTTTGTTCGTGCTAGTGCATCAAATACGCGCGTGCTTTACCGATTCGTTTGTAAAATTGCACTTTAATATGCGCAACGATATCGTTTACTTTACTGTAAGAAATAACCGTTTCCGTTGAGCGTTAGATGAGAACTGAGCGTAAAAATTAATAACACATGGCTGTATCATTGTGCTTGTTACTGATAAGGCAAATTTTCTCCGACAGGGTATACAAGTATGTGTTCGTGAGAGCATGTATGGGCTTGCAAGATAAAAACAGTAGATTGCAGTTCTGTCAAAGAGTTATGTGCGTTGTAGTGCTGTAAAATGTCAACTGCGCCTTCAGTAAAGAATTTGTATAATTTAAATTAAAGCGGTCAGCGCCAAAATAGTAGAAACAGCTGTTCAATTAATTTTGCACAGCCATCGATAAGCGCCATCATCGCCAAGTATCGATAATAAAAATATTTAATAGCCCTGGAACTAGTGCTGGTAAACAATAGCTTTGGCATCGATACGTCGAAAGCATCGAAAGATACTGGAAGCATTTCTCGCCGCGCTTCATTTCTGCGTAATTATTTCCCAATTAATTTAAATTAATATACTTAAAAAATATTTAAAAATAAGAAATTGTGTAAGTATGCGTAATGTGCAATCAAAAGCATGAAATCAACGCTAATGCACGGTCTGCAGCGCATAATCCAAGTGTCGTTAATGCGACAACGACGCACAGCGAAGTGTATGTAATGGGCAAATAGGGAAAAAAGAAAAAAATTTGTCATATATTTAAACACACTGTCAGTGTATTGGTGCGCGCTTATACGAGAAAAAGAAACCAAAACCCCGTTTAAAGCGCAATAGTTTTGTGGCAAATGTGCGTGTGATTGACAAACCTATTTGGACTTTTTCAATTTTGCATATTGCCACTTTTCTAAAACGCTGCCGCAGCGACGCTGACTGCGCTGCTCTTTCAAGATGGCCGTCGTAACAGTTTTTATTTTTCGTTAGTGTCAGTGCTGTTGTTATTGTGTTTGAGTGTGCGATTGGATGTGTATGTGAATGTGTATATATGTTTTTGTTATTGAAAAGCAAAGCGAACAAGCAAAAGTTATGCAAATAATACTGCAAAGTATATAAACTGAAGTAAACTACAGCAAAACATGCAAGTGCAAAAACAACAACAATTTCCAATTCTTCCTAAGTATGCTTTACTTGTCAACTACAACAACCACCAAAGAGCGATGACACATCGCTCCCTGCGTCAGTTTTTGTGTCAGTGTATGCGTGCGTGTATATATATGTGTATATGTGTGGTTTTGCGCATGTATCCTCCTACGCCTCCTGTTACCCCTGCTCTTGGACATGGAAAATTGATCGATTTTTTTAGCTAGAATAAATGGCAGCAGTAAAATCCGATTCCTTCGCATGCCTCTAACAGCTTTTTACATTGGGCCAAAGTTAAAAGCAAACCAGTTCTGCAAATGCAGCAGCTTGGTCGTGCCTCGGTAGAAATCTTGTTTTTATTATTTTTTGTTTTTTGTTTTACAGTTTTCCGTTTGGGGCTGCTTTGGCATTGGCCATCGCCGCTATACACTAAAATACAAAACACATGTGGTATTTTGATCTCATATATAGTAGAATAATTGTTAACAGCGCTAGCTGCAATTCCCAGAACGTGTGCAATTTGCTGAGCTAAGCTAAGCTGGTTCGGCTCTTCGGTCTGTATGGACGGAGTCGCCAAGTCTGAGACTGACTGTGCAATTGGTCGCAAATTGCTGCTGTTGCCATTATCTATGAAGTCTGTTTTCTGACACTTTTAGCCCTGTCTTTCTTGTCTGTCTACTCTCTCTCTCTCTCTCTCTCTCTCTCTCTCTCTCTCTCTCTATCTCTATCTCTTTCTCTCTCACTCTTGTCTTATCTTTCTCAAATGCCTGTTCATTAGTTTTTACAATGTTTTACAATTTACAATCTAAAAATGTTGGTTTTATGTTGTGTTTTTGCCCGACTTTCCCAGCTAAATGTTATTGAAAATGCGGATTAACTCAGACTTACGTCTAGACATTTTGTTGGCAAGTGTAGTAGTTGCTAATCGATATTCGAAAACTTTTACTTATTCGCTGCATTGCCAAATCCTTAACATTACCAACACTGGCAAAGCGTGAGAAAAACACGCGAATGGCAGCCAAGTGCACATAGGCAAGTGCAAGGTCTCTCTTAAATGCTCTTTTCATGCAGTTCGCTCTCTGAAGAGGAAAACTGCGCGACTGCTCGTATCCTTATGTATATGCATGTGTGCAAGTATGTGATGCTGACATCAGATTCCCATGCCGCCGCATAAACTAACAACTACAAATGCATTTTCAATTTACAATTCAAATTGATATATTAAATACCCCTTTGTGTGAGAGAGTGTTAATGTTTGTGCTTGTTCCTACATATATTATTTTGTATGGCTGGTAACCCTTTTTTTCGCAGCGCCAGTGAACGCCTTTCAAATCTTGTACAGCGTGTGACCCAAACGCCCCCGTCTAGCTATTTTATAGCTGTTGCTGTTCTGCTGTTGTTGTGAAACACCGTTACTAGCTCTACCCACACAGTTACATCTCTGGAAGTTACAAGGCGCATGTCTGTGTATTGGAATGCTGGCCCCAATAAGAACAAAACGCACGCCCGGTTGCCACAACACAACGGTGGTTGTCGTTGTCCGGCATTATCCACCTACCTACATATATCCAACCCACTCGCGCTCCGTTAATACTCGTGACGTTAGCGTTGTCTATTTCTTATTTTGTTTATTGATTTTTATTTTATATTTAGATGCGCAGTAAATGGTCGCTGCGTGTCTCTTAGTTTGAGCAGGTCCCAACAGCTGATAAAGGCTGACTTTGCTCTCGCAATGTGCTCCAAGCGCGTGTGACTCATGCCTAGTTTCAACGCCGACGTTGTTGCAAAAAAAAAAAAAGCAGATTTCATCGCTTGAACTCGTTTGGTTAGTTTTTTTTTTTTTTTTTTTTTACAGTAAAGTATATAGAGATTTGCTGCCCTGCGCTAAAGCAGCTAGTTCAAAAATCGGTAAAATATTCGGCGATGGTTAAGCTTCCAAAAATAATCTGAAAACGTCATTTCCTAGTTGTGAGTATGTGTATGCATATCAATATACATTAATATATGTATATGTATAATATATGTGTATATATATGTATAATATATATATGTGTGTGTGTAGCTAAGCTTGGACTTTTTATGTGTTTTTCTCTTTCGCTTTGCGTTATTTACTTATAAGAAGTTGCTTGAACTACCGTTAGATGTTGCTAATTGGCTTTGTCAGCGCTGCTGCTTGTAATTTTGCTATACAACTTTGGCAACGTGGAAAACATACACAAATGTGTCGTCAAATGCTTATCTCGAAAAAATGAAAAGAAACAAATCGCGTTATGCTTTCGTTGGTTTTTCGCTTAGATTCGTTTAGTTTGATTGGCCGGTTTATTGCGTGCTACCTGTGTTTTGTTATGGACTATGTTAAATATTGTTGGCCACCTTGAGTTAATTGAATTGCTCAGCTTGCTATTTAAAGAAACTACTACATCAACAACGAATCGTCTTCAATGTTGCTTTGTCTATTTTGGAAGCTGTTTGATTATTCGATTCGAATAGAGTTAATGCAGTTATCGATGTGTCAATTATAAGCGCAGGGTTGCATATTTGCTGCAGTCTGAGCCTTTCCAGATTTGCAGACAATGATTATGGCAACCACATGAACCGAAAATATTTTGGTGTGCCAGAAACACACAAACGAACAATTTCTGAGGCTCTTTGTTGATAATTATGTTGATCATCATGCAGCACGCTGCGAAACAATGAAGAAGAAGATGACGAAGGGAGGTCGAAGAGAAGTAACAGCAGATTAATGTATGCATGCCGAAGATTCCGCGTTATGGGGCAATATTGCCAAAAAACAAAAACCAAATACTGAATGCTTAGCTTAAAGTGACTGACTTGAAAATACCTCGCGCAGAGCCATAAATATGACTGTAGTTTACGATATGTCTTACCTTGGAAGTTTGATTTTTAAAAAAGAAAGTTAAGCTAGTTGAAATTTAACAATAAGTATTATATACATATGTCCACTCGATCTATTATGCTCTGCCTATTACAAATCTTTGCACTAAACACACCTTGCTCACCAAATTCTGATATATGCAGGGTATAACTATGCGGGTGACTTGTCTCTTTGCGAAACTTGCCATTTCATATTTTTGTATAACCAATTTCCTGTTCAGTCATTTATGTATAATACTTGAAGCATTTGTCTGTATGGTTGTTTCTCTTTGTTTCTTTTCTTAGCAGCATTGCACTAGAAGACGGCAGCAACAAATCGAGGCATTAAGCAAAAGAATTGAAGCTCGCCTAAACTGAAGAACAGCATGAAAATGGTGTTGTCGCAGCGGCAGCGCGAGGAGCTGTAAGTAATCCGCCAGATTGCAGTAGTAAAACAGTTTAAATCACAATTTCTATATATAAATCTTTTACTTTTTTAGTAACCAAGCGATTGCCGACTATTTGGGCTCAAATGGTTATGCTGATTCACTGGAGACCTTTCGCAAGGAGGCAGATCTCAGTACAGAATCGGAAAAGAAGTTTGGCGGACTATTAGAAAAGAAATGGACATCGGTCATACGACTGCAAAAGAAGGTCATGGACCTAGAGGCTAAGCTAACTGAAGCTGAAAAGGAGGTTATCGAGGGTGCACCTACAAAGAACAAACGTACGCCCGGCGAATGGATACCCAGGCCGCCAGAGAAATACTCATTGACAGGACATCGAGCCAGCATAACGAGGGTAAGTTATGCAATTTAATTGAAGAGGCAGCACTTGTTCATTAATTGCAATTTTTACAGGTTATATTTCATCCAATATTTGGGCTCATGGTTTCGGCTTCTGAAGATGCCACCATTAAAATTTGGGATTTTGAAACGGGCGAATATGAGCGTAGTCTTAAGGGACACACAGACTCTGTGCAAGATGTGGCATTTGATGCACAGGGCAAGCTTTTAGGTAATTTTAGCAATTGACTGTGTTACCCTTATACTCTAATTCATATTGGTATGTCTTCAGCCTCCTGCAGTGCTGATTTGTCCATTAAATTGTGGGACTTTCAACAAAGCTATGAGTGTGTGAAAACCATGCACGGTCACGATCACAATGTATCCTCGGTGGCCTTTGTACCCGCCGGCGACTACGTGCTATCCGCATCGCGTGATCGCACAATCAAAATGTGGGAAGTGGCCACGGGGTAAGTATTAATATATATATTTGTAATACATCTGTTAATTGTTGATTTATCTAATTTACTAGATATTGTGTAAAAACTTATACTGGGCATCGGGAGTGGGTGCGAATGGTGCGCGTGCACATTGAAGGCAGCATTTTTGCCACATGCTCAAATGATCACACAATACGCGTTTGGTTGACAAATTCAAAAGACTGTAAGGTAAGTACGAAACTAATTTGAATCCTTACAAATGAGAACGGAAATGAAGCCACACAATTTATTTTGGGGTACTTAATCAAATATAAATGCATACTTCCATTACAATGAGACATTTTATATGACTAATTTTATTGAATTTATTAGGTTGAATTACGTGATCATGAGCATACGGTGGAATGCATTGCATGGGCGCCAGAGGCTGCCGCATCCGCGATAAATGAGGCAGCCGGCGCAGACAACAAGAAGGGTCACCATCAGGGACCATTCCTGGCATCTGGTTCACGCGATAAAACCATACGCATTTGGGATGTTAGCGTTGGACTGTGCCTGCTCACATTGAACGGGCATGACAATTGGGTGAGAGGCTTGGCATTCCATCCCGGGGGCAAATATTTGGTATCAGCCAGTGATGACAAGACCATTCGGGTCTGGGATTTGCGCAACAAACGATGCATGAAGACGCTCTATGCGCATCAACATTTCTGCACATCCATTGGTGAGAGACGCGCACATATCTCAGAAGAATTCAATGAATTAATTTGCAACACTTCTTTACAGATTTTCACAAAGCGCATCCGTATGTCATCTCCGGTAGCGTAGATCAATCAGTTAAAGTTTGGGAATGTCGTTAGGAATTCAGCAGCAAATGATTTGCTTATTTCTCAATTTAAACATAATTAATATATCTACAATATATATATATGTATATATATATATATATATGTTTGAGTATACACAGTCTCAGCCACCTTTACCAGATGCATCAATGCGAATTATATATGTATATTTAAAAAAAAAAAAATATATATATATATACATATATATATATGTATTATGTATGTCTAAAGTTAAAACCGAGCAAGCAGCAAATTGAAAAATCAGCGAAAGAAACAAGATATTTATTTAATGTATGGTCTCCTAACCAACTAACTTACCTACCTACCAACTCCACAAAGTACATGCATATATATATATATATATATACCTTTAATATACATACGATTACTATTAATTTAAATGCTGTGTAGACTCACGCGCCTCAACAAATATAAAAGAAAAACAAAACAAAACAAATTGATAAGATAACAAAAAGCACGCTCGCTAGCCGACAAAAACTTAAAAATCTGTAGTTGAATTTTCCAATAGTTTTCTTGTGAGTGTGAAAACCAATTTGAAAAGCACTTACAAAAAAAAAAAAAAAAAGTTAAAAAAACACCCATGCATATAAAAAACAATTGTACGACTCAGATTTTTGTCAAAATCCAAAATGCTAAAGAAAAAAAAAAAACAGCAAACACGCAGTCTCCATAGACACGAAACTTAACGATGTTGTCATTTCAGAATTTTTGTTGCATATAAGCGCATATTAATAGATTATTATAATATATATGCCACGCCCTCGCGCAATTTTTAAGAAAATTCAAGTTCAATCAACAAGCAAATAAGCAGCAAGAAATGTATTTTTCTTTCATATTCTATTTGTAGATCGAACGATTTCAAGACCAATGCTTTCATTGAGAATTACTTCGAGTTTTATTCAAATGAAATTGAGGTAATTTTAAAAGCAAAAACACAAACAATAATAATCATAATGAAAGCTTTTACAATTATTTACGAATACATCTCCCAAGTTTTGTGTTCTTTTTTGCAAAAAGGATTTAATCAAAAACAACAATACAAATAAATATATAAAAAAAAAAAAAGTATACAAGTTTAAGTTTGCTTTAAGTTCAAAAGATATGATTTACTTTAGTAAAAATGCTGCAAATTTAATTTTAATCTAATTGTTCATAAGTGCAAAGGCAGAAAAATATAGTATACATTATTAATTATTTGTGGAACATTTGAAAATTTCGTAAATACGCACTCAAAAATTAAGAAGAATAGAACAAACACAAGCGGATTGTGGAAAAGAAAACAGAAGGACAAAAAAAAAAAAAAAAAACGAATTGTAAAGAATAAAATTTGCTTCTTCAAGAAACACATACGCCAAGAATCGATAATTAAAGACATTTTTATTTAATAAGAATACTGCGCCCGGTGCACTCGATATTTCTCCGAGGGCGCTGGGTACAGGGTATGTTATGGTCGAGCACATTCGATGAAAGTTTACAATCTTGATATATATATATATATATACAGAGCACTCTCACTTCTATCTTTTCTAGCATAAGCTATGGGAATCACAATCTAAATAAAAACATTAAAATGATATGCAAAACGCTTCTCTCATCACCAAAGCTGCTTTAAACGATGGCCTGTTATCCCGATAAGCCACACAAGTTGCAATCGATAACTCGCTAATTATACATAATTATAATGGCAATTTTATCGTTACACAAACTGGTTAATATATAAATATATTATATATATATATACATAACATGAATAAACCCAAACTTTGTTTTACTTTTTAACCATAAGCAATATTCTTTAATAGAGGTACATAAATATGTTTAAGTGAAATGATTTAAAGTAAAGAGTCTGTTTGGG
The DNA here is from genome assembly GCA_030914335.1 of Drosophila borborema. Classification (NCBI taxonomy): domain Eukaryota; kingdom Metazoa; phylum Arthropoda; class Insecta; order Diptera; family Drosophilidae; genus Drosophila; species Drosophila borborema. The sequence goes on along the minus strand of JAUESP010000303.1, from coordinate 13,684,127 downwards.
AAGATTCAGCATCCGCTTCAGCTGTTGCAACTTTTTTTTTGTTGATCACTTCAGCAGGTGCATCAACTGTTTCTCTTTCTTCATTAGTGTTCGCAGCTTCCGCTGCCGCTGTGGTTGCTTCCTCTTCAACTTTACTTTCTGTATCCGCTTCAGATTTTGTCTCAGCGTCGTCTTCAGAAGTACTATCATTCGACTCAGATTCCACTTTTTTCTGATCGTTTGGTTTTTGTTCACGGGCTCGTTTTGCTCGTAGTTTTTTCTTTAGACGCTTGGCACGCTTTTTGGCAGTTCGCGCCTCAGCTGCTTGTTTATTATCTTCCAATTTCTGTTGATAGACAATGTCAGCGGCCTCCCTTAAACTTTGGTTCTGTATGTTCTTCTGACGAGCATATTCCTTACGTCGCAGATGACGATAGACATGGAATTCACCAGAACCGGCGCCAGCGCTACTGCCCATTACATTGCGCACAAATGTGGGGACTGAAGACATGTAATCATGTTCTCGCCGCTGCTCTGGTATAATAACTGGCTTTTCCTGCCAAATATTTTTGATAAGTTATTGATTACACTAAAATTAAAATAAAACTTACTGGATTTTTCATGAGTTTTTCCAGTTTCAATCTTTGTAGATCTGTAGCACTCTTAATAAATGGCCCCACTGGTTTATCTTTTTCATCATTGTTGCTCTCTTCTTCCCCATTCTTTTTCTTCCCTCGAGGCTTGTTTTCTTCCGTGTCTTTTACCAAATTTTTAATCAGCGACATGTTTGTTGACAAACGGCAGCTAGTGTTTTCTCTTTACTATTCGCATGTTGACGTTCAATGCTGACTGGTCATTGAGAATACCATAAATACCGTATTTTATAATCGTTAAGTAAATCTATTTTATCAGTTGTCTGGTACGGGCACACTGACGAGTTCCAGCTGAAAAACAACGCGTTAAATTACAAATTACTGAAAATCGTAGCTCAGTTGAGTGTGCTAACGCTAACGTAGCCAAAGATATAATTGTCATATGTTTACAAACAGTTACCCGGACAATAAATCCTCGTTTATATTAGATATTCTAGTTAAAAATCAAAATCACATACGCGCAATCGGTTTTGAGCGCAGTGAGCAGAGCAGAGCAGAAATCAGAAATCAAGAGAAAGAACAAGAGCGAGCAATCAGCAGTCGCCAGAGCAGCGTTGAGTTGTGTAACACGGCAGCGTGAACGTGTAATAGAATTTGGATTTGGGTTTTTGTGCGCTAAAACAGAAACATACGCAGCATGGCGCTCGAGATTGATACAAAAAATGCGGCGGCGGCTGCGACTGGCGACGGTGGTGCCCCTGGCAAGGCCAAAGCCAAGGAGAACAAGAGCAACAACAACAGCAACAATAATAACGTACCCACAGCCGGCGAAAAGAACTTGGTCAATGGCAGCAGCGCCACTACGAAGAAGAAAGGTGCGTTAACTATGACATTTTCGATCAAAGCAAACAACCCCTCTACCCTCTAGCTATACCCCACTCTGCATTTCCATTTTTATATGTGCTAATAAAACCAGTAAAAGGCAATGATAACTGTTGTATGCGATATTTTCGAGAAAAAATAGTCCATCACATAACATTTTTACGTTACGTAATGTATTTTTTCTATAATGCTTTAAATGCGGCCTGCTCGGTTATTCGTCTATTGCTGGGCGCTATTGTCGTTGCTACCGCCGCGTGCGTTTCAATTGCATTTGTATAAGTGGAAGTCATATACTGTGTACATGCGGTGCGTGAGAGTATAAGTGTTCATGCGTTTTCTTGAAACATGGCAACGCGTGCACACATACACATGTTTATGTGTCGTTGCTCCAATGTTCATTAACCCCCTGCGGCGGCGAATTAAATGCTTCTTTAACCTACAATTACCACGTGCTTAACGCACTCTGTTTCGTATGCAATAAACAAACAAAAGCCGCACGCACATAGAGTCACATAAACAATATGTCGCCCTAGTAATTATGTAAATCATGTTTTCTTCTTCTTCGATATACCACTACAACAAAATGATCGCAAGCATTAGTTTCGCTCTCCCTCTCTCTCGCAGTCTCCTTATTTCTTTAGTTCGATCTCAGCACTCGCTCTGCATTTCTAGATTTGTTTATAAAATTAGGTTCGCTGTAATTTGTAACTGTGGTATTGAAATTAACATGGCTCTGTGAAAATAAAGATGTCCGTTTATTATTGAGTTAAATTGAGCGGCTGCATTCTTGCAGCTCAGTCTTATCAGCATTTACTGTGACTCGGTTTGTTTGCTTTTCTCTTGTTTTGTTTTACAGCACACGAAACATGTATGCTTAATTGTGTGGGTGTGTGTGTGTGTGTGTGTGTGTGTGTGTGTGTGTGTGTGTGTGTGTGTGTGTGTGAGTAAGTCGCCATGTGTATGTGCTTGCAGCCGGCTACAGTGAATGGCAAAAGTAAATGCTCGCTGAGCAATCTTATGTAACAAGTGAGCCAAAATGTAGGTGAGGTCAGGTTATTGGGATTAGGAAATTTCTGAACCTAACTGGATTAATTAAAGTTATTTATAATATTTTACATAACATCTACCTATTTCATCATATAAATAGAATCTAACCATTCTTAAACGCTGTCTGAACCAGTTCGCAATTCTTTTACATACAATCCGAATTAGAGTCTCTTGCAATCTTGTTATTAATTACAAAAATACAATATATGTAACGAACAATAGACTGGCAAACGTACTTTTTCAATATGTAACTATTGTTGAGACACTTCTCAACATTTTTACATTAGATTCCACCCTTGACCACAATTTGATTAATAATTCTGGTTTCTGTTTTCTCAAATACAGGCAAGAAAAATCGTAACAAAAGCCCACCTCAGCAAAATGCAACTGATGCATCTGAATCTAGCGCTGCTCTCAGCAATGGACATGCCGAGAAGGCATCAGTTAATGGAGATGCCGCCGATGCCAATGCAAATGTGCTGGAAAAGAAAGTTGATGAAGAGGGAGCAACAGCAGCAGCAGAGGGTGGGTCATCAGGTGATGGTGGAGCTACTGTTGAGGGCGAATCGGCTGCAGCCGGCGAAGATGTCGACCTTGATGCTTTACATGATATTGGGATAACTGTAAACATCAGCAGCCCCGGCGCAGATGTGCTGTCCGTGCAGCTGTCGAGTATGGAGCTGGTACAGGAGATTCACCAGCTATTAATGGATCGTGAAGAGACATGCCACAGAACATGTTTCTCACTGCAGTTGGACAACGTAACGTTGGATAATTTTGCTGAATTGAAAACTATCGAATCACTGGAACAGGGTTCCACCATACGGGTCGTCGAAGAGCCGTACACAATGCGCGAAGCACGAATCCATGTACGCCATGTGCGGGATCTACTCAAAAATCTGGATCCGGCCGACGCATACAACGGTATCGATTGCACCTCGCTAACATATTTAAACACCATCACACAAGGCGATCTCCTGGACAAGAAGCGAACACGTCCCGACTCAGTTGACTGCACACCGCCCGATTATGTGATGCCCGGTGTTCGTGAACCGCCACTATTGCCATTGCATCCAAATATTAAGAATGCGAAGGGACCGCAGGCGCTCAAAGTGTTGACCACATCGGCATGGAATCCACCACCTGGGCCACGTAAATTGCACGGTGATTTAATGTATCTATATGTGGTCACCATGGAGGACAAACGCTTTCATATCTCTGCCTGCTCCAAGGGTTTTTATATCAATCAATCTACAGACGAATGCTTCAATCCGAAACCGGATAATCCTAGCCATTTGAGTCATTCGCTCATCGATCTATTATCGCACATTTCGCCATCGTTCCGTCGCGCCTTTCAAACCATTCAGAAGCGACGAACGATGCGACACGCCTTTGAGCGTGTGGCGACGCCCTATCAGGTATATCAGTGGTCAGCGCCTCTACTGGAGCACACTGTTGATGCCATACGTGCCGAAGATGCCTTTAGCTCCAAACTGGGGTAACTCAAAAGATGAGGAGTAAATTTGTCAGATATTCAATGAAACTTTTCTTTCAGGTACGAGGAGCATATACCCGGTCAGACTCGCGACTGGAACGAGGAGCTGCAGACGACCCGGGAACTGCCACGCAAGACACTGCCAGAACGCTTGCTGCGCGAGCGTGCAATCTTTAAGGTTCACGGAGATTTTGTGACGGCTGCGACACGCGGAGCCATGGCCGTCATTGATGGCAATGTGTTGGCCATTAATCCCGGAGAAGATTCCAAAATGCAAATGTTCATTTGGAATAATATATTCTTTTCCCTGGGATTCGATGTGCGCGACCATTACAAGGAGCTGGGCGGTGATCATGCTGCCTTTGTGGCGCCTCGCTATGATTTGCATGGCGTGCGAGTCTACAATGCAGTTGACATTGAGGGTCTGTATACTCTAGGCACAGTGGTCATTGACTATCGTGGCTATCGTGTGACCGCCCAATCCATTATCCCTGGTATATTGGAGCGCGAGCAGGAGCAGTCGGTTGTTTACGGCTCGATTGACTTTGGCAAAACGGTTCTCAGTCATCCCAAGTATTTGGAGCTGCTGCGCCTTGCAGGCAAGCACTTAAAGATCTTGCCGCATTCGGTGTTGAATGAACGTGATGAGCCAGTGGAGCTGTGCTCCTCTGTCGAATGCAAGGGAATTATTGGCAATGATGGACGTCACTATATACTCGATCTGTTGCGCACGTTCCCACCAGATGTTAACTTTCTTAAGCTGCAGGATGTGCAGCTGAGCAAGGAACTCACTGATATGGGCTTTCCCATTGAGCATCGCCATAAACTTTGCTGCCTGCGACAGGAGCTGCTTGAAGCATTCATAGAGGATCGTTATGTGACCTTCATCCGCATTGCTGCAGTGCATCTACAGCAAATGAATGCCAAAAAGCAGGCTGAGAAAGACCTGCCTTCCATAGCTGAAAAACAGGAGGAACCAGAGAAGGAGAACTCGGAAAAGAGCAGCACCACTGAGCAGACTGAAAAGGATAAGGAGAAAGAGAAGGATAAGGATAAGGAAGATGAGCAAAAAGACTCTAAGCCCAGTCCAACTGAAACAAAAAGCGCCGAGGCCATGGTCAATGCCATTCGCGAGGCACAATCAAATGTGGCTGTCTCGAATGAGATTCAAGCTGCGGAGGTCGTAAAGCGCGCTTGTGCCGCTGTTGGTTCGCTCAAGGAAATGGAGTTTGATTTCCGATTCAATCCAGATGTCTTCTCGCCAGGCATACGTCACGTCGATGGCCCTGAGGGCGGCATTCAATCTCTGGCCAAACAGAAACGTCTCGTTCAGGATGCAGCTGAATTTCTGGTACTCAAGCAAATACCCGCCTTCATCAAGGAACATATGGCACACTCTTCACCGCCCATCGATGGACAGAGTCTGATTGAATCCCTGCATAGTCATGGCATCAACGTGCGCTACCTAGGCAAGGTGATCAAGATGCTCGGTCAAATGCCGCGAATGGACTATTTGCATCGCATTGCCATACTTGAAGTGATTCTGCGTGCTACTAAGCACATCTACTACACCTATATGCAGAGCACGGAGCCACTGCATCTCTCGGCGGCAATTAGCCATTTCCTTAATTGTCTTTTGACCACTGGGCCGGTGAATCCCGCCGTTAGCAGCGAGGATGTACACAAAAAACAGTCGCGCAACAACGGCGGCAAGCATAACAAACATAACAAAACAAACAAGGGGGCGAAGCCCCAATCAACATCAGCGGCAGCCGCCACACAGAATGGCCACACCTCCACGTCAGCCAATGGATCGGCCAATGCTTCAGCGACTGCTGCATCGAGCAACAGCAGCTACGACTGGACTTTGGTCACACCACGTTCCTTGTGGCAGCAGATACGCAAGGAGGTGAAGAGCTATTGGAACTGGGAGCTGGATTGTGATTCCATTGAGAGCGCTTGCGCCAAGTATGGGTTGTTGCGCATCAGTTTGTTACGTGCCTTCTGCTTGAAGGTGGGCATTCAAGTGTTGCTGCGTGAATACAACTTCGAGTCAAAGCACAAGCCCACCTTTGGCGACGACGATATTGTCAATGTGTTCCCAGTGGTGAAGCACATCAGTCCTCGGGCAACAGATGCCTACAATTTCTATACGACGGGTCAGGCAAAGATCCAACAGGGTTTGCTCAAAGAGGGCTACGAACTCATCAGCGAGGCGCTCAATTTGCTGAACAACGTTTTCGGAGCTATGCATCAAGAGAATGGGTCCTGTCTGCGTATGCTGGCACGCCTCAGCTATCTCCTAGGCGATGCTCAAGACGCATTGGCCATACAGCAGCGTGCGGTCATCATGTGCGAGCGCGTCAATGGCATTGATCACCATTCAACCATATTGGAATACGTAAGAAAGATTAACTATTTAATTATAAACATATACATATACATTTATTAAAATGTTTTTTCCCTGTTTGCAGACACATTTGTCGCTTTACTCGTTCGCCAATGGTCAAGTGGGCATGGCGCTGAAGCTGCTCTATCGAGCACGCTATTTGCTTGTTCTAATCTGCGGCGAGGATCATCCCGAAGTGGCGCTTATCGATGTGAGTCGGCAAACTCCATAGACGCCACAGCTTAGATTTAACTCCCTTTATCCTATCTCTTATCTACACAGAGCAACATAAGCTTGATCCTGCACGCACTGGGCGAATATGAGCTCTCGTTGCGATTCATCGAGCATGCTCTCAAGCTGAATCTGAAGTACTTTGGCAACAAAGCGATGCACGTAGCCGTCAGTTATCATCTGATGGCGCGCATTCAATCCTGCATGGGCGATTTTCGCTCAGCGCTGAACAACGAAAAGGAAACCTACTCCATTTACAAATCACAGGCATGTCCGCTGATGAGATATGTTCCAACGTGTTCAGTTCAATTAACTCTCTATGGATTTTAATTTTTATAGCTTGGTGAGAAGCATGACAAGACGCGAGAGTCGGCAGAGTGCCTTCGTCTATTGACACACGAGGCTGTTGCACTGCAGCGGAAGATGAACGACATCTACTCCAACGGCAAGCTGACAAGCGAATTGCCACCCATACACATAACGCCGCCCTCAATGGGCTCTGTTCTGGAAATGCTTAACACAATCAATGGTATACTTTTTGTGCACATTAGGTGAGTAATCAATTGAATATTCATATTTTGTATGTTTAACTCCTTTGCAATCGACAGCCAAAAGGATATTGTGAAGGTGCGTACCCAGATTGAAAAGCATTTGAAGACGAGCGACGACAGTGAAGCAAACGACGACAATGAGGTAACCGCTGCACTCAAGACTTTTGTGGCTGCTATTAACTACAATGATACTAAACAGCCTAAGGAAGGTTCTGAAGTTGAAGCACCCACAGCCACGCAGCTAACAAATGGAAGCGAGGATTCGATCACGACGGTTTCAAGTTGAATGCAGGCAGATCAACAGTAGCAGCTATGAATGTAAAGAACAAGCATTCACAACATTTCACATAAATTAAAAAAAGAAAAAAAAAACACCAAAAAGGAAAAACACACATTCAACATATAAGTCACAAAATTGTCAACTCTGTTGTCCAACATGTTAGTTTGTCAGCGTTTCATTTTATTTCGTGGACTGAGCAAAATTCGCAACAACAAAGTGTTTTTACTTCCAAACAAGAACCTTAGTGGATAAATCTACAGAAAAAATGAAAAACCTAAAAAAGACGAAAAAAAAAAGTAGTATGCAAAATCAAGAACAAAATAAAATGAAGCATAATTCTTTGTTTGTTTTCTAAAGGCTGCTCTTGTACTGCTCACATATAAAAAGTTCAATTTAAATGTACGGCCATATCCTAGAGATAAAAGGCATGAAAAACATTTTAGCTTTAGTTTATCAAAAAGAAAAACAAAACAAACATGAAAAACACTATCAAGCATCCTAATCATCACCAGCTTTATAGAAATGAAACTTTTTTTTTTGTTAAACATTTGCCTTATTTTTGTAGTTTATAAAAACAATACACATGAAAACATAGTGGTATATATAGCTATTGTTTTTGTTTTGTTAAACAACAACTATTTACATAATTTAAGTTTGCGCCGAATCAAACGGAACACGTGAAAGCATATGGAAATGGTTCTTTTTTCTGTTATACAATTACCATATAGATATATAGAAATATATATATATATATACATACACACATATGTCTCACATACAAACACTCGTACATTTTCGTACTTGTAACATTTAATATACATGAACAAAAAATGTTTTTTATTAAAAAAGATCAAATAAAACGGAAACCAAAAATACAAAAAATCGGGAATTTACATGTAAATAATAAGCAAACTCAGCATACAATTAAATTATGTATATATAATTAGATACAGTGATTTATCCTTACAAAGAAAGCTCCTATGCAACTTATATTTAAATGTTTATTAGTTATTTTAGAAAAATCCGCCTTCCAAATACTCCTATACAAATGTATATGTTTGTTAATATTGATAAACATGTAATTTTTGGAAATTTATATAAATATTTATTATGATTGCGGAGAAGAAATCAAGTGATTCAAAGAAATAAGTTGAGATGAACTTTATCAACTTACTAACATTATTTGCATTTCTAATGAAACGAATTAAATATTTATAAATTTTTAAAAGATAAATATTGATACAAATTTATATAGCTGCAATGGAAGTAATATGCATTACTTCAAAACTAAGACATCATGAGAGATTTCATGAAATGTATATGTATATATTGGTAGTTTAGATTAGTTTAATTTATCCTAATGCGCATCACTTGCGCTTTCTGCACTTGTTTCGCCCCTTACGTCTGCGTCCCGGTGTCTTTCCAGGTGATTTTCCATTCTTCGCCGCCTGCGGTTGCTGCGGCTGTTGTTGCTGTTGCTGCTGCTGCGGCTGAGCTTTTCCTGCTGCTGCATTTGCGGCACTGTTCGCCGTATTAGCTGTTGCAGCGTTGCTCTGTTTGTTGAGTCGATTCGCCGCGCTCTGTCCACTTATCTTTTTGGTAGGCAGCAGATGCTGGCTAACCAGCTCTCCGAGTACGCCTTGGTGGGCCAACATGGAAAGAAATGTGCAGATGAATTTGTCATAATTGTGGGTACGACGACTAGCATCCACCTTGAACATTTGCCGACGATCGTTCTCATCAGCTAAATGCTGCTCATTGATCGCGATTTCTGTATCAAGATTCTTCAGCAGTGATTGCAAATCGCGGGCAGTAAAAGCACTCGGCTCTAACAGCGTGTTGGGCGTATCCGGACGCTGCTGATCATCACGCTCGCCCTGCTCATCCGCTTTGAGCAGCTTCTGTAGTGTGCCGGAGACAATGGCCTGATTGGTACGTAACATCTTTAGTTTATGAGTGATAGCAATGCGACGATCAGGCACCACAGCCATCAAATTAAAGCGAATGTCCTGCTCACCAGTCGCGATGCCCAAACGTTCAGCCATCACACGACGGAATTTATCAGTCCAGTCTTCATGGTCTTCCCAGCAGCCATGATTCATTGGATATGGCTTCAGTCCATCCAACTCGAATAGTTGCCCATTGATGGGCACAAAGCTAACAAAATGAAACGCTTCCCCTGTAAACCGACAACTGGCCACACCAGCTCCAGTACGTTCTAGACGACGACGTGCTTGCGGCATGGCATGGGAATTGTGGGCGCAAGCCAGCTCTGGTGTATTGCCAATGGCCAGGCCCTTGTTCTCCGGGCTCATGCCCTTAGTGTGGGCCTTAAGGCGACTTAACGTTTCGCCCAGCTGCAGATTGTTTTCATTGCAGTTAAGCAGCACGGAGAGCAAAGCATGGGTAGCACAGCTATTAGGCACCACTTGCTGGGCAAAGAAGATGCTTGAAATGGCTTCTTCATCCTTGACAAATATCTCGGCAGTTGTCTCTACAATTTTACGACGTGCTCGACGCTCTTCAATCCAGCGAAAGAGAAAAATGAAGCCGTATGGGCTTTCTATAGGCTTTTGCAGGTCATACACCTCTTCCACTTGTACGTCGTGGCCTACAATAAATTATATAGTAAACTGGGTCTATCAATTCAATTTACTTACATCCAAAATCTTCTAAGAGTAGCGTAAAGAGACCCGGATCTGATTCTAGCTCTAGCCAGCCATCGGCTAGTTGTGCCATGGGCAATGTATTATTATTTGAGACGCTGCCTGTAGTTGGGCCGGTACCGCCGGCTGCGATGTTCATTGCACTAGCCAGCTTGAAGATAATTTTCACACAACTTTTTCAACAATTATCAAATGGAAACAAAAATTTGTTTTTCTGCGCTGCAGAGACCTGTGAATGGCATTGTTTCGCTTGTTAGCGCTCCGTGTGAACGACTCTCTCATAAACGGGGTGGCAGCCTTGTTTAGGATTTACAGTCAGCTGTTTTGACGTAACTCTCGCTCGGCATACTAGTGTCTATTAAACAGAACCGATTTTAAATAATTTTAATTTAAAAATGGTGCGTTTAAACATAGTCCATCTGACAAAACGTGTGCCTCTCATCCAGTTCCGGAAGGGAGGTTCAGCTTTGGCAAACAAACCAGCGGCAAGTCCACAGGCAAGTTCAAAGGATTCCGGAGGCAAAAAGGTTAACTTTGTTGTAGCCCATTAACTACATCAGGCGATGCACATAAGGAAAAAAAAAACATTTGCTTTAATTACTTATTTTTCATCCTAATCCAATTATACAGACTTCTGGAGGACCAGCAATTGAGGATTGGGAACTGCCTGCGCGCTTCGCCCGTAAGCCGATCGATCCCCTGGAGGCAGAGTATATTAACAATGGCGGAATACCCAATTGAAATGATTCTCGAAAATCTTGAATAAATTGTAAAAGTAAAGCTTTGTAAACACCGTAATGTATTGCTTATATACTTGACAGTTGTTTTGACACTCACAAGTTAAGCTAGCCATCATATGTTTTGTATAAATTTTGGTAAAGTTAATTAAATAACAAGAATTTCCTAATGTGTTTCCAAATTCAACGTTAGTACAGGCATTTAAATTGTATAATGCTAAAATACAATAGAAAAAAGCTTACTGTTAAGTGAGGAGCATCTCTGTTAGCTAGACAGCTGTTGCGTTGCGTGTGGTGCTCCGCCGAATTGCCATTCCAATAGGTTTTTCAGTGCTTATCTTGCGCCAATGTGAATCAGACGTGACTGCTGCATACTACATTTACCGTTGTCTACCGAACAGTCTGTGTGTATCAGTGTTTGTTTTGTGTTACACCGCGTTCGTTCGCTCCATCCCCCGCATAGTACAAACATTCGAGTGGAAAATTTTTTTCAATTTTCAAGGCGGTATCCACCGATTTGCTATAACTTGTGTATATTGATTGGCTTATTGCGTAGCAGAAGTGTGTGCTCATTGATTGGCCAGAGACTGGCCTAAATTCCTGTCGACTGTTTAGACCGTTCCTTCTTGGATGGGTGTAAAGCCTAGTATGCAAGTGAACTGGTGCAACAACAAGGACTGTTTGGGTCTTCGTAAGCGTGTCTGCGGATTGCATCAAACTTGGAAGTGGCTCCACCAGACGCCCGCCCTGCACGAGTACCTCATCTCCGCTAGCTCTGTGGCAGCAGATACCCAAATCCCATCCAGCACGCTCTAAAGTCCAATACAACAAACGGCCAAAAACAACAACAAAATATATAATAAAAAGCAATAAACCAAAAGAAGAGCAGCAGCAAAAATAAGCTAAAATAGAAACGCTACACATAGATAATATTTAATACGCACACACCTCGGCATAGACAATATATAGACTTTAAAATTCAATCTAACCTAACTAAAAGAAGAAGCAGAACAGCGGCAGTTAAAAAACTGACCAAAAAATTAAGCAACAACAAAACCAACAACATATCAATTAGCGACTGACTGACGGTGACCTTGTTTTTGTAACAGCGAACGCAAATAGTAAGCAAGTGCATTGCCGTTGTCTGATTGCAAAAGAGACGGAGAGCGAGTGTGAGTGAGAGCGACATAGCAACAGAGCCAATAAGCTTCCTTGTAAGAAGAGCGACGGCAACAGCAACAGCAAAAACAACAACGACAGAAGCGCTGCACTGAGTTGTGCAATAAAAATAACAGAAGACGAGCACAGAAAAAGAAAAAGAGTAACAGCTGTTCCCGTTTTGTGACTGGTTGTTAAATTACATATTTAAAATGAGCATATTACTGCGTCGTAATTCGAGCCAGCTGCGCTTACTGCAGCGCCTGGGCGCAGCGTCAGCCGAAATCACGCGGCTCGCCTCAGATAACAATACAACTGCATCTACTACTACGACAACTACAACGGCAACAACATCTGCAACAGATGCGACTGCAACTAAAGCATCGTCGTCGGCTGGAAAAAGGCTCGCCGCTGTGGCCGACGCTGATATCAAGAAATCAGTTTTTATCTCGCAATCGAATGACATCTACACGAATCTAGCTCTCGAGGATTGGCTTTATAAGAACTTTGATTTTAGCCATCATCATGTCTTGCTGCTGTGGGCTAACCAGCCGTGCGTTGTCATTGGCCGCCATCAGAATCCCTTCACTGAGGCGAATGTCTCCAAGCTAATGGAACGCGGCATTACGCTCGCTCGCCGCAACAGCGGTGGCGGTGCCGTGTACCATGATCCCGGTAACCTCAACTGCACGTTCTTTACGCCCCGCGAGCGCTACGATCGCAAGTACAATCTGAACATTGTGACGCGCTCGCTGTTCCGCGAGTGGGCCATTAAGGCGGAGATCAACGATCGTGACGACATTGTTATCGGCAACAAAAAGGTTAGACATGTGGCCAAATCTACGAGCTCACTCGCTTATCAGCTCAATTGACATAAACAAACATCTGGCCAGGCCTGGCCCACAGTTCAAACCGGCTTAGAATAGCTTTCAGCTCGATCGCAGCGAAGATAACAAAAATATTTCGTAAATTTTCCATACTAAATGAAAAGTTCAGCATTTTTTTTTTTTTTTTCAGCAGACTTGCAGAAAGTAAAATATATAATATATAATAATATTTTAAGAAATTAAAATTGTATTCTAGGTTAACTGACCAACTTGATTGAATAAGAAGTGCGTCTGAGCAAAAACGCAATACAGCATAGCTAGATAGAGTGACATTTATATTATTATATTTTATATATTCTATATATATATATTGTGTATACGGTTGCTATAGTAACAAGCTATCAGAGTCAATCTGCAAGGGCGTTCAATCTATGCCAGGCAGCAGATAATGTTTTTTTTTTTTTTTTTTTTTTTTTTTTTTTTTTTTTTAATTCCACTCATTTTCAGTCTTATCTTTTCGAATTTAATTTGCAGCCATTAAAATTTATATATATTTTATTCCAGATATCGGGCACGGCTGCCAAATTGGGTCGCCCCAATGCTTATCATCATTGCACCATTTTGGCCACGGCCAATAAATTGCACTTGAGCGAGTCGCTGGTTAAGGAAAAGGCTAACTATATTAGCCGTGCCACGGCATCGGTGCCATCGCCCATACGTAATCTGGCGGATGTGAATCGCAATGTAAATGTGCAGCAGCTGCTCTCGGCCGTGGGCTATGAGTACTTGCGCACCGCAGCAACGGCTTTGGAGGATGGCGGCAGCACGCAAACAATGAATCAGCGTGGCTTCCAGCTAATCAATCCTACGGAGAAATGGTTCCCCGGCATCAACGAGCTGCGTGCCAACTTTAGCTCCTGGGATTGGGTCATTGGCAAGACTCCGAAATTTACTGTCGAAAAAGAGCTCGAGCTGAAGGGCAATGAGAGTGGCATGAAGCTCAAGCTGAATGTCGAAGTGGAAGCTGTAAGACATTATTTTTAGATCCTTTCGCATGTTCCATGTTACTAATCCATCCTGCTTTCATTTCTCACAGGGTTTGATGACTAAAATCGCACTGCAACTTCCTCAAAGCGAGCAGCTGGTGCCAGTAGTTACTCCTCTTCAGGGTCAGGCATACAATGAGCAAAACCTGAACGGCATAATGGACGCACTGAAATTGGTCTCCACCTCAAATGTGCAGCAGGCGATGAACGGTTCGATTTGATATTTGTTCTGCTAACAGATCCCATACATTTGACGCCTTTGTTTTTGGCCTTTTTACTATATAGTTGCAAATTTGCTTTATATACATATTATGATCTTTATAACTGATCTAAATACCTGAACTAACATAGCACGTAAGAACATTAACAATTATTATAAATATTCAACAGATTTTATATCAATTTGCAATAAATGCCCTAAATGAAATCTATTTCAAGAAAACATCACAGAGCTTCGGGCTCACAACAAAAATAATTCAAGTGATCAAGTGAATATACAATTTGGCCTTATGTATATGAAGAGCGTAAAATTCTTAAATTGTGTAGCTTTTAAGATATGTACAAACAAATATATATATTTATTGAATGATTTGTAATAAACGCATCAAGCGGAACATATATAAAAGCATAACATACTTTTGGGCGGTAATTGAAATTCATTTCATAGACGTTTTTATTAAACTACAGCCCACTTTCAGGCTTGAATCTAATGGATTCATAATTATTTATGCTGCATACTTTTCAGGTCGAAACTTAAATACAAGAATTATGCTGCAAGCCCTGGAAGTTGGAAGTGCCGACCAACTTGTCAAGTCTCAAAAGTTGCCTCGCGCGGCTAGACAAGGAAATATTTAAAAATTGTTTCAAAGGCTGATAAATTGGTTTATGTAATGGAAGAACCCAAACGGAAATATATGTATAAAAATCATTTAATTACATAATGGTTAATTGTTATAATATAATGTAAGGCACTTGTTCGCTATTTGACACAAATTGTTTACAAATATGTAAAATACATTTTAAAATATACATATATATGTATGTATACAGTTATATATGGTACAAGTAGTTATGCAGATGTGTATATATATATAGAGGATGCTCGTAGCATATCGGCCATGATATGCTTGGAAAGATGCGAGCAGAAAAGCAAAATAATACGTTAGATAGATGAATACATCAAGTAGGTGTAAAAGCAATTGCACACGTGATGGAAATTAAATATAGAGCCGAGCAGAGCAGATATCTCTTTATATATGTACCGAATGCACCAGCTCTGGCAGATTCTGATACTCGGGATCGCGACTGAAGAACTCCATGAGATAGGCAAAGGTTGGCCGCTCTCTAGGATGATAGTTCCAGCAGCTTTGCATTACCGAATAGATGTACGCCGGGCACACTTTTGGCTGTGGCAAACGCTGTCCGCTGTCCACCAGCTTGATGGCATCCACATTGGATATGTCACCATAGGGCGGTGCACCCAAAGCAAACATCTCCCACAATGTGACGCCAAAGGACCACACATCGCTTGCATGCGAGAAGATGCCATTGTTAAAGCTCTCCGGCGCATACCAGCGAATGGGCCAGCGTCCTCCTTGAGTGAAATGATATTCATCGCTGCCTGCACTTAACGAACGCGACATGCCAAAGTCGCTGATCTTGGCCTGGTGAATGGAAGTCAGTAAAATGTTCCTGGCTGCCAAATCACGGTGCACGAAATGCTGCGTCTCCAAATAATGCATGCCTGGATTAAATAGAATCAAATTTTTAAAAAGCAAAGTAGAGAGAGTGCCGGACACACATACCACAGGCTATTTGCGAGGCCCACAGCTTGAGCTCGTTGTTCACCTTGATCTCGGTACTGTGATCAAGTATATACTGCAGCATGGAGCCCAGGGGTGCCAGCTCTTGCACCATCATCAACATATCGCCCTTGGATATGCCAATGAGACGCACAATGCACTTGTGCGACAGTCGCATCATCACAGATGCTTCGCGCAGAAACTCCTGCTTGTTGATCGTTTGCTGCTCCTCGTCACGCAGTGTCTTGATTGCTACTTCCAGGCGATGATCATTAGCCTGTCGCAGCCAACCCCTGTAGACGGAACCGAATTCGCCAGCACCGATCTCACTCTCTAGCTTCAGTTGATCGCGGTGTATAAAGAACCGTTGCTTGGCTGCCTCCAGCTCGGCGCTGTTCAATCCAATTATTCCAGTTCCAGCTCCGACGCCGCTGCACTTGCGCTGCAAGTAGCTGGCCATTTCGCTCTCCGTGGAGCCAGTGGATATTATGGAGTCCAGGCGTGATATCTGTTTGCCATCCAATTGCTTGACCTCCTGGTCCAGCAGCATGTGCACATCTGTGGTGGGCAAGTAGCCATTCGTCGTTAGTGCCGCAAGACGTTCCCTCTCAATGACCACATCGCTCTTGGTGAAGTACTCCACCTCGTCCTCAGTCTTGTTGGCAATGGGTGGCAGCTCGATGGGTGTATTGTTGCGGGGCACATTGTACAGATCACCCGAATCAACATTGAAATTGCTGAAATCCGTTGAGAAGGAGAGATTCTTTAGCATGGGCACTGCCACCTGCAGTTCCTCGTTGGCTGCAGCCACTAGGCTGACACTGCTCTCCGAATCGCTCCGCTTGTTCTTCGTTTTGCTCTTGCGTAAACTGTTCATGTCAAAGAGACTCTTCTTGGGGCTGACAATGCGCAGCGTATTGAACATCGAGCTGCTGTTCTCTTTCTGCTTCTTCTTTGTTATGGTTAAGGCAGGCTGGTGCTTGGAGCTGCTGGGATGGGGACTGATGGGTGGGTTGTCGCGCGACTTATGCGTCGGTCGTGGTATGGTGGCAAACGATGGCACCTCCGGTTTAGGCTGCGGCGGCACAGGATGCTTTAGGCTCACGGGCAGGCCGTACGCGAAGCGCATATAATGTGCCACCAAATGCTCCAAGCTGGGCCAATAAGGGCCATCGTCTATGTACAGATATTTTGACTGTTAAATAAATTTATAATTCATTATCAAATTTGAAGAAAATAGTAAAGCTAATCGCTTACCCCATTCGAGGTCAACTTGTTGCCGTTCTGATAGAGATCTGCTTGTGATATGAGAAAGTTTTTGACCACTTGATCACCGAGCAGCGTTAACACATAACCCGAAGCCGCTGGCGATTCAGAATAACGCACCAGAAAGTAGCCAGACGTATCTTGCGGCTGATCCGTGGCTGCTTGCTTCTGTTTGGCATAGTTATTAAGGATGGACACAGCTTCCTCGCGCTTCAATGTGCCATGGTACCACAGTTCCCGACTCGTGTTGGCTGGCGGCATCTTGTAGTTGAGCAGAAATTGCTCGACTTGTGTCTGTTCCGCCTCCTTGGCTAGATCGAAGGGAAATTCGCCGGCGCTGGTCCGCGGCAGCAGTGGAGCGTGTGCGGCCAGCAACTCCTGCACCGCTTCCAAATTGCCATGTTTGGCCGCCTCATGCAGTGGCACATGGCCGTTCTCACTGTTCCGGCACTGCACGTTCGCATTGGCAGCAATCAGAGTGCGTATGAAACTGGCATCTTTCTTGCGGCAGGCGTACTGCAAGAGTTGACAATGGTTTAGCTGACTTATTGCGACTATAGTTCAATACTTACATGCAGAGGCTGCCAGCCAAAGGAATCGGAGCTATTCACTTGGACGCCCGCATCCAGCAGCAGCTTCAGTATGCCCTCATTGCAATTAATTGTTGCCAAATGCAGCGCCGTCTGTCCATCCTTGTTCTTTGCATCGAAGTTGCGATTGCCACACTTCAGTAGCTCAATGACCACCTTGCTCTCGTTCTTGCTGGTGGCCCGATGCAGCAGATTTGTCACGCCCTGGCTGCGAGTATTAGGTGGCGGTGGATCGCCAATGAGTGGCTGCGCTAGCTTAGTAATCAATCCATTCGGCTCCTGCTGATAGTATTTCACTAAAGTCTCCAAGCCATGCAATATCTTCGTTTGCCCGTTGTCATCTATTGAGAAGAAGGCGTCCTCGCCGTGACGTCGGATTTGATAGTGACAGACCTCGCCCTGCAACAAATGTGCAATACATTATTCACATGCATAGACAACCTGACGCTATACCCTGCACACAGAACAGGTGGTTATGTTATCTCATTAAATATAAATATTTTAAAATAAGTATTTATGTGCGCTCAACTATTAATATAAGCCACTGTTAATATAAAACCTTCTCTAACCATTTTTAAAAATAATGTTTGCTATTTAGTATTTATCAATCAAGCCACACAGGGGTATCTGTGAGTCGAGCAACCTCATTTGGTTTAACCCTGCATGTTATTGTGCGTCATTTACCTGATAGAGCAGACTCAATACAAAATCGCCAGCTGCCGTACTACTCTCCCGCACCAGAAATGTGCCATCATCGTAACCTGTGACAATTAATAAAATAAACAAATAGAATTTTCTTACTGTCTGGGCGAGTCTTCTACATACACAGAGGCATTTCTTAATTTTTTCTTGTACGCACCTTGTTTTAATAAATCGTCAGCGGCCTCGCGTGTTAAGCGGCCGTGGTACCATTTCATTTGATCATCACGCGGGTATGCTGCCATTTAAAGTCCATGCAATACTTTGTACTACTCTTCAAATTATACAAATAAACTTTATAAAAATAATAATAATTATCAGCAATTCTGCAAGTGCGCAGTGTTGCACACAGCAAAATAATCAAACAGCAACAGGTTATCGTGATCGCCAGCTGGCAATTATCGAGCGAGGCAAACTAATCAAGAATGCTAACAGGTGGCAACGCTAGCAATTGCATTGCGCACGGCTTTTCATATTCAAAAGGATTTGAATAAAAACAGAACAAGAATCCAAGTAATAAAAAAAAAAATAAATAAAAAACATTTCAAGTTTAATTTATCGCATTTGTATTTATATTTGTATTTTTTTGTTTTTTTTTTTTCAATTTTTTGTTTTAGCTGAGAATTATCTACTAAAAACACAGTATTAAATTGTGTGCGATTATTAGTTTTTAGTTTTTTCTTCTGTATATCATTCTGTCCAATACGTTGTTTATATATTTGTAATTTGTTTTGTTCTCATTTTAGGTTATGTGAGAGTAATCTTAAGCTTAAGCATTTAAAAAACGACTACAGACTATGAAAGAAATTTTTTAAATAATTATTAAATATAAACATTCAATGTCAGAAATGTATGTTTTCTTTTGTTTTGCAGTTTTTCTCGTTTTCTTCTTTTTTGTTTGTTTGCATTAATTTAATATTACAACTATGAATATATATGTATATATATATATATATATTTTTTTTTTTTTAGATTTATTTTATGGATTTGTTGTTTTATAATGTACAAAAAGCAACGCAAACGCATTGTATTGGTCATTTTTCTGATGCTGCTGATAATTGTTGTTTTGTTGTAAGTATTGTGGCAACTTAATTGACTAACGGTAGCTTATAGCTACATATTAAACAGTTAACAGAGCATACATCCAACTGAGCCCGCCCAAAATAAAAAAAAAATAAGGTTTATCTCCAGCTAAATTGCTTTAAAGCAAATTTTTCATCTTTTAGCATTTCAATTGTTTTATTTTGCTTGCTTTTAATTTTTTTTTTTTCTGCTGGGGCACGTTTTTCCATTTTTGTGTATTTGTTTCATTATAATACATAATGTATTCACATTTATATTTCAGGCCTCGTTCGTTCTAAACTGTTTGACAACAGAAATTTTGCTTTTACATTCATTGCAATTATTGTTTAGAATTTCGATTCCATTGTGCTTGCAAAATAATTGTTTGAAATAAATTTCCTACAAGTAATTTAAATAAATTGCCATATTTATAGTTGTTGTTGCTCTTGATGTTGTTCTTTGTTGTTGATGTTGCTGGCCCTCTGTTGTTATTGCTGATTCTGCTGCTGCTGCTGCTTATGGTGTTGTTGTTTGTTTGTTTGCTTGTCGTTGTTGCTGCTGCCTTCCTCCTTCATTCTCCAAATCAAACCGTTTCATTAAAACATAACTAAATTCTAATGTAGAACAATTTCTTTAAATCTATTTTTTGTTTATTCAATGAAGCATTAAGAAAGCGTTCATCTTTATCTTCTTCCTCCTCCTCTTCTCCGTTTTCCTAGTCCTTTACCTTCGCGTTGTTGATTTTTGTTTGTTTTAAACTTATGACTTTTTGTTTGTTATTCTTTATGTTGTTAGGTTTGCGCTGCTGCTAAACTCCTTCAAATTGAATCAATCTTGAATGCTTTTCCTCTCTTTCTTGTTGTTTATGTTAAATAATATGTTATCAGTGTGTATGTGTATGTGTGTGTGTGGGAGTGTACTTGTTGCCCAGTTTTATAAATTGTTTAATTAATTCGCTATTGAAGAGAGCTTTTGGGATACTCCATTCACAGTCTTTGATTTAAGGACATCGTTTTCATATGAAAAGACAGTTTCCTTGCCATTTTCGACGACGCTGCAAGTGGAAAAGGGAGAACATTAAAAAATGCAATTTCAGTTGTTAAGTTGAATTACTAAATGAACTTATTTTATAATAATGGGTGATAGTTGGATCACTTTGAATAGTATTTCTTACCGTTTGGTCATCAGTTTTTTGCCATTGACAAATACCGTTGAGGTGGAGGTGCGCTTGACCGCTCCGTTGCTGTGGAGACCGCCGCCGCCGGTGGCGACGCTGTTGCTGGCAGAGAAGGAGGTGAAGCCGCTGGTGGGCATGAAGAAGTCCATCATTGAATAGTTGAGCATGGGCGCACCAAACGGACTCGCCATTTTATGCTGGTGATGGTGATGATGGCGAGCTGCACCACCGCCGCCGCCATTGAGGCTGCTGTGGCCACCGTGTCCGCCATGACGTCGACTGCTGCTAGTGGCGCCATTGGACTGCGAATAGCCATTGACATCTGCAACTACAATAGATTATATTAGGATATATACATATTTCTTAGATATTTGCGATCATTTGTGCTTACCCCTAAAGAAGTCGGCGAAGGGCGAATTGACGCCAAAGAACTCGCGGAAGACCTCCTCGGGCGGTCGGAATACAAACGGAAAGCCGCCCATTATGTCAAAGTCATCAAAGTCGTGTGTATTATAATGATGACGAGCATGCGAGCGGCTCTGTGCCCGGTCACCTAATCCATCCTTGCCGTACTCATCGTAAATACGGCGTTTCTTCTCTGTAAAGGCAAGTGCAATCGGTTAATCAGATTCTTTTCAGTGTATTTACAATTTGTTTTCTCTTTTCTTGTTGTTTAGTAGAAAGAAATACGCGGGCTGGCTGGGCATTAGACAAGGCCTAAACAAGTGCACTTGATGAACTAGCGGCGCTCAATGCTGATGCTGATGCTAATGAAGACGCTGATACTGATGAAGGTATAATGATGATGATGTTACTTTTTGCTTTGCATGTTGTTTGGCGGGTGGCTGTAGTTTGTAGTTTGCGCGCTTTTGCAAAAACCAAAAACAAAAAAAAATGTACGAAAAACGTAACAAAAAATCAAAGAAAAAATTTAACTTCGTGCGCTTCAAGGTTGTTCGTCAGTTTAGCAAATTGGCAAAAACAAAAATAGCGCTAATCGGAGCAGTGACCGACTAGGAAATACCTTGTAACCAGCAATTACTGCGTATTGTTAGCACAATAGCTAATAAACTGTCATATCTTGGAATTGATATTCATCCAGGTAAGCTATGAAAATAATATTGGTATCGTGAAAACAATATCAAAGAGGGCTTATAACACATTGAATAATCCTAACTTTTATATTTAGTTAGTTATAGTTGCTCGGAAAAACAACTCTTGATATAAACTTTAATATTACAAAGCTTTTAGTAGATATTAATATTACAATATTTAAAATTAATTTGATTCAACGGACAACAAAATATATATAGCTTTCAAATTGAAATGAAAAATGAAATGATATCTTCCTCTGAAACTAGCTTTTATACCATTTTTGTTTTCGAAAGCTATTTGTGAAATTTTTCGTCTATTACAATATTTTGTACACTTCTTGTAAATACATCCGATTGGCACAGAAGACGTAAAAAGATAAAATAAGATAAGTCAAAGCAGTAACCATGGCATAGCCACGCAAAAGAAATAAGCAAAAACAAAAAACCAGAAAACATGCGCTTGCACTCGTGTTTTTCTCAATCTTTTTACCAAACAATTTGTGAAACGGCGTGCCCTCGAACAAGTTGCGGAAGGTGAACGCTTGATAGCGATTGCCACGCCTACTGCTGGCTGACCCGCTGCCATAGCTGGGATAATAGTGATCGTAGTCGTAGTCGCGACCACTCGTCGAGGATGTACCGCTGCCGCTGCGGTAACGGGAATAGCTGCTGCTGCTGTTGCTGCTCGCTGCCGACGATTTGTGCAGCGTGGACCGAGCATCGTAGATACGTCGCTTACGGGCTAAATACGTCAACAACAACAACAACAACAAGGATAACCGAAAGTTTCAAATGTAGCCCTACAGCTGCTATAACACTTCGAAACGGGAATAGAACTTATGGGCAACACTGTCCAACTGGTTAACTTACCATCCGATAAGACTTCGTACGCTTCGGATAGCTCGCGAAAACGCTTGTTTGCCTCTTCCAAATTGTCCGGATTCTTGTCTGGATGCCATTTGAGTGCCAATTTTCGATAGCTGCAGATGAGAGAGAGATTAATTAATTAATTAATTCAAACTGAGCATTTATCAAAACAGAGCCAGAGCATGTCATGTTGCGCTCTCTTAATTGTGCTTGGACTAAAACTAACGACATTTCAGAATCCATTCCATTGCGTGCATGTCGTTCGTCTTACACTCAATGTCAAAGAGATCAAAGCTGACTCAATTCTAGACTCAGCACTAAAGAGAACGTCAAAATCCCTCTCTCCGTCTCTTGAAGGCTCTCTCCAATACTTACGCTTTTTTCACTTCACCGTCCGTGGCGGTGCGTGCAACGTCCAATACTTGGTAATAGTCCACCATATTATTTGATGCGTGTGTGTGTGTGTGGGTGAATGTATGTGAGTGTATGAGTACGTGCGCGCCTGCCTATCGCTGTTGATCAACAATTAATGTGTTGAAGCTTAATTCAATTGCAATACAATCGCTCCTTGTTCCAGTAACTTCTTAAGCGCAACTGTAAGAAAACAAAACAAATCAAAATTAGTATGAAGTGTGCAGAGGTAATTCTAGTAATTTAACACATTAAAAATACCGTTAAACAGTCAGCATTTGGCAAAATAAATTTGTTTATTACTTTTTTGTTTTTTACTGCTTAATGTTGTTACTGTGGAAAAGCAAGCCGAAGCCTACTGCGTGAAGGGCTGCCACCTACAAAAAAATTCAAAGGAGAAGAAAAAACACAACAGCTACAGCTTAACGTACATAGTGGTAAAGCAAAGCCATCACGATATTTGCTTTAATTTCGTTTTCTTGTTTCCATATTTTTGTTTTACTCGTTATTCTTCAGTCCCACATTTCGAGTTCAATGTCGTACGAAAACCTCATTCTCATTATGCGCCCACACACACATGCACACAAATACGCGAAGCTCTCAAGCAGGAGAACGCCGAAGGCAAGAAGGAGAGGGAGACGAAGATAGAGTATGAAAGCAATAGCAGCGCGCATGTGTAGGGCGTTCAGCCGGCAATGTCAGTGTGCGCGGCTCGACGCAGCGACTGCGCTGCCTTCGTCGCGGTCGCTAGACGCGTGTGTAAATTTTTTTGCTCGACAATTTGTTGTTGTATGCTACGGCTTTGCCTATGGCTTTGTGCTGCTCACATTTGGCTTATGGCGCCCATCTTCCATCTCCCCCAATTGTTTTCACACACATTTTCGTGCAAAATAGACGCTAATTTTATTTAATTTGTATTGTTGTCGTCGTCAACGTTGCTGTTGTTGTTACAACTACTACTAATACTGTTGGTTGGCAGACAGCCCCCTTGACACAATTTTTTTCTCTTTTGCTTTTATCTAATAAAAATTACAACGCCAATGCAGCTAGCTTTGCCTCTGCCGCAGCCGCTGCCACAGTTGCTGTTATTGCTAATCTGTGTCAATTGTTGTTGTAGCTGGCGTTGCCACATGTTGCCAACGAAAGTGCGCTACAAATTGGCTGCCCCCAAGCAAAATGACAAACATTATGTGACTGACCGACACTTGACTCGAGTTGTTGCTGTTATTGACTGGGCCAAGCTTTTTGGCAGCATTTGTGTGGGTTGTAGCGGAGTTCTCTCTCTGTGTGTGTGTGTGTGCGTGTTTGCTTTGCTCTTAAATAATTTAGTTGGCATTTATTTTTGCTCAACTTATTCGTTCTAATTTATGGATACGGTTTTAGTTGCGTGTGCGTGGCTATAAAATTTATTGAATTTAATAAATTCCACGCATTTGCCTAACTAAAATCCAAATGACATACACATACATACATTTACATATATACTTAAATATATAGTTATAATATATAGCTGAATACAGCTATCTCTATCTATTTTTATTTAAGAGGTGATACGCACCTGACTTATCACATAAGATAAAATTAAAAATAAAATTATCTAAAGCTAGGTTAATTATTAATTAGAACAGATTTTCATTTTCACAAAATTTTTATATCATATTTTTAAAAAAGATCATATTTTAAAAAAATAAATAGTATATGAAATTATGTTTGTAAAGCATTTTATTAAGTTTTAATAAATGATGACATGACTCTTGTTTCATTTGTTTTGTTTTACAATCCATAATTATTTTCCTTGTTAACTATGAGTATATTACGCCTTGTATCCAATTATAATTATTTACTTTTCTCATTTATCCCAGTTCCATATAAATTACAAATACAATTATCAGACTCTACATAATATTTATTCAATACGTTTATCAAAGAATAAACGTTGAATCATTCATTCATTGAATTATTTTATATATACATTTTTATCGATATATGTATATAGTTAAAAAAAAAAAAAAAATAAATAAATAAAATAAAAAGATTACTTAAGCCAGGTTCCACCGAGATTTGAACTCGGATCGCTGGATTCAGAGTCCAGAGTGCTAACCATTACACCATGGAACCAACTTGCCCGGCTTGCCAAACTTGGCCCATAACAGCCAAAGAGCAACGCACTGCGCATGTTGTGATTGAACCCCACAGAGAGATACCCACCCCAACTTGAACTAAAGAGCATCAATTTCGACAGCTGGGCGACAGCTTCGGCCATGGCTCAGGCCACAGAGCGCCGCACTTCTAAACAAAGGTCGTAGGTTCAAAAGCTCATCGTGCTTCGAAAAAAGAACGGGTTGAAAAGATAACTAAAACTGTCTTTTTATGCAAAAACTAGGAAAAGCAGGTTTATACAAAAATATTTTCATTGTGCATTAAGCATTTCACTGCTTTAATTAACTTAATCCTCCAGCTCTTAAGTAATTTACTAACAAAGGACGCATATCGATATTATAGAATGACGGAAAATATTTTAAAGTAGAAAATAAAATTACTTAATATTTTTTCGATAAAAATTGAATATAAGACTGAACACAAGTTTAAAAATCAACTACAATAATTTCAGTTTTGTTATCGCTGGCTGATAGCAACTTGAGAGAGTTGAGGTACAAGCTAAGAGAATTTCCTATTAGCTAATTGTACTTTTTTGTTTGTTTATCGCTAATCTAATAAAAATTGTTAACAATATTGGCACGAAGTGGGCTGTCTAAAGAAAAATTCATTCATAAAATCTACGCAAACGAATTGAAGCTACATTAAGAATATAGATTTGTTTACATAAGTATGTACACTTTGTTCAAGGTCATCGAGTGCCACGCCCTAGCATTTCATATAAAATGTCACAAGACAGTAAAATTGGTTGCAATATATGAATTTCTCAATTGCTAAAACATATCAATGTACATATATATGAATGAATATGTATGTATATATAAAATATATATAGGCATAGAGTAGCGATTGACGTACAATGTTTATTTAATAATTTATTGTATATACAAATATATGTGAATATATACTGGCTGCTTCTATATACCTGTTGACATATTCGGCAAATTCTAGGTCGTAGGTGTAGGAACTTGTAGCATTGTCTAAAAGCAGCATATGACGACGACGACGGCGGCGTCGACGACTCTCTCGGCTGTATGTTTAGCCAGGCCAGACCAGACCAGCCGCATGACACACTCGAGTCGAGTCGTCGCGTCTGTCTGTCAGCGGGTGGGTGGAGGCGAACAGGAGATGGCGGAGCAGGTGAGGGAGAGGTAACGCTGACGTCTGCCCCTGCCTCAGCCGCTGCTGCTGCTGCCGCTGCTGGTGACTTGGATTTCAATCTCCCAGCGGCCGCTGCTGACTCAAATCGACAAATCGTTTCGACTAAACTCATCAATCGGCACTTGCTATAATTTTATTTGTATAGAACAAGCCAACACGGCTTAAGGCATTTGGATTGTTTATTATTATTTTTTTTGTTTTTTTGTTCGCTTTGCCGGCAAAGCAAACAGAATTAATAATTCAAAAACTTGCGGCAAGCAAACAAATTTTTTATACTCTTTCAAGAAACTGTCTAACATTTGTATAGAATAGAGCTGAATATGAAATGAAATAACCTAAGACGTTTTCAAATATTTCATTATCAGTATTTTATTTATTTATTTAATATTTTATTATTGTAATATTTGAAATGTTTTAAACAAATGTAATTTAGCAGCTACAAGGACTCTGTGATAATTAGTTAGGGTATTTGAATTCAGTGCGCTTGCGCTGCCTACGCTATGGTGGGCATCAAACCTGAAATTCGCTCCAAAAATTATGTGGTCTGTGGTCTGCCAGCTGCTCAGAGGCTGTGGTAGCTTGCAGAGAGTTGTCGGCAGATGTAAATGTAGTTGTTGCTTATGCAAATTACATCACCGCCATCAGCAACACAGATTCAATCGATAAATTCCGCATAGACGCACAAAGAGAGAGGGCGCAGACAGGCAGGCAGACAAAGAGATGGAGAGAGAAGTGTAGCGAGGGGTGTTTGATTGTCTCCTCTGAATTCACACTTCCCTTTGGGGGGTTTGCTGCAACATGTTTGTTTATAAAGTTGCTGCTGCTCGTACGCACTCAATTATAACATAATTGTGTCGCTGCATTGATGTAGAAGACATTGCGAGAGTCGTTCGAAAAGTTTGCTTATCTACATATTTACATCTTCTTTTAGCTTTACATTTTCTTAGACCCCCCTCCATAGGCATTATATCAATACAAACAAGACACGACACAAAATGTTAACAGTTAGAAAGAGCAGCAAGAGCTGGAAGAGAGAAGCAGCAGGCAACAGTTGGTTGCGTGTTAATTACATGCACTGCGTGCTGAGCCACTTTACTGATTGATTTTCTTCTTCTACTTCTCCTCGCTCTTCTTATTGTTACTGTTGTTGTTGCTCATTTTGCCATAACCTACTTCTTGTGCAAATGCAATATCAATACAAACAAGCACGCACACACACACATACACACGCACTCGCTTATAGAAAACTGATAGGCCATACGACGTAAAGCAAAACGTGCGATAAGAAAACGTTGCGCATTTACACTCAGATATACATATGTACGGTAAAATCACGCTATAGCAAACAGGAACTATAGTAATTGCATATGTATGTACAATTTCTTAAAATTGCATATAAATTGAATTTAGTTAATAATTAAAATAAAATAATCACACATTTAAATTTATAATACAAGAATTAAACAAACTTCACTGTGCATTTGTGCATTTAAAAGGGGCGCTTAAGAAAAGTCACGCAAGCAACAGGAATACAAACAGCAACAGCTGAGACGCATACTCACAAAGGCAAAGAGAGACAAAGAAAGCGAGAGCGAGAGCCAGAGAGGGGCGATTGAATGTATTAAAAACACAACTCACACTTTTACATTAGCCAGCGAAAACGTTTGCTGCAATCCTCTCTATTGTGGTCGTTGTCGATTTTATAGTTATTGTTGTTGATGCTTGCACAAACATTATTATAAGCAAATATCGAATCAAAGTGGGCAAACAAACACAAAAGACGCAACAACAATTACAAATCGAAATGAATAAAATCAAAGCTGCGTCTAAAAATGCGCACGTACGCGGCAATGAATCGTTTAGAACTAAAAGTAGTCAGCAACGGTGCGGCGGAACGACGTTGCCATATGTTTTGCCAGATCGAGAGAGGGAGAGAGAGAGAGAGAGGGTGAGTGAGAGATGACTCGAGCGCGTAAAGAGAGAGAGAGAGAGAGCAGCCGACGCACTGCTGTTGTTTTTGTTGTTGCTGAACCGGAAGCTATTACGCGAATTCTTTCAAAATTTGCACTCTTTTATCACACTATCAAGAATGAATGTGTGTGTGTGTGTGTATGTAATATGCATATCAGTAGCTGCCAGCGCATGTCATCAACAAAAGCTTGATGACGCCTGGAGATCAGATTGTTGTTGTACCTTGTTTGTCTTTTATTGGTTTACCCCGATTTCTGCAAAGATATCAACTGTGATTCATAGAATTCAGCGGAAATTTACTCTAAGCGTTAATACCTTACTAACACTCCACAGTTTAGTATTTTTTCTGTTTTGGTAACCAATATTTATCGATTATAAGTGAATGTATATAAATATGCATATGTATGTTTGAATGTGTGTGTTTTTGTAATTTGATTGCCCAAGTTTATGTGAACCGCTTGCTTTGAGAGGCATTAAAGCGGCAGAGCGCAACCAAATGTTAAGGCAACAAATTTGAATAAATTTAATTTTAGCACTCGCAGCGCGAGCTCCGATTGAAGATGGAGGTGCGAGAGATTAAGAGGAAGGCAAGCGGAGAGCAGCAACCGCTCGGTGAGTCGTTGACGCCGGCGCACAGTGGTGCGTAATGGAAGTAAAATGAAACACTGAGAAAATTACAATTGTTGTATGTGTGAATGTTAGACAGATAATGCCGAAAGTAGATAACATGCAATTATATAGTAAATAACACCAGGTATAATTGTTAGATATTAAATATAAGTCTTACTTTAAATAACTATTAAAAATATGAATCAATGATGATGATGAATCATATGTTTTAAAGTAAATGCATTAGATATTTTGACAAATGTTTATTATTTATGTGGTATACACATTCATATATGTAAGCTATGTTAAAGATTATAATTAATATTATAAATACAATTTTCTCAAATATATTTTAAATAAATAAAATAATTTGATTATTGCAATTATTAAAATAAAACAAAACTTGCTTAGCTTGTTTTATAAATTATATTAATTAATTAGCTTTCGCACCACAGTGCCACTGTGCCTCACAGCAGGTGGTGATGATATTTGCCCAGTGAAAAATTTGTGCGAAATTTGCAAAGTTTATAAATTTTACACTTTAAATACACAATAAAATGTAGGCGTGTGAGCTTGTGTGTGTCTGTATGTGTGTGTGTGTATGTGAGTTGTGTTTATTTTTAGTGTTGCGGAAAAATGAAAATTTATAAAAAGTTAAAAATATAAATATTCACACACACACACACAGTATACGAACACACATAAGACGAGCAGCAAGCGGAAGGTAAGAGAATGCTCGACTAATAGATACGCAGTATATGTAAACAATATTGAGCAGAAGTATTCTAAAAGAGATCTTAAAGCATAAAATTAATGCTTGTGCAGGGTAATCAAGAAAATCACTCGAGCGCCAATTAGAAACAACAGCAGCAGAGTGGGGGAACGAACGGAATTGGAACAACGGTAAGTGGCAACAATTACAAAAGAGAGCAGCCGAAAATTAATGCCACACAGCAAGCAAATTGCTGCGCTATGGAAAGTGCCGCCCGCCTAGCGAGAGGGGCGTGGCATGTGGGCACACAAATGAGAGCGAATGATAAGAAAGGGAAAATGAAACTGAAATGAAAATGAAATAGGGAAGCAACACACACAAAATACAAAGGCTGGCAAACTGTGGAAACGAGCCAAATTGCACAATCTTCTGGGGCAGCAGACGAAGCGGAGGACAAAAGAAGAAGCTGACAAACAATGCAATGCCACGAAACTGTAATAATAATAACAGCAATAATAATAGTATTACTAGCGCACAATACAATCGAGAGTAGACCTAGAAATAGAGACGTGGGCGTGGGAATATATCTATTTTTGTGATTGTGCCATAGACAAATGGATAACAAATTTCTTTCTTTTTCATCTTCTCACTCCTTTTGTTGTTCTCATTGTTGTTGTTTTTCTTGTTGTTGTTGTTGTTGTTCATTTGGGTAAAACTTACAACAAACGCTGATTCATCGAGCAATTGATTCGACACATTTTCGTTCTCTGTTTGAAACTTTTTGTAATAATAGCCAAATAAATATATAGCAACAGCAGGAGGTGAGGCGGCTGGAGGGGATATGGGGGCTTGTGCACTGTATCTAATCAACAGCATTCGGTCGGTTCAGTTGAGTTCACTGCGGCGCATAAATTAAATCAATTCAATGTAAAATTTCGAAATTTTATGTCTATGTAAATTTTGTGTGGTTTTTATGTGTGTGGTTTTTAAGTTCTAAAGAAGGGTATAATATTCTATATGTATATGAAAAGACAGAAGCTAGTCTAAGAAATTTGCAGGGAAATGGAAAGTAAGAAAATAATATTAAATCCAAACGTATATACTTCTTATTATGTTAACTAGTTTTCAAACATTTCATATTTCGTATAATTCCAATTACACAGAGTATTTTCTAGTCGAGCATGTGGGCAACTAGAGCCCTCTTGTTATGTGTAAATGTTCTCTTGTGGGTTGGGTCTGTATTATGCTGCGGTCATGCTGTAATGTCAATCGGCATTACACGGATTTGAAATAAAAAAACTTTAAAACTTGACACGCCCTGATTAAGGGCAAAAGGCTTTAGAGAGCTGCTCGAATTGTATTCAAGTATAAACAATAATGAGGGTCTTTTGCATTTGAGAGGGTATTGTTAAAGTTGCTTGCAAGCCAAAGCTTTCAATTCCATACTCTATTAAAAAGCTCACTAAATCAACTTCACATTTGGTGAGTGTTCCACCAAGCTGTTGACTAATGCCATGATCAATCCACTTTGAGAGTTACTCAATGATTAATTATAGAAATTTTCTTTCAGCTAAAAGCTGTTTACGAATCGAGTCTGATAAGTAATTGTGAAGCTGATTGAAGCTGAAGTACTTCCTTCTCTCATTAACTTTAGCTTTTCTTGTCTCGACTCTGATCTAATCTAATCAAGGCTTGTGCGGGTGTAATGATGACGCTGCCATCGAGTCATGCACCCATAAATACTAAAAAGAAATAAAGAGAGAAAAATAAGCTAAGTACTAAATATGGCAAAGTCAGCTTTGTGGCCCGATCAGTCGGTCACATAAAAACTACCCACCATCAATCGCACAGCCAAGCAATGCGATCATAAAAACCTGTAGCTAAAGATCAGCCAGGCCGCCCGTCCGCCAGTCCGACGGATGGACGGATCGTCGATCGGATGATGATCTCAATGAAGACATTTTTTATTGCGTTTCTGATTTGTGAAATCGCCCCTCGATACAATTCTTCGGCTCTCCTGCTACACTCTCCTTTGGCACTATGCTCGCCGCCACTTGCCTCGCCTATGCTGTTTGGCTTGCCTCTTCATAAATCGCTCACGATCACGATATCATCGCTAGTGACTACCGTGTGGATGCCACTGTTGGTGGCATCTGTGTTCGCCGTTGCTGTTGCTGTTACTATTTCTATTTCTATTGCTCTTGCTCTTGCTCTTGCTTTTGCCATTTGCCGTATCCGCATCTAGATCAGGTCCAATCCGGCCGCAGGCTGAGCATGCACAATAAACGTTTAGAAAAGAAGTCAGGCGCTGTTGCACTCATTGTTGTTGTTGCTGCTTTTTTTATTTTTTATTGCTTTTGTTTGTTACATTCACATTTTGTTGGTAATACTCTGTAAAATTTCTTGTTGATGGACTATATTGATTTCTAAACTCAATATATATATCATTAAACTACTCCACATATACAAATTAGAGTCAGGCACTGTTGGAATTGCAATGGGTTGTCTATACCCTGTATTTTGAAGGTATATTATTTATAAAGTTTGCATTAAACATATTTGAGAATTTGATTATTATATTATAACAATTATATATAAACACATCTCAAAATTCTTTTCCAAGCTTATATTTATTTTAGCTTGTCAACAATTTACATTTGCCACCTTACAGGGTATATTTGTAGTCTTGTCAATTGACGGTTCTTTGCTTGCACATATGTTTGGCTGGCTTGTTATGGTTGCTGCAGTTGCAGTTGCAATTGCTGCGGCAGTTGCAGCGGCTGCCTCTGTGCACCCGTTTGTTGCATTGACAATGAAGTTATTAAAGCGCAAAGCTGGACAACAACAAACCGCAAGGCTCGCTAATCTAACCTCAAATTATATAGTACATATACATATATCTAACTCTACCTCTTGGCTAGACAAATTGTTCATGTGCAACATAAACTTTATGCATGCAACTGCATAAATCAAAGGCAGTTATTATTATTATTTTTTTTTTCTTTTTTCCTTTTTTGGGTGGCGAAAGTTTACTTGGGCCCAGTTCAACTAACGGCGTTGAAGGGTTCACAGCTGGCCCATAAAATCGTGTTGCACAATTTGTAGCACGTACTCTGGCCATGGGGTTAAGTATCAACTCATTTCTATCTAGATACTGGTAGCAACATAATTTCCCAATTAGACAAACCACAATGAAAAAGAAACTCTTTCGGGGCCATAAAAACAAAGACGCTGGCAAAGAAATGATCGAGCTGTACGAGTCTGTGTATATAGTCTGGTAATCTGATATCACTGTCTGCGGCAAAAGAGGGACCAATGAACAAGTGTTGTGTGCGGATAACCACACAATGAAGTAAAAAGCTCTCCAACAGGGGCTGCCTTATAATAGCCGTGAGATAGCTGAACCCAAAGCCCAAAACACTATAAATCATCGGAACATGATTTTGTGTTTCTAGCAGATTTCGAGTTTAGGTTTTATTTATTTACTTAACTAGATTAGAGCAGCGAGCTCTTGGATTATGTAAATTAGTTCGAGTTTAATTTGTGTCTATACTTGAGATCTAGATAACTCTACTAGATAAGTGAAGGGAAAATTAATTTCGAATGTAGCAAATACAATCACAAATATATCATTGATCTTAACTGATAAGATCTAAGATTGTTTATCAGAATTTCAATAAGAAAATTAAATAAAATAGTTATTATTATATTAGAATAATGATAAATATTATTTTATGATAATAATTGTAAAGAATTATAATACAATTATCCATAATCCAAACTTATATTTGCTCTATGCATATATTAATAAACATATAATAGAGATATTCAAAATATGAATATAGTAATTTTATCAATTTAAAAATAAATATTAATTAAAAACTAATTATTCAATTATAAAATATGTGTAAGCTTTATTAGACTATCTCACTCTATCTCATCATAGTTGTAGACGCCTCACCTTTGCTCACATCAACGCTGCCATTTCACTCACATTTCGCAAATCTTTTCAGGTAAGTTAACTGACTTGGCTCGTGGGGCGCCGCTGCTTGTTCAGCTGATCAGGCGAAGACAACGTTTGTTAATTTTATTGTTGTTTTTTGCAGATATTTCTTACTTTGGTCAGTTAAGCTGCACCTCAGCCTCAGCCTCAGCCTCAATCTCTGACTCTGACTCGTGTATCTTGAACTTTCTGCTCGCTCTGATGCGCAACAGTAAAAAATTACAAAATACTGCAGAAAGAAACAAGTAAAGCCAATGGATTTGAAAGCAACCAACTGCGTAATACTCTGTCAAACATTTTGCTAGCAAAAGTTTTTCTTTTACTTAACTTTCTTAATAATATATCTCTCGAGGTATACCCAAGTTTCTTACAAAGTTTAAGTAGTTGATTTTTGACATCAATTGTTATACTTTACTTCTCTTGTATAGATTTTCTGAATCCGTTGATTGCCCTAAAAACTCTTAGCAGTATGAGTATAAATATCCAGTATCCAATATACTCTGACTTGACTTTCTGAAGTAGCATAATGACAGGCCATAAAGTGTGCTCGTTTTTTCGTACAATTTTATAGTTGGCGCTTTAAAGTTTATAGTTTTTTGGTTTGTTTGTTGATTTGCCGTGGTAATTATTATAAATAGTTTAAATTAAGCCCATAAACAAAATGAAAGTTAAGCGTCGCCCGAGCCGAGTCGGGCCGCTCGCTCACTGATCAATTTCAGTGCTCAACAAGTTTGGCTGACAGCCGGCAACAAGACGAAAACGAACTCAATTTCCAAAGCAATTAATTTAATTGAATGCAGTAGTCATAAAACAAAAGCAAAAGCCAAAGACAAAAGCTAAAACTCTACAAAGAGAGCAACAGAAAGCGAGCCACGTTGATGAAGCTGCTGCTGCTGCTGGCAATAAATGTGTAATTGAAAAGTAATTGTGCCTGTCGCACAAAAGAAACTAAAAAGAAGGAGAGGGAGAGAGAGAGAGAGGGAGAGACAAAATGAAATAGTCAAAGGTAATTATTTAATAATTATGATAATGTGTGCAAGTGTCGGACAAATGGCAAGTGTCGCACTCAGTGGCAGTGTTGGCTAACACTCGACAAAACAAGTTATGGAAAATGCATAATAGCAATTGGCCAAGATGATATCAACAATGTCAATGTCACATGATAACAATGTGACTATGCCAGATTTTATAAATAATTTAGCTGCTTCATATTTTACAGTCTTGACATTCTAAATAATATTTTTATATACTTACTTTAGCTCAATATTATGAAAAGACTTCAATTTACTATAAAATGCATATTTCTGTCCGAATTCATATATATTGATTCCAATCGTTTCAATGTAGCAAGCAGTGCTCTTTAAATTAATTTAAAATATTTATTTCAAATATTATTTTTCATTATATTCCCTCAGCTTGTAAGCAGTCTTTGATGTTGGCTAACCCATTAAGCTCTATAAGCTGCTCTTCGCTGCCAATTAACCTACTTCATTACCAATAGCATATTTATTTGCAGTGTTGGTTAACACATCAAATGAGCTTATTAAAAACGCTTAAACTAATTGCAATTTGCAATGCGCTGTTACTGTTTCATTTCCATTGTCTCGGCGCAACACGCGCCTCACCTTGAATAGTATATGCGATAAACGCAATAACTCCTCTCACTTCTCTCTCTCTCTCTCTCCTATCTTCACTGTAAGCTAAACTCTTTTGTGTGTGTGTGTGTGTGTGTGTTCGCTGTTAGCGACATTGGACCTGACACAATGATAAAAGATTTGGCAAACATGCAAAAGAAACAAAAAAACACACAAAAATGATTTGCAAATGGAATTGAAACCACAGCGGCTGAAGGGGCAGAGTTCCAAAAGTTTCGGCACTTTACGACTGAGCAAATTAAATAAATAGCCAAACGAGAACAAAGCCAAAATTATATAAATTATGATTAGTTTTGGACTAAACTGACTCAGTAGCAGCAGAGACGATACTAGACGAGACTCGGATCGACTCAACTTGACTCGACACGGCTCGACTTGATCTACGACTCATTGAAAACCTTCATAGCAACTGAGTTTTTAGTCGGAAATGAAATCAAATCGAATTCAGTTCTTAGGTATAAATAGCTGCCCAGACACGAAACTTGTTTGGAGCTCATTTCATTTGCTTAATTGCCAACTATTTTATCTAATTACATTAGCTAATTAAACAGTTATGATAAATTTAAGTGAAGCGAGACGCTCGAACAAGGTTTGCCCATGTAACTGAGAGAGAGCGCGTGGAGACCCTTGAAATATGAATGCACTCGAGTTGCAATGCCACAGACACATTGACCACCACATATCATATATACATATATATGTATATATCTATATATATGATATATGAGTAATATCAAACTCATGCTCAAACTGCAATTCTAGCAGTTCTTTCAAGAGCGACAAAGGTTTGGGTGACATCATCAAACAGTCTTTGCTCTTTTTATACATTTCATAAGATTTTAATTTTTGGGTAAATTGTGAAGAGGGAGTTTATGTTTTACGGTTTCCATCCGTGTGGCAAAGCGTTTCTCGGAAAGCGAACCCGTTTTCTGTGGAAGCCAAGGCAGAAACCTTTCAAGAACTGGAAAGTCTGGCAATTGGGTTACAGGCCAATAATTGACCCCGATCTTGATATTAAATTTTGATAAGTTCATCTTAATTGTCTGATTGACTTAAGGAAATCTCTGAAATTATTGCGCCTAATTAAATGCCACAAATCATATTTACATGCCAATTAATATATTCAAATTGTAATTGGCTCTAAGCTGTAAGCTGTAAGGTGAGACACGTGTAAGCGCCATATAATTTATATACACATGTGCATAACTGTAGGCAGACTTTCTCAGACAATAACAGGCATGGAGAAAACACAAGACCCGACAAGACCCGACCCTACCTTATGAACAGATGCAGATGGACGAGCGAGCTGTCTCTCTGTCTCTCCGTCTGCCTCTCTGGCTGGCAGACAGACAAGCAGGCTGACTGCCCCGTCATGAAAGTGTTGGCAGACTTGAAGTTTCTTATTATTTATTTAGCTGCGGGTAGACAAGTGCCTCGCTCATTAGACGCCAACTGGGAGAGATGGGGTGATGCTGCTACGTTGCTACGTTGCTCTGTTGCTCTGTTGCTCTGTTGCTCTGTTGCCACAACCGGTTCATTTAAATAGCCAAAGCTAAGCAGACGCAATGATTGATTCATCAGGCAAAGTCAGTAAATTAAATGAAGTTTACAAGATTTTCACTGCATTAGCACAGTTGCAACGCTTGTTGCCGATGTGGCTTGATCGCGTCCCCCAACGCTGCTGACAAGCAACAATTTTTATGTGCGCTTCAAGTGCAGAGCCCGGAGGAGCGATTCATTCAATTTATCTTACACGAGCTGACATCAAAAATAAAACCAAACTCGTTTTTTTGGTAATTAATAAAAAAAAAGAAAAAAACTCAAGACTGGTAGATGGTAAAGTGGCTGGCAGGCATCATCATCAATGGACAAACACATTAAAAATTACGTTTGCCCATAATGGATAAACCATTCGATAAACCATCAGATACAGCAGTTACAATGTCGGCAATCAAGAATTTACTCTAAGCTACAGTTGATCAAATAATGATAATGATAATGATGATGATAACGATACCACAAAAGTGGCTACATTTGTTCAAGCAACTGTTGAAAATATGAAAATCATAGATATTTATATAGTAATCAAAAAGCAGATATTTTAAGATTGCCTATTTATAGTTTCTTTATATATTCATATAGTTATGTATAGCTTTTAAGCAAAAGAGTCTTTATATATACTAATTTCTAGAAAAATTCATAGAATGCATTACGCCGCATAGCCCATATCCCATATGGTCTAGTGGCTAGGATATCTGGCTTTCACCCAGAAGGCCCGGGTTCGATTCCCGGTATGGGAAGTACCAAATTTATTTTTGTTTTCTTCTTTTTTATATAAAATCTGATTTCTATATATCTCAAGTTAAGAATATTATCTCAAGTTTAGAAAACCCATTTAAGAAATCGTTCATTTATAAATCATTTGGTTACATATCTATCTCTTTCTGTCTCTGCTATAGAGCTTATAGCATTCGGCTCTAGCCAATAGAGCAATATTTATCATGTCACTAGTTTCGCCCGTCCCCATAAATATGTTCTTTTAACGAACAACTATCAAATGCTGACCTTTAAAGTCCAATCGTTGCCCCGGGCGAAAGTGAACTTCAATGAACCCTATTATGGCTATAGTGTAGTGTTTTAAGTGCTCCATTCGTTTAACACTCACACAAAGCCTAGACGCCATGGTATATACAATCCAATTAGCATGCCAACTTCTACAGACAAATCATTATAAAAAACTCACGCACTGTCGTTTTTCTCTGCTGCTGCTTCTTCCTCTTCTACGTTTCTGGCGTTCTCAGTGTCAGCGACGACTCTCCGAATTGGAGTCCATATTGACTTGGCTTGACTTAGTCGTGAGGTGCAGCGTGTAGCAAACGTGTAAGTTTCATTGCCTTGTCGCAACAGTTTCTTAACATTTCATTATACCCTCTACACGCATAGACTATTAAGAGGGTTGAATGACAGTACACTTAAATGATATGCCAAAGCTTAACATGATCACATTCTATATAACAAAAGATCTGCTCGAAAAGTATTTAATAATTTAATAGAACTCGCAAAGCTCATATGAAGCTATGCTTTCTAATGCAACAGCTAGTTACTTCAGCTAACAGGGTATCTCTTAGTTTAGAACTTTTATTGAATGCAGCTTGACGTGATTTATTTTTATGGCTGTATTGGTTATTGAGCTGTCCGTTGCCATAGTTTTCTCTTTAGCCATTTAGCATGGCAATCAGACAACAACTAACCTACGCCTCTACTGTCCCCCACAACTCCCACAGCCCCTCCAGCGTTCATCACCCGTTCGTATAATACACGCGGGTCATGCATGGCCTGCAGTTGAAATTGTCGTACACACCTCTTTGGCTTTTGTTTGCGCAGACATAGACAGAGAAAGAGATGGAGACAGTAGACAACAGACAACAGACAACAGACAGCCGACATGAAAAGTGCAAAACATTTTCACTCATTTCATTTTCATGTTTTGTGAAAAATGCGCATATGAGAAGACGTTGGCGGCACGCCCACTGTTTTGTCTTGGGCTCTATAACTATATAGAAGGGCCGCTCAAGTCAAGTCAAAGGCCGTTGACACAGATTTTATGTGTGTGTGTGCGTGATGTGTTTGTTATTGAAATCCGGGGCTGGTCAAAACACGACACATGTAGATACATCTGCCAGACTAGCGGGTAGAAAGTGGTATCGACCAAGAGACGCATGACCAATAAATAAATTGAAATATTTACGCTTTAAGCAAAGAATCAAAAAATGCCGCAACGCGTTCGAATTGCAGACAACGAACGTTCGAATGAACGAACGAGCAAGCGAGCGAAAGATCGCGCCAACCGGTCTGGGAGTCTCTGAGCTGAGCTGAGCTGAGTCTGCGGTGTCTGTGGGTATCCATCCGCATCCCTATAATCGCTACGTTGGTCTCTGCCATCAGCTGCTGCTGCTGCTGCTGCACAGTCTGCAGCTGTGTGACCCACTCCCAGTTGTCCATTTAAAGAGAATTCGAATTGCAAACGCGGCCAAACTACGCTCAAAGTATCTGCGCGCATTTATCGCCACTTTTAGACAGTTTGACGGCGTAGTTTGGAGTTTTTTTTTTCTTTAGTATTGCTGCTAGCCGAAATAATCGAAAATGAAATTTCACCTCCGGTCACACGCTTCAGAAGTCACAATAGGCAGCTGCAAACGCTTAATCAAACTGAAAGGCGCTTAGAGGTATTTAGCTAATATCGCGGATAACTGAGCCTCAAGATACGCAGTGAAAATGAAACAGCGAAATTGCATTTGTTTGAAATGCACACTGCTTGCTTGTAAATAGCAAGTGCGTGTTGAGTAAATAGCGGAAACAAAATACACTCTACTATGTAATTAACGCCTGAGTCTACAAGTGAAAATGAAACACTGTTTGCTATTCAAATTGCATGGCTGGTAATTAAGCGCAACGACCGTGGTACATGAAAATGATTGGAGCGCACCCCTTGATCACAATGCAACGTAATGGAAAAGAAACGTTGCTGCTGCCTCTGCTTGCTACACAAATTGCACTGTTTCTAATTAAGCGCTGCGCTCATGACACATGAAACTGATTGGAGTCCGGCTTTTGAGTAATGGCAATGAGACACTGCCACTGACACTGCCACTGCCACTGCTTGCTACTATTCGAAATTAAGCGCTTGATTTATGGTATATGAAAATGATTGGTGTCCGGCGACTGCAGCATGCTGTATAAGTAGTGCAATGCTCGCAATCAAGCGCATTGTTCATGAGACATGAAAATGATTGGAGTCGTCTACTGGATATATAGCATACTAATGGTACTTTTCGAAATTAAGCGCTTAATGAATAATATATGAAAATAAAGAGAATCTAATGCTGTTCGAAATTAACCACATTGATCATGTCAATGATTAGAGTGCTCAACTGGTACTTTTCGAAATTAAGCGCTTGGTGCATAATATATGAAAATGATTGGAGACCAACACTGCGTAAATAACTAGCGAATGGAATGAAACTGGCCGCCGACACATCAAACGGATTAGAGTAGAGTCGACTTCATTTTAAGGACAGCAGACGAAGCGCAAAGCAAAAGCAAAAGCAAAAGCAAAACAAACAAAACTTTAGACAGCATTAAATAAACATTCGATTGACGACTGGCAAAAAAAGCTTTAATATGCAGCCAGCGTAGCTTTGCAGCTGTAGCTAGGCAGCGCGAGGGCGATGGCAGCAGCAAGAGCAGCTGCTGCTGCTTGCTTTGCTTTTGTTGCTCTTTTGTTCTGGCTGAAGCTCAGCTCAACTGGTTTAACATTAAAAACAAACGAAGCTCCGTGTGTCTTAGCGTTGGCGTAACGATTGACGTTTAACAGAAGAGCAGTTGAAGAAAAAAAAAGAAGCAGTCTCTCTTTTTTTTTCATTGTATATTTTTTTATTGTTACTCTTGTCTTGATTCTCGGGGCTTGGCTTTCTTTGAGCAAGCTGCTGGCTACAAAACAGAAAAAAAAAACTATAAAAATGTTAATTTTTTATGCTGTGCCTTTTTTTCTGCTGCTGTCTTTGCTTGCCTCTTCTGCTGCTTGCTCAATCGCATATCGCCTCACACGCGCTTCTAATGTCTGAGCAGAGCTGATGATGGCATACGAAAAAAAAGCCAAAGCTCACACACAAAAAAGTTTCAATTGCTAAGAAAGTGGCAGACAGCAAAAAGTAGGCGGACCAACACATAGCAACAACAACAACAACAACAACATCAACTACTACTACTATTACTATATTTACAACAATAGCCCGTTGCTTGCCACGCTTTTGATGAATTAGCCGTTTTATGGCTGTTTTTCCAGCTGAAAATTGAGTTGCAGCCAGCTGGGATCCATCCATGCAGTTCGTTGAGCCGGATCAAATTTTCAGCTTGATATTCATTAAAAAAACTTCAATTAAATTGGCTCCATTATAAGGTCAAATGTTAAGTGGAAGCTGTTTACAGATTTTCAGTTTTTCAAAAATATAAAAAATGAAGCTGATTAATGGCGCATTAATCAAAGGGCACCTTATATAAAATTAATAATAAATTAAGAGTGCAATACAATTAATGTGAAAATAAACGTAAAAAAAAGTAATATCTTAAATTTGTTTCCCATACCGGGAATTGAACCCGGGCCTTCCGGGTGAGAGCCGGATATCCTAACCACTAGACAATATGGGATTGTGCCTTGAGGCAGCTAGAAAAGTCTTTTGATTTTATTTTAAAATATATTATAACGCCCACTAAATATTCGATTTTAAATACAGTATACTGTTACTAGTCAAACTTTGATTCTGAAGTCGCATATAAAATGAATGGAAAGTGTGATTTTTCCGTTTTCTATTTCATTAGATTTCTTTTATAAATGCATTTCGCTTAAGACTATAAAAAAGCAATAAAAATATTTATAGTTTCTCTAGTGGGCGGAACTACATATCTATATAAGCATCAGGCTAAAGAAGCTAGAGCTTCTCTATGCGTTCACATTTTGCTGGCAAATATTTAATTTCTTATGGGGAATGCAACGTCCCATATGGTCTAGTGGCTAGGATATCTGGCTTTCACCCAGAAG
The DNA here is from genome assembly GCA_030914335.1 of Drosophila borborema. Taxonomy (NCBI): domain Eukaryota; kingdom Metazoa; phylum Arthropoda; class Insecta; order Diptera; family Drosophilidae; genus Drosophila; species Drosophila borborema. Next base: position 13,642,412 of record JAUESP010000303.1, on the reverse strand, counting down.
GCCCGGGTTCGATTCCCGGTATGGGAAGTACCATTTTTTTAAATTATTTATATTTATTTTAAAAAATGATATAAATTACTAATATATAAAGAAAATATCTATATGCCTTACACTACATAAAAATAATATATAAAGTGATTCAAATTAATGCGAACTAATCTTAACAAGTTGAGAGGCTTAGAAATTGACCAATTTGGCCAAGGGGCAATTCACAGAAGTGGAGAGAGAGAGAGAGAGAGGAAAACAAAACAAAAGAATGAGTTAAACACAATCTAATGCAATATCATTTCTTATTGGTTGTTAGGCGAAATGGTGTTGGGTAATGCCTAAGCGCCACGCAAAGGCAAAAACTAAGCACGAAAGAAAAATAAAAACGGCTTTTATTGTGGCTGTTGCTGTAGTTGTTGTTGGCCCGTTTCTTCTTCAGTTGGTTGTTGTCATTGTCGTGTTTGTTGTTGTTGTTGTTAACAACGAAAAACCGTTTCGTTAACAACAGCAAAGCTTTAAGAGTCGAGTACTTAACTTTTGTTATAACAAAAATTAGCCATGCTCATTGTTGCAACACACGACAACAACACGCGGCATAAACGTGTGGCAAGCGAACAGCAACAATAACAATGAGCAACCAATGCCTTGACTGAGTTTATTTTTTGCTTTCTGCCTGTTTAATACGAAAATTGCTTTTTGTTCATTGTTGCAGCAATCGTTGTTGTTGTTGTTGCTAACTGACAATTTGATTTTCTTTTGTTGTTGTTGTTGTTGTTGCTTCTCGAGTGTATGCTGGCAAACGGAAAAATCAATTTGATTTTTAATTACGGCAAATTTGAGACAAACAAATTGCGGACTGTGCCAAATAAGGCGAATTAACGAAAAAAAAAAAAAACAAAAACAAGCGCCTAATAGCAACAACAAGTCAGTTATTTGAGTCATAAACCCGTATAACGGTGTACGCGCAGCTGACGCAGCAGCTGGAAGGAAATGTAGCAAAGCGACAGATGCAAAAGGAGACAACAACAACAGCGGCAGCGCTATAGCAACGACTGCGAATTCAAATGCCGCCGACTGGTGCATTGAACCGTTATACAATTCGATTGAGCGTGCAAGAGAGATAACAATAGAGAACATACACATTACACTTTCGATTATTGAACTTGTCAAATTGATAGACGCCATTTTGTCATATATTAAATTATTCATATTATGCTTACCCCTTTTAGTAGCTTTCAGCTGTTCTCTTGCCGTAGTTGCTGTTGTTATTTCGAAATGCAGCTAGGTAAAAGCTCTGCTTCTATAGCCAGGCGATAAAAGAGATAAACAAGACAAGCGTTACAATTAGGTTTTTATTTTGTTGCCTTGCGCGCGTTACCAAAATAAACACGGCGAAAAAAAAAAACAAGATAAGACGATATGGCGAATATAAAACACGAATGAGCAAACGAGAGGCAGTGTGAGACAGACAGGCAGATTGAGGAGCGAGCGGTGGACAAAACGAACGAGCTACTGAGCGAGCGAGCTTCAAGGCGAGCTCTTCGATTGTTGACGGAAACGTTAGACGACGACAACGACGTCAAGCTCCTGCCGCGGCGACAATATCAACAACAACAATGAGCAGAATGTGCCAGCTTATTTTTTTGTTACTTATTGATTTTTATGCGATGCAACAAATAATGAAAAAGCAATAAGCACGCGCTGCCGCTTGAGTTGCTGCTGCCGTTGCTATTGCTGTGGTTGTTATTGTTGCCGTGCTGCTGCCTTCGCTTTGCAATTATAATTTTTGCGCGTATTTAAATAAGAATATAACACAAAAGAATTTCGCACTCACAGCTATACACATACACATGGACGCACTTCAATGTCAACTCACTTTTAGCTTCAACTTCTTTTTCTTTTCGAAAAACTTGTGAAGACTTTTCGGCACTTAAATCTAGTTGAGCACGTAACACAATAAATAATAATAATTAATTACCAGCCAAGCACGCTGCACTCTGCAGAACAGTTTCAACTCTAATTCTTTTTTTGTGGGTTTACAAGCGCTGAGAGCGCGTTTTGATGCAAAAATGCCAAGACTCGCGAACAACTACGAACCATGCGCAAGAAAAACGAAAAGAAGACTGAAAAGGTATGGACAGCAAAAAAGTGCAAGGCAAGTTATAACAAGTGTAATCGATATCTGGCGATGTATCGATAGGCAGTCTGTTAAGTAAAAGTGGTTGGCAACACAAACAAAGACACAACAGTGAGACAGCAGTTACGTAGCTGTTAACTTAAATTTGGGCGCCAAATTCAAATAAAATAAACACTCATTTTAATTTGTTTGCTCTTTTTATTGTGGGTGTGCTAGTAATTTTTCTTTTATTTATATGTTATGTTTTTATTTTTGTAGCTATAACATGGCAAATGCGAACAAATTCAAATTCAACTACGACTTCATTACTTTTTTGTGATGGTTTCGCTTTTCTTTTTCTTTTTTTTTCAATTATGAATAATAATAATATTTGTATGTATATTTATATATTAACTTAACATTCTTAGGTCTTCGCTAATATATATATGTGTATATTGACTAACAATTACAAATTTAGTTGAGGTACTATATAAATTAAAGTTTAACTAAGACTAAATTTAATGCTCGCAAAATTTGACTAATTTTTTATTTCTTTTTTAATTTTTTGTGGTGTTGGGCTTTTGGATTTTGGATTTTTTAGATCAATGTGATGCTCAGTCCCTTCGGCAGCTGCAGCTGCTCCAGCTGCAGTTCTGTTTGATGGTTTACATGGCTAACAGCCAGGTCTAGCTCCAACTCCAAATCCAGGTTCTGTTCTAGCGCCTGTTCCATTTCCACTTCCGCTTCCGCTTCCACTTCGCCTTTTGTTTGGTAGCTTAAGCATCGCTTTGCTGCGGGCAGCACCTCGCCAATGGCTCTATCGAATTCCAGCAGAATCTCATCATCGTCCAGCTGACGTGTCCAGCGTGGCCGTCGCTTGGCCGGACTCATGATGCGATTGAGTGGAGATCGTGATTTTTGCTCCTCCAGCTGTGCTGCCTCCTCCTGCACCTGCTCGTTGCTCAGCGTGGTGCCCAGGCGTCGAAACATGGCCACAACTTTGCCATCGACACGTGGCTTGGGCAATCTTTGGTAGGTGGGCGACTTGACTAGTCTCTGCTGGAGTTGCTGCTGTTGCTGCTCCAGCTGCTGCTTCTCCTCCTGGTTGCGCTGCTGCCTGCTCAGCTGTCGCTGCAGCTGTGCCACCTTGGCCAGGCTCCGTTTGTGCAGCGAGCGCCATTTGCAAGACTCACACGAGCTACGCAAGGATCGGCGCCTCGACAGCTTCGTCGTTCGTCTGCAGCGCCGTCTGCCCAGAGCGGGCAGCATTCGCCTCGCCGATCTTTCTCTCTCGATGTTTTTTAGGGCGGGCAGGCGACTCGATGGCTGTGGCTGTGGATGAGGCTGTGCCTGGGGCTGTGGCTGTGGCTCAGGCTGCGGCTGAGGTTGCCTCTGCGGCTGTGGACGCACCTGGGCCACAGGTCGCTGCTTCGCGGGCTGCCCCTTCGACAGCGGCAGCTGCTGCTGCTGCTGCTGCTGCACGATGCCCGCGCTGCTGCTGTTGTTGCCCATGTGGGCGGAGGGGCTCTGACTGCGACTCTGGCTCTCGGCATCGTTGCTGTTGAGCGCCTGCAGCGAGTGCCAATTGATTAGCCAATTGTTGCAGCTGAAGCACAGGAATTTATCCTCATTCAATGGCTGCAAGAGAGAGCGAGAAGGAGAGAAAGAATTATTAGTTTAATAATATATAATTAAAGTCTTATAGAATTAGATTATGGAATGATGCATCAAAAGAGAGAGATCGATGAAAACAGACAGAGATAGAGAGAGACAGGAACAAAGGGAAAGCTATGGAGAGCAAGCTAGGGAGTGATATAGATGTTATATTGATATAGCTGAAGAGATCAGCTCAGAGTTCAAAACACAAAGCATATTTACATTTGAATAACAAAAAGTATTTATTTCCTTTTAACTACAGGGCATCGGCTAGTCAGTCTAACCTCTCAGCTAGTAACAAATATAATTTAATTGCCTAGAGCTGCCTTCAAATTAGATAGCAAAGCAGGGTTGAGCACATGGCCTGGACACGCTCGAGCCGCGCAGGCAGATCCGTGTCAAAGTCCTGCCCAAGGAATTACAACTGAAGCATGACCACAGCTGACCCAAAATATGCCGCTCAAATTGAGCTACGCCCGAAGAGCTGAGCTGAGCACTGGCCACTGACCACTAATGAGTCTGCCAGGGAATTCAAAGTCCGCAGTCAAAGGTGCAAAAAATGACATAAAACTCAACTCAGTTGAGGCTGAGACCGTGGCATATTAATTACCAGATGAAAGGAGGAGGAGGAGGAGCAGCAGCAGGAGCAGAAGCCGGAGCAGGAGGAGGCATTGTATCAATAATAATTCGTGCACCTGCCAGCCGAAAATTGCGCCCAGCAGCAGCCGCAGCAGCCGCAGCAGCCGCAGCAGCTGGCACGAAGCATAACCAGATCAGGCTAGACGGGCTAGGGGCTATGGCGGGGTTAGCTGGCCTGACCAAGACGAGGCTCAGGTGCTGTTCGGCAAACTCGTTTGGCCACGCGCCTCGCCTTATCGAGCGTAGCCAAAGGAGAGCCGAGACAAAATATCAAAATAAAAGGGAAACACACAAACATTAATAATAATAATGACAAAAGGCACGCGGCAGCCTAGCGACAGCTGCTTAGGATTAGACATAGAGAGAGAGCGAGAAGGAGGGACAGAGCGAAAGAGAGAGAGAGAGAGAGAGAGAGGGGGAGCCAGGCAGGATCACAAAAGGAAACTCAATCGAAGCAAGGGCCCATGTGTAAACGGTAAATGCAAATTGCAGGCCAGGTGCAATTCAGACAGAGCCACACGCAAAGCTGATAAAGACACGAAGAAAGAGAGAGGGAGAGTGAGAGAGTGAGAGAGGTAGAGGTAGGCAAGCAAGGCAGACAGATGAATGAGTAAAATTTCTGCTGCTGCTGCTGCTGTTGCTGCTGTCATTCAATCGAGCTGGTTGTGTGTGTGTGTTTGTGTGTGTTGTTTATGGCGGGGGTGTCATATAGGGGGTGCATTCAGAAGGGCAGGTGGTGCCTAGTTGCGCAAATACTGAACGTAACGATCATTAACTCTGGCATAGGGTGAACTATGATAAAAATAAATGGGAACAAAAAGTTGGAAAAACAAAGTTTGGGTTGAATTTAGTCCGTTACTTTTTATATGCTTCAATTAACTAGAAGTTTCAAATGGGGTAGCATATTTAATTATATTTAATAAGAAAGGCTAACAGAATTGGTAAAGTACACAGGAAACAAAGTTTCAGTTGTATATGAACTTTTATGAGATCTTTTGAATAAATAGTTAAATTATGACATTTATTCATTATCTCTTCAAATTTATCATTTAAAGTCTTCTAAAACCTTGCTTCTAAGCTTTCTCATACAATTCATAAGTTACCTTTACACAAAGTCTATCCTAACTCTCCTAACTATACATATTCATTGCCAGTCTATAGATCGTAACCAATATTTAATATCTATTTTAGCTAAGTCTTAATTGCCCATCCTCCTAACTAGCTTAGCTAGCCCCTATCACATTTCTCTATTATGACAAACTAATGCAATTGTCATCAATCCAATTAACAGAGTTTCACAGTGAAACCCGAGTAGATGATGAAGAAGAAGAAGAAGCAACACAAGTGAAGAAGTCCTTTAATGTCAACATTTTCTAAATTTCCCAATTTTCTATAGAATTTTCTTGGGTTTTTCTTCTAAGGCTTCCCTTGACTTGAGTGCCTCAAAGGCAGTTCTTAAGATAGTTTCAGACTGTATTTCATGAAGTACTCTTATCTGTATGCTAATCTAAAGGATTATTGAAGATCAGTTAATGCAACTATAGCTAAAAATCAATGCATGTCTCTGGCTCAACACACAAGTCAGTTTTTTTATTTATTCTCATTATCTGTGAGAGATCTATCAAAGGTAACTACGATCCTTTTCATAGATAAGACCAGGCAGCTGCTTCACTGATTGCGCAGTAGGTAAACGAAACGAAAATCTTGAACTAGCTATAGAAATGTGAGCAGACAATGGGCCGATATGCGAAAAAAAAGCAGAAAGAGAGAGAGAGAGATAGAAAGAGAGATCAAGAGTTGTTCAAGGCATATAAATGCGGGTTACTCCACAGAGAAAGAGAGAGAGAGAGTGCGTGTGTGTGTGCTGCAAATACAGCTGCTCCTGCAAGCAGCTGTAAATAAAAAGGTAGAAAATAAAGGCGTAGACAGAGGCGGAGGTAAAGGTAGCGACTGAGGCTGAGGCTGAGGCAGTGGCTGCTGCCCGCAGAAATTGGATCAATCATAAATGAAGTTGAGATATTCACGAAATGTTGTCGTCGCAGCAGCAGCAGCAGCAGCAGCTGCCATCGGGATCGCTCGCTGAAGCAGGTTCGAGGCATACAGGTACAAGTCGTGGCACGACTGTAATCCAATATGCAACGCACTTTGTGGCACAGAGACAGGAAAGACAAAAGCAGAGGCAGCAACAGCAGCAGCAGAAGCCGAAACATTTTCTGTTCCCATGGCACATTCAAATTAGAACAAGCTGTTGGAAATTATGACGGGAAAAAGGACATATGCATAAGGACATGCAGCGTATCGAGCCAAGTGTCGCACATGCAAAGTGTCCAATTACAGAAAAAAAAAAGGGAAATGCAGCAGCTGCTATCCAGTTACCCAAGTTCCCAAGGAGACAGTTTGCCCAGTTCCACACTTCCACAGTTGTCCAGGCTGCCCACAAATACCGCATACCGGATACGGATACAGGCGACAGTTGGCACAGTTCTCTCACACTCTCTGCTCTTAAGCTGGTTTACTTAGTTCGTTATACTAAATTATTTAAAGCCTTCATGCAATTGTCTATCAGTAGTTGAGTCTAAGTGCTTTGACCTTGTGCTAGTTCTTCTACTCGCTGTCCTTTCTATTGTTGTTTGTTATTTTTAATTTAGTATTCAAGTTAACCTCTGACCTTTGACAGCTAAATATCTATATTTAGCTACATATATTATGTATTTGAATGAAGTCTGTCATATCATCTATCATCTATCATCTATCATCTATCATCTATCAATTGTCTAACGAAATCGATTTATATATTTCGACTCTTCTATTTATGCCTTTTAATATGAGAGTTTGGCCTAGGTTTGTTCTGGATGATCTTGCTCATTTAGTCTTTCTAGCTATATAATAAATATATTACAAATATATATATGCATAAAAATATGCAATTACCTTTGCTGTTTATCTAGTTTGCTAATATTTTTATGCTTTTCCGGTTTACTTTACTAGAGAGCTTAAGGCTTATCTTTTGCTAGTTTCTCTTTCTTTTATGTACATATATTTCTAGCTATAAATTGAACAAGCTTACTTCTTCTTTCTATCTATCTATCGAGGTATATTTATATCCTATTTATTTATATTTATGTCTGGTATATTTTTATTAAATTATTATTTTTATTAATTATTTGTTTTGCCTTCAGTTTCGTTTGTTATATCTGCTTCATATCAACTTCAATTTCTTGTTACTTTATAAAAGCTATGATATCTATGATATCTCTTGCCTTCGCCCTCAACTATTCACTTAGTAATGACTGAGTTACTGAATTGTTTAACCCATTTCAATATTCCTCGAAAGCAATTAAATATCAATTTTCTTTCTTATGCTTATTTATTTACTAGATTATTATGTTAGGATATTTCCTTAAGGAACTTAATTTCTTGTTTATATATCGAAGCATATTCCAATTACAATTATAATTTTCTTATTTGTTCTCTCTCTCTCTTTCTCTGTCTTTGACTTTTGCATTTTCATATCAAATTACTTAAGTAACTCAGATCCAATTTTCTCACACTTTCTCACTCTATTTCAATTGCGAATTCCTTTATCTCCCATTAGATTTTTGTTGCTTTAAAAAAATACCTAGAGTCTACTGTTCTGTAATTTCTTTTGAACTACCTACTCTCTCTCACTCTCGCTCTCGCTCTCCCTCTCTCTCTCTCTCTCTCTCTCTCTCTCTCTCTCTCTCTTGCTTTAGCTTACATATTACGCCCTTTTGGTTGCTTTTACAGTTGCGACTGTTGAACTTCCAGTAACTTCTGTAGCGCCTTTATTCCCCCGAAAGCTCCTATAGCTCCTATAACTCCTTTGACTCCCACTTCTTTCTCATTCTCTCTCTCTCTCTCATTCTCTGTCTCTTGCTTGCAAATGTTTAGCTAACCTTTTGCGACTTTCAAGTGCACACGCTTGGATGCTGCAGCCACCTGGAGATGGGCCAGACGCGCTGGCCTGTGTGCTCCCAGAAGCTCTCACACAGTTTTTCATCCCCTTTTACAACACAGTCAACACACACACACACACACATTCACAGAGAGAAGGACATGCATATGAGTCATTTGGTTCGCTTATCGATTTTTGGCTTTTAGCTGAATTTCTTGATAAATTTTGTTGTTCTTGTTGTTGCTTACCTGAAACTTGAATTTGGCTTGAATTAATTGCACAATGTTTGGTCCGGAGCGCGGCTCATAGATGTTGATCGTCTGATTGGTTTGACAGCCGCAGATGAGGCAGGTGCGTTTCAGGTACTCCGAGGCGGCGGCGGCAGCGGCATCTGCCGATGAGGATGCAGCAGCAGCGGCCAATGCAGCCGCTGGCTCCGCTTCATTATTCGCAGACATTATTTAAGATTTCTACCGATTCTACACACTTCCGCTTCCACTCAGTCTCTCGCTATCTCTTTTCTTCTAACTCTTCTCTTTTGTGTTGCTTTTATTTTTATTTCTTTGTATATTTCGCGAATTGTGTTATTTTGTGTGTCGCTACTGACGTCACACGCTGGGCGCTACGTCTCTGCTTGCCACGGGGTGGTAACTAAAAAAACATTCAACACAGCGACAACGGCAACGAGCACAACAACGACAACAACGAGAGCTTCACGCGTTGCACGTCCTTCGCGTTGCACGCACAATTTTCGAATGAGTCGAACAAATTCACGAGTCTCTCGCCTCGGCCGAGCCTCGCTCTTCGGCTCGGCTTGCGCGACATCGTCGCCTCGACTGCAGCAGAGGCAGCGCCGCTTGCTGGGCCGTTCGGTTCGTTCCATCTGCTCTCCTTTAGTGTTGTTGTTGCTGTTGTTGCTTGTCCCTTTCTCATTCCCTGCCTGCGCCTGCCTAGCTGACACTCCTTTTACCTTTGCTGCCTGCTGTTCGCTTTTATTCTCCACACAGCGACACACTGAGAGAAATTGCTGAGCGTTAATTTTGTACGACTATTTTATGTAGGCCTTAGTATTAAATAAATTCAAAATTTTACATCAAGTTCGTGTAAATTTCAACTTAACTTGGACAAATATATAAAAATAGTTAGTTAATTAATTAAATTATTATATGCATATTTTTGTAATTCAGCGTTATTTTTTAATATATATATTTTTTTAAAGATATAAATATGTTAACACTAAAACATATTTTTTGTTTATATTTAAATAATAAGAAGAAATTAAAGAATTAAAAATTGATAAGCTAAATCAATTTTTAATTCTTTAATTTCAGTAGGTGGAAAAATCCAGAAATATAAAAATGTTTTTATTTAAATTAAAATTCATTAGAAATATAACAATTCATTTATTTTATTTCAAAATAATTAAATATTTTGTATTTATTTAATATATGGCACAGCTACATACATTATTTATTTAACAATAACTTTTAATTTGTATATATTACAGAGGCAAAAAGTTAAAGGAATAAATATTTGATTGTTTTCAAAGTCACATTTATTATTATTAACTCAAGTAAAATATTAACAAATTTAAATAAAATAAAAAAATAAAATATATTTTAACAGTTTTTTAAATTTCGATACAATATAAATTCTTAATTTTTATTTTTTATTTTTTAATTTTTGGCTTATATTTTTCACAAATTTATACAAACAAAAAGATTGCAAACGACATGGCTTGACATCTTAGATCTATGAATGTTGTATAAGGCAAGGAGTCTGTGTTACATTATGTCAAACATTTTTAATTATATGCCAATTCTAATAATTCATTAAAATATATAAATGCTAATTGTAAACATTAAAACTTGACCTATCTACAGGCTGAAGACACCTTTTCGTATTAATGAAACGCTGTTGAGCTCAACGGCAGCTGCTGTGCTCAACAGAGAAGAAGAAGAAGATGATGATGATGAGCGACAAACTCCAAATTTAATGTTGCTTCCTTTAGCCAACAACAGCAGCAACAGCAACAACAACAACAAGCAGTGGCAGCAGCAGGAGTTCGGCTCGTCCTGCTCATCAATATGTTGTCTTTTTTTTTGTGTGGCTCAACAACTTGTAGCATGTGTGTGTGTGTGTGTGTGTTTGTTGTAGCAGCAACAGGCGGCACACACTCATACACACACACACAGAGATACAATTTAATGTGTGAGGATTTAGCTCTCAGCAGCTGCTGCTGGTTGCTGCACGAAAAGGTGCATTATATATTTTTTTTGTTGTTTTATTTTGTATTTTTTTGGAAACTCAATCATATGTTCTCTTAAATGTGGCTCGTTTGGCCCCCATCTTTGGCCAGGTTGCAGCTTGCAACCGGATTTTTAAATGCTGCGACAGATGTTTTCATTTCATACATCTTTCCCTGCTCCACTCTTCTCCTCATCACTGCTCTCTTGTTGCTTTTTTTTTTTTTTTTGGCTCTTTTGCGAGTGGGTTAAGATGTTGCATGCCGCTACATTTTACTACGCTTCTCGTACACCATAGTAAACAAAGAAGTTGAATGAATCGATCAATGGGGCAGCAAGGCGCAACGAAAGGCTTCCGCATGGGCCAACAAAAGGGTGCGGGAAGGGAAGGGTGCTTTCGGAAGGGTTTCGTTGCCGAGCGGATACTTGAAGCGAACGGAGATTTCTTGGTGGTTGCTTTGCTAGGAAGTAGGAAGCTCAGATTTGTGGTTGATAATGCAAATATATTCAAATTTAACAGAGTTTAGAGTATATATTGGATTGTAGAAATATTAGATATTATAGTATATGAATATAGAATAATATACAAATATTTTGATGAGAACTTTTTGCCTCCTTATTGAGAAGACATTGAATAAGTTCTCATAGGCCTTAGGTTATTTTGTAATCTTTTCTTTTTTAGTTTTAGTAAAAGCATTGTATTCTAATAAATATTATCGTTTCATACTCCATTCAAACTATTAACCTATTTTTCCATCAGGCATTCCCTTGTAGTCTTTAGCTTCTTCATTGTTTACAGTTATTTCACTCTATTGTTATTTCTTGTTCTCTAAATATCGTTCGCTATGTCGCTGTCGTTTAAACAATTTTCATTTTCTCTGTTCTGATTCCATCTATCATATTGAAATTGTGTTTCACTCGTTCTTTTTCTATATTTTGACCCCCAATTTAGCTGTCGCTTTCTCACTTTGGTCCCCAATATATATTTCTAAGACTCTGTTTCATTTTTCGTCTGTCTCTACTTCTACCTCTATCTATCTCTCTCTGACTGACTTTTCTTTTTTTATTTTCTCTCTCTCTCTCTCTCTCTCTCTCGCTCTTGATTCAAATATTACTTTTTCAGTATTTTATATAACTTTCAACAATTTCTCATATCTAAATGCAACAGCAAAGTTTTAAATCTTATTTTAACCACAGCATACTTTTAGTCAGTCGCAAGCAGTGAACGGCAATGCGAGCAGTGTGACGCCTGCCTAACAAGCAGTGCAAACTGCATAGATTTACTTTTGCACTGCTTACAGCGCGCGCATTTTAAAGCAGCTGCACATATATATTGCAAGCAAAACAATTTGAATTTATTTATTTGACAAATGTGACAAACGATTGATTCGTAAACAATTGATAAAATTAAAGCACAAGTAATGTTTATCATTGAAAAAAATTATGCTTTGAGTAAGGCAGAACTTTCGTGCACAATTTCCAATTTCCTAAAGCTATTATTTTCATAGCTTTTCTTGGTCTTTAAAAAAGAGCTGCTTACTGAGAATTTAGCAACTATGAATCATATTTATAGTTAAGTCTAAAAGCATAAAGAATTTACTTAATTTGTTGTTGCTTTTGGAAAGTAAGAGATGATTTCAAGCAATAAATATTTTGATATATTAGCCATTACACAAAGTCAAAAAATCGGATTGACTAAGCAAATTATTCAATTGCAAATTTGAAAACATTTGAAAAATGTGTTTTAAGGGTGAAAATCAAATGAAGTAGATCAGAAGTAATTGCAAGCGTAACCCAAGGCACAGCTCTTGAGATTGAGTGGAAACTGATGAATAAAGATTTAGACACCCGCTGTTGCTACAGCTTCTGCTGCTGCTCCTGCTCCTGCTGCTGCTCCTGCTGCTGCTCCTGCTCCTGTTTTACTATGCTCGGCAATGCCTTCTCGTTCTCACGCACTGCTGAAGGCAACTCCCGCTGCTGAGAAAGCAACAGCAGCACCTTCAATTGGGTTAAGCAACTGAGGAACTGCTCTCAGGACCCCCCATACGCACGTGCGAAACTCGAGGGGCATGAAAATAATTGACTTGACTGTTTGTTAATTGCAACAGGCGGCGGCAAGCTCCTATGGCGCATACGTCACAGCATGCGACATATACGAGATTGAAAAAAGAAGAAAAAGAAAAGCGAGTGGGCACCCACAGGGCAGCCACCGATTGGTGCGATTCCCGATTCTCTAGGGGATGGAAAAAAATGTTTGTTTCAACCCTCGAGGGGTTAAGCCGGTTGCCTTCTAATATTTGTGTTGGCCGGCAAGTTTTTACGGCCTTTGGGTGGCTCTCACTCACACTCTCGCACACTCACACACTCACACACTCACACGCTCTCACACTGTCACTCTGCCTCTCTGCCCTTGCCTCTCCCGCTCGCACACTCGCACTCTCTGGGCGCGCGCTCTCTCGCTCGCTGCTGCGTCGTTTGCCATTTTGTTTAAGAGCTCGCCGTTTCATGTTCTGTTCTCTTTGGCACTGTGCGTTTGGCTTTGCCTGTTTTGGCATGTCGACAGGACTTTGGGCCAACAGCCAAGCTTCAGTCAGTTGCGAACGCTGCAGGCGCAAGGATAACACACACGGCTCAACGCAGCCAAGGCATCTGAAACCAAAACAAATTTGTTAGAGTGAAGCACGTATTTGGCGCGCTTTTTGCCAGTGCAACGCGCGTTTACAGTTATTATTAGTTATTAACCGTTTGAAGTCGATTTGATAGAGATTTGTGCTCCCATCTCTAGAGTACATTTTGGACAGCTTCGCTATGTCGAGGCGCAAACAGGCCAAGCCGCGCGCCTGCCTTAAACGTAAGTTGGACACAGCCAGCGGCAGTTCCCCAGTGACAAAATTTATAGCTGTGTGTGTGTGTGAGTGTGTGAGTGTGTGCTTGATTGATTTGGGGCAGGGCCCAAGCCCAAAATGTGACAAGTGCAAAGGGAGCAGCAGCCGCAGCAGCAGCAGCAGCAGCAGGAGGTGGAACGGGATTGGGAGCAGGTTGACGGTAATCGAAGGGGCTGCAACGAATAGTAGCTGAAGACCCACGGGTAACGGTACACCTAACTGTCAGACAACTAAAGAGTGTGTGTGAGTATGTGTGTGGGTGTGAGGGGTAGGGAAATTTAGTGGGTTTGGGTAGTATAGGTAAGTGCCCCACCCCCAACGCCCCCTAAAAAAAAAAAAAAAATAGTAGTCTGCACTCGTGTTGCAGCTGCAGCCAAGGCAACCAAAGTGCCGTTAATTTTTAATACAATTTCAAATTGTGTCAGTGTAAATAACAGCAAGCTCACACAACACACATACACACACACACACACACACACACTCACACAGGCACACATACAACAACAATGATAACAAATAAAATTGACAATAAATCCAATGCACATGTGAGGCGGTAACTGGCAAACCGGCCCGAAGCCCCCAAAGACAGCGCCGCACACAAATTTACACACACAGACACACGTGAACAGTAACACACACACACACACTCACATGCATGAGCAGCAGCAATACAAACACACACACATGCCGTTGCACATAGCGTAGCGGGCATAAAATTTCCCCAACGTATACAACGAAAAAAAAAAAAGAAATTGTAGCGAACTTTGGCTTTGCTCTTTTTTGCACTCTCTCCCTCTCTCACTCTCGCTCTCCCTCTGACATTCGCTTGCTCGCTCGCTCGCACTCTGTGTAAAAAGCACAAAACACAGAAAACCCATTGCCATGTATTTCTCAGGGGAGTCGGCAACGGCTCTGGCCAATCCCAGGGGATTGACATTGGCGCAGCCAGCCGCCAGGCAACAGACAACAGACAACAGCAACAACAACAGCAAAGCCAACATGCGCAACTCTCTAGGGAATTTTCATTCGCTGACACACACACACACACACGCACGCATATCCATATGTATTAGTGCGTGCTTATTGACAAGCAACAACAACAACAACAGCAAGAGCCAACGCGAGCTTCAAAATTTTAGCTTTGATTTTGGGGCGCTCGAACTATGGCACTCAGCTTTTTTCACCCAACAAAAATGTGCAGCGAAAATCTTTAAAAGCAACACCTGGAGAATTGACGCGGCTTAAAATTGCGACAGTTTTTGGCTGCCATAAGTTGCCCGCCAGAGAGAGAAAGAGACAGGGAGAGAGTGAGTGAGCGAGCGAGGCAGCTCCCCAGTGTATTGGCAAAATATTTGCTATGACATTGCAAAGAGCAGCAGCAGCAGCAGCAGCATAGGCTATATGTATATGCCTGGCTGTAGCTTCATACATATATACCTACAGTGCTCACATATACATACCTATACACACACACACACACATTCACACATGTATATTGGCTGCGTCTAACGGTAACTAGTTGGGTAAATAGATTTGTTGTGGGCGTTTGGGATCGCAGTTATGCTATGTGCATGTGTATGTGTGTGTGTGTGTGTCTCTGTGTTGTCTCGCAAATGTCCAGGGGGTCGCATTTCTGGCAGCAACATTTTGTCAAGCTGAAAACTCAAGGGAAATTTCTCAGCTTGCACTTTAAAACCAGCTTCATTTCTCAATAAAGCCCTAAACTGTTTATCGATATAGTTAAAGACACAGAATTAACTAAAGTGTATTCACGCTGTGATCGCAAATGTTTGCCCCATGCAAATGCAGTCATACTCTAGCTAAAGCTAAAGCAACTGCATGCAAATGTAGTTAGAAAATTCCCATATGGGAACTTTTGTTAGCGACAGGCTGCATAGGGAAATTTGCTCGCTTGCAGAATATGTAAATTCAAAGCGATTGGCTGTGATCGCTTTTGCTATTGCTGGCCTTGTCTTACACATGCCAATAAGCATAAGCATGCCTTGTTAAGAGGTACATTTTAAGAAATCCCATTTTAAGCAATAGGAAAATGTTAAGCTAGCAGCAAATAATTACCCAAAAAGCTGAAATATGCTATACTGATAAAGGTAAAGCTTTGGGCCATTGTCTGTGCCCAAAGGTAACGCCAACATGTGATCGCCAACGCTTATCGATTGTTTGCCGCTGGTTTGTTTGGCTTATTTCCTTTTAGCTGTTTTATACGCAAACTATTGATGAAATTTATTGTTGGCGCTTTTAACAACACCTTCGGGTTTGTTATTTCATTATTTTTTTTTAATACACACACACATACGTACGTATGTACATGCCAATGCCATTATAAAAGTTGCAGGCTGTGGCGCTTTGGCTTTTGTTTTAGCTGCTGCCCCACCCCCAGCTCCGCCCCCCTGCTCCACATTGGTTACACTTTGGTTTCGATTGCAGAGCGTTTCTTTCGCTCGCTCGTCGCTCGTCGCTCTCTACACACGCTTAGTAGCCATTTGGGAGCTGGAAAAGTGGCAAGCGGCGGGTTTCTGGGTAGTGGCAACGGATTGATGGGTCAAAGGGGACAACGCTTATTATTACGTTTACAAATATGTGTGCGAGCGCATGTGTGTGTGTGTGTGTGCGTGTGTGTGTGTAAGTGCGCACCTTTTTGGCGTTCGTCGTCTGGGGTTGGGGTAAAACGCTTAAAAACATGCCATAGCCGAAAAACAAGTAAGAAACACACATGCGGGCACTTGCGCTCCACACACACACACACACCGACACATATACGCTCACACACACACATGCACTGGCAGCGACCGAGTGCGAAATGCACTCTGGGGGGCTTTAAACAAAAATGAAAATCGCTTGCATACATATGGGCGCTTACACACATACATACATACGCCCTCTCTCTCTCTCACACACACACACACACATGCTTTGCTGCCTTGCACAAAAAGAACTTGACTACGTCTCTGCTGCTGCTGCTCTTGCTGCTGTTGTTGTTGCGTTGCTTCGACAATTTTAACGACCATAACTGGTTCTCATACCAACACACTCACACACACACACACACACACAACCCCTTGCCGCTGCCTTTGCTCGCATTTATTTTAAAATACGCGGCACTTCCGCCGCAAACAGCTTTCCATCTCTCGCCCCACACTTCCCCCCCACTGTCCACCATTGATTCCCCATGCCCGGCACCCATAGACACTCACACTCACACTGACACACTCGCACACACACTCGCACACACACATCCTTTCAAGTGGCTCGCGCTGTTTTTATAGCCCGCTCTGCAGCGCTGGCCTTTTATATGGAAATAATAACCAAATGTTTTCGCATGGACAGAAAAGTCGTCGACGTTTCCATTATGTTGACCAGAACACATGCAGCAGCAGCAGCAGCAGTAACGAGGCAGCAGCGCAGCAGCAGCAGGACGAATTGCTGCTGTTTGGGCTTCAGGACGCGGCTCTGGCAATCGTCCGGCTTGGCATAATGTTGATTTTCGCGGCGATTCCTTGCGGTGTGATTCCGGCATGTCCTTTTGGCAATATATTTTAAGCCGTTACCTTGCCGCGGTCACCAATATGAGACGCCCACTCCTGCCGGCATGCCCCCAACTCGGGCTACGCCTCCATCCACAGACTGCCCTTAAGTGCTTCCACCTTTCGCTGTGGGAAGGCGGGCGAATCATTCACAGTCGGGCTTGGCTTTGTCATAGGCTTTGGGAGAGGCTTTTGCATCGGTTTAGATTGCATGTAGCTATAGGCTTTGAACATCTAAATTGAGTTCGATTTCTGTTAAGGATTTTATATCTAAATGCTTAGATTTTAGCTTAATAATTCAGTTGAGTTAAAAAAAAAATTAATATTAATTAATTAATTAAAAAAATAATTTAATTAACTAATATAAATAGTATTATAAATAATTTAATTAAGTAATTGCTAAAGCTGCTTTTAAACGAATTGCTTTAACAGTTAACAGTTCTGCTCATGTTATGATCACTTAATGTTAAAGTTTATGTTATCTAACAAGCAGTTTGAGTTTCTGTTCTGTTAGCTGTTAAGCAGTTAATTAACATTAACATTAGCTGTTAAAATTGATGACATATGAGAGGCAGTTCAGTTAGTGTTAAGCATTAGCTGCTGCTAATTTTAAAACTGTTTAATAAGCACTTAAATTTTTGGCTCTTATTAACTTCTGCTTGGGTTGTCTTACAGCTACAGGCGCAAGCTGTCTCTTGCCATCTCATTTGCTGTGCCAAACACCTGTGCAAATGATATTCCACCTGTAGCACGCCCAATGGTCACACAAAATATATAAAAAAAAAAAGGAAACACACACACACATGCGCGTAAACTTTTGCATTTGCTTTGCAGCACACAGCAAAAAAGGGAAAGAAATTTATGAAAAATTCAATTTAATTGCACAATTACACATGTTCCACATTTCCATTTCGTATGAGCTTGTACTTTGCTTGTTGTTTGTTGGTTATTGTTGTTGTTGTTGTTGCTGTTGTTGTTGGTGTTGTTGTTGTTGGTGTTGGTGGTGCACCCCTTGCAATTACTTTTAAGGCAGTTGTTTTTGGCAATGCCAACGACCCCCTCAAGATTTGGCAGTCGAGCCAAGCGAGCGCCATCGATCACGTGCGGCTTTGCCAGAGGCCAACACATACACACACACACACACACACACACACACCTTCCACATACGCTGGAGTTGAGTTTGAGCTATTGGCAACTGTTTTCTTTAGACCCGGCTCCAACAATAAAACACAAAACGTGTAAATAGAATTTTTGGCACGATGGCCGCCCGGGGAGTGCTTTAGCATAATCTGCATGAGTGTGTGTGTGTGAGTGTGCGAGTATTAATATGAGCATGTGTCTGTGTGTGAGCGTGTGTCTATGGGTGTGTGTTCGAGAGAGAGAGAGCAGCAAATGCTCGCTGCCTAAGCATGAAACACAGCGAGCGGTGCAAACAATTAGGCAATTGCTACGAGTTTATTGAACATTCACCTCTTCTGCTGCATATCCCTTAATCAAATGGCATAGAGAGTGTGGAGAGACACATGAGAGGTATCTTGGTTTATCTAATCAGTTGACATATAATAATGCAATAGACACACAACAAATTGCTATGAAGGAATATAAATTAAGGCTGGCGATAACCTGGAAAAGAGAGAGAGAGAGAGAGAGAGAGAGAGAGAGAGAGAGAGAGAGAGTGAAAAAGAGAGAGTGAGAGAGAGAGAGGTTATATACTACCTCAATATCAGTTAATGCAGCGATATTCTTAAGCACTCACTTCGATTTAGTTTCTTGTATACCCTGCATTCAAATTGCACCGAGGGTATGCTAGACTATTTAGCTAAAAATTGATTAATGCTTTACAAGTTAATTTCTGGCAGATTATGGTACATGCATACATTGCTTGTTTTATACCCTGTATGCAAGTTAAATAAAGGGTATAACTGACTAGAGCTTGTTATTAAAGGAAACTAATTGCTTATGCAGAGTCAGTTTATTAGAAATTCATGGGGTATTTATAAGAATTCTTATAATCTTTTTCATTTATTATCTTTTTCATTAATACCCTATACCAAATTTACTTTTGCTTTCCCTAGCACCCTAGAAAACAGAAATTGTATAGGGTATGCTAGACTAGTCACAAATTAATGCAGCTAAATAAATTGTTTCTTATATAGGGTACATCTTAGTCGACTACCAACCATTTTTTCTTTTACTATATACAACTTTCAGTTGCCAATTCAGTTGATTAGCTTTAATAAGTTTGATATTTTTACACACAGTTGGCGAAAAGGAGGATGAGAACGTTGACGATGCCGCAAAGACGGCCAAAGCCTCAGATTTACTCGAGCCCAAAGAGGAGCTGCTCAGCGCCGATGAGGAGGAGAGCGCCGAGGAGGAGGATGATGAGCTAACTGGCGATGAGGAGGACGAGGAGACGGCTGGCAAGGCAAAACTGATGCAGGCGCGAGTGCCCAATGAATCACAGCAACAAAACTGGCAGCCAGCAGCTGATGTTGCAGCAACAACAGCAACTGCAACAACAACTGCTGCAACAACAACAACAACAACAGCAGTTGCAACTGCAGCTGAAGTACAACACCCTGGAGACACTGGGCCAGAGGCAGAGGAGACAACGTCTCTGAACGTGGCCAACGGGCACTGCAAGACAGAGCCAACAGTTGCTGCTGCTGCCGCTGGTAAGTTTGACTT
Organism: Drosophila borborema; assembly: GCA_030914335.1. NCBI lineage: Eukaryota > Metazoa > Arthropoda > Insecta > Diptera > Drosophilidae > Drosophila > Drosophila borborema. Next base: position 13,622,733 of record JAUESP010000303.1, on the reverse strand, counting down.
CAATTTGCATATTTTATTGGCTTTTGGCAAAAGATATATATCTACCCATATATGAACTGCTAAAGCAGGGCTAGCCCCGCCCTCAACTGCCACTTAAGGAGAGGTAGTGGAAGAGCAAGCGAGCCACATTTTGACCGCCCACGTCACCGAGTTCGAGTCCGAGTCCGAGTCCGAGTCTGCGTCTTGGGCATGCCCCTTGAGGCATTCACATGTCCAGCTAATAACTCTCGACAGTCTCATAAATAGCAAATGTTAACTTGTTGTTGCTGCTGTTGTTGTTGTTGTTGTTGCTATTTGTGGCTACGTGTAGCAAGTAGCTTTCAGCTTCAGCTCTGCTTAAAAGTGCGCAACCAGCTTGTAAATTGCATAATGTTATAGTGCGAACTGTTTTAAAGGGTGTTCAATTTGACAGCCAGTTAAGTTGAATTTAACAGTATGTTAAATTAAAGTCAACTAAAGTAGAGTATTGTATAATATATATATAATATATATAGCTAACCCATATCATCAAGAAAGTATTGGCTCAGCTTCTACAGCCTCATATCATCATCGCTAAACACATTAGTAGCTTACGTGATCAGCTTATCTTACTCTCTCTATCTCGCTCTCGCTCTCGCTCTCGCTCTCAGTTGGAGTCTTCGGTTCTTTTCGTTTTCGGTTGAGCGCGCTGAATTGAACTGTTCGTGTGACGCTCTTTAAACGAACATTGCTTAGGGAGCGCTATGATTGATGCTCGCAAATTAGACTCAGCAAGTAAGAAAACGATCTTCACAATCACATTCAAATGCACACGCTCAATTCACGAAAGCAATCCTCGCTTACATATCTATAATGTATATATACATTCACACAGAAGTATTTTAGCTTCATTTAACTCAAGCAAGAGCATAAGAACACAAAAATTTCTCTCCGCTTGCAAATGAATTCATTGAAGAAGCAACGACAATGACTGCTCTCTGAGTTTATTCTCAAAGTGTAAGTGAAAGACGCTTATATGCAGACATCGATAAGCGCTCGATATTTATTTGAGAACCAAAAAATGCAGAGAATACTGAGAACTAATGCACGAAGCTCTTTATTTTTGATAAATACAAATTTATTATAGTTTTTTGACGCTCGTTTAGATCAGGGATTTAAATTTAAAACAAATATATATTTGAATTTAATTGAACTAATCTAAACTAAATAAATAATTTAGTTTAAAATGTCATTTTTACATATATTTTCTATTTTCTTCTTCAATTATTCAATAAATTGTATTATTAACCATTTTCATATTTTTCATTCATTTATTTATTTAAATAAATTTATTTTTATTTTTATTCATTTAATTACCTTAAATAAAACACAAAAACTTAGTCTCGCTTTGCCTTCGCTTGCCCTCTTAGCATTTGCTTAGTAAATGCAGCGCTGCAAAGTAGGCAACATATTTTTTTTCAAGCTCACTTGAAACACCCTGTGCCAAGCATGCCCATGCCCATGCCAGCCGCCGCATTGGAGGCTGTAACTAACTCGCTGCTGTTGTTGCTGGCGCTGCATAAAGTTTGATGTGTCCATGCGGCGTCATACACGCGCACATTTACATACACACGCGCGCACACACACACACACACAGGCATTGCCAATACACGTGTGTGCAGTTGTTGTTGTATTTGATATTCCTGTGCGTCATTGGATTATGGCACTTGGGTGTGTAAAGCCATCGATTCAAAGCGCTGCTCGTTATGGTGTGGCTCGTTGTTGTTTTCCCGAGTTGTTCTTGTTGTAATAAAGCAAGCGCCATGTTTAAATGGAGCACAAACCGATGACACACACACACACACACACACATGAGCTGCATATGTGTGTGTGTGTTCATTATTTGTTGCTCTTTTCTCTGTTGCCGCTGCCATTGCCGGGCCACGTATTCCCGCTGGACAAACAGACAAGCCAAGCGGCGATGGCGGCATAGAACATCATCATCAGCCAGGCTAGAGCGTAGCACACACACACTAATACACACGCACACATACACTAACACACACACACACATACATATGTAAGTAGTTAGCGAGCGACAGCCATGGGGAGCACATGCAGCAGGCCAAGCTGGACGAGCGAGTCGAATGGCATTTTGTACGTCTGGGTGCTGCTGTTGCTCTTCATCTTGTTGTTGTTGTTGTTGTACCTGGCAGCTCAAGTTTTGCTTATGGGCTCTAGCCGAAGCTGGTTTTAACCTCACGCTCGCACAGCAGCAGCAGCGGGCCTCCACTAACGGCACTATGGAGAACCAAAACTTTATCACCAGTGCGCGCAGCTATACTCGCCTGCTCTCCCTCTCTCGCTCTCACACTCAGCACCTCTCAGCATCTCTCTCTCTCTCTCCTTCTCCCGTTCGCATATGACAAGTACACTGCTGCAGTGCGTCCTCTGCTTGGCTGCCTCGTTTACTGTCATTGTAGCCCTGAAGCCTGGACACACTGCTTGCCTCTGCCCCGGCCATGGCCACGCCTCTTTCATCGTTCGCCGCCCACTTCGCTCTGGCTTGGCTACAGCCAGTGCTCTCCAGTGTGTTGTATAATGTTCTAAAGGGAAATCGAGAGGCTGTGATAAGTTTGGGGGATCCGAAAATTGTCTTTCTGCCTCTGCTGCTTGTTGTTGTTGCTGTTGCCGCCATGCGAAACCCGGCGAGAACGAATTGGCCCTTTTGTGCGCATCAACAACATGGCCCAAGTTGAGGCACCATCAGGCACCAGCACAGTGACAATAAAACAGTTGAAAATTGATTGAATATATATTTTGATTAAGATTTTAGAGCTATGCAAAAAAAAATATATGGATTGCCAGCTATAATTTTAAAATATACAGATCTATAAAACTTTTTTGACTTTTAAATATTTAGCATAGTTTAAATTCATTAAAATGGCATTATATATTTTGAATAATTAAATTTTTTTATTATTAATATTTAAATTAAATTATTATATATTTTTATTATTTATTTTTATTATTTATATTAAATTGAATATTTATATTATTTTAATTAAATTTTTAAAAAATTTAATAATTTGATAAATATTTTTATTTAATATTTAATTAAATTATCAAATTGAAATATTTATAATATTAATAATTGATTAATTAAATATAAAAGAAAAATTTATTAAAAATGAACATCAATTTTAAAATGAAATTAAATATTTAAAATGTTAAATATATTTTATTTAATTTAAATATTAAATATATTATTCAATAAAAATATTTAATATTGAGTTTGAATTATTGAAAAGTTTTTTAAAATTTTATTAATAAATTATTAATCAAATTTAAATCTAAATTATGTTTAATATTTCTTATTTTCTTTCACTCTTTATATGCACTCAATTTTAAGCAGCCTTGCACCACTGTGCGGCTCAGCAAATGCCACAGTGTCACACACTCAAAAACTTGTGGCGTTCGCTATCCAAGGCTACAATACACATATTCTCTCCTTCACACACTCTCCTTCTACCTCTCTCTCTCTCTCCCACTCTCAGTCGCTGTCTCTCTTTGGCCTCGTTATTGCCATCTCTTTCATATGCTATAACATTAATATGAGTTTTGCTGCTTATAGATTATATTTGTGTAAAGTTTTATGTTGCAATATTTCGGTTGCACACTCGAGGAGGCGCACAGAGGCGCCGCGTGAAGGGGTTGGCTGCTGTGTGTAGGGGGTGCTCTATGACAGTTTGGCTACGTTTTGGTGTGCTAGAGAGGACGACACATCCGCTGGGAGCAACCTGGGTGCGAATAAAAATTATACATTGCCATATAAGCAACCGAGTCGACTCGACTCGAGTCGAGTAGAGACGAGTCGAGTGGGGAACAACAACTGACACAATGTGCCTCTGTACGTGTGTGAACGAGTTTGTGTAGGTGTGTGTGTGTGTGTGTGTGGGTGTAGCATGTTTATTGGTATGCTCATTGGGGAGCATCTTGAGACCGAAACCGAGACAAAGCGACATCTTCTTGTTGCATAGCGAAGTTGCTCATTTTGCCATTATTATTCCGTTGTGTATCGAAAAAAATGAAACAAAAGTGAGTTATCAGCTGTCTCGCTCCCTACCTCTAACTACCTACTTACCTCTCTCGCTCTCTCTGTTTGCTTTATAGTAAAATTATCAAGTGTAGAAACCCCTTATATGAGCGGTTGGGTTGCACCCGTGGGAACACACGAAAGGTGCGTTAAATTTTATGACAAAACTTCATTGCTTTCAGTGGCTTTGATTAGGGAATTGCATAGAGTCGATGTATGTTTGTGTGGGTCTCTCTCCGTCTCCCTCTCTCTCTCTCTCTCTCTCTCTCTCTCTCTCTCTCTCTCTGTCTATATGTGTGTGTTTGCCTTGATGTTGTCTGGAATTTTGACAAATGGCATGACGAATTTTTGATGGCTGCACATGTGTTGCGGACCACATATTGATTAATGATTATCACGATTATAGTTGGGCGTGTCTTAAATTAATCGATAAATTGCTTTTGTCTGGCAACGCCAACAGAAACTATATATAAACTTCTGGTTTGTTCTATTTTTGGATTAGAGTTTTGCTCAGCTTATCTACGAAGATATATACGCTAAGCTTAACGATAGATTGCTAAGGCTTGTGTTATCGATATAAAATTATATAATTATTAATTTTTTTTTGTTATTATTTATGTATTGTTTAATTGTTTATTATATATATGAAATATATATTTTTTTTAGCTTTTATTAATATGCAAAATATAGAAAATTCAATGCTTTTATAATTGCTGCAAGGCAGCTTATCGATAAACTGCTATCGATGTGTTTATTTCATTTTAATTTGAAAATTGCATTTCAAAGCATAATATATTTATAGTGTGATAAGAGAAATTTGAAATATCGAAATCAAGCTAAATATATTTATCGATTATCGATAACATAGCTATAGACTGTACATTTTCGAACTACGCTTCACATCACAAATTCATTTAACTGCATAAGTCATTTAGAGTCTGCTAATTGCATCAGAGACATATTGAAGCAATCGACACCAACCCGAAACTCGTCCCTAGATTTCACCACATACTCCCATCTCTCTATATACTCTAGCATATCATTTCGTTTGATATTTTCCTTCTTTTTATTTTGTATATTTTGCTTGCAATAATTTTCAAACAGAGAAACACACAAAAAGCATTTGCGCAACAATTCCCAGCGGATCGGGCAGGGGCCGCTAGTAGGTAGGGAGTTGGGTGGATAGGTAAGGAACAGGAATAGTTAGGGGGTTGGGGTGGGGAGAGATTCGTTGCCCGTGGGATAAGGCAAAGGAGCAGCGTCTGAGGCAAACGAATCGAATTAAGAGCGAGTCACAGAGCGAGTCACTGTTGAGAGCAAGCGAGCAACGTCCACATGGTGCCCCCCCCCCCCCCTCCCCCTCCCTCTGTCCACCTTTCTGGTCGCCGCCTCTGTTGCTGTCTTTCGGCTGTTCCCTTGAGCCAGACTCAGTTGGCGGCCGCTTCAGCCAGCCGTTCCCTGGGGACAGGCGCCACTGGCGCAGCGTGGACTCGCGTTCACATTGCAGTGTCCAACAGCCAGTTGCTGTTGTTGCTGCTGTTGGACTGGTACTTCTATAGCTTTGGCTATGGCTACAGCTGGACTTGGACTCGGGTCGAGACTAGGTTCTGGGTTTGGGTTTCGCTGTGCATTGTGTTGTAGGCATCGCTTTGGGAAATTTGCGCGAGTGTTCTGCGCTGCTGCAATGGCATATGTGGGCGTGGCAGGGCATAAGCAGCAGCAACAGCAACAACAACCAGTAACAACAACAACAACAACTGCAGCAACAGCAGCGGCAGCAGCATCAAAGCTCTTGGCCAGCAACATAAAAACGCGCGCTGAGCCTCGCTTCGCCTCGCCTCGCCTCGCCTAATGGCCGCAAGATGGCGCTGGCATCATATGCAAATTTCGTTCGATTTATGAGCGGCACACACAGGCGCACACACTTGCATATACTTCACATACTTTTCATACTCACTCACACACACACACACATACACAGAGCGCATTCGCTTCATTAACATGACGAGCGCGCAAGATGCGAGCCATAAAATTAGCCCAGGCGACTGTCGATGCTGATGAATGCAACCAAACAAGCACACACACACACTCGCTCAAACACACACACACATACACACATGCACTCACACACTCCTCCCTCTCTCTCTCTCTCTCTCTAGCCAACCATAAAAACGCAATGAGCGTTGGCGAGCGGTGTCGAAAAATTTGCAAAACTCAAAGCAACAATTCGACGAAAGCCAATTTTAGCAGCACGCCACAAAGAGCGAGAGAGCAGTGCGAGAGGGCGCGAGTGAAGAATAGTGTGTGCCAGAATGAGAGGCAGCTAGAGTACAAGAAAGTCATTTTGAGTGCAATGCGACGAAGATTTCATACGCTTGATACGCTGAAAAGTTTATTTAAAAATTAGAAAAAAAAAAAAACAAAATAGAAAAATAAATATAAATATATTTATTTAAAATTCATTAAATTATTTATTTAAATTAATTTTTACTATTTTATTTTTTATATTTTATAATCTGCATTTTAAAAATAGTGTAAAATAAATAAAATATAAATCATAAATATAGAAAAATTAAAATGAATTAATTAAAGTTTATTTATAAAAATTTATGGGAAATGATACAGCTCAGCTTCGTATATAACTATAATTGAGTTATGTCTAGGATAACTTGATGTTTATATCATAATAATGCATAAGACTCAGAAAAATAGCAGAAAATGTAAAAGTTTTTTATATTCCGAGAATCCCTAAGAGATTCAATTCGAAATAATATAATTTGATATAGATTAAGTAAACGCTGCTTTCTATAAGAGTCATTTATAGATAACATATTCTCCTTCTAATCTATCCTATAAGAGATGCTAATATTTCAGTCATTTCGTAATACTCATTTCTAGAGTATAGACTCTGGACTCAGATTAGGTTAGTGCGGGGCAGCTGGCGCGACTATTTTAGACAGCAGCTAAAGAAGACACCCAAAAGGGGGAGGGGGTATAGTTCAAGAGGGGGGCAGCACAGGCCATACGGCTCCCCATAGAGCGCATGTTGAATAATCATCAGCAGCAAGGCAAAGGAGAGCAGCAGCAGCAGCAGCAGCAGGTAGCAAAGTAGAGGGTGTGGCGGGCCGAGGGGGTAGCGAGGCAGGGCAGATACGACGCGTTGTGTCAAAGTCGCCATTTGGACGCGTCGCCCAGGCGAACGTTGCACTTGCGTTTGCTGGCATGTAGCAAGTTGTTCGTGTGCTCGCCGCTAGATGGCGCGCGGCGCACGTGCAACATGCGACACACACACACACACACACACTCACACATACACATACATGCAGTGAAATTCGTAAAATTTTGTTTCCGCTGATGAAGTATTCCCCAGCTGCAGGACAAGGATTATTGGACGTGTGGCAACGTTCGCCGTTGCAACCCAGCCCCAACTCCACTCTCTCCCTCTCTCTCGCTCTGCCCTTGCTGCTAGCTTATGTGCGGTATGCAAAGTGCGGCATAAAAGCACATCATCAAAAACGTCGCTATTGACGCGCACATTGGCGCCATCAAAGAAATGTTTGAAGCTGCGCTTAGAATGTTGCATGCCACGCCATGCGAATCACCCTGTTGCTGCTGCTGCTGCTGCCGCCCCAAAATTTCATTTTGTCATTAGAAACTAATAAAAAGTCAGTGACAAATGCGTTTCAGCACCAGCGCGCTTTCTGTTTTTCAGTTTCAATTGGATTCCGTAATTAGCTGCTGGCTTTTTATACGGATCTATAGTTGGATTCATTACATTCAATAGCAAATCGTAGTTGTGTGTGCAGCTACTATAAAGACTGACTGTTAAAAGTGAAAAGTTCATCTGCCTCCAAAGGTAAAATTCTGTTTATGGGTTAGTAGAGCCTTAAAGAGTTTAGTAAACAAAATGTAGCATAAAGAGTTTCTCTTTAATAGAAGAATTTGTATAGATAAATAATTAAATGAATTACATATTAAGAGCAGAGCTCACAAATATCTATTGATCTCATATCGATGTCTTTAAATAAATAATCAATTTGAAAATGAACTCAGAGGGCATTCAATTCGCTTCGCTTCTTCAACGAGTTCGTTTGCGATCGGAGGGAAATTTTTATTTCTTTCGTGTGTAAGTATGCGAGGCTTGCCTTGCCTATATATTTGATCTCTTTCGTGTATTGAGTTTGTGCATGTGAATGTCAATATGAAGATCGTTTGCATTGACTCTTTAAACTATTCGCTCACTACACGAATCATTACACGAATGTCAATCGTATCACTCTCTAAACAATGTTCGTCAAAAGAGCGTCACACGAATAGTTCTACCCAAGGCGCTCCAATAGAAAACGAACAGAACCGAAGTCTTCTGTGCAGAGCGAAAGCGAGAGAGTAAAATACCTTCGGGTTGATGTCGTGTGTAGAGTCAAACGTTTAACAGTTTTTTGTGAGCTATGTTAACTAGGTGCTGCAGCTCTCAGAAGTCGCACTTGCACTAGGAGAAGAATTTACATATCTACATTTCCACGTCTTCTTAGAGAGGCTAGATAACCTAGAGAGCTTAGAGTATTTGTATGTCCTCTATGACATTACTCAATTCAATTAGCTTAACTTAAATTTATCAACATTCTTAAGCTGCATTGGAATTTAAGTGCTCTAGCAACATCTCATGCTACACACACTAAAATACAATTTCTCTTCATGCCATCCATCGCAATATCCTAACAATCAATAGCCAAATCCAAGACCTTTACAAACCTTTCCCATTTGCCACTTTAGCAACTCCTATGCCAAATTCATGTAAGACAAATATGCGCTGATTGCCTAACGCAGAGTTCAAGGAGCAAAGTCAAAAATATCATAACTCAATGAATTTGGGGCTGCCAGACGGCTCAGCTGCGACGCAGCGCAGCCTAAGCGCAGAGTCCAGACAAAGACGCGTCTAACGGTGCGTATGAGTAATGTGTGGAAAATGTTACGCCAGGCATTCCACGTAGCCAAACGCAGACGGGTTCAAAGCCAACAAGAATTTGTGCCCTCAGACAGAGGCACAACACGTGCTAAGCGAACAGCTGTTTGGGCGCTGAGTGTGTGTGTGTGTGTGTGTGTGTGTGTGAGTGTGTGTGTGAGAGAGTCTGTGGTCAAAAATCAAAACAAATTTTGTGCGCTCAGCAATGTGAGAGGATGACGCATGCGCAGCATTCAGCCAAGGCGCTCTTAAATGCTCTTAAAGCAGAAGGCAAAGCTGAGAGAGTGAGAGAGAGAGAGAGGGAGAGCAAGAGGGAGCAGAGAGGGGGAGAGCTGCTGCTGCATGGGGGGGGGGGGGGGGGGCATGGTCTGAGTCTGAGGCTATGCTTGGGCATGGAATTATGGCACCCAGGGGCATAGCATAATCAAAATTCCTTGCAACTGGGGACGTGGCATGCAGCTAGCGGCTGTGTGGAACGTGCCGCAGTTCAAAGCTGCTGCAGCAGCTGCAACAACAACAACAACAACAACAACAACAACAGCAACAACTAACTGCTTCTTCTTCTTCTTCATCGTCTTGCTTGATTTCTAGAAGATGCCGAGGACGAGCTGGATGATGATTTGCTTAGCCTGAGCGGCGATGAGGACTACGACGATGATGAGGAATTGCAAAGCCTGGACAGTTTCTATTCGGGTAAGTGCAAACGCAGACACAGAGATATTTATATATGTGTGTGTGTGCGTAAGTCTATGTATATATATTTTTTGTCACATATCTTTGGGGCAGCTGCTCTTTGGCTCCAGTGTTAACCTTGCCATAACCATTGAAATTGTCGTATGGGGTATTATATGGCTGCCGGCGATGACACTCCTGGGTGCTCTACACCTGTGCCGCGGGTGTCGTTGCCATATGCCAAACACACACATAGAGAGAGTGAGAGAGAGAGAGAGAGAGAGGGACCAAGACCGGGCAGGGGCAGCCTAACTACGTTTTAAAAACCCCAAACAGCAATCAACACCAAGTCGGAGTCGCAGTCGCCACAGCCATAGCCATAGCCATTGCCACAGCCACAGAGCTAGAGCGAAAGCCACTTCACTTTCACCACATACATCCTCGTTGCCATTTACGAGCTGTCGAACGAGCGCTGCTGTTCCTGAGCCTGAGCCTGAGCAACAGCAACAGCAGCAGCAGCAGCAGCATCCACACACAGCTGGCTGGCTGTCCTCACAGTGCCCCGCCTCCTCCTGCTCGCCTTCTGCTCTTGGCTCTGCTTTGCCTCATTTCTCTCTAGTGCCATTTCGTATGCTTTTTCCTCTGTTTATTTGTTTCGTTTGCTGCTGTTTGGTTTCTCCACTCGTCTCTCATGCCTGCCACGCCTCTTTTGAGCTTGCCTCTTTGCTTGGCATTTAGCTTTCTTTTCTTTTTTTTTTTTTTTTTTTGTTTGTACAATTTTCTTGTGCTTTTTGTTTTTACTCGAACGTCGCCTCCTGCTGCTGCTGGCTGTCCATTTGCTAGCCAAGCACACACACACACATACATATGCAGCCAGACTTCACTTGTTTGACTGCTTGAATAAGTCGACTGAGCTGGCGTTGGTTTAATGCCTTTATCGGGCTTCCTTATGCTTGCCTACACTGAGAGAAATGAATGTGTGAGCTGCAAGCAGAGAGGAATTTTGTTAAGTATGTAATGGATTTTGCTAGCTTACTTACTAATGCATATTTACTTTGAACTATGTTAAATAATCTAGCATTTTGTGATATTTCAATTTGAATTTTACTCTACGATATATATCGCATATACATATGATCATCTTGCTAGATCTATTGCTAGCTCTCGGCTATTAAAAACTTCTACTTACTCTTCATATACTATATATTTTTGATATATTTTATATATTATAGAAATTCAAGATCTTGAATCTTAAAATATTAAAATTCAATTAGCTCTCTTTTGATTGCTCATGTCCTGTCAAATAATTTGCTTTATATCTGCACACATTTTCAACATATTTGCTTTACATTATCTCACTCACATTTTCGCTCAGTGCACACACTTAGTTAACCTACCACAGCACTCAACACTTGGCCAGTCTAAACGACCCTGCCCGCACCTCAGCTCGAGACTGCCTTGTGCCTGGTGCCTGGGCTGGCTGGCTGGCTGGCTGGACAGCTTTGATGGTCTTTGGAGCACTTGTGTGTGTGTGGTTGGCTCCATGGAAATCTAGCTCTGTGGCTCCGTGTGCGCCGTGACTATTTGGCAACAATTTCGAAACGTTTTACGGCTGGCGATGTGATTTGAAGAAATTGTGTTGCGGAATTTTGTGCAGCTGATGCTGCAGCGCCTAAATGTATGCAATGAAATGCAATTAGTTGCAGCACAGTCAGACCAGAGAGAGAGAGAGAGTGAGTAAAAGAGAGAGTGGGAGAGTGGGAGAGTGAGTGTGGCTCACTTCTTTGTCTAGGCTAAAAAGTTTTACTCAAGTCATTTCATTTGTTTGGCTTTGCCTTGGACTTCCGGTCGGACGCAGAGCCTGTGTCCTTTTGATTTATTAATAGCACGTGTACGAGACGCAGGAAACAGCGACCCAAACTAGTTGAAAAACTGACAAGCGAGGGATAGAGAGCAGGGCAGCAAGATATAGAAAGAGAGAGAGAGAGTTGGTGTGAAGGCCTCTTTATTAAGACATGCTGCATGCAAATAGTTAGTTGGTTCCGTTTCAAGTTTCCTTTTGATGCGACGCAATTAATTACACATTTGTCTTACAAGACAAACACGACAAGCTCACACATCCCAAAGAGTGCAAAAAGCAAGCGCCTCTCACATGTCCGCCTCTACTAAGACCATAAATAATTGCTGTTTGTCTCCAAAAAAGAAATAAAGAAGCGAAGAGAATAGAGCAAGGGATTTGTTTACTTCTTTTTATCCCAGAGCTCTGTGGATTTGCGTGTGGACCAGCAATACCCTGTGTGTTGGAGGGCGGTTGTAGAAGGGGTCGATTAGTATTTTCTATTACGCTCTATATTTATGCGTTCTCAATGGAACTTCTTTTGGGGTCTTGCTACTCAGAGAGTTTTTAGAAAACTTTGATTAAAGTAATGGGTATCTATTAGTCGTGTAGATTTGGGCAAAGCAAAGTTATTGGCAGATTTTTTTTAATTATAGACATTTAGAGTCTCTTCAAGCAAACTCCTAATGCTTAATTATACACAGGGTATTTACTAGTCAAGCATACAGAAACTTATTTTGATTCATAAGACTCCTGCAATTGCTTTAAAAGTCAGTTTCTGTATAAAGAATAATTTACTGATCTATACAGGGTATCTTCTAGTCAAGCGTGTACAAAACAGGTTCGCGCTTCCTATTCTACAATCATTGTCACAGAATATAATTAATAAATTAATAATAAAATAACAATAGATGTCATATACAGGGTATCTCACTAGTCGAGCACGCTCAAACAACTTCACAATCAAATCACAGTTTTAAGCTTTACGATTCAGGTTCAGGTCAACTATTTAACGGCCTGCTACAGGGTATGCGCTGGTCATGCACACTTCAAGAGAAAAGCCAAATGTTCTCAATTATATTTGGAGGCCTTTGAAGATTTGTGCTTAAATGTGGCGAAAAATTCTCACAGTGGCCGGCAGCTTGTTAAGCCGGCTCAATGTCCGTTGCTTTCACAAGAAATGAACGCAAATTGCTTTAGATGTCAATCTCTGGTGGAAAACTGGTCACTAAAGCGGTTAGCAGCAGATGACATGGCACAGTTTAATGAACCACACACGCACACAGTTTGTCTCTCTGTGTGTGTGTGTGTGTGTGTGTGGCACTCAAAAGGGCCGAGATCACGTTTAAGCTAAAGATCTCTAACCAAAATGCCGCACTTAATTGGGTCAACACGCATCAAATGTTTCACGCAGCTAAACGCACTCTCTATGCGTACATCTATCTCTATCTATAAGCGTTGGCAACGCCCTCCTTATATCCATTACTTGCCTTCGTATTGCCCATAAATAATAACTGCCCAAAGCAACAACAAGTCAAAAACTAAAACGCAACTTTGCAATCTCAGGTGTGCAAACGCCTTGACACCAAAGCTAAACAAGTGAGCGAAAAAAAAAAACACAGCAAATAGCAAAAAAACAATGAAATGCAGAGAAATACGAAGAAAAGTTGTTCCACATAGACCAGTGTTGAAAAGCGCTCGAGAGTTGAGCTGAGCTGAGCTGAGCTGGGTGTGAGGCACACAGGGTGGTGTTAACGCTGCACTTGGCACGCCCTGTCAGTTGCAGTGACTTAGTTTTTACCAATTTGATATACCCTAAAGAGCAGCAATGGGCATGGGTATGACTGATTAAGAGCTAAAGAGGATGTATAAATAGAGTTAGCGATTTGAAAGAGATTGAGCTAGAATATCGGTCAATCTATACATATTTCTCTTTCAGTTGTAATTGTAAGAACCATAAATTGAGACAAGTGCTTAAAATGTTCAGAGAGCAGCCTTACATATCAAATAAATCTCAATAATTTAATATTTAATTATTCATATTATTATTATTTGATATTTAATAATATTTAATATTTAATTTTAAATACTTAATAGTTTAGTGAATATTTCAATTTAAATCAAAAAATAATTAAAAAAAAAAAAAAGAGATTTTCTAAATTATAATTGGAAAAATCACTTTTACAGGGTATGCACTAGTTAAGCAGAGAATCACTTGTAGCCCTCTTAGTTTGCTGGCTCGCAAGTTTTGCTTGCAGCTGGACGCGCGAGACGCTGGCGCGTTGTCTGTTTCCCGCGAGTCCTGCAAGAGGCTGCCTGACCATGTCCTGGGAATCGCGCCAAAAAGGACTCAAGCAAAAGTTATGACACGCCCAGCGCTTTGTTTTGTTTGCTGTTTGTCTTCAGCTGGCTGTTGCCACCTTTTGCATGATTTATGTGCGTTAGGTGTTGCCTGGCCAAGTTTTTTCCACACCAAAAATAAAGAAGTGGACGAGTGGAAAAGCAATGGAAACTCTGCCAGCAGCAGGATTTTCCCCCTCTGCAAAGTCCAGGCAACTTATTCTTATTTTTCGCGCAAGACGTTTTCATTTCGCATAAAAAGTCTGCGAACGTTTTACGACACACACACACACAGAGCACGCCAATTGGTTTAGTGCCCCAACTCCGCCTCGTCCTCGCCCTACTCTCTGCTCTTGCTAGCCCCCCCCCCCCCCTTTTTTGGTGGCTCCCATGTGCATACTTTTGGTGCCACTTTCGCCGTTGCTTGTCTTATGCGACTCCAAGGCACAATTTCGCGCACCACCCGCTCCTTGGGGAAACACTCCACGCACTCCACACACACACACACACACACACACACACACACACACACACACACACACACACACACACACACACACACACACACACACACACACACACCACGTACTCCACACTCGACACTCGCCAGCCACTGTGAACCCACCCTAACCTAACCAGCTGCTTAGCTCTACACATTTGCGTATTCTCTTGAAAGATAAATTCTTGGTAATTTAAATGAAATACATGCTGAAATGATTTTTCTTACTCTTCCATTTCCTTGGCATTAAAGGATTTCATTTGGACGTATTGTTATGTGTTTCCTGTCCTTCGTTGCTGCACTGCATAAATCTTATATATGGCCATATATTATTTAGGCCGCGCTGGTTGACTGCTTGGCTTACCTCTTTTGACTCTTATCACGGCCCGCTGTCATTGCAATTGCCTGTATCTTTGCATATCTTTGGCAATGCATATTGACCGAGAAGTCGGAACGTTTAACGCACATTGGTTTATAATTATTAATGTGTATGAATAGTGGAAAAGAAATCTCTATTATAATTAGCTATTTTATCGGAAGAGTCCTAAGCATATATAAGCAGGCTTTAGCTGTTTTTTCTTTTCTTTTCTTTTTTTTGGGTATGCAGAAAGTATATAAATGTTCATTCTAAATTAACAGCTTGGAAATATTTTTTAAAATATAAAAAAAAAAAATTAATTTCATTAATTAATTTAAAAGCACTTTTCTTGGTACTTAAAAATGAATCACTTCAGTTTTATATTGAAAGTCCAAAGATATCTATCAGATATCTATAATTCGTCGGACATGATAAAATAAATGTATTAGGCTGCCTTTAGTAGATACTTACATTATATAAATAATTTTAAAAAACTAAATAAATAAATAACAAAATATTTAAAAATATTAAATAAAATATTTAGTGCATACTTAATTTATTTTTACATCTTAGAAATTTTTAAATATATATAAATGCATAAATAATTTTTAAAAATTAAATAAATAAATAAATAAAAATATTTTTTTTTTTTAATTTTTTTTTAATTTTTAGTGCATACTCAATTTTATTTTACATCTTTAAAAATTTTAAATATATAATTTAAATAAATAATTTAAAAAATAAAATTATATATGTATATATAAAAAAAATTAAAAATTTATTTAATAAAGAAAAAAATTATAAAATATATATTTAAGTAACATTTATTTATATAATTTAAAATAATATACTAATTTTTAATATAAAACATGTAATAAAATATAAATAATGAAACATTGATACAAAAATAAAATATATTTATATTATACATATATATATTGAATAATGTATAATAATAATCAATATATATAATATTATGAGAAGCATCTCGGTCTTTGGCAAAAATTGCAAAATTACAACTTTATATAAACCTTAGTTTTCATTTACTTATCAAAAGTAAATTTCATTATGTACCCTCTCATTACCCTACATTAGTTGCAGCAATCGTCAGCATTTGATATTTTCGAAAAACCTTAAAGTCTTAGATCTTTAAGCTATTTGCCAAGCCAACTAACTTAGTTAACTTAGTTCACTTAGTACATTTCCCAATTTGATCATTTGAGTGAATTTGGCTGACGTCGCCCACATGTCAACATAATATGGCCATAAATAATTTTATTTAGCTCGAGCGAGCATCATTCTTGCTTTTATGCCCATAGTTTGCTATGCATAGCAAATGCAATTGCAAAGTCGTCAGTCAATAGTTTTTGCGTACCTTGGTTACCTTTGGCTTATTAGTTAAATGTCAAACGCAAACGTAAACGTGATGATGGGCAATAAAATGATTTTATGTTTATTATCAACATCAAGCAGCAGCGGCCGTGCGTTCGCCATCGTAAACCTAATTTCGCCAGCGAAGAGCCGCGAAGACCCGAAAGAATTGTCGACCCCTTTTTTTTTTTTGTGAGCTTCGTCTTCTTCTTCTTCTTTAGTGGATTGTTCCGTTAACAGCGGTACTTGAAACGCCCGACCATGGAGTTCTAGTTTCCGGGGTCAGAGAGAGAGAGAGAGAGAGAGAGAGGGGTGTAGATAGCCATCGGGAACCGGAATCGTCGCACACAAAGCTTTAAGAACGGATGTGGCAATCGGACATGTTAATCTCTTTGCCAGCCAGAGCTCAAGATTTTCTGTTTGCATTTCAATTACGAGTGCTTCAATGCCGTGCGGCCCCAGCGCTTTATGGCACGCGTGCCCAGTGGCACAGCAGCTGCCACAGTTTGTGGCAAGTCAGCTGCCCCAGCCCAATTGTGACCACAAGCTTCGAGGCACGTGCTCAGCTGTGGGGGTCTAAGCTCTAAGCTATGCTGCGGTTTTGAGGGCAGGTGCGAAAGTCAATTATGACCAAGTTACTCTGACTGCAAAACGAATATTCAAAAAACCTCAAAAATCAACCTTTAGTCAAACCCTTTTCAAAACACAAGCGGGGCGTCAGTTAGGGGCAGGCGCAAACGGCGTTACGCACCCGACACGTCGCCAGCCACATCATCATTAGCGCTGACAGTCGATCAAGATTGACTCACGATCAATGAACCGAGCTGAACCGAGCTGAACTGAACTGAACTGAACTGAACTGAATCGCAATTGCAGTGAACTGCACTTCTACCTGCCGCTTGATTGATTTGTGTCAGCGCCTGCAGCCGCCAGACCTGCGGCTGATTGATGCCTGCTCCCAGATTGAGTTCCTCACTTCATTTTTCATTCAACACGACTTTACGCAACTTGACAACGAGAATAATAGCTCTTAAAGGATCATCATTATGTGTCCCGATGACTCCTCACTTATATATATATCTCTCTCTCGCTATCTTTAACTGATTGTTTGCCTCTAATTATTGTTTTGGTTTGTCTATGCATTGACTTGAGCTCAAATATTTTGAAGTGCAACTCAGTTGGGTTCCAACTGGCGCCCAGCTAATTGGCTTTTAGGTAGGCGTGTCTTCAGGGATATGCTGTGAAGTGTACACTAAAAGGAGTAAGCCACGTGATTAGGGCTGTTGCATGTAGTTGAGTTTGTTTTGAAGCAACTTAAATATTCATATTTGTAGTAGAGTATTTGAATAGTTGAATGAGGTTGGAGCTTTCTGTAAGAGTATAATAGTAGGATATTTATTTGAAAAGTGTATGAAAAGTATTTGGATGCAAAACATTTGAAATTTGTTCAGAGCTCAAGGTATTTAATAGTTAAACACTTCCGACTATGGCACTCTTATTTGTTGATACTGCAATGAAGAGCAAAATGTCTATTTCGTATTAATTTTTATTTATTTATAATTAAGGTCTTTACTAAAGAAAAAAGACTCTTTAGCATACTCATAAACTGTAGTCTAAGAGTAGAATTTCTCATAAATTTCACAATATTTTATATAGCATTTAGTATATATACTAAATGCCTTCAACTCTCATCCAAGAAATCTCTTTTTCTTAACTCTCTAACGCGGAAGCTCTCATGAATCTATCCATCAATAGATATAATATAATTGCTATAAATTTGATGGGAAATGCTCTCTAGACTCCAGCATTAGTTAAATTTAATTGTCGCCAATCAGAATTATCTAAAAGTATCATATGATTTAATGCGATTTAAGTGCTTAGTCAATATACATATATATATATATATATATGTGGAATTTTCTATATAAAGTACAAATAAAGCGCAATTGAACCTTTTTTGGGCTTTTCCATTTTTTGTACCATTTTTTGGCTCAGTTAAAAAAGGAGCAAAGCCTCTAATTAAATGTGGTCTTAAGCGACTGATTAATTGTGCAGTTAAAAATGAGTGAACAGAGAGAGTGAGAGAGAGAGTTAGAGAAAGTGTAGAGGAGTGAGAGACCCACGCATATATACTCATTAATTTATGCACATGGGCAGCGGGACTCGAGCTGTGGACCTTGGGCTTGGAGCTGTCAGTACATCAAAGTGACAATTTGAGTGACTTTAGCAGCGAATGGCAATAGAAGTGGCTAATTTAAAATGCGCTGCGACCTGCTGATGTGCTAACAAAAGGACACTTGCGCTGAAGGACAATGGCAATGACAGGCAGCTAAAGCGGCACCCCGCACACCCTACCACATGTGTGTGTGTGTGTGTGTGTGAGTTGTGCTTATTTTTATAATTTATCTATTATGCATGAGGGCGCCAACAAAAAACCAAAAACCCTTTGCCTGTCAGCAGCCCAAAAAGCCTGACACATGAGTGGAAGAACCACTCCCACTACCCACAGCCCACACACACACACACACATACACACAGCAATCTCATCTACTTCTCTTCACTGCTCTCTGCGCTCTGTTGCGCTGACCAACAAATCTCAGTCAAAGTCAAAAGTTTTTGGCGTCACATTAGCCGCGCATTAAAAATGCACAGAAATCAAGAGCTAGAATGTGGCAAAACAAGCTACAAAAGGATGACAGACTAAGCAGATACCCTGTAGGCATAATATATGAGAATATTATGGAATAAGAAGAAATATAATACAGGCAAATGAATAAATGAGAATATATGTATATTTTAATTTGAAAGACTCAACATAGACAGCATTTCCAGCTACTACAGTAAACGCTGGGTATACGAAAAAGCAGCCAAGACTAAAGTCGACTCTGTGGCAGGGCGCATTTAGCATTCACCTGGCATCTGGTCACCATTTCACCCACCACTGCCAGAAGGTCCACATGAAACACAGCCAACACCAACCCCGCCCAGCGCTACAAAAAAGAGTCAGAACTCTGGGCTCGCGGTGGTCGTCGTCCTGCAACGTGCTGCCTCCTGCTGCTAGTGCTGTGCCGCTGTTGCTGTCACAAAACTGTCAGTCAAACGTAATTAACACAGAGACAAAAAGGCAAAAAGCCAAAGGGCCAACAACTAAAATCCCAACTCAAAAGCCAAAAACTTTTACGTTTTTCCGCCGAACATTTCAAGAGTTTCGAACGGGCGCTAAGCAAATTTTCGTTTTGTACACTGGAAAACGCTTAGCAACATGATTTTCCATTGCTCAAGCAATTAGCTTGACAAATCTCACGATTTTCTTGCTGCAATTAGAGAGCAATAACTTGGGCGTTCAACTGGAGGGGGGCAATAAATTTGTTTTCTTGTTTTCCAATTTGACAAGTTTTTTCTGCGCTTAAACATTAAAAATTAAGCATGCTAAATTAACCTTAATTGGTTTTTTGGATGTATTGGATTGATGGGATGTGCATTTATTATTTAATAAATATTAAAGTTGCCTTGATTCCAAGAAATTTTTGGGTAAACTGAATAAACTTTGAATTGAATTTTCGTATATATATGTATTTTTTATTTCGTCAGTTTTAATCATAATTTTATATTATTTTTTATAGAAATAATTTGAGAGTATATTTATTTGCTTGTTTAGCTCATGTCTTACAATATTTTAATATGATTGTTAGAATGAAATTTAAAAAAAAAAAACTAAAAATATCTTTAGTTATCAAAACTAATTACTTTTTTTTAATATATAGTTATTTTTCAGTTATTTCCATTTTAAAATGAAATAAATTTAAATATACTATTTTTAATTTAATTTAAATAAATTTGTATAATGTAATTGATACTACACTATAAGCAAAATGAGTTAAGGAGTTGCAGAGTTATGAGCTACCAAACTCAAACCAAAGACTCAAACGACAAACTCGCGCGCACACGCAAACAAAACACCATAAATAGCAACAACAACAAGCAAATGAAGAGCTCAACACATAACCGCGCAATTAGCGCAGCTTTCGCTGTAATTAAGCATAAGCAAATCCCGCAATCGACAGCGCTGTCAATGCACGAACGAAACGAAAAAACAACAAAAACAACAACGACAATAAGCGCAGGTAGCGATAGCAAGAGAGTTGCCCTACGGCTGCAGAGTAAATAAGCGAGAGAGAGCAGCGCGCACATAGCTATAGCTATCACACTCATAGCCGCGGCGCATGCGTTGGCAGCGCAACGAACGAATGCCATTGGCTGCTCAGCGACCAATAGCAATTGGGCAGCGTAGCTTATAAGAGAAAAAGGAAAAAAAACGAGCACTACAGCAACAACAATAGCAGCAACAAAAGCTGCTAATGTGTAAAGTGATTTTTTAATTGCTTTAATAGTTTTTTGTTTAAGTGAGCGGCAGCGGGGACTGGTTGGATGGTGGGCGTGCTGTTGAGTGCTGCTGACAGCAGAAGCAGTAGCAGAAAAAAATTATTTTTGCTGCTACTGCACTTTTTGGGGCTTTGTTGCTGCTGCTGCTGCTGCTGCTTCTGCTGTTGCATGCATAATTAATTTGGCTTTTAGTGGCATGCAGCATGTTGCCTCTGACTGCCACTGAGTGCAGCCTGTGGTGGCCCTGGCTCGTTGTCCTTGTTGGCCACAATTTTTGCCATATTGACGGGCGACATTTGCCAACTTTTAACGCTAATGGCTTAAACGTGTTAGCTGCCTTTTTTGGCCTTTTCAAACAGATTTTTTTCTCTTGTTTTCTCTTCATTTTTTTTATTTTTTTATTTTACACATCATTTTGTATCAATTTCAGTCAATTTTTGTTGACGCTTTATTGACGGCCTTTGTAATGCGTTTATTTTATATGCAAATGGATGTAGTTTATAAATATTAAAGATGAAAAGGAGGAGGGTCAATGAGAGAGACTGAGAAAGTGAGAGAGAACTCAGTTTTGGCTAATAATAAAAATAATTTATGTTGATGCAAATAAATGGATATGTATGACCCAATGTAATAGAGTGTTAAATAATAAATATTGTTCATATTGCTAAAAGTTCTTTCAGATTCTATCAAAATATGAAGCCTAATCTAAAATTCTTTTAACAAGAACAAAATTATTTGCATATTTTTCAATTAAATATATGTATGCAGTTGCAATACTATATTTTTTGCTTATGTAAGTATCCAAAATAGGAAATAATCAAAAATTTGCTGAGGGTAATCCGTCAGATACAAATAAATTATTTCAAGCTATCCAAGCTAACCTACTCTTCTACTGTTTAGAACGGCAAAGTCTTCTCATTTTCAATTACTGTTCAGACTCTACTAAATGAAACGTTTCTTATCAAACTGAATATAAAGTGTACTTTATAGCGCGTGTACTTTATAATAGCATATATTATATTGCGAGTAATACGAAAGACGCTCGCACACTGCATCTATTCGGTGGTGGAGATCTCAAAGGGGCAATGCGCAATGCATAATTGCGTGGACACGCACGCACACGCACGCGGTCGATGTGTTTCGTGAAAAGAACTCTCGCATGCACACCAACACCTACAGAGAAAATGTTCATCCTTGAATGAATGATCGTGGAAAAATACAAAAATAGATCGTTCCTGTCTGAGTAGCAGCGAGTTCGTTGAGAACAGTTAGAAGTTGTTATTGCATGGGTTTTTTTTTTTTTTTTCAAAGCTTGAATGAGCGTGACTCATTATCGGACTTTGAGCAAAGCTCAACGGTCTCTGATGTTCTTGTATCTAATTACTGTAATCTAATTACTGTAAAATGGCTTTCAGATATATTTTAAAGTATATAGACATATAAAACACATCTATAAATAAAAAATGTTAAATCATAAATTATTTATTACTTTAATTTGAGCACATTCAGCAGTCTTTTGAAAATCCACACAATATCTCTGCTTTCAGTTAAATTAGAAACCTTTTTTTTATTTTACCTGTCGAGAGTGTCGACCAACCCAAACGCAAATAGAAACCAAACCGAAGAAGAAGCAGAAAAAACAGTAGCTGTTAAGGCAACAACAACAAAACTTTCCAAAAGCTTCAACACCTGACATTTTGTCTAATTTGCATATTTCTTTGCGGCCTCAACTTTGCTCGTCTTTTTTCACATAAATAAGAAATATATACATATATATATCAAAATGTACAGCTACCTCCCCTTCCACAACGAATTAACAAAGTATGTGCGCGCTCTCCCGCTCTCTCGCGCTCCCGCGCCCATAAGCTAAATGAACGCCCAATGTGACAGTCGCACCATAGGGGCTCCCATGCTCCGCCTTTTGACTGGCTGTACATAGGCAGCTCACACACACACACACACACAGACACAGACTGACGCTCTTGCTCTCTCTCTGTGTGCTTGGTTGCGCTCGCTCGCTCACGCATGGCTGCGTTTCGGCTTCCGTTAGCGTGTGTTCGTGTGTGTGCTTGTGTGTGTTCGTGTATGGGGCGCCATTTAATGCTTTGCTTTGTTGCTTCTCATTTGCTGGCAGCGCAGCAGCGACGCCGACGCCGCGCGCTTGGTGCGAGAATCCCAAAAGGCAGGCCGCTCAAGCACCAACACATGCAAGCGCACACACACATTCACACACACACACACGCATGCGCTGGGCAACTAACTGGTTCGCCAAGTGCTCGCATTTATTACTCTGGTTGTTGTTGTTTCCTTCGTTGTTGGTTGAATAGGCGTTGACGCCCGTTGCTTTTGGCTGCTGCGACGACGACAGCGTCGACAGCGACGGCGTTTACTGCTTCGGGTTTCCTACGGCGCTTGGCTCTTGGCTCTGATTTAGTCACATTTTGGTGCTCGCGGCATTAGGACGTCCACATTGTCGCGCCAACATCATAAACAACAACAACAACAACAGTTGCGATCCTTTGGTGTCGCGCGTTAATTGAATACAAAAATTTGTAATTTAAATCAAGCGAAAAGCAAAGGCAAAAAGCATTCCTGAAATTCCTATGGAGCAGCAATAAAGTTCTTAGTGATAAATGTTTAGTGTGAATTGTGTTTGCTTCAATAAATTTAATTGATCGATCAACTGATTGATTGATTGCTTGCTGACAATGCCATGATGGCTTTAAAGATGCTGTATCGCGGTCCCAGTTCGCGCTTAGAGAATTTAATTGAAAAGATTCAAGCGACCAAGGAGATAACTAATAACGGTAATTAGCGTGGGTCTTAGAAGAGAATTAAAAAAAAAAAAAAGATTTTGATATATCATTTATACAAATGGAAAGGTGTGAAAAGTTCTTGTAATGTAATGGAAGGCTTTATATGATATATTTAATTTAATTATGAAATTATATATACTTTTTTGTTTATTTATTGTGTAGATAACAACAATATGCCGCTTGGAAGAAGCTTTTAAAATAATTAATATAATATTTTAAATAATTTAAAATATATAAAAGTTAGTTCATGTTATAGACACCTTTCAGGCATTAGATATATGTATATTAATCTTTAAAGCAGAAGTTAAGAAGAACTAAATAACACTCAATATATACATATATCTCATATATTCTAATTCCCTCTACTTTTACTCCCACTTCAAGCAATACTTACAATTCCAATTCACATTTCCCTAAACATTTCAAATCCTAACTTCATTTCATAATTCTCTTGCTGTTTAGCTGCAATCTGTTCAAACTCTTTCATTTGACATTTGCCCCCATCAAATCTTAAGATTTTTCAAAATCTCTTTTAACTTTCTTTGACCCAAGTAACTCCAATAATCAGAAGAAAGCAGACAACTCTGAGACGTAGCTATTGCTCAATTGACGCCTATATTAATTAAATTGATGCATTATTTTCATGTTTCCTCATTAAGGGGCCAAAAGAAGAGCCACACAGTTCAGATCATATCAGTTCAGTCCAGATCAGATCAGAGTTCAAGCGTTGCCAGCCAAAACAAACAGAGCTGTGCAGTTAACAGTTACAGCTAGATAGATAGTAGTTATACAGAGGGACGGACATACGCATCGGCTACAATTAGCTTCAATTAAAGTTTTTCCCAAACGGAAAGTGAACCGAAAACAAAAAAAAAACAATGTATACAAAATAAGAGACGACACTTGGCGCGTGGTGATAGATGAGTAAAATGTATGGAAGTAGGCAGATGCACTGAGAGAAATTACTAGCTCACTTTTGATGAGCTAATTATATAGAAATAGTCAGATGCGCTGAAGCAAATTATTTGATATAACGATTAACTTTAGATTTTTTAGAGAGTAAATAAAAATAGCAGAGAAAAAATAATCAAATATAATTGAAAATTTAAAGATATGCTAGCTGATTATACAGAAGATATACATAGATATGAATTTGTTGTAGATAAAAGTATATTATAAACAAATTTTAAATATATTATAAAAGAGAGGAAAAGACAAAGAATTTGAGAAAAGAGTGAAGCAGCAAAAACTCCGTGGGCTTTACTATAAAGAAAACATTTGCTGAGTATACAAAACTATAATTTGATTATAGAATTATATACTCAAAATTCAGAGTATGCGCTCTCTAAGAAAGATATATATATATATATACAATTTAAGAGATTTTCAGCAAATACTTTCAAGGAGCGCAACAGCTTCAGCTGCTTAGCCCTACAATCGACACACACTCGACCCACTCTCTCTCTTTCTCTCTCTCTATCTGGGCAATTGCGCTCAGTGTATTTATTGGAGTGACCCTCATTGCCCCGATGCTAATGCTAATGTGTGTGATGCAAAGTCAAGTGGCAGTCAGAACTTGTAATTAAAATGCTCTTAAGTACAGTGAGCGCAATTAGTTTGCATGAAACAAACGTGCGGCTCATTTACAGTCAGCGAGAGTGGGAAATAAAAGTGGATGGGGCATGGAGGATGGCTATGGGTATGGGGGAGGTGGCGATCTGTTTGACTAGTGTGTCTGGGGTGGAGGCAACACCAAAAACATGCTGCATGTGTTAATTGAATTAAGTGTTGGCAACCAATTTTGATTTCCTGTCTTAGTCACTGAGCGACTAAAGAGAGCGAAAGCCGCCGCAAGCTAATAAGGATGCAGTCGCTGCCCACACGACATGCGCTTAATTACAAACTACTTGATACCCTATACAATGTGTTGATTTCTTTTGTTTTTCTGTGTGCCTTACAGATATGTACAGCACGCACACTTCATCGAGCTACTCGCCCAGCATCTCGGATGGCACTTTGACGCCCAACTCACAGCTGCAGCACCAGTCGCAGCAGCAGCAGCAGCAGCAGTCACAGGAGCAGCAGGAGGCGAGCGAGGAGGCGTCCAAGGCGAATGGTGATGCTGCACAACAGCAAACGGAGCTGGAGCAGGAGCTGAGCAAGCCAAAGCGACAGGCACATTTGCATCATCATCATCATCATCATTATCATCATCAGCAGGCGCTGAAAATAGCAAACAAGCTGCGCAAAATCAATAAGGATGCAAAGCTGGCTGCAGCACAAGGACAAGGACATGGCACAGCCGCCAAGTTTGATAAGTTGACAGGGGAGGGGATTAAAAGTCGAGGCGACGGCTCCTATCAGTGTCAGTTCTGTGATAAATCATTTCCGCGACTCGGCTACTTGAAGCATCACGTGCAGGTGAGTTCACAGCGCCACAAAACTTCTCCACAGGGTGACAGACACAACGAATGGGTTAATTACTCAACGTGACATTATGTAAGGCGCTTAGTCTATCACTGCATGAAAGACTTCTTGGGTGGTTGATGTACGTCTCCTTGGCGTTGGGGTGGCTCCAAATGGGCCACAATGTTTGGTGTCAGTCAGCTTTGGTGTCAGAGAGAGAGAGAGAGAGAGAGAGAGGCTGCCTCTGAGACATGCTTTTGAGCCACATTAAATAATCAAATGTCGTGGCGCTTCATTCGTTAATTGCTATCGATTCAACTCAACTCTTAACTGGGTTACGAAGGAGGCGAACGAATCGTTTTGCTTCGCTTGGAAAGCTAGAAAAGGGCATTAAAGAAATTAATAAATAGTTGACTCTTTAGCTAAATATTATTTAGAGTAAACAGATTTTTAGTTTAAGTACTGTACTATAAAAAAAAAAAAAAAACAAAAAATCTCATAGCTTATATATCTCTCATAATATATCTTGCAATTGATATTCATAGATTTTCCTAAAATGCAAGTCTGCAAAATCCGTGCATTTTTAATCAATTTGCAATTACTATTTATAGTTATGCCAAGCTATATATAGAGAGACATCTAGCCATAGATCTTGCCTATAAAAATGATTTATTTTAATCTCTAAGCTCCCGCCCTGCTTATCCGTTTCGATCGCATTCGTGCAAAAATGTTCATTGCCTGCAAAAGTTTCTCTAAAAAAAAAAAAAAAAACGAAAAAAAAATTCCTCCATATGAGATGCATATCTAGCGGCCTTTATACATATAAAGCAGAGCATTCTTAGAGGATGGCACAGTGCCTGCAAGAGAGACAGAGAAAGAGAGAGAGGGAGAGAAGAAATACATAATTTCGGTAGCATTTCAAACAAAAACCCAAACACGTAACTCTCGATGTTCACCCACTTGAAGGCATGTCTCATCATGCTGATGTGTTCGTCTGCTGCTTCTTGTCATTGTTCTCATTGTTGTTGTTGTTGTTTTGTAAGGGTATAAGAACGCCCATGACATCAGCGGCAAACAAGTTGTTAACCCAATTGCAACTGTGTTTAGGACTACTGCTTGATCGCTTATCGCGGCTCTCAAACATAATGCGCTTGCCTTTGATCCACCTAGGCGGGGTACAAAATATGGTGAATATGCTGATGATGATTGCTGTGGATGATTGGCGCGACAGTTTAAAAAACCATAACCGACACGAGAATCCCCCACTCCCAACCCCGCAGGCTGGCTGGCTGGCTGGCTCTAACACTTTGCGCGACGGTCAACGCGACGCGACTCATATTGTGCAATAAGCCAAACTTCAACTGGGGGGCTTGCATACAAATGGGCTAATTTTTTGCAAAAACAACAACAACAACAAAACTCAGTTGTCTTTTTTTTTTTCCATGAGACTTCAAAGCATATGCGCCGACCGCCAAAGAACCCAAAAAGTAAACCGGTTGCGGGTGTGTGTGTGTGTGAAGCTAAATGTCCCCCCTTTGCTCTACGCCTCTCCACCTGCCTCCTTCCATTGCCCGTTGCCCCTTCTATATAGCATTTTGTCTGGCGTTTGCGTTGCGCATTTAGATGAATTTTTGTCCACAAGCCAAGCCGAAACACCTACGTTAACCGCCCTGCCTACACCGCCCCCACCCCCCCTCTCCGCCTCTCACACACTTGCTGCTATGCAGATTCTGTCTGAATCAGTTTGAATTTTTAGCCAACTGCAGCAATAAATTCAAGACAGGAATCAGGCGAGTCGACAACAGCTCGACAACAGCTCGACAACTTCTAAGAATTTCAAATAGGTTAGTCAGAGACGCTTCAGCAGACGAGCCTCGGCTAAGCCGAGGAACTAGAGATATCAGCGCTGCGATTGCAGGTCCCCCAAAAAGCACTTGCTGAGCTCAGCTCGCAGCTCTCACTAAACACTATCTATCTCTGGCTTTGTCTTTAACTAATTCACTCTCTCTCTCTCTGTCTCTCTCTCTCTCTGTCTTTTCTTTTTTAGAGCCATGCCGAGCATTTGCCTTTCAAGTGCGAATATTGCGCGAAGCTCTTCAAGCACAAACGCTCACGAGATCGTCATAAGAAGCTGCATACAAATGAGAGGAACTACAAGTGTCCGCATTGCGAGGCGGCTTTCTCCAGAAGGTAAGCGTTAAGTGGAGCTAGCTGATAAGAGATAAGTTAATATTGCTTGATTGGTGGAGGGCTGAAGAAGCTTTGGGGACCTGGAAAAAAAAGACCTTAAAGAACAGATGAATATTAGAGATGTAATATCTTATATAACTCATACATTTATAATCTCTTGAATATGAATATAAGAGATGTAATATCTTATATAACTCATACATTTATATATCTCTTATTAATATCAAAATTAACGGATTATTTAGTTAGATTTATATATCTCTTATTAAGTTATATCTTTGTATATAAGAGACATAATAGCTTGGTTATCTCTTATATTCATACATTCAGTAATATACTCTTTTATATAACTCTTATATTTATATATTTATTATTACAAATTATCAGAGACCCCGAATAACAGTTACCCGACTCACTTGTCTCATTCATTTCTGAGAGATACAGAAAAAAGGCGCACACAAACTTTATTCCTCTGAGTAGGAGAGATATTTTTCGTTTTTTTCACTCCTAGTCTGAGTGTTTGGCATGGAGGAATTCAGGCAATTCCTCTTTTTAAAAGAGTTATTTTGCGAGTAATACTTTTACTCTTTCACACATAGAGTTATTTTGTGACTTATTTCTAAAATCCTCATTTATAAAACTTTGTATATGTTTTTGCTTTGTGTGTTTGTTTTGTGTTTGCTTTGTGTTTGCTGTGTGTTTGCTTTTAATTATAACCTGATTGAAAATAAGAAATCAAACTATTATGGTTTTGATAAATGTAATTAACAGGCATAATGGGGCGTATATGACCATATAAATTATATATATTCTTGATCAGGGCGACGAGCAGAGTCGATATATGTATATAACAGGCCGAAGGAGGCGTGGATGACACTATATAGTATATATATTCTTGATCAGCAGAAAAAAAAGTTGATATAGCCATGTCTGTCTGTCCGTCCGTCTGTCACACTGTCTGTCTGTCACTCTCGAACTCTGTGTCTGTCTGTATGTCTATATGTGTGTCCCTTTGTCCGTCCGTCCGTCTGTCATTCTGTGTGTCTGTCTGTCCGTCTGTCTGTCTCTATAACTGTGTGTCTGTCTGTGTGTCTATCTGTCTGTCCCTATGTCTGTCCGTCTGTCTGTCTCTATAACTGTGTGTCTGTCTGTGTGTCTATCTGTCTGTCCCTATGTCTGTCCGTCTGTCTGTCTCCATAACTGTGTGTCTGTCTGTGTGTCGCTCTGTTTATGTGACCCTTTATATGTATGTATGCCTGTGTTGCGTGTCTGTCCCTCTGTCTGTCTAACTGTATGTCTCTATGTTTGTCTGCCTATTCCTCTGTCTGTATGCCTGCCTGCCTGTTTGTGTGAATGTATATTGTATATCAATGGGTGTGTGTGTGCGTGCGTGTAGATGCATGTAGTTTTTGTTTTGCATATACAGAACCGAAGAAATCTGGTAATAACAAGTAAAGGGTGGGGGGATCGCATGATCAAGAAGTCTGGACTTTTCTTAATTGTTTTATTATATTTAGATTTGTATCATGGGTTATTTGGCCAAATTAATAAAAAACAGTTCATATTTGTATTTTACTTAAATATTTTATTTTATATTAAATCTGCATTATGAATTTAGCTTAATTAATAATAAGGAGTTAATATTATCGCAGTTCAAATTACTTCGCCTTTCGCTTAATATGTCGAAAATGCCCGTTCGACTGACAGTCAAATAGAGCAATTTCAGCTGCACATTGCTATCAAATTTTGTTGACAAACGCACACATCGAATTATAGATCGTAATTGACCTGCTCCGCGAAAACAACCCTCGCATACACACCAACGGAGCACATACAGAAAAAAAAGTTGTTTTTTTTTTTTTTTTGGCAAAAACAAAGTGCATCGCTGACCAATGCACTATGGGCGCAAATGTCGATTTAGTGGCATAAAGTGCAAAATTATTTTATTATACCTTCTTAATTCCTTTTTAGAAATGTCTAACAATATCTCTTCCCATTCAAATTTCCAAAACAAGAAAATCCAAAATTCTTAAAAAGTAATCTAAGCATATTTGCTAAATTTCAAGTCCATATATTTAATTTTGGACTTTATGCCGCTAAATCGACATTTGTTCCCATAGTGCAACGCAGCAGCAACAGATGGAAAAAAAACACACACACACAAAAACAAACTGCGTCATTGATCAACGCAGCAACAACACATACAGAAAAAAAACTGTTTTCTTTTTTTTTGGCAAAAACAAAGTGCATCGCTGACCAATGCACTATGGGCGCAAACACCGATTTAGCGGCATAAAGTCCAACAGTATTTTGTTATATTTTCTTATTTATTTCCGTAGTTCCATTTTGGAAAAGTCTAAGTATATGACTTCCCATTCAAATTTCCAAAACACGAAAATCCAAATTTCCAAAAAAGTAATCTAAGCATATTTGCTAAATTTCAAGTCCATATATTTAAATTTTGAGTTTATGCCGCTAAATCGGCATTTGCTCCCATAGTGCAACGCAGCAGCAACAGTTAGAAGAAAAGAAAACAAAAGCAAACTGCGTCATTGATCTACGCAGCAACAGCACACACAAAAAAAAGGGTTATTTTTTTTGAGGAAGGCAATAAAATATCACACTGAGGACCGCAGAAAAACCCACAGTTTTTCTCTTTCTCACTGAGTAAAAGGAGTTCTCCTAAGCACATGCTGAAAGAGTTATTTTGAGAGTTTTATTTATATCACTCCATGCGAAACACTTATTTGTGGACTTTTTGAAATCCCTTAAGAGTTATTCGGGGTCTCTGCAAATTATTCAAAATTATAGAGACATTTGATTTATAAAGCTCTTATTAAGATAATATAATAATTTATATCGTATAATCTCTTATATGCGTAAATAAGTGTTATACTCTCTTATATATCTCTTATTAAGATATATAGAAGAGTCATAATATCTTACATAAACTCTTGTATGCATAAATAAGTGATACACTCTGTTATATATCTCCTATTAATATCAAAATTAAAGAGACATTATATTTTATATACCTCTTATTAAGATATATAGAAGAGACACAATATCTTATACATCTCTTATATGCATAAATAAGTTATATATTCTCTTATACATATGTTTATATCTTAAATTTGTCTAATATTTTCTTTTTCTCTCAAGACTCTAATACCTAATCGAATACTCTCTAGGCAATCTCATTATATATTTAACCCATATCTAACCCTCCCCATCTCTCTCTCTCTCTCTCTCTTCACTTTTCACTCCTGCAGCGATCATTTGAAGATTCACATGAAGACGCACGACATCCAGAAGCCCTTCCAGTGCAGCATGTGCAATCGTGGCTATAATACGGCCGCCGCACTCACCTCGCACATGCAGAAGCATAAGAAGAATGCCGCAATTCTTGCAGCTGGCGGCAATCCGAATGCACTCAACTATAGTCCACGGTCCACGGGCTCTGCCTCGATATCGAGCAATGGCAGCTTGCATAAGCGTCGCTATGCCTTGGCTCTGGCCTCCGATAGTAGTCCCAGTCGTCTGGAGTTTCCCAAGCGAGCGCGTGGCCAGCTGACGACCACGCCCACGGCCACAACAATAGCCACGCCCACGCCGCTGCTGCGCTGCAGCTACTGCCCGAAGGCGACGGAGTTCAGCAGTCTCGAGCAGCTAAATGCGCATCTGCAGAGCACACACGAGCAGCAGCAGCAGCAGCAGCAGCAGGAACAGCAGCAAAAGGACTCCGAGGGTCAGACGAATGGCTTTCAATTGAGCTGCGAATATTGCACGATGAAATTTGTGAACATCGCTGCGCTCTTCCAGCACATGAGAGTCACGCACTTGGATCGTCTGAGCAGTCCCAATTCCTATTACGAGCACTTCAATCGTCTCGGCTCGCCACAGTCGAAGCTCATCAAATCGGATCTAGCGCCATCGGAGAAGCCCGAGCAGGAGTTGCCCACAGATCTGAGCAGCAACAAGCGACGTCCGCTGATCTCGCCCACGCAGCAGCAGCAGCAGCAGCAGCAGCCGGCGCCGCCGCCTCCTGGCATCTTCTTTTGCAATCAGTGCAACGCCGGCCTGCCGGACTTTGAGAGTTTTCGCAATCATCTCAAGAGTCACATAGCCGAGGGCATGCAGCTAATCTGTCCCCACTGCGGCCTCAGTCTGCCCGAGCAGTGTGAGTATGAACGCCATGTGGTTGCCCACTTTCTGATCAGCAGCTCGGAGTTCAATTGCTGCAGCAGCAGCTGTGGCAAGTCCTATGCCAAGGCCGAGGAGCTGCATCAGCATCTGTTGGCCGAGCACGTGCAGACGATGCTGAAGTGTGTGCTCTGCTCGGAGCTCTGCGAGAATCGCATGTCGATGCAGCTGCACTTGGCCTGTGCACACAGTCAGGAATCGAAGCTGTTGAGATGCAGCGCCTGCCTGGAGCTCTTTCGCAACGATGCCGACTTTCATGTGCATGTGAAGACACGCCATCAGCTGGGCAATCAGGGTCTGGCGGGCAATCCAACAGCTCCAGCCAATCCGCTGCAGTGCATGTTCTGTCGTGCCGTCTGCTCGTCGGAACTGGAAATGCATTTCCATTTGGCGGCGCATGCGCGACAATTTCGCTGTCCCAGCTGCCCGGAGACATTCCATGTGGAGTTCCTGCTGGACAGGCATATGCAGAGCCAGCATGGCGGCATCAAGGACAAAGAATCGCCTGTGCCCGTGCCCGTGCCGGGTAGCATGGGTAGCTTGTATGTGAATGCGTTGCTGCCACCTTTGGCTGCGGCCGCTGCAGCTGCCGCAGCAGCAACAAATGCCAACAACAACAACAATAATAACAACAACAACAACAATATTGACTATAATGTCGCCTTCAAGGGTCTCTTTGGTGGGAATAATCCGCCAAGCAAGTTCTACAACAGCCCACTGCAAGTGGACACCAAGCAAACACCGCATCCAGCTCTGATGTACGGCCTGAGCCAACGCTACTTGATGGAAATGTACGCGGCCAAGGCCAATTCGCCCGCGAATGTCAGTGGAGCTGTGGAGCTGCCCACACCGCAGGCCGTGCAATCCGCAGCAGCAGCAGCGAACGGCGGCAGCAACAGCAGCAGCAGCAACAACAACAGTTATAGCTGTGGCATGTGCGAGCGTCAGGATCTGCGCAGCGAGGCCGAACTGCATTCACATCGCAAGCTTGCGCACAATCTGAAGACGGGCGTCAGTCTGCGCTGTGCCTATTGCTCGGGTAACTACAAGAGCCGCGCTGAGCTGGAGCAGCACATGAAGAGCTGCCACAACTCGAGCGGCAAGCACAAGTGTCTCATCTGCGACGAGATCTTTCCCTCGCCCGCCATTCTTGCCGAGCACAAGCTGCAGCACTCCAAGGTGGGGCAGTCGGGCAAGTGTGCCCACTGTGGCCAGCAGCTGGAGCATGTGGCCGCCTTTCGTGCCCATCTGGGCGAGCATGGCAACGATGGCAATCTGCCGATGGCCTGCATCTGCTGTCGCCAGACTCTGCACTCGGAATTTGAGCTCAGTTTGCATGCCAAATTCCATACCAAATCGCCCGGTTGCAATAGCCTGCAGGAGCCCGTCTGTGCCCTGTGCCTGGAGCCGCTGCCTGGCGCCGGAGAAACTGCGAAATTGTGCGACAAATGTTGCCGCAAACACAATCTGAATGGCAAGCGCAAGGAGCAAGTGCAGCCAGCGGCCATCACTGCTCCAGCTGCAGCAGCAGCAGCTGCGGCTGCGGCTGCAATTGCAGCCAGCGCCTATCTGGAGCATCGCTGTAATCTCTGCAAAATGATCTTGCCCCACGCCCAGAAGCTGCAGGAGCATCTCGTCGAGCACACTTTCGCCGGTACCGAGCAGCGTGGCTACAATTGCTACATCTGCTCGGCTGTCTTTACGGCGCCCGCTGGCCTGCTCGCCCACATAGCGGAGCATGGCACGCGTCCATACGATTGCAACTTGTGCCCGGAGAAATTCTATTTTCGTGCCGAGCTGGAGCATCATCAGCGAGCACACGAGCTGCGCACTCAGTCAGCGGCAACACGTCATCCCAAGCAGGAGACGCACAGCTCGACGGAAAGTTCCCCGGTGACGCTCAGTCCCAGCCATGTCAAGCAAGAGCTATACGAATCGGAGCCAGCAAATTCACCCAACGCCGCTGATCTACCCGTGCAGCAGCAGCAGCAGCAGCAGCAGGAGGAGGAGGAATATATTGAGGTGGAGCAAATGCCGCAGGAGACGCTGCGAGCTGGCGAGCAGCTGAGCACCGAGCGTTCCAGCAGCAGCGCCTAAGTATTATTAACTATACTAAATACAAATACTAAAACTAAAACTAATACTAAAGTAAACTAAAAACTAAACACTTAACTATCTAATGGCATTTTAAAACTCTAACGTCCTTGAGCTTTAGGATATATGTATGTATGTATGCTGTAGTTATATCTAGCTGAAAAGAAAATGTTCTACATCAATGGTATTCCTGCTTAAAAAGAAATTCTATGCAGCTAGCTTTATGCTCTCTACATGGATAATATATATGTATTTATATATAAGACTGTTCACATCCTTTCAATTAAACCTCAAATGTTTCTAAACAATTTTTATAGCAAAAAGTTTTTATTATATAAATTTTATTCATATTTTTCAATTTTATTTCATTTTCTTTTTACAAATATAATTTCCAAAATACTTAAAAAAAAAAAGAAAGCAAATTGCACAATATTTAAAAATTGTTTATGCAATTTTTCAAAACAATTTTATTTTGGTTTTTAATACTATAAAAAAAAATTATTTTTAAAAAGAAAATATTATTTGAATGTAAATGAATTTTTAAGAGAAATATTTGTTGATAATTAATAATATATGTTATTCAATAGATATTTTGCTCAAAACATCTTTCAAATATATTTCGTTTTTATTATATTACATAAATATTTATTTATTATAATTATATAAAAACAAATAAATCTTGTATTCGCTCTAAGTAAAACTGTACCACAAAATGAAATTAATATTTTTAAGAATTGTAATCTTGCCCCAGTTTATTGTTTAAATCAAAGCAACAGCCTAGTATTGAAAAAAAAAAAAAAAAAAAACATATTATAAAATTAATATAATTATAAATAACAAAAAAAAAAAAAAAAAAACGATGCCTAGCTAAGTAATATCATAATTAATATATGCATAGAGTAGTTTTGATTTATGTGTGATAGTTTTCAAAAGGTAAACACTATGAATTTTTCTATCTATAACTAGTTTGTATTATCAAAATAAAGTTATCCAAATGATATAATAATTTATATACATTTAGTTTAAAGCGCCTTGCGCTACCTTCCGTATTTATGTATACCCATAAAATATATATATAGCATATAACGTAAAACATACAACAGATCAACATATATATGTGTGTACATTTGAATAATCAACGCATCGTAACTACAAATATGATCTATGTCTTACATAAGCACCAAACATTTTTAATGTGTAGCATATAAAAAATAAAAAAAAAACGGAATCCAACACGAGACACTACAAAATATTTAGAGTAAATAAAATAAAAGAACAAAAAAAACTAAAGTTGAAACCAAAATACAGAAACCTCGCGTAATTTCTTTTATGGGTTTACTTAGAAGTTTCGCCTGTAAATCTGATAAGATTTTTTATGGAAGCTGACGACATGCGTCTCCAACAATTTTATGGCGAATATTTTGTGTGGCTTTTCAATACCCTGTCTACGTAAGAGCTGTGGGTATCATGCACCATTTAATGATGACAAATTTGATAACTGATCTTACAATTAGCAAAACTTGAGCTCTTACAGCGCCTGAGTTCATTTCAAACTGTCCTTTGGATCTCAACTATTATAACAGCGACAGCTTTGAAATTTGAATTATATGATTTGACACACTTGTACTGAACTAATTTTCCAAGATCAACCCCTTAGAGACTTTGCTATTTATGTTATGCCCACTTTATGCCAACTAGACCCATTGAACTCTGGATATATGCAAGCTATAGAGATGAAAGTTGGTATATAAATACTTTTGGACATTATGAGCTGTTTTATAAGCATGGCTGTAAGTATTGAGGTTTTTTTTTTTTGGTAAAATCCTGTCAATTTCATAAATCTTATAATAATTTCAATGCTGTTTCAAAAATTAATAAAGATTAATCTTTATGCTCAATAAGTATTCAACAAGTTCATTAGACATGTCTTTATATATATATATAAAGCTCATAAATTTCACTTATCCGAAGTAACTAAGAGCCTAGATAGAAGAGAGCAGAGTTGAAAAGAAGAAGAGATTGTAAAAACATTTCAAACGTTTCAGAATGAAATCAAATTCTAAAGACGTTAAGGCACTACAACAGGGTATATATTAGTCTAGCAGTATTGTGTTGCATGCATTAACTATATATTTCTCAATTCTTGTATAATATATAGTACAAGTAAAAAGGCATAGAGTGCATATGCTAAGCTTAAGTTGATTTCTCATTCAATCTAAAGAGTTTAGTTCAAGTTCTTGAGCTAATGTGGACAAGTAAACCTTTCTAGGGTATATGCTAGTTGAGCTAGTTGAGCTTGAGGTTTGCTCGTTTTTAATTTCTGGTGGTTTTCGGCGACCGCGACACGTAACGACAATAAAAAAGGTGCGCGCGAGGGTAACTCGTTTTTGTGTATTTGTCGTCGTATATGCACGACAGATATACACACATATATATACATTTATATATAGTTATTTTTTTTTTTATTATTTCTCTGGTTGAGGCGACACAACAAATTGGCACTGGGTGATGCCTATCTGTAAGACCGGTGGCAATTATGCCTGGCGAAAAATGAGAGAAGAGATAAGAAGCAGAAGCTGCGACTGCGACTGCGACTGAGGTTGCTTCCTAGAATGCAGTGGCAATGGGGGGCACTGGCTAATCCAGGACAGGGTTAGCAGCACCTCCTGCTTCTCGGAAGCAATTGTAAATAAATTGCATTTAATAAATTGCCAAGCTGAGAGAGCAGAGCGTGCAGAGCTGTCTGCAGAGAGGCGTAGATGTCACTTTCTGTGCACCTGTGCACTGGTGACAATTGTTGGCCGTTCGCCGACGTCGGCAATCATCACAAATCAATAAAAATGTTTATTATCAGCAATTGGTTCAACTAAACACCGGCAGTAGTTAATTAGCGCCATGCCCGGCATGCCAATGCGTTTCGACTGCTGGAAAACTTGAAAAACCAATCTCCGACAACAGCAGCAGCAGCAACAGCAGCAGCAGCAGCTCCAATTGAAAGCCAGCTAAGGAACAACTTTAGCTGCAAGTCAAGCTACAGCTTCAACTGCAACTGCAACTGCAACTGCAACTCCGACTACAACTGCAAATGCAATTGCAGCTCCATTGATCGTTTTCATCGAGCAGACCGCCAGGCGCGTTGGCTCTCTGAGTTTCCGCGAATTGTTTTTTATAAATTTTTTTTCTTTTCTTTTATTTTCTTTTTTTTTTTTTTGCCTTTTTCTTTTTAGCTCACAAAACGTCACCAATATGTCGAGAGCCATTGGATCTAAATCAAAAGCCACCTCCTGGCGTATCACGCATCGATTCGCGTCGATTTATCTTTTGGTATTTGCGGCATTTGACGGGTTTTTACAGTCAGTCGATGCACGCACTGACCGTGGTAGCAAATCTATCGAAATTTAACTTGATATTAATAAAAAAAATGTATTTTTATCATGTATGATGTATTATTTATGTATGTAATCATTTAAACTCAAGGTAGTAGTTCAAGCTTCTATATATGATGAAATGCTAGCTTAAAAAAGACAAAAAAAAAGACAAATAAAAAAAAAAAAAAATAAATAATTTTTTTTTAAATATATAAAAAATAATTAAATAATTAAAAATAAAGAAGATAAAATAAATATAATAAAATAAATAATGTCAATTATTAAAAACCATTTTTAAATTAAATAAAAAATAAAAATTAAATTAAAAAAATAAATTAATAAAAATTTTTATATAATGAAATATAGAATAAATAAAAAATAAATAAAATAAAATAAAATTAATAATAAATTTTATATAGTGAAATATAGAATAAATAAAAAATAAAGAAAATAAAATAAATAATGTAATATATAATAATATAAATAATAATTGTGAATAACGAAAAATAAAAAAAATAAAAATAAATAATTCATTGAATACATATATAAATAAATATATAATATTTTATAATAATATTTTTAAAATTTAAATTTAAATAAAAAACAAACATTTAAAGAACATTTAAATCTTTTTAAATATGCCAATACTTTTATAGATCTATTTTGCAAGCACTGTCAGCATGAGCACATAGCTCGATATTCAAGTCTCAAAAACATTAAATAAAAGCCTTTTTATCTAATATAGTATTTCCACAATTTTCAATTTAATTTTTTGGAAATTATCAGAATAATACTTTATAAGATGAGGATAAGATCGACTAAATGCTGCCAAGACAATCAGGATTGCTTAGGCTATCAAATTTGACTTTTATTTATTTTATTTTTATTTTTTTTGATTGTACAAGATTTGTATATAAATTTAATGTTTTTTTTTTATTTTTATATTTTTTATTGATTTTTATTTCATTATTATTATTTTTATTTTATTTATTTTATTTTTTACTTTTTTCATATTTGTTTTTATTTTATTTTATTTTATTTTATTTTATTTATTTTATTTTTTTTGTAAGCTTTAATTCATATTTAAGCTCTTGCTGCATTCAGTTTTGCTTTGCTTTGCTTTATTCCCATAACTTTTGTGCCACTGTGCGGCGTTTGAAAGTCTGCTAGGCTGTCGGTCGGTCGGACAGCCAAGTGGAGCAGCAATTGCAGTTGTTGTCTCACCTGCATGTTTTGACGTCTCTTTGGCTGTTTGGCGACGCATTAGCAGCAACTCCTTGTTGCAGGCAAGCAGGCAATGGCTGCTCCGCTTCCCCCTTGAGCTACTCTATTAAAGTTAAGTGTTGGCCTTCGCCTGGCATGCAGCTACCATTCTCTCTTCTCTCTCTTCCCTCTCCCTCTCCCTCTCTCTCTCTCTCTTCCTCCTCTCTCTCCTTCAATGTCTACAAGAATTGAATGGCATGTGAGCGTCTAAAACATTTGGAAAAGCGTTGCAAGTCTTTAGATTTGTTGCGCGCGTAACTTTGACAAATGAAGAAGCGAGCACTAGACATATTTGGCCAGCTGATGATGATGCTGCTGATGATGATGATGATGTTGATGATGATATTGTTGTTGCTGTTGAGCAACACCTAAACCAAAACCAGCGCCTCATAATGGATACAAATGATGATAAAGCTAAAGGCGAGACCCCATCAACTATGCCTGGCTGATTTGGGAGCTGCTTCTCAAATGGACAAATGTCGAGCAAAAATGTTTTCGCATGCCTTATTAAACAACTGGTAAAGTGAAATATGCTCGGAGCTTTTTATGCCGTCGAAATGGCGTGCAAAGGTGCATGATAAACTTGTGGGTTTGCTTGTGACAGTGAGTAATGGAAGTTGCTGAGATATTGTGTGCTTGGAGAGTTTCAATAAAGCTGCATGGCAAATTTTATCTTAGTTAGTTGAGGCTGTCCCATTGAACTAGGAGCAAAGCTCTTTATATTTGTGTACTAGAATGTTAAGAGAATATTATTTGTAAGCGAATCTAATCTAACTAGTAGGATTACAGGGTAACTGTAAACTAACTGCCTATAAAGAACTCTTTCTCCTTCTTAGTTTCAGATTTTCGCAAGGGTAACAACGCCCCCGCTCAGAGCACGCAAACGACCCTCAGAGCCAAATGCTTTACGCTGTTAGACAAGGGGCAAATGTTTCCTTCCGGCTCGCATGGCATGGCATACAGAACCGGGTCAGCGTAACAGCGACAGAGACAGAGAGGGGAGGAGAGTAGATACGAAGACTTTTCGCAACGCGAATGTGTGCCAAACATGCGAGAAGCGGGCGAGTATGCCGTACCCCAATATTCATTACCGGCTTATTAACGTGATTTACCGATGGGGGTGATGCCCGTTATGTGTGTGTGTGAAGGATATGATGCTCAAGGATGTATGGCATGTTGCAGCCACAGCGGCTGGGAAACTGACTTTTCAAGCGCCATATAAGGATATATATATATCCGTTGTCAATAAAGCTTGTTAATGATACCGTGCGAACCACTTGATGGATGGCCTCGCGCAAAGCAAATGTGTCAAGCTCTGTTAATACAATATATATGAATATCTATAGAGCAAGAAATATATAGATATATAGCTGTCATATGCAAATCAACATTGGAAACGTCTAATGGAGCTGTCGAACTAGCTAAGTGAATGTGAATGGAGCTTCATATCAATTAGCTGTCATTTCCGCTCACACAAATTCAATTTCATATATTTTAAGAAGGCGTTCTTCTGTTTAAAGTAAACTTGAAATAAATAAAGAATAAATAAATTATTTATTTTTATTTTGTATTTCAAGATATACGAAAGAAGCTCTTCCATGCAACTTTGTCATATATCTGCTATAGATATATGTACATATGTGTATATTTGATTCTGTAGGGCTGATAATGCATATATGTATGTACATGTGTATACATATATTAATATTATTATTATTATATTTTTTTAATTTTTTTGTACTAGCAGCTCATGTTTATTGCTATTATTATAATATGTTATTATTATTTATTTTAAAATTTTTTATTATTTATTTTATTATTTTATTAGCAACTCGTATTTATTTTTCATTTAATTTATTCTTTTAATCAATTTTTATTTGTATTAAATTTTCCAATATAAATATTTTTTTTTTATAAATGAAAAAAAAAAATATAAATAAATAAATAAAGAATTTTTGTATATATATTAAAAATAATTATTAAATTTTTGAGTATATATTTTTTATTAAATATCAAATGTATATTAAAAAATAATTATTAATTATTTGAGTATATGTTTTTATTAAATATCAAATATATTTATTTTCAATATTGGATTCTATTGTTTTTTATTTTATTATATTTTTAATTTTATTTTTATTTTTTGTTTTTTTTATTTTATTATATTTTTAATTTTATTTTTATTTTTTGTTTATTTTTTATTAATTTTTATTCATTGTTTATTCATTTATTATTTATTATTAAAACACTTATTTCTTTTACTGTCAATCATTGCTCTTTGCTTTTATTTTTTGTTTATATATATATACATATATTTTTTTTTATTTTTTTATTTATACTTGCATACTTTATTTTGCTTATTTATATAATACAATAATATATTTATACATATATATTCAGCTCTTCAGCATAGCCTAAGTCTTCCCCTAGCGCATTGCATTTTCAACTTTTCCCTAGCTAACTAATTCTACTTCCTCTCTCAATCTTCTTCTTTTTTTTTGTCTTTTGCGCCTAACTAATTAAGTGATGCCTCCCCAGCAGTTGCAGTTCCACTTTCAATTACAATTTCATATGCAGTCGCGCTTAATTCAATTAATAAACTTGTCTGATGTTTATCTGTCATTATTAATAAGCTGATCTCTGCAGTTATACGACATATATCCCCGCTGACCAAGTCTTAATTATGACAATGCGCACGAGCTAAGCAACTGCACGCATTCATCTCAAAGTTACTGAGGAACAGTCGCAGTCCCAGTCACAGATACAGATGCAGATACAGATACGGATACAGATACAGATACATGCACAGCTATTTGGCTACAGTTACACATTTACAGTTAACATATTGCGCCTCTTTCATTGGCTAGCCAGGTATATACACGCACACACACACACACACACATATGTGTGTATGTACAGCATTCGTGTCAGCTATCGGCTATGTAGTCGACACTCGTTTATGTATCTGCATCTGTGGCTGAAAAGGCGTGGCATGGGTGGGCCACAGATACATGTCGTTGTTGGCCACACAAAAGCGGGTCAAAAGCAAGGCACAAAAGCATTTTAAGTGAAGATTAATGTACACAAATCTCGTCAGAGTCGAGACTCGAGGTTTATATATGGGAAAATAAAATGTGTTAAACCTTTAAGAATTCAGAATTTCAGGTTGCATCAAAAAAACTCTTGCTTGATGCACAATCTGATATATCTTAAGCTAAACATTGAGCAAGCTTTCAAGTAATCATGAAATAGTTTAATATATTTTATTTTTACATCAATTAAAAATTTCGATCTGCAGCACATGCTTAGCCTTCATATAAAATATATGTATTTCCCTCACAGAGACTCCCTTCGCGCTCATTCCCATCTCAATGGGAAATTCCTTTGGTTTCGAGCGTGCCGCACAATTGTGTTATGTAAATCGATATCGATATGGTTATGGATCGCGCAATTAAATTGATTGATTGATTGGCATTCAGGACACGCAGCACCAAATAGCAGCAGCAGCAGGAGTTGCAGGAGCAGCAGCAGCCATAACAATAAAGACCTCAAGACAGAGAGAATTTGAAAATTCTTTTGGCTTGGATTTGCGGGCGGTTTGTTTTTGTGCGCAATTTATAAAGTTGCTGACACAATATAATAGCTGGCAGGATAGCGCAAGGATCACGGTTAGAGCAAGCCAAGCAAAGGCAAGGCAAGGCAAGGCAAGGCAAGACAAGGATCAAGCCAAAGCACCTCCGCCTTTAATTCTCGCGAAAAATTAAAAAGGAGCTGCAGCTCAAAAGTATTGTATTACCATTTAGAGAGGGAGACGCAGCGAAAGCGAGATAGCAGAGAGAGAGAGAGTGAGCGAGGGAGATCCAAGCTGTGTCGCCTTGATAAGACTCCAAGGCTATATAAAAGGTCCTTAAAGACAATAGGGAGCAGCAGCAGCAGCAGCAGCATTTCCTTGCGCCTTATTCACTCGCTCTCCCTATATACATACATACATATATATTTCTTATCACAGATCAAATTTCAAGAGAGAACGCTGGGAAAGGATGTGCCAGGAACTTCTTTAGAACCAAGTATAAATAAACAAACAAAAAATTGAATAAAAGTACTCAA
Source organism: Drosophila borborema (assembly GCA_030914335.1). Classification (NCBI taxonomy): domain Eukaryota; kingdom Metazoa; phylum Arthropoda; class Insecta; order Diptera; family Drosophilidae; genus Drosophila; species Drosophila borborema. Next base: position 13,579,809 of record JAUESP010000303.1, on the reverse strand, counting down.
ATGTTAAAAGCTTTTGTTGGGCGTAACTGAAGTCAATGGTGTATTTATTTGTTTTATTCATTTTTTTTTATATTTTGTAAAACTTTATAAAACAATAAAATTCTAACTATGTAACTTATTAATAAACATCATAAAATAAATAAAAATATTAGTATAGAACATAGACGAGGAAGAGCTTATGCACCAATTGAGCAAGTTTCAGCCTTGTTTAGGGATTTTTTCTCTTGAGTCAGCATTTACTCTCTTCTTCCCTCTCTCTCTTAGAACTTTCGCAATCTAAACTGAAGCTCAGCTTAGCTTTCATCTGACAGTTGGGCATTCAAGTCAATGGACGCTATATGGATCGGTGGCATTATAGGGTTTACATAAGTTCCAACAAGACTGTGAATGCTGTGACAAAGAGGGTTTAAACGATTCAACAGAACTGAAGACCTTCATTAAGTTTTGAGCCAGAATTTGGTAACTTGTTCTACGTTCGCCTTTTATGACCCACACACACACACACATACACACACACACTCGTTTAAATATATATAAAACAAAAATTTCACAATTTTGCTTGCTTGGGTCTTCATTTATTTTACTTATTTTTTTGTGGCCCTGGCGCTGTGTCCAGATCCAAGAGCCAAGTGCGTTTTGACCTCTTCTTGGGTACGTGCCTGGCCTCAGAGTGTGACAAACTGGTTCAAGTTGTTGTCAGTTGTCAGCTGTCGTTGTTGTTGTTGTTGTTGTCAGTTGCTGTAAGTTGTTATCTCTTGACGTTGTTGTTGTAGTTTGTTGTTATTGTTGCTTTTATGACTTAATGCCGCGTACGCCACGCAATTTCAATTACAGACCAATGCGTCGACCCAGCGAGTCGCAACTACAGTTGTAAGCTCTATACAACAGTTACACACACACACACAGTCAGTCACACACACACACACACTTGTCTACAGCTAGCGCAACACTTTCATTAGGCTGCGGCGTCGTGTTCCAGGTGCCAAAAAGGAACAAAAAAATAACAGGACAGAGCAGCAGCGCATAATTTATGAATAACTAGGCGTATTGACTAGCAGATACCCTGTACACTTTTGAAAATAAGCGGAGGAGAAAAGTGACTAGCAGATATCCCAAGCACAAGAGTAACACAATTATAGCTGACTTAATGATGCAGTTTTCACTTTATACTATCACATATTTCATATAAATGCTTGATCACAATACACCCCACAACTTTCTAGACCTACAGGGTATTTGAGAAAATAAGACTCCTAACTGGACTATGAATATTGGCCTCCAAGCTTAACCCCGGCACGTGTCGCTCTTTATGAATTTCGCCCCGAGTTTGTTGTAGTTCTGCTACTTCTATTTTTGTATTACCTTCCTTCTTCGTCTTCTCTTTTCAGCTAGTTGCATGTATTTTTGATGTTTAGACGGCAACAATTTGAGGCGAGTTTTGAATTTAATCAAGCGCCACAGGAAAATATTTGCAGCAAGTGCAGATGGCAAGAGCAAGGGGAAACGAGTGCATTTTTTATAAACAGAAAAAGTAGACAATAAGCTAAAAATGATATTTACATACAAATATGCAATTACAATGTATAAGCAACTGAGCTTTTAATATATAAAAAAACATACCTTCTTATTATTTTAGTTAGCATAAAATAAACACACACGCATTGTTTTGTATGAAGTTCTCTACACATTTTATATATTCACGAAAAATAAAGCAAAAACAAAATAAGTTTTATCTACGACTTAAAATTTTGCGCCAGCGAACAGCTGATTACACAGTGTAACCGTAGTTTATTTTATAAAATATATCGATATATGTAGAGAGTAAGCTGCTTTAACATAGCTCACTTTGCGTTAGCAGTATCTTGTGAGTTTACAGATACATTTTTGCGCTGTCGAATGTTTTTTGCAAAAATGAGCGGACTGCGATGTGAAATTCAATATCAAATAATCACTATTAAAACATATGTAAATCATATTAGACTAACTGAAAGGCAGATAATAAATCAAATTAAAGTTGTGTGACATAAATTTGTATAAATATATTTATTTTTGAGAAACAGAAATCTAACATGCCGCATATTGCCGGTCGGATGGCTAACATTTTTGTTAACAGCTGTGCAGAGCCTTAACATGATATCGCTCAGATCCGATAATCGAAGAGTTCATTCGAAAAAATAGCATTGAACGGGACGGACGCTGGATTGGTGAACTGCAGATAGTTGTGGGTGTTTTTTTATACTGTGATTTTGTACGCGCCCGCGCCGCTTCAGCCCAAAACGCAGAGGACGAACGAGGAAGTCACGCATAAAATCAAAATAAGCTAAAATCTAATAGTACATATAATACTAAAGTGCAATTTGTGAAGTTTAAAATCTATACCGTTAAACAATAATATCAATAGCAACAACAACAACAAATCAAAAGCAATCATGTACTCGTGCAAATGCATGAATTTACAAGTCGGAACCTCGAGTAACGACAATAATAATAAGATCGAAGGGAATGAGGACATGGTTGTGATGCATATGAACTTTAAGGAGAAATATCAAAGTTTTATCTACTTCGACAAGTTTATAAGTTTCTTTAACAATGTAAGTCTTTGCAGCATATATTACTATACTATGTATTCACAAATACAACTGAATCCAACATAAACATGCGTATATATACATCATATATGTGTATATATACATTATATATTTGTGCGTATATTTTAATTATAAGCATTTTATCACATTCTGCTTTATGCGCAGCGTAACCATTTTCCACGCAGCATAGGGCCTAACTACACACCCAAACATACACACATACACGCATCCACACATATATACGTATGCTCTGTGCGTGTGTATTATCGTTCTTTATGCTTTGTGTGCCGGCCGTGCCGCTGTTGTCTGCCTATTCTTGACATACACACACACACACACACACACACTGGCGCACGCATAGATATGTATGCGTCAGTGAAGCAGCGTGCGAGGAGCAGCAAAACAAAATAGGGTCATTCATGAAAAAAAAAAAAACCAATGCCTTTTGTTGTAGGCCGGCCTAAGAAATTGCCTCTTCCTTTTGCCTGACAATTGGTATTTTTTGTTGTATTTAATGCACAGTTAGCACTGCCTGTATTTGTGTGTATGTGTGCGAGTGTGCATGGTGTGTATGGTGTGCTTGTGCGCACTGCTTTAATTTTGCCCTACACCTGTTTTCGCCTCCTTCGCTCCTTCGCTAAAGACACCCTGTATATATGCTCGTTTCTGCCTGCGCCAGTTTTTGTTGCTTTCTTTTTACTTTCTGAATGCTTCTTTATACTTCTGTCCCCTGCCCGATCACCTTAATTTTTGATGGGTTTTCCGCTTCATATTCATTTTAATTTTTTTTTTTTGCCATATTTTTGCTTGTTTTCTTATCTATTCTCATCTATTATTACCATCAACAGATCTTTAAGATAGATCACTTGGGAGTTCCCATAAAGAACTTAATGTATGACTTCATTTCACTCTCTCTGATAGATAATGTTTATAAATATTTAAAATCTTGTTATATTCTATGAATACTTTGTATAATATATAACAAAAACCCCCTTGTATCTTTTTTAATAATACACGGACTAATTAGAGATTCAAAAGTATGATAATAAACTTATTTAAGTAATTAGGAATAATCTTGAAGATGGTAAAAAAAAATAAAACATTTATACAAAAATTTAGATACGGTTATATTTTAGATAAGAACGTTGCGTTTTCTATTATGCACAAAATTAATAAACATTTAAAAACATAATTGGAATTTTGTATATATGTACTTTGTGATATATTAAAGAATTACGAGGAGAAGAAATATATATACATACATACATATATACACAAAAATATATACTATATCTAAACAGACAAAAGCAAAATTGATCATATAAATTTGTTGGATCTGTTAAATAATAATAAAATCTTCCTTCTCAGCGAATGACTATTATAATTAAGAAAAAAAATCATAATAGAATAAATGGATATATAGAATATACATACATACATATGTATGTGTCTCTATCGTGATTCTATGACTAATGTTTGAATATCAAAACTCGATTATTTTGACGATGACAACGCAAAAATTAGAAAACAAAATATTGAGTAGAAAGAAGAAAAAAAAAACAAAATACTCTAGACAAGACGCGACACGCGTAAAGCTGCAAAAAACACTTTGACTCTACACTCATGTATATTTGTATGTGTATGTGTGTGTCGTTTTCAAGGTTAAATCAAATAACAGCTGTTAGTTGACCATTTTCGCCGTTTCTTATGTTTTTGTCGTTCGCCGCTGGCTAAGCCACCAGCTGCACGTGTCACAGTTTGAAGATCGCGCTGTTCGCACTGATCAGCACTGCTCAAACTGCAGCAGACGAGCAGCTTCAATAACGATTTGATATGCATATGTTCAGCAGCTGGGCCAGCCACACCCATTGCACAAGCAATTCAAACTCAATCCCAAAGCCAACCCAGTCCCCAATCTCTCCCTTCCTCTCTTTTGCTCTTGTGAGCTTTGCATAATGCGTTCATTTTGATGGAAATTGAATTGTTATGCATTATTATTATTATAGTTGTTGTTGTTGTTGTTTTGTTGCGGTCTGGAGATCGTGCAAAAGTTCTTCAGTGTTGCTGTTGTTATTGTTATTGCTTTGCACCCACTTGAAAAGCGCTGAGGCGTACAACAACAACAACAACAGAATCAGCATTAACAACAAATAGACCAAAAGTGTTATATTGAATAATTCAAAGCGCAAAACAAAGCAACAGCAAAAAAAACTGTGTGTCTATACATATAAGTGAGTATTTAAATACATATGTATGTATGCATACACATGTGTGTGTGTGCATGTGCACACATAAATATGTAAAAAAAAAAAGAAGCTCTATGTATGTGTGTGTGTAGCGAGCCCAAAACGGAACGCTTTTAGAATAAATTACGAAACTGGCGACAAACACAACAAAGCAAAAGAAGAGGAAGAAACAGAAGAAGGAAGGCAGGCAGCACCAGCACCAGCAGCAGCCGAAAAATAACAAAAGCAACAACAACAACAGCAGCAGCAAAGGCAGAGCTGAAAAAAATAAACTTGTTTATACATTTTGTTGTATAAACAAGTTTTGAGATTTCCAAATGCGACCAATGGGCAGTGAACGACAGGGGGATGGGTGAACAGAGAGTGGAGAGGAGTAGGAGTAGGTAGTGGGCCAGCCTGTCATATGTAGGGCAGGGTGTAGGACAGAGCAGCAGTTGACAAGCAGCTTCTTTTTCAGCACTCCCGCCTCGCTTGACCCTTCTCTTTGTCTGTCTCTCTCTCTCTCTCTCTCTCTCTCTCACACACACTTCAACTGCTTGTCTTTCTGTATTGCTGTATTGATGCGTAGGCCTCTGTTTGATTGTCTCAAGTTGAAGTCGAAATTATGCATAAAAGAAATCAAAATTAAAATATAAATAAAAGCCAAATGTGGTCTGGTAGCGTTATAAACAAGGCTATTTAAGCTACTTAATAGGCAAATGTGAAATGTGTGCGGCGCGTGTGTTGCACTCCGTATTCATTTAGCCGGCTATAAAAAGATCTATTTACATAAAAAAAAAAATCATCAGCATCAACAACAACAGTGGGGACAATGCAACCGAGAGGCTCAACAGAAGCAGCAACAGATAAACAGTTAGCAGTTGTTCAGAGTTATCTGTTCTTCTCTGTGGAGCCCTTTATATAACAGTCTTGCATATTGCATGAGCACATGCATGAATATATACATATGTAAAAGAGTTATATATGTATGTATGTTAAGTACTGAAATACAATTTACATGTAAATGCATTTAATACAACTGTTATACGTTTGTGTTTCAAATTTGTTATAATACGAATAGCAAGCGTGGCTTACACGTGCAAGCAAAGCTGAACCCTAAGACGTTTAAATAAGCAAAGGTAATATAGTTGTTAACTGTTATACGTATGATATTATATTATATATAAATTAGGAAAAGGATAGAGTACATTCTGTTCTTTCAATAGCTCAATCGTACCATAACAACACACTGCAAACTGTTATCTTAACAGACAGCACTGCATAGTTTTATCTAACAGCAATAGATGCTGTTAAGTTTACAAGCACTGACATACTGACGCTGTCACGCTGCTCTTATCAACATTTTTAGTTTGTGTCCAGTTTAACACCCCAAGCTAAACTCACGCTACAGACGCTTTTTTTTTCTAGGTTATCAAACGGTAAAAATAACAACAGCAACAATAGAGTAAATTTGTTGCTGACGTCGCGTCGCGTCGCTTGGTTCGTGCCTTAATTGATTTATTTATGATTAGATTCATAATTAGTTTGTTTTCATATATTTTTCTTTAAGCTCTTTACAAATTTGTTTATTACTGTCCGTCTTCTGCTGCTACCTCTCGCTGCATCTCTCCTTTCCCGTATCCCTCTCTCTGCATTCAATGCCGAGAGCAAAAAAAAAAAAAACAGAGCAAAAAAAAAACTGTAGCGACATTTTAATTAGCATGACAAAACGCTGTTAAATAATGTATTTCAATTGAGAAGAGAAGAGAGGAAAAAACAAGCTCGGCTCAAATAACAATAATAAAGATATTAAAATGCAAATTTATATACATATATTGTTTACATTTGCATAATTAATTTATTTATAGTCATGGCTGACGAAATCAAAAGAAATGAGAAAACTGCTGCTCAAAAGCCAATCAATCAACAAGAGAGAGGAGAGAGCCAGAGCGAGAGCGAGAGAGAGAGAGATCGAGCGCAGTGCAATGCAATATTCTAAATATAGTTATTATTAAATCAAGAGTAATAAACTAAACGGAATAGTAAAAATATGATAACTGCAAGTGAATGAAAGAAATGGGAGTGGAAAGAAAATTTTGTTGCTGTCGCACAGGCAGCTACTATTATCAGCTCAGTGGCTTTTAAACCTTTCACTTTAGGCTTAACGATGTTTGTAAAACTGTCAACAAGCCCCCACTTGTTGCTAACAACAATTGTTAATGTCAAACCTCAGGACTTGCAGCGCTCGTAAACTGTCGCTACCAATTAGCTGTCACTGTCAAACTGTGTGGCCTGCATTGCTTGCCAAACTGCTAGCTGCTCTAAGTGTATGACTTGCATTGCTTATCAAACTGTCTGGCACACTCTGGCTTATCAATAAACAAACTATATGTGAATCTCCAACTGTGCAGTGTTTGACTTTTTAATTGCAATGATTATATTAATTATCTCTTATTATAATGTGCATATATGATTAAGTATATGATGTACACTTTTTCTAATCAAAATTTTAATATTTTTGCATGACGAGCAAAATCCAAAGATTGTTTGCGCAAAAATTAATTCATTCTCAAAAAAAAATAAAAATAAAATAAAATAAATAAATAAATAAATAAAATAAAAAACAAATATTACAAAATAAATTAAATACGTTTGAATTGAGAATAAATGTTCCCTCTGCAATTTGAATTATATTGATAAATCACAAATATAGCCACATTTAAAATTGTTATTAACACATACATCTTTTGCTTGCTCTGCTTTATTAAAGGACAAAGGCAAACATTAACTTGATAAAAAAAAAATCAACAATAACAATAAAACCCCTTAAACTAAAACCGCATATCAGAGTGCACAAGGTCACAGTTTGACAGCTGCTGCTCAGAACAATTACTATTAGTGTAAGAAAGCAAAATGCTGTTGCTCTCTGCCACTCTTCCAATATGTCTCTCTCCCCCTGTCATTCTTTCTCAGTCAAGCAGAGCAGCGCGTGTCGCTTAATTGAAAACCAATGTTAATCTTTAACAAATATAACCTTGACAGCAGCAGCAGCAGTAACAGTAGCAGCAAAAACAATAACAATTGCCCAATGTTGCCAGATTGTTAAACTTTTAACCTCTTAACAGACGTTGTTGTAGCAGCAGGCAGCAGGCATTGACCACATGCACTCGATTGGCCGCCTTTGCCAGTGTTGCCAATTTGCATGTAAACAAAACTATAAATTCACAAATGGCTTAAAATAAACTACTACAACAACAACAACAACAACAACAGCAGTAGCACCAGCAACAACAATCACATAGCGAATAGAAAATGAAAACACCTTTTTGGCGCAGCAGAGCTATAATTTTATTTATTTATTTTTTTCTTCTGAATAATTTTACTATATTAATTACTCAATATACATATATTCGTGCTTGCGTGTTTTTAGGGGTGATTTCGGTAGGGGTTTCTTGCCTCCCTCTCTCTCTTTGCACGCACACTTGCTGAATTTATGTCAAAAAAGATTTGCTGGCTGCAAATAAACATGAAACAAACAAAACAAACGCACGAAAATTAACTCACAAAATACACACAAATAGGCAAGCATAAGAAGTGCACCTAATGCACACTCACACACATATACAAATAGTATTTAGATAAATGAGAGTGAATAGCAAGATGGCGCATTTAGTAAACAGTAGCTCAGCTGTTACCTAAACAGTTGTAGAACTGTTGCTTAACAGGGAGCTCTTGCTTAACATATGAGCTGAGCTGATTAACAGTGCTCTAAATGTTGATCTCAATGATTAGCTAGGCCCAGCTTAACAGTGACTCAGTTGTAAGAGCTTTGCTGCGAAAGAGGGCTTGTCTTTATTTATTTTCCTCTTTTACATATCATTAAAAGACGCTCCCGTACACAAAAGAGAAACTATTTATAGCCACGCTTATCGGGTCTTTTCAGTTAGCCACTAAAAGAGAAATAATAATAATGCCCTCAAGCAAATGTCAAAGCGTAGCCAAAAGATGAGATCATATTATAAACTAACAATTAAGTGCAGACAGCCACAAAGCACATACACACACACACACGCACTTACATCCACACACAATCGCGCAAAATTTGCCGCTGTTTGTATATTTAATTTGAGTTAGACACACACACGCACACAACTCTCTGTGTTAAAGATATGGCAATAGGCCCAACTCTATGAATAAACACAACGCACGTCAAACGAAAATTGTTTGTCAAAGTTTTTCGATAACACGCCTCAGTCCGTCGAGCCGGCCCGCCCTCTCGCTTAGTTGCCACTAGGCGAGACTATAAAAATATATACCTATATATACCTAGTAGGCGACTAAAAAGTACCCTATATTAAGCACAAAAGCAATCGATACTTATCAGCTGCACTCAAAATGTATCGAAATTCGAAAAATATATTAATTTCTACTTATATAGATATTGGAAAAAAATTTGTATAGAAAATTTACTTTGTATAAAGAGTAGTAGAAACATCATATTATTAGTTTGTTTATCGATATTTATCGGTAAACGAAATGTATAATTTTGTACTGATTTATTCTGGCATTCATCAAGTCTCTTCAAGCCAATGACTTAATTACAGGGTATACAAACCGGACCCGGTCCACAACTGCCAGCCGGTGTGTAAACATTGTTGCGCTTAATTTACTGTTATACGCGCGTCTACCTGGCACCAGGTCTATGGGCTTTAACTATTATAATGCACACTCAATATATATGTATATATATATACTTAGTACACAAATATAGCCTTAATTTATGTATATCTATAGAATAGGGGTTTATATATACATTGGTATATAAACATATGTCTAATCAGATGTCATATAGGCATTAGAAGCTCGCGAGCCCTTAGCACACGTGTGCACGTTTGGAGCTAAGCAAATGTTACTTTATTAGTAAATAGCTATGTAAACCTTTAATCATAGATTGAGGGGCCCTGGACTGCCGACTGACTCGATGCGAGCTGTTTGTTTGGGTCTGGCTGACTTATCTATCAGCTTTTCAATTTGTTTTCAAACGACATTGAAAGGCTACACAAACACAGACTGATTGCACTCGCTGATAAAAAAGCTAACAAAAAAAAAAAAAAAAAGCGGAAGACTCGAGGTGGGCGAAATATCATTGAAATAGTGACTCAAATTCTATTACGCAAATCTAAACGCAATCGATTGCACTTTGACCCAAGTCTTGACTCAAGCAGACTCTGTGTTTTTAAAGGTATCCATATAAAAATGAATTTCGAATTTCGTCAGAACAAAATCTTTCGAGTAATACTTTTTTTTCTTTTACATTATTAAATCTAGATATTCCTTTAAAAATGTTAATGTTAAAGCGAGCTAATGTCTTATGCTGTTAACAGGTTTAACATGTGGATAATATGTTAAAAAATTGAACATGTTGAAAATTTAGATAACGTAATAGCTATATAAAATGTTGGCCTGATCTTAAGTTTAAACATGCTCAAGGACCTTCAGAACAATTTCATACAAATTCTTTATAACAAATTGCAAAAATGATTAACTAAATTTAATTTAGTTGTTTCTAAAATTCCAGAATATTCTGTCTGTGTTTCAGAATTGAATGTAATTTTGGGGATATTAAAAAACATAAATATAGTTTTATAAAGAAAATCTAGCTTTAAGGCTTCAAATCGAAATGTATATGCATACATATATTCCTAATATTCCTAATGTATGTACATATACATGCCTTTGTCTTTGTATGAGTCATCATGTAAAAGAGCCATGTTAATAGAGCCATGTTAAACCCAAAGAGACCAAAACCTAAAAAGCCAATGGAAAATTTTTGCTGAGCACCCGGCACCAAAATAGCAAAAAAAAAACACAAAAAATAAAAGCGAGCAAAAACACAAAAGCAAAAGCAAAAGCAAAAAAAAAAAAAAAAAAAAAAAAAAAAAAGAAGCCGAATGAGAATAAACGGAAAAGAATCGGAATCCGAGAATTGCCAATTCGTTCGTAATCCAAAAAGAGAGGCAACTACGCCATGGTACGCCTCCAATCGCCACGCCCTCGCCGTCGACGTCGCCGTCGCCCACTCCCCCCAGCACCTCGCAGTCGCCAAGTCGCTGTGCACGCGTGCTTCGCCAGGGCCCCAGCTGTCTAAAGTTGTTTATGATAATAGCCCCACCGACTGGGCAAAATGTGTTTGCGCTTTCCGAAAGAAGCAAGCCGAAAAAAATAAAGTAAAAAGCGAGCAAAAAATCAACAAAACCGAAGAGGCAACAAAATAAATACAGCAAAAAATGGAATTATTTTGTGAGCCGAACTAAGCCGCAGAGCACAAGAGCAAATCGAACCAAAAAAGACAAAAATAAGGAAAATAAAAGCAGAAAAAAAAAGAAAACAACAAATAATAAAAAAAAAAAAAAACACTCAAGCAAATCTATAAAAGATTATTTTCGTAGTTTCTTTTGTGCGTTGATTTGTTTACAACTTATTTTCCTTTTCTCTTTTCTTTTCTTATACTCGTTCATGCTAGCGAAATGAGGTATATTAGGGACTTGAAGTAAACGATTATAGATAAGTTAAGATTTTATTATTTTTCCTTACTGCTTTTTATGCAGGGGTATACACCCGATAAGAGAAGAATTACGCCTATTAAAGCTTAAATTTGCTTCAATTGTATTCATGAATATATTTTAAATACATCATTAAACGAAAAAAGATCTGCAATTTGAATTGATCCTCAGTATATATAAAATATACACTTAATTAAATATTCATAAATGACTTAGTTGCTGAACAAGCATTATGCAGTCAGTCAAGCCTGAATGCAACGTGCCCACTTGATTTTATTTTTCTTTTTTTTTTTTGGCTAATGAAATGAGTCGAGTTATCACAAAGCCATAAAAAACAAGAAATTTAAAAAGTTCAACGAAAATAGAATTAGAAAAACAAAACAAAAGCCAAATTAGGAGGTGAAGAGCGAAAGAGACAGAGTAAGAGATAGAGATAGAAAGACGAAGCTTAAGAAAGAAAAACAATGGTTAAATATCTATTTAAAATGTTAATTATGTGAGCTTAAGAGCTACTACTTAACATTGCTAGGCTAGTTATGTTAACTGAGTTCTTTTAGTTAATCCTCTGTCACTGTTAAGTAGCTTCAGTTTAATATTCACGATTAAGCTCTTAAACATGCTGCACTTGTTTAAATGTTTCTCTTATGTTAGCCTGACGCTTTTTTACCCTGCCTCTGTTAGCAATTCTTGCGGTAGCTTCTGCTCTTATTAACAGATCATTTAGCTATTAGCCTTGCTCTGTTATTTATAAGCGTAACAGTATTAATTCGCATGTTTTTGTTGTTCGTTTCTCTTGTCGCGCGTGGCTAATTGACACGCTGCGCATTAGAGACGTTTAGAGACTGAGACTGAGACGCAGTCGCAGTCGCAGTCTGCGAATTACTTAGTTAAAACTAACGCCTTGGATATAATTAATGTCGGGCCAATCAATTATAGTTGGCCGGCTAGCCCAAGCCCCAGACTCCGCACCATAAACAACAACAATAACAAATAAATAAATTATGCAAAATGTGCAAATCCATATTTTAAGTTGTTTTCGTATTTATTTATTATTTTATTTTGTTTATGGCAAATTCTTCTCTCAGCCGTCGCCGTCCGTCGCCTAATGCAGTTTTTGTATTCATATATATAAATATATTTTTTTCAATATTATTTTACTCTTGCATAACCCGGGCGAGCTGTTAAAATTGTTGTTTTATATTTCTCCCTCAGCTCAGACAGGCGTTAGGGGGCCGCTTGGGTAGCGGGGGCGTGGCGGCTATAGCCAGACAGTCTGATATGAATAACAATTGTGTTTGTATGTTTTTGTTCGAAGCGCATTTTCAAGTGTGCAGCAAGCAGTGGGAAATGCATTCAATATGAAGCTGTTTAAACAGTTTAAGCTGCGCTGTTTGATTAGATTTGCGTGCAGTTTTCAATGCATTGTATATTGGAAATGAGTAAAGCTGTAAAGTATACAGATTGGCAAGCACTCACATGTTAACTATGAAATAAAACTGTTAATGGCTACATGCTGTTGTTAGCTTAAATTCTTGCAGTTAAATTTTACTCAAATTAGTTGTCCGTTTGTCTTCGCTCTGTTAATTAACAGTCACTTTTTATAATTGAACTTCAAATGAAGCGCAGTCATCTGTAAATGTTGTATGTAATGTTTAATTGAATATTAACCAGTAAGAAGTAAACAGTAGCAGCTGCAGTAACAGCAGCTTATTAAATATCAATTTAACAGCAGACACCTCCCCTCTAATTATATGTATGCAATTGGTAATAACAGTCAGCTGTTAAACATTTGCCGCAATTTAAATAAAATAAATAAAAACATTTCTTACGTATATATAAATACTTTTTTTTTTTGCAAATTGATTTTCGATTTTCGTGGTCAGCTGTTGTTGCCTGACGTTACGTGCGCCTCGGCACGTTTCTAAAGGAGAAGAAGCAGAAGTAAAGCAATAAGAATGAAAAAAAAGAAGCAGAACATGCGATGTTTTATTTATTATTATTTAACATGGCTCGATTAGCATGAGGTTTGCTTTTGGCCATAGAACAAATACGATTAATCAAATGAGCCAGAAACATATATTTAACAGATATATATATGTATGTATGTATAAGTGTGTACGTGTATGTACGTACATATGTGTTCGTCTCAATATAAATGGCAATTTAATTAGACAGCAAGTGCAGGGAACGGACGCAGGCGGTAGATGGCGCCACCAGCACATAATTAACAGCAACAGCGACCGCATTTAGTTTCAATTAACAAAAAGTCAACAATTGTTATTGCTTAGTGTTAATTAAGCGACAACAACAACAACTGTTGACTGTTGCTGCTGCTGGTGCTGCTGCTGGGCTTCAATTGTTATTGCCGCGTGGGGAAGTCATTGACATTTTGCACATTGCAACAAGAGATGCGCGTTACAAAATGCTAGTATTGCCAACTTGTGCAAACAGACAACAGAGGGCGTTAGTGTTGCAGTGTGAGAGAGAGGGTGAGTGCGGGCTAACGGTTACAGTTGTCAACGTTTAGCAAAAGTGCGATAAAGAAAAACGTACAAGACGAATAAAGTGTGGCGCATCAAATATGCCAGACTAGCAGCTACTCTGTGAAAAATTACGCTTTGTCATAAATTGAGCATTTATAATTCTAAAAAATGTAGAAAAATAAAGAATAAATATAAATTTAAAAAAATAATAAATTATATAATAGATTTTTTTGATATACATACGATAAATCTTATACTTGTTTTAAGTTTGCTTTTTTTTATTATTATTTTTTTTTTTTTTTTTGCAAACTAAAGTTATCGTTCTATGTTTCTATATATCTTCTGAGCACATTTTCATATTGTACAGGGTATATGAACAATTCTACAAAGCCTTTACAGACATAGGGGCTCTGTGTCTAGGCGTGCTTTGCTTACCATAAAAACCGTTCGTAAATATGACTGGAAAGGCTGGTAAATCGACAACACAAGAACTGTCTCTCTAATAGCTATGACAACAGCTCGTAAAAATTGCAATCGCTGCAAAGGCAACAACAACTCGTAACAGATATGACTAGATGAAGAAGAAGAAGAGGCTTGCTTAAGCATGCCCAATAAAAGTATCTATATATGTACATATAAAAATAAATACATTTTTCTATATCTCTGTGAATGGGCTTAAAGGCGCGTCCAAAACACACAAAACAACACTTGACATTAATGAATGCAATCGCTTTGTTGCTGCTATTTGCACACACAAAAATAACAAAAACGAGAAACGAAAAAAAAAAGCAAAACAGTACATAAAAATTAATAATAGTCTTGGCTGATTAGATATTACAGCACCAAGTAAACAAGTCGTTAAAAACAATATGAAAATTTACATGCACAACAATTTTAATGTGCTTGCATAGGCGGACGCAGACTGGGCGCAGAGGGCATGGTCACAGTGGCAAGGCAAACATAATTGTTATTTAGAAAGAATATCAAAATATTTACATAGCTCAGACGAAACTTGTCTCAAGAATACAAATTTATGATCCTAGCTTACAATATGATGGGTGCACACTGTACTTGTGGCAGCCAGTGTGGGCATGGTCACACTGGCCAGGCAAAGGCTAGTAATATTATAGTAGATATTTTTGTTATCAATTAAATTTACAACTGTCTATTAAATTTAGTTTATATAACTAAATTGTTTCTCAGCGATAACTTCTTAAAGTTAATCGATATCATTTCTAAAGCTAAAAATGTTGTATATATATACTTTTATAGATTAATCAATTGATTATTAGGTCACACTGTTCATCCAGCTCTGGTCACACACACACACACACACGCACACTAACTCATCACGTGTGCATAAACATTTTGGCTTTGGTCTCAATTGCAATGGCAAATGCGGAAGCACTTAGATAATGCTCACAAATAATACAAATTTACATACTATATACGTACTATATATACATACATACACTCTATATATTTCTTATATCAAATACAGTTGGGACAGCTCGAACATGTTGTACATTTTATTTATGCATTTAAATTCCACCTGATGATGATGATGATGATGTTGTTGTTGATTATACTCTTGGGTATATTTATAGACTAAAGCCATTCAAAATGATTAAGCTGGGTATATTGCTTATCGCGAAATGTATGTAAGAGGCTTAGCGAAAGTATATATCATATCATATATATCTATAGAATCAAGTCTTAAGAGCAAAAACTTCTTCAAAACATTATAATTTGTTCTCTATATTATATTATCTAAAAGTATGAGTTTGTTTTTAAGGTTTTATTGAATAGTATGGGTATCTGTTAGTCTGATACTACCTGTTAGATTACTCTCACTCGTTATATATATATATATAAATATGTAGCATATGGCATCAATCTACACAGTTCGCTCTAGAGCAAACGCCAAACCAAAAGCCAAGCCAAGCCAGACCGACAGAGAGACAGCAAGCACATTGTCATTTGATTTGTGTTGACGTTTGCATTTTCTACCTTAATTCAATTTAATTTGTACTCAGTTGAATCGCCTGGCTGGCTGTTGTTTGTTTGGTTAGCTCATTGGATGCCGCAGAATGAGCAGAGGCGAAAAGGGTATTAGGGTATTGTATTTAAGTTAAGTGTCAAATTTAGCATTGCTGTCACACAGCCAACACGTGCTATGGCCACAGGCAGTCCACATGAAGAGAGAGAGAGAGAGTGAGAGGGAGAGACTAAGTAACGCTCTAGGCAAATACTTTTGTAGAATACAATAAAGAAATTAATTAAATGTTTTTAAAGATTATTCTATATTGTTGCAGACACATGTATGTATTTTAGAGTGTATTTAATATTAATTTAACATTATGCTTGTTTAATATATATACAAATATGATTGAGGGTACCATATATTATATCTTTCTATAATATCGCAATCTGACAATGTCTGACAATGAATATATGCATATCATTGAAAGCTTATGACTTTGATTATACATGTATGTATAATGTATATATAGATTGCTATATATTTTGTTTACTTTTATGCATCAAAATCAAAAGACAATTTGAAGCATTTAACTTAATGTTATCTCTCAAATCTTTCGCTCTGTCTACCATATGTCTGTCTGTCCTCTCTGGCAGACAAATGTCTGTGTTTTGCTCTTGACAACGTTTTTATTTCGGCACCAGAGAAAGAGAAAGAGTGAGAGGGAGAGAGAGAGAGTGAGTGTCTGAGCGGGGGGCTATCTTTGATTGTGCCAATAATTATGCTGCATGCCAACAAGTAAGAATGTTCTTAAGTGTATACGACTAGAAGATATGCTGTAAACAGTGTCAATATCTATATCTGTAATTTTTGGTTTCTAATATAAATAATTGAGTTTTGTGATAGATCTAAATGGCTTTCATAGAAATGGATAAATTTAATTGCTTTAAAAGCAATTTTATAGGTTTACAGACAGTTCAAACTGTTTACGCAGATGAACTATTTATATTCACATCAAATTCTTCACAACATAATACCCCAAACATTAGCCAACGAAATCAGAAAGAAAACCAAGTAGTTCTGTTTCTTTTTGGGGTCTACAACATTTTGCCATTGCACTAATTGTTTGTTGTTTACTTCTATAGTTACGTTCTTTTTTTTTTTTTTTTTTTTTTGCTCTCTTATTTCTTCTTCTTCTTTTGCTTCTTTGATAAGGCGCTACAAGCGACGCCCACTTGACATGAACATTCTTTGAAACATAATTGACAAATTTGCACTTGAACTACTGTGCGCTGTGCCTCAACAAATATAAATACAAATCGAAATAAATAGATATAGAATACTCCAAATAATTTATTATTCTTATTTCAAAATCTATTTTTCCAACTCGCATGGGGTATACAGGGTATATACATTTTCTTATCGGTAAAAAAAAAAATTGTATTTATATATAATAAAAATAATACTTGGCGCTAATCAGGCATTGACCAGGAGATAAGAAACGAACGCACGAAAAGGAAATCAACTTTACTGCTCGATAATTAATCAGCAATTATTTATCAGTTTTATCGATAGATTTGCTAACACTCATGAAACATTGTGCAAGTCCAAATTTGTCACCCATTTGCAATGCTTCCTGTCTTTTCTTATCATATTATTTTTAATCAATATTCATCGATCAACATGAAACAGCAGACAGACTGGAGAAAGTTCTCTCTATAGCATATGTGGTGTAGACAAAGTCGGTATTAATAGTTATTTTTGTTTAGATTTATGTTAGTTTCAGTTTTATTTTATTAGCAATTCCGTACACTCCAAGCTGAAGTTGCTCATTGAATCAAATTGAATTATTTGCTATATCGAAATGTTTTTATAGTTTCGATACTCTGACTCTGGGTATTGAGTCCAGAAGAAGAGTCAAATTCTCTTTTATCCTAATTTTTACTCTTTAAATTATTCTCTTTTGCTTTCAATCTCTCTTTCTAATTAGCTTAGTATTCGAAACTCTTCTTTTCATTCTCTCTTTGACAATTTGTTTCTCTCTCTCCCGCTTTAAAAATGCTGCGTCTTTCGCTCATTACTTATCTCTCTCTCTGTCTTATTTTCTTTTTGTCACTCTCGTTCTTTCAATAGTTTTTCGTTTTCTCTCAGTCAGTTATATCTCTGTCTTTCCATCATTCTGTTCCGCCCTTCTATGCAATTTTCATAGCTTTAGCGGGAACGACAGAAGCTTGCTTTGATATATTAGATAATAAATACATTTATAATAACAATTTATCTGATAATCTACAATACATATGCACCTGGTCCATCTTAATAATTAATATTCGTTTCTCCTATTGCTTCTAGGCATTTGGTCCTATCTCAGATGTAAATATAAATGTCGTTCGCCACAACGAATTGGTCTACACGTTCACCCTCGAAGAGCAGAGCGAGACATTCTGGCGCTTCTATATGTGCATCAACTGCAAGGATGTGCTGTTCGCCCGATGCTACGAGGGGAAAACACCGCTCAATAGGTGGTACGTCAATTCGAATTTGCGTTGCACGGAGAAGGACCTGATGTATAGATGCGACGACAAGTCGTATTCGGAGACGTTTAAGATCTTAATCACGGATGTTACAGCTCAAGCTGAAGGTGCCGTAGCGTCCAACTCGTTCTTTGATTCCACTCCGAGCGATAGCCTGCTGCAGCGTCTGAAGATGCTGGAGAATTGTCACAAAGAAGGCGTGGAGGCCGAGATTAAGGCGACCACAGAGCGCGTCGAACGCTACAGCGATCAGCAGTTCGCGATGCTCAAGAGCTATCAGGAGAAAGAGAAGCAGGACTATGCGCTCCTCATGCGTATCATCAAGCAAGTACCTGACAGAGCACGGCAGCTGCTCGACAATGGCCAGCTCGTTGCCCTGGAGGTAACGGGCGCTGGCGCCGTTGGTGGGGGCATGGGAGCTGCCGTAGCTGCCCAATCGACGTGTGGTGCGCGACGCCGGAATACCATTGGCAGTCGCGGCGATTTGGGTATGAGTGTGCCGGTCACGCCCACCACTCCCTTGGTGGAGGCGCCCAACTTTTTGGGCTTCACACAGGAGCATCATCATCATCATCAGCAGCAGCAGCAGCAGCAGCAACAACCACAATCGCAGCAGCAGCCGCCGCTGCTCAGCGCGACAATTTTGAGTGCGCGCAAAATGTCAAATTTTGATACACCGCCTGCCACACCAGAAGCCACGCCCATGAGCGTGGGCAACAGCCCCACCTTTAGGCAGCAACAACAGCAACAGCCCTCGGCATTGGCCAGCAACAGCCTGCTGCCAATGTCGCCAGCTGCTGCCGCTGATGATGCCGACGAATGTCTCTTTGATCTGGAGGATGTCGATGGACCACAAGGCCACACATCCCACAACTATCAGCAGCAGCAGCAGCAGCACCAGCAATATCAGCGACTGCAGCAACAACAGCATCATCAACTGCACCATCATCAGCAACAGCAACAGTTGCTTCAACAGCACGAAGACAACATGAGCGATGCAGATGAGGCAGAGGGTACGTTTTGATATAGATACAAATATATATATTTATATACTAAACTCCATTGCCTATTTTAGATGCTCTTGATTTGGATAGCTCAGCGGCTATTGCGATGCATGGAGCTCAGACGCGAGGCTCCTCCACGGCACAGATGCATTTTGCGAATTACGCACGAAGTCTGCCCGTTGAGATAGCCAATTCTCCGCTGGCGGAGCGTGCCAATAATAATAACAATCAGCAGCAGCATGTGCTGCTCGAGGATGAGGAGGTAAGACTATAAAATACAGTGCAAACCAGCGAATGGATAAAATTCATATGTAAACATTATCTCTTTAGGTACTGGACAATACGTTGGACATAGCAGCTAGCATCAAGGCATTGGCCAAGAGTGTTCATGGTGAGCCGGTGTTTGGTGATCTGCCACGCCCACGTTTGCGGTCACAGATCTGAAAGTGGGCCATGGAACCACCAACATCAACAACAACAACAACTACGTGCACCATAATTTGTTAAAGGAAAAGTGAGGAGAAGTCCTCAGTTGTTTATGCTAAACTAAATTAGTTTGCTCAAGTTAAAATTTGGACTATTGAAGCGCCTTCATCCAATACACACACACACACACACACACTCACTCACACACACGCGTACTAGCGTATATATATATATATACGCTCACATCTACACACCTGCATAGGCATATGCACCATAAACATTTAATTAAGATACAAGATAACAAGAATATGTTGAAGCAAATTCATGTAATTTCTCTCAATTATTATTTGAAAATACTTTCTGCTTCCTTTACATATATATACATATATATATATATATATATATATATATATATATATATATATATATATATATATTCTTATAAGTGAAAATGTGAAAAATGTGTATTTTCTTTTGCAACATACGAAAAGTGTAAACGGGGCTGTTGTTGGCCACCGTCATATTTGCAATTAATTAACTGATGATGTTGTTAGTTTATACAATGAATTAATTATATATCTCTATGCATACAAACTACAAACAAACAAAATACAAACAAACAAAAATATATACAAAAAGTGCACACGAACCAAAACGTGGTTAACTGTAAACAAAGTTCAATTGAGCTGTTTTCTTTTTTATTCAAATATCGATGGGAATTGGTTATATATATATATGTTTACTATATTGAATTCGAGATATGGAATGCAATGCAAAGCAAAATTGCTTTACCGGTTTTCCCACACTTAACTTGGCTAGTAACAAGAAGAGAGAGAGAGAGAAAGTTTATAGAATTTGATTTTTTGGTAACTTGAGAGCGTGAAGGTTTATGTTTATCTTGGCATATTTATGCAATAACTTGAATTTTATATGATTCATACAGCTCTCAGATAATTTTTTTTAAAGAGAGCGTACTGTAGCTCTAGATTAATGATGGCTTGAAATTATTTTCATGCCAAAAATATATTAGCTAAGACTTGATCGCAAAGCTCTAAACTTCTCTGACATGAAAAAAATGTATATACAAATTGAAAGAAAACTAGAATATCATTTCAATATTTATACATTTCATACTTTATAAACATATTTATATTTTATTTATAATTTTTTTGTTTTTTTTTTTTTTTTGTGAAAATCTACAAATTGCTTTAACAAAACATTTTGTTGCTACTACGATATTTTAGGGGGAATTGAGGCAGTTGGACTAAGTTGACATGCAGCTGGCATTACTTATAGCTAGGGGACTATTACTTATAACTAAGGCTTAAGTATTAACTTTACAATCTTAGAAGGGCCGTCAGTGACAAGCTTTAGCTTTAAAAGATAGCCGACAGGCGTTCAATCTCCAGCAGATCGGCGAGTATCTCCTCGGTGCGAGTGCCAATCTTTTTGGCCACCTCGCTGCGCTCCGAATGGGCCAACATGCGATAGGACCAGATAAGATCACCATCGATGATGCAGCGCGACGGATTGATGCCCATTTTCTTGACCGTCTTTATCGTACGATACTCCTTTGGATTCAGACCACACAAGTGATCCATATAGGAGAGCAGCACGTTCTGCAGCATAAGAAAACGTCGATAGACTTTCTCTGGCAGCGGCAAGCAATAGCCGAGAGCTCCGTCGAGCGTGCCATAGATGACCAAATGCTTGTTCTCGTAGAGGAAGGGCTGTCGCTGATGCAGACCCCGTTGATGGCACTGCACCCGGAACATGGTGTTCACCACTTGGCCCAGATGGTAATCCGCTTTGCGCAACAGCTTTTGTCCACCCAACGATTCGCGTGCTTCCGGCTGATACATATAGACAATTAGATTGCGTTCCGCATCGGTGACCAGAAATCCCAAATTCGAGTTGTCCACCATGAATTCGATGCCAAAGACCTCGAGTGGATTGAAGTCGCGCGAGGCCAGCGACAGAGTGCGATATTCCTCTTGGAAGCGCAGCAAACTGATCGATTTATAAACATCCGCTATGAAGATCAGCGACTTGACCGTAATTATCTGATGCACATAGATGTTCGTGTCGATGAAGGCAACGCCAATGAGATCGCCGTCGCGCAGCTGCCAAATGTAGATCTTCTGGCCGAGACCCGTCACCAAAAAGCCCACCACATCGGAAATGGCCGAGACGGGTCCCTTTTGCTCCTTCTTGAACACCTCCTTGAGCTTGAATTTTGTCATCGGTTTGCCGGGTTCGGGCACCACTTCAATGATATCATAGATATGGATATTGCCGCGACTGGTGATATCTTCGCTGTAATTGAAGTTTGTGCCAATGCAAAGATATTCCTTCAAGCCTGATCGTGTGCCCTCATACGAGAGTTTCACAATCTTGAAGGCCGTCACATGTTCCCACGGCTCAAACTGTATCGAAGCATCTGGCACAATCTCCCATGTCTCTGGACTAATCAAGACCATTTCGAACAGCGAGCCAATTGGGTAAATGAAACGTTCACCTCGACTCTCCTCGGACAGCTCCTTGTCTTCGCCATTGAAGCGATAATATTTGGTCATCGGCTCCTCCTTCTGTGTGATCAAGCAATAAACTCGATTCTCCCGATGATAAACCAATTGGCGAGGTGTGCAGCGCAATGGAACCTTTCGCACTGGCCAGGCGGCATCATAACTCAAATAGGTGGGCAGCACAGAGATCTTCAGCTCATAGGTGGTATCGAAGTAGAGGAAGCCATGTGGAATATTCACATTATTGAAGGCAGCAAAGCTGCGAACATCCGCATTGCCCAGCAGTCGATGAATGCGCAGTTCGCCGCGCGCAGTTAGAAAGACGAAACAGGGATTCACACCGCACACCATAATCCCGGCTAGGCCGCCCACATTGGCAAAGTAGCGCAGTTTCTGCACATATTTGGGCTGCATATTGTACGACTCGGCCTCGTCCGTCTCCTCCTCATTGATCAGTTCAATGTGCGTGGGCTGTTGATCGAGTAGATGCAGCTGCTCCAGCTTTCGAAAGCGTATCTTCAGATGTCCCTTGGCATAGCGAAAGACCTGATAGATGAGCAGCTCCAATCGAGTGCGCACCAGCAATAACGGTCGATCACCGTGTTGGCCCAGGCCCACGAGGCACAGCTCGAGCGGCAGCGGCGAGTTCGCATGCTGTGGCATACATGCATGCAAGATGCCCGCCTTGGAGTTCTCCTGTGTCAATGAAATCGGTACGAATTCCATGGCATCTGTGAGCACCACTGCGCCATTGCCCACATCGTTGACCAAATAGACGAGCTTCATGTCCGGCATCGAATAGATCTCCAACGTGCCACTTTGCCGTGCCACTACCAGCCAATAGCTGGGCTTTGCCTGCACCAGTTGGCGTCGCCACCAATCCGAATTCTTTTGCTTCGATTGCTTGGCCAGATCGGCCATGCTGTTCAGTTTGAAGGCATTGCCCGCATCGCCGTAGAGCAGGTCCTCCTCGTCCTCGACCTTCATGTGCGGCTCGGCCTTCATGTAGCCGCCAAAGCTATTCACGAATCCCGCTCCCGAACTACCAGTTAAATTGAGCACATCGTCCGCTTTGCAGGTGAATAGTCCTGACAGATCCTTGTACGCCGCTATCGCCACCACAGCTGGCGCACTACTGATCGTGTGCTTATTAATGGCTAAGCGAGGTGTGCCGCGCGTCTCACGCAGCGCCAGCGTAATTACCTGGCCATTGAGCACACGCAGACAGACATAGGGATCGGCTATAGACACCTGCACCACGGGTGAGCCTACATCGATGGGCACGTTTTGGATGAGTCGGGTGCCCTGCAGCAGTCGCACATGACGCGTAGTTACCTGTGAGGAAGATTAATGTAAAGTTATGAAGAGAATGAAGGGAGAGCATGCTCAAGAGATAATATAAACTTACCTGCACTATAAACCGCTGCTGGCCAAGATTACCGACATATATGGTCGGCTGGTTGACGGTGAAGCCAGTGTTCTCGATCTCATTGATCTCCTGTCCTGTTTGCAGCACAAGCGTCGAGGATCGTTGTGAGAGTAGCATGAAATCATGCTGCTCCTGTCGTGCTGTTGACGGTTTGCGCGTTGCATCATCGAACACCGTCCACACATCCAGACAGCCATCCAATTCGAAGCTGGTGATGATCTGTGGATTGATGCAGTTGACAAAAACAGAGAGTGCTCCGTTTTTGCTGTGTCCTGTGGCGGCGACAAGCTCAATTTTCAGCTCACTTAAGGACTCGGCATGTGGACGCAATGTGGTGCCATCCTCTTCGAACTCCACACGTTCACCGGCGCACATATAATTGATTGGAGCAACATTAATCAGACTGTCGCAGACCTCGAAGATAAATTTGCGTAGCTGCAGCACAGAAGCTTTGGCACCCGAGCCATAAACCTCCAATTCTTCATCCTCGATGCGACGAGATTTGGCCTGCGATGGCGCCTCATGCTGGTCCACATCATACACCTGGTCATCATCCAATTGTGGAGGAGACTGGTCAATCGATTGCTGCTGCTGATCCCCTACAGCTGCCGCCGCTGCTGCTTGTGTCTCGACGTCATCCAAGGTAATCACTGTGCTTTGATCCTCCTCAGTGAAGTGCAACAGCAGCGAATTACCCAAACGGGAGCCAAGAAAGATGTACTCTGTGTGACAGACGCAGATGCAGCTGGTGAGCACGCTGGCCGCCGCTTTGTGAAAGTGGAAATTACGCACAGTTCGCATGGAGTCGACACAAAGGGTCAGCACATAGAGATCTCCCGTACGCAGCGATATAACTAACTTGTCCACATCAATGAAAGCAAAGTTCGCACAGTCCAAGCTAAGCTTCACATTGTCCTGCGGCTTCAGGGGAAAGCTGGTGCTATTGTCGGCTGAGCTATTCAAGCTGACGCCATAAGGCGGCACGCTCTGGTTCAAATAAATGATCGCATTCACTGTCATAACCAAGCAGCCACCGATGGGCTTCTGTATGGGGAAGACATGCAGGCAATCGTATGGCAAGCTATTCACCGTCCAGATAATGGGATGCACGCGTTGCTGTATGTTCAAGGAAATGGCCACCAGCACACAGGTGTCCGAGCGCACTTTGATGCGGCCCGCACAGGTGCGTACCGGCTCGTAGAGTATAAGCAGCGTCGGCTCATAATAGCCATGCAGAAATTGTATGTCCAGCACGTTGTCTAGCTTCTCGTCGAGATCAGCTAGGGCTATTAGATAGGAAGCCATAATTGGCGTTCGTGATACCAATGCTGTGGGCGCCTTTTTAATGGGCTTGACATCTGCCAACTCGATCTCATCGAGACTGTTGTCCTTGCGGAAGGGTAGAACCACCAAACGCTTGCCATAGACAAGCATCACAGCACACCTAGCATCTGGATCCACTCGCACCACGGGCACGTGATAGCGACCCGTCCAGCCACCTCGTATGTCCTCCTCCTCGAAATAGTGCAGTGAGAGTGTTTTTAATGTTTGCGTATCAGCATCCAGCTGTAGCACTGAAAGTTTTGCATCTTTAAAGCTCACAAGCAACGCATCTCGCATTCCACCAGCCAAGGAGACACTTTGCAGCGACATTACATTGCCATAGAGGGAATAGCTGGCTAGGCATTCGAGTCGCATTTTGGGCGCCAGTCGCATTTCGCTTGGATTCAGTTTCTGGCGCTGCGTCGCATCCACGTTGGGTGCAATACGATAAACCTTGAGCACATTGGCGCCGGCTACGACCAGATTCTCCTCCACATTGTTGAAGAAGCGGCACGAGATGGCGAATTCCACTGATGTGGCCGCGTGTGTCTGTTTGCACATAGAAAACATCTTGGCGGGTTTATGTATGATAATTTAAATAAAATAACTAATTAAAACATTTCCCACTCAGCGATAAAAATAAAATATCTGCCGGCGTTGTTTACATCTGTTTGTCCATCTGCAAAACTATCGATAGTTGCTCGCTTATGGATGGTAAGATCTCGATAATTTTAAAACGTCTAATTAACAATGCCACTGAATAAACAAAATTAAAGCAGTCATATTTATTATTTGCTTATATCTTAATTGTTGTAATTAAAATATGGTAAATTCAATCTAGCAAAATATCGCTATTTCACACTCTCCACCTATTAGGTACAATATATAAAAACAAGTGCACTATTGAATTAATTACGATTAATTATTTAAAATTACCCATATTAAGAGCATTCATTGCTCTTATTTCAACAGGTATCGCAATATACCATTTCCGCTAGTTTTTGAAAATAACAACTTTGGTCACTCTAGAAGTGTCATCAATATCGATATTATTGACAATTGTTTAGCAGCTCTAGTTCTAGTGTAGTGCAGTTTTTAACATCCCTATTGCTCTCAAACTGGGAGTCCAATAACTATAATTTAACCATCAAATAAATAGGCTTTAAATATTAGAATGTGAAACAACAAATGTGTGTTATATATGCTTATTTTTTATTGTATAATATAACAACAATTTCATTCAATTAACTGGAAGCTATTTTCTTCTTTTTTTGCTGCGTAGCTTCTCTCCGTGCGCGTAACAAAGACAGCGGTTGGCGTGCAGCCAAAGCATATGTAAACGCTTGCGTAAGAAAGAGTCGACGCCATACAGCCCAAGAAGCAGAAAAAGAATCCAAAATCTCGTAGCTCTCTGCTTCTGCTTTTGTTTGTGTCTTTGCAACAACCATTATACTTTATTTTATTTTATTTTTTAACTCGGTGCATAAGAACTAACATTAATCAAGCCGAAAGTGTGGGTTAAATTTGAAGTACTAGAGTAAAGCGCAATTAGCAAAAGCCAAAACAAACCACGCAAAAAAGTTTTTATATGTGCGTGCATGCGTGTGTGTGCGCATTATAATTATATGTGTGAGAGTGTGTTTGTGTCTGTATGTGTGAGCATACATATGTATTATTCCTGCAGGGGCAAAAGCAACAAACCAACCAACTTTACTTTGCTCTCTTTTTGATGTTGTTGTGTTTGTTATTGTAGGCAACAAATTCACGGCGGACACACACATTTGTATTTATATATAAATATATATATATATTTATATATGTATGTGTATAAAAAGGAAAAGCAAAGAGCAGCAAATGAAAATTAGCGTGTGTAACAAATGTGTGTGTGAAAAGTGACTGGGCGTAAGGGTTTTTATCGTAAAGGTAAAACAAAACACGGACCAAAATAATTATTGTAAAGCTGTCGTTGTTTTTTGAGGAGGCATATTTTAATTGCCGCCAACCCAAAAGCCCATTGAAATGGCAAAGACTGCTGCTGGCCAGGTGAGTTGTGATATTTTTAATTAAATATAGTATATTTTTAAAATAAATTATTTTTTTTTTTTAGTATGTTCGTAAAAAGCATTTAAACTGCCACCTGACATGGACCCAATAACAAAAACAACATTGACACGAAACATTGCTGAGTCGAGTTGTAAATAGTAAAAAGAATTATATATGAATATGAAAACGATAACGCCTGATACATTAACATCCGTATCAGCCGCGCCGCAACATCATCATCAGCAGCAGCAGCAGCCGCAGCCGCAGCCTCAACATCAGCAGCAGTTGCAGCTGCAGCAACCACATAAACATTTGCCCGCCATCATTCCACAACAACACGTAACACCGGTGATTATGGAAGCAACAGCACATGTGAATCTCGTGGATGATGACGACGAAAAGGATCCACTGGCATTGGAGCAAACAACAGTAACAGAGGCGCCTCAGCAGCAGCAGACACTTAACTCAACATTGGCGAACAAGCACACACATAGTCTGAGGTTAGTTTGTTATTAATATCTTTATTCATACATGTAAATTAAGCCTCCCACTTTGTGTCCACAGGCGCCACCTGCCACGCATCATTGTGAAACCTATACCACCTGAGAAGAAGTCAACACCACCCAGTGAGGATGCATTGCTAAATTCTGGACTACAGCCAGTGCCTGCATTGTTTGTGCCACCAAGCATTACCTCGACAACAGTGACGGCAACAGCGACAGCTGCTGTTGCTGGAGCCGTTGCTTCACCTACGCCAGTGCGCGGCATCAGCAGTCGACGCATACAACAACAGCAGCAGGCCAAAGCAGCTGCAGCAGCAGCGGCAGCAGCAGCAGCGGCGGCAGCCGCAGCGGCAACAGCCAATGCAAATGTGACTGCTTCTCCAGGCAGTGGTAAAGCCGCCACACAAACATCCACAATGCGTGAGGTGCTGGCTTCGATACCGGGCTTTAGTGTGAAGCCGCGTCGTCGCAGTAACAAAAAACTCACAACAGCCGCGCAAATTGAACAAACAAAAGATGGAAAAATTGATTTAGAGACACCCGATTCGATATTGGCATCGACGAATCTGCGCGCGCTGCTTAATAAGCAAACGTTCTCATTGCTGCCGCCACTGTATCAACATAATCTCATTCAGTTGCTGCCGAGCGTGGATCGTGAGGCCAGCGAGATAGTGCAGCATCAACAGCAACAACAACAGCAGCAGCTCCAGCCAGAACAACCTAGCACTAGCAGCAGCACTACAGAAGCAATCCGTTTAAGCGCCTCCTGCCTGAATAATGAGTTCTTTGCGCGCGCCTGCTTGGAGTGGCGTGAACGTCTCAGTGAGGGCGAATTCACGCCCGAGAATCAAATGAAGCTGAAAACGGAAGCGGAACGCGAAAAGAATAAATTAGATCCTTGGAAGGTCAAGCATTTCGAGCCCTATTGGGGCGAGAAGATAGCGAAGCGTGCGCCGAACGTAAACCCGCCTAGTAGCAAAATGAAGATGGAACCGATAAGACAACAGCAACAGCCGCAGCAGAAACAACTACAACAACCAGCAGCTGTAGCACCGGCTCCGGCACCACCACCACCAATATCTATAACAACAACACAGCAGCAGCAACTACAACAAGCAACATGTGATAATGAGACTGAACTGAAATTTAATACGGTAAATTTGAAAAAATTATAAAATTAAAATGCGGTTGTAATAGTTGTTTAAATTATATTAATGTCTTACCTTAATTTATTACAGAGCACAAAGTGCGAATCGACAACCACAACAGAAGCAACAACAACCGCAGAAACTGACAGTGCCGCATCATCAGCAACAGAAACACTGGCAACAACAACAACGACTGCAACAGAAACTGCAATTAGTAGCAGTAATGCTTTAACGGAGCAACAGCGTCGCCTACTAAAACGACCATCGAGCAGTCCCTCGCGTCGCAAACGCAGCGGTTCGATTAATATGGCCGAGGAGCAGGATGAGATGCCCAGCACGTCGAAAGAGAGCAAGCAAATGAAACGTGAACTAGCTGATATTGTTCCTAATAATGACATGGCAGATGTGGCAGATGTTGTTGATCATGTAGTAGTAGCAGCGGCAACAACAATACCTGCAATAACTAACAATAGCCAGCAGCCACTTATCAACAGTACCTGTGATAAAATTGAGACACCTGATGCACAGACAACAATAGTAGCAATATCAACAACGACAGCGACAGCAGCAACCTCAACAGTCACAAATGCAATACCACCAGCAGCAGCAGCAGCAGCAGCAACATCCACAATTGCAGACCCAATTAACAATTTTGCGGGCTACTTGCAAAATGTAGAGCTGGCAGAAGGTGCGTACACAATAATTCATTTAAAGTCATGTATCTGTCATTGATTATTTTCTTTTTGTTCAGATACCAAAGCAACGGATAATCTTATGACAGAAGCAACAGCATCTGCCTCAACAACGACAAACAGCCATGATTTTGTATTTGCCGATACGATTGATCATGGTAAGCTTCTTTTGACTATTTAACATGCTAATTAAAAATGTAGCTAAATGAAATATTTAATTAAACGGTTTTGGTTCTTTGTATATTATGTTTCTTTATAATAGTTAAGTCATTTTGTATATTTGTATTTTATTATTGTACGTTACGCATATTGTATGTTACTGCCATTGAATCAGTTGGATAAACTTCTATATTTATTGCATATTATTTACTCTGAGCTTCATTTGTTTATAATAATTTGTTACTGGATTTCAAAATTGTTTTTAAAACTTTAATAAATGTATTTGGTATATAATTATTTCAAAATTTCAATTATTATTTTTGTATATTTTTATTACTTATTTAATAACAATCTATTATGGTTTATATTATTTATCACTTATAAAAAAAAAAAACTCACCCAATGTCTTTTTCCAACTCTTGCTTCAATGTTCGTTCTCCATGCAGCCTATTTCCATGATCACCAAGCAGCCATCAGCCACGCCTACTACTCATCATCACCATCGCCAAATTGTAATATATATATATCTATATTTTGTGTTATCAATGCTTTAATGCTTTCTGGCTTGTTATCCTTAGCAACAGCAACAATCATCAAGCTGAACGATAATTGTGATAAGCAACTGGAGGATTCAGGAATGACTCTAGCTATGTCTATGCCCTTGGCAAGCAGTTCTACAGGCTCATCATTGATTAATACAACACCTGCCAGTTCGCTAACATCTAGTAGTTGCACATCCTCTTCGTTATCATCGTCGCTCTCCTCGTCTTGCTCCAGCAGCAACTCTTCCTCAACAGCTCCAACCACAACTACAGCGGTCGGAGCGGGAGCTACAACTACGCCGCTGTCACTGGGCACTCCAGCGGAAACGACGCTGGCCAATATGCAGGCTATGCTCAGCACGGTAGCCACGTTGCAACAACAGCAACACCAGCAGCAGGAGCAACATCAGCATCAACAGGTGGAATTGCCGGTGGAGTTAAATTCAAGCGAAATGTTTCAGAATGTGCAACACGATTGGAATTTTGGTGGCATTAAATTGTTGTCAGCAGCACCGACGCAAGCATCTGAACATGCTGTGGATCAATTGCAGCATCAGGTCGAGCACCATCTGAATCATGAGGACATTCAATTGATGGATGTGGTGCATGAACCAGAGGAGGAGGAGGAGGAAGAGGAGGTAATCGAAGATATGGTCGAGTGTCACAATCTTCTGGACAATGATGAAGATGAAGATGGAGATGAAATAGTGGACGAGGACGATGAGGATGTGGTGGAGTGCATCGAAGCTGAGCAACAGGATCAGGATGATTTGATGAACGAAATGGTGGAACATGTTATGGATGTTAGTGGTGGTGATGCCGTGCAAGATATTGTGAATAAACTGCAGCAACAGCAACAACAACAGCAGCAACAACAGCAGCAACAGCTGCAGGCACAGTTGCATGACGTTGTGCAGTTGACACAGCATTCCTTTATTCCACAGGCGCACAGCAGCGACTTTGCGAACGAGGTAAGTAATTGAAGAAATGCATTCAATTGCAGTTTAATAAATTTATTAATAATTAACGTATCCAAAATTCATAGATCTCCCACGAACTGCTGTGCGATGCGGTGCCCATGTCCGCTGCCGAAATGGAAGTGTCCAGCACAGTCATTACGAACAGCAGCAACAGCAATGATAGTAGCAACAATTTGAGTCTGTGCAGTAGCAGTAGCAGCAGCATTGCCCTCAATCAGTTAGCCCCACAGCCAGCTGTTGCTGCGACCGCTGCCCCTGCACCGCAGCAACAGCAGCGTCAAATTTTGGTAGACTCAAATGGCCAAATCATTGGTAATTTCTTGCTGCAGCAACAACAGCAACAGCAGCAACAACAACAACAGCAGCAGCAGCAACAACAACAGCAACATCGCCAACAACAGCAATTGCAACAACAGCAGCAGCAATTACTGCAACAGTTTACATTGCAAGCAGCCGCCCAGCAGCAACAGCAACAACAGCAGCAGGCAACCAGCAGCAATGCGATACATAAAGCGCTGCCTGTAACCCTGCGCAAACCCTTCGAAATCAACAGCAATGGTGCACAGCAATTCTTGACTCCCAATTTGCTGCAGCAACAGCAACAGCAAATAGAGCAAAAACAACAACAACTGCAACAGTTGGCACTGCAGGCGCAGCTGCATCAGCGCCAGCTGCTGGCACAAGCAGCCAACAACAATTTGCTGCAACAACAGCAGCTCCAGCAGCAGCAAACCTACCAACAGCAGCAACAGCAAGCTGTGGTGCCAGCCAAGTTCATAGCCAAACCGCTGAATATCATATCCATGACACGACCCGCTAATGCGTCACCCAATGCAGCAGCAACAGCTGCTGTGCCTACAGCAGCCCCAAACAATGCCCAAATTCCGTCCAGCTATGCAAATGTTGTGACAGCTCAGCAGCAGGTCAATCACAACAGCAATCTGCAGCAGCAGCAACAACAACAAACATTGCAGTTGCAACCAGTTGCCACAGTTAACAATGTACTGACCATGAAAACGTTGCCGCCTTCGGGAGTGCCCACAACCATTGCCCAGCAGAGACTGCAGCCAAAGATGCCTACGGGGAAGGGGCGCAAGGCGACAACCAATCGTTTGCCACCAGGAGCTGTCAACCTGGAGCGCAGCTATCAAATCTGCCAGGCTGTCATACAAAACAGTCCGAATCGTGAGAACCTCAAAGCGCAGCTGCGACCGCCAGCGGCCATACTCAGCCAGCAGCAACAACAGACGACGTCAACCACTGCAGTGAGCAGCAGCAATGCAACACTTAATGTAGCCACGGTGGTAGGCACACCGTTAAACAATGTGCCTGCTGTAGCTACTGTCGCTGTGTCAGCACCAGCACAAAATCTGGTCAAGCAGGACGAGCTGCCAGCTCTGCCTCCCAACGTGCTGGGCGTGGGCAGACCGGGCGTCTACAAGGTAAGCTAATGGTTATTCATAAATTCGAATCTATTAGCTAATTTATTGGAATTAATTTCGTTGTCCAGGTCATTGGTCCGCGCATGAGTGGCTTTCCGCGGAAGAAATACGTGCAGCGCAAGCCCTCGCCTACAATGATGCGGCACTTGCTTACAGCAACGCCTGGTGCGTCCAGTCCACAGCAGCAGCAACAGCAATTGGTCACGCAACAGTCCGGCCAAGAGCAGCAGCAGCTCTTACATCAGAATGGCACGGGCCAATATGTGCTCGTGCATCGCGCCAATGTGGGCGCAGCTGACAATCAGGCACCGCGGGCCTCCAGTGCGCCGCCTTTACATCAAAATCAGGTGAGTACTATAGTTGACTTCAAATGAACAATAGACTTAATTATTCATTTATTCCTTTTCAGTTTGTTGCCGTTCAGAATTCGCTGCACAGCCTTAATGGCATTAGTTTGGGCGGACGCGGGCGTCCGGCTTCAGTGGACAACAACAATACTGCCGTCAACGATTCAGTGCATCATAACGAGCTGCAGCAACAACAGCAGCAGCAACAGCAACTCAGCAATGTGAACGCGGCTGCGAATATTGTGCGGCGCAATATCGCTGCAGGTAAATTGGTGTATTATTAGTGCTTAGCGAGGTACGTCTTTCAAATCACCCCACACACACATCAAAAATTAAATTCATTCATAAATTGGCACGTCATCATATTAATGAATTATCATACTTGATTTGTTAGATTTATTAACTATTTTGGCAAACAAAAAAAAACACGTTGACTCATTCTTTTTTCTGTTTCCACGTAACCCTTTTTAGCGTATACGTAACGAGTATGTAAACTGCATGCTTTTATTTTCAATTAATATGCATTCACAGATTGATTAAGAGTAAATATTTTAGAATAATAATAGAATATAATCAGAGAAAATTGTATAATTGCAGTTTAGTTATTGCTATGTTATACATAACTTCCATATTGTTAGTTCAGCATAGATGACTAAATATTTAATATTTTTGTTACATTAATTAAATTACCTTGCCAGCTCAAATATTTAACTGTCTTCCGTTCTCAATTTAGTATATTTATATTATCTTTTATTATAAAATTTCTTCTTTAATGTTGTCAAAAATAAGAAAGCCAATAGATGTAAATCTCAAATATTTATTTCTTCATGAATATGAATGAATTCAATAATAGCTACTCGACGAAATCGATTTTACCTAAGAATCTGAATTAGTTTTAGCTCCTGAATGAATTAGAAATGAAGCGGGATAATTAGACGAAGGTATTTTTAATTAGAAAAAAATGGCATTAAGAATCTAGCTGATAATAGGCTGAAACATGTCAGCTCTTAGTATGCTCAACTGTGAATGCTGCAAATATATTGAAGTATGTACAATTGATATTTATTATTTTCTCTATATAATTTTGTAATATGCGGTAATTATATGTATATATATAATAAGTAAGTTTTCAGTTGTAAAGTGTACATTAACTAATACCGTATTCTATTTTTAATAGGTACAAACATTACCTACATAGACAACAGCAATTCGCCGGCAACTCTTATGGATGCGGGCAATAATTACATTGTGACGACTACGGCAGCAACAACAACTGTTGCTGGAGGTGCAGGAACAACTCAGCAAACAACACAGCAGCAGCAACAGCAGCCACAACAACATGCTTTAATCCTGCATCAAAGCGGAGAGAACACGCCGCCAGGCAACGATACGACCAACAATGGTTGTGCCTGTGCCTTAAACGCGATGGTCATTTGCCAGCAATGCGGCGCATTCTGTCACGATGATTGCATCAACGCCTCAAAGCTGTGCGTATCCTGTGTGATCAGATGAGAGCTAAGCCTCCAGATGCAACTTGACAACGTATTATAGTAATATATAGAGTTAAACCTATTAAATGCAATGCTAATGCTATATTCTGTATATACATATATATATATATATATGAGAATTTATTGAATGACATGTCGAAAAATCAGTTCGAGAGAGTATACACAGTTGAATACCAATCACTCCTTTTTTACCCAAACAATTTATAAGCTAGACTTTAGAAGCGAAACCCCAATTATAAACAAAACCATTATACCCTGACTTCCCATTTTCAATGGGTTCAGGGAATAAAACCCAAGTGCAGAGGCTTAGATACACTGAGAGAAAGATAAACGAAAGCTAATGCTGATAAATGCTTACACGAAAAGCAAAAACCTTTTGTATAAAGAAAGTGGCTATAAAACAAAGCTTAATATTCAAGCAAGTGTTGTGTATTACGTGCATGTTTCGTACCCTTAAAAGAACGGGTATTACAGCAGCACTTAAAAATGAAAATGATGAACAGATTAAGAAGAAATAAAAACACTCATTGTAATTTAAACAAAACAAAAACAAAAAGGCAGCGGCAAAAGCAGCAAATAAAACCAATAAAAACCAAGCTATGTAAATATTTATGTTTAATATTAAATGTAATTTATAAATGAAAAATAGTATATATATACCATATATATATTAATATATATGACTATGTGTAATTATGTTTAAGCTATAATTGAGAAAAACTTCAAACTTAGGTTGACATATGCCTGAAGACTATATTTTTATAATTTGTCGATGCAGTTGATTCGTTTTTAATCAAATACATAAGCAACTACAATATATACATACATGCAACTACAATTCACTTACATTTACATAACATACATATATTTTAATGTGTAATTTTGCGTATACCTAAGCTCTTTTTATTTCCCTACTTCTAAGTTTATCATCCCACACACAATCCACAAATGAGAAATAAACATCTCTAGCATACACATAATATAGCGTAAAAAATTAATTATAATTCGCATATAAAAAATTGATTTAAATGCATAAAACTGTTGATAAAAAGTAAAACAAAAAGAAACACACAAATATACACTGCAACAACAAAAAATATAATGTTAATTGAGAAACTAAAATGCAATTTAAAAGGGAAAAAAAAACAACAAATATTATATAGAGATGAGGAACAAAATTTAAAAAAAAAAAAGGTAAAACAAAAATCATTTTGCTCCTAGATGCACTCAAAATTAACCAATAAACATTATTACAAATAAATTGACAAAAAAAAAAAAAAAAAATAATAGTCGAAATTTAATACAATGGTATTTTGAAAAATTTTTGAAAATTCTTCAGATATGCTTATATTACTAATAAAATTTTTTAATAATAGGTGGGACACCAAATACGGTTAATTTTAACAAAAAAAAACTATTTTATTTTTAAATATTAAAACAATTTTGTATTTACAAAGGCAATGAAAACGTGGAAACCACTAAAGCAATAATTGTGGGCACCTCGGCCATGGCCCCGTTGCCAGTATCGCCGCACATAAGAGTTTTCGATATACAAGGTATCTCTTTGTAGCCCCATTGGATTAGTTTATCAATCTGCTCACGCGTAATGGGATGGTCGTACATGCGTGTATTCATGGCCGGAGCAAAAAACAGTGGCTTCTCCAAATCCCAAGCACGAACCACGCACAACATCAAATTATCGCAAATGCCCTGCCATAAAATGTATATTTTTAAAAAATATGTATCTAATGTTTAATTAAAGATAAGTTCATCTTACGTTTGCTATTTTTGCTAGAGAATTGGCGCTGAGCGGCGCGATTAGCAGTAGGTCGGCCCACTTGCCTAGATCAATGTGCAATACCGGATCACCGCGTTTATTCCAGGTGAGCCACTCGTCGCGGTTATGTAAAATGGGCACATGTTCTGGCACCTCCTCCAGTTCAATAAAATGCTTCGCATGCTCCGTTATGATGATTTTAATCTAGTTGAAGAGTTTATAGTCAGTGGAAGGGAAGAACGGGAGCATGTGGGAACTTACATGAAATTTGTAGGGCAGCTTGTCGTCGTTAAGTTCGGATATTATTTGTACCAGTTTGATCGTCGCCACGCTGCCTGTGGCTGCGATTAAAATATTTCGTTCCGGCTTCATTATTTTTGTTGCTGTTCTTTCCCTGTTGGTTGTTCCTTTTCCGGAAATCCCAGTTTCACCCATTCTGTTTTTTCCATAAGATTGTTTTCCATACGACAGCCCAAATACTCTTTTGCTTCTGCCCGGCACTTGGAGTTGTCGTTGTCGTTGCGGCGCAAACAGCTGGCGTAAATTAAAAAATTCTTCTTACACAAGCTCTCGTGATCTAACGGAAAGCTGCCCTTCTCTGGCGCTGTGGGTATGAACTTCTTTTGATTGTAAATCTGTGAAGTCATTGGAATATCTTTTTTATCTTAGAAACAACATGAAATATCGTGAGAAAATTATGAAATAGATAAAAGGTAAATATAGTGCCTATAAAAACAACTGTGAACTGCTGTGGGTGAGGATGCCAGAGTTTTAAATTAAATTGTGGAAGTTGCCAACAGCATATTAAGCCGATATACTGAAGAGCCTTAAATTATTTAATAATTGAATTTTAAATATTGCTAGCCCAAATGTTGAAAAATTTATATTTTATTTTTTATTTACTAGAATTTTTAAATATTTTTCAAGTATTTCGATTGCAAAGTATGTTTATATGTATGTTTATACTTAGTAAATTCTGGCAACGCTACACACGAAGCCGGCAGAATGCAGTGGCTTAAATTGTTAATTTATTTTATTTCAATACTAATATTAAATACAAATGCTAAGTTTGAGCGCGATCCCAATGGATACATTTCCTATTGTCCTTGCATGGGTAAATTTCGTTAGAATTTCTTGTTTCATTACTAAATTAATTTATTGCTCGTGCTTTTCAGGACGTTTTGGTAACCAAGCGGATCATTTCTTAGGGTCGTTAGCCTTTGCCCAGGCTTTAAATCGCACCTTAATATTGCCACCTTGGGTAGAATATCGCAAAGGTGAAATGCGATCCCGCCAGGTTCCATTCGACAAATATTTCGAGGTGGAGCCGCTGCTGCAGTTTCATCGCGTTATCCTTATGTCTGACTTTATGGAATACTTGGCCGATGAGGTGTGGCCTGCCAACGAGCGCATATCATTCTGTTATATGGAACGCAAAAGCTTGCAGGAAGAGAAAAATAATCCAGATGCACCGAATTGTCATGCCAAAGATGGTAACCCCTTTGGTCCTTTCTGGGATACATATAGCATTGACTTTGTAGGCTCAGAGTTTTATGGTCCACTCCACTTCGATGTGCGCCACAGTTCAATAGCAACCAAGTGGCAAGAAAAGTACAAAGCTGATAAGTGGCCCGTGTTAGCGTTCACTGGCGCTCCGGCCAGCTTTCCCGTGCAACTCGAGAATCGTGAATTACAAAAGTACTTAATATGGAGTCCCAAGTATCGAGAAGCCGCTCGTGAATTTATACGTACGGTACTACCTCGAGGTGCATTTATCGGTCTGCATTTGCGAAATGGTATCGATTGGGTGCGTGCCTGTGAGCACATTAAGGATAGCCAACAGCTCTTCGCATCGCCTCAATGTCTTGGCTATAAGAATGAACGTGGCGAGCTTTACCATGAACTCTGCATGCCCACAAAGGAGGCAATTATCAGACAGCTGAAACGAACGATTAAAAATGTGCGTCAATCGCAGCCAAAGAACGAAGTGAAGTCCGTATTTGTGGCATCCGATGCGAATCATATGATAGCTGAGCTCTCGAGTGCGCTCGCTCGCATGGATATCAGTGTACATAAGCTACAAGAGGATGACCCCTATTTGGATTTGGCCATACTAGGACAATCGAATCACTTCATAGGCAACTGCATCTCTTCGTATACCGCTTTTGTAAAACGGGAAAGGGATACGCACGGATTTCCATCGTATTTTTGGTCGTTTCCCAAGGAGAAGGAACGCCAGCAACCGAAGCCACATGAGGAGCTATAAGAGCCATGACAATCTCTGACGAAATCTTTCTAAGTAATATATGTCATACACATATGCCAGCAGATAGTGTTAAGCTAGAAAGTATTAAAAACATTTCTATTTCGAGGATAGTCTGAGTGATAGATATGCGACCTAATAACATATTTTACACTAATTTAATTAAGTTAATACGTTTTTGCCTTTTGCCGGATAATTTCCAGACTACCCTCGTTTAAGCTGCAAGTAATTAATTTATTTAACTTTGATTTTACTTAGAAATTTATTCAAGCTTGGTTTTTCACGCATTCTTCAAAATAATTTATATTATGTAAAACTTTATACCAGCGCTATTATTTTATTTGTTCTTGGATGTCAGTTGTTTCTCTAATGTATCAGTTTTTGTGAGCGTGCCAGATCCAGTTGTACAGACGATACATTTGTTAATCCTTCGCGTACGGAGCTCAAGTTCTCCTTCCAGGCCTGTAGCAGATCGCGCAGCTGTTCCCACTGTGGTGCACCAAAGGTGCGATGCATTGTCGATGAGATGTGCACCTTGCGATTTGCCTGATCGAGACGTGCACGCACCAGCTTTGTTTTCAGCACTTCAATGACAAATGGTTCCACTTCGTCCTCGTTGATCTGCAACTCCTTGGTCAGTGTGTCGAATGTCATCTCGGGGTAACTTTCAGCCAGCTGCATGAATGTCAATAAACGCATTTTCTTCATGTTCTGCTCATGGTTCAGGCCTTGGGAGTTGACAAACTCCTTGTGATCCTCATAGAACTGCACATAGGAGGGCAGCTTGTCCGACACAAAGATGGACAACAAATCGTGTATTAGATCACCTTCCAGGAAGCGAACAGGCTTCAGCGATAGTAAGGGGTCGAGCAGGAATGTATTGGGATCGGCCAGAGCGGTAACGATGCACTTCATAGCATCCTCACGAGCAACACACGCATTGTCTGCCGTATATGTGCCCAATAGTTCAATCATAACCTTTGAGGACAGCTCCAGATTGGTATCCTTGGTCACATCGTGTAAGAGGCGATATAACTTTTGCATCTGCTCACTGGACGGTGGGCAATTGGCAAACTGGGACTTCAATTGATCGACGCCCGTGAAGACTTCGAGCACTTGATCACACTGCTTGGCTACCTGCACCAGATGATAGTAAACATGGTAACGCAAGGGAGACGCTGTATCCAAGTTATTGAACAATCGCCAAAGCGATTGCAGACAAACTTTTGCCAGCGGCTGATTGGGCGCCTTAGTCATCTTTTCGCAATAGGCCAGCACAATATTTTCGCCACGATCCAGCGGTATCTAAAAATTACATCTTTATTGATAAATATTCAAAATTAATAATATACCTCATACGTACCGTGATCATAATGGATACAATGCTATTTAGTATGCCATCAATTTGGGCAGGTTCGCCGTCTTTGAAGCAAACTTCGCATACACCAATTATTTTGTGCAAATCATCCTCGACGCCTTTGTTCGATTTCTCCGATGAGATTTCAGCGCCAAGCTTCTTAAAATACTTGCGCAGCTCTTGCACCTATTGACAGATAAAACAATAAATTAATTTTAATTCATATATTTACAAGAATTGTTTGTGCACATAACCTCACTTAAAAGGGTAGAGCGGTACACAAAATACATTAAAGCAAAATTGCAACATTACCTGTTCATCTAAAGACAGGTCTATAAACACGGGATGCGAAGCCATCGTTTTGAAGAATGTTCAATGATTTATTTTTAGCAGAAGAATAAACAATTTTGCACGCACACGTCGTCGTCGTCGCTGAATTGACAACTCGAAAGGAAAAGGCAAAACAATAACAGAGTTGCCACACTGGTATGTCTATCAATATCGATTATTTTTACTTAGTGTGGCAACTCTGTTATTGTTTTGCCTTTTCCTTTCGATAATTTCAACGATAATTGAGTTTCGAGACATTTGTTAATTTACCGGGCTGTAAAATGGAAGATTTGGACGACGATTCGTTTGATGACGTTTTGGCATGCATGGATATACCCACAGCGCCAAAGCAGCCTAAAATACAAGTGGCGACTGAAACCGCAACGACTAACAGCTCTGCGGCTACAGGCACTGCAAAGCCACCGCCGTCAAACCCCCACAGCGTTTTAGTACACACCAAACAACGCGGTAATCCTATTTTAAAATCCATTTTGAATGTCCCTCTGGAGTATCGGGATGATATAATACCAGACTATGTGGTGGGTCGCACTGCCTGTATATTGTTCCTTTCGCTTAAATATCACAATCTCAATCCGGATTACATATGCCAACGTCTTAAGGCACTGGGCAAATTATATGAGTTACGTGTGCTGCTTGTACAGGTGGACACCCCGGAGCCCCAAAATGCGCTCAAAAGCTTGACACGCATTTCCCTGTTAGCCGATTTAACTATGATGCTGGCCTGGAATGCCGATGAAGCGGGCAAAATGATCGAAACTTACAAGCAATTCGAGAAACGTTCCCCAGACTTGATTATGGAGCGCGTTGAGTCCAATCCTCATCAGAAGGTTTGTAACGATAGTTGGGTCTTTGAGGTATTCCTTTAATATTTCATTTACTTTATAGCTTGTAGCGGCTTTGACCAATATTAAACCAATTAACAAAACAGATGCCGTGACTTTGCTGCAAATCTTTGGCAATCTTGAGAACCTCATTAATGCCAGCGAGGAGCGTCTATCCCAAGTCATGGGCTTGGGCCCACGCAAAGCGAAGAAATTGTACAAAACTCTGCACGAATCTTTTCTTAGCAAATAAGCAAAGTTATTTATTATAATATATCCATTACTTATATTATACACAAAAACCTTAGGACTATTCCTGCAGCTTCCATATTTTAATGGTGCCATCATCGCTGCAGGAGATTAGCTGCCCGGCATTCACCGGATTCCACTCAACCGCATTTACATCCTGTTCATGAGCACTCTCCTCGCCAGTTAATAGTTCAAAGCTAGGTGCATCTCGCTTCGAATCGCTGCACTCCTTAAAAATGCGTATACCATCATCTCCGCACGCGCTGGCTATCAGACCCGTCAGCTTGCACCAAGACACATCATATATGGCACGTGAATGTTGCCCAGACAAGGTGCACACACACTTCCACACAGTCGTCTTATCGGGCGTTGCAATGCCAGCTTCGTTGCCCGGATGATAAGCACGCCAGATCTTAAGTGTTGAATCATCGCTGCAGGAGACCAAACGTTCGCCATCGGCATCGAAATCAATGCTCCAAACGGTGCTCGTGTGTGAGCTAAGCGTTGCCGTGCAATCCCAATCACTATCCAGTGCACTCTCGGCATACATTTTGATTGTGTTATCGTACGAAGCGGAGGCAAGAATCTCTTTTGTCGGATGCCACACCACACGCTTCACATCCTGCGAGTGGGCATTAAGTACTGCGGCGCATTCAAATTCATCATCCCCAGCCACTTCCCAAATCCACACAGATTTATCACGCGAACAAGTGGCTAATAGGCCACCACTGCGTGACCAACTGACGCTCTTCACCTCATTCTCGTGCCCCTCCAGCGTAGCAGTGCATTCGTGCTTAGACCAAATGGCTGTGGTGGCATCAAAACTAGCTGACGCCAAATACTCACCACAAGGAGACCAGCGTACCTCACGTATGGTACGCTTATGTCCATCCGATAGTATTGTCTTTGTTGTCCATGTATTCCCTGATAGAGACCAAATTC
The DNA here is from genome assembly GCA_030914335.1 of Drosophila borborema. Taxonomy (NCBI): domain Eukaryota; kingdom Metazoa; phylum Arthropoda; class Insecta; order Diptera; family Drosophilidae; genus Drosophila; species Drosophila borborema. Next base: position 13,537,604 of record JAUESP010000303.1, on the reverse strand, counting down.
TGATGGCTTTGTCTTCGCCGCAAGAAGCGAAACTGTTTCCCTTCGGATGCCATGCAACGCCCCAAATACGGCCTTTGTGACCCTGCAGTGTGTGCTCGAGAATAAGGCGTCCCATAATACAATTTTTCTATATATATTTTATTATATATGATGGCTTTTTTGATAACACTGCATGCGTGCGGGTCCAAAAACAGATGATGTTAATTTGTTCAATTACGAACTAGTTCGATCGCTGTCAATTTTTATCGTTTATGTTTTAATCAACATATATGAGATATATAGCAGAAATATTATATTTTTCATTAATTCTAACAAATTAGTGCTATTATTTAATTGTGTTTTTTAAATTAACAACGCAATCGTAATTCTTATTCAGATAGCTGGTAATGCTCAGCTCTTATCCCAAATGTTACATTTCAGCACAAAACTTATCGGTAGTTGGAGCAAACCGATAATAATTTCCACTGAACTGTAAGAAAAAAGCTTTTGCATTAAGAATATTCTAAGTCGAATAATATTAAGCAGCTCAATACAGAACTAAATTGGCTTAGAATTTATACGAGGCAGCAAATTAAACGGTGCTCAGTGTACCGAAACAGAAGCAGTGTATTGTGCATAGCCGCAAAATTATTTTTCTTTCCGATAAGAAATGAACGGTCTAATTGTATTTAATAGCGCGAACGATGTGGCTTATCAGAACTTAAATGGGTCGCTTACAGAAAAAATAAGCAGCATTGCCATCGCTCAGGGCCTGCTGCCGACGTCTGGTGCTCCACTGGACAGCAATGTACTGCTACAGATATTCAGCCCAATTATTAGTTCCCAACGGATTATGCACTGTCAATTTGATAATGCTTATGCGAGTTTTCAATGCGAAAATGGCTTCAATTTGACCTTTGGCGAGCTGTTGGGATTTACATTCTTGAAAATTGGCCAAGTGGAAATTAAGCAATTGATGCGGCAACTGGGAGTGGCCATGACGCTAACCCGTTATTGTTATGGTGCCAATTTATTTGGCTCACAGGCGGGCGCAATGCAACAGGAGCTGCTGACACAATGCCTCAATTGCTATGAGTCACAGCTGTGGCAGGAGCAAGATCAGGAGCAGCAGGCCTATTTGCTGGAGGCATTACCCAAGCTGCTCATCAACGCTGAATTAAAGCGAACAGTGCACGTCACATTGGATGCATTGCTGGAGCAACTGCGTCAAACTGGTGGACAGCAACGAACACACGCTCTTCTGCTCGTCTCCAATAAGCTGGTGGCTTTGAATAGCACACGCCAAGCGCTTCCCTTGGCACCGGCTGATCTACTCTTTCTGGCCATCCTATCCCGTGCATTGCAATCCCAGAGATCTCAACGAGCTGTGGCTGTCTTCCTGCAAGGCGTCACTCACGATGTAAACTCGGGTTGTGTGCCCTGCATTGTACACCTCTCCCGCTTGCACGGGCATCAGGTGCTGCTGCAACTTATCGAGTATGGACACATGCCTTTAACCAGCTCCATCTATGACACTTTCTTTGTGCTCCAGAAGATTGTTGCTGTGCAGCAGCAGGGCGATGCTGATGCACTGAAGCCCGCCTACGAGAGTCTCGAATCTTTTGTCAGCCAAACATTGACGGCGTTTAAGCGACATCTGAAACAGAAGCACGAGGATCTTGAGAGCTGTGTCAAGAAGTTTACGGCTCGTTGGGAGAATCTACGCAAGATGTATGTTGAGTTTTTCAAGAGCTACGAACGTGAGCTACTCGTACGTATCGAATCTAATTTACCCGCCTTTGTGGAGGATCTGAAGCAACTGTTCACGTTATCCTTGGCCAGTTGCGACATCGCCAGCAATCAGCAATTGGATCAACTGGCCGAGTCGGCCTCTGTTGTCGAGGCCAAGCTCTTGGAATTCGCCGAATTTCTCGCAGTTAAAGCAACGCGTAACATCTCAATTGATGCTTATTTGGAGGAGTTTCCTGGTCTGGTGCATTTTATGTATATAAATCGCAGCTCTGGGCAAATGCTGGCGCCTGATTTACGCCAGGGACAGCCACAGCTGCTACCCAAATCCAAACTCTGGCACATGGTTGAGTTTACGCGCAACTACTTGAAGAAGGGTCAGACCACAGTCATGTGGAAAGATCGCACATTCCATTACTCGTATTTCCTTTGGTTCGAGGATCTCTCGGGCAGCATTTTGAAATGTTCGCTTGACTTACAGCAACATTTCCTCTCCACCGGTTTTGGCAATGGCAACGGAAATGGAAATGGGGGCCATAAAACACCCGCAGAGCCCGGCTGTTTGCCCATGGATTATTACAGCGAGCTGGCTGAGCTATGCTTCCCAAAGCTGGCTGGCGGCAAAGTACGTGTCTATGAACTGTATTGCATTCATTTAGGCCTCGTGACGGCCACCTGTGCCGTGGAGCATGCCCGCCGCCTGGTAGCCACCATCAGCGATGTCGTTGGCGAGGGAATGTTCTAAATTTAGTTACACTTTATATAAATTAGATATCTAGTTATATTTATATACTTATTTATTTTATAGTCTATGTAAGTTCGATTTTAAGTAATATTTATTACAGTGACATTCCAAAATGAGTCAGGAGATCATTTAATGTTATGAACGTTATGAAAGAGATAATGTAAAATCCTACTAAAGATTGCCTAATTGGAGATATCTGACATAGACACTAAATGAACTGTCGGAAGATCAAATGAGAAGATATTATATATGAAATTAGGGCAATATAAATAATTTATTGGTCTCATAAAATTCTTTCGATCCTCAAAGCAAAAATAAATGCTGTAAACCAAAAATAGGAAAGTAATGTGTTTACTAACTCGGTGAAGGACTAAACCTTAGGCTCATTAAGTAAATATACAATGAATCTGAAAACAATATGCAATGTTAAATAAATATAAAAAATAATATAGTGCTTACATTAACTGGAGATTTGATAGTCTAGAAATTTACAAATTCACCTCAACTCCGCAAAGCTCATTACTCTCTCCCTGGCTCACAAAAATTTGCCCTTCCAGCTTATCGAGCAGTGTTATAAATATTATACACATCTAGTTATTAATTAGACAAATTGTTTATTATATAACAATTTTATTTATTGCGTCGCCGTCGCCTCTCTTTGCAACTCCTGCCATTTTTCCTCAAAGAAGGATTTGCGCGCCGTCAGCGGCATGGATTTCTGTCGTAGCATATAGTTCTCATTGCCCATAGCCGTGTAGGTATCATCTCCGATAAGATTTCGTAGAGCAATATTTTTCTTCAGATGCTTATCGTAATAACTGATGCCGGCGGCTACAAATTCTGGTCCAAGCGTGGCGAGCTGTTTGTCAATCTCCGCATCGTCGGTCACCTGATTGAAGTCCTTCATAAAAGACCAACTACCCACGCCAAATAAGCCCAAAATGCTGTACATAACAAAGCGGACCTGTGAAAGCAAACTCAAGGGATTAACTACGTTACGAGGATACCCCTTAACAACTTACACTGCCATGGCGCGCAAACAGCTGTAGACGCAGATTTAAATAGTGTCCAACCGAATAGACCATAAAGAAGCTTAAGCTGGGAAAAATTGAGTTTAAGAGAACGCGATGTGTTTGAAGCTGCAGAATGGCTTTGCATAGCCCAAAGACCTGTTCATCCTCGGTCAACACAATCGCTTGCTCTAATAGTTTGCCACTGTCCGAGCTCCAATCGATTTGACGATCTCGAAAGCGTATGTCTGCACGCTTAATCTCTCCAATACTATTGTAGCCATAATTTATGGGTACTCCCAAAGCAGCGCCAAAGCGAAATTTCGTTGTGCCCGCTTGAAACAGATCAAACCCGAAAACGGTAAAAGGCTTCACGAATTGCCGCTCATGCTTCTCTAATTTCAGTTTATCCATTGCCTGTTCTACTCGTTGTTGTACTGCTTTCGGCACCTCGCGTTCAATGCCATTTCTGTATGAATAGGAAGAATATATTGATAAACATGTGCCTCCTGCTGAATACATTTGCTCACCCACTGATAGCATTGCACGAATTCGCGGTAATATTTCAGTCCAAATGTGTGTGGCAGAAAGTTGGCCAAGAACAGACCGACTGTTGTTGTGCCCGCCGCATAGAAAACCACTTTGCGTCCAGTTTCTGTCCTAAAAAAGGACAAAACTCCTCCACCGGCTTTCTTTTGCATTTTTGCCTGTTTTGTAATCACTACGTATCGACCGACCGCCACTGGAATTGATATTAAATATCGCAATAGAGACGATATTAATAAATGAGTGGCCTATCGATTACTCGCTTGAAGTTCAAGAATTTTTTGACGCTGCCCTTAAACAAAGTTGCGTTATTCGTAGCGGTGTTCATTTCTCTGCTTTATTTACATTACTCGACTTAAGGTCAATTACAAGAACATTGTTTTTCGCAGCTTTATGGCGCCACCAACGCCCCAAACGGTGTTCCTGACCAACAGCCACAAAAAGTTTGCTGCCATCGGCATTGAAAGTAAGGGCATTTATAAAACCATCAATGGATATGTTAAGGACCTGTTGAAGCTTACGCGCATTTGGATTGCTTTGCCACAGTCGCACGCAGCCGTCACAAGAGCCTAAAGTAAAAAATCAAATTATTGTTTGAAATTCTAATGAAAATAAGTCGTAAGCGCACCTGTTGCCACTAAATCTGTATTAACGACGACGGCAATTGCTGTTATCCAGTTAGCCACTCCATTGTCCCCCATTCCATGAGCCAATTGCGTCGTGCTGATTGGTTTCTTTTTCAATGCACTCCACAGACAAATCGCACTGCAGTAATAATAAAAAAAATAATTGCTAGTAAAACATTCTCTCTCTGCTTCAAATTATATGCTTACCCATCTACTCCGCCGGATATAAAATGTTCATCATTAATCAGTTTAACGCACTCAATACCATCCTTGTGTCCATTGTAAATCAGTTGCGACTCTTCTGTAATCTTCCAAATGCGCAAAGAGCAATCCGAGCCACCTGCAGTTATGGCCCGCTCTCGACTCAGTGCATCGATGCTCGTAACAGCTGTTTGATGACCAAATCTGTTATGAAATGTTATTAAATAAATCTTTAAAATTATTATAATGCTTCACTTACAAGCTCTCAACGTATGCCATTTCATCCACTGACCAAATCTTCACGGCCCGATCTTTAGCAGCAGAGTAAAGATCGTGAGTGCCTTTGCGAAACACCAGGCCTGTAACAGTATCCCGATGGCCCTTAAATGTTTTTATATGCTTCATCGTCTGTGGACACCAGATTTGTATATTGACTCCGCCCTCGGCTAACGCCATGTACTTCATGTCGCTCGACAGGCAAATGGAAATAACATGTGACCTTCGTTTCTTTTGAGTTTCGGGCTCTTCACGATACGGCAGTACATCACCTTTATCCAGCACTTTGCCACTCTCCGTGCACCACTTGAGCACATATTGTGACTTCGCCCCTGTATACAAGTGCTTCCCATCCGCACTAAGGACAAGGGCGCAGATTGGACTGTGATGAAGCCTATGCTTTAACACATTTTGAATCGTACATGCTTTAATATCGGCGGCAATAGTGCGGCGCAGCCGACCCACACTATCCAAATACTCGGTCTGCAGGCGTTGTTCTACACTCTGGCTTAATTCTTGTTGCTCGGCACGTTCGGCTTCCTGCTTTTCAATCTCCGCTAGATATTCTTTAGCCAGTCTCAACCGTTTGTCCTGGGCCGTTTCCTCTTCTTCGTCTTCGTCGGCAGAAAATGTCATAGTATTTTTATTATATTCTTCATCTTCATCACTTGCAATCTCCTCATCGTCCACTTTGGCTCGACGTTGTTTTTTTAACCCAGGAACTGCATTTTGTGCTTTCTTGCCCGGTTTGGCGTTCCCCCTTGCTTTTGTTGCATTGAGCTAAAATAATTATTATTATTTGCTGTTATACATGTGTATCTTATACATTTATCTTCATTAGCTTACTTTGCGTTTTTTGCTGGCCGCCACTTTGGCGGCGCCTGGTTTTAGAAAGAACGATGAGGACATTTTATAAACTATATATTTAAAACAAAATGTAAACGCTAAGCAGGCCCACGTGCATAGTACAGCGCGGTTGGTATTTTTTAGCCCTTCTTGATTGTAACAGCTGACTGTAACGTGTAACAAGGTGACGTCTATGACATCTTGTGTCTATAGAGTTTCATAGCACTCATCTAACAACCCGCTCTTTTTGATTCGATTCAAATGAAAAATTTATCAATGCTCTAATTAAATATTAATTTAAAGGTTTTTAATTTGATTTCAATATTAAAATGAACCCAATGGCTTCATTTTCTCCACAATTCAATAAGAATTGTTTTATTTATATATATATTTTTTTAATAAAACCACATTTATTTTAGTGTTGCCTGTTTATTGAAATAACGAAGTACTTTAAACATAATTAAAAATATATAAAGTTATATAAAGATGAATTAAATAAAAAATAGGTTGAATTCAGTTTTCATTTATTGTTTCAAATTCAGCAAACGCACATTACATGAATTTTAATGATGGACCAAGCTCTAATTTGTGTAACTGAATATGTTGACCCGAGTTTTAAAATTATCACAAATTATGTATACGTTTTCTTATCGTTGTGTGTAAAAATTTTTTCTTTTTATTTTGCATTATTTATTGTATTAAAAATAAATTAAGTGTCGCGCGCTCTGTATAGGTTTATGTAAATGGGAGGGGGATTGTACGCGTTGGGGATGCCTATAGAGAACCACAAAATAGACGCGCTAATATTAGCGTGTCTGTAAATTGCCTAAAACTAAGTAACGTTCTAAATTAAAATTGTAAAATTGCTAATTATATAGAAAACACACATGAAGTGAGATTAGGAATAGTATGCATGTGCCCTCTCATTTCATCTCATCCCATCTACATGATCGAGCACAGACCCGACGTTTCGACGCCATTTTGAACTTTCTTCGTTTTTTTCAGCGTAACCTGTCGCAGCGCCGGCTTCAGTTCGATAACAAGCTCCGGCTCAGCTTCGACTGCAGCGGGTGGTGGTGGGGTAACCGACTTTTGTACTGTCGTGCCCAGACCGCTGACAGTTGCAGGCTGGGATGTTGTTGCTGCCGCCGCCGCCGCTGCTGTTGTTGCTGCTGCTGCTGCAGGCACACGTGAACTGTTGCTGTTGTTATTGCTGCTGCTGCCGTAGCTGCTTCCAATAACGGAAATGCAACTAATGTTGGCAGGCGGCGCGTTTGTGCTGATGTTGCTGCTGCTACTGCTGGTGGCAATCTTCGGTACAAACGTGTTGCCCCCACACAGCACAGGAATAGTGGAAATAGTTTGAATAGAATTTTGTTGCTGCTGCTGCTGTTGTTGCTGATCGGCATTTCCAGTGGCGCCAATGACGCTTATAGCCGACACTTGCGAGTCCGTTGATGTTGTGGTTGTTGAGGCACTATTATGACTATTACTACTTGTATTCTTAGTGATATTTATTTTTATTTTATTAACTATGCTAGCCAAAGGTAACGCCGGTGCCGGCCCCGCTGCACTTAAATTATGCGTCTCCTGCGGATTCTCACCATTAAAATCGGCCTCGCTGTTGGCAGCTGCAGATATTGGCTCCAGTTCCAGTTCATCGTCATTGGCTGGCAATGAGAGAGATGTCACCGAGGCTGGACGCTCCAGTGTGGCTGGCGATGCAGTCGAATCGATGGTATGGGTTAGCGTTTCTAATCGAGAGACGCGATTAGTGGATATACATAGTATAAATGGCGATGTCTACTTACCGCTACTTAATATGGATATTTCATCTTCTGGCAGTGGCAGCAATTGTACTACTGTGCCCACATCCTCAAAGCCATCATCATCATCCTCTTCGTCATCTTTGGGCTCTTCTTTGATTTTGACATTGATCATCGGCATTGGTTCTTTTTCTACATAATTGTCCAGATCGGTAAAGGGAATGTTTGGCTCCTGTATTTCCACATCTGATTCATTGGCGTTATCAGAAACTCTCTGATGATGTTCCTTATCCAACTGCTGCTCGTTAGAAAGCTGCTGTTTCTCTTCCTGGTTACTGTTTGTTGGCTTCTCCTTGGACAGCTCTGTCTCTGGTTCGCTTGTGACAGCAACGGGTACATATTCTTCATCGTCGTCATCGACAATCTCTGTAACACTTGGCTCTTCATTCGGCAGCACAATGACATCATCATCATCATCATCATCATCAGCTACCACTGTACTGGATGTCTTCTTGACATCATCTAAGGTAGTATTAAGGATTATAGTGTTAAATAATATTATGAATGATTTAACTTGATTTTCATTTGTGCTTACCCGATTCATCTTCCAATTTAATCAGCGTGTCCATGGCATTGTCATCGCTAGCATTCAGCATATCCACATCTCCATTTGCTGTCGTATCATTATCAACAACTGGAGGAGGATTAAGCGAGGCTTTGTAGTCTTCGTAGCATAGTGGATGATAGATCTTATCGTCCACACGTATGGCTGAGCGTAAATGCCATTCCTCCAGTTCTTCATTGTAGAACTGCTCGAATTTCTCCTGACACATGTCACAACTGCGGTCGACATCATCCGCCCCAGCTGCGCAGCTGGGAACGGGGGAATTGAGCGAACGTTGCTGGGACACCTCATCGATGGCATCTGGTCCCAGTTGTTGGCCTTGAGATTCGAGGAAATTTCTTTCACGCTCTTCCACATCTTCGATTTCCTCGTATTGCTTCCAGTCATTGAGATCATAGTACCAACGCCTGGACGTTGGCTTGCGTGTCGAATCGCGTTCCCTTCGATTCTGACGAAAATGCCAATCCAAATGCTGGCTGTACTTGATGGTTTGCTCTGGTGGGAACCGTACGCCACAGCTGCTGCACTGCATACCCAAATACAAGCTGGCTATCACGGCCGCCTGACGAGTTTTAATTGTGTCTGGCTTCTGCAGATCAATGCGCTTAATGGGCTCCATTGGAGTAGGTGCAGGCACAGATGATGCAGCAGGTGTTGCAGCTACAGCAGGTGCAACAGTAGCTGCTGGTGTCACTGCTGTAGCTGTTGCGTCTCTATTAGAGTTGGAGTTGGTATCCAAAGCAGGTACATTGACTGTGCTGCTGTTGCCAGCAATTATACCAGAAGAGACAAGCTTCTGGAATAGTTCGTCAATGTTGAGATTGCTCAGAGCAGCTGCTGCTGCTCCAGGCAGAGGCACAACAGGCGCAACAGTTGTTGGTACGCGGCTAGCTGGAACAACTGCTGGTTGCTCGAGCGCTGCTGTGGCGGCTGGTACAGTTGGCGGTGGTTGTGGTGGTTCCACTGGCGCCTCAGTCTTAATGTACACCATATCTTGGACGTGCGCCTTGCCCGCCTGCACACCCTTAGGCAGCGTGCCAAAGCGTATGAAACAGTTGCGTCCGCCATTCAATTTCATACTTTTCGGCAGTCCACCATATTCCAGCTTCTGCAGCTGTCCATCTAGCAATGCATAAAGAAAACTATCTACGAATTGCAGCGAGTGCTGTTCGGCGCCTAAATGAAAAGTCTGCTGGCGGCCATCGAGAAACAGCGGTACTATCGTGTGAGCATCGACAATCATGTTGATTTTGCCCACAACTAAATCACGACGCACACGACCAATGTCCACATTTGGCGGCGGTCCCTCCGCTTTCAGCACATGCAATTTGTTACCGATAGGCAGTGAAACGGGCGGTCCACCAAAATAGATCTCATACCAATGATCATCGATGTATAGCTCCCGTGATGGATGGCCAAAACGTATGCGATGCAACTGCCCATCCAACTGAAAGGGTTTGTAGTCATCATTGAAGCTGAGCGCTAGCGGCTGCTCATTGTTATCGATGTAGATGGCACGTTGTCCGTTCTGGAAGCCGATCTCATGCGGCTCATCTCCATCCATAAATATGATTGCCACTTGATTGTAGAAACGTATTTCCTTAGTTCCGCCATCGATTGTAATGCTGCGCACCATGTCTGCCATGGGATTGTCTAGTGAATTAATGGCTTTGGTTATGCTAACCGTTGGCACTGGCGGCAATGTTATCAAGGTGGGTGGTTGAGGTGGAGCTGGTACGACGGCTTGTGCCATAACCAATGGCGGGTGCTGCCAGGGCATGCTACGAAAACCAACATTTCCAACGCCTGCTGCCACATTTCGCTTTCCATTATTGTTATTATTGTTGTTGTTTTGAGCTAATTGCCACGCCGCACGCTGTGCTGCAGCTGGATCCACTTGCTCGCCCCATTTGCTTGGCTTACGTCGCTTGCCATCGCGCTTGTTCTTTAGCTGTTTTGCAAGCGGCTGTTGTTGTTGCTGTTGCTGCTGTGGCTTGTCGGTCATCGGCAACAGTTGCTGTTGCTGCTGCTGCTGTGGCTCGCCATCGCTACGCGGCGAACTGGACGCCTGGTTCTCATTGCCCTTTAGCTTGGGTATGCGTTTTCGCAACACTGCGTCACGCGCTGCATTCCGCTCTAGGTCCTCATCATCGAGAGCTGCCTCGCGTCGACGGTCTTTCCGTTTGCTAGTCTCATTCAAGACCACCACCTTGCTGACTATCTCCTTGTATTGTTCTGGATTCATGCTGTGGTTCTCGAACATTTCCTGTGCCTGAGTTAGTATTGTGCGCATCTTTTCATCGTGAGCCTCTTGCGAATCATCGTTGACTTTCAGTTCTGACGACAGCTGCTTGAGGCGTTGCGTCATAGGATAATCCGTGGATTTGTCTGGCAAAAAAAATATTTCAGAAATGATTTGCATTCCGATTTGCATAGGATTTAAATATTTACTTACCCGGCTTAGCCTGCTGCTTGTTGCTGTTTCTCGCCGACTTGGCCAGCTTGGCACGCAGCTCATCTAATGTGGGTTTCTTCGCAGGCGACAAAGGTGACTTGGAAACCTGTTAAAAATAATGAAGAGATTTAGTTGGCAGTTTTAATAGTAAAATTATGTTAGCTCTAACTACCAACCTTATTAGACTCCCAATTGTCCATGGAATCATCCTCGACAACAATCACGTTGCCTGGCACAAGAATACTTGGCGGCAATTCCCGTCGCAGGTCCACATCTTCGCTGCCAAAGAGGCTGTATTAAGGAAATAATTGTATTTAATTGAAATTCAATTTTAATTATCGCTGCACTTACGTATCAAGTTTGGTTGATTTACTGCGCTTCTGCTGAGGTTGCTGCAGCTTTTCCTCATCCTCATCCGTATCCCCATTCACCGGTAGATGTGTAGCCGAACGCTTCTCGCCAGCGGAATGCACTAGAAGTTCCGCTGAAGCCGGCGCAGGAGATGATTGCCGAATGCTAGCCGGCATTGTGGGTGCAGTTGCTGCTGCTACCGCTGCTACTGCTATTGGTGCTGCTGCTGCTGTTGTTATCAATGTTGCTGTTGATAAATGCGCTGTAGATTTTTCTAATTTATTAAACGGTTTTTGTATTTTGAACGACACTTTTGTGGGCAATTTGGAAGAAGAACTGCTGTTCGTTGCGTTGGAGGCGCTGCTAGCAATTTTTGTTGTGCTGCTGGTGTTGTTGCTGTTCTCGCTGCTGCTGTTGCCGCTGTCTACAATCGTTGCTGCAAATGTTCTTGCCGTGCCGAGTGTTATGGCCGGTGGCGGCGGCGTTGCTGGCCTTACGGCAGCCGCCATGCTGGCCAATTTGGCAAAGGGCCGTAAATCGACGTCCTTGCTAGATGCATCTAAATGCGGCGAACGTGGCCCTGGTTCAAGTAGTGTGAAATGTGTATCTAGGAATTTATATATTATGATTCCACAAAACAAAGAGTTCTTACGAAAAATAGGCTGGGCACAGCTCTTAAAAATACTAGAAAAATTGCAAAAACTAAACATGGAAGGAGTTCGAATTAAATTATAAAAATAAAAAAAAATGTTTAAATATGTTTGAAAAACGTAAAGAACAAAAGTGGATCATCAACATACACCAGGCACAGCAATTTAGCTAGAAAAATTAGTGGAAAATCATAGCAAAATAATAATAATTACGTAAAATAAATAAACTATACGATTATATTTCCGTTAAGGAAACTGGTTAGACTAAATAAGAAAAAAAAAATATATAAGTGGGTTCTTAAAAAGTGTCGTTCTACAATTATAAAAATAAATAATAATAGTAAAAAATAACATATACTATATATACATATTCGGCAAGACGTATATCATGTATTATAATACAACTACAAAATACGCTTTAATCAATTATTTTTCATTTTTATAAAATATGTACGTTTAAAAAGTATTCAAGTTTTGCTTATCATTTCTTTTCTTTTGTTAGACTTTATACAACAAATTAAAACTGCAGTCTTTATTTCTTCTTAGTTTTATCAAAACTGATATCGAGCATATATCATTGTTTATCTTTTTGTTTTCTGAGTTTACAATTTTATCACACGATTTTATTTTTTTTTTACAATTTCACAAAGTAAATATACTTAAAATTACAACAAAAGGCGGCACCTGGCTTTGTTTTTTTTTTTTAATTTGCATTAATTAAAACAACTGGAATGCAAAAGGTTTTTACAACGCATTTTTTATTATTAAATTTGTTTTGTTTAGTTCTTATTTTTTTTTATATATTAAATTTGAACTTTATCATTATTTGCTCTTATTATTAATTAAGAAAATGGCATAAATATTATAGGCTTATATAGTTTCGTTTTGAATTTTGGAAATATCAATTAAAATAAATATCTCAGTTCTATCAAATAGTCGCAAAGGAAATGTCGATTTAAGTGGAGCAACGAGTGAAAAGAGGTCACCAAACAACGGCTACGAAAAAAAAATTGAAAGACAACACACAGAACGACAGGATAGGTGACAATCCTTAGAATTGCCAGCAACATTGTGCGAGCAAAGTGCAATGATAAAAAAAAAATTAGATTTTGTTAGTAATTATATCTGTGAGATCTTGATATTTGTTTTTGCAGCTTTTTGTCGTTAGATTAAGTTTCCAAGACGTTTTTAAAAATTCTAAAGCTTTGATCAAAAGGATTTCTTTTTGATTTTTAAGGAACCAGAATATTTACAAATAACATCGCTTTAAGCAACGTTAGATATTTTTGCGAAGCTCAGCTTAGAAGAAAATTAAATCATGATATTTCAACATGTCTTTTGTTGAAGTTCAGATCTTTCTCTTCAATAAATAAATATTGAATTGATTGCACTTTGCTTTCATATTACAGAAATCGACTGTAGCTTCGTAGCAATGATTCCAATGAGATCGACACTTAACACTCAATATACCAACCCCAACCTGACCCACTGATAGTCTCTGTTTGGCTCTCGGTGCCGCCAATTTGGTTTGTAATTTGTGCATAATTCAACTACTTTGTCATTCGTATTGTTAACGACTTGGCTGTTGGCTAACATGTTTGATATTAGAATTAAAAATTGTTTCTTACGTTTCTCTAAATCATTTGCTGGAGCTGCTGTTGTTATTGTTGCTGATGCTAGTGATGCTGGAACAACCGCTGATGGTACTGTTGCAGCCTTTGTTGTTGGCTCTGGCGATCTACTGCGTTCCACGCTACGCATGTCCACATCTCTGTATATTGGTGAGCGACTGCGTGAGCGCGTGTTGCTCGAACCACTCGATTTGCTGCGACTCATAGATTTTTGTGTGGAATTGCGTTTCGATTTGGTTGGCGAGCTTGCAGGTGAGCTGCTCTTGCGTTTACTGTTACTTGCCGGTGAGTTGCCATTATGTGTATACTCCTTGCTTGATGAATGCTTGTCGCGTGAGTTGGACGAGCGTTTGACGGGTGAGACACTACTACTACTACTCTTGTGTCTGAAATCTGAGCCAGAAGATGAGCTTGACGCTGTTGAGCTCTTTGACTCGCTGCGTTTCCGACTGCTGCTGGAGCTATGATGATTATTGGTGCTGCTGCTGTTGCTGGATTTGGAGGAACGATTGCTGCTATTGTTTCCTGAGTTGCGCAATGGAGACTTGCTGCGTGAACGACTAGATTTATGTCCTGTTGAGGATGAGGCAGGGTTTCCTCCTTTGTGACTTTCCAGACGTGGGTCTAGTGCACGCATGGGCGCTGCCATTTGTGCTGACTGTTGTGGCTGCATTTGACGGGCCAGTCGGGGATCACGCGGACGCACCGAATTAAGCATAGCTGGATTAATCGGATGTACCTTTGGCTTGTTGACAAATGGCTGCAAATATTCGACAAATATTAGTTTCAGTATATCAATATATTTAGGTATAAGCCTTACAGGTTGTCCAACTATTGGTGGAACAGGCGCGCCTGGACGCATATGTCGTATGCCACTAGGATAGTTGGGAGGAGGAACGCTTGTCTCCATGCCTGGTGGACGTAGCGCAGCTGGTGGAGCAGGCATGCCAGCGGCCATGGGCGTTACTGCAATTGCATCTGCCGCTTGGCTTAGCTGGCGCTCCTGCTCCTTTAAATGCATTTTAGTCTGTTCTAATTCAAGTTCCAGCTTGCGCTTCTTCAGCTCCAAAAGCTCACGTGTTTTCGCCTGCAATATCTCCTCCATGTCGCTAGGTAGAGCCGAATTTACGGGCATAGGCACCATACCCTAAGAGGAAATATTTATTTGATTAGTTATTTAACTAGTTTTACATTTTGGTTCGTATAATGCTTACCGTTTTTAGAAAATCTGGATTGACGTGTATGGCGGGATTAACGTGTATTTTATTGGGCTGACTTGGTTTGGCCGTAATAGGCCAATTGTTATCCAAACGCTTGACTTTAACATCAAGCGCATACATCTTAGAAGCTGGAAACACATCGTTCCACGTCTGCCGCAACAAATACATGCGTTCTCGCACTTTCTCCAGCACCTGGGATGGCGAATGTTGTACCTAAATATTAGAAATTTGAAAGGATATTTAGCTGAGTGAACTCTTTTAAATTTATCGCTTACTTACCGATTCGAAGGCGTTGAGAAATATATTGACTATGCATTGCCCAAACAGCTGAACGTAGCTGCTTTTCACATTCTTAATAATTGAATCAATTAAATATAGTATAGGTAATTTGAATTCGGGCGGCACCTGTTTGATTTGGTAAGATAGGTAAGAATATAAAAATAGAGCATAAGTTTCTACAACGTCGCTAGCGAAGTGTTTAGACACAGATTGAGGCACATCAGCATCAACAACTTCAGTTCACTAAGTCCTCGGCTCACAATTGACGATGAGAAAGATAAACGAAATCAACGATGACGACGACGACGACAACGGCAGCTGCTGGACACAGATGCATCTCCATGTTGAAGGTGAGGGGCAGTTGATCAAAGCAAAGTATTATCAATAGAAAAAAAAAACTACGTAACCTTAGTTAAAGAAACGACCTTTCACTATCTCTACAAACGACTCTTGAAAACTGTTTCAAGCATAGTCATATTTATATATTTCAACAGTGGAAAATAATTTTGTATAAATTTGCATTATACGAAAATAATCTAAAATTTATTCTTCAGAACTGTCTTCAACTCTTTTGAAAACAAAATCTCTACTAATAATAATTATAATAAAGTATAAAATTATTCTAATATAAAAAATATACATATATATATATATATATATATATATATTAAGATCAGGATTTTAATTATATATTGTATCTATTAATTATTAAAAATATATGTACGCCGTCTGCTTTTAAGTTAAATACATTACTGATTTGTTTTGTCTCAGTGTTTCCTTTTGGCAAATTGCTTTTTTTTTTTTTTTGAGTCTGTAATTTGTCTTCTTTTGCTGCGTGTGAGGCTTCATTAGTTGTTATATAATATTGGATTGGATTTTTCTTTCTTTATACTTTGAATCAATGTTTTATTCTTGTATAAAATAAAAGACAACTTGATGACAATTGTTTAAGTATTTTCTTTTTTATTGGAATTTTCTTTTCGATTTCTTTGTGTATTTTGTATGGTACTTCAAGGTATCGAGGAAAAAGAAGAATAGAAATATAGTAAACGTCTTACCTTGTAGTGGATAAATCTCTGTCTTTCTGCTTAAAACCCAAATATAAATGTTTTTAATTGAGTTACGATATTTCTTTACTCTAAAGTTCAAGCAACAAAACCAATAGAGTTTGAGATCTTTTAAAAACACATTTAGTTCTGTTTATCTATTGATTGCATGGTTAAACCTTAAAATAATGCTTATACAAAGCGTATGCAGATGGGGCAATATCAAATAAAGTTATATATAAATTATTTTATAATCCTTTCCTTGACATGCCCACATCGCTTAACACTAAAGTCTAAAGGCAAAAAAGCCATCGATAATATTAAAAGTAATTTATGCTCTAAATATGTAAGTATAATTTTTTTAAATCAATAATTTTTCATCGCGGTTGCCGTTTGAGATACAAGTGTACTAAATATTTTTAAATTATTATCAGTCAGCAGTACACATAATTTGTCTATATTATAACTCATTTTGTTTATATAAGCTTCTTGGTTAAAAAAATCAATAAAATCTAGCGCTTGGCACTTTTATTTTAGATATTTACAAAATATTTTTTTAAATTACTCAAGTGGCAATCGAATTATTAGTTAACACAGTTTCTGTTATCGATGACTTTTCAACTTAAGATCTTTCGTGTTGCCCTAACTGCAACTAACACACACTTTGGACATGGAGATCATGTGTTTACACAACTGCCGTGTAAACGGCGATATCGGCGGCGAATGCTCGTAGGACTTTTTCTTCGTTTATATGTATATGGTTCAGTATGTCTGATATATGTGTTTGGCTGTGTGTCTATCTTTCTGTGTTTTGTGGCTGTTTTAATTAATTATGCTTTGTTAACCTGGCTGATGTGAAATTCCACCACACGAACAATGACATGGGCATAGTTAATGTTCTCCTCTGCGAGCATTGTGAGCATATTGATGAGTGGCTTGCTATTGCAATTTAAATCCGTTAGACTTGATAAATATTCTTCGCCAATGCGGCGTGCATCCTCCGGATACGATTGCAATATATGCTCCATGATTGCAGGATTTCTTCTTAAAACTCCTTTGGTTACCCTGTTGTAATCCGTATCAAGATTCACAAGAAATTGCAGTTGTTAAGCTGAAATGGAAAAGAATGGAAATAAAAATGATTTATCGATATTTGTCTTGTAGCATATAATAATTTTCACAACATCCCCCCTCATGTGGGTCACATACACACACACACTTATGTATAAAATTCTCGATTTTGCATGCATATCATTCGGTATATTCATAAATACTATAATTGTTGATGTGGCTTTGCAGCCATGGCAAAATTAAAAAAAAAAAAACAAAACACATGTAAACAACCACACGCAACCAACTACATATATTTGTATATATCTATATATACATATATAAATACATATGTATCTGTTCATGGGCGAACAATAAACACACGGGCAACGGGGCTTAGGGGAAGTTTTTTCTCAGCAAATATTCAAAATGGCGGCCAGCAGACATGCAAACACGCATTTTTTCACTGTTGCAAAAAGTCAAGTTCTTTAAGAATTCAATATTTCACTGATTGAAAATGCGTAGTATTGTCAAATAGATACTTTTTACATTGAATTATTTGCTGAATTTCAGATTTTTCATCTTTTTTCCACAATGTTTGTTGAAAAGCCACGTTTATATTAAACCCACGCACACGCTTTATTTATCAAACAGTTTTAGCGATTGGTAAGTAGCGTTGATAAACATACCTTTTTATATTAATACATTTGTACACTTCGTTTAACGCACTTGAATGCAGTGAAAAACAATTATTGAGCACTTTTTAAACTAAAACAATATCAGCCTTTGACAACTTTTTCACGTAACAACTGCGATGAATCTGATGAGTGTGCACTAGTGATGTGAACTACGATGATAACCACACTTTGACTCATAAATGCGTACGATATCGATAGATATATTATGATTTACGGTAGACTCGATATTGGTACACAATATTCAAGTTGGCAGGGCCAGAAATTGATGCACAACCAGCTGTTGATTGGATTGGGTCAACAAAGAGAGAAATTGCAAAAAACCAAATGCAAATAGTCAAATTCTCACCATATCCACAAAGAAAAAGAAAAAATGGACGAGAGCGAGACCTATGTGCACAGCGCCTACCAGGTATCGATAATTCCAACTGATCTACATCACGAGGAAACAATAATCAGAGCAGCACAGTCGCTCGACTGCCTAAACAAAACAATCAACTCAATTTTCGGCCGCATCGATGCTCGATTGGAAAAAAATGGTGCCAAGGTTCAGCATATAAATGACCGTGTCATGCGTGCCCAGGCTAAAATTGATGCACTTGTTGGCTCCAAGAAATCCATAAAAATCTTTGCGCCCGCCCGGTTTCCAGGAAACGGTATCTTAAACAACATACCCGCAACCTTTCCGGCCGTGGCCAAAGATTCAATGGATATTCCCACGCCAACACAAAAACAATTAAAAACAACAACAGAACGCCGCCAACGCAATCGCAATGCCGATTCAGCGAATGATTCGAACAGTGCCGTGGATATCGATGCTGTATTCTTTCATGTGCGTGGCGAGGAGCAACAAGAGACGCCGCTAGTTACGGAACGTCAGCTCACGAATGGCGTCGCTGGCTTGGGCGCTTTGCCGCCTGCTAAATCAGTCCCAGAACTGTTTCGGTTTAATACAAACGAATTCGCATATGGTAGTGATGATCTAAATGCGTGGAAGCGGAACTTGCCTCCGCAGGCCCATAAACGAGACGTCCTCAATAAAGCAAAGCCCACCGAGTTGTTGGCACCGGCGCCCCACTCACTGGCATATGGCACCACCAAGCAAACCACACCATCTGGCGATTTACGTTATACGCCCGCAGCGTTGGCGGCACCGGCGATCGACATGCCAATGGACCTACCTGATTTGCCGGGAATCGCGAATGACTTGCAGTATGTGCCGGTTGAGGACAAAACACTCATTGCACCATCACATCAGTTTGTTGATTTACCCGACTTGCCCGAGTTGGAGGAAATGAGTGAAAAGTTAGATGTGGTGCCCGAGAACATGGTTGTAACAGTGCAGGCAATAGCAGCACAGACTCACATGACCAGGAAATCTTATACTGGAACCGTGCCGACAGTTGCGCAATGTGCACCACCTCCACCGCCACCACCACCTCCCCCGCCCCCACCGCCACCACCACCACCCGCTCAAGCAACTGCCAAACTGCCTTCTGATGGGGTCATCAAGCCCATCTCGCCATCCTTGGAGACACCTTTAAACATACCCGATTCGCGGCCACCACCGCCCGACGATCCTCGATCTGAGCTTATGGCTGCCATACGCAATGCTGGGGGTGCACACGGCGGGCGGTTGCGTTCATCAGCTGCTGCGCCTGTCAACCCAGATGCAGATCCAGTGGGCAAACAAAACGTCAATGGAACAAGCCGATCTAGAGCAGGAGGCAGTGGAGGTGATCTAATGGCGGACCTACACAATAAGCTTATGCTCCGCCGTAAAGGAATCTCAGGCAATCAAAATCCAGTCGAGCAATCAGGTAATCCCATGATGCTGCAGTTGTCAAAAATAATTGCAGCACCAATGGAGAAAACCAAAAGTTCCATGTCTAGCGATGAGGGCGATTCCGATGATGATGCTGATGCTTGGGAGTAGTACCAAATTAATTAGAATTAAATTAGTTCCAACTATATGTGCCTTGCTTTAAGCATTAGAGAAAATTATTAAACTGTTTTGGGCAGATCGAGCATAATAACAAATTGACTGTTTTTTGTATTGTGAAGTGCTGTAAAATTCGTAAGGTTTTTAGTTTTATATTGAACCTATCGTTTAAATATCATGATAATTGAGTGGAATTTTATATGAAAGTTTGACATGCATAGGCAAAAGTAGTGCTGCAAAAGTTTTGAGTTAGTTTGAAAACTTTAACATTATCGATAAGCTTGTATCGATAATTGAGTAGGGCAAACACATTGAAACGATGTCCGGTAATTCGAGAGATATTAATGATCTATTCGACGATATAGTGCTAACTGAGGAAAAACACGCACGTCAGGGCTACGCAGAGGGTATCAGTGACGGTCGAGCTCAGGGTAATCAGGAGGGCTACCAACTGGGCTACGCTCAAGGTGTTCAACTTGGCGAGGAACTGGGTGCAATTTATGGCCAAGTGGTGGCCCAACAGCAGCTACCACATACGGAAAAGTTGCAGCGCACATTGCAACAGTTACGGCAGCTTATTGAACAGTTTCCACGTCAAAACGATCCCGACAAGGACATCATTGGCGCTGTGGAGCATATTCGGAACACGCACCGGCGACTGTGCGCTTTGCTGGGCACCAAAAAGGGGACTGTGCACGAGACTGAACGCACAATACAAGAGCGCAAAGATTACAGTTTCTAGAAGTACCAAGATGGAACATGAAGCAGTAGTAGAGCTACAGCGTCACCTCGCTGATTTGATAGAATATTTGACTCCATACTTGAGTTTGATTAATTGCCACATGGTTAACTACTTAACGGATGACTATTGGAATGAATTTGTGCCTCAGTCATTAAGAGAAGAGCTTCCAACACCTGGACACGTACAACGAGCCATAGAAACATTATTTTCCAATGAATCAGCGGATTTGCAGAGACTTCCAGCTCTTGCCCAATTTTTGGAACTTAGTAAGCGCCAAAGCTTGTCCAGCAGGTCGGAGGTACTGACTAGTGTTGAGCAACTGGACCAGTTACTAAATGCCCAAATGGAAACACCACTAAGCATTAAAGAATTTATGAGCGCTAAAAAGTGCCATGAGGTAAGAAAAACAGAATAAGATCAATTTAAAACTTGAAATAGTACAATTCCCTAGTTTTATAGAAATGAACGTACTAGATATATGTACATATATACTATTATCCACAGGTGGAGCTAACTGCGGCCTTGGTAAACAAACTCATGAAGAGTATTTTAACCGGCCATAATTGTTATATTGTTGATGCTGGTGATGGCAAAGGATATCTTTCATCGAGGTTGAGTTTACAGTATGGCCTTTCGGTACTTGGCATTGATGCCAATGAATCAAACACTAAAAATGCTATTTCACGGGATAGTAAATTACAGGTATGTACACTTTTAGATAAATATACAAGATTTATTTCGTTTACTTTTTTGAACACTTAATGCTAAGTTGTACTGAGAATTAGTTTAATCGCGCATCTCGCCCTCCTCGTCGTCATCCTCCATGCCTTTGATGTAGAGTACGTTGTTACAGCGTATCAGTACTTCGCCGAGATTGCCCGTAACGGAGCCCTCGATAACTTCCTCTGTGTTCGCTAGCTGCATGTTCATGTAGCCGTCGACGGACACAAGGAAGCCCTTGTATTCCTGGCCCCATTTCAGTTTAACGAGCACGGGCTTTCCAGTCAGACCATTTAGAAATGGTTTAGGATTAATGGGCATGCCAGCTGACATTTTGTATGTGTGTTTTTCTTTATTTGAGTTGTGGAATGAAAAAAAAGAAAATCGCGTACTTATTTGCCGGCTAAAACGTTTTCGCGTCGTGCATGTAGCAATAAGAAGAAGCTAAAATGACAGCTTCGGGGTGGAAGTAATATATATCGATATATCGATTTATGCATGTTATGAACACTTGCAGTCAGTTATTTACTTACGTTAATCAACACTATTTTTGTTTGATATATATTTAAATTAGCGCGCCTGGAATGGCTTAACAGAACGTGCCGAGCTGCTAAACCAAGGGCAAACACCACCAAGACGCGGTAAAAAGTCTTCCATTAAAAATACACCTATAAAGGCGCCCATAAACAAATATAAAACTACTTCAATGTACATAACTACTGAACTAAACTTGAGCGATTTACTTAAAGAACATTTCAAGGATGAACTACAAAAAGATGATCCTTGTATATGCCTTACTGGCCTGCACACCTGTGGAAATCTCGCCGCCACCTGCTTACAAGTCTTTCATGCTCAGAATGATTGTCGTGTACTATGTAATGTAGGCTGCTGTTATCATTTATTGAATGAACGCTACTCGGAACAAGAATTCTTTGGCAACAAGGCATTAATGAATAAGTCAACAGATTATGGATTCCCTTTGAGTCACTATCTTCAAAAACGTAAATTGAAATTGGGTCGCAATGCCCGCATGCTAGCAGCTCAATCCATTGAGCGCACCTTGTCAGCCAAGGAGCTGCCTAACATCTCGCTCTACTATCGCGCGCTACTCGAGGTTCTGGTCTGCAGGCATGCGCCAGATCTCAAGAACTCGTTGCAGGTGGGCAAAGTGCAAAAATTTAATAATTTCATTGAATATGTGCAAAAGTGTGCAAAGAAGTTGAATGCCCCATGGCTAGCTGAGATTAAAGAAGACGAACTGGAGGCCTTGCTGCACCATCATGAATCAGATCGACATTATCTGACGCTATTCTATCTACTTCGTATGTCATTTGCGCCGGTGGTGGAGAGGCTCATACTACTCGATCGATTGCTGTTTCTCAAGGAACTGGGCTACACGCACAGCTATTTAATCGACCTGTTTGATGCTGTTATATCACCGCGACACTATGCGATAGTTGCATTCAAGGAACATTAGATTTGACAATGAATATGAAGAGCGTGTGCAATAAGTCGACTAATATATGTATGTAAGAGGGTAGTCTAAATAATTCGAAAAGTTTTTTTGTGGGTTGACATATTCAATAATAAGCAAATATAATATAAATAAATGTTTATATTTTGAAGAAATATTTGAATATTTGTTAAACAGCTTCTATGCAAAAAGATTTAAAAAATTATTTATGTGATAGTTAGAATTGGTTATTAATGACATTTGTAAATATATGACATTTCAGACTACTCTCGTATTTTACAAATCTCGACATCAATTCATTTTACTATAAAACTTGTTTATCAGTTATCGCTCAACTACATTTTAATTAAAATTCAAATTACCTTACTTAATGAAAATTAAAAAATATATAAGTATATATACATATGTATATATACAAACAAATGCTTATATATTTATATTATATTTCATATTTTTATACCCTGACCCATTGAAAATTGTAATTCATGGTATAATGGTTTTGTGAAAAAGGAAGGAGACGTCGTAGACCCCACAAAGCATATATATATTCATGATCAGCACAAAAAAAAGTTGATATAGCCCTGTCCGTCTGTCCGTCCGTCGAAAACTAAATCTGGCAACTCGTCATGTGTATTTGTTTGAGAATAGTATAAGTTATACTAATAATTTTTACTGTGCAACATTTAGTTGAGCTCTAAACTACAGATTACACTACAGTTTTATAATCATACTTGTAGAAGGTGACTATAAAAACTGGAAGTCAACTTGAATCGATCGCAAGTGTAATTTTAGACTCGCGAATTGTCGGTACTTGTGATCGGGTGTGAAAAAATTGTATTGCTGTATCAAGTTGATTAATTCTTGGCAATATATTTCTGTAAAAAGTAAGTGCGTCGGAAAAAGGATATGCCACGCTTGAGGATTATAAAATAAAACATTGTGAATAAATGAAAGTAAATGAGAATAGTTATAAATTATATTTTTGAATTATTTTCGTGAATTATTTTTATAATTATAAAAGTCCTTATTTTTTCAAAATTTGTAAGAGAAAATGTAGCTATTTAAAGAAAGCCAGTAGATTTCTAAAATATTTTTTAGAAGCCATATAAAATATTTATAAAATTAAAATTAAAAGAACTGTTGCAGGATGCACAGTTTCTATTGCTAGAAAACTTTCCATTATATTTGTATTGATTACATTAGTAGTGATTACATAGATTGAGCAGCTTATCTCAGTGAAGTAGTTTTTACAAGCACTCAACACAGAATATAAGTAAATAAACTAGCTTAGGGTAGAAAACATTTGATAAGATAAGTTCACTTTTTAATTAAAAGTTGCTTGTTTATGAGATGGAAATAAGCTAAATAATTATTATTTATTAAATAATTATTTACACAAATAAAAAAAAATATATACTATATAAGTTAAATTGTAAAATAAGTTACAGTTGTTTTGCAGACTCCTACAAAATGGTTTTAACGGAGGCTCTTTTTGTGATTGTTGGCGCACTCAGCGCTTTATATTTGTGGTTTCAACGGAATCACAGCTATTGGCAGCGCAAGGGCATTCCCTATATACAGCCCACGGCCATTATAGGGAATACAGGGCCAGTGTTTACGCAGTCGAACTCCTTTGGCCTGCACATATCGGAGGTGTACAGCGACCCTCGGATGGCGAATGAGGCCGTTGTTGGCATCTATGTGATCAATAAGCCTGGTTTGGTCATACGCGAACCGGAACTCATTAAATCGGTGCTAATCAAAGATTTTAATCGATTTACCAATCGCTACGGACGCACCGATCCACATTACGATGCCCTTGGCTCAAATAATCTGTTCTTTGTGCGCAATCCCGAGTGGAAGGAGATAAGGACGAAGCTGACGCCGGTTTTTACCAGCGGAAAGATAAAGCAGATGTATCCGCTGATGCAAGAGGTGGGTTATTCAGACTAATTTTAATTAACTTCTCATTTAAAGCTAAATTAAACAAATGTATAGGTAGCTGCAGATCTAGAGTCCATGCTAGCCAAGGAAAGGCCAGCAAATGGAGCCGCATACGTAGCAGAAATCAAAGATTTGTGCGCTAGGTTTACGACAGATTCAATCGCAACTATAGCATATGGAGTGCGTGCGAACAGCTTGTCGAATCCAGATGCTGAGTTCCGTAGGCAAGGACGTAAGGTCTTTGAGCCGACGCTACAGCGTAGCAAGGATTTCTTTGTCGCCTTCTTTTTGCCGAAGCTGGTGTCGCTGCTGCGCATCAAGGTGTTTTCGGATGAGTTTTCCAAATTTTTGCGCGATACCATTGGTCACGTCATGTCGGAGCGAGAGCGAACGGCGACTGTGCGCAATGATCTAATCGATGTGCTTGTGGGCTTACGCAAGGAGGCAGCCCTGGAGCCGGGCAAGCCGCATTTGGCCAACAATAATGACTTTCTGGTAGCTCAAGCTGGGGTATTCTTTACGGCGGGCTTCGAGACGAGCTCGTCCGCCATGTCGTTCGCTCTGTTGGAGCTGACCAGGCAGCCGGAGTTGCAGAAGCGTCTACGAAAAGAAATCAATGAAGCCTTGCTCGAGGAGAAGACCGGCAATCTGAGCTACGAGAAGATCAATTCCCTCGAATATCTTTCCATGGTGATTGACGAGGTGTTGCGCATGTACCCAGTTTTACCTTTCCTTGATCGCGAATATCAGAGTGTTGAGGGAGAAGCAGACTTATCGCTGAAGCCCTACTACGATCACAAGCTGGAGAATGGCACGCCCATCTTTATACCTACGTATGCACTGCAGCGTGATCCTAAGGTAAATTTTGCTGGACTTACAAATCATTCTCTAATCAATCATCTATTATCTAGTACTGGACCAATCCAAATCATTTTGATCCCGAACGCTTCTCGGCCGAGAATCGCAAGTCGATTGAGCCCATGGCCTACCAGCCCTTTGGTCTGGGTCCTCACAATTGCATTGGCAGTCGAATCGGACTGCTCCAAGCCAAACTGGGTCTGGTTCACTTCCTCAAAAATCATTTTGTACGCTCCTGTCCACAGACCGTGAAGGAGATTGAATTCGATCCGAAGATGTTTATATTGCAGTTGAAGGAGGGCTTATACCTCGAGATTGTTAACGATAGGCTATACGATGCGAATGCCGTATGATTTCTTGATTTGTTATGCAAAATCATGTAGTTGATAGTTATTTGTTTTATATTTTTTATTTTTGGGGTTTGAATTACATTAAAAAAAAAAAAAAAGAAATAGCATGAAGCAGTTCAAAGTATATTTTACCTGTCCTCTGATTAGACAGCCTCGTTCTTTGTAGTAAATAAAGTGATTAAATTATTATTTAAACGCTTTGCCCCTGCCATTCAGCTGACAGTCAGTAACATCTTGACTCTAGATCTTTAGAGATTATTCAATTGCATGATAGATTTGTTGTGATCAGATCAATTTAAATATTATTAAATTGTATTTTATGGGCAATAGGAATCGTTCTAATATCGATTTGAGTTAGGATTGAATTGCGTTTACAAAATAAAATTGTTGAATTAATTCACAGTGCAGGGCATTTACATATGAATATTTATGTATATTGAAAATAATATAAAGAAAATATAAATATAAAAAAAATTTACATACAAAGTATATTAAAAATCAATTGACGAGCTACAAAGCTATATATATTCAAATATACAAAGTATATTTGTAGTTATCAATTATTTAAATTGATTTTTAATTTTAATTGGCCAATAGTATTTTAATTGTATATAAATATTAAGCTTAGATTTGAGATAAAGTTTTTATTTTTCATATATTATTTTTCTTTCAATGCTCGTTGAAGCTGATGGAATCATTTTTTATTTTTAGATAATTGATTTGTATTTATTTTTTAAATTTATTATTAAAATTAAAAAAAAAAAAACAGCACCCTAATGAAAAAATTTTCCGCTTTATATAATTATTACATTTATCATTATTATTATTTTTTTTTTTAATTTTAATTTTTCCCCTTTCTTTCATATATGTAATATATAAAAAAAAAATAAAATATATATAAGCCCTTGAGTCCGATAAAAATTCATAATATAAGTTTTAAAGGAGTAAGCTCTCTGAAAATAAAAAATATGTTTTTTTTTTATTATATCACAAAAACGCACAATTTAATTTTTGATAGTCGAATTTAGAGGTTAATGATTTTTGTTCACACTAATGACAATTTGAGCAAAGGTCGGCTCTTATTTATTTGGGGATTACTAGAGTGTCGCAGTAGTATACTTTGATTATCTATTGCACCTCTCGCAACACGCGAATATCGGAGACAATCAAAATGCATTTTGATTTTCGAATGCTCGTCTTAAACAATTTATAATGCGAAGACACGCGAAATGAAAACTTAGTGCTACGAGAGTTGCTGACAGGTGAACTATTCGATTATCCAACGAGTTTGCCCATTTAAAGTTCAAGTAAGTTCTATTCAAACGCCCAGTGGATCGCGCACGAGTCTGAGATTGATGCCTCCATCGGCCTGTAGTATTATTGCCTTTGCGTCCAATTTCATGCGTCGCGGTGTTCGCTCCGACGTAGTCACCAAATGATTGCGCAACACATAGACCAAACCCACCTTTGCCTGCAGGTAGCCATAGCGCTCCCCAATGCAGCCATGCGGACCCAGACCAAAGGGTATATACGTATACGGAATATGTTGCTTCCGGTTGCTCGAAGAGAAGCGCTCTGGCTGAAATTGCCTTGGTTGTGGATAGTACTGCAAAGACAAAGAAAGAGAGAAAGAGGTAGAAGTTAGAAAATTAGGAGTAAAGCTGGACAATGAAGACTATAGTGAAAATTAGATTAATTAGAAAAATGAGGTTGATAACTTGATCAAGAGAAAATATTACTCACCTGCGGATCCATGTGCAAAGCATAAGCTGGTATATAAACGGGCATGCCCTTGGGCACGCAGAACTTGTGAAAGGGCGATAGAGAGTAGCCCTCGTCGCTGGTGCATTCGCGATCGAGAAAAGGCAATGGCGGATACATGCGTAACACCTCCTGCAATATCATCTGCATATATTCCAAGGATTCGATCACCTGTTGGGTTACAGAGCCTCCGCTGGCAATGAGAGCCTGTTTGATCTCTGCCCTCAGACGTTGCTGCACCTCCGGATGCTTGGCCAGTTCGTACATGGCGAAGGCCATGGTCGACGAGGAGGACTCAAAGCCTGCGGTAAAGAAGAGCACAGCCTGGGCCACCAGAATATCGCCATCGAATACGAATTTGGTTTCCTGAGTGCTGCGCTTGAAGTCGATCAGCAGATCGATTAGATCGTTGCGTGTATGCTGGGACTTTTCTCGCTCTGCTATGACATAGTTGATGGTGTCGCGCAGGAATTTGGTGGGCTCAGGGGGCACCACCTTGAAGCCGAAATAGGGCACCAGCTGTGGCAAGAAGAAGACCAGTGTGAACTCTGCTGCACGCTTCAAGCTGAACTGAAAGACCGCCCGTCCGTGGCGACGGAACTCGCCATTTGGATGAGTGAAACTGTTCGCCTGGATGCCATAGGCCACCGTGGCAATCACATCTGTGGTGAAGAGGGCGCACAGCTCCTTGGCCTCCAGATCGAAGCAGCGCATCCGCTCATTGTGCAGCGGCTGCTGACGGAGATACGCATCCAGATTGCGGCCAACCTCGTCGATCAGCGGATACATGTTCTTCAGTCGATTGCTGGTAAAGAATGGTGACAGCTTCAGGCGCACTTCTTTCCAGGCTGGATTTTTCAGAAAGAATATATTCTGAGAGCCCAACGGATCACCTTTGTAATCCGAGTTCGAGTAACGATTGCTGAACTTGGCGAAATCCTTGACCATAATTCGTTTAATCAGAGCCGGATCGCGTACGAGCAGCGCTGGCTTATGGAACACATGAATGCCCACAAAGGGTTTGTCCTGCGCATCTGGATGATTGTACAGTTCGCCTATAAAATCCGCTGGACTACTGCGCATGCTCAGCAAGCCGCCCAAGTTGCCCAGCAGCAGGCGAGGACGCAGCTCGGGCACTCCACGAACTATCCAATAGGCATAATGTTGTCGCAGATAGTAATATCCCCAAATCAGGATGCAGATGAAGAGGAGCAGCACCATTCCAAGTGTCATTCTCACAGCTCAAGCTATGCCCAGCTACTGTCTGCGACATTTGCCTTCCCATTGAGGTTTATCCTCAGCTCGCAGCAGAAGATTGCGATCGGCGTTAAGCTACTTGCGTCACGAGCTCATTTCCAATTCTCTGTTTTCTGTTTTCGTTTTTCTAAATGAAATGCGATTTTCATTGTATATGCATCTTCTTCTTCTTCTACTTTTTGTGTCTATTGTATTCTATATTTCATTGAATTGATCTCAAGTTTGTTACTTTGTAAAGTTATATAAGAGATGATCTAGCAAAGCATATTCATACATATATATTTGAGCAGCAAAATGTTATGAATTCAAATATGTATATTCAATTTTATATATACATATATATGCTGAACCAAGTAATTGCTACCTTTTGAAAGCCATGTTGATAGGTTAGCTGTAAGAATATGTAGCTGTGAACCAATATCTCTTAACTTCCATTTTCCATCTTATATCTTACAGTTATGTTAGCTTTCCCATTGGCTCTGCTGCTGCTGTTCCTCGCGCTGCTCTTGGTCTACCTATATTTACAGCAGCGCTATAGCTACTTTCGTCGACATCGTCTAATTCATTTGCCCACGTCGGCCTGGACGCCATTTGGTCATCTGAAGCAGCTGCTGCTGCTTCGCATCTCGTTTGGCGATCTCTTCAGGGAAATCTATGCAGATGCACGCATTGAGCAGGCAAAACTTGCTGGTTTCTATGTATTCCAAACGCCTGCGCTCATGGTGCGCGATCCGGAACTAATAGGCCTGGTGTTAATCAAGGAATTCAATAACTTTCTCAATCGCTATGAAGCCGCCGATGCCCAGCATGATCCAATGGGGGCTCTTACATTGCCACTGGCCAAGTATCCAGTGTGGCGGGAGAGTCGTCGATGCATGTCTCAGATGTTCAGCAGCGGGCGCATGAAACAGCGCATTTATCCCATGATGCAGCAGGTGCTGCTCGAGTTGGAGCAACATCTGGAGAGGCGCATGGCTGGGCAGGCAGAGCAGGTGCTGCCACTGAGTGAGATGTGCCAGCTGTATACCACCGATGTGACGGGCAGATTGTTCTACAGCTGGGACGTGGGTGGACTGCGTCATGGTGAATCACTTTTGAAGGATCAGACCAAGCAGCTGCTGCACCCAAATCTCATCAAGGTTTTGCACTTCATGTGCATCTTCTTTTTGCCACAATGGACTTGGTTGCTGCGCGCCAAGGTCTTTGCCGCGAGCTACTCGCGTTTTATGCGACAGCTGGTCGAGAGACAGCTGAGGCAGCGGTGCCAAAAGACTAATCCTCTAGCGGATGTTGATCTGTTGGCTCTGCTGGAGCCACTGCAGCGAACACAACATTCCGATTTTACAGCTTCCCAGGCGGGCATCATTTTACTCGCCGGCTTTGAGACTTCCTCTGCCTTGCTGGGCTTCACTCTGTACGAGCTGGCCAAGCAGCCGGAATTGCAACGGCGCTTGAAGCGCGAGCTGGCCACAGCCTTTGGCAAGGATGCGCAGCTAAGCTATGAAACAGCTTCCACTCTGCCTTATCTTAAAATGGTTTGTCTGGAGGCCTTGCGTCTCTATCCCGCTGCTGCTTTCATCAATCGTGAATGCACACGACCCGAGGGGTTCTCACTGCAGCCCCACGTTGATTATGTTATACCACCTGGTATGCCCGCCTATATATCCATATTGGGCATACAGCGTGATGCCAAGGTGAGTGTTTTGAAATATATATAACAATATGCTGAAAAAGTCTCTTGATTTTGCATTAATTTTGGCTAGCAATTGAATAAATAATTGACTTAATTGAGTAGGACGATAATTCATTAAAAAATGTCTATCCCTTCTATATTGTTTAGTAAGCACTCAAAAACCTTTCATTATTATTTTTATAGTATTGGCCCAATCCGTTACACTTTGATCCGGAACGTTTTGCGCCCTCACGCCTAAAGGATATCATACCCATGACTTATATACCCTTTGGCGCTGGTCCGCATGGTTGCATCGGCAGTCGACTGGGTTTGCTACAGCTCAAACTAGGCGTGGCTCACATATTGCGTATGCATCATGTAGAAGTGTGTGAGAAAACTGTTCATCAAATACGTTTCAATCCAAAGACTTTTATGCTCGAGTCATTGGATGAGTTATATTTACGTTTCTGCGTAGACCCCTTATAGTTAACTCTAATATATTTAGATAACTATTTTTAGAAGCACTGAAATACGATCATTAAGCAATTAAAATATCTCGCTTAGTATTAACAATAACAATTATCGTTTCATTTATCAAGTCAAAGGGCTTTGTAGTCAAGTCAGAAATGGAAAGTACTACAAAATGGATTTATAGACACGCAAGGTCTAATGGGATATATATAGATGGAGTCTATATATATATATAAATGCTTATACATTTGTTATTGCATGTTATTGAAAGTTTTTCTAACAGTTAATGAACCAAGGAATTTTAATTGCTGGACGCTAAAACTTGAGATACATATTAATATATAGTTATCTAAAACCCAAGGTCGATTCAATCAAAACATAACCCAATCACTGATCAATACGACATATAAGTTATTATTGATTTTTCATTACATAAATATAGTTAAATTTGTTTTGCTCTTTCCAAAAATGCTCTTAGCTTGGATGTTTAAGTGCCTATAGATAATCGTATATTCCATGGTAAATCTCGTGCCGCTTTATTACTTTTAGTTGGGATGCTGCTCGAGTCGTCCCAGCTTCTCCTCAATGTCCTTGATGCGGCAGCGTACCTCGGGCGCTGAGTCCCGTTGAAATTTGCTGAGATTCGTTTCGAAATTTTGCTTCAGCAGCGTCAACGTACCCTGATCCCTGGTCAAACTGAGACGCTTGATCAGCATCAATACAATGTTGAGCGCTTCCTTTTTGAGACCTGTGTGGGGTATTCCAGCAGCTAGAGTGACGGCGGCCAGGACATCACTGCAGATCTTCTGCACGATGGCCTCGCGTGTTTGCAATGGCGGCGCTTCCGTCTTCGGCTTCTTTTCCAGATTGTTTCGCTCGAGCGCTATGTCGGGCAACTTAGCTGTCTCATCGAAGATGTACAAGCGCTCCACATACTTGGTTAGCGCAGCCAGCAGGCTCACCTGTACAGGCCGTGTGCTCTCGCTCAAAATGCTTGTACAATTCTCGGCGAAAAAGAGTTGATATCTGTGCTGGGTTTCGATGGCATGCTTGGGCCACGCTTTGCCGAGGGTCTCCCACACAGCTTCCTTCAATTTGTTCAGCGTTTGGGCGCGTTTGTTACGCTCATCAGCAGTTAAGTCCTTGCGAGCAATGCCACTACAGCCAGCCTCGTCATCATCGTCTGAGTCAACGGCGCGCAGCTCCTTCTTCTCCAGCAAATACCAAGTCATATTGTATACCTCCTCAAAGCGATCCGCCTCTAGCACATCCAATATATCACCAAGAGCAGTTAATGCCATAGTACGATAGACAGGTTCTTGCTTGCGTGCCTCTCGCATTGTTGCTTCTATTACACTCGCGCAGATTTCGTGCTGGCGATCGAGTTGCTTGCATAGCGCAGCCAGTGCCTGCAATAGCCGCTCCTTTCCTTCGAAAGTGCGTCCCTGTAGACCACTGAGCAGCAGCTTGATGAGTCGGACACGATCTGCAGTCTCGAGGGAGCTGCCGAGACGTACTGCTATATTCTGGATGACATTGGCTGCTTGAGCTTTCCGCGACCAACTAGCATCGGTTAGCGACAACTCCAACTTGGGTAGGATGACATGCAGATTGAGTCGAATGCCAGCATCACCTGGACTAATGTCGATCCAAAGATCTTTCCACAGCTCAATATTCGCTTTGTTCTCCTCGTTCTGCTCCTCGTGCATGGCAAAGAAGATCAGCGGCAGCAAGCAGTCCATATAGTCCTTGAGCAGTTCATGATTTCGCTTATTAATTGATTGAATGGTCAATGCAATGGAACGATTATTTGGCTGCTCCATATACAGCTCGTCCAGTTTGGCAAAAAGATTCTTAATCGATTGTTCCTGTGAAGAAGATTTAGAGAAGACTTAAAGCTAAGTAAAAGATAAGTTGAGTTCCGCTCTTACCTTAGCTAGCCCCATGAGATGTCCTATGGCGCTGGCATTGTATTTGCGCACTGTGGCATTGCGATCCTTGATGCCGCCAAAGCAGGCGCTCAAATATTTGCCCACCAGGGGCGTCATCTCTTTGCCTAAACGTATGCTGATCTGTAAGGATCAACATGATGATAAGTTTATGAAGATATTTATGAGAGGGAAAGGAGAATATAGTCCAAAAGAAAGCCTCTTCACTTACCAGACAAACGAAGTGGGCGCACCCAATTTTGGTGCCCAGATTAACGCTGGTCTTCATTAGCTCTAGGAGCTCCGGTGTCATGCGCTCCAGCACGGGGTAATCAATGAAGCGCACGCACTTGTTGATCGTCTCCATGGTATGATGCGACTTGGCTGCCTCAGCGCGCAGACTGTCCACAGCTTCTTGTGCCTCATTGTCGGCGCCCAGACGTGTCGATACGTACGAGAGCTTGGTATTTTCCAGCTCGCCTGTAGCGCGCAGCATACAGGGTATGAGAGTGGCAAGATGTGGTGCAATCAAGGCACCCGACGAATCAATCATTTCCGATATAGTCTTAATGCTGACCTTGCGTATTTCAGCGACTTTGTGACCCACGCCCGTCTCTAGTAGATAGGGCAGAATGGAGGCAGCGACAGCCGTGCCCGATTTGCCATGCTCCGAGGAGGCGGCTAGAACGCAAAGCTTACCCAGAAACGCGGCTGTGCCTTGAGCAGTAATGCGTGTGCCCTCGTGTATATCATCCATGACGCGGAACAGTTGATACCAAAGCTCACGTAGCTCTGGCTCGGGCAGTTCGTCCACATCCATCGTGTCGGGCGTTACACGACGAGGTGTGCCAGTGGTCGAGGCAGTCGCAGAAGATGTCTGCAGCTTCTCCTCAGAGCGCAAACGTAAACCATTTGAGCGCTTAAGCAAATCCCGTACAGCCAAGCAGCACGCAATGCGAACACGCCATTCTGTACAGGTGAGATTGTCGAGCAGTTCACGTAGAATCTCCCAATAGTATTGCTCGGTCACTTCCTTGGAGTCGCTGACAATGGTGTCCCATATGGATATCATGGAGTTCTGGATTTTGGGTGTTGGGTCGTATTTATAGCGATATAGGCGTGGTATTATCTTGCCCAAATATGGTTGCATCTTCTGTCGCGATTCTGCAGAGAGCGTCTTCAAACCAAACGCTGCCCCCAGTTTGCTGGTCCACGTAGCATTATGATTGGCCAACTGCATAAACTGATAGATCATATCTGGCTGATTGAGGTCGGACGCAAGGGAGCAGAGTTCCTTATAGGTGGTTATATTACCGCCTGTTGGCGTTTTGCCCAGCATGCCCTCGGCAAAGAGTTCAGTATCGGGAGTGACCTGATTCACCTGCCTCTTGCCACCAATCAATTGATCGAGCAAAGCATTGGCCAAATCAGTTTGACTATTCGAGTCAGAGAGTGTGTAAACCAAGCCCAAGCCACGTGAAGCAACATCTTGCACGAATTCTGTAAACAAATATGAATTATTATAACAAAATAAATGTATTTAAATTTAATGTAGGTAATACGCACCACTATCGTCTGAGAGCAGCTCCGTAAAAGCGAACTGCAGCAATTGCTTTTTATTGAGCACAGCGGGTCGATTGCTGCAATGCTTGACCACAGCGAGCAGCCACACAGATATTGCCTGTCGTGATTGAGGATTGGGTTCGCTAACCAATCGTATCAAAGCCATCAAGAATTGCTCGAAATCTGCATCGCTGCAGTGCACATTCACAAACGTTTCCGTTGGCGGACCCTTGTTTACATCATATCCACACAATGTGCTGACAATTGCCTCGGAAATGGCAATATTCAGTGCTGCATCCTTTTGTATCTTGGTCAGCGTTAGGAACTTTTCCAGATTGCGTTTGGTGAAGTGTGCGCCATCTCCAATTGCCAAATAGCCCAAGCACTTGGCTGCCTCTTCGCGTATCTTTTGTCTCACTGAGGTGCTGCGCAGCAGCTGAAAAACGACGCTGAATATGATCATTTTCGTGGAAATTTGAATACTTTCTGTGTCGGCCATCTCGGCATCGTCATCGTCATCGTTGTTGCTGGTGGCGCATTGGATTTCCACTGGCACGTTGGGTATCTCAACCACTTTACCAATCATCGAGGTGCATTTGACAGCTGCAGAGATGAGCAGCCACTGCGACTCGGTCAACATTTTAGCTGGAAATGAGAAAGCTTGCATTATATATTTTATTATCTTACACGATTAATCAATACCTACCAATAACCTTCACAGCATCTACAAACTGCGTCCAATTGGCATAATCCTTGTTCACATTTTGTTCCCGCAATTGCTCAATTTTGCGATTGAAACTGTGGCCCAAGACCAGAAGCCAGCCATGCTTATGCTCGAGTGATTTCTGCGTTAAGGCCGTGAGACAATCACCCACCTCCTGATCAAATTTATCATTTGGTAGTCCGTATGCCCAGAGTATGCCATAGACTTGGGCGACATTAAGTCGCATTACTTCGGAAACATCCTTCAGCGAGTTGCTTAGCGGCTCCAGCAAATGCAATTGCTTGGGCGCAAATACTTCGGGCGCAGCGTTCAACAGATCATAGAGACATAATAGTGTCGAATCAGCTAAAAGAGAGAATTATAATCATTAAGTAGAGAGTGCTATGGAGGAGTATATAACATTATTGTTGTTCCATTTGCATTATTTAAGGATAGAATTACTTTGGGCTATCAGAGACAATTCAAACTATATTATAGCATGACATTTAGCAAGACATACTTCGCTTGGCCTCCACGCCGCGCTGTACGAAGAGTAAATATTGCTGCAGTGCATTTGTCTCCTCATCATCGTAGTTGGTGATTATATATTTGCGCAGCTCATGTGTATATTTCTCATCTCCGGGTGCGGCGACAATGCCCGCCGAATACCACAAACAGAGACGCAGGTAATCAAGTATCTCCTCGTAGACATCCAGGCTATAGGGGAGCTTGATGCGTCCAATAACAACGCAGCAGTTGCTCTTTTTCAGTCTCTTGTTGGCCATGTCATGGACATGGGCCATCATGACATGAAAACTGGGCAGCAAAACACGACGTTGTTCGAGTGACAGATGATTAAAATCGCTAATCGATTCGCTAGTATGTTTGCCTGTATGCTCAATGGAAGATAGCATGCTGTAATTGACATGATCCTTCTTTGAAGTTCCATACAAATAGGTAGTCACATTCTCACGTAAGGAGTTGCTATACATAGAAAGATTGGAATAGATTAGATATGAATATAAAGATTGTAAATATATATCAGCTGGGACGCACCGTTCGCCTGCAATGAGCAGCAGCAAATAACGTGCTGGCGCATAGAACTCTGGGTAGCAGCTGGTGAGGAAGACACTTGTTACATTCTGCACAATTTGTATCTTGGATTCGGCATTGTCCAGCAGCATGGCAAGTAACAAATGCTGTTGTCCGTCCAACTGCACGTCAGATGGATCGCCTTGCTTGTCCACATCCATGGCATCTGATTTGGTCTTTGTTTGCCATGCAAATGCTGGCGCCATAGAGACCAAGGCCTCGCGTATTGAGCTGTGCAAGTCAGGTGCACAAGTGGCTAGATTATTAAAGTACCCAAGCACTAGTTTTAAATCCTGGCTAACGTCCTCTGGAAAGCTGCGCGCGTGTTGAGCTAAAGCGGAATAAGCTGCATTTTGTACATCGTTTGGTTCCACAGAGTCGCGTCCAATGACTTTAGTTATGCCAGTTAGCAGAACTTTGGAGACCTTGGAAACGACATCACGTGGACCCCTGTCGAAGTAGGGAAGAGAAGACATTAGTAAGAATATATTCTGTATAAAATAATTATATATGCCAACTTACTCTCGCAGCACCAACTCCACGAATTGCAGTGCTAGAACTTTACACTTCTGATTGGTGTTGTTGCCAAAGAGCCCGTCGAAGATCACTTGTAGACCCTTGCCCACAAAGATGCCCTTGCCCCGACACTTGATCAGATACTGCAACAGCTTTTGGCGCACTCGAGCGCAGCAGGGACGTGTCTGCCGCTCCGTCAACTGATGCTGATTGCCAATGAAGAGCGTGTAGAGAGATGATGTCACAGCTGGGTTACTAAAGTCCAGCATGGTACACAATTTACTCAGCTCGGCAATGGCAGGCGTGGCCACACTAAAGCGCGTATCAGCTGAGGCAACCACGAGGAGCGGGAAAATCTCATTATCAGCGAAAACTCCTCCGCATAAAACACGCACGATGCCCTTCTTGATCTTCTCCAACTCCTCGGCACGCCAATTGTTTGCAATAACACGCTTGAAGCTATAAGGACTCAGTCCAGGTGGCACATCCTGATCCTGTGTGATGCCGTAGGGCAGCAACAGAACATCCTGCAGTAACGCTAAGAAATTGGCAGCAATTGCCGGCTTATCTTTCAGTTTAAGCAAATCGCTTCGCTGTGCGGGATCATCGGGTATTTTCATTTCACTTAAAATGGGCAGTAGCAAAGTAAACAGCTTATCCTGATAGTTCTCCAGTTTACTTTCGCAGCCCACCACCTTGGCCGCCAGTTTTGTCTGCTCCTCGAGCGGCAGGCGAGGAAAACCCATGGTAATGAAAATGATTGCAAAGTTCTTAAGGAACGTGGTGCTATCTGCTGCTGCATATTGATCGAGGAGTGCCTCCACTGGTATCTGCACCTGGCCTCGAGATGTTAGTCGACGCTTGATATGTGTCAGCACCTCGACCACCTAATTGATATACAAGTAATAACAGCAAATTTATGCCGAGTCATTGAGGGATTTGATTTACCTTAGAGCGAACCACATTATGTTGCGAATTGATTTTAATGATGACGGGCGTCAGGAATTTACCTACTGTCGTTTCCAGTTTATCATCGCTATCCGCATTGCCCAGCCGCAATAAAACGCGTTCGAGCAATTCTGCACAAAGAATGCAAAAATTTGTAGACGGTTTTTAGCTGATCATTATATTTTAACTAAAACTGTCTAACTTATTTTATAACTGTGCCAAGACACAGTATACAAACTTATTATATCTTTTAGTGTCTTATTTGATTAAAATATATATTAGTTTTACCAATTTCTGCACTAGGTCCCGCTGTTTCCATTTTGCTTATTTTCTGGTTTATTTTTTTTTGTTTAGCGTCTGAGTGAGTGTTGCCAATGCACCCCAGACAGCTGAGTGCTTATATTTCTATGACGTTGCCAGACTACCGAATAGCAAGTCATTCGCTCTGCTTCTTGCCTTCGAAAATGAGCGCGCTGCTTTAAATTGTCGCAGCTATGGATAAATAATGCACTGCAAATAACCGAGAGCTTTTTGAACAGCAGGGGATCTGCTACTCATGTGAATAGGCAGATTGAACCTAAACCATTCTTAAAATTAAAAATAATGTAAAGGGAATATCCAGTAAATGAATTTGACTCAATTTTTACTTAACAGGATAGCGTAAGAAACTAATGTCATTTTTGCACTAAAGATTTAAATAAAATGTGTGTTGTTTTATTAAACGGTCTTTATTGAAGTCAATGTAAAACAATTATTATGTATTATCCAAGTATCCTCTTCAGTCACCCATGAGAAACTGAAAAAGTAAAAAGACATACTTTAGTATAAAATATATGTAATTGAGTTTAATAAAATTTTTTCATTATATTCAGTATTTTTACATTTAGTAAAAAGAGTCAAGGTTCTTCAGCAATTTGTTTTATGAAGACCGTCATGATTTTATCATCAGAAAAGTACAAATATAATAAACATTTTACAAAAGATTTACTTAATACACACCTTTTAAAGATAAATTAATTTGTTTGGCTACTGAAAATTCTGAAAAAAAGGAAGTTCTACAAAGTTGGATAAATTAAATTTACAGTTTTTTATTGTTTTATTCAAAAAGAATAATGCTACAAATATTATTTTCTTCCATAGCGGTTGTCCTCACTTAAAACTTCTTGAAGCTCTTCTTGGCGCCCTGACCCTTGCTGACTTTCAACACGTTGAAGCGCACGGTCTTTGAGAGAGGACGGCATTCGCCGATGGTGACGATATCGCCATGCTCCACATCTCTGCAAGAACAGAAAAAGAAAGAAAGGTATTAATAAAACAAATTTTGAATAGTTAGTTTTGAAGTTAAACTTAGAATTTGTCAGTATTTTTACATTTAGTAAAAAGAGTCAAGTTTCTTCAGCAATTTGTTTTATGAAGACCGTCATGATTTTATCATCATAGTAGAAGCAAAATGAGAAAGGGTATATTTAGGCTTGCCAGTTCTACAGATTATATATACCTGAAGGCAGGGGAGCAGTGGACACTCATGTTGCGATGACGTTTCTCAAAACGGCTGTATTTACGCACAAAGTGCAGATAATCGCGACGAATGACAATAGTACGTTGCATTTTAGTTTTGCGCACAACACCGGTAAGGATACGGCCACGGATTCTCACATCACCGGTCCAGGGGCACTTTTTGTCAATGTAGGTGCCATCAATGGCCTGCAGGAAGAGAGAGAAATGGATTAGATGATTTGTATTTTTATATATAAAAATTGGGAATTTCTTTTGTTTGGCATGCATTACCTCACGGGGAGTTTTGAAACCAAGACCAACATCACGGTAGCGGCGGAGCACCTTCTTTTTGGTGATGCCGGGCTTGACCTTTCGGTTTAGGTTAACACCGAACTGCTTTTGGAAGGCGCGCTCGTTCTGTTTAGCGTGGCATACAAGTTACATTGGTTGTGGGGTACACAAACGTGCAGGTGGGGCATGGAACGGAAGAAAAACGAGGGGGGCGCAACATTAGTTAAATTTGCTATGGAGCTCTTACCTCGGCTGGAACTTTAAAGCCCAGCCCAACTTGACGATAGAAACGCGGACGTTTCTTGGTATTGACACTCTTACGTCGTATTGTCGGAACTGAGTGCTGCTTGCGAAATGCGCGTTCTGTTTGCTACAAAAATAATAATCAAATTCCAAGTGTATTTTAGCAGCGTAAACAGCATGCGTAGAAGTGTGGTTAGGTTGAATATGAGCCTCGCTCGCTGTTGCTTCTCCTTATAGCAAGCAATGCATTCATATTGCTGTTTGTTCCACAGCAAATGTATTGTTCAATTCACAATTCACTTATTTTCACATTTCACAGCAAATTTGTTTTATAGCAACGCTATAACTGACGTATTTTATTTAATTTCGAACACATTTTCGCTGCCTTACCTGATCAGCCATGTTGGAGCAAGAGGAAAGAAAGAGCACGCGTCAAAATAGAGATGGGCGATATTTTAAAATCGGTTACATATCGCAGTGAATTTCAAAGTAATGGTTACTGTTAACTGCACCGATATGAATTTTTGTTCTATGACAACTGAAATTCGAAATGAGAAATATTATTTGGAATCATACTTATTCAATTTGAAAAAGTGGTATTCTTGAACTCTGTAATACTATTAATATTTTTATGTTATTTATTGTTAAATTATTTTGAATATATTGTTTGGAGCTTGTTTTGAAATAAGTAACTGTTACTTTTAGTCCATACTTTCGTTAATAGAACTATCGAATATGTAGAATTGTTGTACATCGATATGGACATAGCGATATTTGCAAGAAATAAATATATCGTATTTGTAAATTTAAAAAATGACGATGTGTTTGATAGTTTGCACTCAGGGTTGCACTAAAGATAGGCGCGCAATTCAATATGCTTTTGAAAAATGTGACTACAATAAATTTGGTCTCTACTTTGATTTTACTGCACTTTAGAAGCCTTTATGTGAAATGTTTGTTGTTGCTCCCGCAACATTTGCGAAGCTATTGACCTTCTACTAACGTTGACAATGACTTTGATTTTCGCACATAGCTAAGATTTTAAGACACAGTCGCGGCACATGCATTGAAAGCACTTTAAAAGCACTTGAGTGGCTTTCAGAGAAAAGAAAAAATCTTTTGTGCGTTCCACTTTGCAGTTTGTCGTTTGCTCTCTACACAAGCATACAAACATATATGTCTGTATATGCGTGTGTGTGGTACTGAACAAGTAAAATTAAAAATTGCGTCAGCATTAATTCTTGTCATATGCCGGATTAAATATAATGACAACATAAACAAGTGCAAGCAGAGCAAAGCAGGGGATTGCCTTGAAACGATGTCCTGTGTGCAAAAGGCTTCAAGGCGAACGTAGATGCGCTGCCATTGCTATAAATCCGTTTACGGCTAAACGTCACGGATGAAGGCCAGCCAGCATGCCTGCCTTGCCTTGCCTTGCCTTGCCTTGCCTTGCCTATCCACCTTCCAGCTTGCCTTCCTGTCGACCTTCCAGCCTGCCTGCTTGCCTGCCTTCCAGCCTTCCTGCCAGCCAGCCTGCATTTCATTGCCATTGTTAGTGCGAATGTCTGCAGCATAATATTATGGCCAGTGAGCCAGGCTCGACCTTAACCCGCAACAAATTGCTGGAATGGGGCGTTGGGCGTGGCATGAGTTGCTGTCAAGGTTTTTATTTTTGCAAGCGACCTTACTCGTTTGCAAGGTAAACTTTGCTGCAATGCAAAAGGCAATGAAATTCTTTTTACATTTTTTTT
This sequence comes from Drosophila borborema, assembly GCA_030914335.1. Lineage (NCBI taxonomy): Eukaryota > Metazoa > Arthropoda > Insecta > Diptera > Drosophilidae > Drosophila > Drosophila borborema. The sequence goes on along the minus strand of JAUESP010000303.1, from coordinate 13,496,135 downwards.
ATTATTATTATTTTTCCATCATGTTTCGCATATCTGACTGCAGGTAAAACTAACACACATGATTAAATTGAAATAAACAAGCAACGTAAAGCTCTGCATTTTCCGTAATATACATAGAACAAAGCTCTCAACTTTTTCACTTATTATATTTTTTATGTTAATTGTTATTGCTGTTGTTGTTCGTATTGGACTTTGTAGTAAATGAAAAAAGTTTAATGGTCGAAAGTTTTCTGAATTATTGCGAATGCAAATTGTACAAAATGCGTACGAGATTTAAATTCAATCTGAACAATGGGGCAGACGTGATTTCAGACTCAGCTGTTGGTGTTTCTATGCTCGTTCAGGCAGTAAAAAGAGTGTTGTAAGCGCGATATAGTAGTAGTGGTAGAAGAAGTAGTGCTAGAACTCTTAAATTTTTACTTTTTCCCAACTTTGTTTATTTTTCAATTAATTTAATTATATTTTTGCATTTATGCAGTTGTCATGCTAAATTTCGTACTATTTTATAAGGTATCTATTAATCGACTTAGACCCTTTTACTGCTTGTTTTTTGGGCACTTCAAAGTAAATTAAGAAAATAATTTTCGTGCCACATGGAGACTATGTGAAAAACAAAATTAAGTAAAAATGTTACACTCGGGCTTTACTGACTTCAGAATGCTCGGGCAAGGCCAAATTAAGGTTTATTTACATAGATCGTTATGTTCAAAAGGTCAAATTCATTTACCAAACTTTGTTAAGTTCAGCTTAGAAATTGTTTAACATATCATTTTTAATTTGATGAACATAGAGTGGAGAGGCTTCAAATTTGTATAATTAAATTATTGTCAAATCAAAAGCAATTTTTATAATTTATTTCAAGAGAGCTGCGCTTGCTGTGCTGTATACCAACAGGTTCTAGCTTGGTTTCAGATATGCGAGTGTTTATTATTGATATTCTAATATACTCCTTTCATTTCGAGAGCACGTATAAAAAAAAAAGAGAATGATAACGGCATTAAGTGTGCAGCTTAACGGTACATTAGGTAAACAATGTTGTCAACATTCCACTCAACTCTCCTCTCTCTCTCCCTCTCTATCTCTCTCTATCTTTCTGTTGCTGACTACTTCTCTGTCGCTCGCAAAAACTTAAAATGGCGCCCAGCCAATGACCCTGTCAAGGATGTGGGTGTTCAGTTGCTGGCCACACCTCCACACGTCCCTATATACCCAGGCCCACGCCCCTTCCCATTGCCACTTCGTCCGCTTTTGGGGATCTGCTGGTTTTCCGTTGTCTAAGTGTGCGTGCGTTTGAAAAGTGACCGAGATAATTTTTGGCATGCTTTGTTTGCGTTTACTTTTGCTGCTTCACAAAAAAGCGGCCGCCCATCCCCAGTTCCCTTTGCCATAAAATTTTGATGAGCAGCTGCTGTATTTTGGGTTGTGGTTTAGCCCTGGGTTTGGGCTCGGGTTTTGGAACATCAGGCAACAAATAAATTGGTGCGACTACAGACGGGAGACTTCTACCTTTATCAGAGACAAACAACAGAAAAGTGTGCTTCAATATTGAAGTGGTTGACTGAGAGATACCCTGCAGACAGACAAAGACAAAGCTAATACAATATATAGCTCTATGAACTGAAGTTTAAATCGATATCATGTGAATGCAACAAATAATCGATTAATTGAATACATACGAATGAATTCATAACGTACATCACTAGCTTCGAAAAGAAGATTTTTTCAGCTAAGTAGAAATAAGCCGTCTTATGTCGACTTCTCTGTTAATTCTGATAAATCATAAATATACAGTAGGTAGGCAAACCAAGCTTTCGTCTAAATGTCATATACGCTCTAGCAAAAACCCATATACCCCAGCGCCCCACCACAAACAGAACAAAATTATTTAGGAACTACTTTTGGGACAATGCCGATAACCCCTTTGGCCCGACCCACAACCAGCAGTCCTTTTGCAAAAGGGTTTGCTGCTGTAATTATGCTAATTTCTGTTTAACATTCTTCTTAATACAAATAAATGCCAGGCCAGGCATGCAGAGAAAAAAACTCTAACTCAACCACAAAATTCCCAATTCCCAATGCAAGCATCCATCGCCTTCCGACTGAATTGGCTTTGACGTTTAAAGCTTAACGGAAATTGTTTAAAAACGTCTTTCGGCACAATTTCCGGTTAAAGCTGGCAACAGCTGCGGTTACCAAAGCAAATAACATTTCTTATTTACATAAGTAAATGGATTTCGAATTTTACTAATGAAAAACAAGAAAAGAACATTTTTCCAAGAACTGGCAACGTCTTAAATACCCTAGTTAAACAGGAGGTTTGGTATGTGTCTATAGAAATTCGATTAAAGCTATTATTAACTCATGCTGAAGCTGAGTAAAGATAAGTAAAACATTTTCAAAGATATGCTCAAATTTAAATAGATATATTCGTTGAATACATGTATATATTGTAATGCTTTACTTCTTACTTTAAAAAATATCTTTATATTAGAAAAAAAAAGGTCTTATTACGCTGCTTAGCCAAGTTTTTAGCCAATTACTAAATACGTTTTTAGCATTAAGAACTTTGTGTCTTAAGTACATTTGGGCACTTGATAAACGCCAAATGTTTACCAAGGCGAGCCTTTTCATCAATCAACTGGCTAATGAAGCCTGCTTGCAGAGCAAACAAGCAGCTAATTGAAAACTTTTACTCCTTAACTACCTGTAACGCCTCCTACAAACCCAGCGACCCGAAAACACCTGCCCAGGTCTCACAAATTCTGGCCACTTTCTCATTCTCTATGCACTTTAACGGACAGTTCTGCTGCTGCCTCTTCTAGCGTCTGACAAATAAGAATTTCTATTTTGGCAAGAAACATGGCGCACTTGGACCTTATATATTGGGCACGCTGTCTGAACTTAAGTTTCCGGTTGTTTTTTTTTTTTTTTTTTACTTATTTTGGTTCTGTTTGCGCATGGCTTCCGTTTCCGCTCCAGACTCGACTCAGGTCGCAGCAGCTGCAGCAGCTGGTCAATTCACTTCGTAGAGTTGGGAGCGTGTCGTAATGTTCTACTAAACTTTATGTTGTATCTATAAATACAGAATCAATTTGATTCAATTTTGAATTATTTTAGTAGTTGAATTTATGAAGATTTTTATTTGTATAAGATGATATTTATTTGTCAAAGACAGATATTTTGATATTTTTTTATTTTTCATGTAGCTTAACGAAGAAAGGTTGGATTGTTGTAATTAAAAATACTGCAAGTTTCGTTCATCTTTACGCTTTTCTCCTTTTATATGTTATCGGAATCTCGTACATCGCTATATCGATATTTAAATATGCAAATTTTCAAGCTGTGTTTCGTCCATCTCTAAGCTCTTGGCCACTGCACATTTACTTTCTCGCTCGCTCTTAGTGCCGAGCTGCCAGCTTCACGTGACGCATTGCCGAAAAATTGATTGGCTTGCGCCCGGTGGCAAACCCAAAAGCAATCTCACATTAATTTCTTAAATAGAAGCCGCGGCCAGCAGCACACAGAGAATGCATATATTTGCACATACTATATATACATAAGTATTGTTTCTATCCTTTGTCTTTTGCAGCCGAGAAAATCGATTCGAATTACTTGCCAAGAGTTGCTCTGGCGTCGCTGATCTGGACATAATTAAATATGTCTATCGTACTGATAGATGTATATGTATGTATGTGTGTATTTTCTTGGCTGCTAATTAAGGACGGCACTGCTTGGCAGGTGTTTTGTCTTGTTTAATTTATGCACCAAGTCACTTGCGAAGTGCATTAAAAACAAAAATAATTAATCAATTAGGGAGGCTTTGTTGATTTTATACGCAGCGCTTAAAGATTGAACAGGGTTGATTATTGCTCTTAACTGGCGATAAATTGTATCGTTTGGCAATTGTCGTTAAATTTTGAAAGCCTTAAATTCGTTTCGCTTTCAATTAATTATTTAATGTATTTATATGTAGTTGTTGGCTTGCATATTAATTTAAAATATTTACAGCATACTTTCGTGGGTTAAAACTTATTTATTGTGCTCGTCGATCAATATTCGGAATGCCTATAATTCACTTCGTTTGTGGTGAAATGCTGCAGCGTTATTTTTGGGGCAACTGCGCGTTGCGTCAGCGACACAAAATTGATGTTTCTTCTGGCTCCTTTGGCTGCTGGTCATGCGACCCCAAATTTACAAAAAGGAAGCAAAAAATAGAAGAAGAAAAAGAGACAAGATTTACGAGTTGCATTTATGAGCCAGCTTTTGGCCCTGCCATGGACCATGGGCGCTGGCCGTTGAGTAATGCATGTTTCGCAATTGCCAATTGGCTGCCATATATCAATTGTTAGCAGCCAATTTGGCGATCAATATAAAAACGCGTGCTCTGGCCATTAACACATAATCATTGCGCGGCCACGCTGCTGGCCTGCAGTAGTTAAAATGCGGGAAGGAAGGACGATTGCTTTGGTACGCAGTGGCCCGCATATTTGTATTGGCTTTGGTTGCGCTCCACAGCTCCTGCTCGCCTCGTTCTGCTGCTACCTTCATTAAATTACACAGGCACACGCTCATACATACATACGTACATATGTTGCTGCGCCCACAGAGGCAGAGGCAGCCATGTGTGCTGGTCGTCGTGTCCTTCGTTTCAAGGATTTGCTGCGGCTCCCATTGCCGGCTGGCCGTGTAATCGCAAATAATCATCCACTTAGCGTCATGAAACTTTATGCCAAATGCTCCTCCGTCCGGCTTAGCAGAGAGCCGTGCAGTTGAGCTCAGCTGAGAAGCTGAAACTCGGCACTCAAATGGCCAGGCCCTAAGAGACCCTAACAAACTCAGAGTCCCATATAAAGTGCCCGAACATAGTCATAATAATGTTTATTATTGTTCGCAATTGAGCACATGCCGACTATTTGTTTGCTCTGACAATGTTACGCATAAAAGATACAAATGGATTTCACATACCGCACAGTACTCTCAAACTGTGTGGTTGGGGTTCCTTTGCTGTGGTTCCTGGTCTCAGCATCTTGCTTAAAGCCAAAGGAAATACTGGTTAAGCGTGTGTGTGGATAGAAATCGTAGAGCGTAGAGAGAGAGAGAGAGGGAGAGAGAGAGAGCAAGACAGGCAAATTTAATTTGTTGTGCAAGGAAATACTCAACGAAAGATTGCTTAAAGTGAAGTAAAATTATTGTAGATTAAAGTTACTTTTACTTACATTTATTATTATTATTATATTATGAAGTTATTGGCCTAACATTGTTTTTAAAATTGAAAATATATGAAAGTAGCAGATTAGTTATTTTAAATCAATGAAATATAGACACTATTTCTGGTTATAAAAACCAAAAAATGCTCAACGTGGCGTGGCCTGCATTAACAGTTGCTGTAAATGAATTTAATTTTGTGGCCGTACAGAATTTCCCGGCAATTACACACAATTTCAATTTGATGTGCCAAAGGCCCTTCAATTTGGGGCTCATTATGGTCAAAAATCAGAAATACTTGGAAGCCAATAGGCTGGAATAATGTGCAAGAACAAAGCCCAATGGATTGTTAATGAATTAATTAATGCTTAAACGCGAGTTACACTAAATTTATTACAACAACAACAACAAGAACAACAACAGTAAAAGCGATTGCGACAACAACTATGTAGGCAGCTAGAAAAGTCATAAATTTTAGTGGGCGTTCTTTCCTTATGGGGAATTGGGGAATTTGGGGGCGGATGCGCCAACGGAGCCAGCCAAGCATGCAATTTGCAAGCTTATTTATGGGCCCCAAGACGGCGCGCTAAACCGGATGCGGGTCCGGAACCATAAAGAAAACTTGCAAAATAAAACTTTTCCGCTATTTGATTTGTCGGTCAGCGTCGAGTCGAAGGGCTTAGAGTTTGTGAAAATCTATTGACCCATTAGGCTATCTGTAAGCAGCAAATAGAAATTGGCAAACTGCAATTGCAATCGCAATTGCAACTGCAACTTTGACTGCAAATGCAGCTGTAACGCTGCCCCTCTGCTCTGCTCTGCTCTGTTCTGCTCTCTGCTGCTCTGGTCTGCTCCTTCCGCCCCGGCAAATGTTCCGTCGACATCCTGGCACTTTTATTTGTTCGCTTGCGAAAAAAACTTTACAACTTCTGGCCCCGAGTTGAGCGGATGTTCGTTGGTTGTCGCTGCCGCAGGATGGGGGCCCAGAAATGGCTGCACTTCCTTTCCGCCTTCGGGCTTCAACAAGCAAACACACTCGCTGTGTAAATAGCCTTTATTATGTTTTCTAGTTAATTTATACAAATTTTATACCTAACTATAAATTACTAAGAACACAGCTATATTTAAACAAGTTCGAGTAAGAGTAAAAGTAGAAGTAAGAGTTGGGCTTGCCTGACTAAAACATAGCCATAAGTCAGTGACTAGCTGCTAAAGTTTTAAATATTACTTGAGAATTAATATTACATTCACTAAATAATTAGAATCCTATTGTTGCTTATCTTATATAAATAATGATCGTTAGCATATAGATCAATAATTTATAAGCACAATTATAACTAAACATTTTCTTAAAAGAATGCCTTAAAGTTATACATATAACTATTACATTTTTACTTAACATACTTAGCATTATTATTAACTAATTAAACACTTACCCAAAAACTCTGCGCTGCACTGCACGACTGATCACCAGGAGCTCACGATGGCGACTGAAGACCGCTGCAGCAGGATTGCATTTAAATAGGAACATATTTCCCGCTCAAAAATCGAACTCAGTTCAAATGCCTCTCTCTGAGTCATTTTTTACGCCCGATCATTAGCCGACCAATCACAGTAGCAGCTGCGGCAGCACTCATATGCTGCTCGGCTGTTCTGCTTCAGCTGTTCTGCTTCAGCTCTGCGTCAGCTGTTCTGCTTCAGCTCTGCGTCAGCTGCTCTGCTTCAGCTCTGCGTCAGCTGCTCTGCTTCGGCTGCTCTACTTCAGCTGCTCTGCTTCGGCTGCTCTGCTTCAGCTGCTCTGCTTCGGCTGCTCTGCTTCAGCTTCTTTGCTTCAGCTGCTCTGCTTCGGCTCTGCTCTGCTTCGGCTCTGCGTCAGCTGATCTGCTTCAGCTCTGCGTCAGCCTCTTCTCTTCTTCAGCCGCTCTTCTTCAGCTGCTCTTTTAGATCTTCGTCTATCGCCTCTATTGATGACCTTCGTTGTTAAATGCTCGATCAATATATATATATATACATATATATTATTATATAGATGGACTGACTGTTATAAAAGTTGAGCTGGGCTTTAATTAGCTCAAATGGAAAATGCAATTTGAATTAATTTTATGAGAAACCTGCATTAAAAGAACACAGATGGCACTCGTAGTAATAGAGGCAAAGCTTGCAAACGACAAAGACAGAGACAGATGGAAAAAAAAAAGAGAGAAGGAGAGGTAAAGTGTACCAGCGCGTGCAGGTAAATAGAAGGTAAACACCAGGTGTAAGTAAGCGAAAAAAAAAGCCAAGTTGAGCAGCTCATAAAAACTCAAGAAGGCGAAATATTTAGCTTGAAGGGTGCAGCAAAATGGAAAAGTATATGGAAAGGTTGCAGGGGCGTGGCAGGGCTTAGCCGAGCGGCGGACTGACGGGGCGGAGGGCGTCTGCATTTAGCTAATCCATGGCCCAAGTTTAAGCAAAACAAAGCCAAATGCCAAAGCACAACTCAAGGACAACGACTATGACGGCAACGCCTGCCAGGATGTAGAGAGTGCAGGCAGGTGGGCAGGTGGGCAAACTGGCAGGCTGTCGAGTGGCACTGGGGTACGACAACTATGCGACTACTTGACAGTCGCCAAGTCTTGAGCTCAGTTCTTTATTTGAATGCTCTATACCCAAGGTGAATGGGCTGGGCAAGAGACTAGTTTCATTGGCTGACAAGGAAAATGCATTTGCCGCAATCTAAATTGGTCGAAAGATGGAAGTTGATTTACTCAAATGAATATGTGCATATATTTATTAAGAACGGAATGATATAATTGCTCTGCTTCTGTTCTTTTTGGTTAGATAGTTGAGTTCCCATCTGATTCACAGCAAAGTTCATTTAAGAATTTAAATTCAATTATCTTTGAAATCCTTAAAAATTGATTAATTTTCAGTTAAATATATGGAAAGAAGAGAATATCTGCCTTAAGTATAGAATTTCATTCCATTCTATTGCCTTTTTTGTGTAGTCGATGTCTACTCTACCATTCCATTCTATTCCATTTGTTTCACTGCACCACTTCTACACTCTAGTATATACCCCACTCCCATTGCACTCTACATCTAGGGTATCTAGTACTGTTCTCTCTTCTCTCTCTCTCTCTCTCTCTCTCTCTCTCTCTCTCTCTCTCTCTCTCTCTCTCTCTCTCTCTTGTAACTCTTTGTGCTACATACTTTTGTGCGCTTAAATTTGCTGCTGCAAAATATTTTTTGTGAAGCGTTTCTATGCAAATTGATGGCTTCTGTTTGTGTTTAGCGCGCAGTCGAAAAACTCGCAAATCCGTTGAAAATCCTTTTTTAACTTTTAATGATGCTCCAACCCTCTGCTCCTGCTGGATGCTGCCCGCTGCCCGCTGCCTGCTGTTTGTCTCTCCATCGACAGCTCGCATAGTGCGGCAATGTTTTCTCTTGGGATTTGCGTAAAGTATCTGCTAAAAGCTTCCTTTCATTTCAGCAACACCGACCACATGGCCACAACAAAAAGTGAGCGGAGCAAAAGGAGCAGCTGTCCCAAATACTGTTTGCCATCAATTTAGCCAGGCTAACAAATATGAAAGCCATTTTCATGCTCGCACAGCCTCCCAGCTGAGGCCCCCGCAAAGACTCGCGAGTCTCATAAATGTGGCTTTATTTTTCACTTTATACGTGTTTGGTTTCTCATGTTGTTGTTGTTTTTTATGATCGTCTCGGGACAGTTTTGATGAGCTTTGCTCTCTGATTAGAAATTGTTGTTGTGGTAAACACAATAAGGAATAATATGTGAGCAGTGTGAAATCGTACTTAACTGTGTTTTACAATCACAATGAATGCTTACCATGAAAAGGGAGCTTTATCTGTGGAGCAATAGAACTGATTAATAAGTCGAAAGTCAGTTGTGTCTGCTTAATAAAATAGGTTAGGAATTTTATAGAAATCTTGTAGTAATAGAAATGCAGAAATGTAGATAAGTATTTCTTTATAAATTCTAATTTATAATATGAATTGAGCTGCTTTATACATATATAAGACTTTATAGCTAAGCTCTCGGCTGTCTCTTCCATTATACACACTTTACGCACATTGCTACGCTGCCTACTTCACTTCTAGCCCATCTCTTGCACATTTTATTCATCTCTTCAATTTCGTTTGTCTCTTTATTATTTATTACTTGTTGTCCAAGAGGCACGTTCCAAATCTAACACATCATCCCATCCCATGGCGCTTTTCATTATCCAGCAATACTTTATCTCGTTGCCTTTTATCACTCGCTCTCTCTCACTCTCTCTCTTTGCTATTGATAGTGCGTAAAGAGGGCATATTGGGTTTGTTTAAAATTAATTATATTTATAAATGGAACTGTAGGCTCTAGAGACATCAAAGTCTATTAAAAACGATATCAAGCTGAAGTTATCTAATCTTGGCTCATTAATTTTGATAAATATATATTTCACATAGGCATAGAGTATAGCCCAGTCGAGCACTCCCAGCGTCAAGTGCTCTCTCTCTCTCTCTCTCTATTTTATCACTTGTTTCACGTCTGTTTTCTTTATTACTTTGCTTGCGTTGCACATTTTGCTCACGCATTGCTCTTATCTCCAGCTTGGAGCTCCCTTAATGCTTTTCGGTGCCAAATTATTTCCGCAACATTTATTCGACAATTAAAATTGAGCGAGTGGCTGCTGAGGGTAGTGTGAGCACTTAAAAATGATATAGCACCTTTTCATATTCAGTGGTCGTAAAATTTTAATTGCACACGCACAACAGACGCAACCATTCATCCTGTATTTCAATCATCACATTCAGTACATATTTGATTGCCATCCACGTCCTGCTGGTATCTATGGATATACGTATACATAACCTCACTCACTGTCTTGGCAGAGCGAAGGCTCTGCTATCTGGCCCAAGGACACGAACAATTTCTAGCACGTGCGCAAACGTTTGAATAATAGAACAGCTGCAGAAACAGACGCCGAAACAATGGCAACGACAATGCCACGCCTCGACGCCTCGACGCCTCGACGCCTTCGTCTTTGGGCCTATCCATTGTCGGTTTGGGCCTGCTTTTCGGCAGACTAAACTCATTAATTATGGGAGCTGGCCATGAATACGACATTGTATTTATAATCAACTTTAACCATTGGTAATGTCTGCTCATCAGCATTCATTCAACATGTTTTATACGTTTTCGTGCGCTTTCGATTGTTCTGCCTTAATGTTGCCAGCCGTAATGATTATTGCAATAGTTTTCGCATTTATCAACACTGAAAAGCCAAGCACAGACTTGCAGTTGCTCTGAATTCGCAATTCTCGAGTTTTTAGGGTGACCATAGCTGCAGCTCTACAAGTGAAATAGCTGTAAAGTAAGCTCTCTTGATTTGCTTGACTTTTTGCCAGCATTTTCGACCTCGTTTGTATTTGATTTAATATTAATCAATGGGAAAAAAGCGACATTATGCTCTCTAACTGGCTTTCCATGTCAATTGTTTGCGCTAACAAGTTCTCGGAATTGATTTATTGTATATGCTTGAATGACATTTACATGATTCTGCCGTGTCGACTGCAAATGTCGCTTTAACAGGCGAACTTCAATCATTTGTCCACCCATGGCACTAGCACTGGGAAAGCATTAATCAAAATAATTCTATTAGCTCGCTAATATGGCAATCGCACCAACTACAAAACGTCCCAGACACAGTCATCAAGACGAGAACGAGAACGAGAACGAGAACGACAAAAAAAAGGGGCAAAAGTACAGATGTTGCTGCGGACGGATTAGATTAGGTCCGGGAGTCACTGTCTGGCACTGATTTATATTAATGGTATAATAGTTCCACATTAAGGCAGTCAGTTAAATCTGTAGATTAACAAAATTGTTCTTGATGAAAGTGTTTATTACCTACTTTGAAAGTTTTTAAGGTCTTGGCTTACTTACTAATGTGGATATTGCAGTTTATTTCTTTCAGAGATATATATTTGGAAAATGCTAAATAATATAATACAAATAATAATGATAATATCAGTTATTATAATGACGATGATCATGTGAATGAGTTTGATAATAAATATATTCTTGCTAATACTATATACAGCTGCCAATGAAAATTTCATTAATTGTATTGTAAGCGTATTAAAACTTCTTCTAAATGAATACTTGATATGTAATGTAATGTATATATAACTCACGTATATATATATATATATATATTTATATGCATAAGTATTGGCTGGCGTGTGTCGGAAATTAAAGCAGTCGAAAGGCCTTCGGGCCGGGCTCTCACATTCCATGGCCCCCAAAGCTCTATTGGCCCCTTTCAGCTAGTTGACAACAGCAGCAGCAGCAGCTGCTGCCGTCTGTTGTTCTCCCTGTCCTCCGATGTTTTTGGCTCAAAGGCATTTTAATGATTTTAATTAACTGCATGTTTGTCAGTAATTACACTGGCAACAATGCAATTATGAGTCTAGTTCAAGCTATAAACAACTGTCTTTGGCTCTGCCACTGGCACAGGACCTGCACAAGGCCTTTCGGCTTTTGCCACACAAACACACACACACATCAATACACACTCACACACCTACACCTCAGTTGACACAATAATTACATGCATACAGCACACACTCTCTCTCCCCCTCTCCCCCTCTCTCCACCTCTCTCTCTTCAACAGTCTCGTCCCCTCAAAGCGCACAGCTTGACGCAATTGTGGGGCAGGCAGGCTCTTAGTTCATATAAAAGCATTTCGCCTGTTTGCTGTTGACAGTTTGAACCCACGTGGTGCGATTGATGTGGCACAGTGGGATGAAACTTAATTGGCATGACAACGTAAATGCAATGCAATATGAGACCATTTACACTACACTCAGCCTGTTGGAGAGCTAATCGTATTTTGACATCATGAGTTGAAAATGTTTGCAAGCTATTTTTAAATTTGATTAAATTTATTTGAAAATTTTTAAATTAAAGGATAAATAATGTAATGAAAATGTTTAAGAAGTTGTCTTTTATAAACAAATTAACTTTCTTTGAAATATATTTTGTAGTTTAATTAGACTTTCTTTTAAATTTAATAGTGAAATGAAATATTAATAAGAAAGCATAGCATACTTTTGCATACTTTTTTTTTTTTTAATAACAATATATTTATTTGTGTTTAGGCTAACTATAAAAATATTTACTATAAAAGAAACATTCTTAGGTAAAATATGTTTCTTTATATATTTACACAATCGATTGCTCCACAGTGCATACATTTGTGTGACTGTGGCACTTATTACTCATACGACATGCGGCACACACAACGCACATTCACACCCACTCAAAGATGGTACATGTGTAATTATGGCCAACAATATGGCTGTCCTTGAGTGTCATTGATGTTAGATGGAACTAAGCAAAAAAAAAAAAAAGAAAAACTTGTTGCACTTGTTACGGCTATTGGACAATGGGCGTGGTCCACTCGGACAGCCGGGGGCAATTCAACCCGTTGCCCTGCTCGACTTTGGCTTTGTAAATACCAAGTAATTTTCTGCAATTTTTTTCCGCATTGTCAATTGATTTATGGCTCAAAGAACCCACAGCGTCGCCCACGTCCCGTGCTTTTGTTGGCAAAACACAAAAAGAAAAGCCAAGTGAACGCGTTGTGCTCTCTGAAATATATATTGCGCCTGTCGCCTGCGGCTGTCAAGTGCTGGGCTCCATTGTATGCAAAAATATATATAGATGTACGTACATACATACATACATACGTAAAAAAATGTGTCGCCGTCGTTGACCGCCCACAGTTCGCATTGGCATTTCGTTTCAAACTGCCACGCCCACCCACTGGGTGTGACCGTTTTACAAGAAAATTCGTTTAGCAAATTTCATTTACATATTTCCTTATACGCACATACACAAATATATATGTATATATGTATATAAATTTGTTATTAAATAAAAAGAAAGAAATTCTAAGTACTTGAATGCGTGTTTCTGGCGCATTTAATAAGGCATTGCTCATACGCCACGTGGCGCAGATTTCATCTCGGCCTTAATTGGATCACTGACATTTCCACAGAAGTGTTCCCTAATGGAGGCTGCCTCTCCCTCTCTCTGCCTCTATCTCGCTCCCTTTCTCTTTTATTGCTGTCAGTTTTATTTATGCAAATTGCATAATTCAATTGCCTTGTAATTGTCCAGGCATTTAATTAGTTTGATGACAGTTCTGTGGGGGTAAAACACAAATTTACTTATAGATTTCTCTGTATTGCAATTATTTACTTCAACTAGAAAAAAAAAAAAAACTAGAGACTTGAAACTGACCCAATTTAATTGATCTGAATTTTATATTGTCTTGATTTATATGTCAAAATACTCAAGGACAAGTAAATCTAGTTATTGATTATGTTAACTACAAAACTATGAACAAAATTTATATTAATTCATAATTATAATAAAATGTGAATCAAACAAATCTCAAGAATATCTGTTGAGCATTTTTCAATGTCTGCACATAAAAGTCTTTCACTCACACTTTGAGCAAAAACTCAGAGAGCAACCGATTCCATTGTTTCTTCAACGAGTTCGTTCGCGAACGGCCAGACACGTTCTCATTCCAATTTTACGCTCTCTATCCGATCGTTTGGCTGAGTTGCACGAAGCAGTAAGTCTTTTGTGCATGTATTAGTATGTGAGCGTGGATTGTCTTCGCTAAACACACCAATAGCGTACTAGACTGTGAATGTGTATGTGTAAGTGTAAGTGAAGACCGCTTGCATAGGCTCGTTGAATCAGCTGCTCACTTACGTAGCCTCGATTGCACGAACGTCAATCGTATCGCTCTCCGAACGATGTTCGGAAAAAGAGCATCACACGAATAACGTTTAACGTGAAATACGCAGCCGAAAACCAAAAACGAAAAGAAACGAAGCAGCTTGCTGAGCTGAGCTGAGCGAGAGCGAGAGCGAGAGCGAGTGAGAATAATTGATATTCGGTTGATCTCGCTCTATTCACAAGCTCAACCGAATATCAATTATACTCGCTCGCTCTCCCTCTACATATCTTCATATTGTATACACATTAATTGAAAGAAAAGAAAATCTCATTCAATTAATTAAATCAAAATTAATTTGTATATTTTTTTCTCTGCCTCGTGCTAATAGTTCTTAGCAATACATGTAATTCTTGCCAGAAATACAAAAATAACAAAGTAAAGAAAAAGTATAATAGCCCCACTTGCTTTAGCCTTATGCAAATGCTTATGATTCGCATATTTAATTTGTGAGCAAACATTTGTTTAGGGTAAATTGACATGGATTATATTATGCCATTCATTAAAGCTTAATGTGTCACAGAAATATATAGAGCATGTATATATGTATAAATATTTCTTTATTTGCGCAATACATAATATAGAGAAGGCCAGTTGGCCGGCAAGCCAACAATAATATATTAGAAGAGTCAGTTTTTGGTATGGCAACGCATAATTTATATGTTTAAAGATAATATCCTTATATATTATATGTTTTTATTATGGTTTTACTGCCTGGCTACTTGGCTGGCTGACTGCAACAAATTGTGGGCTCAGTGTCGCTAACAAGCAGCTGTGCTGACCGCAGGATCACATGCAACCAGAAGCCACAGAGCGCGTCGCGTTGACCTTTTCGCTTGGTCTACTAGGCCCACAAACCGCACGCAGAACATTAAAATGCAACACATGTGTGCGATTGTGTGTGTGAAGGTCTCTTTTCTCTCCCCTCTCACTCCTCTCTCTCTCTTTCTCTGTGTGTGCATTTCTCATTTTTATTCGAGCTGCAGCGTTTCATTTAATTTATGACGCCCCCATGAACCATGGAACTGCGCCTTGGAGATTTATGTATCAGGCGTGAGCATGGGCGCTAAAGGACTGGGCGTGGCTGCTGTGCTTGCTGCTCCAACTGCTGCTGCTGCTGCTTAACAGTTGGCAATCAAATTTAGTTGCTTTTTGAAGTCGAAGCTCAACTTAATCGCATTTACGCCAATCAAATATAAACACACACCCGAAAATACAGCCCAAAAACATGCAAAATATCCCTCGCAAACACAGTGGTTCAAAAAGCCAAAGATTTAAATTAGTTTTAATAATTTTCAATGTATATTTTGTGATTTTTTTATTTATTTATTTAACAATATACATTAATTTAAAAGCTAGTCTCTAATAAAAATAATATATATAATTATTATCATTGCATGTACATAAAAAAACAATGATACTATATACTATTTGTAGTTTAAAAATATATCAAAAATATGTAATTATAAAATATAACATATTTTTAAAGAATTTATAAAATTTGTATATTTAAAACTTTTTAACAATATTACAAATCTATTTACTCTTCTTTAACATTATTAGTCTATCAATAAAAAATGATCGTAGCTGAGCTCTTTTAATGCACAGTGACCACTGTAACTTGAGATTGAAATGGAAAAGCATTTTCCATTAACGCATTACTGAACTGCTGCTGCTGAGCTAGTGTCTTCCTGTGTGTGTGTGTGTGTGTGTGTGTTTGTGTTCCATTTTCCATGTGACTTGGGCTTATTTCCTCGCTTTCCACTTGTGTTAACCAATAATGTATGCAAATCCAATTTTGCGCTCCATAAGCTTTATTAGATGCCAAAGTTGGCACAGCTCCCCAACTACCTTTCGTCATTTAATGATAAACTTCTAGGTGACTGACTGACTGACTGCTTGGCTGCCTGACTTATTGATTGACTGACTGTTATCTAGCTGAGCTTGGCATTAAGTATCTTGTGTAATTTAATTTTCCTGCAGTCAATCATCTGCTCGATTGACCAGGTGGCCGTAAGGACGTGCCTTTTGGGCACGACAACAATAACAAGAGTCAACCGCATAAGCCGCAGCACGTTTGCCACATTATGAGTTATTGCCAGTGTTGTATAGCAATACACAGTTTTTCCCTCTATACGTACGAGTTGGGTTTACGAGCCCGCCACAGCCTTTGTTGACTATGTTTGCTCAGCGATATTTGAGTTTTTATTATAAGTTGGAAACGTGATTCTCTGATTCTTAGATCTAATTTTCTGATTCAAACAACAACAATTTAATAGCAAATATAACTGTAGACTTAAATTTGGGCAAATAGTTTTCAGATTTTCATTGAAAGTTGAACAATCGATAGTTTTGTTATCGTATAGAGTAGATTGGAAACGTGGATTAAGAGACAGTTTTTTGTTTCATAGATCAGTATCCTCTCTATCGATATCAGCTGAATCATCGATAGATATTTTCGCTGTTTGAGTTACTCAAAATGAATAAAGTTAATAATTTATCTACATGCCATTAGCAAAATATACCTCTTCAATTAATTTCTATTTATTTAATGTTAGAATCTTTTGAGATCTCAATCAATTTAGCTCAACCTCGAAAGGAAAACTCGCCTCCATACCAATTTGATATTATTGGTATATTCGGGGGCTAAGCCAACGTAAAGACCTCGAAAAGCTTTGGAATTAATTTTAGTCGCCTTAAAATACAATTTTCCGTTATCTCTTTCGTTTTTATTTTATTTCATTTTTGCATTTCGTTTACATTTTCTCTTTTTTTTCCAACTGTTTGAGCTTCAATCCATCATGTGGCTTAGCCCACCTGTCGGCCGATTTTATTAGGCTTTATATAGATATATATGTGTGCAGATATATGTTAATTTCATTTAGAGCATTGGCTGCTTAATATTTCGCTTTAGTTGTTATAGCACCTGGGGGGTTAAGCAAAAGGCAATCTTTCTGTTTGCTTATGCAGGAGGCGAAGTGCTCTGGCAGGAGAACGAGCAGAAGGAAAAAGCGTATTACGTGTCCTGCAGGTAGACAATAAAAAAGCAACAATGGGCCACAAAATAAGCTTTTGCCACAGCCTTGATGATGATATACGAGTGGGTGGTGGTGCTGTGGGTTGCCTATCAGCGAGACTGAATACAGGAACCAACATCAGCAGCAGCAGCAGCAGCAGCAGGAGCAGCAGGAGGAGCAGGAGCAGCAAGGAAACGTGCTCAAATATCCTCTGGACGTCTGTGTCCTCTTCCTCTTCTACTTTTACTTGGCAGCTGCTGTTGCGCAAAATCCAAACTAATAATGACATTTTGCAAATTATTCCACATCGCACGCTGCTTGACACACTGACACTGAAGCGGAAGGCGGGCGTGCGAGCGGTAGCTGGAACAGGTGTAGGACAGGTGGGCCGGCCTTGCTAGCTGTGAAATTTATTCGCTGCCAGTAGCTGTGTTCGCTCCCGTCACGTTGCCATTTGCCATTTGCCACGTATGTATGTGTTGCATACAATTTAGCATTTGCCAAGCGCTGAAATGAAAATGTTTACGCGAGCGACAAATAGCGTTCTCTTTCCAAAGGGTTGCTAGAATGTTATGAGTCGAAGTACTTGGAGTAAGCAAATAATTGTTAATTACTCATGATAGAGTAAGGTTACACACAGATTATTAATACAAGTGTAATGAGAGCATAATGTTAGGCATATAATATTAATAGAAAACTTTTACTTTGTCAACAGATGCAAGTTCATTTTGTTATGGAAATTTTCTTATATTATTGATTTATCTATAATAATACTTATCTTAATACATATGTATGTATCTTTTTTATAAATTTTAATTATGATATGACTTCCTCTTCATATTTGATAAGTAAGAAACGAAATTGCTTGCAAAGAAAACAACCAAAACAATTTCAATTAAAATTCTACCTTTTTGCACATTCTTTGAGCAGCACAAAATGCTATTAGGCGAAAGATTTCTCAGAGATTTCATGCTTGCTGTTAGCTTGATTGCTTTACTGTGGCAAATACATATGTATGTATGTATGTCAATTGGTGTTTGCTGAGGACACAGCTCAACGTCTCTGTTTGTTTCTGTTTATTTCGATTGCAGTTTGCATTTCATTTCTGACCTGACAGCTTATCAGTTGGCTTAAGCCAGCATGAATGCAAAGTGAACTATAATAAATATAAATAAATTTCTCTTCTTTTCATTTCATTTAATTTCATTTCATTTCATTTCGTTTATTTTGTGGCATAAATTTTAAGAGGGTTTCTTGTATACTTTATTTGCATTTTTTCTCGCTCTCTCTCTCTCTCTCTCTCTCTCGGAGTCTGTCTCTTTCTTTTGGGTTGTTTCTTCTCTCATGCGCTCTGCATAATCCCAATTTGTGGCCTAGGCCCTGGGTTGGCATTTGTCAAATAAAATACGAAAAGGCATTTGTCATGCTTGAGATGCAAAAACCTGACTTAATTTATTGATGGCTCGGCAATTTGTTCAAAGGGATTTCAAAGAAAAACCTTTTCTTGTTATCTGTTTTAAATGCAAATATATGAAATGAAAATATTATCAAGCATTTCTAATGCATTTTCTTAATATTTTAAGCAAGTGAAATATATTAAAGAATTTCATATTCCTTATAGATATATAAAGGAGTATATCTATCTATACTTTTATGTATCTATTATTAGATTTATTCTTTAATGAGACCATAAGAAAAATTCTCTCTTTAAATCTATATATATTTATGCACATCAAATACAAAAGCAGATGCTGTTTATTCAACAATGTTTAGCACTTCTTGCAGCTCGATTTATTTTTTGTCGTTTCCCGTGAAATTCTTTGGCTAAATATTTGCTTAGTTGTAAGCGAGATGGTCAAAGTGAAATGTAAATACCGGCAGCAGTTGCAAAGTAGTGCAGCAACCACAGCACTTGTAGCGACGCTGCTCCTTCTATGTGGCTTCAGCCTCTCTATAAGTCCACTCCTCCTAATACCCTCCTCCATCCACCCACCCATACACGTTCGAGTTTCAGGCTTAACTGCATGGCTGGCTTTTTATTTTAATTTAGCTGCTTCAACTAATGGATTTGGGGCTTACGTAACTTCCAACACTTTGCCCCAGTTACGCCCCACTGCCACGCCCCCTGGCCTTTTTTGTACTTAATTTGCATTTACACTACGCTCTCTATATGTGTGTGTGTCTGTGTGTGTGTTTATATATAGGTGTATATAGTTAGCGCTCAACTATTGTGGTACGTGACTGAGAAGCTTTTGCCTATATATAAATATTAAGTATACGCAGTGCAGCACACACACTGCTGTCGCTGAATGGGTGTTGCTTATGTGTGTGTGTGCGTGTTTTTTTTTTTTCTTTTTTTTTTAAATTACAGTATGTACAAAGTGAAGCAAAGTCTCTAATGACCACTTTGAGGGTTTTAAACGCGTGACAGGCATTGGCCACATAAACAACACTTGTGAGGGCAGGATAAAATTAACTTATTCATTAGCAAATGGCAAACGGGTTGGGGGGGCGGTGGCGCTCACTCTACATATAAATGTGTACGTCTATAGAGAGACTTGTCTGTGTATAAGCAACGTTTCAAGCTGTGTGTTAATTAAAAAACATTCTCACATTGCAAGGTGCAAAATAGCTGGTAAATTGCATAGACGGTAAAGGTAAATGCCAAGTCCTGGCAAGCCTTAACAACAAGCTCAGCTCCAGCCCTAACTACGTGGCTGCCTTATACACACATATATATGTTTACCGTTAGCTCTGACTGGCATCTCTCTCTCTCTCTCTCTCTCTCTCTCTCTCACACTCTGACGTTATTGTTCTGTATAACAAAAGCAACAACAACAAAAATAAAAGAGAGAGAAAAGTTTAATTAAGTTTTCAAGTTTATTTTTAGCATTCTCTCACTCCCATTGTTTGCATGCGTTGCCTGGCTAACAACAACAACAATTGTGATTTTTGACAGCTGGCTGTAATTTATGACGGCATTTAGTTGCAGATTTTTGACATGCTGCAGCGAACGCCATCAAAATGGGCTTAAACCAAAAACTTTTACACCGTGATATATGACGAGCATTTAAAACAATGAACAGTCCACACACAATGGCTCAACAAAAAGCTGCTTCAAATATATAAATATATATGTGTATGTATGTGCATGTAAATGCCAAATTGAAATGCTTATCATGAAAATTTTTGTATCTGGCAACAAAGGAGAAATACGATTGAAAGTTCATAATAAATTGCATTCAAAATGTAGAATTGCAATCATATTCTGCACACTTACATTGACATTGATACAATGCATTGTCATTATCATTATTACAATTACTATTATTATTGTCATTATAGTTTATTTCTTCTGAATTTCTTTATAAATACTTAATATTTTGAATAACATCATTGCCATTCGCATTGCTCCAATTCTTCACTGAAACTTAAGCTTAACTGAATTGTGAATGTTCAGAATTTGCATTTGTTCGCTTTAACTCGTTTGTCTTCATTTCAAATGCATTTATTTCAAAACTTCAGCAACTGAATGGGACAGCTTCAACACTTAAAATGCAATTTGCGCACAGGAATTGACAATTTTCCACTTTTCTACGGAAATTTCTTTCGACGAAATACAAATGAAAGAAAAATGTGAAAAACCAGCTCGCATTTTAAGTTTTCCGCTACAAAAGCTGCTGTGACAAATCCGGTTACAATGTGCAAGCTGAAATATTTCATGATATTCTGATAAACTCTTTTGCTGCAAATTCGATAGGTTTAATGGCAAAGAAAATAGTTTAAATATGTAAAACATATTTAATATATAATTCAATAATTCTCTGTAGCTTTACTTGATTTGCATGGAATTCAGTAATATGCTGCTTTGCCTGAATTGAGTTGAAATTGTTATTTGGAATGCCATTTAGCATTTACGTTTTTTACAACTTGTCCACCTGTGACTGTGGCAATTGAACACTTTTTCCGTAGGCAGGCAGCCAGGCAGGACACCAAAATGTAGCACACGTTGCGCGTCCAGGACCTTTCGTTCGGTTCGATTCAGTGAAGTGCGAAATATTCGCGCCTCGATTTGCATGTCCACATAAAGTTTGAATCAATGGAATGGACGTAGCTGGGTTCGTGTTGGCGCCGCACATAAATGCAAATGCTAATGGGTTTTGGGTGCCAAAAGCAAGCAGGCAGAGCAAAGAGCGCAGAATTGAGAGGTTGGAGAGTGGAGAAGGGCATTCGAGCTGCTTAGGCGCATTCGAGCAGAAACTGTGGCATACATTTAGGCGCCGCCGCATGCAAATGTTTGACGTTATGCGATAATAAAAGCAAATCCGAGCACACAAAGTAAACAGCAAATGCAAAAGGAAGAAAAAAAAATAATAACCGTATATATTTGTGCTCGTCTATATGCACATATATAAGGCGAGCAAAAAGATATTTTCATCTTTCTTTATTTCAGCTTGCGTGTATTTGTTCCCTTTATATATTTTTTATGTGTTTCATTTTGCATATTTTTTGTTGTAGCTTGTTCGATTTTTATCGCAACGTCTGCGACGTTATTTGAAATTGTTGCGTAAATATTTGCGCTTTTATGTGCATTTCCCAAGCGAAGGTACCAAAGCGCTACCCCAGCGCAATCTGGCTCTTCTAATGCTTTCACTGCTTCAGTGAGCTGCAGTTCACTCTTACTCTAGATACCCTGTAGATATACATACATACGTAGGCAACAGATAACAAGTGTAGACAGCTTACTTTGCGAGAGTACAGGGTATTGCAAGAGTCGAAGAGTGACAACTGCTGTAAAGGTAAAGATTTTTTATGATATAAAAAATCTAAAATATAAATTGCTCTTCAATTTATATCTAGAGATATTATATATTTATTTTTTTATGAATAATATTTTTAAAACAATTTGAAGTAACATTAAGTGAATAATATTTATTAATATAATTTAAAAAAAAAATAAAATTAAATTATAACAGAAAAAGACAATAGCTTGATAAAATTAAACAAGTTTAATGGTAAATTAAATTGGCAAAAATATTTAAATAAATATATTTTTATTTACTCTTATATTTTTTTTATTTCTCTCCTCTCTTCTTCCTTAAGAGCACAGGGTATCTCTTAGTCGTGCCACATAGGCAATATACTCTTGCTTTTTATGCATGCCGATTTCCTTTACGTTTTTTCTCTTTTCGTTTTTTTATTTTTTGTATGATTTACTTGTGCTTTGTGTTTGTCCTCTCATTCGTATTGGTATTTGTATTTGTATTTGTTTTTGTGCTTGCAGTTGAATAGGGTATACGACGCACATACATACATACCTACATACATACACATATAGATATTGAGTATACGAATTGGTATTGGCACTGAGTATTGGGTATTGCAAAGGTAAATTGGATTGAGAAATTGAAATCGCATTCACAGCATTGGAAAAGCGTAGGGAAAATAGAAAGAAGCAGAGCAAATGCCAGCAACTGTAAAACAGTTCGCCAGCAATTGAAATTTTCTTGTCTTATTTGCCTTATCGATTTTATACCATATATACTAAATAGAGCATGTCTGCTTATGTGTGTTTTGTGTGTGTTTTTCTGTTTGTCTAACTGATGCGCCCGATAATCATCCCAAACTTACATTCAAGCCATAAAGTTTCATGAGGCAATGCTCGAAAGATGCCTGAAACAAAGTTTTAACCCTAGATATTAACATGTAATATTAGACTGAAAGCAGAGTATACTTATAGCTAAAGTACCTGAATGGCTTTACTTTCTATTTTGTTTGTTTGCAAAAAGTCAATTGGAAAACTTTAGATAATCAGCAAATATAATATTTATTAAATTGATTTTCTAAAGAGCATTTAAAGTTTGTAAAGAGAACTTTTCTAGAGATAAGTATCAAGTAAGTAACCTAACTATAGGCAACTTTTCCCCTATATAGAGCTTCAGTTCTAAGCATTCTCTTGTGTCATCAAGCCAACCATTAAATTTTATATACACCATTGTGAATTTATTCACTTAAGGTTCGTTTCAGGCTCTCTTCATACATTATTCAGTTGCTGCCCGGTAGCAGCTAATTAACTTCGTAAGATGTGTCCAATTTGCAGCTGCTTTTTAACAAATTACAGCGTTCATGGGCCCAGAGCTTCGCTTCTGACTAATTTATGCGCCCACTGCAACATGGGGGCAAAAAAATCGAGTAGCAAATTTAAGTTGAAAGCGAAATTTCAATACTCTTTAGAGGCAACAAATAATCTTATAGGTAACAATTAAAAAAAATATAATATAAATTTAAAAATTATGTTTAAAAATTATCAATTTTTAAATAAAATGACTATATTTACCTAGAAGCTAGTTCATAAAGGCATTATGCATGCAGTTTCTAGTCAACATGATAGCAAATAGTTTTGAAGTTAAAGTCTTATGGACTCCATTACTGAACATTTTTGATTAGTCGAGCATAATACTCTATTGTTTAGGGTATCAGAAGTGCTTTTCGTAGAATTTCCATCGTTTCACTTTAATTAATTATGACGTCATTGAGGTTCTCTTCCGTTTTTTCATTTCCACAATTTTCTCATTTTTTGTTGCTCACGTGGTGGTCAATTAGGCCTAGTCATCGCTTGGCAGGCGACGTCATTGGCTTTGACAATTTTCAAATAACGTGGAAAACATGTTTGCCCTGACTTTGATGAATTTCCTTAACATTTTGGGCACATTTCCTGACTAATAGTTGGGCCATGGCATACAAGAGAAAATGAAGTGCAATATGTAAATGTGGAATTTCGGCAATTGGGCGTTGCCTAATGCCTGCAATCAATTCTCTGAATGTCAGCTTAGGGTGTGCTCGATGGGGGGCTTCTTATATCGTTCTAAAATTATTTGGAATTATTTCATAATGGCCTTGCATTTAGTGAGAAGTTTAGTAGAAGTGCAGCCAATACAAATTCTTGGTCTACGCATAAGTAAAAAATCATTGCCTACTTTTGTGCTGAGCATCAAATTGCAGTTAGCAAAAAGATGCAGCATACTTTCGAGCGCAGATTTAATTTAATGGCTAATGGCTATTTAATTTGAAACAAAAATATTAAGCCAATTGGCTATCTCTAGTAACTTGAATTATTTTCAAATGAAAGATACATACATTCTTTGTATATAAATTTTATTCATTAGATCTCAAAGACTTGTTGCACGTTAGATGCGTGACTTGGAGAGCGACTAAGAACGATGCTAAAATCAATTTAAATTATTTGGTACGATTTGATTGATCATTTTCTTTTCAATTAGATATATATGTAAGCATGTGAAGTGAGTTACGTACAAATGGTTTTTGCATTCTTTTATCGATATTTCTTAACGTAAGTAGTTTAACTAGAGACTAAAACCAAACACCCATGGACCAAGTGTCGTAGCGTGGACACTCAGTACTGACGTCCCATAACACGATCCAAATCATTCCAACTGCAGGAATAATCGATCTGAAGCAGACCCTTCTTGCTCAAGCCAAATTTACGCGAATAAATTCCGGCGTAGAGCGACGAGTCGCTAGGCGAATCGCTTTGCGTACCACCTGTCCGTCCGTAGAGTGTGGATGGTGCCGCATAGATAAGGGACGTCGCCTGCTGCTGGCACTCGGCACAATCCGGTACGCTGCAAAACGGCAGTGTAGCATACGGATTGCAATAGTCGTAGGCGGGCGAGAGCGGAGGCGGTGCTGGAAAATCAATCTGTGGCATTGCCTTGGTCTGTGCCAGGGCCAACGATTTGCCAGTGGGCGTGGCCGAGCTACGCTTGCGTCGCGGATGCGGCGCTGTGCCATAGCCCGAACTATAGTTGGAGTTGTTGTAGCCAGGGCGCTGACTCGACTGGCCGGGACGCTGTAGTGTGGCTGCACGTCGTGGCAGCGTTGTCATTGAGGGCAGCTCATCACCAATGGAAGAGTGTGGCTCCGTGGAGCTGGCACTGGAGAAACCTGACATGACAGACAGAGAGAGAGAGAGAGAGTGAGTGATTGACAGACTGATCAGTCAGAGAGTCAATGACAGCACACCTACCTCCATAGCCATTGTAAATCTGTCGCTGTTCGCCATAGAGCTGCTCCTGTTCCTGTTGCTCGATGTCATCATCATCATCCAGATGCAGCTGCCTGGTCATGGTGGCCATGTAGTCATCATATCGGCTCGATATCGGATAGACTTCGCTGCGTGCTGCATAGAGCAGCTCCTTGCGACTGCGACTGCGACTGCGATTGCGATTGCGATTGCGACTGCCACTGAGATTGGGCAGGCGACAACACTCCAGCTGGCACTGGCTGCGTGACAGGCGTCTTGTGTGTGGGCGTGGCATGGTAGAGGCCATGACCATGTGATTGCCATGGCCATAGACCGGACTGGGCGACTGCGAGGGCTCCAGCTCATAGTCCAGCGCCGTTTCATAGTCTGGCAAAATGTTGTCCATATCCATTTTCTTGCGCACATAATCGTAATTCTCCAGATCCCACGGATCCATAAAGCGGCGCTGCGATGGCAATAGAGTCGAGCCATAAATGGCCTCGGTCGGCTCTAACTGGTAGTTGGACTCTGCGGGCAGCGCCTGCTTGGGGCCATTGCGACGACGACGCGGCGTTGTTTGACTGCGTTCCCGCATGCTACAAAGAGAGAGCGCGAGAGAGTGGGAGAGAGAGGGAGAGAGAGAGAGAGAGAGAGGGAGACAGTGAGTGAGAGTGCGTAGCTGGTTGTGTTTTCAATGGCTCGATTATGCAATCGGCTAACTCCACATTATGCGACAGCAGAAACTCTTCCGCCAGCCATCATCAACAGCAACAGCAACAGCAACAGCAAATCTGTTGCATGCCCCATCAATATGCCACACATCCATAAATTGTCTTGGCCATTATGTGCGCTTAAAAGCCACTAGCTCACCTTCATCGAGCAGGTGCTACAATTAATGGCATATTTTAACATCTGCATCGATTTTTTCTTTTCAGCTCAGCTGCGGTCAAACTAGTTTTCTTTTATTTGTATTAACAACATTTGATTCACTTATGGAAATTCACATCAATTTAATGTTTATTTAGCTACGAAAGCAAAAGCAGATGTATTTGATAAAGTTCTTAAGACTATATAGAGATTGAGCTAAAAGTTCTCTGTAGATGACTTCATATTATATAGTTGACAAAGGTTGACGACTCTGCGAACTCTGTTGTCAGCTCTGCAGTTCTTTATGGAATTTACAAACTAATCTCACATCATTTCCATTTTCCTCTTTAAATATTTTAACTAGTTTCCATTCAATTTTTTTGCTATATCTGCATAAACTGACCAGCAATTATAATTGGCTTGTTTGCTTGCCTGACAAAGTCGCCAAGTTTTTAATTAAAAATTTGTTAACTCTTCCGCAGCAGCAAAATATTTACATGCTGTTAATAAATATATTATATAAGATAAATGAAATGCAAGTGACACTAAAACTTAGCACTGCTAGGCGAAAAACGAATTGAGATAAAATCCAATTCGCTGAGTTGGAAAATCAAATAGTTGATGAGCTCCTAGACGAGGGGTCTCGATTGCAGGGAGGGATTGACTTCTGCTGATGATGTTCATTTAACAACATATTGTCTTGTATGGCAGCTGCCTAATTGAAATTAACATGAATTGTGATGCACATATTATATGCATTGATATCTTGTTTGTTTTCTATACTAAACACAATTTTATAGTCAATTTTTGTTGTAGCCATAAAGCAAAATTCCACATCATAAATTATTTATTATTTTTTTGCATGCAAACGACTGCAGACTAATGTGATTGAAGTATAACAAAAGCCTTTTGGTATATCAATTTTAAAATTGTAGTTTCAAATGAGCCAAATGACTCGAATGACTCGAAGCTACGCACTCTGTGCAGCAAGAGAGCTTTTGAAGTCTCAAAGCCCTAAACTTCAAGGTCAAGATATATAATTATATTAAGTTAAGTGTTGTATTAAAGTAGAGAAATTGAATAAATTTGCATGCTGCATAAATAATTTATATACATGTTCATATAGAGTTGAGAGTATATTAGTTTTGTGAGAATGCATGTAACAGGCAGCGAGAGGCTTTATAGATCTCATAGTTGAGCACTTGTTGTTAAGCTCTTGTTGTAAATAAAATATAATTTAAAATATAAAAAATTATAATAAATTAATAAGCTTATATCTTATAGAAGACAAGATTTAGTTTCATTTAAAAAAATTTAACAAAAATTTCAATAAACCTAAACCTTTAGCCAGCTCCAACTTCTAAGCTCAACATCTCTCTCGAACTATTCGTATGATGTCATTAGACTAAGAGAGTATATTGTGCTATCTGATTAGAGTGTCTAGACCACGCCCTAACACATATAATACATACATATATACTCCATATTTCGCATATAGTATTCAGATATATTTAGCAAGCATTGCCTCAGTCAGTCAGCAAGTGCAGCGATCCCTTATAAGCCGCACATTCATCTGTTTGTTTGGCAATATGCTGTTTGAGATATTGGCCATATATTGACTATTGATTATTTGGGTTTTTCTCTCTGTTGTTAACCACATTTTGTTTTACGCCCATTTCAAGTCGCTGCGGCTTATGCAACTATATTTTTTGCAGGCATTTGCAATTTGCTAATTTGCATAGTTTTTTATTTTTATTTTTGTTTTAATTTCTTGAGCGATCGATTTACTTTTCTATGGGTTGCATACCTCGCCCTTTTCTCTCTCTCTCTCTCTCTCTCTCTCTCTCTCTCTCTCTCTCTCTCTCTTTCACTTAAGTACACCCACTCTCTCAAGACATTGAAACAATGTCGCGCTTTCCAATAGTTTATTTAGTGTTTCTTTTGTTTTCTTAGCGCCAACAAAAACAAAATTTATAAAATACACAAAATAAATTGCAATATAAACAATGCAACGTGACTTTGCTTTGGCACGCAATTCCAATTGGCTGAAAGCAACTATTTGCCAGGGCGCATATATTTATAAATCAAATAATGAAACAGGTGCATGTGCACGACTAGTTAGATACTCTGCAGATAGTTAGGGGTTTAAAAGACAAACAAATTCTTGATAAATATAATTTTGTGATTTGGTTTTGTATTCCTTGACAAAAATGGTTATTGATTTACCAAAATATATATCTACAGTTTCATACTAATGAAAATGTATATATGCCTCATGCAATAAAATCAAATGTGAAATGCGATTTCTCACTTTGCGCTACAAACAATTTTGATATCAACTTCTGACTGAAAGAAATTCAACAATTAATAACATAATATATATGAGTGGTATATACCACACTGTGCAAATATATAGGGTATTCGAACAATGCCCATAGTTTGCTATGTTGTCTGCCTATATTTTATCATATTTCTATACACGCAAATAAATCGAACGTTGGTTACCATATTTTGATTTATTACAGTTTTTGCAACGCTTACTGAGGCATGCAATGCACACGCATATAGGCTGACTTATATATAGAAAACAGAGGAGAGTGAGGGAGTGAGAAGAGAGAGAGAGAGAGACACGCACACCCTTTGGCATGCAGCTGTTGCAGTTGCATAAATGCATATTACGTATACGTCATGTGCTACAAGTAAGCAACTAAGCAACTCCCGCAAGAAAATGCAATTAGCATTAGCCACAAGAGATATACATATATATATATAGATATATATCTTTGATATATATATATGTAAATTGATGTATATATTGCTGTTTGTACAGTACTGCTCGCCGTTTAATTAATTGCCCACTATGCAGCTATGTGGTCTTGGTACGAGGTTAGTTGGCCATTTGTTTGATTGGACTCGACGCTTGCCAGCCATCAATTGGCCATTTGCATACGAAATGTGTGAAGTTCATATAATAATTAATTTTGCTTCTATCATATAGAGACCTAATGCATGTCTCTTAAGCTAATCAATATTCTATTCTCTATTCAAATTCCCTCGCTTCATAAACTCAATTTCATTTGTTAAAGCTAAAAAACACTTTACTTAAACTTATTACGAGTTTTTAATATGACTGTTAAAGCCGCAAGTACGTGGCCAAGTTAAACCAAGTGAAATTTGTGTAATCATTTTTAAGTGCATTTTTATGGCCAGCGCTGTGCATAAATTGATTAAAAACGAGCCAACATAAAGTGAGGCAAGCGCCATAAAACCAAACAGCTTTAGAGTTGTGTGAAACAGATTTCAATTTTATCAGAAACATTTGATCTCTTGAGGGGAGTTGAAGGTGAAGGAATTGCAGTTTTTTTTAAGTTTTCATACTATTCTTCATTATACTAAAGTTGCCTAAACTAAAGTTGTTTTGCCAATTCACAGGGACTTGAGAACTTATTAATATTTAATGCTCATACAGAAGTGTTTCAGCATATGAATAATAATATTAAAATAAAAACTATCAATACAATTCTAAAATTGACTTTATAAAAAACCTGTATAAAGCATTTCATACACAAATTTTGACACTTAAGTCAACATTTGAATTCATTTGTTCTCTCTGTTGTCAAATAATCATAAGCAAAACTAATCTGTATTATTTTCTAGTTTAACAAATGCAGAGCATCAAAATATTTCCTGAATTGTCGGTAAAATATGTTTTTAATATTTAAATTTAGTTTTTAAAGCGTCAAACTGTTGTCATGCCAATAATTTTATTTGAGCTGAATGAAATCTTCTTCTCATTAGGTTTTTTTTTCTTTGCATATTTTGGCAGTGCGTCAAAGTTTTTGATAGTTAATGGAAAAAAAAAAAAAACAGGTTTGACGACCTTGCGAATTATGCGAAATGATTAGCTTAAATGAAATACAAATTTATATAAATAAATAGTTTAACTAGCTGTGATATCATCAAGATAGATGCAAGAGCTATGGTTAATTGTATAATTGCAGTAAAATTTACGTGACATTGAATATTTTACTATATGGAATAAGTGTGAGCAGAATTTTGCTAAATTTGAAAAAATTTGATGAAATATTTCGAGTTTGTTTCTTGTAAGAGTGAGAATTTTTGTTTCAGAATATAAATTTCTTGTAAAATTTAAATATGATCAAAGAACTGAAAAATATTCTGTATACATATATAGCATATATATCTGAAAGGAATGATCTCACGTCTATTGCTTGATTAATTATTCAGTGCCATTAGAATACTTTCTTTTATCTGCTCAACGTGATTTCA
Source organism: Drosophila borborema (assembly GCA_030914335.1). NCBI lineage: Eukaryota > Metazoa > Arthropoda > Insecta > Diptera > Drosophilidae > Drosophila > Drosophila borborema. The sequence continues at coordinate 13,465,908 of JAUESP010000303.1, read as the reverse complement.
TTTCAAATTTCGTAGACTTCTATTCTTTTCAACTGAGATCAAAGATATATCGCAATTCAATTTATGGCTCCATTTTTGGCTTTTAGAACAGCTTTCTTCTGGAATTTGTTGTTTAAGCAAGAATCTTTTGTATTTACTTATCACATTCGCATCGCGCATCTGGCGCGCCCTCAAATAAACACTCAGCAACAAGTGTTTAACAAAATGACTCAGCAAACAAAACAAAATATAATAAAAGAAAAAAAAATGAAAGACATTTGCAAATCTTCTCAATAATTCTTCTGCTTTTTTTGAGCACGCATGCCTGGGCGTATGACAATTGCCAACACTCGTTGATGATCATCAGCAATGAGTTGTCCCAAAATGGTCTTCTTTACATTGGAATTGCAGTGTGGCCCACGCCAATAGCAATAACAGCAACAACAGCAACAAAATAGTGCCCGAGACAAGCCTCAGACAACCTACCAGCTGTCGTTCCCATAGTTGTTGTAATCATGCATATATCGTAAATCATATTTCATTCTATATGCTGTTGTGCTGCCCACGTTTAGCTCTTTGGCTTAGTGACTTTCTTTGCATTTGACATAGTTTGCCATTTCTGGATTCATTCATTCACCTTTTATTAATTTGATTGGTGGACCTTTTATTCTATATTTGTTCACACTTTTTCCTTTTGGTCACTTGGGCCAAACAAAAGTTTTCACAGTTCTTTTTTGTATTCGAATTTGCTTTTCTTGTTTGCGAATTTCAAACACGTTTCAGTCGCGACACATAGAATCCGTTAATGCGCTTAGCTGGCATGGCACGCCAAATATCTGATCGAAGATCGCCGCATAAAGATACTTCCACCGAGGCATGCGCTTTACGAGACGCTCGCGTCTTGACTGACAACTTCATTTGTCTTCACTTCTGCACAGACCTACGAGCCGAAGGCTGCAACGCACAACAAGCTCAAGCACCGATCGAACTTCGTGAGACGTTCGTGACTCGATACGAGACACGAGATTGAGCTTGCGCGCAGATAGCCGACTTACAACCAAGTTCGAAAGAGATGTTGCATCTGTCTGACGATCGAACATGTATGCTAACGCTGCGACTGCCTTACAGTGTTGCCAGATTTTCAGAGTCACCATAAGCTAGATTGAAGGAAAATCTAAGCTAAAATAAGCTAAAAATTTAAAATAAAAATCTTAAAAATAAGCTAACTATAAAAACACTTAATGTATGGCTTTTAAAAGAAATTTTATTATTTATATGTATAAATTTATATTAATGAAATGATATTATCGATTTCATTATTAGTTTCCTCGTATTTATCGGACGTTTTAATTAAGCATAAGTACTTTGCAGGTACTTTATAGTTAAAGCAGCATTTGCCGTGACGTCGTAATCCATATCTGCAAAATTAAAAGGACTTACTAAGTATACACTAAATATCTAATCATCTCAAAAACAAACCTTATTTGTAAAATTGCGTTCAAACTTTTAATACTTAATTGGTTTCGCAATTTAGTTTTTACTATGTTGACTTGGCTGAATACACGTTCCACAGCAGCATTCGACCAAGGCAGAGATACTATATGTATAGCAAATAATGCCAACTGTTGAAAAGTTTTATTTCCCCCGGCATCCTTATAGTTGAGGACCTCGGCCCAAAACTGAGAAGTAAGTTCCTTCTCTTCCCAATTTATAAAATTTATTTTGCCAAATTGAGCAATAATTTCGTCGACATTAGTATAATTCAGAAATTCTAACAGAGGAATTATGTCTGTCGGCTTCTTATTGGCACGTAGAACGTTTTCTACGGCAAGAACCTCAATTTTTTTTAAAATGTCAAAATTGTTAGGAAGTCTGCAATTAAACCGCGGATTAAAAATATGTTATTTTTGTTAAATTCAAATTTAAGCTTACCTTTCTCTCAGTTGGATGATTAATGTCATTATAAAATCTTTACAATGTTGTCTTATGTCACTAATGTGCATAAAATATTTGGGATTTTTTAATTCTGTTTCAAAAGCGTATCCCATAAACAAATCTGACCTAGAGACTTCTTCCAAATCGTCCTTCATTATGTCAATATCCATGTCTGGTGAAATTATCATTGACTTTAGAGAATTTATCACAGTGATAATTTCGTTAAGGAGCTTCGTGGATTCCACTCTTTCACTTTGAAAAAGTTTGTTTAAATTTTGCATATCTTTTAGTATGGGCTTTAAAAATATTAAATATGCCCTATTTTTGTCTTCCTCATACAATCCATGCAAAATTTGTGCCTTGTGACAGTTTTCATTTGTCGCTGCTAAGGCAAAGTGCAACTTGAGTGTGTCCCACTGCTCCTCGATCCTCGATACTGCTGTTCCAATGGAAAGCCACCTTGTATCAGATACCCTAGGAATTTTTAAGGGTGCCTGAATAAATGCAAAAACATCAGTATACCAAAACACAATGTTATACAAACCAAACAGATTAGTCTACTTACAAAAATATTGGGACAAGCATGAAAATTAAACGTTATTACATATAAACATTTTTTAGACGTACACGATTGGCACTGAAGCTACACACAAACACAGATCCATATATACCTGCCCATTATTTATACACTCATATACTTTTTTGTATGTCATTTGCCGGTGAGAACTCTTGGCAAACCAGGAGTATGTGTCGGCAATTAGAAATTCCAAATGGTTTGGAAAATTTTTTTTTGTTGAATGTCCTACAGCCAATTGTATGGAATGACACACACATTTTATCAATATAAGAGAGGGCACGCTTTTCTTCAATTCAGTATAAACGCTGTGTCTACTTCCAGTCATGACGCTAGCATTATCAGTGCCAATACCAATTAAATTTTCAATATTCAAGCTTAAGTCACGCAACTCCATTTTAACAGCCTCTGCAATAGTAACTGCATCGCCAGCCTCAATAGGTATTAAGCTTAAGAAGGTCGTAACTAAGCATTTATTATTAACACTGAAGTAGTTTATAACGACGCCTAAATATTTAAAATGATACAAACATTACATTTAAACATATCCTATATAAACTAACATACATTCTTAAACTTATTTTATATTTACCCAGCAATTTCGTCACACTTATATCGGTGGACTCATCCAGAAGTAAACTAAATTTGGATGTTCCGATATCCATCCGCAAATCCTCCTTAAAGTGGACACCCAATATGTTATTTATTATTTGAGTGCACTTTGTCCGTTTTAACTTTATATTTAAAGCAGCGTTGCATGCCTTAAATTGGTCGATGCATAGCTGAGCTAAGTGATCCACTGGTGCTATGGCTGAGTGCTCGGCAATATATAAGCACAACGCAGCCTCTTGTTCCTCTGTCTTAATTGACTTAGGAGCAAAATTAATTTTGTTCGTTTGCGCATTGTCTTGCATACATGCAACATGTTTCTTGGTAGCGGCATGCTGCCGCAATTCGCATAGCTTAGCCCCAATTGTTGCTTTACAAAAGCAGCAATATGCTTTTGTAGAGTCTGTTGGGACTTTGCGAAGCCACTCCTTAAATTCATCCATATTTTTCCATGATTCGCGGAAATTTTGCTTATACATTATTTTCGGCATTTTTGATATATTTAAAGCACTTGATATACACTTAATGTAGTATGACCAAATAATATTAACATAAAATTACGCAGATAAGATACCAGAATTTACCGAAAAATACTTTTTCAGTTTTATTTGCCCCTTAAAAATATCATCAAAATACTTTACAACCTCAAAAAAAAATCGATATATAGAAATTTGTTTAAAGCCAAAATAAGCTTTATGATATTTGAAATAAGCTAGATTTCAAGCTATAAGCATTTGAACCATTTTCTAAGCTATTTCATTTTGAAATAAGCTAGATCTAGCTTAAAATATGCTAAAATGGCAACACTGCTGCCTTAGCTTTGCTTTACGTAGGCAACGACTTTACAGTTAAGTTCGAAATTCATGTTGTGGTTGCGATCGAGCTTCCTAAGCAATCCAGTGATGACAATTATTCAGGGCTTCAACCCTGAGCGTAAGGCTTAGGCCTCAAGTCTCTGCCTCAGACTCAGCCTCTGACTCAGCCCGCCGATCGAACTTACACAGAAGCTGAGTGCAAATCCGCTGCACAGCCATTCAAACTGAAGTAAGCGTGGGGTGATTATTATAAGATTTGAGATGCATGTTACGATCACACGCCAAAGGCCAATCGAACATTCATTCTGAGTGCAGAGCCAAATCACAATCAGGTTTGATATGCAAGTTGTAGCTGCTCATGTTAATTGGAAGCTCTTGAGTCTCTTAATTCTCTTAAGTCATATGCAAGCTACACATATTTTCACCTATTTTGTTTTGTTTATATTTGTTTGTCAAACTGTTGATGCTTGTTAATAAAAGCTAATTACTTGGCTAGCTTTTCACTTGATTTTCAATCGCTTGCGACTGACAACTGCAACTGCAACGATTTCTTCTTTCTCTTTGTCAACTTGTCATTGAACTGTTGCCAATTAAAATACGTGGCTCTGTCGTGGTAAATGACAATTTTAACAACATGTTGACAGCAGCAACATGTCAACTAACATGAGCTTTGACAGACAGATAAATGCAAGAGTTCGGGCAAAATAAAATTGATTGAATGCAAATAAATATTGTTTATCAGTCAACGTAAATTGTAAAAGACTTTGTTAAATTATGAATTCAACATTAGTCTTCATGTTTATATATTTTTAAATTAATTAATCTGTTATATTACTACAACGACACAAACTTCAAGCACTTCAGAACTACTGCTTGCTTCTTCACTTCTATCGAACTTGATCTCTTCGAATCTGGTTTGACGCACATGTTGCAGCTGCTGGATGTTCGCTCTCGAACTTGAACTGAAGTTGCTTCGTTTGGTTCGATCTTGCTGACACCTTATAATTGAACAACTTTGAACCCCCCACTCAGTGCTCAGGCCATAATTAATTAACAACCTATTTAAGCCACTGTGAACTGATTATATCACAGCTAGAGCTTAGCGTATGAATGCGCATTGATATGTAAATTTGTTTTGTTTTTCTTGCTGTGAATTCGTAACGCTGGCATGCAGTTAAACTAGTTGCCAAGTTCAAAGAGAAGAAATGGCTAACAATTGCATAACAACGTGTAGCCTTTAAACTTGAACCGGCTTTCGAGTAGTTGTTGCTCTTGCTGTTGGAAAAATATCAGAGTCAAGTTGGCTGTCACCGCCCGCCGTGTTGAACGTGGTCAGCTTCAACACTTTGTTGGCATTTGAGGTAATATAATCTATCTCACTCTCTCTCTCTCTCTCTCTCTCTCTCTCTCTCTCTCTCTCCGTCACTACTTCTCTCTTTCTCTTTACAATTCAACTTCCAGCTCAGGGAGTTGACTTTTTCAAATGTAAATATTAAATTTATGCATAGTTTTTTTTTTCTATTTGTGGGTTTCGGTTTGAAAACTTTAAGTTTATTAAACAAAAAAAAAAAAAAAAAAAACAACAAATAATTGCCAAGCCACAGAAAAATGTTGAAAAAATGTGAAATAAAACAAACAAACTTTCACTTTCGGTGCGTTGGCGGCATTGTCATTGAGCTACTCACATATCATTTTCATGGGGCAGGTCAGTAATTTCGTTTGCGGTTTATATGCTCGCTGCCTCGTTGAGTGCCAATAAAAAGCAGCTATTGATGTCAATTAATCATTGCAAACAATTTAATTAACATTTAGAGAGCTTTTGAGGTCGCTTTGTGGTGGGCAACATGAAAATTTGAATTTGAATTTGAATTTACTTTTCGAGTTTAGTAAGAGCAACAGACAAATTACTATTTGTGAGCGAATATTATTAAATATAGATTTTGGCTTTTAATATTTATTTATAAATTGTGGAAGCTCTTAGTTTAGTTATTTATTAAAAACTAATTATCATAATGTATAGTTATAAATATTTCGCATAGCTATAAAATATATTAAATGTTTTATTAAATGTAATATTATTTGTAGTTGTGATCATTAAGCTTACTTGTTATTAATGACTAAATAGTAAAAATACAAAATACTTTGTGTGCCTTGCCTAGTTTTGAGTCCTTCTCGCATCTACTTCAACATTCACTCAAAAGCTGCAACCCATAAAAATCTCAGCTGCACAATAACAAATAAATTCCTATGAAAATTGTTCTACTTTGGTAATTCAATAAATATTTGCACCCATTTAGAAGCTAAACTGTGCCGAAACCTAAAGCTCGTGTGCCAAATACCTCGCGACTAAAGCGAGCAGCAAAAATAGCAGTAGGAATGTTGCAGTTGAACGTCAGCGACTGCACAATACTCGCTCAGGGGCAAAAGAAACTAAATTTTTATATAAATTTGAAACTCTTTGAATGGGGCTATATAGAGTAAAGCTGCTGAGAGTAACAACTAAGAATGTTATGCGAAATTTCTTTGTTTCAGTTATTATTTAACTAATTCAACAAATATAAGAAATTTGACTTGAAGTTTAAGTTCTATGATGTACATCGGCAATGGAAAGATATTAAAACCTGTTGTAATTATCCATTGCAAGTATTTAAAAAAATACTTAGAAATATTCTGAAAATGTTATTAAAAATTTCATTTTTTTGTAGCTATTATTTAAGTAATTTACAACAAATTCCAATAGTCATTTTGATTTGACACAAATTTCTTTCTTAAACACTTCCACATTTCAAGAGCGACAAAACTAATATACTCTCTTTTAATTGCATGTGAGCGCGTGCAGGCATAAAAGAATCAGGTAAGCGGCGCACATGGCCAACGGGGCTTATTGTATGCATTTATGAGTGTGGCAGCAAAAAAAAAAAAAAAAAGAAACCTGCTCCAGCCTGCTCCCTCGCTCCACGCTTCTCGCTCTACTCCTTGCTCCACACTCCTCGCCCCTCAAGCGCCGCGCCCCCTTTTATCGGGAGGCAGCTGCTGCTGCTGCTTGCCTTTTAAAGTGTCGACTCGGCGGCTCGTTGATCTCTGCTCCAATTTTTAAGCGTGGCAACTTGGCCATTGTGCAACATGCGGGCAGCAGCTATAGAGCTATAGCTATACATATGTTGTTAGAGGCAGCTGCATGGCATGGCAGCTGATGCAGATTTGCCAAACTCCCCCCCCTCCCTGCCCCCTTCACTCTGCTGCCCTGTTTCACCTTTTTGCTGCCTCACCTTTCGATTTTCCATGTGTCGTTTTATCGCTTTATGCGTTTGATTGCAACACGTTTCGATTATATATACATATTTTTTTTCTTCTCCCTCTTGTACTTGTTGCAATTGGACCTGCACCTTTATGGCCTTTTCCTTTTCCTCATGGCAAATGCCCCCAGGCCGCCCACCTTCTGCACGTGCGCACAACAAAAAACCCGCTAAAGAAATGGCTAAGAAATTTGTCTTCTGATTATGTGTGTGTGTGTGTGTGTGTGTGTGTATGTGTGTGTGTGCTTCCCGTTTATTGTGATGTTTCAGCAAAAACTTTTGCAATGCCCACTGCCAAGTGGGTTGGTCCAACAAGGAAACAATGCATTAGCTGAGCACAGGCAAAGACTTGAAAAAAGTAATAAATAAAATAAAGGAAAAATCCTATAAATAAAATAAAGTAGAAGCAGAAAAGCACACACATTTTATTTAGTAATTACATTAAGCAAGTTTTTTGGGTTCTCTTATAAAAATAAATTTAATGTTTGTTTAGTTCTTTCTGAATTTCGCTGTAAGCAAAGACTTTGGGGCAATGGCTAACTGGAAAGTAATATGAAATAGATGAAGTAAAATATCTTTAATGCTTGATATATTGGAATATGCGAATCAAATCCCAGAATGATATTCTTTAGAATTGTATTTAATAGAAATTATAATGTTTATTTCAAAGGGAAATTATGCAAAAAATAATTGAAAGCCTGGAAAATTTTACCCGAAATTTCATTTTCAACTTTTTTTCAGAGATCTTCAAATTAATAGAAGCACACATTCGTTAGCTCAACTTGCACATAACAAATAAGTATTTTTTTATTTGTTTATTTATTTATATCGGTTAGAGATAATGTTAAATTAAAGCTAAAACTAAAAGCTAAAGCAGTGGCTATTAAGGCCTTCGCCTTGAACAAATAACTATATCAACTTTTCATTTCTCCAACTAATCTAATGATGTTATAAGCTTAGATATAAGAAGATTGTCCAAGTTGAATGTGCTTTATATAATATTTCCCTTTTAATGCACAATTATAAGCAGCAACAATCAAAATAAAATCGGAACTTTCGCACAGCTGATCGATTCAGGCTTACTTACTTAATGGGCCAATACGTATTCACAATCATATTTTAAGCCATTTATTGCACAATTGAACGCAGATGATGCAACAAGATAGCAGCAGATATAATATGCTTGTAAGTAAGCTGTATTACAAGACAACAGACAGCATTAACAACAACAACAACAGCAACAACAACAGTGAGTTGAACAACTTGAACAACTTGCTGAGGGCCAACAAATCGCCAGCAAATCTTAAGTCCACAACGAACTAAAGATGATGCTGGCTGAGTTCAAGTGGCACTGGCACAAATCATCATCAGCATCATCACAAATGCAACAACAACAACAACAACAACAATGGAAACTGCAACGCCAAACTCCAACTCCAACTCCAACTCCAACTTTGGCATAATTTGGTCAGATCTTTCGAGCTGTGTGTTGGTTTTGCACCGTAGAAGAGGGTATATGGTTTGGCTTGCTAATGAGCAGTGAGAGCACTGGAAAAATTTTATCAAATACTTATACAAATTAATTGCATGCATAACTTAGTGAGTCTAGCCAGTTGCTGCTATCTGTTCAGCTAAAGAACTCTGCAATCTCGAAGAGTATTAAAGATAGAGACTTGAATTCTTATTATAATTTTCCATAATCTATAACTCTGTAATTTAGATAATAGTATGTACTACTATACTACTATAGTATACTACTACTATTTTACTACTACTATTTTAGCACAAGCCTTCACAGGGTATTTGCTAGTCCAGGCGCTGCCCACTTAAGCAAACTTATTTGTTTTTTCCTTAGTTTTCGTTTAGGAGGTCGTCTTTTTTTTTTTGCGTTTTTGTTTATCTTTGACGAGTTTTAATTTGTTTTTTTTTTTTTTTTTTCTGTTGATTGCTGTTTGTCTTAGTGCGTCTTATTGTTGTTGTTGTTATTATTGTTGCTTAATCGTCGCTTTGGCGTTGTAAATCAAAAGATTTTGCCTATATTTGGGGTGTGGTACGGAAATGTTCATTTGTTTTTCACCTTTCATTAATTCGAAGCGTTTGACAAACAGTAAAATATATATATATATATATAAATATAAATAAATTGCATTGTGCAAGCTTTAAGATTTGCGCATATGGAAATATTATGTCGATATTTTAAGAGTCAACAATTACTTGCAAGAAATATTGAGTGTGAAATATGCTAAAAATCTGTGAACAAAGATCTTTAAGCTAATTTATACTGCTCTCTTGCTGCTTTGCTAGACATATTTATATTGTTATATAGTTATCTGTGTTTTATTTTAATGACATATAATCAGTCAATCAGCAGACTTACTTAGCAGCAGCAATACAATCATATCGATTATATCTACATTCCTTGTTTATATACCTCATTTTGTTTCAGTTTCATCGAAATTAGCACTAAGCTTCGCTTATCGCCATAATTGAACTGCAAAGTGTAAGACAGAAAGTGCACAATTAATAAACTTATATATAAGCATAAATATATATAAAAAGAAAGTTTTCAATTTCTAATTAACTCGCAAGACTTTGAAAAGTTTTAATATGATTTATATAATTAACAAGTTGGTTAATGGAAAACATGATCTGTAATTAAGTGAGATTTCTGACTTTCAATTAATTTGGACAATATAGTATATTGTGTTAAATAAAATGTAAGTGATTTTAAATGATAAATATAATGTTATATAGTGGCTACATCTGTATCTCCATAAATAAATAAATTTATATGTTTTTCTTTTTATATCTTGTTAAATATATTAGAAAATAAAAACTATTATGAATTATAAAGACAAATTTATCAATTTAAATTAAACTTTATAAAATTTTAATAACAACAAATATTCCAGAATTTACTATAATAATTTGTAGATATTTTTACCCAACTCAAATATCTCTGTTTGCCCGTCTCTAAATTTGAATAAATGACGAATTAAAATTAGCTAATGCTCATTAGCACGTTCTAGTTAATAATAAGTTATAGCCAGTTAAAGCCATAATCTGAATTGTGATATCCGTTGAATCTAGTTTAGAAATCATTGAATTGAGTTAGTTTTGGAGCTGTAAAGTCGTGGTACATTAATTGAATTAATGATATCAACAAATATGAAATGAAATCAAAGCAAAGGTTATATTTTTTGTTGATGTTTAATAACTTTTGTTATTTAGTGTTAACGAAGCGTTAAAGGCAGCAGAAGAAGCAGCAGCAGTAGCTAAATGGCAACAAACTGTTGCCTGTTTAACACATGCCAAATATTGTAGCGCACAGATACTAAATGTATCTTACAGATACAAAAATGTGAGCAGTTGCGCCGCTTCACGCGTGGCAAGTTTTCAATTTCAATTTCAATTTCAGTTTCAGTTTCAAGTGCAGCATGCAATGTTGCAACCGATGTAGAAGTAGAAGACGCAGCAACGAGTGAAAAAAAGTGAAACTTGATGTGCTGTGTATCTGACAGATACACGAACATGCAGCCGCAGCCATAATTACGGCTCAGTGCGGCATGCAAAATGAAAAGCGAAACAAAATTAATGAAGTGTGTGATAAGCGCTGTGAAAAACGCAACCCACACACATCAAGCAAACACACCCACACACACACACACACACGCACACACACACTCATACGCACAGCAGCCACAACACAATGCGCAAAAAATACCACAATTTGCAGCTGTTGTTGTTGTTGATTAACGAGTATCTTTAGCTTTGCATCTCGCTGAGATATTTTTGTGTGTGGCACGCGGAAGTTGAAAAAAACAAGACTGAGAAAAAACGAAGAGAAGCAAAAATTTGTATCTAAAACAATGCACATTGTACACAGCACCAAATTGTTTGTACACATTTGTATCTTGAACTTGAGGCATCATTGAGCAATGTCTGTGTGTGTTTCTGTGTGTGTGTGTGTGGGTGTTGTACATGGTTGTAGCTAGCGCGGGTGTTTCCAACAACATGAGTAGTTATGTATGGGCTGAGGCGTGTTAGTCGTATGTCAAGTCTTTGTTTACTTTTTGTTTCAAGACTACTTGAAGCACTCGAACAATTAGAAGATATATAATTTTTTGTTTTGAAGCCAGTTAAGCATCTCTATTTGTTGTTTCTTTCACAAAATATATCTTCATTAAGCATAGAAAAATGAATAGAATAAAAACAATTATCTTTGTAGTTAGTGAATTGCAAGAATTTTTTAATTATATTAAGCTTTAATTTGGTTTTTCTGGTTAGCTAGTTTGTCTTTTACATTAGCTATGAATCTTAATATAATTTTGATTAAATCTTTATTTTTTTTTTTAAGCTTTAAGTTCTGATGTCAGTTCATAAAGTTTATATAATTAAAAAATGAATCTATTGTTAAAAAGAATATATATATGTCGTAGCGTTAGAATTATCCCTGCAAGCATTTGGAAGACTATTTTAACAGAAATCGTCTTGAGGAGTCTTTTCTGAGTCGCATTGATGATTAAAAAATGATTAATCCCATGAGCGATCGAAAAAAGGAAGACTCATAAATGACACTTCTATATGCTCAAAATATGATTGGTTGAGAATACAAAAATCATATGATTACTTTATGATTCGAAAAAGAGTCATAAATGATTAAAGTGCGCTATTTCGGCTCTCTTAAGAGACAATTGTCAAACTGCCTCTTGGTTGCATATTCTCATTCATCAATATCACAGCAACTCTGTGTGTAGGGCATAGCCTTCTCACTTTCACTCTGCGACATATAATATATATAATGTATAATTTAATATAATAATATAATTCAATATATATATACAATCTTTCAGCTGCAACCGATTTTGGTGCAATATTAAATAAATAAGAAATAAATAAATATTTACACTTAAAAAATGTTAAAAATTTTTCTATATTATTTTTTACAAGCCATTCAAGTCATGTTCCGTTTAACATTTACATCCGATCAGCGCGTAACCACACGAATAGCGGACATAATTCAGCGAGTTATACGGAAATTATTAAAGATATGAAATATGAAAAATATGAAAAATGAATTCAGAGTAAAGTGCATGTGGAAATGGCAATTGATCTGTTAATTTGCGGGCGAGTTTCATGAACAGCTTCACGCAAATTCCTTTAATTATGAATTCGTGTAAATGGGAGAAATCAATTGCAGTTGATGACAAGTTCAATGGCTGCTGCTGCTGCTGCTGCTGCTGCACTGCAATTTGCATTGTGCTTTTAATTAGTGGCAATAATTACGCATACGCCACGTTGCAGCTGTCAGTATCAATGGAAACATGCAAGCAGATACATACATGTATGTGCTTGCACGGTTAATTAAGATTAACTTAATGCAGTCCATAATTGGCAGTTGCTGCTGCTGCTGCTGTCGAAACAATTTGTTGAGGCTACTGTTGTAAAGTTTCTCAATTTAATTGATATTGATGCTTCGGTTAGTTGAATATTATCGATCAACATGCACTTAATTAAGTGCATCAATTTCATTTGTGGGCGAATCTACTAGATTACAAAAGAAAGTTGATTTCAATATAAAGATATTGGCTTTTGTATTACTACTACTAATTTGAATATACTATATTTATATTGCAATATTTAAACTGATTATCAACTCTGCTTAAATCTTTTGTTTGTGTTATTTTGTATAACAATAAATATTTGTTTTTTTTTTAATGCTCAATTATTTCACTGTTAAGCTACCAGTTCTTAAAAATTGCGGAAGCGCTTCTCTTCAACGTCCAACGCATTTCTGATTCCTTGCAAGTGCAAACAGTATAAATGATTAGTGTTTAAACTAATCGGCCAGGTAGCGTACACACCTGTTAAATCACACTTAGGAGTAGCAAAAAAACTAAATAAAATATAATAAAAAATCTTCAGCAACAAATTTGCATAAATTGTTCAAATAAAAACGAAATCATAAACGATTTCCTTATAGCAGCAATTACCCGCTTCCCTCTCTCTCTCTCTCACTCCCCCTTATCTCCCTCTCTCTCACTATCCCACCATCCCTCTCTCTCTAGCTACATAAAATCGACAACTGATGTGAGGCTATAAATCAGCCAAATCAGCGTTAAAATTGTCGCAAATGTTTAGCGTCAAGATCAAACTCTTGATGATGATAACGATAATGATAATGCCAATAATGATGATGATAATGCAAAAAGTTGGCTCATAACTTTGACAAACATTTTGTTGTTTATTATTATTTGTTGTTGTTTTTCTTTTTTTTTTTTGGCTATTTATCTATGTGATTTTCATGGTCTCGCAGCAAAGCAAATAAAATCGTATTAAAAACGCTCATTGCAGCCGGCTGTGCCCAAGACTGAAACTGATGAGTGATTTATATATGTGTGTATATAATTATATTTATATGTAACATATATAAATCAATAATAAATCACACTTGGCAATTAACTTTGTTGTTTTTCTTTGTGCTATAATAATCGTTATGAATATAATGATTACAGATTATTATCGGACGCTGTAGACGCATCTCTGTCGCGTTGATTACCAAATCCGTTGGCCTTGTGCGAATTTTGAGCAGCGTCTGTCTCTCTCTCTCTCTCTCTTTCTCTCGCTCTCTCATACAATTGGTGGCACTACAACTGTGTTAATTATAATGCCAAAATGCGAGTCGAGCCACTCGAATGCGTTTGCAACTTTTAACAAGCGACAAATTGTTTAACTACATGAAAATATTAACACAATTTATTCTGCCGAACTGCACAACAAAGAGTAAATGCTCAAAAATTAAGAAGATTGCATAATATAACAAATATATATATGTATATATAATAAAATCAGCTGAAAGACCAAAGACTTAGAAGCAAATAAATTATATTTAATATTAAAAAAAAAAAAAACATTTGAATGCCATTTTTAAGCGCTGACAATTACAAAGCAATTTAACTATAAATTTCAATGCACAAATTGAACATTAAATAAAGCTGAAAAAAACTTGGCTAATTTAAAGTATTTTAAATAAATAATATTTTGATATTACTATGTTAGATAAGTATGCATACTTTGTTTTATATAAAACAATTATGAAAGCAATTATTAATTTAATTCATTTTGAAATATTTCATAAATCAAACCAAAACATTTCTCAGAACCAACTCAAGTTATTGATTTATATCTATAAAGTTGCTCCGCTATCTTTTTGCCCAAATAAAAAGTTGTGTTCAAATCACAATTTCGAGTCAACTTTATACATAAAAAAAAAAGAAAAAATGATATAATTATTAATAGCTAACATAAATTTTGGCTGCTTTCAATTCAAAGGTTCGGCAAATAAAAGAGAAAAACAAACAAACAATAAATGTACAGTTGTATTTCTGAAATAACTGCCCAATGACATTTGTTATTTACAGCTCAATATTAGTATTCTGTGTATTGTCAGTGTAGATATATAAAATATATATATAATCAACAAAGCAACAACAAAACTGTGCATATTTCGCAATAGTAACTTAGGCCTCAGCAAAAAAAACGAAAAAACTTGAAGGAAAGAGCTAAAAGGCAAGAAGAAGAAGCAGCAGCAGCTGCAGAAGAGAGGCCTTTACAAAAATTGGTATGATAATTAGCAAACGCGGCACGTAGATGCACAAAAACAATTCAACATTTTGCTTGAGGTTCTTGAGACCAGCCGCAATGGCATTTAGAGGCTATATATGGCGATATTTGTCGGTCATATAGTTGAGGGAGGATGAGGAGAAACCGTTAAGCACATACACAATTTTGGCAGTGGCAGTGGCAGTTGAAAAAAACACAGTAGCTAATGAAAGAGTCATAAGTGAGTGACTAGCAAATACCCTGTATATAATATAAAGGCAAGAAACTTTGCTTGAGCGAGAATAGAAAGTGTTATATGCTCTGTGTGAAATTTTACTGTATTTTGGGTGGAGCTATCCAACCTCAGCTATATACCAAATGGCTTATCTCTAGCTTCTTTTATGCTCTTATGTATAACAGATGCCCTTGATGTTGTTGAGCAAACAGAGAACGAATCGATTTTGTTGACAGTTGCTACTCAGATTGCAGATTGCTCACATGCTTATGGAGTTCACTCAAAACTAATATACCCCACTCTCGTACACACTCGCTGCACTCAGGGTATACATAAACAGTTTTTGGGCTCATTTGCATGGGGAGTAGACGCTGAGTAGACGCTGAGCAGACGCTGAGCAGACGCTCTAAGGCCATCATGCACGTGCGCTCGAACAAGTTCGATGCGAACATGTTGCAAGCGGCAGCCTGCAACGGCTGTGGCCACGCCTGCGCATTGGCAGCTGTAAGTCTGATCACTTTTAGTTGGCCATAACTTTAATTAGCGCCAAACCGAAAATAACATTAATTAGCCAACTGGCGACGCAGACGGAGATGTTGTTGTTGCCATTGTTGTTGTTGTTGTTGTTGTTACTGTGTATAAATTAGACAGGCTCAAATTGTTTTATGGTCATTCTTGCCACATGCCCCACAGATTACCAATTGGCATTCGCAGCGATTGCGACAAACGCGACACACACTCTCGGATTTTGGCCAAAGCAACCACTGCACACAGCCACTCACTGGACAATTAAAGATTGGCCACGCTATTGCTACGCATTGCTCAATCTGCAGAGCTGCGCTGACCAAGTTAGCAAGAAGGGGCCACAGCTGATTATAGTCGCTCTTATTAGTGCACTGAACCATTTGACATTTTTAGAGTGACGACCTCACGCATGCACCCCATATGGCCAGGCAGCCCTAAAGCGTCAGCTGGGGGCTATCTGCAAGCCCTCTATCTTACTGTTATATATGGTTATCGACTGAAGTGATAGGCCCTAAGACCTTCACGACTTTTCGCTTATGGGCCCTATGCTCATTAAAAGTTGAATGCTTTTGGCTACAGTGAATAATCGATAATAGGTAATGGGCAATATCTTAAAGCCATCTTAGGACGG
The DNA here is from genome assembly GCA_030914335.1 of Drosophila borborema. Lineage (NCBI taxonomy): Eukaryota > Metazoa > Arthropoda > Insecta > Diptera > Drosophilidae > Drosophila > Drosophila borborema. The sequence continues at coordinate 13,449,707 of JAUESP010000303.1, read as the reverse complement.
TTACCCTAGGCTGGCTACGTTTAAATATGGCCTTGAAATTAAGTGCTACGAGGAAGTTAGGTGTTAAATGTGTATCGATAACACAGCTGTTGCAACATTTGAAAGTGTTTGCTCTTGAGTTTTAATTATAGATTAAGACGCTGTTGGTGCTACTATTAATTTGATATGTCAATAATTTCCTTAATTAAAACAAAATGCCAAGGCTTAAACGTTGATCGTATTAACAAAAGATATTCTCATATTGCATAGTTTCTTAGCTCCTTTCTTGAGACCAGCAACAAAGTCATGATAACACAATAATGAATTACATTACAAGCAAAATCTTTCTCTAATAACATAAATTACTTCAACTACTTCCTCAACCACTTCACAGTCTAGATAATTGAAACTTAAGTACTCCTCTCTTCAGCATATATTCTGTCATCTGCTCTATCCAATTGCCATTGTACGTAATTTATAGTTTTAAGCTCCATCAGCTTTGGCTCTTTAACTCAGCTGCCCCCACAGGCCAAAGAGGCCAGCAAAATAATTATACAAATTGTGTGTTCAATTTTAGTTAAACTAGCACTCAAAACTTTTAAGTGCTTCAAGCACTTTCAACCAAAAGAGAGAAAAACTTAAATGGGCAAATCAACATGGACAACAACAACAATGAGGCGTAATTTACAATTTACAATTTATACAAAAAATTGTATAATCAACAAAAAGCGGCGGCGATTGGCAATCATTTCTGGTACAAATTAAAATTATATTACAACATTTTCTTAGGCCAGAGTACGAATACAACGAATGCAGCCAGAGCTACTTGGCCTGGGCATTGGACGCGTATATCAGTCAACTAACCCAAAACAAACAAGCAAGAATCTTGTGATCGCAAGTGATGGACAGCCAGATATCCTAGAATTGAATAAATTTGGGAAAAGACTGAATATAGAATTTCTTAAAATATTTTTTAAAATCTATAAACAAATATTCAAGTAATTATACAAATAATAAATAATAAAATATTTTAATTATATTGAATAAATTTGGGAAAAGACTGAATATAGAATTTAAAAAAAGTATTTTTAAAATCTATAAAAAACATTCAAGTAATTTTTAAAATAATATTCAATTAATTGTCAATAATAATAAATAATTATATTGAAAAAATTTGGGAAAAGACTTGATATAACATTTTACAAAAAAATTTTAAAATCTATATAAAATATTCAAGTAATTTTAACAAAATATGCAATTAATTATCAATAATAATGAATAATACAATATTTTAAGTGCAAAATAAATATAAGCATTTAAATATAATAACTAAAAAGTCTTGCATATTTAAGCACATATGCTTGCATCTAGTTATATAAAAGTTATTAAATATTTTAAAATATATTGAAAATTTTCAATTTTCTCTTTAATTAAAAGCCTTTTATTTTTTCATTTGATCTTAACTTTAAAGCCAACTCTGCTGCTGGATCAACTTTCGCTCTGCTCAGCTTACATAATATCGAAATGCAATGAGTTTGATAATGCCCATTTTTTGGTTAATTTCTTAAGCACAGAGTATGTATGAAACACAATAATTATATGAGTCCGATATCTAAAGCGTCCCAAATCGCAAATGCGCTCAAGCATTGCAAACTCTTTTGCAGGCGGCGATTTGTGCTTTAAGCCACGCTTACAACAAAACTGACCTGCCCAAAAAACAAAAACAAAAATAAAAAAAACAAAGAAAATAGAAAAACAAAGAGACTAAATCAAACGAAATGCAAGCGGTCGAAAGTGAAAGTCTTCTGTTGTTGTTGTTGTTGTTGTTGATATACGCTGTTTGTAATGCGAGAAGAGTATATATGTTGATGCAATTTAAAACTGTCAAATATATACATTTTAATATTAAATTTAAAGTCTCTAATGCCATAGAGCTCAGTAGCGGCCAAGTCTGACGTGGGTTGTTTAAAATATTTATAAATATCTATTAAATATGAAACATAAATAAAACACATTTGACATGACAATAAAAAGAATAAAAGACTAAACAAATGCATAAAAATTGTAGCTGCATATTGTACAGATTTTAGCTGCTCTTCATACTTCATACTCTGTTAAAAGTTCAGTTGTATAGAATCTTGAATAGATGCGCCTTGACTCTTGCTTGCAGACAAAGAATCTGCAAGAACTGCCTTAAGTCAACTCTCAGCTAATCTTACACTCTAAATAGGGCATTGTGCAGCTATGCAGATCTATTCTATTCAGAATTAGAAGTTCTATAAGAAATGCCTCTCAGCTGCTCTCTCTCTCTATCTCTCTCTCTCTCTCTCTCTGTCTCTAAGCTCTCAACTCTCTCTGTCTCTTCGATGCTCATCTACTCTTACTCCATAAACAGTGTATGCTGCAGTCAGGAGCCCAGGATTGAGCTCTACTCAGCTAGAGGGAGCTGCCGCATTGACAGCATCATGCGAATTTCAATTGGCAAATGAATAAGCCTCATCTAGCAGGTAAATTAAACAATTTTATTGCATACACACAAAAATGGAGCGCTGTAATCAATTGCATTGCGTTGACCAAAGTAAGATGCAATAAACCAGTTGATAAGATCAACTTTGTTAGAGCTTCCTGCTACCGCAAAACCCGTTAAATGTTTTGCAGTTAAGGCCAGCAAATGAGGCAGACGCCTGTGTGGCTAACTGGCTAAGTGGCTCGCTGCCTGTTGCTGCTTCTTCTTTTCCTCCTTCTTCTTCTTTTTCATCCACGCGCCCATTTTCAAGTTTAACCACATTCGTTTTTATTTTGTTTTTCTCTCTCTCTCTCTTTTTATTTATACTCGCATTTCGTTGTACTTTCCCATTCGCATTTGTTTTGTTTTTCGTCTTTTTTGTTTTTATCGCCAATTTCTACACATTTCTCACCTTTGCAGCGCTTTTTATTATGGCCTCTTCAACACTTTATGAACTAATTTACATTAGAAATCAACTAGATTTCCCCCAGCTGAATAGCTCTATAATATCTATGTTAATATTGATTAGGGCCCCATTTATAGATTAGGTAAGCGTTTAAGCTTTATTGTTTTCTTCATAATGAAAAAAAAGTCGAATATAATAAATGATTATTTTTTAATTTGCGCTAAACACAAATTAATCTTAAACAACGGCGAGACACTAATTAATGCTCAAAGTTACGACAATATGGCAAATGAAGATAACACTAATGATACCCTGTAACTACTGTGAATATGGCATGAATGGCTATGATAACTTTATATAGGAAATATAAAGAGCGAAAATTTGAAATGCATATTAAAGAATCTCTACATTAGCATCAATAATTGATTACTTTAATATATGTATGTATATACATTTGTATCTTATAGATACATTTACTTGCAGTTGTAGTTAATTGAATTTCCTTTGAATTATTGAACTCCCTCTCGACTGTGTGGCGACAAAATTGTCATAAGCGTATTGCTGCATGATGCATGTGCTCGCTACGAAATTCATGAGTCTTTGCATATTTATTCAACGTTGTCGCCTATGGCAATTAAATTGCTCTTGTTTAATATTTAATGGCCGGCAATTAGTTGTTATTGTCGATTAAATTGGTTCTACAAGTGCTCAAAATTGTTAAAGTGTTTCGGCCAGATTTTGTAGAAAACCAAAAGCGAGTGGGAGAGCTGCCAAGAGTGCGCGACTAACTAGATACCCTACGCTGCAGTAAGCTGTGCAGAGTAGCTCTTTTAATATATATTAATTGATTTACCTTCTTTAGTCTACATTTCCACTTTTAGCTGAAACTTTAAACAACAAAATATTGATTAAGCTGCGTGTCTTTTGAAAGTTAACTAAACTTGCTGCTATTGCTGAGGCTTTTGCCTGAGGTGCTGCAACTGCCACGCCCACTAGTGACCTAGTTTCTACACTATTTTGTAATCAATGCAAATTAATGCAGCAGCAAAGATTAATTAGAGCGCACGCACATTTTCGCAATACAAATTTTATATTAATATTCTGTTCTGATTTGGCCAATGCACTGGACAATGCATCAGTTTAGCAATATATCAGCAAACTATTTAAGGCCAATTAACTTGGCATATTTTGCAGCCTTGACCAATACGCAACGGCATTTTATTGTAGTGCGTTTACGGAATGTTTAAGCAAAACATAAAAAAATAATGCAAGAATACAAAAAATTTTTTGAAATCGAAGTTGGGATACGCTTTCATATTATTATTATAACTAGTTATTATTAATTTAAAAATTGCTTAAATAAATTGAATTTCATTTTTGAAAAGTTGCTAAGAAATATTTCAATAAAAAAATGAAAGGTAAAACAATTTTAATTAATAAATTAATGCATATAGTTTAGTATTTATTTTAATGAAATTATTTAATAAAATATTTATTATATATTATTATTAATTATTTATACATTATTCAGCAGCAATTTATACAAAGAATAATTTCAGTTAATTTCTATTTTCTCTGCCTTTCAATGTTATATTTTGCTCAAAGTAAACTGTCACATATTTTTCCTATTTTCTAACAACATTATAACACACTCAAGTTAAGGGTATTCCTACAAGAAGTGCAATCAACAATAATAAAAAAAAAAAAATAAATAAAAAATAACCGTACGCGTTCGCGCTTCAAATGTTTTTTTACGCTGTTTGTTTTGCGCGTTTATTTATTATTTTTGTGCGCCTTACGGTTTTATTTGTTTCTCTCTTTTTTTGTTGTCTTCTTGTTTGTTTTATGTTCATTTGAACGCATCGCTATGAAATTAAATTTGATGTGCGGCCCAAACACTGACAGGGTCGAGTAGCCCAAATGACGTTGTCAGTCAAATAATTTCAGCTATGCTCATTGTTGTTGGCTTTTGCTGGAGCCGTGTGTTGATGTAAATACTCAAGCAAGTGCACTAGATAGTCAAGTGTGGATCGGACTTTAAGTGGCTGTTGGTTATTGAAAGGCCATTAGCAAATAACCTTCTTATCTGATTGTTGTGATCTGCAACCGAATTGGAATTGGAATTTGAAAAAGTTGTTTAGCTCATCTGAAGATCGTTACACATTGTAATTCAATAATATTTTTAAGCACATATAAGATTATGTAATGCTATCCATTAGGCATTAAGTGAGCGACTTTGCATCTATTTTGCTTTTGTAATTAGCAAGTGATCTAAACGCTATGACTAATTAATAAATTAGTACTAGTAAAGTAATAAAATTCCAATTTAGATTGTTTTAATAATATATCCAATATGTTGTCATATTATAAAAATTTTTAATATATTAAAATATAATTTCATAACGAGTTTTTAATACTCAACTAACTCGCTCTGCGTGCAGCAAATGAAATGAAAATTATTCTGCAAATTTATATTGCATACTTTCAGGCATTATTTAATATATTTGTAGATAAGCCAATCAAATACATAAAATGTTGCCTACTTTTAAGCACCGTTCATTAAATCAATTTTAGTTCATATAAAGGGCAAAACTTATAGAAGACGAATTCCACAAAGGGGTTATTGTAGTCCCGTATGACTATAAATAAATAGAAAAAAAGTTAATATAAAGTATGCACTGTGTTATTTTGGATTTTCTAAACAAATATAGCCATAGAATAATTTGCAATAAATATTTTGTTTACTCAAGTGCGTCGCCAAAATTTTTAAACGAATTTGTCAACAAATTGTTCAATGTCATTCAACATTGAGCCAAAGGCCAATTAACATTCACGAATTTCAGAATTTGCTATAAATACTGCAAAGCAGCATACGGAAATCAAATTTCAGTCAAGAATATGAAAGCTACATTAGTTTTGTGCTGTTCGCTCTTCGCTATCCTGTCCAGCGCTACTTTGGTGAATGGACTCTTCAACACGGGCAACAATATTTTAGGCGGCGGCCGCGGTCGCGGCAACAGCAATACGCCAAGGATCTGTGTGCTGCCCAATTGCAATTACAATGCCGTTAACGATGTCTGCGCCCGCTATGGACGCTCGAATCTCTGCAAACGTTTCGCCAATGATTGCCTACTGCGCTACGATACTTGTGTTAGTTCCGTGGCCTACACACCTGTCTCCATTTCCCTATGCTCGGGCATTGCAGTGGGCAGCCGCGGCTCGTGCGGCGGCAGCTCCACAGGCTCCACATCGAACATTCAGCCCATCTACATAAACAGACGGCGCGGTTAAGTCAAGTTTTGGTAAAATTTTATCATGGAATTGCAAATAAAAATAAAAATTGTATACAATTAGCAAAATTGAAACTGATAAAATTATTAATTCAGGAAAATTATATATAAATATAAGAAATATGAAGAGTATCTACATAAGTGTGAGGCTATTTGAGAATCAAGAAATAAATGATTGATAACTTGAAATAAACGAAACAGCTCAAATCTTTTATATTTTATGGCAATTTCTTTTTCTATTGTATTCTCGTTTTGATTAACTAACTTCAGTTAAATATTTCTTGATGATTAAATGAATATAGGCTAACCAATTAAGCTTGCCCTAATGATACGTGAAATGCATAAACAAATGCAAGTAAATATTTGTTCAACTGTGTGTGAGTGCTGGAAAACATAATACGCACAAATTTCCAAAAGCTTGTTGGCTAACCTTGCATATTATTCTCAGAGTTGAGTAAACAACAGACAGATGACAGTTAATTGGCATAGCATTTGGCTGAAACAGAATATAAATGCCAAAAGTTATTTAACTTCAATATTATTTCGATTTGTAGCACAATGAAAGCTGTTCTATTGTTCGTCGTGCTGCTCAGTTTAGTATTCTTAAGCAGCTCAATCGAGACGAGGGCAAACGCCAGTAGATTGCAAAGATGTCAGCGCAGAGTTCGAGCCAATTGCAAACCGAATGCCAGAATATGTGTGAGCGTCGCACGTAGTAATCTATGTCAACTGAGGAGTTACGGCTGCAGACAAAGGTTGGCCAATTGCAGAAACAACAATAATTTTCTAACCCAAGGAAGTGAGTTATGCCCCTCTCCTCATATATATAATACTCTCACAATTGTTAACCCTTTCGCCCCCTTTGTCAGTTTATCAAAGAGTCAACAGAAAACTGTGCACGAGCAACCAAATCAATCAAAGTTTGCCCTGCGCCACAAGAACAACAACAGCACGAATACTCCAATAATTTATGCATGAAATGTCTGTAGGGTGAAATTCCATATATGCTTCTCATTTGCATGTGTGCGAGAATTGGCAAAGTTGTTTGACTCGCATCTTGAATAATTTATGCCAGCAAATATAACAAATGTAAAAGCTTGCCTTTGTTTAACATGTATTATGTTATCATGTAACTAAAGCTATGTTAAGTTAACAGTAAGTCGCTTTGCTGCCTGACATAACGTAGAAAATGTTAATAGAATTTAAGTATAGACAATGATAATGTTATTTAACAGATTGCATGAAAAGAGATTTTGTTAGCAAAAATGTTAATGAGTTTATTAATTATTAATAAATACTAATATTATTATCTTTTAACCATAGCTCGCAAATAATTGTTGATTGTTTCTTAATGTCTGCAAATAAATGTCTACCACTCGCACTTTGTACAAAACCAAAATTGCCTAATTATCATACAAACTTTAGCGCGGCCGACCCCATGTGACACTGTTAACTTAACAGACCGCTTTGCACAACCTAGTGTTACTCAATTGTGTACAATAACTTAGAAAGCAGCCGATCGGTCTTCGGGGTCGTCTTCGTTAAACACTTCAACAGCGCTCGTGAGTGCAGTCGTGTGCTTGTGTATGTGTATGTGAGTAACGATTGCATAGAGCCTAACTACTGCTCACTACTCTGCATAGCGCGACATCAATCGTGTCGATGTTCGTTGAATGAGCGCCACACGAATACTCCAACGCAAGGCGCTCAACCGAAATAAACACGAAAAGAACCGAAGACTACTGCTGCTGAGAGTGCGAGAGAGCGAGTGAGTGTAATTTTCTTCGGCTGATCTCAACTGTTGTTCAACTGTTGTTTGCGCTGCCATGTTTTCTGCATATAAAATACAGAAATCAACAGAAAATTTCTGTTAAATTACATATTTAATTTGAAGTGTTATTAAATATTAAATGTTGTGCTAAGGATTAACTAAATTGTGAAATAAGCTTAAAATAAAGCGCATTAGCTCGCTTACTCGCACCATATTTTCTAATAGCTGTCTCTCCCCCTCTATCCTTCACTCTCTTGCCCTAATCGCTATATATTGTGACAATTATGTATGAGGGAGATTTGGTTTTATTGCTGAAATTTTTAATTGCATCCGCAGGCGGTTTTTGTAATCCACAACACAAAAAAAGAAAGAAAAACGAAAAATAAAACATAAAAAAACGCAAAATGTGCTTTTATAAATTGCGTGTAGATGTGTGTTTGTGTGTGTGCGTGTGTGTGCGCTTTAGCCATAACTATAATTTTCTTTGCTCGTTTTGCTGTTGTTTTGCCTTGAAAATGTGCAATTTATGGTAAATTCGCTTCCATGTTATGCGATAGCAATTAAAAAGCAGAGCACACAAAAACTGCAGCATATATCATTGCGCGTTGTCTGCATTACTGAGAGAGAGAGAGAGAGAGAGAGAGAGAGTGTGTGTGTGTATGTGTGTGTGTGTGTGTGGCATTGGCAATACATTCACACACACACACACTGTGAAACGCGTTTGCCAGCGCCAAATGATAAAATGAATAATTGTTCAGCTTTTCGCTGGCACAACGGAAATGCAATCATCAAAATGGACGAACTGCTGTTTCCGGTTTGACAAACGCCCATCGAACGCTTAGTTGAACGCGTTATGCAACACTTGAGCATTAAAAAAAAAATAGAATAATATACAAATTAACTTTACTGCAATCGATTTTCACAAGCCCTTAAAACACATGTTTCATATTTTAAATCAAATATGTACAGAGCTTAAAATTCTTGCCAATAATACATTTAAATAGTGAATATTAAATTTATTTACTAAAGCTTAAAGCAAAATATAAATTAAATAAGTAAAATAAAAATTATTTTTAAAATTGAAAATAAAATCATTTTTTATTTATATGTATATATTTTTTACTCATATATTATATACTTTGTATATAGTATATTTTTTTTTTTTTTATCAAAATATAATCTTTTTTTAATTATATGTATATATTTTTTACTTATAATTTTATTGATAAATTTAATTTATTTTATACATTTTAAAATAACTTTTTTTTAATATTATTTTATATTTTAATAATATATTTTTATGCTGAATATCTGCATTTGTTTATTTTATTTTTATGCTAAATAAAAAAGTTTCCAAGATAACAAAACCAAAAAAGAAATTTTTCGATCAATTATTTATTATAAAAAATATTTTATAAAATTTTCAAAATTAATTCAAACAAGAAAGAAATAAGAAATATTCTTTGATATAATTTACAAATTGTTTTTTGCATATATAAGTTAAATAAATATTTATTAATAATTATTATTATTATTTTTATATATATATATATATATATATATATATATATTTTTTTTTTTTTTTAGAAATAAAGTCAAGTTCCGCACACGTTCATTTGATTGGGAGCAATATTTCTGCAGCCTGGAAGAAAATTTACAAGGACACCCGAGCGACCAAACTCTAAAGAAAGCAAATAGTTGTTGTTTTATATATGGAATATATATATATAGTATATATAGTACGTACCTGTTTTCGACAGACAATTGTCAATTAGAAATTGGCATTCGTTTTTGTAATGCTTGCAATAGTTCATGCCGTTATCAGCGTATTGCACGCACTTGGGTCTAAATTTGTCACATAATCGCCGATTCGACCATTTGCAGTAGATATAGCCATTGCGGCTGAGAAAGAGTCCAGCCTGAATCGTTGCAAACAGTTGGAGCAGCACACAGCAGCAGACAATTAGTCGAGTGAATGTCTGCATAATCGAATTGTGACTGATCCATAGACCCAATACTCTCGCACATTTTATACTCGCAGCGTTAAATCTGTGCTCGAGTGTGCCTCAAGTCTGTCAACATTTGTCTAAACTGAAAGCGATTCCAACTCAATTGTTTGCCAATAGCTGAAACAGTAAAAGCGAAAATGTCAATAGCTGTGAGACGGTGCAAATAGACAACGGCAGCTTAATAAGCTGAAATAGTTCACTTTAAATGATTACTGATATGCGTATACATATATATGAATATGGAATTTGGAAATAAAGTGTAAGAAGTACAGGCCAAAATATTGAACTTGTAAGGAACATTGCTTACATTTTATAAAATTGCATTTTAAGGGAAAAGTTAAAAATACAGAAAAAAAAAATACTTAAAGAGACTCAAAAGCTAAAACTTGAAAACTATAATATGATTTATTTATTATAGCGAAAGATTTTTGTTTAAAAACAACAAACAACAAACATCGATAGTTCAGTAGCTCGATAGTATCCAACCATCGATGGTGACGATAATGCCATCGATAGTTTGGCACCACTATTTCGCATAGCTCTCGCACACACACTCTCTCTCTTTCTCTCTCTCTCTCTCTGTTGTACATTTAAACTCTTTACGATTAAAAAACTCTAAAATATGTCTACTTTTATTGATTTTACAAAAACCGATATATTTGTATAATATAATGTATAATTTGTATAATATTAATGGTAAAGCTGTTTGTGAAAACGCCCAGCTATTATATGCATTGGTATATTTAAGTGTTTCGCCTGTTGTTGAGTTCTCATAATTATTTGGCTTTTAAGGCTTATTATAAATTCAAAAAGTGTCGACTGCTAACGAAATAACTCGACTTTTTTTTCCTTTATATACATACTGTATACATGTATGACATGTGTATATAGTAAAATGCCGTGTATAATAATAATTACTATGCCCCCATCCCTGTAATTAGCGAGCTCAAGTACAGCTTGCAAGAGTTATTCGTGGCTATGTCACTCGCTCACTCGCTCGCTCGCTCGCTCGCTCATAGCCCACACTTTTTATTTTTTCATCATGCAAATTTACACACATCACACACACGCACACACACATTACACATCTCACTCTCACTCCCACTCACACACACTCGCACTCTCCTGAGAGCTTTGCACATTTCATGTCAAAACCGTTGGCATGTCATGTCAGGCGCTCATTTCGTTGCATGTTCAACTGTAAATGTACACCGTACCCGCCCAGCTGTCTACCTGCCAGCACTAGCTCTGCACGCGTGTGTGTGTGTGTGTGTGTGTGTGTTAGCTAACTGCGTCTTCGTCTACTCTGATATGCTTTATATATAAATAAGCAGCTTACAACACAGAAGCAAACCGGGAATACCTACAAAAATAACTTGCAGAAGCTCATGCAGGAGCTTTCAGAAACTTGCAGTGCTAAGCTCTTAGTTAATAACAGTTGCATAAATTATAATAAAGTTGAGATGGGATTATTTAGAATTTTAATCAAATAAGCCTAAAGCTCAGTTGAGGATTACTTTAAATGAAATCTTTGCTGTTTTTTCTTTATTTAACTGAAATCTAATACAACTAAATATGTAGAGTGCTCATAAATGCATTTTAAATGTTAGCCAACAACATTTTACAGAGTTTTACAACAAATGTACTTTAAAATTTATTCAATTTCCATTTTCTCCCTGCTCTTTTCTAAAAGGGTATGCAGTAAGTTGAACTGCTTGATATTTGTTTTCTCTCTCCTTTCATCTATCCAATTTCCCTTGCTGCTGTTATTTGTGCTGCATTTGTTGTTAAGGCTTTTTGGGGGTATAATGTTTTTATTTTATCGCACCTTCAGGGCTCGACATGTGAGCAACACAAACACACAAACGCCCCAGCGCAGCCAGAGACTCGATAAAAATGTGGCTTTTCTTATGCTTTTCAACATTTTCGCCTTCCTTTTTCGCCACGCTTTTCCCTTGAGCCAAGCGCGCACTTGCATGCGATGCAGCAAATGATTAACAATGCCAACACAACGCCAACCGACAGGCTCAGCCAGCAATAATAAATAATAAATGAAAAGAAATTAAAAAAAAAAAATAACAACTTGGCTTTAATTAGTCGCACGGTTGCACAATTGCATGTCGTATGAATTACGAATGGCTTATCATCATTATACTTTTATTTGTTCATAGCATTTTTTCTATATTTTTTTTAGTAATTTTTTAATTCTATATATATATATATATAGCTCCTTTGCAGTTCCTACTGTTCTTGTCAAGCAAGGTCAAGCAGTCAGGCGAGTAATACAAAAATGTCATCAGGATTAAAAAATATAAAGGGAATTAAAAACAGAAGTGAAACTCGAGTACCCAGTATATTTTTATACTCTGTACCCAAAGGGTAAAAGAGTATATTGGGCTTTTTTATATACAATTATTTTTTTTTTTTTTTGTTTCATAAAATTGTTAAAAAAATAATAATTAATTATGCATTATAGAAAGTTTTATTAACTGAATTTCAATCGACAAATCAATGATACAAACTAAATATTTTAATATTATTTAGAATTTTTTATTCATGAATTTTTTAAGTAACATAATTATATTATTAATGCAATTTCAACTAATTGTTTATAGACTCTTGGCAAGAGTTTGTTCAACTTACAGGATATCTGCCAAGTCGTATATGCACAGTTTTCTGCTTGTTTCGCTAACTAACTTGTTTGCATTGTCAACATGGCTAATTATTTTCCATTTTCATTGTAGCCCTTTTGGTTTTCACTGGATTCGACTTGTTGTACGCTTTTCCCTTTCCCTTTGTTCCCTTTTCTCTTTTGCTCTGTCTCTCTCTCTCTCACTCTCTCTCGCGCTGCACTTAATGCGCTTTCAAACATTCCGTTCACATTTTCTTGCTTTTTATTAATAGGCTTAAATGCACTTTCTCTGTTTCTTTCTGTTGTGCTGTAACAGAACAAAACAAAATAATTAATAAATATATTAAATAAATACCATTTCAGCACTTGTTTCATTTCTACATTTACAAAATATTTAATTATTTCAAGTAAAATTTTTAAAATTAATTGTATAAATATAAATTTGGTGCGTTTGCTTATCCTTGAACTACAAAACCTTGGATTCTTTTACATTTTCAATATATATATTTTTGTTTATGTTATTTTCAGTGCAACATTATCGAATATATTTTTAAAGAGCATTAACATGTCAACCGACCAATTATTATATAATTCGTTTCACTTTTAGCTTTTGCTTAGCTCATTTACAGCAAGAACTTGAAATTGGAAATTCTTGGAAATTTGCCTGCATAGCGTGTCTTGCTCTGTTTCCTCTATTCCATTCTCCATCTCTACCTCTCCCTGCAGCTTTCTCTTTCTCTTTGAACTGTGCATTATGCATGAGACACTAATTGAATAATAGCCCTTCGTTCTATTCGTGTGCACATACTGACAAACACAACTGTGAACTGTACTTGCAATAGCTCTCATCTAGCATATAATACAACGATCAATTTTTATTAGTATTTTTTTTTAATTTAAGGCCATTTGAATTTTAACAGAGATATAATACTAAAAAAAAAATTATAATACAAAATTGATTTTATATTTCTATATACATATATATATGTTAATATATAAATCTTGGCATATTTTATTATAATGTATTATTATATTATAATTTATTATTTTAAATTAATTTTATATTATTTAGAGAAAAACATAAATACTAAATATTTTAATATTTTTTAATAGCTTTTTTTTTTTTAATAGATCAAATAAATTCTTAGCTTCATATTAATCATGCTTTTTCATCGGTAAGCATTTCCATATCCCCATTAGAATCTAACACCTAATCTATGACGCCTCTAACCAGAGAGTTCTACAAGCACAGACCCCAAAAAAATATTTGCCAGTTAAATAAATAAATCAAGTTTTTGTCATTCGCAGCAATAAAATTCAAATTATTTTTAGCTTTACTACGAACTGGAGCTCAGAGGCGAGGCACACGCAAGCCAGCCAGCCAGGCAGCCTGAAAGGGAATATGTTGTGTGTATATATTGAACATATAGATAGATTCTAAGCAATATACTATATTTGTTAATAGCACGACAACTACTTTTCCAACGTTTGCCCTTTTCTATTGTTGCTAACTCCACTCCTTCTTTGGCTTTTCTATTTTGGCGACTCAACACGCGGCGCGTCAACGGCAATCAAAAGTTTTGTGGTTTGTAGCCGAGTTGACAAAACTAATGTCTGTCTGTCTGCCGGTCCCAATTTCCTGTCAATACTCATAAAGGCAGCTGCCCCGCGCCCCTCCCACATAACCGAGTAGATATGACTCCTGTTCGTGTCGGCAGAGCACAAAAAAAAGATGAAGAAAAAAAAAAGAAAAGCAAACAAAGGAAAATTGAGAACATGTCAATGCGGGTGAGATTATGACTGACTTGAAGATACGCTGGAAACAATTTTGAAATGAAAGAATACAAAAAACGAAGTGAATATAAATTGCAGATTATTTTTAATAGATTTTCATTAAAGTACAAGTACATTTGAATTGTAGTCTTGGGAAATAATAAATTGATTAAAAAATAATATTAAACAATTTCGTGATATTTACTTCGCTCTATCCAGCAGCTATACAAATATAGAAAATTAGCAAATAAAGCCAAATAATTAAATTAAAGAAATATAACAGACTACCCGCACTTGAACTAAATAAATACAGGGTATGCTTGGCTAGTGAATGGAATGGAATGAAAAGGTTTGGTATGGAATATGCGGCGCCTGTCAGTTATAAAATTTGTTGTTTGCTATATATATATCGTAAATATATATAGATAGATATATATATATATATTTATATGTATATCGTGTGTAGCTCACGATTTATCGATAAAACATGCGCCTAGGCAGCGTTAAGCGTCTCATTACGCCCACGACAAAAGTGTGTTTTGGAGGCCAGGAAATTGAAAACCAAAAACAAGTAAAAAAAATTGCAAAAAATAAGAAAAACAAGAAAACGTAAAGCTAAACGTAAACGTCAACATTTTGTTTACACTCGCAAATATGTTTCTGGCTTGTTTTGTTTGCGAAATCAAATTATTGCATGTGCCACCAATTCCAATTTGAGCGGGTGCTAAAAGCTGAAACTAGAAATGAAAAAACTGCGATAAATGGCAAAGCCCTACACACCCACACACACACACAGCAGCTAGTCAATTGGCCCTAAAAACGTTTTTCTTCATCAAATGCCTGTCGAAAGTTGTTCGCCGGCAAAGCTGGAAAAATGGCTCGATGCGAACAAAATACTTGAAATGAAACTTTGATGAGCTATTAGTCATTTTGACATGTGCTTTACGACTCCAACACACATACATATACATAAAGACTGGAAGAGAGAGAGAGAGGGGGAGTAGGTGTTCAACCAGCAAACAACATCTAACCACCATCAATAAACATTTGTCTAGACTCCAAGGCGTTTTTCGACCATATATTGCGCATACGCAATGTATTGCGAGCAAAGTAGTTGCCTTAGTAGTATTTTAGCTCTAAAGTGTTTGTACATACAAATGTTTACACACTATATCAAAGTGATTCTTATGTTGCGTATAATGTTAGCTCTTAAAGTTAACATGAGTAGTTCGTTACATGCCAAAGCATTTATAGAGTCAATCGAGATAGAGAACATTTTTGCTGAAAGTATGTTAATGCTTATGCTGTTGCTAATAGTAACAGCAAATGTTAGCTACTTGAATTCTGTTAAAGCATTACAAAAATTAAAATAGTTAGTGTAGATAATGAACAGCAGTTATTATTATTATGCTGTTGTACTTCAGCTGCATAGCATGCAAATAAAAGTCTTTCACTCACACATGCAGAAAAAAAAACTCAGAGAGCAACCGATTGCGTCGGCTCATCAACGAGTTCGTTCGTTGATCGTTCGATTCGCTTATTCTCTCTCTCGTTCTTACCCGACCATTTGGTTGAGTTTCGTGAAGTAAAAAGTCTTTTGCGTATGTATGCGAGCATTGTCTTCGCTAAACACATCAATTGCAACCGAGAGCATTAGTATGTGAATGTATGTGAATGTGAAGATCGATTGCATACACACCGAACGCCAATCGTGTCGCTTCGTTCGGAAAGAGAGCACTACACGAAGTCACACGCTAGGCGCTGCACGAAGCCAAAAACGAAAAGAACCAAAGTCTTCTGCTAGAGCGAGAGCGAGACAGTAATAAAATGATCAACTGTTGTTTGCGAGCAGCTGTGCAGCTGTTAGCATTTACAGTGAATGTTAGGCAATGAACTTACCAATTTTACTGTTAACAGCTACAGCTCCTATCTACATACATAAGTATGAACATTTTCATAAAAACTTGTATACAAAATTATAAATATTTTCTTTTGTTTATTTTACATGACTCAAAAAAACTTTAAGTTCATTTAATTTACTTCTTTTTTTATATAAGTAACTTTTAGGTTTATTTTTTCAACAAATAGAATTGCACTCGAATTGAATTTCATTAAATTTATAATTAATTAAGAAACTCAATAGCTAGCCAAGTTTGCAACGCATCAGCTAACTTTATGAAACTTTTAAGACTTCGGTTGCTGTGAGCTGGAAAATTGGCAAAGACAATTCAAAAGTATTTCTATGCAAGTTCAGAATAGGCGGGAAAAAAAGTATATTGGTTTTGTGGAAGATTTGTCTTGGAGACATGCCAAATTGGAAGAGACTTTATGTTTTCCAATTTTACAGCAAGAAATTTGCCTTTAAAGGTTAACCAAAAATTATTTATGAATATCTCTTATGGGAGTAGCTATATAAAAAATATCAACCTTTGGAGCCCATCTACACTGTCAAGCCCTAAAAATATATATTTAGAAGCCATGAACGTGTATTATGTAGTCAGCTATGCCGTACATCAACCTTTTTATTTGTTTCTTTATTTTATTTTTATTTTTTGGCAGCAAAAAGCATCAGCAGCATCAGCAGAAGGCACTTAAGTTCCGTCTGGTTAGCCAGTTGTAGTACTCCAGTTCAGAATGTGCAATGTCACTTAGCTTGATTGCGAATTATTGTCATTGGGCCGGAGACTAGAAGCTGGAAGCTGAAGGCTGAAGGCAGAAGGCTGAAAGCTAAAAGACGGCTAAAGATAATTCACGGAACTCCATTGGGGCAAATGTACTTTGAGTTATATTTGAGGCATGCCAAATAAATAACGGCCACTGGTCAACGAAATGCAGCAGGAAATTTACTTTTATCTATTTTCTGCACACAATTTTATTTTATTTATTTATTTTTTTTTTCTTTATCGAATTGGGTCAACATAAAATGCTTCGACTAAGTGCAGTAAAAAGCCCACTCGACTGGAACTTCAGTCACGTTTTAGGATAGAGAGAAAGAGAGAAAGAGAGAAAGAGAGAAAGAGAGAGGGAGAGAGAGAGAGTGAGAGAGGAGCGATAGTAGTTAAACTATTTAAATACCTAGCATAAGTATAAACAGACAGAAATGATAACTGCTAATTAACAGATCGTAAATTTAACAGTCTGTAAAGAACTTGAAATGCAGCTCTTACTGCCCCTGCTTCTGTTAACTTTGCTCTGTTCAGTACATTGCTATCAAATGTTATCTCTAACAGACTCTACAAAACCTTAGCTTAACACAAAGAAGTATGCTATAATAAAAACTTGGCAGGTCGTAAAATTTGCTACGATACTAGAATAAAGAACTTTACACTAAGGCTTCAAGTACAAGTGTATTAAGTTTATGTAGGCGCACGAAACAAGCGACCCGCCCTCTAAATTATTTGACAGGGGTGTTTTAAGAGCCACTCGACTGCTCGACATATGCGACACGTCAACATTCAATTTTGTAATGAAATTTTCATTATAATAAGCGTCAGGCAGTTGATGAACGCGATTGAGAACGTGAAACAGAGTGAGAATCTGCATGAGAATGAGAATGAGAATGGAAGATGGAAATGGGAATGAGAATGGGAACGGTAGATGGGCATGAGAGATGAGAGATGAGATATGATAAGCATTCGAGTCTGGCTCTGTGTTTTTACTGCCCTGCTGCCACGCCCCTTGCAGAGCATAGTAAAGTATTCATGACACCAGTGCGCCCCTTTTCTCTCACTCTCTGTTTCTCTCCTTGCTCAAATGGAACGCAGCTCCATCTGCAACTCCTACTCCATTTGCTGCTACTCCTATTTTGCCTCCTGCTCTTTCTTTTGTTTCTGATTCTACTGCTGCTGCTGCTGCTGCTGCCACTGCCTTAGCTCGACTTTTGCCCAGCCCAACATGACCTACATTTTGGCCTGGGCCGCGTAGCTAAGCAACCCCAGTTTGAGGGCCTGGCAGCAACACCCCAACAAGCAACAAAAAAAATTAAATAAACAACAGCTATCAGACTAACAGATACCTCGTACATACATATAGTCATGGGAATCACTTATTTTACAAACTTTATTGCTCAAAAATTGATTTTAATTATGGGAACCCCTACAAGAATTTATTTATTTCCACAAAATACATCTTATTTATCATTTTAGGCAATCTTGTATATCTATGCAAAACTTATATACCCGTTACTTAAGGATCATGACAATGCTTACAGGGTATCCACAAAAATGAAATATAAAGAAAACCAGACCAAAGCACGCGGCACGCATAGGCAAGTATGCCAGCAACCCCCACTTTGCCCCAACTCCAAGCCCCACACACACTTTCCCCATCTTCCACGCTCTCATGGCCTACCTCTCTCTCTCTCTCGTCTCTCGGCCGACTTACAGTCAGTCCACACATATAAAAATTGTTTTCGGTTGCTTATTGGCAACAAATTTGCGTGCCGCGCATGCACAAGCAAGTCCGGGTGAAAAGAAAAGCCAACTGAAGGTTTTCCACACGCTTTCCACCAACTTCATTTACATGGGATATATTTTCGTACAGGATTTGTAAGGGGCTTTTTTGCAATTTCTTTATAAACAGCCTGGCTAAGGCCCAAGAGTTACGAGTTTCTAATAGACTTTGTGGTTTAGGCATTTGCAACGTGTTGACAACTGAATTTCTCTTTACTTCTTACATATTTAAGCTCATCAATCACTTGAATATACGTCTTTATACACATATTCGTATATATATATATTAGCTGACCTCGTCCTTAGGGTTCGCACGTGCCAGCATTTTGGTCATTTTGCTGTTGATTTTGGCTTACCAAATAGATCCGTCTACTTATGTACAAACATTATATCAGGCAATCATCAGCATTTGATATATTTGCCAAGGGCAAACAAATGTGGGCAAAAAAAAAAAAAAAGAGGATTTTAAGGCTCAAACATAATAGAGAAGACTTTATGTTAAAAGCACATTTAAGAGTAATGTTAAAATGTTAACAGTAAGAGCATGTGCATTGTTGAAGATATCATATTTAGAATGCTAGGTAAATTAACAGTTATGCTAATGTTAAACGTAACAGCATAAGTTACAGACTCTTAAAGTGATGTTAAGAGCATTTGATCTGCATGAAATGAAAACAACATTTTAACATAACTATGTACAAACTGGCATAACAAAAATGTTGGCAATGTTAACATTCGCAGTCAAATTTAATGTTCGTAACAAAAGTCTTAGATTATTGTTATCAATGTTAACATTGACAGTTAAATTTAATGTTTTTAACAATGTTTTTTTAGTATATATAGAAACAATAAAATACGAACTGTGAGTAGTATTTTTACGCTGCTATTTATATCGATTACTAACTTTCGTTAGGATTTTCTATTTATATGTATATATTTAGGCAACATATATAACCAAAATATAGTCTATAAATGATTCATACATTAATCGAAGCTTGCGAAGCCCCACAACTAGCTCAACTGCTCACTATTATCCCAACTAGTTTTTACAAGCCTATAAAAGTCAGCCAGGGAAAAGGTCATGCCAAATGCGTTTATTGATAAAACTAAAAAATAAAGGCGACTTCAATTTTTATTGCATACTTTTCGGCGCGTGCTGAAGAGCCCCGCAAAAATCGTAACGAAAATAAAGCACAAAAGGAATTTTATTACTGTTTCCTTTTTTTATGCTCCTCTTCAATTGCGTCGCAACGCACCTACCCCCGCTGCCCCCGCTGCGGCATGCCTACTCCAGCCCACACTCCAAAACACGTGTTAAACGGACAAAAATAAATTAACGAGCTGCTCAATAAGCGAGCAGATGGCGCATATGACAACGCGCCGTCTCGCTCACACATCAAAGTTGTTGCCATTTTTCGTTTCATTTCAGTTCGTTTCATTTTGTGCCGTTTGACAATCAAAGAACATTTTTCATTTATTTTGCGCGGGCGAAGAACTCAATTTAATTGTAAAAAAAAAAAAAAAGAAAAAGTTTTGCACGTTTTCATAAATTAAATCTGGGACAAGTCTTTTCATTCTTTCTATACTTATTTCTGTTGCTCTGCTAGCTTATTAAATTATCCACAAAAGAGAAGTAGAGCGAGGGAGCGAGAAGACGTCAAAGCGAAAACTTTTTTAATAGCAGCAAAAGTTTAGCGCGGCGAAAACAGCAAAAGGCGATAGAGTGCAGCATCAAGAGAGAGCGAGGAAGAAAGAGAGAGAGGCATAGAAAGAGTAGCTTTGTGAAAGCAGAGCGAGCAATCGGATAGTGTTGAAAGAGTTACGTGAGTATGACTAGCATAGCAGTAGGTAGATCTAAGAGTAAAATGGCTAGTGCTAGCTAACAGCGTTGAAGAGTTGTGCTTACGTTGGGGTAACAGAACATTGTGTAGATCAAAGAGGCAAGCAGTAAATGCTAATTAACAGTGTGGAAAGCGTACGACAACACTTTAATAGGTAGATCGGAGAGGCAAACTTGTGCTTAAATTAGAGTAAAAGCAGTGCAATAGAATTTAGCACTAACAGTGCTAAGCGCTTACTCTTACTACAAACAGTTTTAGCTATGCCCGCATGTTAACTAACATAATGTAACTATTAGAGTTTTACTACAGGCACAAGGAGCAAAAAACTTTTATAATACAATAAAATCTAAGATTCACACACAAAGTCACACACAACTACGTACACACTCACACACATTGACTCAACACACAAATTGCCTTGCCAGCAGTTTATTAGATAACAGAAACTCTTCTACTCTGCAAAGTTCTTGGCCCATAATCAAGCCCAAGTGGAAGGCGGGGGCGTAGCTTCACAGTTGAAAAAATTCAAATTACAAGCCAAAAGGTTGAGACAAAAAAAAAAAAAAAAAAAAAAAAGAAAAGAAAAGAAAAAACAACAAAATGGCTGAGCAGCTGCCAAAGGCCAAAAGACCAAAAGTTCGAGTCCTGAAAGAAAACCCAAGTGGAACCTATGAGAGAATTGCAAAGCGAACGCTTTCAAATGAAAACTTTTATGTGGGCGAGGGGTAGGAGCAAGAGGCAGAAAAGCCAAGCAAGTGGAAATAGAAATGTTGAAAATTGTCGTTAAGTTTGATACTCAAGCTGAATTACCAAGTATGTGGGATCTGTACTGTATAAAAGTATATATATAACTGTATAACAAAGAGACAATGGACAAGACAAGAAGAACAACAAAGTGAGAAAAGAATAGAACAGGCAGCTGAAGACGTAAAAAGTATTTTATAAAAAAAATAAAAAAAAGGAAACTCAAAAGTAAAAATAAAAATCATAACCTTAATAGTTAATCTTCAATTAAAAAAGGAAAATTACGAGGCAGTGTTGTCTAATGCATAAATTTACGACAGCAAAACTCACACAGAGAAAAGAAATTATTCATGAGGAAAGAGAAAGCATATTAAAAATTAACTGTTCATGGGAACCTTGGGAAGACGTAAAGCTAACCTTTTTTTATGCGTTGGCAACCCTGGCCGCAAGCACTCATTGCCCCCTAAAGGAATTCACCAAGGCGAATGCAAAATACAAAAAAAATAAATAAAATAAAATAAAATAAAATAATAACAATAAAAAAAAAAATACAGAAAAAGAAAAAAACCACAGATTTATAACTGCAATGCGGCCAGGCGAAGCGTAACAGAACAAAAATTTTAGCTATTCATGAAAATAAAGTAAAGACAATAAAAATATATATAACATTAGGCAGGAATGCTGCCAAGGCGACGCCAACGTCGACGCCAGCGACATAATGAGCAGCCCAAACGGTAAAAATCAGCCACAGCTGAGCCTGGCAAATGTGGGCCAAGCGACAGCAGCAACAGACGAGAGCAAGAAATTGAGAGAGCGTGTGTGAGCGCGTGTGTGAGAGCCAGTGCGAGAGCGAATCGCTGCTATTGGTTAGGTTTTGCTTTGCGCTGCACATTCTTTGCAGTACCGTTAACGTTTTTCTGCGGTGCCGCTTTACATGGCCATTTGCCACAGACACACACTGACGGACGTTAGGCGAGGCCAGTCACAAATACAGCTGCATACATCTGGGCGCGAGCTCTCTCTCTCAAAAATTTATCGTCTCAGACACTCACGCTCTCTGTCTGTCAGTCTCTCTCTCTCTCTCTTCCTCTCTCTCTCTCTCTGTGTGCTGCTCCTACTGCTGCTTATGCGTCATTTTTTCATGTTTGTCCTATTGCTATCGCTTTTTCTTACCATCTTTATCACGCATTCGCTTTCGCTGCCAGCAACAACAAGAATAAAAACAACAACAACAACAACATTATTGTTCTTGTTGTTCGTCAGCATTGCAGCATTTTACACAGCATGACGCGAAAAAAAAACTGTTATTTGGACTTTTGCTTGGCCTACGACGTTTTGCTGCTGCTGTTGTTCCTGCTGTTGTTGTTCTTGCTCTTTGGCTGCCATATTATTGGACGTTTTGCTTCAACCTCATCACCTATTGCTTCTTCTTACTTGTTGCTCTGACGCTGACGCAGCTGACACTGCGGTTGCCTGTCCTCGCTAGCTCCCATTCTCATGCCTACAGACACTCTCTCCCTCCCTCTCTCTGTCTTTCTCTCTTCCTATGCGAGTTGACTTTTAGCTGCTATCGCTGCGCTATGCTTGAACACTGTAAATATGTATATGTGTGTGTGTGTGTGTGTGTGTGTGTGCGTGTATGAGTGTTGGTGTGCAAGCGTACATGTGTGCGCATGTGACTGTGTCTGTGTGCTTTTTGGAGGTCTTTCCTGTTACCTGCAATTTGTGCGTCACATAGCAGGGGAAATAGGCGTACGTTTAAATGGAAAAAGAAGAACAAAAGAGAAAAACGGATAGTGAGATAGTGATATAGGGGGCTGGATTACAGCTATTTGGGTAACATATCATTTGGAAAATAACTACAAACTGACAAATAGCAAAGAGGACTTTATCGAAATGGAAACCTAAAAGCTTTTCCTATAAATAGGGTATTTGAAAGGGAGGGTATTTGAAAGGGAGGGTATATTTAATTAAGTATAAGTCCAAGTTTCTTTTTAAAGAATACTCCTTTTTCAGTAACCTCACTCGGTTTTTGCTATAAAGCCAAAAGCAAACCAACTATGGAAATCTATTTTATAAGTTATCTTCACATTTTCTCAACTTTCCCACACACACACAAACCAGCAAAACTTTTCACACCTCAGGCCTATAATTCCGTACACCTCTTTTCTAGTAATTTTGTTTGTTGTCAGCGCTTTGTACGAAAGTTTACGCTTTGCCTTTTGTCAGGGCATGCCCTCCTCCTGCTTCTGCTGCGGGTCCTGGTGCCTCAATTCCATTTTCCATTTCCATTTCTTGAAAGGCCTGTTCGCCTGGCAAACAAACATTCAGGCAAACGGAAATGCCCCGCCGCAACGCTTTGCAGTTGTAGTTGCTTGCTGCCTGTCGCAGCTATCATTCATGCCACGCCAGTTGACATAATGCGACACACGCCAGCAAACCCCCCCACAGCATTCTACGCATCCTCAACAATCCAGACAAGCAGCCCCCTCAGGCGCTCCCTCTCCCCCTCTCTCTCTCTCTCTGCATGATCCCCCCGCAACAACTTTTAGCAGGCAGGCAGCCAGCTAGAGCCAAGGTCCCAAATACAACTGAAGCCAACTGCCAAACACACACTCACTCACACACTCCTCGGCGCTGCCCATCCCATGCCACGCCTCTTTGCACAATTTTGCATAGCGCAGTCAAACACCCACGCGAGTGTGCCACACCCACGCCCAAAGGCGGCATACGCAATGCTATATTTAGCTCTTAAACTGCGATTTTATACCCTATGCGAGCAGAGTCCGACATAAGGTATAATACTCACAAAGTGTATGTATTTGTCGTGGGAAAAAGTGGAATTCGTTTGTAGCAATCAAATGATTATATGATTCCCGAGATCTCTCTATCTTTTCTATCTATCTGCATGTTCTTTGTATCTGTCTGTCTTTTTCTTTTTCCTTGTCTCTCTCTAACTTTCTCTATCTGTTTCTCTGTCTGCTTCTTTCATCCGCTATCTATACTCTTCTTTCACTCTGTTGTTGCTCCTCTCTCATTGTATCTCTCTCTCACTCTCTCCTCCTGTTTTTTACTTACTTTCATCTTCTCTAGAAATGTTCCATAATACCATATATCAATTATCTACATATTTCATAGATACTCCATTAAAACAATCAGCAAATAATATTTGCATATTTGTATATATATTTTTGAAAATTATTTAAATTTATTTATTGATTTAGGGAAAATGCAATTTCTCAAATTCCAAGAGAGAAAACTCTAGAAAATAGTAAATAAATTGTTATATTAACAGTTACCTAGCAACATCCATCAAGTTAGCCTGGTAACAAAATTTGTTTATCTAACAGCCGAAGCGAAGAAATATAATTTAGTACTTAAAAAGAAACACAAAAATACACAGTATACAAACAATACACAGAATATTTACAGTTATACATAATTATATAGAGATAGATGAACACGTAGAAAGACATATATATATAACTATTTATCTATATGTATTATATAGGATTTAAAATAGAAAGATGCAGCACGTTGACCCGGCTGAGGCCGAAGGTGAGTTTTATAGATCCCGACCTCAACTAATTTGTATCATCATATGAAATTCGTTCCACGTTCGACGCAGATTTCGCGCGTATTCGTGATGTGCAAGTGGAGAATGTTCTACGGATTTTGGAGAATTCGCTTGGACGGTTGAAAATGTCCCTGATCTTGCCACGAATGGTCGCCGATCTCGATATTGTGGAGCGACAATTACAGGGCACAATGTATCAGCCGGCGATTGAGCACTTGAGGAGTGTCAAGAAATTGGATGTGATCCAAACGCAGATGTTCAATAATGAAATACTTCGGATAATCGATTATTTTCATCGAAATTGGAAGATGTATGAACTATTTCCACGTTACTTTAACAATCTATCCACCTACGATAAGACATTGGTGTTTGCCTTCGAAACGGTTCTATCTGTCGCTCGTCGCCATCTCGAGCGCACATCGAAGGCCGAAATAAATATGGAACGGCAGCTGTATGTCATGTACCAGGAACGTGAGGAGACCAAGGCACGCAACGAGAGCTTCAAGCGGAAGCTCAAGGCGAAGTATGCAGCTCTGCGCTGGAAACAGGGCGTCCAGTTCGTAATATTGGAGAAATATGAGAGCGATCTGGCCAACCGAAAGTGGAAGAACAATGTGCGCATCCAAAACGAAATGTGAGTCCTCAACGATGCCCAATTGCCATCTTAAGATTTCTCACTCATTTTCCACTCTTTTGTCACACTGTGCAGTGAAAAGCGCGGTCGCATTTTACGTGAGAATCACAAACAGAGCCTTTTGAGGCAAAAGGAATTGGAAGAGGAGCTGGAACAAGCAAAAGCAAAATTCGAATTGTTAATCAAAAATAATGCGACTAAGGAAAAAGAAATACGCGGTGAAAAGTAAGTGAAAGCCAGAAGCTTTATAATGAAAAAATAGAAATTTTTGATAAACTAAAAATTAATTAAAGCTTTTTTAAAATATGCAAATTGAAGGAATATAAACACTTGCTTATATTATATATTATAGATAGATAAAATATTTTTAAATATTTCATAGATATTAGCTCACATATCATTCTTATCCTACTCTCTTACCTCCACACAGGAGCAAATTGCTTATCCAGCTTGAGAATATCCTACGTAAATACGATACAAGTGTGTCTGATAAATTACGTGAAAATCTGGAGCTGGAAGATATGTTTAAAGTGGCCAAGAAAGAATTAGATGAGTTCATGGTGCTGTATCGCAAAGAAGAGGCAGTCTATAAGAATATTGTCGTCAAATATGAAAAGGAGGAGCAACGTAAGCAGCAACAGCGCATTATGCTCTACATGATGAATCGGGCGGCTCGCAAGATCCAAAGATATTGGCAGAAATGGCGTAAGGAGCAAGCGAAGAAGGCCCGCAAGGCCAGAAAGAGCAAGAAGAAGTAAACAGATTAGATGGGACACATTTGTGTATGTATTAAGATTAGGTTTGAAGCATCTCTACAAGGTATAGATAGTTTTTCACTTTTCTAACATCATAATAAACGAGTCTCAATGATATTTTGAGATAAAGTACCAGCAGAAAAACGGAAAATATATATTCTACTCTTTTATTTACGTTTCTTAAAGTGCTGTACCGTTCATTCTCTCACTTTTCATTCAGGCGTTGCATTTAACGCTTAGCTTTCCATAAAAATGTCTTAAATGGCCTTTTAAGTCAGCTTCTAGTGGTACTTATTGAAGAACCCGAAAGCGTAGCGAGGAAATCACCTTTTAGTAGCTCTATTAAAAGACCATCATATACGCAGCGTAATTGCAAACGTTTATTTCGCTGACAATTAGCGAGCTCACACAGAGAATTTTCTGGCTGTTTTATGGCTAGATGTGCCCTCGTAATTAGCTTTTATTTTACTTATGTACCAACAAAAAGAGACAAAGAGAGGAAGAAGGAGATGAAAGTAAAATGTTAATGTTTAATGCCCCGGGGTGCAATTTAATGGCTTAAGAAGTTGGATACTTGGAATAAGAAATTTATAACCTCTCAAAGTTATGATATATATATATATACACATATATAGTAAGCTAAGATAATTGATTAATCGACATTAAATCATCAGCTTTGATGGGCTCAACTATCTTCCACAATCTATAAAGTAGAAGAGGCTGTATTAAGTAAATTTAAGTTTTATAAGCAAAAGATTGATATTTAAAACATATTAGGAATATATAGCCTTATAAGTGTCAAGTTCAATGGAAGAACAAATAGGAAATCTTCTTATAAATAATTAACATAATATATTGCTATGAAAATAAAGAAATATTAAATAAAAACCCATTCAAATAAATATGCAACTGCGTTATAAACTTTTTGAGCTTATGAAATTATAACGGACTTATGCTTATGCTTAACCTCCATAAAAAGAACAACTGTAAATGAGGGGGCAAACAAATGAATTTTTAGCAAGTTTGAACGCATTGCGACGAAAGCTTTGACAAGTCGCCGAAAGGAGGCAGAGAAAATGGGTTTTGGCTTTGGGCTTGGGCTCTGGCTGCGGCTTGTGGGGCTTCGTTGGCTTGCAAAATGTTTACCCAACACACACACACACAGACACTCATACACATACACATACAAATGTATGCGCTGACTGACGGACGTAGAGCGAAAGACGTCCCTAACCGAATTCCATGGCGAAAAATGGCGCATTGCTGTCGTCGCCGTCGCCGTCGCTGTCGCCATCGCCAATGACGACGTCGGCGTCGCAGTTGCTGCATTGTTACTTCATTTCTGTGACCGCTTGCTGTCTCGCTCCCTCTCTATTGGTCTCTCTCTCTCTCTCTATTTCTGCCTCCTCCTTGTCTAATTTACAGAGGTTAACATACTTAACTTGTTGGCATGCGTTGAATTGGACAACTGCGCCAAAAGAAAGAAAAAACACATTGCGACAATTTGCTGCGGCAAAAAAAAGCAAGGAGAGTGCAAAAACGAGGGATAGAAATTTACCAAAAGAAGAGCCCAAAAATCGAACCAATGCAAAAAAAAAAACTAATACAAGCATATGAATGCATGTGTGGGACTGTAAGAGCTTACATACACACTTGCATAAATCCTAGATCAAAACTAATCTAAGCTCATATTCAACTGCATACATACACACATACACATGCACGTCTGTTAGTGTGCGTAGACAATAGATCAGAAAAGTATAACTGATATTTACCCGATAGAGCAGCATTGCAGCAGTACAATCCTGTTACAAAAAATTCCTGCTCCTATTGTACCCTATAAACGCCCAATAAAATTATAAACAAATCCAATTGGTATGTACTTAATTTTTTTCGCACAAAGGCGCCGGCGCGACTGTTTGCAAAAGTCGTCCTCAAAATTTCTTTTCGCATTGCCCCTTTTTTTTTTATTTTTATTGCGTTTACACAAAGCAGCAAAAGCGACAAAAGCCAGAAAACGCAATGGAGAGCGCAACTGAACCGTTTCGCTCCACAAACCGTTTCGCTCAACTGCTGCTTTGCAGCAGTGCGAGCGTAAATTAACAGCATTTGTGTTAGTTAACAGCACCATTGAGCACAACAGTGGGGCTAGCAGCTCACTTGAGCAGCGTCGTGAGCGAATGCAGCTCATTTGAGCAGCTAACAGCCATCATTTAACATTATCTTTGCAGCCGAATAACAGCTGAACACCACGAATTTATTGTAGTACGCTAACGGTTTTTAAACGGTACAGTTACAATTGAGTTGTCAACCGTTACGGACGCAAGTTCTGATTTAGATCGTGAGTTACCCACAATAGAAAAATTATCAAAAGCAAAAAAATACAAATTATAAAATACAAAAGCCAACAAAGTGGCAAAGTTGCAAAGGGGACTTTTAGTCAGGCAAAAATATCTTCGAAAGCAACAAGCCCACACAAAACTACCGAAAATCCAAATGTATTAAACAAATATAAATATTTGTATAAACCGAAATCGAGCAATTTGCATAGATATGTATTAACGAGTGTGCGCGCGTGTGTTTCGCCAATTATATCGCACAATAGAAAAACCAAAAGCAAAAATAAAAATAAAATACGCAAGAAAAAAATTTGTACAAAATTTCGGCAGAGCAACAAATAGCAACAAGAAATTTGCCACGGCGAAAGAATATATAAAGAAAAGAAGAAAATAAGCAGCGTCGCAGTCAGTGTCGACGTCGACGTTAACATTTTTGTCGCCTCTTTCTTTTTTTTGTTGCCTCGCATCATTCTTTGATTTCCTTCATTTCATTTGTGTTCGCCGCCGGCAACGACGCTGCTTTAGTTCTTCGGGTGTGCGTGTATGTGTGTGTGAATTTTTTTGCTACTGTTGCTCCGTTTGATGTGCACTATTCTCAACATCTTCTTCTTCTCGATCTTTTACAGTGTGTTATTAAAGTAAATTTGCTTAAAACGCAAATCAATTTACAAGTTACAAACGTTGAACGCGCGTCGTCCACGTAAATTCCACTCACACATACCAACAGCAAAAAAGTCGCCGCCGGCAGCAGCAGCAGCGGATTAACCTTTAGCTACATTTCTTTCCAAACACAACAACAAAAACCCAACAACAAAAATGGTAAGTTCATAAACTTTTCCTCATACTACCTTATACTATTTCGCTCCAAATCCCCACCTCTCTCTCTCTCTATCTATCTCTTTCTCGTTCACTCTTTCGCATTGTTTACACAAATATTTCCATTGAAATTTCAACAATTTGGCGAATTGGCAAAGACACAAAGGTTAAAATTGAACACATGTTCTCGCCTGCCTATATATGCATGTATGTGTGTGTGTATGTATTTGTGTGTGTCACGGCGAATATCTTGCTTGTCCAATTGGATTACATTTGATCCTTAGCCCCAGCTGCAGCTGCCGTGCCGAATTGCACCCCCTTTGGCTCAAGTATCTGAAACTGGTTTTTGCCTACCCGAAAAAGTAAAAATTAGTATTTTAAGTTTTTTTTTCTCTCTTTTTAATTCTAAGGGTTAGTTTTTTAATGACTCACCTATGCGTCGCGTCAGCAGAGAAAATAGTTTTCATTATCATTTTAGATAGCATTTTTGTTTTATTTAACCTGAGCTGCCTTGAAACTCGAAATAAAACTAGGCAAGCATTATCTGTATCTCAATTTTGCACAAACAGCTGTTGAACTTATATCTTTCCTAGTAATTTAAACAAACATGTTTGCAGCAAATAAATATTTGCATATTAAAAACAAACTATGTATAATAATGTTTAAAAAATTTCAAACACAAATATAAATATTGGCAAATTAAAAAAAATATATATTTATATATATTATTGCCTTATAAAAGAAAAACAAATATTTAAAAAATCACGAAACAAATATATACAAAAATGTATATATTTGTGTGTGTTTACATGTTGATTAAAAAATAAAAAAATAAAAGTTTTTTTTCATTATATGTCAATTATTTATTGCTTAATTCCCAATTGTTTCTTTTTTTTATGAAATAATCTTTTACCAGATTAATGTTTATAGCACATTTGAGAGAAAATATTAATAAATCATTTGATTTCGTTTTATTAAATAATGGGAAACTTATATATTTACCTACATAAATCTATAATTTGACAACTGCAAGCGAAATATTCAAGGCTAATCGTTAACACGCAACTAAAGGTCCACCCTAGCAATTATTCCACTATTATCGAAAGGGTGCAACTAAAAAAACAAGTTTCGCTCACTCAGCACCGCCCCACCCCATATTAATCAAACTTAAAGGCAGGCAGGCGCAGGCAGAGAAAAAAACTCGTTATCAGCAGCGCGTTGCGGCGCGCCCCTTGCGCCATTCAAAAGGCGTCGCAGCGGCTCCGCTTCCAGCTGTATCACAAACAAACAAACACGCACATGAACACACCAATATTAATATATAAGTGTGTGCATTGCTTTGTGCAGTAGCACACAAAAAGAAAAGTGTGTTGCCAATCGGCACTTTATCAGCATTTATTTGCACTATTCACATATAAATACAAGGCAAATTGTTCTATGAGAGCGAGAGAGAGAGAGTATTGATCAGCAGCGGGCATAAAAACAACAACAACAAGAAGAGTTGCTGTAGCAACGCTTCCAGCAGCAGCGCCACCGGCATTTTTTCTTTACTTGTTTCTTATTGTATTTCGTTTCGCTTTATTTACCGCGAAAATTGAGGTTAGATACGCTTGACGTGTAGAAGAAAAAAATATAAGCAAAAATAGGAAAAGGCAAACGGCGAAAATTCTTGGGCTTTTGGAATTCTTACTGGTCGTTGCTTTGTCGCGTTTCGTTGGCTCGCTCAACTTAACCGTTTCGTGTGCGCGCAGCAGCAGCGCTAGTTCGCTCTCCCACACTCTCTCGCTCAGCAATAACCGTTTCACACAGTTTTGCGCCTGGTTGCGTTTCGCTTCGTGTTGTTTCGTTTCGTTTCTCTCGCTCTGCACATTTTTGTTATCAATCGTATTTCGCACTGCGTCGCTTTTGGCTCTCGGTCCGCGCACTTTTATCTGCGTGCGCTTTCTTTTGCGTTTTCGCAGTGGCTGACGCTCTGGCTCTCGCTCTCTTGCACTCTCTGACTCTCGCTGTCGGTAGGTGTATTGCGGCGCCTACGTTTTGTTGTTTTCTTCCATAACCGTTTCATTTGCCGCATTGCGGTTATTTTGCTGTTTCGCTTTCTGCTTTGGCTTCTGTTGCTGCTGCTGCTGCTGTATGGCCATGTTGCTGTTGTTGCTGTTGCTGCTTGTTCTACTTTGCCATTCGCACAAGAATTTCATTGTAACGGGCAAACGTGTGCAGCGTGCAGCATAATGAAAAGAAAAAAAAATGTACTTTCCTCCTACTTTTTTTTTTTTTTCGCCGCAGACGCCAAACGTGGCGACGTCGCCATATTAACCGCACATAATCCCATTTTTTTACTGCTGTCTTTTTTATTTTATTTTATTTGGTTTTAGCGCTTGCTGCGTTTGCTTTCTGATAAGAAAATACACACGCAGTCAGCACCCATCACCACCCCGCCTTTGGCTAATTTAATTAGCGTTGCCTTCTTTTTGTTTTACAATGCAAACAGATTTTAATTAAAACAAATCGTTTTACGTGCTCAATATTTTGTTTTGCATTAAATGTGATTCATTGGGGAGTGTTGATCTCTGCAGTTTGTTGTTGTTGTTGTCATTTCCTCAGCGGCATATCTTGAAACATGGATAAAGCTAAGCTTCATGTCGGTTGTCGTTGCTTTCTGTTCTTTTCTTTTATGTTTGTGACTCATTTGGCTGAGTTCATCGAAAGCGCTAACGGCAAAAAAACATTGTCAACACATAAGCAAAGCAATTCTTTTTGGTTGAAAACACTCACATATGCATAGGCACATACGGTTGTATGCACACAACTTAATACTAACCAATGTTAACCGGTTCGTACCGGCTAACGGACTAGCCGGCAACTCTCTTTTTGACATGTCAATTCGCCTTAAAAGAAGTAGAGACACAAAAATTGTTGCTATAGCTCATTAATAAAAACCGCTATTTGCCGGTTTTTTTTTTGTTTTTTTTTTTTGTTTTTGTTTATTTGGCCCAGCCAAATGCAAATGCGATATAAACAGTTAGGCGAAAAATGTGAGAGCGAGATGGCTAGCTAGAGAGAGAGCTATTAAAAGTATTGTTTATACTTCATTTGTATCACATGTGCAATGCCTGCAAAGCTCAATAAACAGGCAGAAACACACCTACACACCTACACACACACACGCACGTGCACCCACACGCATATACACTTATAAACACACATGCATAGCCAGGTGTCGATAGGTGGGCGTCAGCTGGACGGGCAATTGAAGGCTTGACAATTAGGCAGCGCCCGCGATCTGGTTACCCTCCGCGCGTGGGTGGCGTTGCCATATTGTTTATAAGGCAACATACTGAGCTTTAATCTGGCTTTGGCGCTTTGACTCACATTTTTATGACATAATCAACAACAATAACAGCACTTACTACTGAGTAAACACAGCTAAAATCTATATGTGAAAATAAAGTAGAAAAAAGAGTTTTATCTGGTACAGCGATAAGCCCAAATTCAATTGACGCCTTAATAAGAGTAGGTACAGGCAATTGATAAATCAAATATTATTCTTATAATAAAAATAATTATATATAAAAAAGTTTTTATAAATTAAAATTATAGCAAAGTGCATTTAAAATTAAATTTTATTTAAAATTTATAATTTAAATGTATTATACAAATACTTTCCAAGAAATTTTCGTCAAACTTCTATAAAATCGAAACTAATTGAATTGCAGTAAAATGTTTATTAAAGTTGCTTATCAATTATTGCAAAGAATTTTAATTTCTGATTCTTCAAGATTATATATATTTACAATTATATAAACTGTAATCGACAATGATTAGATAAAGTTTTAATCGTTTGCTTTTGGCTAAGCTCCGCGGAAGTTGTCCATATATAGTACAGATATATATGTTTATATATATATGAACATACATATATAGTCGGCAAACATTTTGGCATATTGCTTATATAATACTCGAACTAGTCGTACGCCTTAAAAGAGAAACGTGTCTACATTTTAGATCGATTTTCTTTCTTTCTATATAGGTTTTTACCCCGAGCATTGATTAGATAGTATTTAGCTTTATTGATATTGGGTGAACCTGCTCAAGTTATGAGAACTTTGCACTTGAGATTCTAGAGGGGAACTGTAAAACAATGTTGCGATATGTCAGTTAACATAGTCGTGGCGTTTCTTATATAAGAAATCTTATCGGAAATCTAAGAATGTTGTTATCCATATTGAATTGCCCTGCAATGAGGGTTTCCGCATTATTTTCATCTAGAATTTGATATTGATTGAGTCACAATGAGCAATTAGCAGTGAACTCAAGTTTTGTTCTATATTATTCTATATATTTTTAGATATTGCTAATTTACAGAGTTTCGTCATCGAACATTTCAGATTTACAGTAGATACCTGATATGAAAAAGTGTATTTGTAGTGATTAATATATAATATATTCTGTATATTATTTTGATTTCTTTACAATTTGAATTAAATATGATTCTAAAAATCTAGAGTTGTTTTTTCCGTTTTTGATGTTAATCAAAAACGCATTTGGTATAATTGGTATTTTCATATTATTTGAATTTGCTCAATTTATATTTAGATTAGCTCATCGATTGCCCCATATATGATCTCACAATATTATGAAATGTGAGTGATTTAATAGACCTAGAAAAGTATTACGGTTTTGCATTTGATCTAAGAAAGGGTAGTTACGACCATTGCGAGTATTACGAGCATAGTTTCCGAAATCAATCAATGCCAAATATATAATAATAATGAAGGAGAAATATGATGAGAATAAAATACAAATAAATATACAAATTATTTTGAAACAATTTGCTGCTGACGTAGGCAATAAAAATAATCATAAACATTATTGATATGCGAGTCGTAGCTCTCTATTATACGTATGTAAATATATTGGGGCGCCGACCTTATCGCCTCGCTATATGTTATATATATATTATTATTTGAATTGATGTCTGTCAAAACAAATTAGATTCGGAAACGCTTCGTTTGTCAACGAGTTTTGCTTTAACAAACAAAAAATCCGGGAAATGCTAGAAACAAGGGCTTTACTATAACTATAATATACCCAACAGAACCTTGACTACGCGCACAAAGCGACAGTTACGCATTTATATATGTATTTTAAATGCAAAACTTTAGACCCCTTAAAAAATAAAAGTAAATTGACGTCAGCGGAACCCAACACCTTTTTTTTTTTTCCTAGATAGCATTGCTGAGATATGAGAACAACTGTATCTCTATACATATTTATGTATATATACCTATATATATATATTTGTATATCTAGCGCCTTTTTGTTGTGTGCAAACAATATGCGAAATTATTCAAAGCCCACTTTTTCTTTGACGTATCTTCTTGACTGAATGTTTCGACATATTTGCCTCTAACATTTTTATTGTTCTCTTTGCTTTTTATGGTTTCCTTGGCGCGCATTGTATTATAATTGCGAATAACTTTTCTTATACATACAATTGTCATGACTATCGAACTGTATGCGACTCTACATATATAGAAATCTATATAAACCTATGATTGACTGATTGATGACTGACGCACAAGGCGTAAACTCAAGCTGTCCTTGGGGAAGAACCTGAAAATGTAGAATATATTACGATACTACGATACTACTATTAAAATTTTTTCATACAACTCTAAGATTAGTTTAAAAGATTCCGAGATGTTTACTTTTTCTTTGTAAGCTGAATTTTCGATAACTTAAAAGAGCTATCTGATAATATATATATTTTTTTGATATTGTTGGAAAGTATTTTGTTTTACACAAATCTTGCAACATTTTGTGCTGCAAACGAAAAATATAATGGAGATTTTATGAAAAATTACTTGGAAAAATTGTGGGAAAATGTATTTTTAAGTTTTCATTAATAATTCTTATGAATTTTGGGGAAAGTTAGCTTTCGTTACAAATACGAAATAATGTTTAAAGATTTCCTATACTCACGCATGGCTAGCTTAGCTATATATATACACGATATATATATATATTGAATCTTGTTGTCTATCCCATATGTTGGCATTGAAATAACATCAAGTAGCCGTCGACTGTGTCATCATTCATAAACAGTTCATAAACTTGACAGCAATTAATTATCAAATATACATTGAAGCAAGTCTGTGCAATCGAAAGCTAAATTATGGTATTTAGAAAAAGAAAAAGAAAACGAAAACGAAACGAACAGCGAAACTGAGAAAATATTTTGGTTCTTCTCTTTTTGCAGGCCGATCAGCTGACAGAGGAACAAATCGCTGAGTTCAAAGAGGCGTTCTCGCTATTCGACAAAGACGGCGATGGCACCATCACAACAAAGGAATTGGGCACAGTTATGCGATCCTTGGGACAGAACCCCACAGAGGCCGAGCTTCAGGACATGATAAACGAGGTCGATGCCGATGGTAAGTTGAAATTTGTATAATAAGAAAAAGCAAAAGATTTAGATAGAGGTTATTGCAAGTTCTCTTTGTGTTGCCATGCAGAAAAACTATAGGTAATATTAATAGATCTATAGAGTTACAGTTTAGGCTCTATAGGAATTAAAATTTGTAAACTATATCTTAGAATTTATGATAAGAACAGCATATATTTGGATTTTTTTTGTTTCGCAAAAGTTGAATTGGAAATTGAATTTTCGATTGCACAAATTCTTGAACTAGTTCCACTTGAGATTTCTGGTTCAGTTCTTGTATTCTTACTTAGTGTGCTAATTGCTTTGAACCCTTTTTTTTTTGTTTTTGGCTCTCTCAAGCTAATTATATACACTACTATGGATCTATTCTTAAACGAGATGAACAGACAACAAAAATTGTGAATAGATTTTAGACAGAAGCAAGACGGACAACGAAGAAATTCTTTGTGTTCTTAGCTTTTCGTTCTTTTTGCGATCGGCTAAAAATATGCAACAAAAACACGTCATAGCCATTAAAAATAGATTACAAAATATTTGGCCTGTTGTTTGGCCTGGCTAATGTTCATATTCTTCTTCTTGTTGTTGTTGTAATTGCTGTCAAAAATGCACACACAGGATTCTTGACAAAAGGTGGTTGAGGAGAGGACAACTGGGAACAGAAACAGAATCTAGAGAAAATTTGGGAAAACTAAAAGAACAAAATAATGAAAATAAATATTTCAATTTTGTTTTTCTTTTTTAAAAGAAATTGAGCGATATACGCCGCCAAATGTGTCGCCCGTTGAGGTTTTTCACCTTTTGCATGAAAACTTGTTCAACCAACAACTGCACATTTCCAACAAGTGTGAGAGGAATAGAGACGGAGAGCGTATGCGAGTGCGAGTGAGAGTGAGAGAGGTGTGGAGCGCCTGCTCGTGTGGCTTTTTATATGTATTTTTAGCAATTGTGAAATGTGTCGAGAATAATTTGTTTTTGCTCTTGCGGGCTATATAAATTTTCACAAATTATAAATCACTTTTTTATGCATGCACACACACACACACACACATGCATGCATATGTGAGTGAGTGTTGGTGTGCGTGTGCTGGCGCGCGCGTCAGTGTGCGCATTTGCCTTTTGCATAATGTGCTCAAAGCTCGACAATTAGCTTAAAAATAAAACAGGCCCCACCCAAGCAACAGCAGCAAACACATACAAACACACACACAAGCAGCGTGATAACTGCAAAGCGTAACAAGTAGAAAGTGCAAGGAGATAAAAATGCAAGAAATCGAAATCAAGTCACCCACATCCGCTGGCAACTGAAACAACTCTCTGCACAGCTTTCACTCTCTCTCTCTCTCTCTCTCAGTATCACTACTGCTGCTGCTGTCGCTCCAAAGGGCAAGGCGACAGAATTCCAGAACAGAATTGAAGTTACATACTTTGGCAGTAGCAGCCACAACAACAGTAACTTAGCAGTCAGCACTCTGCTCTACCCAGAACGCTCTCTGTGCAGTGCCCTTGCTCTTTACCGCTACTCTGTCAGCGTTGCTGTCGTCGTGCGAAAGTGCAAGGCGACAAAAATGCTAGACGAAGTGAAGTTACCCATATTTGACGGCAGCAGAGCTGTCGTTAGCTTTTACTCTCTCGTTCTCTTCGCTAGTCTGCAGCGACTGTGCTGCTGGCGTCGTTAAATACAAATACAATTGCTTTTGTTGTTCTCTGTTTCTTGCACGTGCAGAATGCGCATGTGATGAAAAATCCAGGGCAAAGTCTGCACAAAAGGCTCTAAGCAGCGCATGCGCCAAAAAGAGGACAACAGGCATAAGGAGCAGATTGAAAGGGAGGGGTAACTGCTGACTTGGGTGTGAGCGAGCGAGCGAGTGAATGACAGATTGACTGACTGACTGACTGATGCTTATCGTTCTGAGCTAAAAATAGATTGTTGCTTGGCTCAGGGCAAATGTGAGAGAGTGGCTTTTACAACTATAAAAGTATCGTTGTGTGTCTGAGAGAGAGAGAGAGCGTGTTGAGCTTCTGTTTCGTAGTTTGAAAAGAAATTGCGAACATTGGAGTAGTATGCATATGTATGTGTGTGTGCATGTCTCTCAATGATTGGTGTACATATGTTTTTGTATGTATTCAAGCGTGAAGGGTAATAAATAAATATTATGTATTATATACGGAAATTTTAAATGTATTTAGTAAACATTTGGTCTATATAGTTATACAACATAAATGTTTATAGTTTCTGGAATTCCAGAACATGATGGTTTTTGTTTTGAAATCTAGCACAACTGTAGGAAATATTTCAGTTTTTTATGATTTTTTTTTTTTTATTTATTTGCGGCTTTGTTAATTTTTTGCTTAATTTTATTATCTATTGTGCAGAATAATTAACACTTTATGCTTTAAAAAAGAGCTAAAAATAATGTATTTTAATATATAAATTTAATCATTCATATAAACTTTGGTCTAATTTTGTTTCAAAGCAATTCTAATATTTTAATGTATTTTTTTCTTTTAATTGTATTTTGCATTTAGGCAAAAGATAAAAATTTATATATATTTAGGCTGGTCACACTGTCTGACAGAGTCATTAAAAAAAGAACTTAATTATAGTAATTTGCTGAAATATCGCTATGTTTGTATATATATACTATAAAGACTGTTTAGTTTAGTCATTTGTATTTGTTTAGCACTCATTCACTTTTGCATTATTCACATGGCTGTTTTTCCTATATAGTTACTGTGGCTTTCGTGGCGTTTATCTCGCTTATTTTACGATCTAGCTTTTCGTGCATCAAATTATATAAAATATATATATATGCACACACACACATACGTATTCGTGTGTGTGAACAACAGACGGAAACATTAAACATTCATTACTTAAAATTTTGTTGGCGACGTCCAAAAAAGAATTGCAGCTTGCATACAAACGACGCCATTAGAGAGAGATAGCAGAGAGTGGCAGAGAAAGAGCTAGAGATAGAGCTAGAGACTCCCCTCTGTGTTCAGTTAAAAGTCGTTGTCTTTGGAAGCATTTGCAATTGTCCAGCTCTATGCAAATGGCATATAAAACGAAAATCAAGCAAAGAATATATATATGTAGATATAAGGAATCCCAATGTGTTATTTATAAAGAGTTCGCTTACCCCTCACTGTGTCTGTCCAACTAAATTTAGCGCTGAAAAAAAAATCTTATTAAAATTTTAAATTGTCTGCAAGAAAAAATTTTGCGCAGCGATGCGAAGCGACAAGGCGGGCGGGCGGGCGGTCGGTTCTAGAGTCTGCGACTTGTACAAAGATATATGTATATACATAGATATATAGATGTTTATATATATGTCTGCATATGATTATAGAGGAAGTGTGACTCGTCTCGCTCTCTAGCCAGAGGTAATGGAAACCAAAAACCAAGCAGCCAGCCAGACATTGGCAACACAAATTGGCAAGAGGCTCGTCATCAACATCATCATGAACATAAAACATCATCAACAAAATCATATGAGCCTTGTCAAAAAGTATTTCTGTCTAAGGCGCGTCTAAAAGTCGAAAGTAGATGATAATATATATATATATATATATATAAGCTATATCTGGTCTATACACAAAAATGGCAACAAATTTGTATTTAGATTTTGTTGGGGAAATCCTTAGCCAAAATCAGCGACATAGTTCGCGTCAAAAACGAAATGTTTTTAAATAGATATTTGCATATAATATTTGTTTTTTATACTTGAGAAGAGTATATTGGGTTTTAATTTGATAATTTGTATATTTGATTAAATATGCCTCATCTTATAAAGTTTAGCTACATTCAAATGTAGTTTCATTTAGTTTATATAGGAATATTGACATATATGTAATTGCTTTTGACTAATGAGCGAGTATTTTGCAGTCGTTCACTGCCAATTGCAACAGTTTTACTGTATGCTTTTCATCTAATTTTCTTTTGGCGCCTCTTCATTTGGCGATATATGTGTGATTTGGCTGATATTCGTGCGCCTTGCTTATTATTTCTAAATGTTCCATTCAATAATCATAATAATACTTGTGTGTGTTCTTTAATTGAAAACACATTTTTGCGTGTTTTTTTTTTCTGCGCTTTTAATTGCTAGATTTTTTTTTCAAGATTTCATTATTTATTTTGGTATTCGCACTCGCGCTTTAATGTAGTTGTTTTTCGGCTGTGTTCGATCGGGAGTCTCGGAAGGTAACACTTGTGAATTGATTTGTATTTGTATTTGTATTTGAACTTGAAATAATTGACTTGCCTGCCTGCCTGCCTATGCGTGTGTGGCTATTAAATACGATAGCTAAACATTAATTTTACATTTGGTACGAGTTGTGGAATGTTTGCTAAACGATGTGAGTAGCATTGATTGTAATGAGAGATTGGCGCTGGCAAAAAATCTAGTGGGGGTTGCACAGGTACAGGCAAGGCGGGATAATACGTTAAACTACACGTTTGTTAACACTGGGCAATTGAATAACAGCGTTTAACAACACTGATTTACAGCGCAATGTTAAGTTACATATGTAACAAGGCTAAGCAGTCAGTGAAACGTTTAGAAATGCGTTATAAGATTTGTTGAATGAATTTATTATAGAGAAAATATATATATTAAGAAATGAAATTGAAGTAATTTGTTACTTGTTTACTTGTTATATACCTTAGATATATTATATCTATAAAGCAAAACTCTTGGTCAAACATGATTTATCTGCTAGTTATATTCTACATTCAAAACTTTTGCATATGTGTGGTGGCAAAAGAAATAATAAAGTAAAGTGATTTTGAGAAAGTTTTCTACTCAAGTTCCTACAAAGTTCCTCAACTTTGACTTAGACCCTCGAGACAGTTGTCTAATCGTAACATTTTGTGTAAATATTAATGTGCATGCTCCATTAAAAGAGAGCAGACATTAGTTAGATATATACTAGATACAATGCATATAGAAGCATAAATGGAAACCTTTTCTGACCCACGGACCACGCCCCATTGACGCCGAGTCAATAACAATTAAGGTCTCAAGAGTTGGACACAAAAGTTTGTGCGCCGGTTAAGCACAAGGAAAACTTTTCACATTTTTCGGCCAAACGAGAGACAATAAAAACGGGGAGTGTGGGGGAAAAACCAACACAAACTTTAAATAGGGAATGTGAAGTGAAACTTTTTCAATTAGTCTAACTGGCATTTTGTATAGGCTGTGGTAGAGGTCACTTCATTTGTGAGAGCTCCCTCGCCGCCTTTCCCGCAAATACTTTTGTGCTGGGGCTTATCTTATCCGGCGACGGGCCGAGACTAAAGTTATCAATGTCACAAATGTTGCGCATACGCCACGTGTGCCACTGCAGATGGGGGTGGGGGAAAAAGCAAATAAAAGACAAATCCTTTCAGCCAGGCAGACAGCACACATAGGTCAAATATGAAAATCAGCTTGATTGCGACTGTAAAGGGAGGGATAGGGAATTCTGTTTGTGTGCGAACCAAAAGGGATTTGACTCAGCTTATATAGCCCGACAAGTACAGAAAAGCAGAATGTAAATTACAAAGTGAGAAAGCTGAGAGCGTGAGAGGGTGTTGATGATGGCAACTTTTTTTTATGGAGGTGAGAAGAAAAGTAGAAACGGGTGTGGGGTGTTATTACAATATTGCAACTGTGGAAATGAAACGTGGGCAAGTATTAAGAGCGACGTACTGGAAAAGTTATGAGTTTAATAAGAGCTTGCTTAAAAGAGAAGTCTGGTAACGCTAGCTAAGCTAGCTTTGAAACAGTCTGAAACGATGAAAATGAAATAGATGAAGAGCAAATGCCCTCACTCGTAAATAGTAGTGAGAGGTATTGGAACAATATTGATAGAGAGTAGTTTATATAGAGTTTCTTCAAAAGAGAACTCTGGCAACGCTGGTAGTTGCTGAGCTAGCTTTGAAACAGTTTGGAACGATGAAAACGAAATATAAGCAGAGCATTTACGAGAGAGATATTGGAACAATATTGGTAGAGAGTAGTTTATATAGAGTTTATTGAAAAGAGAAGTCTGGCAACGCTCACAAACAGTTTGGAATGATGAAAATGAAACATAAGCAGCGCTGCGAAGCGTATTAGAGAGACATTTAGAAATAGCTTATTGAAAACAGAACAGGAAATGAAATGAAAATGAAATCCGGCAAACGTTTAGAGCGATACAAGCAAAGTTCTGAAGAGATAAAAACTCAAGAGAAACTGAAAAGAATGTGAAATCAAAAAGAATCAAAAACTAAAACATAAAATGTAAAGAATAACTCAACGAAAGTTCAATAACAAAATGAAAATGAAAATGAAAATGAAAATTTAACATATTTCAGCAGAAATCAAAGCATTTTTCCAGAAATCACGAATAGTTCGCCTATGTAAAATATACGAAAATTTCTGTAGAAATTTATAGATGCAAAGAACACGAACTGCAATACGGCCAATAATTCTAATGTTAAGCAAAATTTCAAAGCTCTATATACATATATATATATTTAACTAATTTCATGTTTAATTTACGATTTCGACAGGCAATGGTACAATTGACTTCCCAGAATTCCTTACCATGATGGCACGCAAAATGAAGGACACCGATAGCGAAGAGGAGATTCGGGAAGCGTTCAGAGTGTTTGATAAGGATGGCAACGGCTTCATTTCAGCGGCCGAATTGCGTCATGTGATGACAAATTTGGGCGAGAAATTAACAGACGAGGAGGTCGATGAGATGATCCGTGAGGCTGATATCGATGGTGATGGTCAGGTCAATTACGAAGGTAAGCGAAACAGTGCAGAGCTAAAAGCACCTACATTCATTTGATGCTAAGCGGCTTACGTGGCGTGTGTTGTAGTCGCGTGTCGTGTTGTTGTTGTTGTTGTTGTTGTTGTTGTTGTTGTTGTTGTTGTAATTGTCATGTCATGTCAGGCCACTAATTGGATATTCGCACAACATTTGCTATTGCTGCTGTTAGACAATTGACTTATAGCTGGGGTTATGCGTTTTGCGCT
The DNA here is from genome assembly GCA_030914335.1 of Drosophila borborema. Classification (NCBI taxonomy): domain Eukaryota; kingdom Metazoa; phylum Arthropoda; class Insecta; order Diptera; family Drosophilidae; genus Drosophila; species Drosophila borborema. The sequence goes on along the minus strand of JAUESP010000303.1, from coordinate 13,406,726 downwards.
GCCAAAACAATCGCATAGCTGCCGATTGAATCACACAACACACACACACACAACACACACACAGACACACACTCATAGTCATACTGTATATATTTGAGTCACACTTGTGAGCACTTGTTTTGTCATTCGTTGTTACTTTTTACTCATGAGATTTGCTATAAACTGATTCATTAGTGCGTGCTATAAAGTCTTTGTAGGAACTGCATTGTATGTGGTCTCTATTAAGCGAATACCCTGTAATTCTCTCTGTGCTAATTTCACATAATTGATACGAATTTGTTTCTCTGCTCAAGAATCAATTTTCTGCAGAATTTCTTGAGCATAATTAATCAACTTAATGATTCAGTAGAAATTTATTGATTCAGTTTCTATATAATCGAATTTTTAGTTAAATGAATTATTTACTAGGAAATGTGTGCAATTAATTTACTTATGTAAATATTATAGAGAGTTTATTATAGGTTTAAAAATAAAATAAAAAAATATTATATCAAGAAATAAAAAAAATATAAAAAATTGCAGACTAAATAGTAAAGATAAAAAATTATAGAGTGAAAACTTAAAAACTTTCGTCGTATTTTCATGTGCATTTCTTTTAAGAAATTTCTCCAAACATATATTGAAATTGTTTTAAAAATTTTTTAAAATATATATTTAATAAAAATGATCCTTAAAATTATATAAAAACTTTTCTCTGTCACGATTCTATATAAACTCATTTTAGATTTATAATTTATAATTTCCTTCGAATCAAAATTCTTTAGTCTAGAGAGCATCAATTAGTCAAAGATAGCCAAACCCATATAGTACATTGTATGTCAGGTTTTTGCTTTGTTTTTGTGTATTCTTCGAAATTAAATTTAATTGCTTGAAAATTGAATTTTCAATTGAGCAAAAGGCCCGAAGAAGAAACAACAAATAGAAACGCAACAACAACAACAACAATAATGAGTAGGAATATATAATATATATGGCAACAAGGTGTTAAGATATTGTTCATGCTGCGCGGTCTCGCACAGCTTTTCTCAGCCCACACTCCTCTGTCTTGATTGTACTTAGAAAACAAAAATAATGCGATCTATCTTTCTCTCTCTCTCTCTGATGTTGGGCAAATACATAAATATAGATAGATATACGCATATATGTATGTATATAGTTATCGAGCGTTGTTTTCTGCCTCAAGTTCAAATAAAAATCGTTTGGCGCAAAAATCTTTGGCGGATCAAATAGATTAATCACAAACAATTTATGAACCGAAACATAAAAATAACCAAGTGAAATAATATAAAAATAGGTGCTACTACAACACCTATTTGCTAACCTCAAAAAAAGTCAAGGAAGCTAATAACAGACTACAAATTATCAGATGATATTACCAGCTGAAATAGAACTGACAATCGATTGGGCAAAGTAAATTTTCAATTTCAAGTGTTGCAAAACGCGATTTGCCAAAAACAAGCCAACTACACATTCAATAATCTACAATAATCTGGTGTTGTTTTTTTTTTCGGATTTAATGATTGTAAATTGCAGCTATTACTTTACTTGAAATCTTATCTTAAATAGTCTCATAATTGTCATGAAATTATTGATTTATGTGCGCTAAAATTGTTAGCAAGTAATTGTTGTTTTTAGTGCTGTTTGTGCAGGTTAATTGATATTGTTTTTTTTTTTCGTATTTGAAGGCTTATTAGTTATTCAGATATGTACAAGTTAGAATTGTACACTTGTTAGGTAATTTTTTGTAATCTGTAATCAATTTAGAGTTTCGCTGATTGAAGTTTGTTTCCGAATATTCTATTCTATTCTGTTCGGACTTCTGCTCTCTCTGTTGTTGGCAATCGTTCTTGATTCTTGATTTATTTTATGGTATATTTCTTTTCATTGCAGTCCTTTAATCATTTTTCTTTCTATTCGTTTTTCTTTTATTTCTCTTTCTTGTAAGCTCTCAAGCTTCGGACTCCTGCTTTCTTCGTTGTTTGCAATCCTTGATTCTTGATAGGGTGCATTCCTTCTCATTCTAGTCTTTTAGCCTTGTCTCTTTCTTTTTCTATGTTTCTCATCCTTCCTAATCTTCTCTCTCGTCGTCCACATTATCTGCTTTCCTCTCTGTACAGATTACTCGCTTTCTTCCTTCTTCACATCTCTCTCTCCCTCTGTCGTCCCTCTCTCTCTCTTTCTCTCTCTTCATCTCTTCTATATAACGGTACTACACATGGTCGCATTTTGATCATTTGTCAGCTGTTTTTTCTACGATTCCGATAATTTCTTGTTGGGCTTTTGCGCTGCCTACGCAAAGTGAAATGTTTAATGTTTAAACGAGACAGCAACAATTAAATTCTAATATAAATATTGTGCAATAATCTGAACAACAAAAGAAATTCGAATAGTAAAAGAAGTAGGAAGCAGAGCGAGTGTCAGAGAGAGAGAGAGCGAGAGATTGAGTGAGAGAGCAAGCAATAGAGCACAGCTAGCAGGCAATTTTGGCGAGCTGTTTGAACATTGACCGACAAGAAGCCGAACAAATATACGTATATATGTATATAGATAGATATCTGTGTTATATATACTATAGGGCAGAATGAGCATAACATAAATAAATGCGAGTTGTTGCCATTTGCTTATTGCCAATTAACGAAAGTCTTTATTGTTGTCTTGTTGTTGGTAACGACGGCAACTGAAAATTATATGGCGCAAACAACAATGGGGCCGTACACCCAACCCCCGATCCCGACTTCTCTCTATAATGATGGCTATATGCACACACAGAGAGATGAGACTTACTTTGGCCCGCGGCCAAATATAAAAATGTTGTCAGAAAATAGGCGAAAAGCAAAACAAAAAAAAAAAAAAGAGAGCGAAAAAAAGGAGAAATGAAACAAGAAGAAGAACCGAAATGAAAATCAAATAAAATGTTAAGCAAAATACAAAAGAGAAACAAATTCAGCGCAGCAAAATAAAATATGGCAAAAGAACAAAATTTAGTTAGCTCTGGCGAATGTAAACAAAGCGACGAAAGATAAACAGCAGAGCCACAAAAGCCAAGAGGGGGAGGCCCAGCGCGATCACAGGGAAATCAAAAGTTTTCCGCGTTTTATAACACTATAAAATAGAGTTTTTAATTTTCATTTAATTGCCATGAAAACAAAAGCCCAAGCCCAAAAGAAAAGAAAAAATCCATTAGGAAAATTCACAAAAGCAAAAAAGGGTGCGAAATGTCAAGGCCCAGCACGAATTCTCAGTCAATTTCTGATTCGATTTGGGCTGGGTTCAGGCAAAAGAACATTTGCATATTGTGGAAAGATAATGAATAGGAAAACTCTTAAAGGTTCTTCGGGGCGTGTCCTACGAACTTTTTGCGAATGTTGCGTTTGTGCCACAAATAACGTTTTATTTTGAAAACTGTTTAATATTTTATGAGCAAAAGGCGCGGAATCTTGGGCATTTTAATGGCTTACATAAAAGTAGTATAGAATAGAATTTATGAGCCAGCATTATAGATTGTGAGCGAATAGCGTGTATATAGAACGAATGAACTGTTTCTTATCACAATCTATAAAACGAATTGCTAAAAAATGTGTGAAGAAATTTAGTTTAGCAGCGGAAACAATTTGGAAATGAAACACATATTCTAAGGAGTTAAGAGCGGGTAAGCTTACTGAGATATAACCAGAATGGAATGGAAAGATATAGCAAAAGAGAACAATCGATCGAAGTTGTAGAGGAAAATTAGAGTAATCAAAGCAAACCAACGCTTATAATAGAAGACTTTGGAATACAAAGAATGAAACCAAGAATGATCTGAATATAAGGAACAGGCAGCATGAAACATAAGAGTATAGGCAGTGAATTAGATGATATTGTGAGAGTAACATTTGGAATAGAAACAATGGCAAAGAACTTATATTTATTATTACATATAACATTAGAAACAAAAGTAAATATTCAATATTTGTAACCTAAGTATCAGAGCAAATACAAATCTCGCTACACCTGCTCTGCCATCAGATAAACCCAATTATCTGTTCAAATCGTGAGTGGATGAACAATCAGGTGCCATGTGACGTGTGGTACGTTGCGATGTTGTGACTTACGTATTTTTTTGTGTTGTGGTCGAGAGGCCAAACGTTTTTCACATGCTACAAATATGTCAAAAATGCGCGCGACCACAAGCGCTACAACAAGCAGAGGGTGAGCGAAGGAGAGATAGATAGATAGATAGAGAGAGAGAGAGAGTTAGAGCAAGAGAATGAGTTCTCACAACATAACAATAGTCGCAAATGCAGTTGAATGCACAGATGAGCAGGAGAGGATGGTGGAGGCGCTGTGTGCGAGTGTGTATGTGTGCGTGTGTGTGTGAAGGCAGTCACTTTTCTATATTTAGGAGCTGCATGCAAACACCTGATAAATCGGGGACACAAACGAACAGCCCCGGAATCGTTTCATCAGCCAACGTTTCGCTGACAACGTTTGCCAATTTGTGTGCCCTCCCTCCTACCGCTACCCGCCCCGCAGCACTTAATGAAGTACTATATAGACGAGGAGAGAGATATTGTAATTGCCGGTTTTATCAGGAAAAGAAAAACAGACAGCTCAAATCGAATCGAATTATGTTCGCTCGCGCTCGCCACTGCTGCTGTACCATTCCACTTTGGATCACTTTTCATCTTTATCGTGTCAGCTCTTTGTCTCTGTCTCTTACCTCCTCCTCCTGCTCTGATTGCATTTGCTATTTTTGGCACATATACTTAGCACAGTAAATGGCATAGAGTATATGCTGAGAGTCCATTCACTTGATGATACGCTTTACATTTGCTTGCTTCCATTTCTAGACTCTAGTTAACAATTTAGTAAGATATCTATCATTATTCATTATTATATCATTATTTATTAGTTTGAGTATTTCAATTCATTGTTGCTAACATTAGAATATATATTCGAATTTCCCCATTTGCATAGCGTATTTGAAATTCGAATTGAATTCTATATCGCTCATTTTCCCCATATCTATATGGTCTTTGAAAATCTGTTGTGTGTCTGTCTGGCACAGCGCACTTCATAAATTTTCCCCTGATTTCTGTTCTCGCTCTTGTACGCGCGAACAGCTTTTCATCAGTCACTCGGCGCGTTGCAGCGCATCTTGTGACTTTATCTATTTGTCTTATTGATTAGTTGATTTTTGGTTTGACTAGTGCAAGACGTGAGTGGGGGGCGCCTTGGCGTACGACAGATCTATTTGCAGAGCCTCCCTGTGGCCCCCATCGCTCGTCTTGCAGTTCATTGTAAACTGAACAAGTTCAGGGTAAATGTGGGCTGTAAATATTTAAACTGACCGGAATTTGTAGAGAAATTAATGAATTGTTTATTAAATTCTTAATTGTGAAAGGGAAATTATATTTCTTTTATAGATGTAATTCTTAGACTAATCACATTCTCTTCTTTCTTCTCTTTTCGTTGCAGAATTCGTGACTATGATGACATCGAAGTGAAGCGTTAAATTATTTCTTTTTAAGCCTTTCTATTTTTTTAAGATGTTGACGAAGACTGTAGCTGTGCGCAAGAACATCGCGCCGCGCTGTTGCTATGGACCCCAATAAAAGATCTTAAAGAAACAACAAAGAGTTAAGCAAAAAACATCAACAACAACAACAACAAGAAGAAGAAAAACATTAAAAACAAAACAAAAAACATTTAAGAAACTTATAAAACAAAAGAGAAAAGAAAAAAAAACTTTACACTTAAACTAAACGAAGCAAAGAAAAAAAAAAAAGAAAAGAAAAACGCAAAGCAAGAAAATTTAAACAAAGCATAAAATGAGAAAAAAACCCAGAAAAAATTACATAAAAAATTTATATAAAAAATACAACAACAGCAAACAAAACACACTTAATTTTAATGCAAACAGAAATGCGAGAAACCAACAACAAGAAACAGCAAAACTTAAAGAAGTCACCGTTTAAACAAGAAACAAGAAACAGCAGAAAGCATGTTATAAGAAATGAATTCAACTACTACACTTAAACTACAGGCATACCACACTATAACAAACAAACAATCAGAAGAACTTTGTGTAAGCCGCGTGCACCGAGCGCAGCGCGTGCAGCGCCCTCTATGGGCAGGCAGCAGCGCCAGCTGGCGGCGGCGGCGGCGACAATTTGTAGGCAAGAGAAAACTGTTGAAAAAGCAAAAGAAAACACAAACAAAAAGCAAAGCAAAAATTAAATTGTTTCAAGTTTAAACATTTGTCGAAATTCGTTGCAAAAATAATAATAATAAAAAAAAAGTAAACAAAAAGAAAATTAGATTTGTAATTTTTGCAAAATGAAAAAAACACCAACAACAGCTCTGCACACAAACACACAACACACACACATACACAACACACTCACACACACACATAACAAACAGAAATAAAATATATTATAAATACAACATATATATATTATAAATAATGTAAAATCAAACAACAAATTCTTCTTATTAAATTATATTTAAATTTAAAATTAATAAATATAAAGAAACAAACAACAACAAAAAAGAAAAATAAAAATTACCAAAAAAACAAAAAAAAACAAAACCAACTAAAGAATACATTTTCGATATAAAATTAAATTAAAATTATGCAATATGTGTATAGCGATATATCTATATACATATGTATGTATATGTATGACTATATATATAATATATATGTGTATATAGTATATATATATATGCTAACTGGCTGGTCAGAGTTGTTTTGGTGCGCTGAGTATGGGTTTACTTTGAAAGGTTTGCATAAAATTAATAGCGCCATATATACATATATATTATATATATGCATATATATATTTATAATATATATATATATATATATCTGATAAAGGCAGCATAAACTTATTTAGCAAGCAAATCGCAACAACTCAAAACATTTCTCTAGCAAATTAAGTGGCAGCAAAGCAAAAAGAAACAAGTTAAAACTAACCTATAAATATATAAATATATATATACATATAAATACATACGTATATATATAAATTAACATAATTTTATTATAAAGAATATACTAATTAAATATTTATATGCGAAGAGCGAAGGAAAGCGCAGAAGCAGATCAGAAGAAGATTTCATCAAACACACACATAAAAAAAATTATATATATATAAAGGAGGAACAGCAGGTAGATGAAGAAGCAGCAGCAGAAGAAGACAACTCTTAATAGCAAAGTAGACGACGAAGTAAATGAAGAAGAAGAAGCAACAACAACAGCATACAAACTTAAAATAAATAATATATTTAGCAAAAATTAAAAAAGAAACAGTTAAATATAAATATATATATATCATATATTATTATATATGTGCCTATATAATAATATGTCTATATATATATGTGTATGGGGTTTTCTTTTAAGTTAAGTGAGCTTATGATAAATGATTCCTGAAAAACAATGCACGCAATTGATAAAGAAAACTTAAAAAACACAACTGTACCCAGCGTCGGCGCGCATTAGCCAGACCTAACCTAACTTAACAAAAAACTAACCTAAAAAAAAAATTATAAGAAAATGTTGCCACAAAAAAAAAAAAAAGAAAATGAAATGAAAGCAAAATGAACACAGCTGTACTTTAATTTAGTTTCATATCGAAAAAAAAGCGTTTTCCTTGTTTCCTTTCTCTACACGAAACTTTCTGCCCAAGTTTTTCTTTTGTATCTCTTGTACTATCTCTTCCCACGTCTCTCCTCCAGCTATATTGTTGCTCTTGCTGAACGAACTCTGCTATAACTCTCCATATCTAAATATATATATATATACTATATGTGACTCTACCCACTACACTCTACTACAAAACTGCGCATCTTCACACATTTTTATTTTCTCTTCTCCCACTGCATTAAACCAACTGTGAGTATAATATATATAAATATATATATATAATATAATAATATATATATAACGATTCGGATATAATATAATTATATATATATATAATAAAAATCTTTTGGTTTGCTTGATCTTTGGAACAAAATCTTAGAGTTCCGCAAGCAAAAAACAAAAACAAAATATTAAACTCAAAAATGAACTTTTCTATAACTTTTTTTAAACGAAAACAAAAAGGAAAAAAACTAAAATTTTGTAGTGAAAATTTGTGAAAGTTTTAAATCGAAATTTAAACTAAAGCAAGTTATATATATATATACGATCGGAAGGTCTCTATATAATAAAAAGCAAAACTTTAAACTTAAACAAAATTTAACTTTAAAAACTAAAACAAAAAACACGAATTTTTCTATCTAAAAACAAATTTAAACACTTTACAACACTTGAGCCAAGAGTTCATTTGTTAAGCTTTGCAACGATCTGGCAACTCTGGCTCATGCATTTCCATTGCAAATGTTGCAAAAAAGTTAACAAAAGCTAAGCAAAGCAAAGGAAAGAATTGAATAAATCATTTGAAACAAATTTGTAGCTAATTTGCCTAACAAAACAAAGCAAAAATAATTTAAAATAAAGAAGAAGAAGAAGAAGAGAACAACAAGAACAAAGCAAACAACAACTAAAAAGCGAATCTCTTAAATATTTATGAATTCTGTTTTTGCAGTGGCAAACGTTAAATATTACAATAATTGCAGGCATATATATAAATATATACACACGCGCATAAATATATGTATATATAAAAACTATATACACATATGTATGTAAACATCTTGTATGCAAAACAGAAACTTCTTTAAAAATACACAAACATTTTAAAAACCTCGAAACAACAAAAAAACCAAATTGTGTTTTCTCTTATAATTTTGTTTTTATATTTTTTTGTTGATCTTTCATTTTCGGTTTTTAAACTTTTGGGATTGGCTTTTACAGACAACACATTCGCTAACGAATCTGGTCACACTCCACAACAACAACAGCAACAAAAAAATTGAAACATTTCTCATATACAACGTCTTCTTCCCAACTAACGGCCGACGAGCTCGCTCCATTCAGTCAAGTGGCTCAGATACAAACAGATAAAGAATTTCCACGCGCGCTGGATGAAACCGAGAGGAACCGCAATTCTATCCATGAATTTAGAAACCAAACTAAAACAAAATAAAAATTTAAAAAAAAAAACACTCAACAACCACCTATAAAAATGTTTTCAGTGTAACGTTGCAAGAAAGAAATCAAATATATATATATACATATAAAAACATATTTTTAATGTCTAAATATATGCGTCTAATATGATAATTAAACAAATAACCTATGTACCTATACAAAAAGCTTGAACAGCCCTCGTAATAACACAATATATAATATGCACTAAAAAAATTGTTTCCATTTCAAAATATTTCTCAAAAACTTGAATCGAAAACGATTTTCGAAACTTTCAAAAATATTTTTCGATTGTTGTACATAGAGAAAGACACATTTATGCCTAAACATAATCGATAATATATATAACTGACATATATAAATATTTATATACATTCCTGATACAGATATTGATGTTGTGCATAGTTTCGTAAAATTTCCTCACAAATTCTAAGTGTGCAAAAAATTGAAAGAAAACCATAAAATATAAATGAAATGAAAAGCAATTGTAGGCCTTCAAAACTAAAGCAAATTATATACGAAATAGAGCATATATATATATGAAGATAACTATATATATAGTCAATCAGAAACATAAATTTATAGAAATTTCTTTAAGTAACTAAAATAATATTTAATTTTGCTTATTTTCCTTCATATATATACTTTTTGTAGTCTTATTAGCCTGTTCCATCTGACCGCTTCGTTAGAGTCATAAACGTTTCAATTCCGCACGTTCCGCCAATTACATAGTTTTGGTGTTTAGAATCACGAGCGAAGTTGTGGCGTTTTGCACTTTTTTGAAGTCGATTTTGATAACATTTTCCGATAGCTATATATAAACTGTGTGTGTGACAGTCTAAGTGCGCGTGCATGTGTGAATGAATGCGAGTGTGTAAGTGTATATTTAATTAATAAACTAACAAAAAAGCTACAAAATTTTGCAAACCTTTAAAGAAAATTTAAAAGATTTTACAGAAATTTGGGGAACTGCTAAAAACTGATTTTGTTCACTGAGTAAAAAATATGTGAGGATATTTCTTAAAATTTTTAGCAGCATTTAAATAGCTTTAGTTATTCAATATATGTCTCTTATTTTCGTAGATAGCTTATGTTAAGTCCAGTTTTTGGCTCAGCCTAGAAGTAGGCAGCATATTTTAAATAAGTTCAGCCTGAAAGTAGGCAACATATTTTTAGTTGCAACTTTTTGCCTTGTCATAGTCCAAAGCTTCACACTGGATATTAATTGCCAGCTTGTTGCATAACACACACACATACACAAACACATACACACACACAGCAACACACACACACTTGAAAATTTCTGGGTTTTTGCAACATTTTGTGGACTGCGAAATTGTTTGAATTTTCTTCAAACAGCTACAACAACAACAACGGCATCGAATTTTAAGAAGAAATATAAACAACAACAAAAGAACATATATATATATATATTAAAATTGAAAATTGAACATATAAAAAAGAAGGAAACACAGCGCATAAGCTGTTTATTTTAAGCATATAACGATTATAAAGATCCTAAATGTTGAGCAAATATATAACGAGTATATGGATATATATTTAGTCTACAAAATAAAAAAAAAACAAAAATTGCTTTAGACAGCACTTGACAACACTGGAAACACTCACACGAACACACTCACACCTATATAGTAATCAAAATTTTGGCAGAACGAAAGTAAATCCAGAAAACAGAAAGGTAAAAATTAAAAAAAAAAAAAAAGAAATAAACAAATCCCTAAACAACTGAACTTATGTAAACTGTAACTTCTAAGCGCTGTAAACGACAAGTCTTAACAAATTTCAGAAACAATATAGAAGAAAAAGCAAAAAAAACCTTTTCTTTTGTAATTACTAAAGAGATTTCAAAAACCCCAAAACTAGCTGAATACTATTTACACCACATTATAACAGCAGGTAAATAGAAACGTTTTCCATTATATCAAGTATTGAGGTGCATACCTAATAAAACAAATCAGTTAAGCGTCAACGTAAACGAAATCAAATTCATAAACCAACAACAAGAATAAATTTGAAAAAAAAAAAACTGAAAACAGAAAAATAACAACAATTTTAATAACAATTCTATTCTATTTAACAGGCAAAAGAAAAACCAATAAAAAGAGAATATACAAATAAAACCAATTCGTTTTTTTGCATGTTAAATGTTGAAGAATGATCTCGAACAAAACTCATCATCATTATCATCTTTGTAGCAATAAGCATTTAACGTATGTAACTGTAAAATCAGTCGTTGGCTGTTCGAGCATTTTCATAAGAATAGGCAAACGAATGTTCTGGATTGTGTACATACATACATACATACATACGAAAAGCAAGCGAAAAGAGACATCCAGAACATTCTATATGTAAGAGAAGTAGCATAGGAAGAAGACTACTTGAACATTCTAGACGTAAGAGAAGGAAGTATAAAAACATGCTGCACATCGAGCTTTGTATCATTGTATCATTTGTGTTGTGCAATATCAGTTATGGAAGTGTCGGCTCAGTTAAGTTGAAAACGTCGCGTTGTGTACTTGCTACTTATAATTTTGATTTTATTAAATAAACTTATTTTTGTGCACCTACATTTACACAAACTGCGTTTTTGATTTATTTCAAAAGGAAAAAAACCTCAACAGGTTATGGGCCCAGACGGTGCTAAAAGTGTAATGTAGTGTGAAATCGAGTGCAAGTACAAAAGTGAATTAGTGGCAAATTTGTAATAAAATAAAGACAGTAAAAATGGAGCCGGTAAATATGAAATATGAAATAGAACGGTTACGCGACAAAGATAATTGGCATTTGTGGTGTTTCATGATTCGCACGATGTTGGAAGAAGACGACGATGTTCTTGCCGTGTGCGAAGGTGTTTTAACGTGTCCGACAGAGGAGTCTGCAACGTATGAAAGAGACTCGAAAAGGTTTTTAAAGGCTGATAAGACTGCAAGAAAAATAATAATTCATTCTATCGAGAGAAGACCGATGGAATTGATTGTGAGCTGCAAAACAGCTAGAGAAATGTGGGTAAAATTAAACTCAGTGTATGATATGAAATCAGAAGAAAATTTATCAGCTATTCAGAAACAGTTTTTTGATTTCAAGTGGATTGAAAATGAAAGTGTGGACTATAATATTTCAAAGTTAGAAGTTTTGTGGAGCAAGATGAAAAATCTTGGAAGTGCTGTGCCTGAAACAATGTTGATGTCGCGAATCCTATCATCTTTGCCTCAGAAGTTTAACTATTTTCATAGTGCGTGGGATTCGGTCGAGGACAGTAAAAGAACATTGAATAATTTGACGACTCGTTTAATGACAGAAGAAGTAAGGTCAAAAGAGCAAGAAGTGGTATCCGAAGAGTCAACAGCGTTAGTTGCAGGCAACAGGAAAAATAAAAGTGAATATGAACATAAGAAGCAAACTATGAAGTGTTATAATTGTGGTATGATTGGACATCTAAAGAAAGACTGCTACAGGTGTTATATATGTAAGAAGAAAGGCCACAAGAGCAACAACTGTAACGAAAGGAGAAGTGCTGAAAATAATCAAGGAGAATCAGGCGAATTCTCAAGGAAAGGATTGATTGCAAGCAAGGACTACAGAGAAAATGATGTGCGGGTGATCGACTCAGGAGCATATGATCACATGTCAAGGCGTCGAGGCTGCTATTTTGCATATAAAGAATTGGATTCCCAGGCAGGCGTAGGTGGTGCTCAACTTATCAAAGCGCACGGAAAAGCAAATCTCAACGGTGGTAGTATTGCAACGATGAATGTGAGTAGTCATCATCTGGAGGAGCTGCAGAAAGAGCTGGTGGTGTATCGGGAATTGGCGAACATTCGGTCACAGGAGCTTGATAAGCTGAATGCCACGCATCGTGAAACTCTCAACGAAGTCGAGAAGCTTAAAATGGATATGTGCCAGCTACGTGCATCGGTCATCGCGGAGACGAAAGAGTATAAGTGTTTGCAATTGCAGTTCTCCGCGCTGTATAATGAATCCATGGAGATCAGGACGATGCTGAATGAGACGCGTAAGCAGTTGCAGATGAGCAAGAATCAGAATCTGAGCGAGATCAAGGCAAGGCGTAAAGGTCAAGATGCGATTGCAATTTGTGAGGCGACTGTGCATGAAAAGGAGTGCGTTTGGAAAGCGGTACAAGTAAAACAAGAGGAGCAACGCAAGCTGGATGATCTGCGCAGGGAGATCAATGAGAAGCGGGATCGTGAGGAACTGCAGCGCGAGTATAAGTTAAAGTGTCGCGATCTGCAGCAATGCCAAATGGAAGTTGAATTGTTAAAGCAGGCAATACTGGATGAGCACGAGGAAATGCAGCGGCTGCTGGTGGAACAAGATGAAAAGCAGAAGCAAATAGTCTACAAGTGCCGGAGTGAGCTACAGGCAAAGAATCAACGAATCTCGGATTTACTACGGGAACTGGAGTCTGAGCGTCGCTTCATGAAAGGCGTATGGAATGAATGGGAAAAGCAAAAACAATCCATAGAGCAGGTGAACATACAGCGTAAGGCAATGGAAGATCCGCTGGAATCTCGACGTAAGCTGCTGGAGAATATAGTGAAACTCAAAGAAATCGATCGCATAGTCAAGACGGACCAGGAACAGGCAACGAAACGCAACAAAAAGAAAAAGAAGAGTAAAAAGGGCGACGATAGCAATGATAGCAACGAGGATTTGGATAAACTGTTGGCTGCAAGGAGCAATGTGGAGAAAGCGAAACAACAATCGGGTGCAGAAGGCAAAGCAGGTAGTTCAGAGGACGAGGAAAAATCCGCCGTGGCAACAGATGACACCAACAGGCATCTGGAGGCCAGTTGCAGCACCTTAGAAGCTGAGAAGGTCGAAGATAAAGAAGCTGCTGAGAATAAATCAGAAAAGGCGGAAGAAGAAAGCAAAATGTAAGTAGATGAAAAGCTGGATACTCCCAAGACAGAAAGAGTGATGAAGAGACGCCGAAAGGGAGGCGGAAGAAATGGAAACTGACGAAACTGAAAAACAAGAAGAAATCGACGCATCGGAGCGGGAGTAGCATCAACAGCAGCAGTGATGATAGCCGTATCATCGAGGAGGAGGAAGAAGTCTCAAAGGCAAGCAGTGGAAAGCATGATAGAAGGCGCCGCAAAAGCGTTGAAGAGCAAAGAAGAGGAGGTAAGGAAAGCAGGGGTAGATTTGCAGACATGTAGTAGCAGCGAAGATGAGACGAAATCAAAGATCAAGCAGAGCGGAGATAGACGTAAGCGAAGTGCTTAAGAGAAGAAGGGCAGAAGGGAAGGCGACAATCGCTTAAAATGAATGAACGAACCCGAGGAAGGAGAGAAGGGAATGTCGTGCTTGAAGCAATAGCAACATATGTATGTATATGAATGATAGAAAATGTCAAAGGAGAACAGCGAGAGAAATTAGGAATTAAGAGTAAAGAAAAATTTTATAGAGATGTTGAGTTTTAGGGAGGGTGTTGAAGAATGATCTCGAACAAAACTCATCATCATTATCATCTTTGTAGCAATAAGCATTTAACGTATGTAACTGTAAAATCAGTCGTTGGCTGTTCGAGCATTTTCATAAGAATAGGCAAACGAATGTTCTGGATTGTGTACATACATACATACATACATACGAAAAGCAAGCGAAAAGAGACATCCAGAACATTCTATATGTAAGAGAAGTAGCATAGGAAGAAGACTACTTGAACATTCTAGACGTAAGAGAAGGAAGTATAAAAACATGCTGCACATCGAGCTTTGTATCATTGTATCATTTGTGTTGTGCAATATCAGTTATGGAAGTGTCGGCTCAGTTAAGTTGAAAACGTCGCGTTGTGTACTTGCTACTTATAATTTTGATTTTATTAAATAAACTTATTTTTGTGCACCTACATTTACACAAACTGCGTTTTTGATTTATTTCAAAAGGAAAAAAACCTCAACATTAAAAATTCTGGTTGGGGCTCAAATTTTGATTTTACCTTCTGCTTCTGCTTTTGAATCTGTCATTGGCTCAGGCTTGGAGTCAGAATTTTTCTTTGCTTCTGTCTCTTCTGCCTCTGCTCCTGCTTCTCCCACTGCTTCTGCCTCTGCTTCTGCCTTTGCCTCTAGCTTGAACAGAAAAAGTAAAAGCAAAAGCTTTTATTTCTGATTCTGCGATTGACTTTATACGTATGCGTAATATTAACAGCGCCATCTAGGTGTCAGCATGTTGAAACAGAAATCTAATTTGTGGCGCCATCTATGTGCACATTGTGCTTCCTGGCACTGCTACAAGCTTTGCTGATTAAGCATCCTTTGAAGGATTAGTACATACGCTCTGTAATAGATGGCGCTAGCAAGTAGGCAAAGTGAACTTTATATTTCTATTATATTTCTCTTAATACTATACATGTTTTTGTAATGAAACTGTAAATACAAATGTATAACTACTCATTTCAGGCCAATTCGAGTGTTTTCGAAAGCTCATGAGACAGCTGTTTGGACTCTACTTACTTTACACTCACTAAAGAGCTCAAGCACAGCTTTTACACTCCTTCATAAAAACGACGTTTAATGAATGAATTAAGCACAAACAATGAACAGCAGCTGGCAGCTTTTACACAGCAGCTAAACAAAAGCAGAACAAAAACAAAGCCAAAGCTCGCTCAATGCAGTTGTGCAGCGTCTTCTCGGATGCCATGTGTTGAGTAAATAGAGAGAGCGGGTAGGGAGATGTTCGAGCCGACAAGGCAATTGCTGTTTGAAGCGGAGTGTGAGAGAGCACCAGACCAATGTGAGAGCAGAGCAACGAGCGAATGAGGGCTACCAAGGTTGCCATGCAATCGACAAAAACAGGTGCAGTTCTTTGTTATTGCATTTATATTCTTAAATATTTTATATTTAAGCTAGATAAAACGTATCACTGCGAATCGATTAATAATTAATAATAATAAAATAATTAATAATGTTAAGTATTTTATGGTTTGCTTATTTTCTCAACATAAATTTTTAAATTGACAACCCTGGACCGAGCATTGTTTATGTCTTGCTTGCTTTGGTATTGGTTCGAACGCGAGACGAGAGGCTGGCAAGGCAGCGTCGACTGCGACGTCGGCTGATGCCACTGCTGCTACTGCTGCTGCTACCGAACGAGCTCAGTTGTTGGCAGGACTTTGACAGTGCAAGACGTCGGTTGCGAGTGCGCTCGTCTCGAGTTTATTGTTAGTTTTTATGCGTTGTTGTTGCTTGTGGCTGTGCTGCTCCTGCTGCTGGCGTTGTCGTTCTCGTTGCAGTTAAAGTAACAAGCGCGAGCGTGTCCTTGCCGGTTGTGTTCTTCTCTTCCTCTGCCACTTCATCTACCACTTCAATTGAAGCGATTCCCCAAAGTGTGTGCATTGCAAATGCAGCCATAAAAGCGTCAGTTCACATATAGGCTTATTGGCATGCTCCTGGCTGTCCGGAAAGTGGCCGCATCGCGAATGCTGCTCCAGGCTTAAGCTGTTGACCAGCTGTCGCGGCATGGCCAGCGAACGTTTAGCCAGCGGCGGGCGTCATGCACGCGTCAGCCCGACGCCGGGGCGCGGCAGCAAAATCGCGTATACGCCGTGTCCGCGCTCCGAGCCGCCGCAGAATCTGGAGTTGGCTCCCACGGCCCGCAACTGTCTGGCCATTCCAATGTCCTCGCTGCAGACGGCCAATGGGCCCAACGGCAAAGGTAAGTGCGGCTAATTAGAGTGCAGTTTGCAGTGTGTTTTTGGCATACTCTGTAATTATGCAGCATCTGGTATGGGGTATACTGGCGTAGCTACCAATACATGTGCCATATTGAAATTGCTTGATCTAAGGTATAATTGCGTTAAATGAGTATTCCTTGATATACATAGCTGTTGTATACGCTGTACCTATTGAAATATAAATGTATTCTTGAACTTATAAGTATGCATTAACTTATTTTCACATATGATCATTACAGAAATTCACATTTCTACAGATTGAATATTTTTATAGAGCATCTCTTTGGTCGATCACTCTCTGCTCGCATTCGCAATGTGTCTTGATATGCAATTGTTTTGTCTATTTGTTCTTCTCATAAATCAGCTAAAAAGGGCCGCCGCAGCCGCCTGCATTTGTGCCTGGCAATCAGACTTACAGATATTTGCTATAGATAATGTTGTTGTTTTTTCTGTGTGTGTGTGTTTTTTCTGTTTTGTCTTTCTGTTTTATTTTCACATTTGCCTTGACATGTTTCGTGCGCTGTTTGATGAGTTTTCGCCCTCTTCTCTTCTCTCCCTTCGTTCGTCTTTCATCTTTACATACATATCTTCATCTGTATTTTGTCTTCCGTTTGCTCTTTTCAAGTGGCAATTTACATGCGAATTTAACAGCTGCCGCTGCCGCTGCCGCTGCCGATGCCGATGCCGATGCCAACACGTGACTTTGATGGCGAATTCATTGTCAATGCGAAATACAAATCGCAAATCAATTCAATGTCTGTCAGGGGGGGCAGAAAGAGAAAGGGAGAGAGTAGGCAGTGAGAGACATTGGCAAGAAATGCAACATTAACGAATTGCGAGTGCAGACGAGTGAGCGAGATGGAGTAAGTGCGAATGTAGCTTGGCAACGATCGGCATAAGCTCTTATAATTATGCGCTCGGAGAAATTCCTTCATTTTTATGACACTGAAATTTCCCTTATAGGATTTCCTATAATTGCCTTAAACAATATTTGCCCATATTCGAATATTTGCCGTATTTAATGGATTGTGTTTAATGGCGTAAACCGTTTTCTTCAACATTTATTTGGATTTTATGGTATATTTTATTGCTGCAGCATGTACCTATCTGGCTAATAAAAAGAACAGCCAAGAAAACAAAAGGAAGTATTGCTTTTATAACAAATATTTCATTATGCTTGAGGAAATTGCAGCATAAGCAGCATTGAACAAGAATTAAAGTTGAAGTTAAAGAAATATCTCAACGTATAAGAGCGAGAGAGAGGGTCCAATTTTAATATAGGCATACTTGGCATAATTGCGCTGATGAATTGCCCAACATTTGAGAGATATATTCCAAAACATATAAGAAATTCTTCTAGTGCTTTATTATACAAAAACTGTGTTGACTAATTGCCCACTGTTCAGGCATTTCATTTCGTTTGCGGTCGACTGTTGGCCACTGTTAACAAATTGTGGCATAAACGGGCAACTGCTCATCATTCGTAATTAGCCATGTTTTATGTGACGCCAACAGATACAAATTATAATTTTTATATTTATGGCTAATGCAGCAGCTGCTGCTGCTGCTGTTGACCTACAAAAATAATAATAATGAAAAGAGAAACGGACCCTAGACCTAGACTGGGCCAAGTTGCAATTGTGACCCACTGATCGAAGTAGAAAATCACAAAGCGTGTGGCAAGCAATTTAAGCAGCTGCCTAATTAATATTCATGCAACACACACACACACACAGCCATATATAAGAGGCGAAAATGTCAATAAAGTGGGCGGTGTCTGCCACCCGCTGAGCTAAGCTGCAGCTAGCAACGCGCAGCGTGCAACGTGCAACGTGCAACATGCAGCGTGCCACGCGGCGTATAATTTATGCAGCTGCCTTTGATGCTGTTGCATATGCATGAAAGTACGGGAAAAGTAAAGAGAGTAAACGCTAGAATAACTTTTCCCTTTTTTTTTTCTTCCATTTTCTTTTTTCGCTGAGTTCATCTTCTTAAGCGGCTTTCTGTTAGGTAATTTGTGTGATGCTAAATTTTGGTTGTTTTCTTTTAACAGCTGTTAAGCTAATGAAACTGCCATTTAAATGTATATTAGATAGATCTAATATAAACCGTATATATTTGTATAAATTTCCTTTCTTTCAGGTAATTTGTTAGATATTTGCGAATAAGGAATTAGAATGAACAAATTGGGTTATTTAACAGCTGCTGTTAGGTTAATGTAATCTTCATTAACTTTCAGCTAAATAACTTCTGTTAACTGTTAACAGATAATGTAAACTTTTGATAGAGAAATCGAAAGCTTAGAGTTTGCTTGATATTTGAATTGGTTTTTCATAATTTCTTAAAATAAATTTAATAAATTTAATAAATAATATTTTTCTGGGAACCAAATCCAACAAATTTAGTTATTTACTAGTAATAACTAAAAATTACAAAAAAACTTAAGAATTACTCCAAAGTCGTATATTATGTTTCTCAATAAATATTCTCTGAGGCTTAAACCTTTCACAATTCGCTTAACATTGCGTTAACATTATTTGCACAATAAATACACTTAATTCAATATGCATATTCTCGATGACTTTTGCCCTTAGAGGCTATCGAAAGTGACATAGCCAAATAGCAACAGTCAGTAGTTTCAATTGTTTTTGTTCCCTTTACACGGGCTTTTCCTCTCTGTTTTGGGTATCTCTGTAACCTTTGCTGGCGCTCGGCCAAAATGCTTAAATTATAGTGCGGGCAGCCATTGATAAGTAGCCCGGCAACATGGCAGCTTCACTTCATTTATCACAATTTATGGCCGTGCGGACATGCCAATTGGAAGCTGCAGGTGTTTTTTTTTTCTTAGCACGCCATTCTGCTTCTTCTTCAGCAGCTGTCCTTTGTGACTATCTAGCAACTTGGTCAGTTTGTTTCGCTTTGCTGCATCAGTGAGTAATTTGCTTGGACTTGCACTTGGCCTTGAACGCGCCGCAGGCAATTGATTTGACGCGCTGCCAAAGATTGTCTAGCAAATGGAGTTGTCAGCCAAGGTCCACAAAAAATCAAGCTCAGTCAGCAAAAAGCATTAGAGTCGGATGAAATCGATTGCATAATGCTTGCTCAAGCAATACTAGAGACTATAAAGATCATAGCGAGTAAATCTTAAGACGGAAATTTATAGAAATTTAATTTTTCTACATTCAGACTATTCAACTGTAGAAGTTACATTTTAGACGGGCATTGCACAAACGGAATATACTCTTTTTTTCCGTTTTCCGTACGTATAGAAGAAACTGTACGGCTGCATCAGCTGCTGGCATTTGCTGTCATTTAATCTTTCTCTGTGCATCTTTGTCCTGTGGTTGGCTTTCATCTGGCCACCCAAATCAGTTTAAGTCTTTTAACTGACAGCTCAAAGGCTCTGAGGTTTATTAAAAGAGTGCGCTATATATACATATATATATATATATATATACTGATTACTCTTTTGTCACTGGCTTAGTTAATATGGCTTGTAAGTCGGTTTAGTAAACTGCCTTTGTATGCTGCTCTATATATAATATAATCTGATTTTTATTGTTATTAAATTTGAAATCTTAACTCTGATTCATAAAGCAAATGGTTCTATTCCCAAATGCAGTTAAAATTCAACACACAACGGAATTGCAAATTAAATGCTCTCTTGAGAAAAAGAGAGAGGGAGAGAGAAAGGTAGAGAGAGTTGCAACAATGTATGCTTCTTATATGTATTATATGTGTGTGTGGGTGTGTGTGTGTGGGCTTTCTTTTGTTGCCTGTGGCTATGCTTTGCAGTCGTAACGGGAAATGGTCATAGCTTTTGATGTACATATATATATGTATATGCATAGATATTAACTTGAGCATATGATATGCGTTTATTTTTAGAAAAAGGTTTAGCTTGACCTAAATCAAATAATATTTCTTCACATATAAAAGAAACTAAGATTTTCTAGCTACAATGACAGCAAGCAAACGGAAAATTGATTTTCTTTATACTGTAAAGCGTGCAAGACTTTCTTTGATCAGAATATATATTTATATTCTATATTTATTTATAGAAATGCAGATAAAATATGATTTATTCAATTTAAATTTCATATTATTTAATTTTCAGTAGTTTTTATTAAACACACAGCCCTAGAGAGGGAAATCAGTTCATCAATCTGTTGATACTCTAGACAACTGGAAACTATATAGCTATATAATTTCTCCTTAAACACAACTTATATAGCTATTATTTTTTATTTCTATACGCCCGTGTTACGACTCTTAATTGCTTTCTTTAATTGTTTATAAATTTAAAATGTAAATTGCTTAATTGAACTGTTTAACATGCATTTCCAGCGCCGACTGACACAATTCCCTGAAGGTAGTCTAACCACCCTTCCACTACACATTTAAAGAGTATATAAGCCATGCCCTTTTTTAACGTTCTGATTTATTTATGCGTCAACCGTCAAATGCCCATTAAAATGTGTTGAAAAATATGCTTATGAAATGAATTACATACATTTTTTTTTCGGCATGCCCCCAAAAGTCGAAACAATAAAAAATATTTAATGCATGCGCGAATGTCATTGTTGATGCTGCACGATGTGGGCGTTACGCCCACTCACGCCCATCTGGTAACAATACAAATACCAGAATGGCTCGTAAAACCCTTCTTACCTGCAGAATTGAGTTCTTTTGGTGTGTGTGTGTGTGTGTGTGTGTGGGTGTGTGTGTGTGGGCCTGTTCCTTCACATACGTAAAATTTATGGGCTTGCAGTTGCCACGCCCACACTGCTACTGCTGTTACAGCTGCTCGACTGGCTTTTTATGTTGGCAGCGCTGCTTTACCGCAGTCCGCGACATTATCATACCCTGTGAGGAAATAAAAAAGAATTAAGTATATTAGCTACACAGTCGTCTTGCTCTTGCTAGTATCTAGTATCTAGTATCTAGTATCTAGTATCTAGTATCTAGTATCTAGTATCTAGTATCTAGTATCTAGTATCTAGTATCTAGTATTTAGTATCTAGTATCTAGTATCTAGTATCTAGTATCTAGTATCTAGTATCTAGTATCTAGTATCTAGTATCTAGTATCTAGTATCTAGTATCTAGTATCTAGTATCTAGTAGTATCTAGTATCTAGTATCTAGTATCTAGTATCTAGTATCTAGTATCTAGTTCTAGTATCTAGTATCTAGTATCTAGTATCTAGTATCTAGTATCTAGTATCTAGTATCTAGTATCTAGTATCTAGTATCTAGTATCTAGTATCTAGTATCTAGTATCTAGTATCTAGTATCTAGTATCTAGTTCTAGTATCTAGTATCTAGTATCTAGTATCTAGTATCTAGTATCTAGTATCTAGTATCTAGTATCAGTCTAGTATCTAGTATCTAGTATCTAGTATCTAGTATCTAGTATCTAGTATCTAGTATCTAGTATCTAGTATCTAGTATCTAGTATCTAGTATCTAGTATCTAGTATCTAGTATCTAGTATCTAGTATCTAGTATCTAGTATCTAGTATCTAGTATCTAGTATCTAGTATCTTAGTATCTAGTATCTAGTATCTAGTATCTAGTATCTAGTAGCTAGTATCTAGTATCTAGTATCTAGTATCTAGTATCTAGTATCTAGTATCTAGTATCTAGTATCTAGTATCTAGTATCTAGTATCTAGTATCTGTATCTAGTATCTAGTATCTAGTATCTAGTATCTAGTATCTAGTATCTAGTATCTAGTATCTAGTATCTAGTATCTAGTATATAGTATCTAGTATATAGTATCTAGCATCTAGTATCTAGTATCTAGTATCTAGTATCTAGTATCTAGTATCTAGTATCTAGTATCTAGTATCTAGTATCTAGTATCTAGTATCTAGTATCTAGTATCTAGTATCTAGTATCTAGTATCTAGTATCTAGTATCTAGTATCTAGTAGTATCTAGTATCTAGTATCTAGTATCTAGTATCTAGTATCTAGTATCTAGTATCTAGTATCTAGTATCTAGTATCTAGTATCTAGTATCTAGTATCTAGTATCTAGTATCTAGTATCTAGTATCTAGTATCTAGTATCTAGTATCTAGTATATAGTATCTAGTATCTAGCATCTAGTATCTAGTATCTAGTATCTAGTATCTAGTATCTAGTATCTAGTATCTAGTATCTAGTATCTAGTATCTAGTATCTAGTAGATAGTATGTTGACGTTGAAAATATTGCGAAAAAAGGAGAGAATTCCAAATCGCGTTTAAAGCACGTGGGAAACCCATCGGCAGTCACGTATGTACATATGCACATACATATGTGGCAATTCGTACTGTCCACACTTGGCGTGGCAACTGGCAGTTGTTACTTTTCAGCCTCGCCAAATAATTAATTATTAATAATATATTTGCATACAAAATATTTGTTGCATTGCCTGCAAATTGAGTTTTCATGTTTGTAACTGTGAGAGCGAGAAACGAAATACGAAATACGAAATGCGAAATGCGAAATGACTAAACTTAGTGCTCATATACAGCTGGTAAAAAGTAATACCCATTATCAAAAGTTTAAGAATTATAACGAGCTTGACTGTGAACGTGCGACATCTCTTGGAATTTGACTCTTGACAAGCGCTTCGAATTGGGGGTTTCTTCATGTCATGTGTTGTGGTCTGATAAATTCGCTTATGCCATTCACAAATATAGAACAGTTGGTTTTTGAACTCTTATATGTTGGACATGGAATTCAAATAGAGGTTGCTTAGATAGATAGCAAAATGTTAGCTTAGGTTATGTTTACCAAATAGAAAATAAGATTTCATTTAATATATATTGACTTGTGTTTATATTTACTATCTATTGTTTACAATTTGTATATAACTATGATTGAACTGCAGATATTTGCAATTTGTACAAGAAAAAAATCAATTTTCATTTGCTCTATATTATTTGGAGCAAATCGAGTTTGTTATTTATTTTCTATTTTCTGCATTGCACTTTCGTTCTAAATTTCTTTTTTTTTTTTCTTATTTCTTATTTGAGTTTGCACAACAAAACGAAAAACGTAAATCGAGTGCGAAATTTGTCTGCACGAATATTATTTGCAGACCTCTAATAATTGGGCACATGGCAAATGCTACCCTCGGCTATAATTGCCAGCAATTTCCGATCAACCACAAATTATTTGGTCAACTGCAATCAATATGTGCGCATAAATAAACAACATAATTAGCAGAAAGGAAATGGGCATAAATAAAATATATTTAGAAATATGAATATAAAATATGTGATAAATTTTTATAAATAATTTATATTTTATTATTATATTTATATTTATATAAATTATTTATAAGAGTTAGAAAGCAAATGCAATATGCGCATAATTCATAGGTTTATAAATATGCAAATAGAGAAAATATTTTGAATTGGGTATTCAAGAATTTTAAAGTTAAAAATTATTAAATATAATATAATGAATATATAACAACAATATTCTAAAATATATTGGTTTAGTCTACTATTTAAAAATGCTACCCCTTCACCTTCACATACACGGTATTCATAGTCTATCATATAAGCTATAAAAATGTGTCATTGACAGCGCCTGAAAATATGCATTAATATATGACATTTGCATTTAGCATGATGAGAGCCGCAAATTTGTGTATAGTATAAATTGGGTATATTTTTATTGTATAGAAAAGTCTGGGTATGAATTATATGGCTGATTTATTGCTTGAAAACTTTACAATGAATGCATGAATAATGACAGCTCACATTAAAGAGGGATTTTTTCCTGACTGAATTATGTGAATTATTTTGATGTGGTTTTGCCCTTTAAATTTTTCTCTTCCACGGCTTTTTGATGAGTAATTGAAGAGCTGTCGCCTCGATACCCAAACTGACAAGTTTGATTGACATGCCAGGCATTGTGGCGCTTATCGAACAATACGTTGATTTTAAAGACAAATATTTACGACAGACACGAGGTAAAACTTATCGAAAGTCAAGAAAAAAAGACAAAACTGCGAAAAAAATCACAAAATCATGTTAATATTTTGTGGTCTCTTAGACTCCGTCGAACAAGTGGGCGCAGTTGTTGCTTAAGTGTCTAACAGTTAATATCAATCGCGAATAAAAAAGCAAACAAAATTTAAATAAATTGTATAAACAATTCACATAAATGTATCGTAACGCCATGCAGCGAGCATTGGAGTTAACCAAATTGGATGTCAGCTTCGAGTTTGAGCCAAGCATTCTCAACTGCGAGCGCACGAACACGGCTCGCAGCAAATTAGCCCAGTTAATGCACTGGCTGAGGAAGCTGCACGAGCAACCGCCGGAGCCACTGCAATGCGACTATATGGGTGAGTGGAAGCTAGCAAATGGCAATCAATTGAACTGAATGACTCACTGATTTGGCAAAGATACTCAAATGCTGATTATCTACGAAACTGCTACGCGGAAATGTGCTACATGAGAGATTTATGTTTACATGATTGTTTGACTGATTGATTGGACAAGCATTGCCTGAAGTGTACAAGTTGGAAAAGTGCAGTCTTTGTTCATGATTCGCAATGCGGATTGGTGTTGATTTCCGTTACAAACTTTTGCGTCGAATAAGTTTATAAAATAAATCAAATGTAGTATAAACTCCGTGGAGTTTCAAGTAAAAAGTAATTAGTTATGAAGTTCTATAAAAAATATGAAAAACATTAAAACTAAAAGTGAAAAAATATCTTGAAATTTCAATCTTAGCTCTTTAAACCTTTGCATAATAATCCTTTAATATTTAAGGCACACATACTTAGCTCTTGCGTTAAAAATTGTTGAAAAATTGCTGCATTGCATTTAAATCGAAAATATTTCTATAGCACAACACACTAAAGATTGCCCAAATTTGAAAGCAAAGCCCACACAGCAATCGAGCATAAATTTTTGCATATGCCTTTGGGCAAAACTTTGGAAATGCTGCAAGAGAGCGTAAGGGAGAGAGAGCGGAAGGAGGCGTAACAGAGAGGCAGCGAGTGGTGTGGTGCTGTGGGTGAGCATGTCATTGTTTGTCCATTTGCTGCGGTTGACCTTTGTGCCATATAGTAGCTTAGACGGGAGGCAGAGAGTGGGACTGTCTTTTCTATAGCTCTGACATTTATGAAAGCTTTTGGTCAGCAGGCAACAAATTATTTAGATATCAGCACATTTGCTTTAGCCCCCTCCCCACCCACTCTCAATTGGTTTTTATGACTGTGTGTATATGTGTGTGTGCGTGTGGTAATTGCATATGTTGAGCACTGTTAGCTCTGCGTACAGTTATGCAAATATGCAATCAGAAACTGTCGTCAATGATTGCATATTTCAGATATTCCAAACACTCGGCAGCTTCAAATGCGTCAGCTTTTGTTGGTGTAAACATCTTTAATGCCATGACAAATATAAATTTGTTATCTCAAGCATATCTAGATTCAGATATGTGCTATTTATATTAACTATAAATTGTATTTAATTAAATTTAGATTCAAAGGGAATGAATAACTGAAATTTATGCATTTGGTTTTGTGCTTTAGAAATTACGAAATGCTTTCATTTAATAGTTAATAAAATAAATATTAAAAAAAAATAACTTTCTGTTAAGTTTTTATGAAATTCAAAATATTTTTAAATTTCGTTTCATATTTATTGCTTTTTCTTTTAATATTTCATTGAAATTGAGTGCGAATACTCTTACTGATTCTATTCTTCGCATCCAAATACGGCCACGATGGCTGTCATTAGATTTCCGGCCAAAAATAAAAGTTGCTTTCTGCCATGACTAAAAACTTTCAGCAGCTGCATCAATTGAAAGTCAACTAAAGTTTTTCCCATGCATTTTAATGTAGCATGAAACAGAGAGAGAGAAAGAGAGAGAGAGAGAGACCGCGTCTGTTATTTGTGGCAGCACCATAGCAATTTCCCCTGCAGCCATAAAAAAAAGGCCACAAACACACACAGCATATAATGTATCAACCAACGTATCTACTCGCTCTTTGTATGTGCATGTAGTTTTCCGGCCGCGAATTTTCAATGCGTTTGCGTTTTCTTTTTCGGCGTTTTCCTTGTTGCTTTTTTGTTGGTATTTACGCGTAATTTGCACAACATTTTTCAATTTTATGACGGAAATGAATGACGTTGTAATTTATGTTGTTGAAAGGGCCATGGAGTGGGATTGCAGGATAGCGAGTGAGTGGAGGGCATTTCCTTCATGATGGGCATGCGAAAGCAGTAAACTGGCCAAGGCGAAACCAAAAAGCGGACATTAACAGATTTACTCGCAGCTTCGACAGCTGCTCCCACATTTTTTTTTTTTTTTAGATATCCTGTGCACGAGTATTGCCTAACAAAGGCAAATATGTAGGTACATTAATACTTAATAACAAAAATTAATATTGTATATATAAATAAAATAAACAAATACAAATTAATATATATAAATATATAAAAAAAAAATAATAATAAATAATAATAATAAACAAAAAATATATTCTCAGTTTTCTTGCATTTCCTATTGTAATGTCGAATACTAAATAAAATATCTTTGAAGCTTTTCGCTTTTTAGAATAGTCTAGTAGCTAAAATATTTCAGATATTAATTGCAGGGTATTTTTATTTAAGTTTTTCAGACACATTTCACACTCCCAATTATATTGTTTTCTCACTTCGCTCGACAGTCGTAAAATTGCAAATTTCTGCACGTTTTTTTTTCGGTTTTGTTCTTCTTTGGTAAAGCAGTTAAGAAGAGTTTATATTTCATTTAACGAAATTGAAAAGTTGTCCAAAATAATGCTGCAAATGACTTAAAGGTCAAATTTTAAGCTGGATTGGTCGAGGCGAAAATAAGGGCTTGATAAGGGCTTCAGTGACAAATGGAAGTGTGCCGCCAATAGATAACAATTATGAACTTGTGTCCAGAGCTAGAGAATGCAAGCACTATAGATTGTTACATTTGATTTCGTAGCAGCTGCTACTATCATAAATCAATCGTGCCTATGATGATTATCACGATTATTGGAAACGAAACTGTGTTGACAAGCGCTTGTCGCGCCTAGGCGAGGGAAACTCGAGGGATTTCTGTTCTAGTTAATGACAAACAAACAATCTGAAAGTTGAGTCATAAAAGAAAAATTAAAGCAGAACTCTTTAGAGAAACTAGTGCCAAGCACCAACTGAATGCCATAAACTGTTACCCTACCTTCGTTTAGATGAAAATTTATGCACACGTTAAGCAGCTCATAATGGCCAAAGAGTATGCAAGAGGCCAAGTTGAGTTGAGCTGCCAGGCGACACTTTAGTCGGGCCATGAAAACTAATTCATTTAAAATTCATGAGCCAAGCAATTCCATTTAGATCATAACGTGCATTCAAGTCATAGCTGCGAAAGCAGCTCAGCTCAGCTCAGCTCTGCCAAGAAGCAGCTAAAAGTCGCTTTGCCACATTGTTTATGGCCAGAAGTCGCTTAGACTCGGTTGCCCGGGCAACTTGGCCAAGTAGTTATAGTTATTTGCACTCTAATATAGATAATGAGCATTCAGCTCTAGTTGAATGGCATGCAAATAGGATTATGATGCTGGCCAATGTTAGAGAGTATGAAAAGCGTTTTTATATTGAGAAACAAAAAATAAATAAATACAAATTAATAAAATATTTATAAAAATAAAAATAATATTATAATTATTCATATTTGTTTAATTTAATACAGACTTTTATAGCTGAAATTCCCTGTATTTGCTTTAAATCTTCAATAGATAAATATATGAATTAGGTTTTTCTACATCTATAGCCCAACTTTGAATAATAGGGTATTTGGCAAGTCGTCAATGACAATTGCACTTCTCTTTCTACTCTCGACACTTATTCTCGCAACGGACAATCGTTGTTGCATGTCGCAGTTGCGTGTTGCCCGTTGCCTTTAACGACTGCAAAACTTTTGTTGAAACAGCAAAAAAGAATGGGAAAAAAAAGCAGAATAATGCAGTTGCTTTGTGCCAGGCAGCATAAAATTGATTTAGCTTTAATTTTAGCCACTGAGCTGCCTCCTGCAACTGCAGCTGGCTTAACTTTGAAGCTGCATGCACTTACTGCTCAGCTGCTCAGCTGCAGCTACTGTTGCTAGACACGTGTTTTCTCTCGCTCTCTCTCTCACTTTTTATCTCCCTGTGGACAATAGAAAATGCTAAGGCTGCATTTGAATATTTTAGAGCACATATGTTAAGGGGGCTTAGCTGTAGACAAGACAAAATGCTAAGCAATGCGATTGTAAATAATTTAAACAGACAAGAAAAGTCTTGTTATGGGATTTATATTTTGTTGATGGTAAATAAGAGACACTATAAAGTAAATCAATGTTAAGCGTTGTATAAACAAGTATTTGACTATATGAAGAAAGTTGAATAGACAAAAGCAGTTATGTGAACTGAATATTAATACAGATATATATTATAAGTAGCTCAGCTTATTAAGAAATTTGTCATTAGCTTTGCTCTAAGTTACTTAAATCAATCCACACTCAACTGAATAAGCATTAAATTACAATCAAAATCCTAACCAATTACTGAGTCTCGTAGGCATTAATCTAAAGTGTTTTCGTGGCGTTATCTATAATTGTATGCAAACACAATGAACTTTAATGTGAGCTCCATCAGTTTTCTGCAGATTTTCTAGCCGCACAAACAGGCATTTGTAATTGTCAACGAGAACGTGGGGTTGCGGCTAAAAAAACTTTCTCCTCACGGCACGTGGCCAAATTAGCTAGGACAATCGCCAAAACTAAGTTCAGCGGTTTTATGGCTGCAAATTAGTCAGAAACCGCCAAACAAAACAAAACAAAGCGGAATTAGCAAAAAAGTAAAAAAAAAGAAAAGAGAAAAAAACCCCAAAAAAAAAAAAAAGCCGATTAAAGGCGAATGACTTTCGCGCTAGTTATGAGCCAACCAAATTGGTTCTTTTTGTGGAGAGGTCAGGAGTTACGGGAATTGTCAGTTGGCCAGGCGGCAGAACATAATCAATAAAACGCTAGGAAAAGCACGCAGGATAAACGTAGGCTAAAAAAAAAGGAACGAAATAAATACAATACAACTTGCTAGCATGCCTGTATTTCAGAGACTAGCAAGGGGTATGCTCGACTGGCAGTTGATATTTGATTATGCACTAGTAAGGGAAATATATTCGGTTTTATTATATATATTCATGCATTCATATTTCTAGTCAATAATATCTTTTCTTGTTGTTTCTTTATTTAAAGAGAATAAATATATCTAATTACCTTTGGCAGATCTGTAGGTATATTCAAGTCGTGCTTGCTTTGGTATTTCCCATTCATTTGTTTTTACTACGTTTTGTTGTTTGTTTTTTGGTGTTGTGGGCGTGTGTATCCTATGCTTCCGAATAGCTTTATACACGTGGTGTATATATACATACATATATATACATATATATAAGTGGCTCGAATACGTTTCCAATTCATTTGACGTTAATTTGCCGCGATGTGTACTACATGCACGGTGCGAATGAAAAATCCATAATAAAAATTCGACGTTAAATAATTAATAACGCACTAAAGCAGCAAACAGCAGCAGACGACAAATGTCCAAGTGGCCGAAAGGTGGCCCACACGGCGTATGCGCAACAAGTGACGAAAAGCTTTTCCCCATCATTTTTCATTTCGGCTGAGTGCAAGTGTGTTTGTATTGTTGTTGTTGTTGTTGTTGTTGTTGTTGTTGTTGTTGTTGTTCATTTTGAATATTTTGTGATGCCGTCATATATATGTTTGAGCTAATGAAAAGCGTTTCGAACGTTTTCCCAAAAACGTTGCGAAAAGCTTGCCCCAACTGTCAGTTGAATATTAAACGCAACGCAACGCAGTCGAAACGAAATTCGTATTCCCATTCGCGTTGTTCGTTGTCGAGTTGTAAGAAAAACGAACGAAGAGAATAAGTAAAAGAAAATTTAATTTATAAATACATAAATAAAATATGTATTTAGTGAAAGGGGCATGGCACCCAGGCCCGCCTATCTATGCGACAAATTGTGCTCTGTGAGAAATTTGTGTATGTGTGTGTCTGTTGGAGTGTTTGTGTGTGGAAAGCTTGACGCGTGTGCGTTTTATTTATAAAGGTGTTTTTTATGTACAAATTTCCTCTACAATTTGTATGAGTTCGTGTTGTTTGTGCATATTTTTGGTAAATGAAAAAAGGAAACTCATTTTTTGCCCATCTATGCGACTCTATTGATTTCTTTTGTGCTTCATTGTTGTTTGTCTAATTACTGTGCACATCCGACAAACACATAAATACTACATAGCCGACACGACCCGGCTGACACTGAATTTCGCATTAAGGTCGCGCGGCTCTTGTGTCCTGCGGCAGGATAAAAAGGATGAAGAAAAGACAACAACAACAAAAAACTCGTGCATTTTTTAGATATGCTCTCTCATGTACCCAAAAACTGTGCAACATTCAAAGTGTGAGAAAGTGTTACAAAATTAAATATATATCAGCTGACACGTGCAAAGCAAATTTATATTTAAATTTGTGTGTGCGACAAAATCTTTGAAATTACATATTTAAAATTCGAAAACAAAAGACTTGTGGCATAAAGAATAATACAAGTAAAATATATTATTTATATAATAATATTAAATATATTTGAATTTAAAATATAATAAAAAAAAATTGGCATAATATAATCAAATAATAATTTCAATTCCATAAAAAAAAAAATAAAATAAAATAATAATTTCAATTTTATAAAAACATTTATTTAATGTTAAAAAAAAAACAATTATTTTAAAAATGTTTTTGATTATACTACAAAAATAAACCTAAAATAATTGATAAATTGTAAAAAAAAAATATTTAAAAATATTCAATAATTTATTTTTAATATAACTATAACATAAAATGTGACGAAATTATAAACAACAATTATAGTTAAAGTAAATTATCATTGCAGATATACAATTGCTATAAAAAATTCTATTTTATTGCAGCTACTAATCTGGTTTTAGTCACAAAATAAACATATGTATCTATATGTATGTACTATAAAAATATATATACACTTAATAAATATTTACGAATCACACGCCAAACAATTACAAATTACACAAATTGCTTTCTCTCGCTCTCGCTCTCTCTGTGTGTGTGAGTTGTATCAACGATTTAAATGTTAACCTGCCGAATCATTCAACGAGATTAACATATGAGCATGCCCACAGCTACAATTAGTCACACAAACACACACTAATATATACGAGCATACACGAAATACACACCTACACACACACACACACACAAACACACACACACGCACACGCACGCACACTCGTTTGATTGTTCACGCCCACAAGGTCAAGGGCCGTCTGTCTCTGCCTAGGTCATGTGCGAGTACAACTTAAATGCAACCCTCACGAATATTCAAATTTACTTTATATACCCTTGACGGTATGCTTACGAGTCGGGTAGTTCAGTGCATTGGCAGTTGTAGTGTGATTAGACAAAGAGTAAATAGTGCATAAAATGCTAGAAATGGTTTACTTCTGGCACTTCCAGCAGCTGAATAGGTAATACTTCCTAGATATTTACCTAATATACCCTTTATGCAAAGTACTCTGCTGGAATTAGAAGCTTATATGAGGTAAAGAGAGATAGATACTTGCGTATGAAACATTTACAAATATCTCATATATCATTAGGCAATTTAATAAGTAAACTAACTGTGTAAATATATATAAGTATAAATATATATAAGACTTTTAAATTGTCTCTACGATATTTGTTGAACTTTCTCACTCTAACTAAACCTATATAAATTATAGATATAACAACATTCGATATTTAGTATAGGGCAACATCTAGTCAATGCTTTTGTTAGCGATAAACGGAGATACATACATATATTTATACATATATACATATATATATATATATTTATACATATATATATATTGGCCGTATATTATTTGTCTGTATTTATTTTTAGACGCTGCCACGAAATGAGGTATTGAAGAACGAGTGGAATTTTGATTTTTACGTTTATTATCTCTCTCAGTCTTCAAGTGTTTTTAACGTCGACGCTTGATTGCTTCATTGTTGTTTGTTTTGATTGCTTGAGTGTGCGAGCGAGAGTGTGTGTGTGTGTGTGTGTGTTTGTATGTGTGAGCTAACGATGAGTATTATTGCTGTAACTTGTATCGTAAATATAATTAATTATGGCCACCATTATTTGGCCAAAGGCAATTTTCATCGCACTTCAAGCACTCGAAAATGAAATGCAGTAAAAACTTTATGACCCATTGCTTATTAGATCGTTGGGGGTAGTGCTGTGTGTGTGTGTGTGGGTGTGTGGACAGCTTTAGTGTGTGCTGACAGGGCGCATCTAGCTGTTGTAGCTGTTCTAGCTGTTGACTTTGCATGTGCAATCTCACAATATCACTCATACGCATTTTATGGCCCATTCCGAAAGACGAGAGACTCGTGATTGCTTTTAGATATTAATGCTTGGGCTGATGAGCTCAGTGAAACTAAGCTTTTCGTTAGAGCCTCAGGAATCTTAGAAGATTAGGAAAGCTTTTTACTATAATTCCCAAATGAAATACATTTATGGCAAACCATATACATAGAAGTAAATGTGTACACATATTTGAATGGGATTAAGAGAGAATTTTAATTACACATGGATTTAGAGGAATAATTAAAGAAATGAGTGGAGATTCGGTTAGGGTAAGGGCTTTGTTGAGTTGCCATGATAATGTTGAGTTATATTTAAATTGAATGAATATTATGTTTAATAAACAACTTAACAAAGGATTTCTTAAGCTATAATAGCTATGGTAGTTATGGTAGTTATGGTAAATGGGATAGATTAAGGAGTAAGTATTTGTGATTTCGTAGCTTTATTATAATAAATGCTCAACGATATAAGTTGAATGATTTATGATACTTTCCAAAGATTGATTTGATTAATGCCTTCACTTAGTACTCTTCAAAATCCTTAAATACTCAAGAAATTCTTTTCAAGTTTCCCTAATTGAAAATCTCAAACTCTCATTGACTTCGTACCTAATTTCCTTCACAAACTTTGTGCACACAACAGCTCACTTAGGGAACTTGGTTTGGTTTATGTGAATGACGATTAAAAATAATATTTAAGTAACTTTTACAAAACACTTATGTTTCCTTTCCCTACACAACAGCCGCCACCCTCATAATATAATATATACAAATTTTCGTTAAATCTTTTTCAATATGCAACTTTTTGGTGAAACTTCCTCTTAATTTCCGTTTCTTTATAATTTTAGCTGAGACTTTTGTGAGTTTGTTTTTCTTTATACACTTGGCCATTAATTCATTTTATAATGCTCAACAGCTTTGTCGATTGTTATAAATGAGTGTTTAAGAATTTTTCAATTTGGCTATGCTGAGCGATGCTCAAATTTATCGCCCATTGGCAATCAATATGCCGCAGTAAAACTAATTGCGTCGTGTCTTGAACTAATTAAACTCACACAGTTGTACAAATCTCTTGATCTCTATCTCGTTTGCTCTTACTAGCTACTGTCTGCTTCTCTCTCTCTCTCTCTCTCTTGCTCTCTTTCGGAAAACCCTTTTTGGCAGCATGAGCTAATTGCTGGCCCTTTACAGTTTGACTTTCCGTTTTGATTGTTCGCGTGCCAGAAGAAAACACACTCAAAAAAAAGTAGTTGGGAATATTCGACATTGAGATATCCTAAAAAAAACTATTTAATACTATAATTTTGTTGCCTTTTTATAAAAAGAAAGAAAGAAGATATGTATATACTTACATTTGTATTCAATGTTTGCTTTAGATTGATATATATTTTAGATAAAGAAATAATATCTATATTATATACATATATTCATATATAATCAAGCTCGCTCACGTTCTACTCACGAGCTCAACCGATCTCTCTCAGAGCTTCGGTTCTTTTCGTTTTGGTTTTCGGCTGAGCGCTTGACGTGAAACTGCTGGTGTTACGCTCTTTTAACGAACATCGCTTGGGGAACGATACGATTGACATTCGCGCAATGAGCAGATAAATCAAAGAGTCTATGTGAACAGTCTTCACACGCATACATTAACACTCTCGTTTGCCACTGATGTGTTTAGCGAAGTCAACCCTCGGCTATATATCAACATACACAAGTGACTCATACTACTTCACGAAGCTCAGCCAATCCATCGGGGAGAAACCCGAGCGTATAAAAAACGAAGAAAAGGTTTCTGTTCGATCTCCCAAGGCAATCGATTGCTCTTTGAGTTTTTTCTTACAGTGGGCAATATTTGAGAGCTACGTTTTTACTAAATTTTGCTAGTTATAAAAATATAATGAACATACAATGTACATTTGTTCAATATACCCTCTACTCGCAA
This sequence comes from Drosophila borborema, assembly GCA_030914335.1. Taxonomy (NCBI): domain Eukaryota; kingdom Metazoa; phylum Arthropoda; class Insecta; order Diptera; family Drosophilidae; genus Drosophila; species Drosophila borborema. The sequence goes on along the minus strand of JAUESP010000303.1, from coordinate 13,371,519 downwards.
ATCACTTACAGGGCATAGGTTGAGCCAAGAAATGAACTACTTACACACGAGGAGCTCAAAGACTCATGCTCTCGTTTCCGCTGGGCGTGTGTTGAGTAATTTTCAACTGCTTAGCCGAGGAAATGGGTAATTTCCGCAGCTGCTGCCACAAAACAAAAAAGCAGCAGAAAAAACAACAACACTATCAAAAGAAACAAAAGCTATACACGCACACACACACACACACACACATGCCCACAAGAGCTTGGCAACTTTTCGACTTTTTGATTGGCTTTTTGTTGCAGTCAAGTCGAGAAAAAAGAAAAGTAATAATGAGGAAGTAGCTGTCAGATTTGTGACTTGTTAAGCATTTTGTCTAATGGAAAGGTTGGGAGTGAGTGTATGACTGGATTATGCTCTGTTTTTATCCTCTTAGTCCTGTATTGATTGCAATCATAGACTTGCTTAGACTAAGGAAAAGTCTTTAGATTATAATTGAATATACAATTTTGTTGTTTGTTTTATGAACTTTAATAAGAAAATACATTTTGAATATACACATTGTGTTTTCTTGAGTAAAATTGTTATCCATTATATATTATCTCATTTATTGCATTACATAATATATTATTTTATCTATAAGTAAAAGCGTCATTCCCATTACTCATGTCAGCAGTTTGCTAACTAATTAAATCTTTGATTTTTTGCTTACCAATTAGAAATGTCAAAAAAAAAAAAAAAAAAAAAAAAAAAAAAAACAAATGCTATGAAAATACGCAAACAGCTAAAAATAGAATCGAGAAAATGAGAGAAAATTCGCAATGCGCATAAAGCATTTGACACTGAAAATTGCCCAAAACTGGTTCCGACCTGTTGCAAGAATACATTTTTATTAATTTTTTCAAATTTATCTCGCTGAAATTTTCCCATTTAGCTTTAAAATTAAGCATTTCGTTAAGTATGGGCAGGTGAAAGGTAAATAAAATAAATTGCCTGACCGTAAAGCAGGCAAATTAATTTTAACTCAATAGCAAAGTAAATAAAGCGATAAGCAAACCCACACAGACACACACACACACACACACACACGCACTCAAACAAAAAGAGAGTAAATAAAATATACAGACAATTGTATACCCTGCAATTTGTCAAACACTGCTCATTCTAGCTAGCCAAGCAGCTACAATAATACAACAAAACTGTTATTAATCAAGTGCGGACAACGGCGGCAACAGCAGCACCAGCACCACCAACACCACCACCACCACCACCAGCAACACATTCAATAGCACCACACAGGATCATATTCATATCAACCATATCCACAACAACAACAACAACAACAAAATGAATTTAATGTTTCGCAAGAATTTTCGCGAGGGCGCCAGCAAATCTGGCGGCGGCGGTGGCAAACTTCAATCGAAGGCGAATCGTACGAAACGTTCGCGTGACATGGGCATGGTGCAGCAGCCGGAGGAGATACACTATCGCACGCATCTCTTCTTCTCACCCAATCGGCCCGGCTATGATGTGGGCGAAGGTAAATTGTCGCCAAAGCAATTGAGCAAAGCAACATGACAACCATTGCAAACACACAGACAAACACACTGTCTCTCTCTCTCTGTCTCTCTCTCTCTCTCTCTTTATCTATCTGTCTCTCTCTTTCTTTATATATATATCTTTCTTATTCTCTTGCCTCTTTTTCTCGCTCTTTTGTGTTCTCAGCTCAGTTATTTGCGCACCATTAACCCATTAACGCCCTACTTCATTTAGTTTTACATTTTAACCCATTTCCATTTCCATTTCCATTCGCACTCGCATTCGCATTCAAATGTTTTCATCAATTTTACAAATGGCTGGCAACGAGGACTCTTGCGCGCTGACAATTGTTATGCAGGCTCAATTAAGCACAAATAGGCGACAATCATTGGGAAGATTCAATTAGGACGCAACATCTGCGGCGTATACGTAATATGTGAGCATAACACGCATACGCAGCGTATGCAGAGAGTAGAAATTGTTGAATGGGAAGGTTTGGTATTTTCTTGTGCATGTGAGAATTGTGTTATGGGGTGCTTGAGGAAATAAATGTTTGATTAATAAAATGAAATCATTTTGAATGCAGCAAAGTTAGAAGTTAGGATAAATGTATTAAATTCTTCTCAAATTTGCTTTGTTAATTTGTTGCTAATTCTATAGAAAATTCTAAAATTATAGAAACATTTCTTTTATTTCATGCAACTTTTATATTATATATAAAAGCAATATAAATAGCCATTGCATTGAAAACTATATTTCATAGATGCTATATGTGTGAACTATATACTATTTAGATCTGTGTAGCAATTTAAATGCTGTATGTGGGACTGAAGTATAGGAAATATGAGCTCTAATTAAAAATAAAATATATTTAGATTTTTGCCAGACATATGTATTTATATGTTGCCTTAACATCTGTTCTAATAACATGTCTCTAATCTATAAGCTTAACGAAAATCAAAATCTAAATCGATATTGCAGGCTAAATTTGGGTACGCATGCGGTAAACGCTTGAAACAGATAATAACGGAACTTTCTCTATACAAGTATATACATATGCCGTATAATTTATATATACTATCAAATTGATATATAAATTATAATATATATTTATATTGTAGTACTTGCATTTGGCAAAAACTTAAGCTCAAGCGTTATCGAATTGCTCAAATATTTTGCTTATCTACGAATTTCCAGCTGGCTTGGCTTTTAGGGCACAAGACGTATGTAAGCTGCGATTCTATATATATATTTATTTTGTTTTTGGCAATGGTAATGGCCTTGAATGTGCATTGTTAAAAAAAAAAAAGAAAAAAGAAAAGAACAAAAATTAGAAGCAGGTCAAGCGAATGGAACTTGTGTTTAGCGTATGTATATGCGACATCTCTCTCTCTATTTATATATCCAGCTAACCGTTAATTGTAGTAATGCAATGCCTACTAATACTCGAAAGTAAAGCTGATGAATATGTCTAGTTTTGTGTAAATAAATAATAAAACAAAGTATAAAAAAAAAAAACAAAAAACTGCAAAATAAAACTTTCACCCAACACAAAACAAAAAAAAACTCTATCCACTCTATCCTTGGCCCAGCAATCCAATCCAAATACAATCCGAACTCAACCTAAATCAATTTTGTAAATTCACACTCTCTATTATGATTTGTTATTTGATTTTCTGTTTCTTCGTTTGTTTTCGTGTTGTGTGTCCAATATAAAATATCGACAGAATCCATTGCAGAACGATGTAGCGCACTATCGGGCATACCCAGTACCCCGACCACGTCCACGTCCTTTACACAGCCAACCAATCCCTATGAGGTGGACTTACCGCAGCCGCTGGTCGATAGATCCGTATCGCTGATGCGTTGGAACAGCAGCAGCAACAATGCCGGCACAAATAACAGTCTCATCCGTTTGCAGCAACAGTTGCAGCCGCAGCAGCAGCAACAGCTACAGCAGCAGCAGCAACAATTACAGCAGCAACAATTACAGCAGCAGCAACTCCTATCGACCTACTCGTATCAGCAACATCAACGGCCTCAGACTCTCAGTGCGACGAACACTTATTTAACGGCTGCCGCTGCGGCGACGCGGCAAGGTTTGAGCCCCACAACTTGTCAACTTGTTGTTGTTGTTGCTGTCACAAAAATAAAAAATAAAAAAAATAAATAGAAAAAAAAAAACAATACAGTGAAATCTTCCATGAGCGAACAAGCTACTTTGTCATTTACATATCATTCGAGATGTTTCTCAGTCAAAGATCAGATCTCGCAGATCATCTGCGGAGCGTCGACATCCAAATGTCCTGCTATGAAAGCTTTCTAGCTTTCTAGCAGAGCTGAGCTGATAAAATAACAGAGAGCATATTCAATTGCAGCTCTATCTTCTCTTCATATCCTTTTGTCAGTTTAGAAACTGCAACTTCTCTAAATTATATTAAACGTAAGCCTATAATGATGTTCACCTATGTGAAATATCTAATGCAATTTCTATAAATATATTTCACTCACTTCCAGAGAATATAGTCAAATGCAAATTCTCAAAAGTGTTTTCTCTCATAGGCAAGTGTTTGTGAATGGAGATTTCATTGTATAACTAAATACACTGCAAGAAATATCGAACTAATCTCAAATCTAAATGCTCACAACCAGCATCTGTTGTGCACTGATTCCCTAAACACACACACACACATACACGCGCACGCACTCAGACACACTCAAACATAGTTAATACAGATATACTCCAATCCTAACCTCAAAGAGCAAATGAAAAGGAATCTGTTTCTTAGTTTGATCCGTACTCCTTCTTGTTGTTTCTCAATCTTGTTGTTGTTGGTGCAAGTTTTTGTTGTGTTGATTGAATACTGAAAGCTAGACATGTTTTTTCTTTCTGAACGCGCTTAAAGCTTTTGCGCTTTTTTTTTAACTTTGAGTTTGACGGAGACTTTGAAGCCGTTGAGCTTTCAGTATTTGACTAATGACAGCTTAAATAGTCTAACTTAAGTGTATAACATATATGATCTTGCTGCAAATGCCTTTTCCTCGAAGCTTTAAGCTCATTGTCACGGCTCTGCAGCAAAAGCTTCGAAATCAACAAAGGCAAGGCTTTTAAACAAATAATAATTTAAATCTAATAGCAAGCTTGTTGCTTAAAAGCTTTAAGCTAGAGAATCTTTGTGATCGGAAAAAGCTTCACAAAGCTGAACACATTTTAAGCTTATTCGTATTTAAAATATTTCCTAATAATATATCTATTGTAACATTGTTGTTTCTATTCAACTTCAAAGCTCCTCAAATACTAAGCTGTCATTTTTACTTTACAGGCAACTTCGGTAGTGGTGGCAACGCGGGAACCACTCGGGCAGAGCCCATATCCCTGGCTACCTTGGATCGCGATTGTTTCATCATTCCGGTGCACAGCGTAGATCGCTTTCTGCCAGCTGGCATACCAGTAAGAGAAGCTTAAATAACTGTAAAAAAAATATACAAAACTATATTTGCTCTCTCTTTCTCTCTTACTTTTCAGTTACCTGCTCTGAGTGCCGATGGCAAGGCGTGCAGTCCGTTGAGCGTTTTAGAGGTCTCAGATCCCAAGTTGTGCATACTTGTCCATCTCATGAGTCCACTGGAGGCAATAGATCCCGTCATGGAATCACCGCTCTCCCATCCGCTGCTAAAGCAACGCGCCATTGCCTCAGAGCTTCTGACTGAGGTGCAGCAAGCAAACACTGCCGTCGGGGGCATGATATTAGTCAACATGGAGAAAAGCTGTAAGTTTATAGGAATAATAAAATAATATAAGATAAATATTTACCCTTTCTCATTTTGGTTTACTTCTTATTACAGCCGAATTTCCTTTTATATCATATTACCTAATTAACACGATGCAAACGGATCCATCGAATTTCTATGCCAACCTGCGCGTCTCTTCGCTATCTAAATTCGAGCCGAAAGCACTCAAGTAAGCCAATCAACAATAATCAAGCTCATTACTAATGCAATTTTTGCTCTTGTTATACCCTGTATTCTAAAATTTGAAAGACATGTAATGCCTAGCAGTGGGTATACCTGTTTAGCTATAGAAAAAGTAATAGATATACTTATATATACATTTTTCGACTGACATATTTTCTGCATTATTTTAATAAAATGTTAATAAGACAGTTTGAAAATATTTATTAAGTTTCTCAGCTTAATAATCACGAGGCAAAGTCAGTTTATAGTAAATTCGTGGATATTTCTTATTCTATCAGCTCACACATTTTGGCATTCAATTAAGTTGTTAACCACGCCCTCTTCTCCCATAGATACACTGCCGCCCACACGTTGGATCTGTACAGCGAGGTGGCTGCCATTTGTCGACCACCTCTGGTGCTGCCCTCCAACGAGGCGGGCAGCTTTAAGAAATCCCAGACATCGGCCACTGGCTACATAATCAGCGTATTCAAGGCAAGTCCAAGTAGCATACAATACGTGTACATAAAATGTATATGTGTGTATGTATGTGTGAGCATTGCATGTCAATATAAAATGCAAAATTTAATTTTAGGTTTTCGAGGGCGACGATGGCGAGCGCTTCGAAAAGAATTGGCTGTACTGGACAGGTGCGCGAATGTTGTACAGGTGAGCAGAGCTTGGGCCTCTAGTGTAAATGTATTAATGTATTTCTGTCAATGAGTATGTACAGATATGTATCTATTTATATATTTATTTGTATACATATTTAACTATATTTGATATCTATGAGTGCGGGTGTATCCATATTACCATATTACATACATTTCTTTATATATATACTATATATATTTGTGTTTGTTTGTCTCACAGATATTTACCTCGCGCTGCGGGCCTGCGTCGCATTGCTTTGCACAAGAGCACCTCACAGAAGGGTGACAAAATGTATCTGTTGGTGTGTGAGTGTGCGGAACTTTTGAAGGATATCTCATTGGCCGCATTTTTGATACCCGCACTGCGTGCCCGGCTGTGCGGCTATACGGGACTCTACCGACCAATACAGACTTTCTAGAGCAAATAATATCTACTATTTTTCTATGCTGTAAATAGAGATGGGAAACTGAAAACTGAAATTGAAAGAAAAAGGCAAATGTTAATAAGTGAATCGATTTTTAACTAATTATTAATGGGATATACTTATATATATATATGTATCTACATACACCAGCAACTTTTAAATTCTAATAGGCACACAACAACAGGCAATATCATTAGCAAGTAGACAATATACTCAAGGTAACTCATATCGTATATATGTTAACTTTTCTATATATATAGACGCAACACAAATAGGACCATATCTAGTGTGAAAAGAAGAAAATGTTAAAACAAAACAACTTCCATTTTTTAGCCAGCGCATATAGTTTTTCAATTCTACTTAAGTATATATATATATACATATATATATAGACTATATAGCCAAGTTACGCTGAATTTTTATTAAATCTTTGCGCTGAAATGTAGGCTATGAAATTACAAGTCAATTCTTAATTCATTAATGTTGATTAGTTTGTATACCAATTAGATATACACACATACATATATATATTTATCTGTATATATATACAGTAAACGGAAATCACATTTTAATGGGTTTCAACAACTAATCAAAAACCAAAAAAAGAAGTGCTACAAACATAATGTGAATACATTGCCCAAATCTAACGAAAATCTGCCAACAAAAATTATAAAAAATATAAATAAATTACTAAATAAATAAACAGCTCTATTAAAGCCACATTTTAGCCAGTTCAAAAAATATCTTAAAAAGCAAGCCAAAAATAATAATAATATATTAAATAAAAAACTTTCTAAAATAATTTTATTCAATAATTTAAGCAATTTGCTTAGCTGCAGCTGAACATAAAATATCAATTAAAAATACAAAATAGACGAAGAGAAAATACAATAATAATTAGCTTAGTTCTTATGCATAAGCCAGGAGCTGTAAATAACTGAGTTGAAGACATTTTTAATTTTCGTTTTGGCATAAATCTAATTTTGCACAATAATAATAAAAGAAATCAAAAAGTGCTGTGATAATTAACCAGAGATTTAATGTACTATGTGAATTATTCGAATGCATTCGAATGGCAGCAGAATCATAAATAATAATATAACAATAATTTCTATAATTAAGTTGTAAACTAAGTTAAAATCTAGATTATCTGAATATATTTTTCATTTTATGCGCAGCTTTTTTTATTTTTTAATAAAAATTTTAAATTTTCATAAAAAATATTTATTTATTTTAAGCACATTTCAAATTATTTCCATTTTCAAAGAAAAACAAAACAATTCTTCTCTTTTATCATATTTTTTTATTTACAATAAAATACGAAACAATAATATTTCATGTCTATTAAAATTTTTTTATTTTCAACAATTAGTTTGGCTTTTTTTTTTAATTTTATATATTTATTTATTTTAAGAAAAACTTTTTTTTTATTATAATTTGAACATATTGTCATAAGTATCTTAAGTTAAATTTAATTTCATTACTTAGCATAAGTAAGAACAAATATATAGTAAAAAATTGCTGCTAAAATGCTAAAGCCTAATAATAATAATATATAATTAAACGTAATAAAACTCTATATGCATACAAATGTTAGTTTTTAAATCTTTTCTCACTTTAAAAGCTAAGAATTTAGCAGTTTTTCCTATTGCAACAAAATAAAGCGTACAAGAGTATTTTCAAATAGATTTGCTTTGCTTTGATTTCGCTTTGAGATTGATAGCCTGTAGTTGAGCTTTTAGCTGCCAAACTAACCAAAAATGTTGTCGAAAAAGAAATTACCGCGCCGTTGCTTCGAGTCGATAATTTTCTGGCGATGCAGCAGATATGCCTGCAGCTTTTGTGGCTGACGTGGCCCCCAATCCTTGGTGGGCTGTAGAGCAAGTCGAAGTTTCTGCAAGGGAAGATCTTTATAGTTGAAGCAATATTGTCTGAGTATCACGTGACTTACGCTGAGAAAACCGTGACCTGGTTGCTGGTAGATTGTGTAGAGTGCCCAGAGGGGCAGCTGTGCCACGCCCAGGCCCCAGATGAGCCAGCCAGCCATGTAGGCTGCCTCTGGATACTCGACGCCCTTATATGTGAGTGGCTCATAGCTGACCAGCATGTAGACGAGCACAAGGAACATCAATCCCGGCGCCATAATCGCCCAGCAGATGCGCCAATAGAAGCCGGTCTTAACATTCAGCATAAACTCGATATCGCTGCACAGACGCTTGACACCATAGACCCAGGAGAAGGCAAACAGTTCAGCTATGGCCATCACCAGGGCAATGAAGGTGCAGCCATAAAAGTCCACCAGATTCAGTATGAACTGTCCGCCGGGCGTCATGTAGACCAGTCCGCAGAGAAATCCAACAATTGAGGCGCCTATGGCTAGCTGCCAGTGCTGCAGATGGGGAAAGCGATCCTTGATTACATTGATCACGCAGGTGGCCATGCCAATGTTACTCCCGATGCCCAGCACTAACAGCATAAAGAAGAAGAGCACGGCGAACATTTGTGGCAAATACTTAAACTTGGCTATGGCCTCCGGATACGAGATGAAGGCCAAGCCGGCGCCTCCCTTCACCACCTTAGATATATCCGTGATATTAGTCTCATAGGCCAAATTGCCAAGAATGCCAAAGATGATGCAGCCAGCCAACATGGATGTAAAGGAATCTATAGTAGTGATTATGATGACATCTCTGCAGCGATTCATGGAAAGAAGGTGAGTAATGATAGTTAATAAATATCCATTATAATCACATTCAATCTGCTCTAGAACTCACTTGTGCACACGCTTGTTGAAGTCATTGAAGGAGGCGTACATGACCAGGGTGCCAAAGCAAATGGCCAGGGAGAAGAACATTTGAGTGATGGCCGCATACCAGACATGCGGATTGAGCAGCTGACTCCACTGTGGTTGAATGAAATAGACTATGCCATTCCAGGCGCCTGGCAGTGTCACCGCTCTACCCAATAAGATCAGCATAATCACATAGGGAAAGAGTGCCAGAAAGTAGGAGGCTTTGCCCGAACTGCGTATACCCTTGACAAGCGTGAGGGCAATGATAATCCAAGTAGCCAACAGACACAAGACCATTTCCGTGCTGGGCGTGCCGAGGCCCTCATCCAAACTCTCCGGCTCACGTAGCACAGTCTGGCTGCAAATGAAGAGAAGAAAGTGTGAGCTAGGAATGACTAAAGAGATATTCTATAGCTTGAATACTCTTTGAGTGAAATAAGTATCAAATAATTTACACTTACGTGAAATATAGCTCAGCTGATGATTTGCCCTGAATAGAGGTGCTGATATTGCTGCTATTTATGCCTGTTGCTCCGGTTGCTACGCACTGAGCGCCCCACTCGGCGAGGCAATACGTCCAGGGTAACACCTCGGAGAAGGAGACCACTAAATAGCGTATGGTCAGAGCCATGATGCAGGCATAGTATGTGGTAGCCAAGGCTGTTGAATAAACTTGACCATAAGCAACACCTGTAAATCGGTAATTGTTTCAGTCACAAAAGGCTCTTTCATATATTTAACACTATTCATTTATTATTTTCAGTGTACCTTTGAAAATTGGTGCCAAGTCAAAAGCGCCAATGCAGCCGCGACTGCTGAACTGTCCAATGATCACCTCCAGATAGTAAATCGGACGACCGACTAGCAGCAAGACGACCAGATAGGGTATTAGAAATGCACCGCCACCATTCTCCAGAGCAATAAATGGAAAACGCCAAACGTTGCCCAGGCCCACGCTCAGCGCAATGCACGAGAACAGAAACTCAACGCCCTTGCCCCAAGTATCACGCTCGGCTGCTATGGGCTGCTCGGGTTCCTCTTCCATTTCCAACTATACATCGCGATTGAAATGTGCTTAATCATAGCACTCAATTTACATTTTAAGCATCACTCACCAATTCGGTGGTGTACACCACGCAATCCTTCTCCGTCGTCAGCTTGATACTCTCATCCATTCGTTTAAGCTTTGCAAATTGTTTACTATCCATATTTAAGTATGAGCGTCGAGCGATGCAGGAACTACAGTGCAACTGCTGGAATGAATGGGTCTTTTATAGGGCACACACGCCTATTAACTATTATATAGGGTTTACGATAAGAGATTCATTGTCTCTTTGCTCTCTAATATCGTACGAGATGTGCTACAAGTTGATAAGCCTGCAATTAAAGCTAAGAGAAGTTTCAGATTTGCTGATAAACAATTAATAAATATAAAGAGCATTTCAAATTGTTGTATAAAGAATATTTTAAGTTATTTTATTAAAACTATAAATATATTTAGATATGAATGTATTAATAACTAAAATACTTTAATGGCAATTTCAATATATAAATGGAATTTATACTTTATTATAAATAAACGAATAACATTTAAAGCAAAATGTATTGCATACTTTTCTGCGCGCTGAAAATTTCAACATGACAAAATCTTTTTGCATGCTTTTGGGGATGCCTTAAATAACTGAGGCGAATATTACATACAAACGCAAAATATACAAAATACACACATAAAACAAAAATCGACACAAACCTCCAAATCTGAGTAAAATTTTGCTAAAATACCAGGCGAACAGAAATGTGCAGCCACAAACCAAAATTCGTTTTATAAAATGTTACTGCATGCTTTTGTGCGCGCAAAAAAATTAATTTAGTTTCGGGCTGTGCTTAATGAAGTATAACAGCGTCGACAATCCGCTCTGCATATGTTTATCATCGGTATATCAATCTTAATATATATTTATATATATTACTTCACACACAGAACATATTGAAAATATTATATGTGGATGTTGACATCAAGCGTTTAAAGAAAATTTTGGTCGAAGTACCAGGCGAACAGAAGTCGCAGAAGGTAGACAATGGAATTAAAAAGACAAAAATTGATTACATGCCCAAAAAGCGCGAGCAATAGGGAAAATATTAAATCATAGGTTAAATACCTGACTCGCTCCGCTAGAATTTAACTGAGACAAAATTGCCGGAACGGACAACAATTTATGGGAATGTTGCTATGATTTAATCTTTATAAAAGAAATATTATAAAGTGTATATTATCTCATAGACATTTGTTTGCATAATATGTCTATATGCAGCTCTGATCATTTCGTCATACTGCTGATAGGGCTATAGGGTGCAATAGCTTTTGTGTGTTTTGGGCAATAAACCCTTATCGAAAATCTTGCTCAAGTTCAATGTACACTCATTGAGGCAGCTCAGACTGGGAGCGCTAGTTTTACAAATTAATTACCATAAAACGAGAAAATTTCTAAAATATTCTTCGTACCAGACAATTTGTAGACAAATGCAAACAAGATAAAGTTACTAAATCAAATCTATGCTAAGACTGGGTTATTAAGGCCAAAAATTATACTGATACTATGCTATACTACTTTATTATTTTTAATCCTTCTTCTCACTTATCTCTGTTGAAACTTAGATAAAATATTTTTGGCAGACAGAGCTACTGATTGTTCATAAAGTGCTATCAATTAAAATAGAAAAATGTCTTCAAATTGTTCATTAAAAATTATATAGCTAAACTTAAATACAAATTTAATTGAATTTTAAACAAACTTACAGCTGATCCAATTATGTCAAGTGTATTAAAGGCAAAACCGATAAAAAACAAATAAATTTGCACATTGAAATTAATTTGAAAAAAAAGTAACAGAAAATTTTGAAAAGTATCAATCAAGTCAAAAGGTAAAATTATAAATTTTCACATTGTAATCCATCAAAATATACTAGCTTAACATTTTTACATAGTTCAAGTTAATAATTTAATCTCACGTCGAACAGGTGCTTCTAGGTTTATACCTTTGAATAAATTTCACTTCGTGAGGCGATGAGCTCTGCAGTCACCACCAACTGGGACGAGCAACGCGACGAGACTAATTCGAATTCTAACTGACGAGCCGTAAAGAAATCTTCGCAGCAACTCGGGAGGGGGGCTCGTCTGAGCGCGATTATGCTATGATTTATGTTTGCATATGTATTGGTGTACACGCATATCCAGTTGGATCTAGTTGAGAGAGGAGCGACTTTGCTGTTCTCAAAATGCAAAATCGTTTAATTGAAAGTTTTCTTTAATGCGCCGCCGATGCATTTAAGAAAATATATATAAAGCTGATCTATTTGTAATTACAAAAGTCAGTGTTCTACTATACAAGGTCTACAATTTACAATTTTCTTGAGCATATACACATATATATATGAATAAATGTCCATAAATGGATATGCATGCATGCATATAATAAATATATTTTTGTAGAAAATACTAAATAACTGAAGAAATATGTATTTGATTATAGCTACGGTCTAAATACATGTACATATACATATATATAAAAATATATTTCTATGTACATATATATAATTATATATATACATATATATCATATTATGTTAGTCCTGTAGAAATTGATTTTGGTGCTTGTTGTAGTTGTTGTTGTTATTGTTGTTGTGGCTGCTGCAGAAAATTGTTATGGTTAGATCGAAGATTTAACATCTCATGAGCTGGCACTGTCTCAAATATATTTTGCCCATTATTTCCAATTAGAATTTTGACATAAATATTACTGTAAATGAGACACAGAGAGCGAGAGAGAGAGAGAGAGAGAGATGTAATGGATTAGATATCATTGATGATCAGTGTTCAGTGCTCGTAACAAGTGCCGCTTACCATAGAATACTTTCTTAATTTTGCTAAATATACTGTCTTATTTTGGTTTATTCCAGCAGAATATCTGCAACGTCCGCATCGTTCACATCATTGCCTAACATTAGGTTATTTCTGCGACGAGACAGTATTGAAGAACTGTAAATTAAAATTGTTAAAAACAAAGCAAAAAGCTGCAAAATAAGCAGCACAATCTTCAACCCGTTGAAACCAATTTACAAAATTAACATTCGAACCGAAACAATCATCTAAGCTGACAGGCAACAAGTTATTAGGCTGAATGTAAAATTGAATTTTTGTGTGTTTCTTATGCAAATATTGTTTACTAATAAAAAGAAGAATATATGAAAGATATATGATTTGATATCAAGATTCTTTCTATTTAACATAATATTTACTAATAAACAGAAGAATATATGAAAGATATATGATTTGATATACAAATTCTTACTATTTAACATAATGTTTGAAAAACGAATATAAATATTCCTGTTTCTTTTTGATCACATTATCTAAATAAAAAAAAAAAAAAGAAAAAAAAAACTTGAACACCGCAAACCGGAAGATACGGAAATTTAAACAAGATTTTGAACTGCATTAATATATTTACTGCTAGAACTGACAAAGTGTCAAAAATATGGTTGTTATATGCGTGTTTTAATACTTCATAAATGTTATGATATTTAACAAATGAAATTTATGGAAGAGAAATCTGGTTCCTAGCGTACTTGTTACGAGTTGTCACGCTCTATACATACATACATACATATATAGAAATATATATATATATATATATATATATGTTTATATGTATATATACATATTTATATGTAGCTTACACAGTGCGCCGTAAGTGTTCCAGTTCGTCCTTAAGCATAGCATTCTTCTCGCCCAGTTTCGTGTGAAGCTTGACGCTGCGTGCATTGCTCTCCTCCAGCAGCTTAATAACATGCTCCTGGCTATGCAGCTTCGTTTGCTTGGTGCTGAGAGTTGAGCAGAGATTATTGAATTGTTCAGTTGTTGCTGCCAGCTCGTTGGATATCTGTGAGAAGAAAGAGCATTTCATTATAATAAATATGAGTCAAACCCTAATCGTTGTTGTTGTTGTTGATTTGCCTGTGTGATGAGCGTATTTTTATCACTGGTTTGAGCCATAATTTCATTTATCTTGCGATTGCTCTCCTGTTCACGTTGCTTCATCTCTTTATCCAGATAATTGATGCGCTCACTGCGCACGGCCAGCACTTGGCGATGATGTTCGTTTTGTTCCTCAAGTCGGCTCAGCTTAAGCTCCGCCTTGTTTAGTTCATCCTGCTTCTGTTCCAATTCCGTGCGCAGTGTTTGCTCCGTCTGCTGCTGCTCTGTCAGAAGCATCTTTTGGCGCTCCAATTCGGCTTGCAGCTCACTATCACAAGAGAAGAGATATTACTAATGAAGCATATCAGACACTTTTCTATTTACCATATGTGTTCCGCTTCCGGCTCGTTGCTCGATGACTCCGACTGCAGCGTCTTGGTCAGATCCGAGTCCTGCAGCTGTGCTCTCTGCTCGGCAATGAGAGTCTCCTTCTCGGCTAGATCTTGCATCAGCTCATCCATTTTCTTTTGAAGTAATAAGCATTCGCTCTGTGCCTGAAACACTTTCGTCTCCAAATCCTCGATGCGGGTCAAAAGCTCGTCATTCGAATGCTGGAAGCTCTCGATGCTGCTTTCGCTCTCTTTGAGGCGCTGCTGCAATACCTTATTGCTGTTGGCGTTACTGATTGTAAATTAAATAAATGTCTCGATTTTGTGATTTTCATAGTCATGGCTTACGATTTCTTCACTTGCTTAAGCTCGGCCTTAAGGTCTTCAAGTCCACTCGTTTGTTCCACCAGCAAAATATTCTTATCGGCCAGCTCCAAAGCGAGATCATTGTTGCGCTTTTGCGATACATCCAGCGCTTTCTTGAGCTCCTCTCGGCTCTTGCGTATGTCCGCAACTTCCAGGTCCAATTTTGTATTTGTTGTCCTTAGATTGGTGTTCGTTTCGCTTAGCTCGCATATCTGGCGCATTAGCTTAGCGGTCTCATCATTGTCCGCAGATCTAACCATTTCCATCAGTTCATGGTCAACAATAGCCAGCTTGTTGTCCTACAGAGTTATGCAAAATGAGAGACACTTCCATATATATACACAGATATTACTTACCAGGTGACCGTCTAACTTATTGCGTAGCTCTTCACGGCATACTATCACCACGTCGTTGCCACCCGACTGCACCGCTGCAAACTGCTCGAAAATAAACATGCAGCCATTCTTGAATGTCTCATGCAACAGAGCTCTAAAGTCATTCACCGAATGTGCAGCTAAGGGATTGAAATGGATGTAAGTAAGGGAATTCCATGGAGTGAATGCCAGGTGAAGCTCACGCAGATTTCTGGGCAGGGCAAGCAAGTCGTCACTGTGCACGAGCACCTTGCAATTATCGTTGTGCACGATGGTAACCAGCTTGTACGAATATCCATGACCTTTGCCACGGAAGCCCGCCACTTTCTTCATAAACATCGATTGCATGTCCTCCAATTGCCTTTGCAGCGTCTCCAGGGGCTGTGGACATGGTATTGGCTCGATTCCATTTCGCTGCAACTGCAGACATACCAATGTTTGGCTATGACTTTCATCACATTTCCTTTTTAAATGCTGCGTGGGAGCTTCCGAATGCGATCTGACCACCGGCAATACTGCAAAAGGATAATGAGCATGAAAGGGGAAGCTTTAGAAAATTAAATTTGGTAAATTTCTATGCTAACCATTGGCTCCATCTGCCGCAGATGCACGTAAGCGATTGATGCGCTGCTCGGTCAGCTGATTCATCCGTGGCCTGGTGAACTTTGTCTTCGCCTTGGGCTGGGCATCCTCAGAGTCGACGTCCGTGCGACGGGACACAAAACTTGTTGCAGATGTGACGGAGTCTACGGTAAGTCCCAAGTTCGGCGATACGGATTTCGATGAAATCAAAGTTTTACTTTCCGAGTTGATATTCTTATTGTTGTTATTAGTATTAGTATTATTAGTAATATCAGTAATACTATTAGTTATACTATGATTACTATTATTGGTGGTTATATTAGTATTATTAGTTTCATCATTAGTACTACTAGTATCATTAGTATTACTACTAGTATTACTATTGATATTAATTTTATTATTATTATTATTATTATTATTATTACTGCTGCTCAGACCAAGAGATGACTTTTTGGCAATTGGAATGCGTTTTATCGGCGGTTTATTCTATTGGAAAACAAAAAAAAAAAAACAAAAAAAAACATAAAATTTGTTCTTAACTCTATTTTGTTTACCCTCCGACAATACTTACGGGCTGGCCTTTGGCTGGCTCATTCTTTTTGGACACGGCAGCTTTAGCTACTACATTTCTCCCGTTTGTTTTGGGTGTTGCTGTAGAAAACCCAGCAAAGTTTATGAAGAGCAGCGTTAAATGATATTTTCAGCTTACCACGTGATAAAACAGTGGAATTTTGCATATTGGCTATAAAGTTGTGCGCCCCTAGGCTTCACTATGTAATTACAGTTCCAAAAACGAAAATAATGAACCACTGCCTGCATAAGTCTGCAAAAATCTAGAAATAAAAAAAAAATGTATAAATATAATTTCGAAATTCGAAACGCAGCGGTGTACTGTTTGATGTTGAATGATTTAAATAAACTGTAAATATTTTTGAATTAATACAGTTGACACTTGAATAGAAAGCTTGCTTTGTCTACAAAGATATAGATCAAGATTGATATATGTTCCTTTTTACTCTCTGTGTATAAATATTTTACTGAAATTTACAATTATTATTTTATAAAATAGAATTTTCATATTTTCTGATAGATCTTTATTTATTTGGAAATATACTTATTTATTTATTTATTGTTCTCTGCCTTTGTTTCTTTCTTTACTCTGAAAAGCTGTTAAAATCAAATTTTTATTATTTACTACATTTTATTTAATATTTAATAAATTCTAGCAATTTTTAATATTTTCCTCTAATTTAAACTTAATTCAACTTTCCGCAATCAATAATTAGAGAATTTGCAAAATACTAGACTTTGAACCACTGTGCCAATTGCAAGTACTTCAATTAGTAGTCTTCTTGCCGGGTTTGTGTAGAATAGGACGATGAAAACAAAAAATGCAAGCATAAACAAATGCTGAGGCAGCAGCATGACAAATGAGGGACAGCAAGAGCAAGAGCGACGTTGCTCTCTGGCCAGTGGCCACCCACTCAATAGAGCTCCGCCCCCTCACGAGCTGCTGCAGCTCGTGAAAAATAATTGAAAATTGAGTCGTTAAAGGCAGTTCGTGAAATTTGCATTTCAGTTGCGTTTCGAGCGCCCGACCGAGCAGACGTCAATGTGCATGTGCATGTGAGAGTGAAAGTGAGTGCAAAGTGAATACATTGTGAATAATATGAAAGGCTAATCACAGTTGCAATCTGATATGCCCTAATATTAAAAAAACAAATTTAGTTTGTTGATGAGTGCTAAACGTGCTGTCACATAATATATGTTAATCTATATTAATTAATATATATTTAGGATTCGTAGTAGTACGTAGTACGTGTACGTTACCAAGTGGCTGAGTTTGGAGAGGTCGTAATGCCACAGCCGAAACCCTAAAAGTGATTTTAATCAGACGTTTTTCTATTGCAATTGATTTCCCTGCTACGCGTTGGGCTTGTTCTCTTTATTTTTTGCAATTTTTCAATTGAGTTTAATCAGTGACGTAGCCACTGATGTAGCCCATGATATATACCGAGAGGGATTCTCGCTTGCGCCCTACAACGTGGTTTGGGTAAACTAATAAAACAGATTATAGTATAGATCGGGATTAGTAGAAAAATTCATATATACAGTGTTGAAGTAAGGGCAAAAGTTTTTGGAATGAACTTTACTTCTGAATGGGCAATAATTTTAAACTGATGTACTAGTATTACTATTATGAATTATGAATTTAAAGTTTAGCAAAATAAGAAATATTTCCTTCATTTAACTTTTCCAAAGACTCTTCAAGTGCTTTCCAAATGAGTTTTGCTATTTAAGGAAAATATAGTTGCTACTTCCGTCAGATCTTCTTTTAAAGAATTATAGATATACCCCTTAAAATAAATGATATACATATATATTCAAGTACAATATCCGCTTTTCGCTTCTCTGCATTTCCATTGAATATTTGCCATTTTCTATAGATTTCTCTTGCAATGTCAAGAGCAATTGCAATTCATGGCAATGTGTCACTGACATTGGATACTAATGATTAGATGTGCAAGGCAATTAATGATCTAAACAAGCTATGGAAGCAGCTATAATAGTTTCCGCATATCTAAAAAATATTAATTATAATGAAATGCAAATTCTAAAAATAGATTGTTTTAACTGAATATGAATCCAGCCAAGTAAGATCTGATAGCAGCTGCTGCTTATGAAAACTAATATACCCCTACTCAAATTATGCCAACGACTGGTTTATGCAGCAACCCCTCTCGGTTGACTAATGCACCTTAATTTAAATATAGAACACATAATTAATGGCGTTTTAATTGTAGCCAACAAAAAAACAGCATAGACAACTAGGAGAAAGGGAGACTCGGAGAATCAGAGAGAGAGAGAGGGAGACAGAAAAAGTAATTTATAGCGATGAGAATCGTATGCATCATAATTATATTGGCAACCACCTGCTGCTTGCCACCACCCAGCGAGGCATGCAGTCGTGTGCCACAGGGAGCCACCGCAGCG
The DNA here is from genome assembly GCA_030914335.1 of Drosophila borborema. NCBI lineage: Eukaryota > Metazoa > Arthropoda > Insecta > Diptera > Drosophilidae > Drosophila > Drosophila borborema. The sequence continues at coordinate 13,352,498 of JAUESP010000303.1, read as the reverse complement.
AAATCGCCGGTGGATGAGAATTTCGTCGTGTCTGTGGCGGGACATGCACAGAGCTATGTGCCTGGCCAGAAATACAATGGTGAGTGCATTAATATCAATTTAAGCTGCAGCCAGATTTTATTTCACTTTTTCTCTAGTTACGCTGAGCGCCTATTCGGGTCTATCGTTTGTGAGCTTTATGCTCGCTCTGGAACTCGAATCGGGCGATACGGAGAGCGATCCGAATGCTATGGGCGCCTTTGAGATAATCGACTTGTCGGAGACACGATTCAGTCCACGGTGTCCCAATGCCGTGGAGAACACAAATACGAATCTGAAAACCCATGTGGATGTCGTTTGGGCAGCTCCGACCATGGCGGGCCAGGGCTGTGTGCTGATACGTGCAACTGTGATGCAGCATCGCGATGTTTGGTTCATGGACGACGGATTGCTGACCAAGCGCATGTGCGAGGAGGAAGTGGACGACATCAATACACAGCCCAGCATTGTGGATCCATGCTGTGCCTGTGACGAGGCCAAATATGAGGTGAGCAGCAGAACTAAACACCGAGCAGCTATTACACATGTTTGCCTTTTCCAGCTAACCTTTGAGGGCAAATGGTCCCGCCACACACATCCCAAGGACTTTCCGGCCAACAGCTGGCGCACAAGATTCAGCGACATCATCGGCGCCTCGCACACCATCGACTATCGCTTCTGGCAGTATGGCGAGATGGCTAGCGAAGGCTTGCGCGAAGTAGCCGAACATGGTTCGACGCGCACGCTAGAGAGCGAGCTGAAGGATCAGAGCGAGCACATTCGCACCATTATCAAGGCGCGAGGCATTGCCTATCCAAATGTGACGGGCAAAACATTTGCTGTCTTTCGCGTCGACTCCAATCATCATTTGATTTCTTTGGTCTCGATGGTTGATCCATCGCCCGATTGGATTGTGGGTGTGTCGGGACTGGAACTCTGCTTACCCAATTGCTCGTGGGTGGAGAACAAGGTTCATAATCTTTACCCCTGGGATGCGGGCACCGACAGCGGTCCCTCCTACATGGTCAGTCAGTTGTCTTTCTTCTCTAGCTTTTATTTATTTAATTCTCATCATTTTATTCTTTTCTACTTTGGTAGTCTGCCGATCAGCCTCAGGTGCCACCCGATGTCGTGCGTCGCATCAAGTCCAATTTTCCCAATGATCCACGCTCTCCCTTCTATGATCCCACGGGCGCAGAAATGAAGCCCTTGGCTACTTTGCACATAAACAGGCGTCGTCTTTATGAGAAGAATTGCGAAGCACCTGACGGTAAGTAAATGCTTCGTATACCCACATAGTTAGCTAGGCAATTTCCCTAATCTCTTTTCTATTCTATTTCTATGCCGTAGCGGAGCAATTGCCTCTGGAATGTGGCACAACGGCCTGGACACGTTGGGATGAATGTAGCACCAAGTGTGGTCCTGGCAAACAGTACAGAACGCGTGAGTTTAGGAATCCCACGTTAGCCATGGTAAGAGCAATATCTACAGTGAGTAAGCTAGTCTTTCTCACACTTTCCATTCCATATGTTCTCAGCGTCACAGATGCAATAATGCTTTGCGTGAGGAGAAGAATTGCATGGGTCGCAAGTGCGCCACATTCAACGAGGAGGCATCGGAGGGTGCGCAGCCCGAGGCGGAGCAACCTAGCACTGATCCCGAGTGCGGTCTATCCGAGTGGAGTGAATGGTCCTCATGCACCGTGACTTGTGGCACTGGCGAGCTGGTACGCACTCGCCACTACCTCAATAGGCGGGCCAAGAAGAAGTGTCAGAAGGCAAGCAAGGCACGATTGCAAGAGACCAGAGTCTGTGAGGCAATCGACTGTGGCGGCGACATAGGCAACGAGGCAGCCGGCGAAGGAGAGCCGGACGAAGCTCAAGCTGGAGGCGGCGGGGACGATGGCGAAGCGGGCTCAGCAGAGAAACGTTCACTCTTTCGCAACTTTCAGAGTTTCAGTCAACGTAGCGAGGACTATATACCACCAGTGTGTGGCGTCTCGCCCTGGTCGGATTTCTCGCCCTGCCTGGGACCTTGTGGTGGCACCGGGCAACGCCGTCGCATGCGCAAAGTGTGGAACAACAATGAAGTCTACGGCGTGCACGACCCAAACGATGATGGCACCGATCCCTGTCGTCATATCAAACTCATCGAAGAGGTCAACTGCACGAATCCCAGTTGCGACACGATTGTGCCCACCTATTGCTACGATTCGCTGCGCGTGAGCCACTGTCGAGACAGCGATGTGGCCAACTATTGGTACTACGATCACGTGAGTGATCAGTGCGCCATTTACTGGTCGGATCGCTGTGACACCAATCAGAACAAATTCAAGTCGAAGGAAGAGTGTGAAGAGACGTGTCGCCTGCCCCGACATAAGCAGGAACTGCAGCTGGAGCGCCTTGGTTCAGAGAAGCCGCAACCCATCGATTGCAAGGTCTCCGAGTGGATTGCACACAGCTGCAATGCCAGCTGCGGCGATGGCGTACAGCTCAGGACACGTCGAGTACTGCGCACGCCCAAATACGGTGGCAAACCGTGCCCCAAGCATCTGGTGCGCATGGATCGCTGCTATCAGCGCTGCGACGACATGTATTCGGTGAGTGGCGCCTTTGGCGAACGACGCCATATGCCCGCCAAGCTGCAGCCCCCGCTGGAGCCACGCGATGAGTGCCGCTACTCCGAGTGGTCCGCCTGGACGCCCTGCACCGCGAGCTGCGGCGAAAACTCTGTCCGCCAGCGTACACGAACTCTCCTCAACACAGACCTGAGCTACAAGTGCAAGGATAGGGTGCGCATCGAGAAGTGCGTCATGATGCCCTGTCTGCTCGATAGCAACGACGACAGCGAGAAGTGGTGAAGACGTTTCCCTCTAAATATTGTATATCATATTAATTTAGCTACAAGTATTAGCAGCTCCCACAGTTTGCATGTCGAATAAAGCAATGGCTATTAAGCTAATTATCTACTCATATTAATAAATAACTAATGAAATATATATATTATTTGTGTCTTAAGATGAGTCAAATAGAAGCAGATATACAAATAAAAGAAGTTAATGTGTAGAAGAAAGAAGCTGAAAATCTCGCAAATTTATAGAGATACCAAAAATTTCCGAACTACTTTCGATTTCCTCGTATATATAATACATATAAATATATATGTTTTCGCCATATGTTTGGCTGCCTGCCGTTTATCATTGACCTACATAAATTGCTGGATAGCTGGGCTATAAAATATTTAGCTTGAGTTCTCGCAAAAGTTCAAAGAACCTACGCAAAATAAATTAATTGGCGTCCAAGCGCCATGCAAAAGCCACACAAATTGTTGACGGCCTCTTGAAGAGCTCAACTCAAAAAAAAAAAAAATAATAATAAAATAAAATAAAATGAAAATAGTATTTCAAATGACGAGCGAGCCAATTAAGATGTGTTGAAGCGTCGCGACGCAGTCTGAGATATATAATTGAAAAGTTACGTCAACTAAACGAAAAGCGAAACTCAAAGCAATTTGGACAGTTACCATCGAGCGGTCACTGCGATTAGAAGTGCTGAGAGATGTGTGGAAGAATTCTCTTATTATTTATGCTGAGCCTGAGTTGGCTTCAGCTCGCTGCAGGTGGCTGCAGTCGTATACCGCAGGGCGCATCGGGAGAGCGTTCGGCAGTCGATGATAATTTTAAAATCTTGATCGATGGCAATCCGTCGACCTATATACCCGATCACCAATACAATGGTGAGTTGAGAGAAGTAGTTGGAGCTGCAGAGAGTTATTCTCTGGGAACTTTGTCTACTTTTTAGTTTCCCTCTCCTGTCCGATCGGCCTGAAGTTTATTAGCTTTACATTGACTGTCGAAAGCGAGGATGCATCGATGGCCTACAGCGGACAGGATATGACAGGACATTTTGAGCTGTCTGACACTGCAGAGACTCGCTTCAGCAGTGGCTGCGAGAACATGATCGAGAGCACCAATACGAATGCCAAGACTCGCATCGATGTCTCCTGGATATCACCAAAGCAGCCAGACAGTGGCTGTGTGCTGATCAGAGCGGGTGTGGTGCAGCATCGTGATGTGTGGTTCATCGACGATGGTTTTCTAACAAAACGCATCTGTCCAGAGGAAATCGATGAGCTCAACAGCCTAACGCCAGCGCTACAGAACTGCTGTGCCTGCGATGAGGCCAAGTATGAGGTAAGAGTATTTCAGCTTGAAAACTGATCCAAGCATAATCTGTTTACCTTTAATTGTATAACTTGTATATAGATCATTTTGGAGCGGAAATGGGCCAGGAATACGCATGCCAAACACTTCCCAGCAGAGGCTTGGCGCACGCGTTTGGGTGAAATAATTGGCGCCTCGCATACCTATAGCTATCGTTATTGGGCATATGGCGAACGGGCCAGTCAGGGCATGCGTGAAATGGCTGAGCACGGATCCACGCGCACACTGGAGCAGGAGATTAGGGATAATACACAGGTGGTAGAGATATTTTAAAAACTTTTACTTTCATTTGCCCATTGGCATTTTCTTTCACATTTTCCAGAATGGCGAAGTGCGTACCATAATCAAGGCGCCAGGCATTGGGCATCGTCTGAATGCCTACGGCACCACCTTGGCGAATGCGCGTGTCGATCCACAGCATCATCAGATATCTTTGGCAGCCAAAATTGATCCATCTCCAGACTGGATAGTGGGCGTGGCTGGCATGGAATTGTGCTTGAGCAATTGCACTTGGCTGGAGCGCAAAGTCTTGAATTTATATCCCTGGGACATAGGCACCGACTCGGGACCCTCGTATATGGTGAGAGCAGTTACTGTTCTATTGACTTTAAGCCAAACTAAACTGTTTTATTTAAACAGTCACCCGATCAGCCACAAGTGCCGCCAGATGTTATACGCCGCATCACCTCCTCGTATCCGAGCGATTATCGTTCGCCCTTTTTTGATGATTCAGGGGCACCAATGAAGCCGCTGGCCACGCTTTATGTGACCCGAAAAAAGCTATACATACGCGAGTGTGAGGAGGGTGAGGCTAGACAAATTAATATACATTGAAACTCTTCATAACATATATAAATTGTTTTCTAGTGCCACAAGACGGTCCCTTGGAGTGCGCAACTCATCCCTGGAACGAGTGGAGCAATTGCAGCACGCGTTGTGGACCTGGCTACTCGCATCGCTATCGCAGCTACAAGAATCCAGCACTTGCAGCCAGCTACAGCTGCGATAGTCGCATGGAGGAAGTGCGTCAGTGCCAGGGCACACAATGCGGCGCTGCTGATGAGCAGCTGAGCAATAGTGAGTTCAATGAAGATGGCCATGGTCCAGCGACCATGGCCGAGTGTGAGATGACCAAGTGGAGTGAGTGGTCGCCGTGCTCAAAGACTTGTGGGCTTGGCATATCGACACGCAGACGTGACTATCACAATCCCCAAGCAAGGCCGCGTTGCCAGTCAGTGGTGCGCATGCCACTCGAGGAGACAAGGCAATGCTCGGGCATCGATTGTGGTGGCTCAATAGCCGATAGTGGCAACTTAGATGGCCTGCAGCCAGAGTCGGATCCGTTTGGAGAAGTCAATGAAGCTGGCTTTGAAAATAATAGACCCGGCTGGGGCTTGAATACCAACTACAATAAAAGGCCAACCTTAGATAGAAATAATCAAGGCTGGAGTGGTAACACCTTGCCTACGCCCAGCTATACAGATCCAGGCAAAAGCTACCGACGACCACCCTACGAAATAGAACGACCCACAGGCAACAGCTATGCCAATGAACAGCGAAACGATGGCTACAACGACTACAAACAGATCAACAGAGAAGACAGCTACAATGACTACAAGCAGGATAACCAAGAAGAGAGTTACAACGATTTCAAACAGGATATTAGAGGCAACAAATACGATTCGATTTCTAGCATCAATAATAATAACGACTACAGCAATACCCAATATAGAGGCGGCTTCACCACCCGTGCTCCTTTTGCACCACGCTATCCAATCCAGGCCCATCAGAATACGTTCGGCAGTAATTACAATGTGATACAGGACTATTGCTATGAGAAGCCCTTCGCCTCGACAGTCCCGTGTCTGGCCAATCCGGTTATTGTGCGCAACTATTGGTTCTACGATCACGATGATCACGAGTGCAAAATCTTCACCACAGACAATTGCGACGAGAACAACAATCGCTTTCGCACACTGATGGCCTGCGAGGGTACCTGTCTGCTGCCCCAAATCAATTTGGCCCGTACCGACGATACCGAAGAGAATCCATATGCAGCTGATAACTCCTATGGCTCTGATACATTTCAGACAAACGGTGGCTTTAGAGGTGATGAAGGCTTTGGCCAGCCGTTGGCACAGACAAGGAACAAATTTAATAATGCCAGACGTGGCAAATATGGCAGTTAAGTCATTTAATAAAGTTTAAAGCAAAAGAAATCATTAAGGAATTTATTTGGTCATGATGGGAAGTTTTTCTGTAGCGAAAATTGATGCTAAAAGTTTCTGAAGCTGCCGTCAAATTTATTTAGTACCTAAAATACTTTTGTAATTTATTATTTACATAGATCGCCATATAACAATAATATTCCACATGTTTCTAAATGTTTCCCTTAGCAATCTTATAAAAGCCCTATGTCTAGTTTGACATTGTTAAAGAATTTATATATAATACGTTACACATTTTCGTATTTATCGAGCATTGTCTATGAAAAGAGTTAATGTGAAAAATAATTCGATTTGCATAAAAATTATTGCTTGCATCTGTTTGAGAACTTTAAAAACGCTATGAGCTTCCATAGCCGTAGAAAACAAATGCTCTTTATTTATAAAAAAAAATGTTGCAAAGTCTTTAAGCTACTATTCTCCCTTTATTCTTTATAAATTTTCATTATATTCTAAGAGATATGCAGTGTCTTTCTGTTAAGAGTTTAAGAATTCTGCTCTCTTAAATTTAATTTTAATTCTCTACTTAGTTTGTTTTTCCGGCTTTTGTGGGCAGTGTCTGCTGATAAGTAAATTTTTTATGTATTTGTATCAGTGGGTCAGAAAAATAAAGTTCTCTTGCCGGGCAGAGCTTATCAGCATCTCCCAGCAGTTGGCTTTTTGCGAACCCACAGCCAGAACCACAAAAATGTTTAACGCTCAGTTTCAAACAGCAGCTCAAGACGACGAGTCAGCCTCTTGGGATTTAACTCGAGCATGTGGCATTCATTAGTGGTGTACGTGCTGTTGCCCTACTCTAGCTGGGCATTGATCTGCACACGTCATCCTGCTAATACTCATACGCCTAAGTCTCCGGTGGATGAGAACTATGTGATAAGCATAACGGGCAATCCGGAAACCTATATACTCGGACAGGAGTACAACGGTGAGCCCGTGAGTTCATTGACCTTGCGCTTGAACTTCAAGTCTGCTTCCGATTGCTCTCGAATCATTTAAGTGTGTAAAAAAAAAATTAAAAGTGTTTAAGAATTATCGACGTGATAATACCCTGTATACAGCTTGTATTGCTACATTAATATTTACTTAGTGACTTGCAAATTCTAATCTAACAATCTCTCTCAGATATATACGTGCCCAAGCTCATAATACCATTTGCATTAATCTATTTATACTCAATGTCTTCGAAACAAAGTTAAGCGTCATCCATTTACTGATACTCGGCAGATGAAATTATTATTCACATTCACTAAGTGATTCTCAAATTATAAACATTTTTTCTGTATTTAAATATACTCCTGCCATTCAGGGTGCACAATATTATAGGGTATGCAAAAACAGAAAACAAAAACAAACGTTTCGCAATAGTTGCGCTATGCGTTGTAAACAAAATAGAGGCATTCGCTTCTTTCTTATCAGGATATTGCGAATTTGAAAGGTCTCACGATTTTCAAGGTCGGCTTCCGCGATAAGTGCCGTTTATATACAATATTTGTTATTTCATTGACTTTTTTCGACAGTTTCGCTGAATGCATTCAATGGACATCGTTTTATTAGCTATATACTGGCGTTGGAGAATGAGAATGGCGACTTTAGTTATATAAACGATCTGGGTCGCTTCGAGCTCAGCAATTTGATTGAGTCACGTTTTAATCCAAACTGCATTAACATGGTGGAGAACACGAATACGAATCCCAAGACCCACATGCATGTAACGTGGATAGCGCCCAGTGAGCCGGGCAACGGCTGTATATTGATACGTGCCACAGTGTTGCAGCATCGCGATGTTTGGCACATGGACGATGGAGGATTGACGCGGCGTATATGCGAGGAGGTTGTCGATGATGTAGAAAGCCAACCCATAGGCATAGCTCCAAACAGTCAATGCTGCGCTTGCGACGAGGCGAGATATGAGGTAAGGAAAACGAACGCATAAACCAAGTGAACTTGGAATAATCGTATAAGCAGCTATGACAAATATAGAAATGACTTAGTTATATTCATCTATAACATTGCTAATCAAAGAACTACCTTTTCTAGCTAACATTCGAAGGCGTCTGGTCACGTAATTTGCATCCGAGGTATTTCCCAGCGCGTGGTTGGGAGACACGCTTCTGTGAGCTGGTGGGCGCCGCACATAGCTCTGACTATCGCTTCTGGGAGTCCGGTCAATTAGCCAGCGAAGGAGTCAAGCAATATGCCGAACACTGCAGCTCCCGCTTGCTTGAGCGTGAATTTAGCATCAACTTTCGGGTGAGTTACATAAATTCCGGAAAAGCATTAAATTAATAAAGTTTCGTTTGCAGGATCAAAAAATTCGCACTATAATTAAGGCACGTGGACCCGCCTTTCCAAATCTAAATAGCAAATCAACGGCATCGGTGCGTGTCGATCCAGTGCATCATATGATATCATTTGCCTCCAAAATAGAGCCGTCGCCAGATTGGATAGTGGGCGTAAGTGGGCTAGAATTATGTCTTCGAAATTGCACGTGGATGGAGTCAAAGGTGATCAATTTATATCCCTGGGATATGGGTACCGATGCGGGGCCCACTTATACGGTAAGTTAAAGGTGTGACATAAATTAAGCAATAATGATTATTTTTTGTCCAATTTCCAGTCACCCGATCAGCCACAAGTGCCACCAGATGTTATTAGGCGCATACGCTCCGACTTTCCCAACGATCCACGTTCACCTTTCTATGATGAGTCAGGTGCGCCAATGAAGCCAATGGCCATATTAACAGTGAAACGTCAACGCATCTACGAGCGACGCTGTGCGGATGAAGATTGTAAGTTATATTTTGAATAAACTTTGAACATGTATAAATAACAAATATTTTATTTACAAATAGCTAATAATGACGCGGATGTGCCGCGTGAATGTCTAACGCATCCATGGTCCAGTTGGAGCGATTGCTCTTCGAAATGCGGCGAAGGCATGCAGTATAGAAGACGAGTCTACAAGCAGCCAGAGCTGGCCAGGATTTACAATTGCAATGTGCCGCAGTATGAGGAGCGCGCATGTGACGGCCAGTACTGCGGTCCAAACAGCGACCTGATGCGGAACATCGATGATAATGATGAATTTAACATGGGGCCCCAGCTCCAGCAGCCGGGGAATGCATATCAGAGACGTGCTGAATGCCAACTTTCAGGTTGGAGTGGCTGGAGCTCGTGCAGCGTCACCTGTGGAGAGGGCTACCAAACGCGGCAACGGCAATATCTAAATCCCAGCGCCGAGCTCAAATGCCAGAGCGTGCGCCGACTAGATTTGCAAGAGATGCGTCCATGTGCCGGTAGAGCTTGTCTGGGTAACTTAAATGGAGGCGACATTGAAACGCCGTATGACGAGCGAGATCCACAGCCTGAGCTGGAAGAAGAGCAGGAGAATGAGCAAGATCTAGAAACGTTTGATAATAATAATTTTAATAGAGATTACGATGCGGAGCAAACTGATGGTCGTAGGCTTGGCGGCTTTGATGTGGGCAACTTGAAGGGCAGCGAGGGAAGAATGAGTTATGGACAAACGCCCCGACTAGAGGATGTCGAGCGCTCTCCTTGGAGTCGTAGACAACCTAGCAACAAATACAGAGAGAATGAGCAACGAACACGTTATGGCAACAGAGAGATGAGTGAAACTATAGTACCTGCTGAGCAGGAGGAAGACGACCAGCAGCAGCGCAAGCCCTGGAACAGAAAAACCTACAATAACTATAACAGAAACTTTAATAGAGAAAATATTGAACACGAAGCAAATGAGGATACGAACATGGCAAAGCGTTGTTTTCAAATGCTACGAACCAATCAGCCGCGCTGCAAAAATCAGACGATCGTTGGTCACTTTTGGTTCTACAATTTCTGTGTGGACGAGTGCATGTTATTTGCCGCGGATCCCTGCGATCGGAATGTAAATAAGTTCAGCAGATGGGAGGAGTGTGAAGAGTGTCGTCGTTCCGAATTTCAGCAGCTGCAAGAGCAACGGTCCATCTCACATGAATGCGAAATGATCTTGGCTTCGCAGCGGGCGCAGCAAAGAAATCGCGAAGAACAGCGCAGCAGCTACTCTAACAGCAGAAGGCGAAATTATGGCAATCGGCAATGGAATTAAGTGTGAGATTGTAGTCTAAGTTAATTTTAATTAGTTGCAATTCACTGAACTTATTTTTCTTAATTTAATAAACTAATGATCAGAAAAGTGATTTCTATTTCTCATTACGAACTACTGTTATAGTTGAAAGCAATGAATAGTAATCGCGCCACATTCGATAACAATCAAAATGTACTCGATACTTATTCAAATATGTGTGTGTGTGTGTGTGCAAATTCGGCACTGCAGAATGCGTAAAAATAATAAAAATATTTAAATATTATTGTAGTGCGGTAATTACGTATATGCATATAGCTAATGAATTAACTAGTAGAAAAAGAGAATTAAACAGTGGATTACTTATTAACCCATCAAACGCAATAATGATGAGCTTTGCCATGTAATGACAACTCTGTCAGTCTTGAACAGCAAAATTTCGGAAAGAGTTTAACTAGAAGGAGAAAAAACCAGAAAAAATGCAACAAAATCGTTTAAATGTAATACGTACACTGTTGGCGCTTCGTTCGTTTACGCACCAGATACCTAGATATCCAAGTGTAATTGATGCCTCTCCCAAACCACAGCAACTAATATTTCAAAGAAATCTTACACAAGCAGTAACAACAAAAACCCAAAATGATGAACAAAAAGCAAATAAATTAAAGCAAAAGATAACGCTTATTGGGCAGAATGAAAGCATTAGCATTACCACCTTGGAGGAGGCCCAAAAGCTGGCCAAGCGTCGTGACTTGCATTTGTTGCGTTTGCAACAGCCGGATGCAAAAACCGGGCGCGTGATGTTCAAGTAATTGTAGTCGAAATAACCTATAAATACCCTATACTAATTACTCTATTGTCTCTATGTATGTAGATTGGTCACATCTGCTGAAATGCTGGCTGATGAGGCACAGGACAAAGTTGCTGCCAAGGATAAGCAGGGCTCTAAAAAGTCGGAAAAATCCTTAACCATTGGCGCTCGAATGGCCGACCATGATTTGTCGTCCAGACTAAAGAATATAATCAAATGGCTGAATAAACGTCACGAGGTGCGCATTCTCATCCAGGGAAATGTGAGTGGCGCCGATGAAGGCAACGTAGAACGCATTGTCAAGGCCATTGAGACGGCCATCAAGGAGCCGCAAGTCATTGGTAAAATTGTGCAGAAGCGCCAAAAGGGAAGCTTCGTCAAATTCAGCATAGTCCCAGTGGCAGCTGCAGTGGACACAGAAGCCGCCACACTAAAGCAATTGTGACTACCAGTGGGCTTTTTCACACCCATCTCAGCCCTACCTACAGATAAGAAACTAATTGAGTTGTATGCGGTACTCGGTAATTTGGATACAGTCCGTGCAAGGCAGAATTACTGCACCATGCGAAACCAGGAACAAAACGAACCTCATCGTACGAAATCGATAGCAGTTGCCATTGTCTCAATCTTATTCATGTTCACCGTAAAATATTTATATTGGTTACGCAGATTATTGAGCGGCATTCGAAAAAATGATGAGAGTGTGAGTAATAATAAGGATTAAATTAATTAGTAAAAATAAGTCTGATTCTGTAAATTGCCAATAAGCATTGTGCAAATATCTCCGGCACGTCATTTTTATTTTTATAATTTAATATGCCATTTATTTAAACAAATAAAAAATAATGAAAATGTTCCTATAGTGGGGAAACTTTATAAAGACCTTCCTCTATTTTCTTTGCCCAGTTTACTATACAATCTAAAAGAATAAATCGCTTCTCAGAAATTTCTTTAAATATGTTGTATTTACTTTATTTATAAGCACTTAATTATATAGTGCTTTTGGTTTATTCATATACATGTAATATTTGAAGTTATTTTATTATTTTTATTTATATTTCCGAGTTTATACTTTTGTATTCGATTATGAAACATAATTTAATTTAATGAATAATTTTAATTCTGATTAACATATCCAATAAATGATTGAAGTATAATTTTATATGAATATATATGTTTATATAAATGGAATTTTGTTTAAAGCAGACATTGCACATAAATAAGCTAATTACAATATAGAAAAAAATATATATAAAGCTTGTTATTTGGTTTTAAAATAAATTAATTAATTTGGATGTTTATCAAGCGGAATATTAATTGTTATTTTATTTGTAGAAATACAATGTTTAAAAGAAGTGAAAAGGAGGCAGAGTTTAATCTGTGGTTTGCACAAGTTTGATATTTTAATCAATCGAGACTATACAAAATATATGCATAAATAGAAACTAAGACAAGACAAATAAATTACTTAAACAAAATTGTACAAATACGGCACAAGGAACATTTGCTATTTAAAAATAAAAACTTTAAATAAAGATTAGTTGACAAAAGCAATTTGAAAAGCATTCTAAAAAGTTACACTGATAAAACCTCATATTCCGCCGACTAATTGATAAATCGGCTTTAAACTATTATATTCTTTAAAATTAATATTCTTAGACATTGACACTTCGTAATTTGAAAAAAAAAATTGTGTTTTTTTGGAATGAACTAGAAACTAAATAAATTAACTACAGTAAATGCAAAAGCGTGTTTTTCTTTCTTTTTTTTTTTTGGATAAGCTATGTTCTTGTTGCTGTTTCTACTTCTGTTTTTCCCCACTGTAATTGATGTTAGTTCCACTTACTATTATATTACTATTATATTTAGACGCGCTGTATTTCAAAGAGCTTCACCTCCGTATCATACCAAATGGCCGGCTCCACATTCCGCAAATAGATAACGCCCCAAATGTAGGTGCGGAACCAGGCCGTTGTCCCAGAATTAGCTTGATATTTGCGTATTAAAATGGGATGCGGCACAGGCAGCAGACCCACCAAAGTGCCGTGCTGCAAGAACTTCAGTATTTCCGATTCATCGGTCAGGCCCTTGTCAATGCAAATCTTTTCCACCTGCGGGACGAGCACCTGCAGCAAGCGCATTATTGTTTGCAACGGCAACTTCGAACGCCACGAAACAATCCATTCGGGTGTGGGCGTCCAACGCTCGTTGTCAGCCGGCACCATGCGTATGCTGGCGCGATGTGCAACCGATAGACGCGTCTGCTCCAACGTAGGGGATGTAGATTTGGCGGGCGACAAGTCGTTTACTTTATCATTGGGATGCGGATGTTCCCTTTCAGTCATTTGACCAATGTTTGGAGTGTCCAGCAGCGATGTTTTCAATGTGCCTGGCTCGGCGGGCTGTGCTACCGGTGCTGGAGAGTCCAACTGTGTGTCGCCCAGCTGTGAACGTTCATGCGATTCCGTTTCCGATTCGAGATCTTCTTCCGCAGTCACGGAAACAGCAGCAGCAGTCTTCTTGTTCGCCACAACATCTTCAACATCTTCGTCCTCCTCTTCTTCCTCGTCAATATAATCGTCTTCGGGCGCCTGAGCCGAGGGCAGTTCCTGGCTAGTCGTAGCCGTTGTCTGCTTCCTTTGTGGCACGCGTGGCAAATTAAATTTGCTACCCGTCTTTCGCCCACTCAGACACTTGGCTATGCCTGCCATATCAGTGGGCAAATTGGCCATTGCATGAAAGACATGACGTTTGCGTATAATCGTATAAACTAAATTTGAATTGCCATCAAATTGATACTGTATAATGTTGTTGAAGATCTCCAGCAAAAAGAACACCAAGTGGTGATTGCTTGGTGCAGAGAGCAGAAACCAAGGCGTACTAAAAGCTTCCAGCAAATGCAACAGCTTTACACTAGCTACCATCGACAGGGTTTTGAGATATGGCGAAACATTCACCAAGATCGTCAACAAGCAATCAAACAGTGGCTGTAAGCGCTGATGTCCTGTTGCTATAATTTTGTGAAACACTGTGATAAGCAGATCCGCATGGGTGCCCGTAAAGACCGGAATATCCATGGGCACTGTAGCCGAGTAGGCCTTGTTCAGGCGTACGCCAAAGTTACGCTCACCTAAGTAAAGAGAAAATATATTAAATGTTATAAATATATTCATTGTATTAATACATTCTCAATGTAATATATATTCATTCAAGTCTTACCCGATAGCAACAGCAATATAAATACGCCAATGTGCATGAGACCAACCCGCGATTGATCCGCACGTGAATAATTCAAATGATACAGTATGGGTATGAGTATATCGAGTACATCTGAGCTCTTTAATACAAAGTACAAGAACTTTTTGTTATAGTCGCAAATCTTCCAGAAAAGAATAAGCAGCTCTTGATGGCAATGTAAGCGTTTCGTTGAATTTGGTAAATAGTTCTGAACGAGTGGATTGTTAAGCAGTCGAGTTATGCCACGCAGCACAAAATGGAAATCCTCATCACGATGCACGCGAGATAAATAATTGATGAACAAATTATCACCACAGCCACCCTCATCGTAGGGTGTGACCAGCACACCTCCAGCATGTGCCAATTGATGTTGCTGCTGCTGTTGCTGTTGCAGCTGTTGGTGCTGCACGACCATGTCGTGATCGAGCGTAACTATTAGCAGCTGCAAGCAGGCCTCCACCAGAGGCTCAGTCGTATCCGCGAATATCAAATGATTGTAGGGTACACCAAAGCCAACCGGATCATAGGAGCAAACTGTATTCAAGAAGGAGGTGAACAGAGGCAACGCATGTCTGTTGTCTGCGGAAGTGAAGTACGCAATCCACTTGTTGGGCTCCTCAGATTGCTGAGGTGTACGGTACATAGGCTCCGAGAAGCAGGTGAGCAGTAGCTTTAATAGCTCTGTCCGTCTGCGTTCCATGTGCGCATTGCGTGGCGGGGATTGGGCAAATCCTACGCCTGCCTCCCAAATATATTCACAGCTATCAATATTGGCCAACTCCTCGGCCTTCTCTGGACCTGCGCGCCTTGTTGCCGTCACCGTGAAATCTGGACAAAACAATAAATCACATATTGCATTGACAAGGGATTGGGCCAGCGGCACAGTTTGGCCATGATTAGCCTGCTCCTGGGCGGGCAGATTGCTCCAAAAGAAATCACGCCACTTATCGTCCTCGAAGATGTAAGGCAATATCCGTATGAGCAGCCTTACACAGTTTAATACGCATTGCTGCTCCGCCTGAGTGCGACAGCTGCTGTCAACAGCCTGTGCCAACTTTTCCACAGCCTTGTAACAGAGTGTAGCCAAATTTGCGGGATTATCGTTTCTAATTTGACGTATTTCACTTGCTGTGACCAGAGCAAAGACATCCTCGAGCGTTGTTTGATGCGCCTGCCAAAATTGATCCCAGAATTGGTCATCGTTGTTGTCAATCTTCTGATTCTTCTGCGTCAACTGAACGATTGCTTTGCGAAAGTTTAGTTTCGAGTCGGTGTTTCCCATATTGTGTGCTTGTTAGTGTGTTAAAACGTCTTTATTGCAGCTACTCTGTTTGCTATTGCCTCAAACAAAGTGAATACAATTGCAGTGTTGGGGTTTTACATAAATTTTGCTTCGTTTTCAATAAGAAAATTAAGAAATTCGCCTACGCACGACTAAGAAAATAGAGTAGCAAGTGTTTTGTTGTTGGTTGTCAGCAGAGGTGTCATAGTTTATCGATAAGGTTTGCTATTGAACTCCAACATGTCTGGCAGCACTTGCTTCACAATCGTTGGCACAGCCAAATTATTATATGTGACTCTTAGGGAAAAAGAGAAAATGTATATTGATTTTATATATTCTAATTTTAGTCATTTTTTTTCATGGACCCCTTAGGTAAAGATATAAAGTATTTAATACTTGTGTTACAATGCATACGCGGCACGATAACTATTAATCGGGAAGGACAATCGAGAACTAATTAAGATTAGCAAAAAAAAAAAAAAAAAACAGCTGGCATCTAAATATCGATATTTTCCGTGACATTTATTGTTTTTAGTGCAAGCTAGTCCCGGCAATTTATTTAAATGTAGCTCCGTTAGACTTACAATCGTCTAAAATATAATGGGTTATGATGAACGCAGCGATGGCAGCAGCTCTAGCGATGCACAAGATTGTTTTCAGCGCAACATGTCAACAAAAATGGGTACACAACAGGTCACAATGCCAAAGCATATTCCCTTTCCGGAGCACGCAACCACATCCGAATGGCTGAGTGAACTTATAATGTGCGCCTTTACCATGGGCGCAGCTATCGTACAATTTATAAACATTTATCGCACCCACTGGTGGCTGCCGCAGTTCCAAGCACGTCACATGGTGGTAAGTAGTAATTGTCTGTAAAAAGAAATCCGAATTACTAGTTTGTTTAATTTACAGAACATTGAACTCATTGATCCGTATTTACGATATCTTATACTCATATTAAATACGCGAAGATTTCTGTATTGTATGCTGTTGGCCAGATGGAAGAACAATGAGTGTCGCATAGTGCGTATGAGCCTCAAATATGGCTTCGGTGGAGTTGTTCAGCTGGGTCTCTGCTATTGCGCTTTCAGGCTCTATCAAACTCACACCTACATGTTGCTCTTTTATCTGAGTTATCCGTAAGCAATTGACTAATTTATTTATGCATATTGATACATATTTGTTATTCTCTCAGTGTGGTCGTATATCTCATCATATTTGGCTTTCAATTGGAACCATTTCTACGCACTCGTTTCGAAGTACCAGGCGTTTATATCAACGATCTGCCTGTGCATAGCTGCACTACGAATGCTGCTCAAATACGCGACGAAATTGAAACGTTGCGTCATGATTTCAACAAACGCTTCAAGCAGTTGATCTTCACCTGCATGCTGAATGCCTATCTAGTGCTTATACCTTGTCTTTTGTCGTTGAGCGTGCAGTATAATGTCATGCGTGCGGCGCAGCACTGCATCATCGTTTGCCTGGGCGCCTTTAGCTTGTCAGCTGTCTTTCAATATCCGGCTAAGTACAGCGATACGCTACATCGTGCCACCTTGCACTTGGGCAGCTGGCAACGGATGGATCGCGATCCACAGACAGCGCCCTCGCAGCTAATTGTGGCAGCCAACGCGCAGAACTGGTCGAAGTATACTGTCTACGGGCATGGCACGGTGGTAAAGCACAATGGATCGCTCTATCGGAGTCACGGCTTAGTTACTGTTGCTACGCCCGGCAATGCCAGCCATCTCCGTTTCTATGTAAGTAACACTCTTCCTTTATATTAATTATCTAGCCACTTATATATCTTCCTATCTATTCACAGAAACTGTTCCACAATCCCACTGTCATTTACTCCACATTAGCTACTCTGCAGGCAGCAGTGCTCCTCGTGGAGATTGCATCGCTTAGCGCTGCCAGCATTGAATGGCACTTTGTGTTATCCATTAGCTTTGTAGCATTTACCAGCATGGTTGCTTTCTTTAAACTGGTTCGAGATTATTTGATTACCAAGCATTTATACAAAGCAGAGTGCTCCACCATTTACAATTAAGTGAACAGATTCAAATAATTCGAATGAATGCACGAATTGTAAATCTATGGAATGACTAACTTAGGATCAATATCTTAAACTAATGATAAATATTTAATTAAATAAGGTTTTATAAATGCACAATAAATTAAATAGAAGCCGAGTTACTGATTCAAAGAATACATTGAGAATTGAATTGAATATTGGTTAATATGAACAACAAGCAAATAGAATATATGTTAGATTATAATTTATTTTATGGACTTTTATGAAACAAATTGAATTTCGGTTAGCCAAATCTGTTATCATTTATATATCAACTAGAATATATAGTACACCTTAGAAAATATTTAGTATTTTTCTGTGATCAATTAAAAAAATTTAACAAACTAATTTAGATTCTTCTAGTAACATTTTTTTGCTCACTGTAAACCCAGGAGCTACCCTGTTTGTGGTCGCGCACATTGATACCATGTTCCTGAAGAACGTTTCGCAGTTTATCACTAAGTTCGAGTAGTTCCACTTTCTTTTCATTTGTTGCTTCAACTGCCTGCTCTCGCAGTTGACTTCGAATGGCCAGCAGATCTGCCACTAGTAAATTAACATCCACTTGGGATTCTTGTTTTTGTTGATTCGATAGAATCGTTGAATCGGCTATCGAATTGATGCCGAGGTTCAACATGGATGAGCCTATGAAATTGCCTGCTGCCAGTAACAGATCAAGACAGTGGGCGGGCTCCTGTTCTGCATCTGCTTGTTGTTCATTGATGCAGCGACTGATACTGCTCATCTGGTCCATTAAGACGCTTATGGCCCGTGATGTGTCAAAATCATCGCGCAGACTATTATCATACTCCAAAACCATATGATTTAGCTGTGACTGCAGTGCACCTTTGTCCAGATATTTGGGTGCCTTTTGAAATTGCATATAAGCGTTTAGATCAGCGTGGAAATTTCGGAACTTTTTCAATGTTTGGCGTGCAGTCAACATGAGTTGATCGCTGTAAGGCATCGCATTATTGTAATTAGATAGGAGGCAGGCCATGCGAAACTCATCCGCTGTATAGCTCTTTAGCATTTCATCTACGGTAATTGTATTTCCCAACGACTTGGACATCTTCTGTTGATCACCCACCAAATGGAGTTGGCCAGTGTGCAGCCAATAGTTGACCCATTGATTCTTATTGTAGTATGCGCAGCACTGAGCTTCTTCATTCTCATGATGGGGAAACCGCAAATCGAGCCCGCCAGCATGGAAATCCAATTCATTGCCAAAAAACATACCAGCTATTGCACTGCATTCTATATGCCAGCCGGGACGTCCTTCGCCACCCCATTTCGAGCTCCAGCTCGGTTCATCCTGCGACTTTTTCGCCTTCCAGAGCGCAAAATCTGCAGAATTTCGTTTGCCTTGCTCGTTCTCTTGGAAAGTTCGTTCATCTCTGCTGATGTTTTGCAATTTACCATAGCTCTGACATTTGCTTACATCAAAATACACCGACTTATCTTCAGATACGTATGCCTGCTCATTTTCGATCAGTTCTTCTATAAAACGCTGGATCACAGGTATATTGGCTGATACATGCGTTCGCATATTGGGAGGTTTCACATTCAATCGCAACATATCCTCCTTGAATTCCGCATCGTAAGAGCGTGCCAGCTCCTGCCAATTACATCCCTTTTCTTTACTACGCCTGATAATTTTGTCATCCACATCGGTGATATTCATGGCTGTTATCAAATTGTATTTGAAATAGTCTCGCAGTATCCGCTGTATTATGTCAACTTTTACATAGGTGCTCGCATGCCCCACATGTGTTTTATCATACACGGTTGGCCCACATGTGTACCAGGTAACTATATGTGGATTCCGCAGCACCAATGGCACTTTGCCACGCACTCTGTGATTGTAAATGTTTATACCGGTGAACTCGCCGCATGGTCTTTGCCAGCTGTTGGCAAATGGTTGTGTCGACTTGGAAGTGTTGTTGCTGTTAATCGAACGACGGAATTGTTGTGAATTGAAGGCCCTCTTGCATTCTTCTAAACGAAAACTACTAAAAAGAGAACATTAGCGATTAGTAAATATATTCAATGTGCTTCCATACTTACAGTTTTAACATATTTCTAAGTGAATCACAACAATTTTAATTTAAAATTTTGTCTAAAGTTTTTGATTTGATTTATCAGCAGCAGCTGATTCACGATTGTCGATCATAATTATCGATATCAGTATATTTTTTTATAATCACACCCATAGATAAACTTCCAAGCGATTATAAAAGGACCGAAATATTATCGATATGTGAATTTGTTAGCGCGAATCGTCCCTGGTTTTCAAAAATGCTACTAGTAAATTGTTAATACATCAAGCAGTATTAGAGGCATTATTTCTATAATTGGAATAACTAACAAGTAAATAAAATATTGCTTTTTGTTAATAACAATGGCACAAATCAGCTAAAAAGCTTTTGGCAGTTTTTAAGGTTATGATACATTAAATGCTGAACAACTTTAAACCTTAACTTTTTAAAAATTAAATGAAACTAAATGATATTTTGTATGTGTATATAAATTTAAAGCACGCGTTTTAAGGCATAATTTAGTTATTTTCAAATATTTATTTCTGATAACTCAAACCTATTCAAGAAAGCTTCCATAACTTAAGGTTCCTTATTAAGAGCTCAATCAATATAATTAAGTAAAATGTGAAAATTAAGCAGCACCGACAGTATAATACTCGTTCATTTTATAATTTGTCTATCGTTCTATCTATCTATATAGAAGTTGGATTGCTTGAATATTAAAAATTTTTAGTCAATCTATAGAGCTGGTCAACAACATTAAAATTGAAATGTGAAACAATAATTTACTAGCAATAAACTTAAGACTTTTATGAGTCGCGTGTGTTTATACGAATATACATTTCATAGTATTGCTTACATACTGACAGATGGACGCACATAAGAGAAAACCACCTGACTCTCTTTTCACATTGAAAACGAGCGTGAAAAAGCATTGTTTGGCAAATGGCAGAAATCATACGCACCATGGCCAGACCGTTTGCCAAAAACTTTCTTCAATGCGTAAGCAAAAAATACGAGCATTGAGGTCAAGGATATTTCATGCCACAAGCAGGTGAGAAATCGGAAAAGAAAAGTAGCGTAGTATTTTTGGTAACTAAATTAAATGTGACTTAGGCATTCGCTGTGACCCAGCTGGCTGAGTGGCTAGCTGGCTAGCTGGTTGGCTGACTGGCTGAAAAGGAGGTTAAGTTAAATTGCAAACAAATTAAAAGGGAGTTAGACTTGCGGCCTGGAATTCCCCTTTTGAATGATTACGTATACATAACTATATTCGTATATGGAGCACGCTTGTGCCGGTAATTGGATATTTCACAGATTTGGGCTTGGTCTATTGTTCGCTTCTTGGCAATTGATATTAATTTATTGGCTGTGCTTTTTAAATCGGCATCGCGTGAAAACATTTGTGCGCCCAGAAATTAGCATGAATAAGCAATACTGCTTGTTGCTGTTGCTGTTGCAGTTGCTGTTGCTGTTGCTTTTTCAGTTGCTTTGCTGTTGCTGTTGCTGCTACTGCTGCTGCTTGTGCTGGACTGCACCCAGTGCAAGGTGCAGTTCCGAATAATAGAAATTAGATTGAAAGCCTGGCCAGGCTCACTGGGCCATGCCAAAATATGATTCTGGGTTTGGTATCCTGCTGATTAAGGTCAGCAAAGCGATTATATTGACTGAAGTAAGGAAACCCAGCCCAACAAAACCTTTCAGGCCTTAATGATTGCCCAACAATTTGAACTACTTGTTCAAGAAGAATTTGTAAGAGAATCATATTTGAAAAATAAGACCTCAAAGACAGATTTTGATTAAATATACAAATTATGAGAATATTTTTGTCTTTTTTACATGTTATTTGTGTTCAACGTTCAACAACGTTGAACAACTGAAAATAATTCGTATTTATATTTTAAAAGTTTTGAATAAATGATTTTAATTGTATTCTGTAAGCTTTTGTTTTTAATTTTCTTTGTATTTTTTATTTAATATATAAATATGCATTAAGCACAACATTTTATATTTTATGTAATATATAGTAAGCAGAATGCATGTTTTAGTAGCTTTTATATGATTATTATTTAATATTTTTTCTATATTTCATAAATATTTTAGCTAGAATTGACCGACCTTGGCAAAATGCAAGAAGAACTCTCTACGGCTCAGCTTCTGCACACTGCCGGCTTTCTCTAAAAAAGCACTCAGTTGCAATTGAAAAGCCAAAAAAACAAGGGAAAAAACAAAACAAAAAGAAAACTAAATTCAAATCTATAGCCATAGAATGTCAGTCTAACAACAACAAACAGTGGCAAGTTTTCATGTCCAAGGCGTATTTATGTCAACCGGAAGTAGGTTTACTGACCCACGTATACGTTTCAATACGACGGACACCCGAAGACTTCGTCCGTGGAAGCACACTTCGGCTGCCCAATAGAGGCGACTACTGCTGGACATATGTATCTGAAACTACTGCCTTACCTTAGCTTAGCCTAGCGGCTTGTCCAGGTGCCATACGAAGACGACGAGCAACGTCAACGACAACTCGTAGTATAAGAAGGCATTTTCTTTCAAAGTTTTAGTTTTCCAACGAACGGCAAGTGCATCGGATCGATGCGAAAAGCGCGTTGTGCTGACTCCCTAATTCGATTTAAATAATTGTATGTACACACACACACACACACACACACACACACATATATATAAGTGTTGCTTGCCGAGTGTGGCACTTAAATGAAGTCAAACACAACTCCTTTTAAGTGTATACAATTTAGAGCTCAGCTCAGCTAATAAGCGCTTGCGTGAATATCAAATGTTTAATCAATGCCGGAGATAATAATACTACAAACTAATTAAAAATGTGTCAAGAAAGGGTATCGAATTTCATTCCTCAAATATAATGCTTAAATATATATTAAATAATCAAGAAACAAATAAAAATATATATTAGATTTACAATTAAATTTAATAAATAAACAATGGAACAACAATGAACTAACAATCTAATTTAAAAAGCTTGTAGAACTCTGAAATAAAATTATATACTATATATAACAGTATTATAAAATGAATTTAAATAAAAAAAAAAAACAATAAACTTCTAATTAAAAAGATATCAAAAGGTATCAACAGATCAACTGACTGCAAAATATTTGGGCATGGTTAAAAAGCAAAACAAATAAACTTTTTTATTTAAAAAACTCGGAAATTTTTTTTTTTCGGTCATAGATGGCCAAAGAGATAAACTCACTATTCAGAGATTGAATGCGATTCTCCCTCTATGCTCTTTCAATTTTTGACATAAACAAAAAAGAAAAAAAAGTTTCTCAAAAATTAAAAAAAAGTTGAGTAAAGTTGAGTCTAAAATTAAACTTAAAAGCAAAATTAAAAATCTATAATTTTTGTGTTTTTAACTGAAAAGGAAAAAAATATATACACATAAATAAATATATATATATATTTTCTTTTAATAAGAGAAAAATATTTGTAGCTAAATAATAAGAAAAATGTTAATGAATGTTTCCATACTGTTTTGCACGAAACAATCTGTTGAAATCTATTAAATGGGAAAACCCAAAAAGTAAAATTCTTAAAGCGAAAGAAAATTGCAAAGTGTTAAGCTGAATGGAAATTTGCCATCACGACACTAACCAAGGATTTTTCCTTTTTTTTCGTTCACTTGCGGTATGCTCTGTGCATGTGTGTATGTGTGTGTGGAACATTAATAAACGTTTTTGTTGTTGCTGCTGTTGGCAGACTGTGCTGTGTTGCAACTAGACGGACGCCAAGGAGTGTGGCAAGTCGCGTTGGTCATTCAAGTGCTGCCTGGTTGTTGACTTGTGTAAAATTGTTGCTATTTTGACCCCCTTAAACCCAAAGCCAAGGAGAAGGCAAAAGGCAAACGAAGCCTAGACCCAACGATGTGAGCGCGAGTGTAACACACTGAGACATACTCACACACACACACCCACACACACTCACAAGGTATGTTTGTGTATGTGTCTGCATTGAAAATAGATTTCACGTCACTTTTTAAGCCAAAAGTTTGGTTTAGGTTTACGCACAGCCTTTTCAATATAGGTTAATCAAATTGTTTTCAGGCTTAGAACGCATGCGAATTGTGGCACACACACATATGCATATATAGGAATACCATCACACTCATACACGCTTACAATGTATATCGCGTGTCATAACAACAGGTGCCACGCGGCAAGTGAACAAGCACAAACACAAGTACACACACAGAAACGTTACTTGCAGACACACACACACACACACACACACACATAGTAGCATCGCTTGCAGGCAATGGCGCCGGCAGCATTTCGTTCGCTTACGTTTTGCGGCGAATTGACAAGGGCGAATTCACGTTCGCTACTTGACGTGGGAATATTTGCCAACTTTTAAGTGTCTTTCAAAGCAATTACAACTTTGGCTTTGATTTCGCCTTGACTGTTGACAGCCGCGAAATTCAAAACTTTATGGTTAAGTGAAGTCTGAATTTATACTGAATTCCTTTCTATAATAGATCCAAATATCATTTTTTATATATTAATAAAAGTTTATACCTAGCTCAGACGAAAATCACTTTCACTAATTACTTGCGTATAAGCAAACAGTTTAAGTCAATGCACATTTTTGCTATGAATGTTATTTGGTGCAGCTTTAAAGTGCAACATAAAACAGCAATTTGCCACATGCAACGTGAGGCATAGCCACAATCTAGACACGCACAAGTTATGCTCTCGTTAGCGAACATCAATCGTAGGCGAATCAAATGAGTAAAACTGGCCGAGCTCACGTTAGTCAAATACCCTGTAAACATGCAATATCTGTAATAACTCAATGCTTCATATTTAACCTACTTAGTTACTTATTTAATATATATATTCGACATTCTATTTTCTCGTACAGTTTGCTAGCAAGCAAACAAAAACAATGCATACTAACTTTTATTATATCAGCTAAAAGTCGCTTATACCTTGTGTTTATTTAGTACACGGTATGAGAACTCAGTCTATCGTTAACTGTGTCTCTTAGATACATTTAGCTGTTTTTAACAGTTCGAGCAACATGTGAGCCAGACTTAATGGTCAGGCACACCCAATGTGCTCGCAGTACAGAGCATAAGCAATCGCTGAACTGTTAACTATGGGTACATTGAGCTGTCTGTTGCTTTATCAGTTCGGGCAACAGCGCTCAAAGGCAATGGCAGTGAAATACTAGATATTAGATATATGTATGCAATATATTATATAGTAGTGAAAAATAATTACTATTTTCGCAACTTCTCTCATACATCGCGAATCGCACATCGTATATCGGCTTTTCCATTGCACATTTGCCCAGGTTTGGGTATTTCTTTATTCAGTCGGCCTATGGAGCTTCGCGTGTTTGGTGCACTGACATTGCATTGCCCATTGCCATAGAAGGTCTTACTGACAGTCGTCTATGGCCATAAAATTGGATACGTACGGAGTAAGTGTGGCGATATAATTTTAGTTGCTTCGTGTCACTTACTTTACCTGTGCAGCCGAAGGACTTGAGTATTTTCGTCAAGCTTTAATCGAAATAATTATAAATAACATTCAACAAATTTTGGGGCCTTTTAAAATAATTTCCTCCTTCCTTAAGAGAGGCAGAAAGAGAAAGACAGCAATACAAATGTCTTTGGAAAAAATTGGAATAATTGTAAATAAATTATTAGAATATTTACAAGATTACCATTCTTATTAATATCATATCTAATGTCTCTTTGTTTTCTTTTACAGAATTAAGAACTATGGCACATCTTCCAGGCTACAATAATTGCAGCTTACTTTAAAATAATACGGAGTGCTTCCTGTGCCACCTTAGTGTTTATCCACAAGGAGTTCTTGCAGAGAGAACAGCACCAATGATTAATCATGCAGCAAACATTATCATATTCATCATCACCTTCACCAACGCTCATCTCGACAATTGCCCAGCCAATCATCAGATCGCCCTCGGATACAGACACAGCCACAGCCACAGCTACAGCCACGACCATAGCTGCGCCTGCTATAATATCTGTCGACTACAGCTACGATACGAATCGCATAATGTCCCCATCGGCTCATAGCAATGTCAGCTATACGGCCAAGCGAGATCGGCGCGGTTCAGAGATTGCCTCGGAGACGCTTTATATGGAAAAGAGCTCCGCGAATATTCAGCCCTATAGCAGTCTGTTTGGTGATCCAGTGCCCCCACCGCAGCCAGAAGATTACTTTGGCACTGCAGCCTTTGAGACGATACGAGCAGGTTCTATAGAAATACCCAGTTCTGAAGAGGATACGCTCGTGGCTGCCGTTGCCCTCAACACGCTGATGGGTCAGGAGAGTCGACGCAGGCTCTTCTCCAATGTGCCCTATAGCACTCTAAGAGCTCAGTCTCAATCCATACCTCGACTGCAACCGCCCGATATACAAATACTGCCCAATTCGAGTGAATCCAGCTCTGAGCAGCTCGATTCACCGAATTTTATGCTTCTTACACCGCAGGACATAGTCAATAAGCCAGATGTATACGAAAGTGAATTCGAACAGGCCACGCAGGCTACGGAACGCACTTTCGAGGAGCAGGAAACACAGACTGGAAATAGGTAAGTGAATATAGCAAATAATCATTTCTCCAGAGAAGAATTTATCTAATCGATTCTCAACTTTTGCAGGCCTATATCGGACTTAGACTGGTATCGTCCAACGCCACAGCATTTCGCAGAGTTCAGCCGCATTCCCAAGATGCGGCCCAGCTCCAAAATGGTCATGTCAATGAAGCACGAGGAGATGCCACTATCTCCGCTGGCCACCATGCTGCAAGACTCAAACGGTTCGAGCAGCGGGGGTGAAGATCAATTGCTGAACAATGAAGCGCCGCAAATGTCAGTGAGGAGCACAACACCCACGTTAGATAGAAATCTCATACTCTCGCCAAAGCAATATCTGCAGCAACAGCAAAGAGAGCTAATGCTCAACGAACGACAGCTGCTCGAAAGCATGCGAGCTTATGGCCTGGAGAAACCTCAAACACCAAGCGTGCAGCAGAGTCAGTTACCAGAGTCTAGCACTGACTTGGAAGAGCAGACGCAATCACAGATTTTATCTCCGGTCGTTATGAAGGAGTCGATCGCAACGGGCGGAGAATATCGGTAAGTTTGGATTCTTTAAGTAGCATTACTTAATATTAAATAGTTTTTCTTTTATCCAAATTAAGTGTGGGTGACACAAGACTGCACAAGAAGTCTGCCTTCACCATACTCTCGGTGCGTTCACCCAAATCCTCGTTGGGTCACAGTCCAAGTGCCACGCCTGTGAGTCAACGACAAACACCGATCAACAGACATCCCTCGCTACAGTCAACAACTACCTCGTCGAATGCTGCTCAGCCGCAGCCACAGTTGAGGCCGCGCCGCAAGTCACTGACAGCATCACGCTTACCGCAATTGCCGCCCAGCAGCCAGCCAGTCAATGATGATTCGCCACGGCCCTCTGTTCAATTCAATATGAGCGGACGTTATAGTCCAAGTAAACTGGCCATGCCCACAAAGGGTATATTGCAGCAGAGGGATTCGTTGACCTCATCGGTGGATACGTATACGCCTCGTACTCAGCGACGCGATTCTATGGGCATAGCATCATCTCCATTTGGACAGCGCATTAAAAGTCTGGAATCGTTGCCCCTGATCTCACAACCCTATAGCAGCGCCATACCTCGTTTGCATAGCTCCTCCATGGAACTGGATAAGGAGACAAGCCGTTTCCGTAGATCCTCAATGGAAATGGATAAGGAGACAACAATAATACCACCGGGCACATTGCCGCGTCCTTTGAAGCCAAACCCGAATCCAACACGTAAGCAACGTGGGCTGCTTGGAGTAATCAACAAGACGCTTGTTGATGACTCCCTTAGCCAGCCCACCCGATCAAATTGGATGAGTTTGGATGATCTAACCATGGGTACACAATTGGCCAAGTCCACTTTTGATCCAATGCGCATCCAGGCAAGGCGACGTTCCAGCTCTACTTCACCCGAGCGTCGCAGCTCAACGCAAACTGCTTCGGATCGCCGCAGCTCGAATCTGAGCAGCATCACAACCTCCGATTTTAGTTTCCGCCGACCATCGACACTCTCAACACTGCCAGCAACAACCAAGACAGGAATGCAGCGACGCAAGTCGATTTATCAACCCGCTAGCAAGCTGAAGAGTCCTCGCCGACAGCCCTTTCCCAGCAAGGATTCGAAGCGCGCCAAGATAGTCAAGCCAAGTACTTTATCACCCATTATAGGAACGCCGAACAAAGATAGCGGCAAGGATAGTCCATTGCATGGCGATGCCTACGAAGCCGCTCACAGAGACACACCGTCCGACATGTCGATGCGTCGGGATTCAATATCCCGCATACCTATACGTAGTCGCCAGGATTCGTATCCAAATAGTCGTTCTAACTCGCCACTTAAGGATTTTGCCAATTTGTCCAGCTTGTCCGGAAGAAATTCACGCGCCAGCAATAGTCGTTCGCCATCGCAGACCACGATTCGCAGCAGCTTTGATAACCAGGCTCTGCTCGACAGCAGATTGACGCCCACTCGCTTTAATAGTAGTCGTCCCGTCTCGCGAGGTCCACCCTCCAGGCCTAGCTCGCGCATGGCCCAAGCAAAGGATAGTTCGCAAGCCAATTCCAGAGCTAATTCGAGAGCCGAATCCCGAGCTAACTCTCGAGCCAACTCTCAGGCAGATTCACGGGCTAATTCACGAGCAGATTCACGAGCTAACTCACGAGCAGAATCGTTGGCCAACTCGCGAGCTAACTCTCGTTTGAGCGTGCGTTCATCCATACGTTCCACGAGCATTTCTCCATCGACCGCTTCACGCAATGGTCGTCAAACTAAAATTTCGCCCAATCGCAGAAAATCTGTATCCACAAGTCCTAAAGGTCTGCCGCCAAAAGGCATGCTTGGACGTAGAATGTCACTGAGTCCTGCAATGAAGCAAGGAAAGCCGATGTCAAAGCACGAGCGTAAGGAAAGCCCTATCAGCGGTCGACGTAGAAGTTCACGGTCTCTTATACCAACAAGTACGAGTGTGCGTAGATCTGTTTCCAAATCCACTTCACCAGCCAAGAAAGCGGCGGACAAGACATCTGATAAATCGACAACGCCTAAAAGCAAAAAGTCTACCCAAATGTTATCTAAGCCCAGCCCCAAGGAGAAATCCAACAAAGCAGAAAGTGCCAAAAAGAAGAACACAGCAATAATCAAACCTGACTTTAATCTCAAGCGTAACGGAAGTAAGATCCTCGCTAAAGCCATACCTAAAAGCAGCCAAGCAAATAAGCCAAATAAGACTCCAGCAAAGCAGCAGAAACAGGAAGCTGGACAAAAGAATGGGAAAACAGAAAAGTCAGCTAGCAAAACTAATGGAGCTAGTGGCATACCCAAACCCCAAGTCCGCGAAGCATCTCAGCAGAAAAACAATAACAAGTCAAGCGAAAGCCCAGCAACAAAAACCAATCAAAAGCAATCGCCGGAGAAACAAGAGACGACTGCTGCTGCTTCAGCTGCATCTGCTTCTGCTTCTGCTTCTAAAGAAAATACGGGAGATGGCATCAAACCTTTGGCCATGCACGTGGGTAATGCAGTCAATGTAGCTGCAGAAGCTCTGCCTGCAGTCCGTAGCGAGGTGAATGCGACTCCAGCCAAAGCAGGAGCTGTAAAGAGACAATCTTCCAACATGTCGAATTTGGTACGCATGAGCTCACGTCTCAGCTTAGTAAGCAATAAGAAGCGATCCGATTCCGCTCAGAATCGCAAAGTGGCAACGGTTCCAGAGCTGGCTCTAGAAAGGGAAGGTAAGTAGAGCTCCATATGACTTTCTGTATAAGACTCTCGTATAGAATAGGAATAGAATAGTTTCTATTCATTACTGATTTTTGTCTTTTATTCGCAGTATCAAATAAGCAATCCTCACCTCAGTCTGGCGATAGCTTAGACCCCACTGCAACAAGTTCTGATGCTATGGACGGCACCACTGAGGCACAGAAAACGGTTAATGAACATTTAATTGACCAGAAAACCCATGAAAGTGAATCCGGACTCGCCCCAATTACCGCTGCCTCGCCCACACCCAGTGGCGTCACAATGCTGGCCAAAGCCCATGATAGCGCCCAACGGCTGGACACGGCCGATGGAAGTAATGAGCAGCGCAGCTCCCCCGCCGAGTTACAAAAGTCCCCTCTACCACCCACACAACCCATTGAGGCTGCAATATCTGTACTGAATGCAGTCGACGCAGATGCAGCCAGCGCTCAGCTTAGCGCTGTGCCAGAAGCTGACAGCGAAAGAGCGCATTTGCAAGAGGATCATGCAACAAACTTGCAGCATCCAATAACGACAGCTGGACTTGTTGATGATTTTCCAGTAGATGACAAACGACTCTCACCCGATGGACAGGGCTCGACTGTGGGTAGCGGAGGAATTGCCAAGTAAGTAAATTATCTGATCTGCAAATCAAGTTGATTTATTGTAGATAGAATGGTTTATTTGAATAAAATCAATAGATTTTATTTACCCATTAAGTTCCGGGTATAGAACTACCAACAACCAAGCCGTCTGTAGACTGACTAAAGACACTGTCTGTTAAAGAACTTTCCCATGCTTAAAGAAAACACAAACAAATCTCAGCCAATTTGCCACAATTTTTTGTTTGCATTTTTTTGGAAGTCTACTAACTTTTTGCGTCGTTCTTAAACTCTCCACGTAAAAACAATTGCCAGGCATATACCCCTTGGCCAGTAAATTTACATAGCCGGAAACTGCACGAACAAGAAACGTACGGGCAAAACTTTAGACCGCCAAACCACGTAGCACACACACACACACACACACGCACATATACATACCTATATTTGTATATATTTATATTGGAATAAATATATATGTATATTTATATAGTTGTAGTTGTAGTGGGCTTTGGGCCACCAGGCCACTCATAAATGCGTCAATAAATTTACGAGCTACTCGGGTTTGAGGGGAGGAGCTAACTTTAGGGCGACCATACGAAACGCCTTTAAGGATATCCGTTCGCTTGCCTTGTCGTCCTCAAGCGCCGACGTCCTTCGAAGTATACATATATATACAGACGAGTATGTGTGCTTGTGTGTGTGTGTATGTGTGTGTTATATTGCAGGTCGACCAGTCGAGAGGTGTGCACATACATAACAATCTGCCTAGCTAGTTAGTTTTCGTGGCATGTCCAAAGTTTCATGCCGCAATAACAAATCAGTTTCAGCCGGACAATCGCGCCAACCACAACTAGGATTCAAATTGAAATTGAAATTGAATAAAATACAAAAAACAATATTGATGAAAAATACTTAGATTTGAACGAGTGATACCTGTGATAACTGTGCTAGCCAAGCATGTTGACCAAGAAGAAAAAGAACTCGGTTGTCTTTCACATTGATCTGCCGCAGAATTCATTAATCGAACCGGATAAATATCTTTTTAGGTAAACAGAAATATTTTTTTGTATATATATTTAATATATAAGGGATATCTGTTTTGATATGAAAGAGCGGCCAACTCCTAATGGAAGTTTAGAAGTTTTGTTGAACTCTTATCAGAATTTATCTACAGCTCAATTTCATAAAAGAAAAGTTTATATTATGTTTGAGCAATGCGGATATATATTTTATTGAGTTAAAAATTAAATTACTGCATAGATTAGTTTATTTTATACTAAACCAAAAGCTGCTCAACTATGATAGACTTTTTGATATACTTATATATGTCATTATTAGAAAATTCCAAAACCAAGACATTCTTAACAATTCTCTGAAAAAACAATTGTATTAAGATTTTCTTCTTTGGAAATGTGGAATTATTTCAGCTGAGGGAAAAGCTCTGAAATCTACCTAAAAAAAGTTTTATTTATTTTCAAAATATTTTTTTGATGGTTCCAAAGATTAGGTAAACTTAATGGCAAGTACATTTCTCTATTATATACGATATATCATGATAATTTAGTAACAGTCATTGAGCAATGCGGAAAGAGTTGCAAGCTCCGAAAACTCGCAAAACTCCGAAAGCTAAAGGTTTGTTTATTCTCCAGTATATATTATATATATGTGCAGACGCATGTTAATTGAGTAGTTAATGCGACAAAAGTAGGAAGAACTTGTAGTTGCTTTCGACTGGCGTCAAGTTCTCGACCTCCAAAAGAAGTTTGGTCGTTGGCTCGAGCGGTTGTTGAAATCATATTTATTAGCGTGTGGGAAATTTTCTTTATATTTTGCCTTTCGGCACGTGGTCGAGTGGAAAATTGTGTAAGTGAGGGCTAATTTATGTTTAGTTTAAGTACCCATTACATTGGACTATAGTGTTACCCCAAGCGAAAAGGTTAACCTTGAACTTAAAGTGGGTTTAATAACCCACCAGGCAAATGCGTGTGCGTAATATAAACCATATTTAATCTGTGAATGAACTATATATATTTATATAGTATTTAATATATATATAGTATATATATGATGTACTTTCAAATTTTGACCTATAAGCTAAATATGTGCATGCTTATGCAAATGCTCTCGTGCAATTCATCTTTATCGCATCGAATGCAAAAGTCATTAAATATGCTAATGAAAATGTGTGGCAACAATGCAACACGAAATCGATTTGCATAATAAATGTGAGCCATGCAAATTGAGTGCAAATTATTACCATGATATCACAAAAGGACAAGGTCTCACTCGGTCTGTGGTTATTACCCACAGTTTCCGATAGACAGTTATTATAGCAATTATGTCCCGGAATCAAGGGTATAAATGAAGGCTGATTCCATTAGGCAACTACTAAGGCAATTATAAAAGTCTAGTTGATTGATTTGCAATGTTGAAAATAGAAATTTTCTAATTGTCTTTTTTTCTTCTTCAGCTTTTGTAAATTACCGAAATTTATAAAATACGTATAGGAATCAAGGCCAGATAGGCCAGATATTCTAATTAGTTTTTAAGCTTTACAGCCAATTTCCGATAGACAGCTACAGCCAAGGCTACAAATCGAATCTGATTGGCAGTGATTTAAAATCGATTTGATTTTAATTGGATTTACTCTTTACTCTTTTTGCTTTCTTTCTTTTAGAACTAGCAGTCAGGAGTTCCTTAAGGATGATGTGGGCAAGGCTGGCTGCTGCCGCTGCTGCACCACGCTTTGCATGCGTTTCCGACGCTCACGTTGCATGCGCTGCTGCGGACTTCGCAAGGAGCGTCTGCAAGATGCCACTGATGAGCAGCAGCCTGTGCTCGCGAGTGGTCGGAGCAGCGCCTCAACCACAACCCAATTAGAAATAGTTGATGAGGCAAAGAACGCGAAGAAAAAGTCACGCTGTTGGCCCATATCCAATTGCTGCAATAGTTGTCGCAAGAAGCCAAAATCCACTGAGATTGCAGAGGAAAAACAGACCAAAATGAGTGTGGAACCAATGCAACAATCCTCATCAAGCAATCAGCCAAAACAGCAAAGTAAATGTGGCATGTGCTTGCGCAAGGTGTTCTGCTGTCGATCCGTGAATAAAGTCGATCCTATAACGGGCGACGAGACGGAGCTCAGCAAATGTTGCTTTTGTATACCCTGTAGGCGTAAACATGCCGCAGTTGCAGCGGCTACCGAGCCTAAGGTGGCTTGGCGAGATCAGGACCCAGAGCTGGGCATAGCTCCTACAGACGCCGCAGTATTGGAAGGCTCCTCGATGGCACCTTCAGCAGCAACAGCAACAGAAGATATGACCAAAATGTAAGTACTTAGGAAATAGGAATTCTATGTGAAATTTGAATTTGTTCAAATCGATAGTAAGCTCAGCATTTCACGAATATTTGCGATTCCATTGGTCAGTAAATCAATTATCCGCTCACTGATTGATGATCGACAGTTGAAAAGCTCAAAGTAACTAATCGATTAAGAGCAAATGAATCACTGAGTAATGTGAATCGCTAATAAGTATCGTGTGATAATCGATTGTAAAATATCGTTTAACTGAATTATTTAATTTTAATAAATTTAATTTTGCACTTCCAGGAGTTGCTGCAGACGTTTTTGGCTGATGATGCTTTGCTGTCGCAAGAAACCACGTCGCGCATCCGATGCACGCCGACAAAGTATTATAGCACCGCCAACAAGCGAGGTAAGTGCTGATTAATATATTGACTAGTTGAATGAAGATTTGATTTCCTGGATTAAGCCTTATAAGTTCGATTATATTTTTATATCTATTTTTTTATATTAAATTTAGATTTATTTTCATCCTTAGGAAACGCGTCGCAAACTCCATAATGACCTGGTGGAGTATACATCCAAGATGAAGGCTGCCATACCTGTGCTACCGCTGTACCTCGCCTGGTTTTGCGCCTTTTGCAACGTTATATTCCCGGGTCTGGGTGGGTATACACAACAAATGTACCCTGTACATTATTTAATGTTCACATCTTATCTGTATAGGCACTCTGCTCTCTGGATTATTCTGCCTTTGTGTTGGCATACCCCGCTTCTCGCAGTTCGATAGCGCGCGCGCTCGCATTGGATCCTTTATAATTAATATTATTGTGGCTGTCTCTCAGTTTTTCTGCGTGCTATTCTGCTTTGTAGGCTGGGGATGGTCCATTTGGTGGGGCACCATTATGTTAAAGTGTGCAAGTAAGTTAAACTAACACAAAATAATTAATTCATAAATCTAAATCTATTTATCGAATCTTTTCAGAGAAACTGAGCAAAATCAAAAAGGTGGAACGACTAGAATTGGAGGAGGAACAGCGTCAAGCCGATATAGCTGCCGCTGCGGTGCGAGCCGAAGCAGAGGCGGCAAAGACCTAAACGTCTCTAAATATGCAATAGACCCATTGGGCTGCAACTAAAAAAAAAAAAGCTTCCAAATACTGCATACCCATACACTTCCAATTAAACTTCCTCGACAACGTTAGCTGGCAGTGGACAATTGGAAACAAACAGAAATTAAGTCAAACTTCCAAGATACATTTTGTTGGACAGGTATAATTCAATTGGATGCAAACAAAATCATTTTAAATCTTCCAGGACAAGACATGAAATCCAATTGGAAATAAATAAAATATCAAGTCAAACTTCCATTTAAAAGTGGCGTAAAGTACAGAGAAGACAAAAAGAATTTCACTTCCATATGTACATATATACATGCATACATTTATGCATAAATAAATATTTATATAAACTTTTGCAAATAAGTGACCTTAAATATAGACCAATAACCAATTGGGGCTAATAAAAATAATTTTATTTACTAAAAAATGAACATTATTACATTTAATTTTATTTGGGTGGAATAGTATACAGCTTATGGGAAATCGTGTAAGATAATTCTGTAAAGTTCTGTAAGAGCGCTATCTTGAAGAACATTTCCCGCGCAATATGTTGCTATTTTATATGTTTTTAGTTGCACATTAAATTTACAAAAAAAAAAGTAATACATTGTAATACATTGTTATACTTTTAGTTGTTGCATACCACTGTGCATCACTACTTAATATTGCACTGCTTGCCGATAATAATAACTGAATTTTCAGAAAAGAAAAATTCTCTATTATACTATTCTCATTCATTTAGATTGCATTTGGAAATAATAAAGGCTCATCTTTCAAAAACATATTTATAACTTGATATTTACAATTTAATAATCAAATGCATTAATTGCATACAATATTCGTTTAAACTGCTTTGAAATATGCGTAGTGGCGCTTCTGGAAAACGAAATACTGCTTGCGTGACTGTTGTTGAGCCAGTCGTACCAGAGCCACTTGCTCTTATGAGTCAGATGTTCTATTGAACTTGTTCGCAGCGATTCAATACAGCCCTGTAAAAAAATAAATTTTAGCATCGCCACGCGAATATAATTTCATCCATTTATTTCGCATTTAAATTACAAAATGTCACATTTGGTGAAAATGGAAAATGGCCAAAGCCAGACCATACAGGAAATGTTGGGCTGCATTGAGCGGTAAGGGTTTTTTTGCGGTTCCATAAACAAATACAAATACTAACATAACCTCGCTTTCATTTGTTGTTTCCAGCTACAATCCGGACCATTTAAAGATACTCGAATCGTATGTTCAGGACCAGGCCAAGAATAACACTTATGATCTGGAAGCAAATCTGGCTGTCCTCAAGCTGTATCAATTCAACCCACACATGCTCAACTTCGATATCACCTACACGATTCTGCTGAAGTGTTTGACGAACTTGCCGCACACCGATTTCGTGATGGCCAAATGCTTGTTGCTGCCGCAGCAGATGAAGGACGAGAACGTGCAGACAATTATTGACTTGGCCGATATACTAGAACGTGCCGATTTCACATTGTTCTGGCAACGCGCTGAAGTCAATCGCACGATGTTCCGTCATATAAGCGGCTTCCATGATTCCATACGCAAATTTGTCTCTCATGTGGTAGGCACCACATTCCAGACGATCAAGAAAGATTTGCTGAAGGAGCTGTTGGGCGGGATTGAGGACTCCACACTGGAGAGTTGGATCAAGCGCAACGGCTGGAAGCATCAGGGACAGGGGCTTGTGGTCGTAGCTACCCAGGACGCCAAAATCAAGACAAAGAACATAACGGAAAAGATCGAGTTTGAGAATGTGGCTGCACTAATGGCACAATGTATCTAAGCTAATTAAGATTTACAACGGTTTAGTGATGCTCGGCATGCCAATAAAATCGAGGCAACGACATTTACCAACTAAATACAGTATTTATTTGTAACCTTATTTCAATCTATAATTAGTCAACTTTAAGAGTTATTAACCTATGACTGCTTCTTGAACTTCTTCAATATAGGGAATATCTTGTCGAACGCATCATAGATCTCTTGTCGCACCTTAGCGCCAGTTAACACCACCTTGCCAGAGACGAAGATCAGTAGAACAATACGTGGACGCACCATTCGATAAATGAGACCGGGAAACAGCTCTGGCTCATAGCTGCTGAAGTTACAATGGGTCAAAACGAGACCCTCCAGTCGAATAGGGAACTTTACATCGCACGACCCCACCATATTTTGTATCTTAAAATCAAGAAATTTAGCCTGCAAGTAAATGACAATTAGATTATTAAGAATTATTGAATGCATTGCCTAACAATCGACACTTACCGGAAAGCCCAGCTTCTGTATGATGCGCGCATATTTGCGAGCTGCTAGCCGCGAGTCATCCTCACTCTTGGCCCCTGTGCAAACCATTTTGCCGGAGCTGAAGATCAGAGCCGTGGTCCGTGGCTCACGGATGCGCATAATCACGGCGGCAAAACGCTTTGGATTGTACTCAGCATTACGTGCATGCAGAGCAATCCTCTTTAAATCCAATTTGCAACATAGATTAACGGTGGACACAATATTTTGCAGCTGCGGCACAATGCCCGGATCGGCGGATCCAGGTGTGGCAGGGGTCATTGGTGTTGATGGACCCATTGTCTGGTGAATGTTGCTCAGAGATGAATCTCCGGTTGCACTTCGCTCTGTCATTGGCATCATGTGAGACATCATGCTCTGTGGCGTTTGTGGCTGCATTAGAGATTGAGGCGTGCTGCCGCCTGTGTTGCTGCTCTGCTGCTGTTGCTGGTAGGAGGCAGAGGGCTGATAGCTTTGCATTTGTTTGTGGGCAAGAGGAAGGGAGGGTTCGTGTCCAAACAAACCGCTGCCACTGCTACCATCGGGCACACCCGTTCCATTGTCTGTCTGTTGGTTTTGCTGCTGCTGCGCGGAGACTGCTGTTGTTGTTGGCTCTGGTGCGGGTGGATGATAAACTTGATGTGGTAATGCTTCAATTTGTTGATCGGCATCCAGACTGTGATGCAGCGGTGTCGGTGCATGCCCAATGCTGGGTATTGAAAACCCTGGACTCAATATATCATCCATCGTTATGTTTCTACTTATTCTTTTATGTTATACTAATGCAGAAACTAGTGAAAATGCAACAGAAATATGCGAACGCAAATGGAAAGCCGCGTCGCTCTTCAGGGTTGCAATAGACACTTAATATATTTACGTATATAAAATAACAGCTAATTGGTTCCATTCGCTGTTCATTTGGTCTTCGACTCTTGCGCATGTTATCGATATTGCTCATCGTTAGCGGCGATATCTTATACAAAAAATCGGCTTATGAATAATTAATAAGACTTCAACACTTACCATTAGTACAAATAAAAAATAAAAATACGTCTAGCTATATATAATTTTTTTTTTTTAAATACTGGTGATGCAATCTCTTTATTTTCTTAGTCATGTTATCGCATATTGTAGAAACGATAGCTTCATCTTCCAGCTAATAATCGAAAAACATTTCGATTTAAGCTGATTAGCAATTTCTTACAACTCAAATACAAAAGAAATTCAAAAAAAGCGTTTTTCATATGTACAAAGAATCATAATGCTTCTAACGGCTTTATTTAAGTGGCTTATAAAATAATTAACAGTTAGGATACAAATACACATTGAAGATATCATATGCAGCACATATATAAATAAAAATATTAATGATGTAAGACACATTTAGAATATCTTTGATGAATTAATATCAGAAGAAATGTGTGTGTATGTGTTTCACAAAAGTATTTCCTTTCAAATTTATTACATTATCATTTCATTTTTTTCCTTTTTTGTTTTTTTTTTTTTTTTTTTTTTTTTTTATATATATATATATTTTATTAGAAATTATTCTAAATGATTTAATTCTTTGGCCCTTTTAACACACATTAGCTGATGTAAGTTTAAGGTGTTTCATAGCCATAAATACAATAGCTGCCGCATATATATATATATGTATATATTAATACATATATATCCCGATCTTCCTTTTCCGCTTTTCAATTGCCCTCTGGCTTCGGCAAGTTCGTGTCATATGCCCGTATAACAATAGATTGCGGTACAGCACCGCCTTCCTCTTGCGAAAATGCATAGCCATCTGGATGGAAAGAAAATATATGTAGCAACATATTATTTAGATATCAGATAAAGTAATTATATGTCATTCGTGTATGGGATGGGGAAAGGGTATTCAGTTTTTAATGAATGTGTGGATGAAATGCATGAAAAAATCAAATGTCATTTTTCTTTATTGACCGATTCACTATGACTGATAGCCATGGCATATAGAAGGGTATACTACTATATACTGGACTACTACTTTTATGTCTATCTGCATATATGTTAACTAGCCCATTAAAAAATGAAGTACTGCCCAAACCCTGTTTGTCCTGCACTAATAGCACATCGGGCACATTTCGTTGAATCTGATTTCCAGGTTTCGTTATATGATTTGTACTCACGCGATAATTCTAGTTCCGTTTCGACTCTTGTGTTGGCACGACGGGTGAAAACATTTCGTAGCAATCTCGCCGTTTCAGTAAATCTGTAGAATTAATTTTTGGTTTTTGGGGATTTGGAATTTTTAGATGGTTTTGTAATGGATTATATTACTGTAACTATTCATTTTTGGTTTTAAAATATAAAATTTTAGGTAAACTTTTTTTTTTTTTTTTTAGTTCAAAAAAGTTTATTAATTATTTTTGGGATTTTTTTTTTTTGTTGGTTTAGCAATTTATGAAATTGTTGCCTTCTCACCAATTAAACATTTATTGTTTTTATTAATTTTCATTTTGAATTGTTAGCAACTACAGACAGTTAAAAAAAAAATTAAGATATGTGAGCGGCTGTTGGAGAGCAATAAAAAGGAGCATGCAAAATTTTTAAAAATAATTATGTTTCTTCAATATTAGTTAACCAAAGAAATATGTTTGAGAACGGAAACATGCAATGCGAAAGCAACCTTAAAGTATATATATTAGTTAGTAATTTATTTGTATATTTTACAAAAGTCTGTGCTATATTTTTTGTTTACCATTTGCCTAACACTAACTACTAGATACCCTCTAATTGCAGAAGTTGTTTTTGTGGCCTATTCACATGGATGTATGGTTATTTTGTGACTGTATATGATTCATGATCAGTTAGGGAGTTTGGATTTTAGTGTTGTTGTTGTTGTAGTTATACGAGGGTAGTCTGATAGGATTGCAAATTAATCTTAAAATTTTTCCATTTAAAATTTAAAAATTCGCATTACAACTTTCTTCCAATTTCTTTAGATTTTCCATAAAGCTCAGCAATTTCTTTGAACTACCCTCGCTAGATGTGTACATTTATAAATATATTTTTATTTTTATTTATTTTTTTTTTTTTATTTCTTTGTAATATACATTTGTTTCATGTATTACTTACACCGAATTATTGATCCCAAGGCATACATAGTACTGCGCACACACACACATACAAACACACACACAAGAAAATATATATATATATAGAGTATATTGATGAAAGTTTCTTTAAAATACATATTGATATAGATTGCATAGATTTTATTATAAATAATGCAAAATAAATAAATTGCATTTTGTGAAAAGTATAGAAAATAAATAAATCAAAAATTGTGCAAAACATTTCCAACACTTTTTCCTCATAATTTTATTTTATTATTTTTTTTTTTTTTTTTTTTGTTGGTTTCAACTTTGGTGCCAAACTGAATTTGTTCTGTTAGTGGGACTCGAAAATGTTGTAGGACATTTATTAAATTGCATGCAAGTTGATGAAAACTAAGACATCAGCTGCTATTTCGATTGACATTAACATAGTACATTTGATGGACACACACAAGTATATATGTATGTATGTATATAAATAAATATTATATATTTTATTTAGTTTCTATTTAACATTTAGACAGGCTTGAATACAATTTAGAAATTTTACATTTTGTTAACTTTCACTTTATTCAATAGACATTTAATAGATTTTCATATTAGAATATCTTTGGGTTTAAGACAGTTATTAATTGCATAGGTAGGTTAGAAAGGATGGCATACAGATTTGCTTAAGAGACTATAGTATACATTTTAAAAAACATTTTATGTATATATTTATATATATTTTTGAATATTTCACAAATTAACAATGTTGAAAAACAAATATGATTGCTCTAGTCGGCAGTGTTCGACTAGCAAATTCCCTGAACCATTTAATGAGCTGTTAATGCAATAATTTCTAGAGATGCATATTTATACTTTGCTGGATTTATAAATCAACTTCAATGTTCAATGTAATCATGATTAAATTTTAAAAGGTATGTCTGGTATGTAGTTAAGTAATCTTTATTAGCTATTAATAATTGATCTGGACAAATTATAAACTATAAAAAAAAAATAAATGAGCTTTATTTAAGTAAAGCATATACTAAAAGAATTTTCCTTTTGATAATGATAAACTTTCTCTTAAAGCTCTCGACGCCTTCATATATAGACAGACAGACGATGAGACGCAAAAGTCTATCTCAGCTCGTTAGTTCATCTTAAACAATAGAATATATATACTTAATACAGTAAACCATGTCTGTTACTGTCTGTTGCATATAGCTTCACAAAATCAATTTTGTCAACTGTAAAGGGTTCAGGGCAAAACAACAACAATTGAGACTGGAATAGAATTGAGCTTAAATTAAATAGTCTGTTAACTTTTTTACATACATATTTTCTACTTATTTTGTACATTAATTTTTAGACGTTGGTTTAGTTTTAGTTTATGGAATGGAATGTTTTCTTATTCGTTCCTTCTTTTTTTTTTTTTTTTTTTTTTTTTTTGATTACTCTTGTAAGATAAGCGTGGTACAATTGACTTAAGTTATAAACAACGTGTACTATGAAATAAATTGCAACTCTTTGAAAACATTCATTTAGCTAGAGTTATCACAGTTGGATCAATTTTAAGACTTGCATCTGTACAGAGATGATCCTCTACAAATATGTATATGTATATATGTATGAATACTACAGTTTTCCTTATTATTGACTGATTTGATATACAGAATGGATATGGCTTGACATGCCCTGAGCATATATATTTATATATACATATAGATTCCCATATCAATTTGATGAGCACTTACTCTATAACATTTATATAAATAATTTATTTCACTCGACGACATTACAAACATTTATATTATATACATATATAACAGTACATAGAGACTAAAGAATTTGCTCTCTTCCCAGCTTTCTCTAGCTACATGTGCAGGATCTCGCTGCCCTGCCAGCGCTGTCGACGTCTATAGTATTCCCGTTGCTGGTCCATGGCATCCAGATCTTCATCGAAATCCAAATGCTCAACACGCAGGCGACGACCCGAAAATTCTATACTCTGCCTTGAATGGAAGCCTCGCATCCTGGTCTTATCCCGTTGTTGGGCGCCTGATCTCTTGTCCAAATCATGCTTAAAACGAATTTCCCTTTTTTGTTTTTTAATCGTAGTCGAACAATTTTTGTGGAATTTGCATGAGGGAATTGGGGATTTGTTAACAATGAATATGCATCAAAATTCACATGTTTGTTACAGATCGAACATTATTTGACATTATTTTATGTGGGTGTGGGTGTGTGTGTGGATATTGTATGTGTTAATAGAGGATAGAGGATAGAGAGAATTACATATGTTGCCTTTTCTTTTCCATTCTTTTTTTTTGTAATTTCAAATTTGATTGTTGCTAATAAGATAAATAATATTACAATAGTTAACTCGATATCTATATTAATATTTGCAATTTTGCCCGCTAATAAACTTAAATTGTGTTTTGATTTCTTATAAACGTTCACGCTATAATAAGAGCGTCTATTGGTTTTGTCTGTAGAGACTTGAAAAGTGGAATATAAATAGGTTTATCAGGTATTAGGTATTAGGTATCAAAGGTACGTTCATTTTGGAGTAAGTTAAAGAGGAATTCTCAAAGCTGAGCTCTACAAAGTGAGAGGAAGTTATAGACAGAGAACAATGTAGCTTTCGAGCTCGGACCATCAGCCATTAACGACTCAGCTTCTCCATAAATAATATAGAAAATCAGAGAACTTTTTATATAAAAACAAAATCGTCTCTTTTCATAACGTGAACGAATATATTGAGCAGTTGATTATGTCCAACTGCAATATTCTTAGTTGATTTTTTGTTGTTTTCAATGCATATTTTGCTACTAAATTTACTAAATTAAAATACACACAATTTGAATTCATGACTAAATAAATACGTAATTTAAATTTCAAGCAATTTTTGCTACAATATATATACACATATAAATAAATATATAAATATATATATATATTTATCCAATAATACAAATATGCAAATATGTTTTGTGTAATTCGTTGCTAACAAGAAACTACTTGTAATTTAGTCGACTATTGAATACCCTGTGCTGTGTTGTTTTCATGGCGTATAAGAACTAATACTTAAGAATAGAAAAATGATTGCTGTATACCCTGTAAACAGGTGCAAAAGGTGTTCTGACTAGAACGAATGCTTGTTTCAAGTGAAACACAATTTGGTTTTAACTTTGTGAAAAGTAAAACAAATATATAAAAAAAAAAAAATTAAGAATTATTTCATATATAACTATTTCAGTTTTCCAATAATGTATTGTATGTAAGCCTGTTTTATTCCGTTATGTATATGTATTCAATAAATTTTTTTAGAGCCAACTAGTTTTCAGAACTTTCGTGTGGTTTGTTAAGTGAAATAAATTTAGAACTTGCTAGAGTTAAATTGGGTTTCGTTTAAACTAAGAGATAAACAGTTAGACAATAGGTGACTAATTAATTAATTAAATAAATAATTGTGTGGCTAATTAAATGCAAAAGGAATTGCTGATTAAATTTATAATTAAAGGACGCTCACATGATGGTGCAAAATACAAATACAAATACGTAACGAGAAATGCAAATATCAAGCACGGATCGCAACGAATTGCAATTATTTAAACAACTATATAAACGATTCGTGCTTAAGAGAAAATAAATAAGAACAAAATTAACTCTACTTAAGATGCGCAACAATTCAAATTGAAAATGTA
Source organism: Drosophila borborema (assembly GCA_030914335.1). Taxonomy (NCBI): domain Eukaryota; kingdom Metazoa; phylum Arthropoda; class Insecta; order Diptera; family Drosophilidae; genus Drosophila; species Drosophila borborema. Next base: position 13,308,524 of record JAUESP010000303.1, on the reverse strand, counting down.
GTAGCATTTCTTGTTTGTCTTTTCGCTTTTTTTTTTCTTTTTTTTTGCCAGATAAATTGTTCAACCAATTGTATAGGAAAATAAACCCAGAAATAATGCAAAATACATAGTGTAGATATATATATATAGAGAGAGAGAGAAGAGATGGGCTCACTCTGTCTTTTAACGGAATACTTACGAGGATCGCGACTCTTCCATCACCTGCGAGGGATCATTACGCTGTATCTCCGACTCACGTACAGCATCCGTCAGCGTTTTGAAAACGGTATTATGTATGCTAAATGTAAATGAAAATATATTAAATACAACTGATTTACTCAATAAATTCTTCATACGTACAGCTTGCAGATGACATCGATCAGAAGACTGGCAATGGGCACTAGAATCAAAGCCAACCAAAAGACAGGAGTCGACAGCAGTTGACTGTCCATTCCAGCAAAATTACTCGCAAAGCTCAGCGATGGCCAGATATGACTATAGATTAGCACAAACAAAAACCAGAGCAGTATCGATCCCCAAATGGCGGCATGCGTTAGCCACGTCCACGAGCTGGTAATGAGGCCCGCTTTCAAGCAAACTGTAACAATTACATACTGAAAAAGAAAAGAAAGAAAGTAGACAATAAATGAAAATTGATGCTCTGCTCTCTCCTTTTCACTGCCCTTCTCTTCCAAATCAACTCACCGTGTAAACCATATTGCCGAGCAGCAGATAATCGCTCGTCTTGCCGTCCGACCAAATGGATTCCGACTCGAAGGCGAACAGTGGCAGCCAGAAGAGAAACACCGAGTGCAGCAATGCATTGAAGATCCATATCCAAAAGACGCGCACATTGAAGAGCTTGGCATTCTGTGAGGGTTTATACAGCAGTGGATACTTAAGCATTGTGTCGGCCGTACAGAACTTCTCAAATAGTCCAATTGCAAATGGGGGCATGGCCGTGAAGACAACGTTGTAGAGGCCAATGGTCCAGCGTTCGAATAGAATTTGACCTGACCAGCCCGAGTAAAGGGCGAACCACAGCTCAATCACATACAAGCAAACATTTTTATAGAAACTGTAGAGGATTAGCTTGCTGATTCGTGCATAATTCCAAGCACCGTGTACGAGTATGAGGCGACGCAAAAATCGAAACTGGGCAATCGAATAGTCGGAAGCACAGGCCGCTTGCAAACCCTCAACGCCCGATATGCCAATGCCAACGCTTGCCTTCTGAATCATAGCCACATCGTTGGCTCCATCACCAATGGCCAAGGTTACGGCCTTGGTGCTCTGTGTTACCATGTCAACCACTTCGGCCTTTTGAATGGGTGAAACGCGACAACAAATGACAACGCGGCACACGAGGCATAGCTCCTGAAAATCGCCACGCAGATCACAGGTCAGAGCGTACTTCAAAGTTTTACCATCGATGACAAGCGCCACATTTGCATCCTTCGTCGAGGAGCTCTTGAACTCGCCCACATGCCGCAGCACAGCATCACGCGTGGCCTGTAAATTAAATTTGACTTTAATAACAAATATAGTAAGAAGTTATTGATAGAGCTGCATTTGAAGTAATACGCTGCTTATATCAGTCGATATTCTTGACAATGAGATGATTTACTGTATAGCTAATCTGGTCTCTAACTTACATCCAAACTGCCCTCATTAAGTATAAGAATGTCCATGGTGTTTGAGATTAGTTTGCAGGAGTAGCCAATGTTGATGGCCGTCTCTTGCTTATCGCCCGTGAGCACCCAAATGTAGATTCCAGCATCGAGTAGAGCGGCAATTGTCTCTGGCACGCCGTCCTGCAGCTTATCCTCAATAGCCGTTGCACCCAACAGCCGTAAATTGGTTTCAATCAAATTTGATGAGTCTTCCAGCTTGGTTTCCCTATACTGCAAGGCGATCGATGCCTTGTGATGTGTGTGAGTCCATTCCTCATAGACTTCATCATCGATATCCGCCACGGCCAGACAGAGCGTACGCAAACCCTCGGAGGCAAACTCCTCTAAATGCTGCAACGTTGCCTCTCGATATGATTGATCCCGCGGAGAGAGGCGCTCATATATGACCGAATCGGCACCCTTGGTAAAGAGCTTAATTTTTCCCTCGGGCGTACGAACAATGACCGACATACGTTTCCTTTGTGAGGTAAATTCAAGGACATTTAACACTTGGTAACGCAGTCGTTTACCCAATGCATTTATCTCCACATATTCAGGCGTACGGGTATCAAAAATATAGCCGAACTTGCGAGCTCCATCGACCAATGCTCGTTCATCTGGGCTAGCGGCATGGTAGATAATGGTGCCATCCTCCTTTTTCTCTGGTATAACCGTATGGCACACGGATAACAAGACTAGAAACTCCTCAATATCCTTGGCGGACTCATGCCTACGCAGAATATTCTGCACCAACTCGGATTCCTCGGGCGTGCGTTCCGTTTGATAAATGCGCTTAGCTATGGAGCATTTCTTGAACTCCATTACATTCCGAGTTAATGTACCCGTTTTATCCGAGAATATGTACTTGATCAGGCCCAACTCCTCGTTAAGATTCGAGGTGCGTGCACTAGCTGGCATATTCGACTCCGCGTGGTACATCTCGATATCATAATTAATGAAGATCGCCTGCAGAAAACGCACCAGCTCCAATGTCACTTGCAGGGAAATGGGTATCAAATTATTGTACAAAATAAAGAACGTCAACAGATTGTAGCCGAGGCTCAAGCTCTTGAAGTCTCCTATACCCAGATACCAATCCGTTCGGGAATGTTTTTGCGTCCAAAACAAATTGCACAGTCCACTCGTTATGCAGAGTGAGATCAATATCATGAACAGCATCAAGATCTGTGTATTGGTCAGCTTATCAACAGTCGAACGCTTAAGAGGCGCAGATGTAGAATTCTTCATCAGTTTTGTTTCATGTCCGGAGTAGATGACCACGCCAAATATCCAAGCGGTATTCCTGAGCATGGCACCGCGCTGCAGCACCTGATCGTTGCCCAATGGAATAGCCCTGCAAAATGAATTCCATATTAAATATAATTTACAATTTAAAATCAATTTAATATTCAATAACGAACTAATGAACTTAGAAATAAAACGGCCTGTGCTCATTTTGTTCATTTGCTCATTTTGTGCGATAGGTGTTCATAAAGGATTCGATAGTATGTATCGATCGTGAACTGCTGAGCTGAACTAGTGACTTAATTGGCCAATATAGTTCAAAATTTAAATTGAATTACTTACGGTTTGCCAAACTCCTTGAGCACACCATTGAACTCGTAAAGCAACCGATTTGGCATTTCACACTCGATTCTTCCCTGTAATTGCGTCAAGTCTTTTGTGTCCAATAATTTGGCCGTCGACGCCATACCTTGGCGAATCTTCAGATTTGTCTCGCCATCCAGATTTGCCGTTTCAATGAAGCACATTGCCTGCGGTTCACTGTAACAGATTAGATAAATTGCTTAGTAATTGTATTCAAAGCTGAAATTAATATCTATTTGGTACTTACCTAGATGATAACAATATTAAGTCAGCAGGAAAGAATGTATCGATGACCACTTTTATAATATCACCAACTGTCAGCTCGGACCATCGTACAGTGGTCCAAGTGCCATTTTCTAGCCGTTCTATCAAACGATGATTGATTTCGTTATCAGCGCGATGTCGTTTCTATAATGATATTAAATAGTTATATATGTATATCATATGAAATCGATTATTATATTTAATTACTTACCACATCCTCAATAATTTCCTTAATGGCGCTTACTGACAATATAAATACGAGTGGCACCAGTGTGGTGTAGCGACCCGTTGGCGATACATCAGGAATTTGTTGTAATAATGCAATAAGTAAGAAAAATATGTTGGAATATCGTCGGAATTGCTCAAAGAGAAACGACGGTATAAAGGTGAGGACACTGTGTATCAAATAAATAAATAGAAAAGAAAGCATTTATTAATCAATTACTCTACCAAATACATACATACATATGTATGTATATCATATCTTATCAGGAGTAAGCCATGACATTTAAATAGCTCATGGGCAAATGGAAATGCGTATGGATATTACTTCTGATAATCGATGGCAATTCCAATTACTCACTTATATTTAGCCGTTGATATTCGGTTATTGCAATATTTTGTTGGCTGCGGCCCATTCAGCGTTATGATGCGCTTATCGTCGTCAGTCGAGTCGTAACTGCCAAAGTTTGGTGGCTCTTCCTCATCATCTGTAAGAAAAAGACACAAAAAATTCATAAATTAAACGACTAAAAGTATTGCAAGCTTAGTCTATTAGCATTACTTATCAATTAAACCTTTCAACTAGTTCATGAATATATTCATCATATAATTTATATATAAATCAGACATCGTAAAGAGTCAATCAATAAACTTTTATTTGAAATCCGATATTTATTGTCACCTTCTCAGACATAGAATAATAAACGGACTCAGTTCAAATCATTTTCATATTTGGCAAAGAAAAAATTTAATGCTACGGGATTGCCCAGGGCATATTTTTTGGCAAATCGCCGCAGGCTAAAGCACGGCCTGCCCTCGTACGTGTCGTGCGGTATACAAGATTCATCAAAGTCCAGTTCGCAGAACTGTTTGAAGGCCACGAATACGTAACGATGTTTGCCCGTATCTGCGGGCGGACGACTGCCAATATATTCCGCCAGATTCTGGCCAACGGCCACATTGCAGCCGGGTATGTTGCCGACGAGCCAATGGAGCCACTCGCGATAGGTAGGCTTAGCACGGCTGGGTGCATCCGGATCGATCATGGCCAGCGTGTAAAACTTGTTTGGATCGGCCATCCATCGAATGATTGGCTGGAGCCTTACATTAAACGGGGTCATGTGGCAGCCAGGCGACACTTTGACATCGCAATGATAGGAAATGCTGATGACATATTCGGGCCTGCAGGTAACGACATCTGGTATAATCCTATGCTTCTTCATCATTGTGCCCAGCTCAATGATCGGAGGTACCTTAGGGCAGGTGACGTACATTCTGATTTTGGAATTTTGTATATCCTGTTACCGGATTTTGTTTAACTACATTGAACTAGCTCCATAAGGTTACTACTACTTAGATTGATTTTTAATTACAATTACATGATGAAGTTTTCCAGCTATTATCCGACATATAAAATGGATTTCCTTATATTCGTTAAATATATATACCCAGCGACAATACTCTATTTAAAATTTAAATCTCTTTTCTTATTTTTTTTTTTCAGCCTATGAAATTGGTTAACAAAAGATTTCGAGCTCAACTTACGACTCCAACGTATACGTAGCGCTCTGTAGACATTGCGAAAATTCATTCTGCTCCAGCGTCTGCTGCACGGCCTGCCCGAATATCTGCGTCGGCGAATTGGACGCTTTGTTAAATTTAAAATGCGATTCGAGTCGTCGTTGAGGTCACCAATCAATTCGGTTGCGGCCGTCTCAATTGACTCCTGATCCGTTCCATCTGCTATGTAGCGCTCTTCTATGCCCGAGCCAACCGCCTGAAAGGCGATGCTCTCCCTGCTTCTGGCTGACTTTGCTCTCAGTATGCCCTCCAGGTTGTATGTTTTACAAGCTCTACTCTTCTGCCGCTGCTGCTGCTGCTGCTGCTGCTGTTGTAGGTATGCTACAAGTGGGCGTGGCCAGTGGGCTTTGCAATAGCTTCACGAAGCCGGAGCCAGCGCTTGCGCTTTCAATTTTGGCCACATTTGGTACAAATGCCCGAATAATTTGCTCAACTCGTTTCAACTTTGACATTTTGCCAACGACATGAATAATGTATATAGTTATAGATACATTATGCTATATATCTCTTTGATCTGACTCTAATCAGCCAGTAGCCTTAAGTTTCGTTAATTTTGAGCAATATTTCGAAACTCTTTTATCAAAGTGCGTCAAAAAAAAATGCGCAATATCGATTTGTCACACATTGGACGCAGCTGAATGCCACGTGATGCACACGATAGTAAGCTACGTTTGGCCACAATTTGTTGCACTTGGGGCCGCTTCACAGTTTAACACTTGCCGAAAACACAAAACAAGCAACACTTTTGTCCACAAAAAAGACTTAACACATTTCGCATATTACAAAAAATTGTTGGCCCAGTTTTTGATGTTGCTTGTCTTGTTTCTGTCTTTTTTTCGTCAATTTTTTGTTTGTTTGCTGCGTGCTGCGTGTTGTTCGCTCTTGCAGCTTGACTGTGCGACTGAATACAATGCGAGAGAGCGTCGTTTGCCAAGGGGTGGCGTCCCCAAACTTCAGCTGCCGCTCGAATTGGCCCAGGTGGGCCATAATGAGCAAATATTGCCAGGCACTCAGGGTCGACAAGCATAACGCATAGCAAACCCAATGCAGAGCCAGAAACAAATATAGAGAAAGCGACAGTAGCAGGGGTTAGTGGCAGTAGTAGACGCAGAGGCAGAAGCAGAGGCAGTGGCAGTGGCAGAGACGTAACGGCGATTTCAACGCTCTGATTTGTGTCCTTTGGGCAGTGTGTCGCAGACCCATTGAAATATGGCTTACGCTAAGCGCAAACATCAATTGCAAAATGGTTTTTTGGCAAATGGGGTATACTATATTAGAGACAGCTGCCCAAGCAACTTATATGCTTGTTATTATATGACATACACTGTTTAAACATTTATCTTATTTTGTAAGTCACTCGCTTGATTTTAATTTTAAGCACTCTTACAATTAATAAGAAAATCCTACACTTAGAATACATTGGCTAAATCAGTCTAAGTATTTTATAGTACGAAAAATACAAGAAATTATATTATAACTTCTCGATTCATTTAAGAATTAAGCTCACAGCTTTAAACAGTCTTACAGGGTATCTTATAAGCTGAGCATTTTAATATTAAACTCTTTTTATATTTGGATATCTGGCTAAGTAACTTCCCTTGAGTGCATTTCACAACCGCAAGGGAACAATAACGATTTAAAGCTGAATAGAGTGAGGCCATCGATGTAAGTATTCGAATAGCACTTGTCATATACAGATATTAGCTAAGTATTGATATATACTCGAAAAATATATACATGTTATAGCTTAGCTGTTTAAATAGATTGTAAAAGTGTTCATTGAGCTCAAAGATAAGATTTCGAAAAATACAAATTTGCTTGTTAGAAGTACAGACATAATAATGTACATTTAGTGTTTATATACTAGAGTCGTTTGTATGCCGAAGTAGGCGTGGCCTATGCCCCTAATATACTAATGTATATTTATCTAAATGAATACGACTAGAAAACGCTAACTGATAAAAATTATAAACGTTTCTGTTTACCCTCGCATATATACATTATATACAGGCAATATACATATAACATATAACATGCATTAAGTGTCAGTTGCCTGTGAGGTAAACAGGTTCTTCTCTTTCTCTCTTCTTCTTCGAGATAAGATTACAATTCAGAATAAACAAAGCTGGATATATACTATATGTGTAGATAATACGACTGCAGTGATTCACTAAAATATATAAACTAGATAATAGTAAAAGAAATAGTTTCGCAGATTTCCTACTCATAAATTCAGATATCTAACTGAAGATCAGATTAAAACTGTAGATATATATGTGAGATGATATTTTATATAAGATAAGTAATAGTAAAAGCAATAAACACCTTTGCACTCGGGCTTTTTCCGGTATATTTTCTCCATTATTATCCGCTTGGTATTTTTCAAACATACTTTGCACTTTCTCGAATTCTTTGACAGTGGCCGTGGAGCAATATGGCCGTCCACTTCGTGGACACTGTCTGCGCTGCTATCCATATAGGTGACCGTGTTGTTGCTGGTCACACCAGTATTCGTGGAGGCATCCGGTGCAAGGCTTGTGGGCCCTGTTGTAGCTGTATGTCGCAAGGCTTCACCTCTCAGCCGGCGCAAACATTTCTGGCACCACAATTGGAATTTCCCCGGCACCGTTGCCCAGGCCGGAGGCAGCTGAAATCTGGTGAAACCGGAACCGGAACCGGAATTGTAGGCGGGATTGACTCTCGTGGAGCAGCTAGCTGGCTCCGTTTGTGATGCACCATTTGTGGACTTGTGATTGCCATTTGTATTAGATGGATTTGGATTATTGTTCCTATTGGGATCTGTCATGTTGACATGATTCTTCACATATATATAGATCACTTTGAAGTTCTTTGTATTTGAAACCAATTTGGATTATACTTTTGATTTAAGTTTCAATTCGATTTGACATTTTGAATTGCCTCTCGGAGCTGCCTTCAATTAATTCGTTTTATTCAAGTGCCCAACTAATTATTCACACATCGAATATTGATTTTATGAATGAAAACTCATTAGATATGAAATGAAAGAGGAACCCACAAACTCACTCAGGTAGGCAACGCCTTACCATGTCAACGACCTTCTAACAAGTATAAACAACAACACACACAATATAGACACACTCACAACATTGGCCACCTATCTCGCTGTCATTCACAAATCATAAGTAAACACCTTAATTTGCGTGTGTCCACGCCAGGTATGTAGAAAGAACAGTAAAATGCGTTAGCTTATGCTTATGGCTGTTACCTTGCTTTCGGAACTGTCATTTAGCGTGTGCACCTTGACAACAGTAAACACTCTAGGTACACAAATATTCAGCTATAATTAAGCGCATTCATTCATTGCTCCAACTTTAATGCAAATGCTTCAATTGAAAATTAATAAAACTTTAAGCAGTGTTAAGTTTTTAGGCAGGATTAGCTGCTTTCCTTTATTTAGAGCAAAAATGGGAGCTGTTTTTATAGACTTTGTAATGTCTACTAATTAGGACACATACCTATATTATAACAATTCAAATACTCATTCATCGTAATTGAAATAATGAGTAGTGAAAACAAATGTCGATTTCGTATGTCGTATGTTTCATTGTCCACTGCTTATTGATCAGAAAACAGATATTCAATTATGACTTCATAGCTCAAGCTTACATACACTCTATATATGAAATCTATTAATTTATTCATATATATAACAAAAATATTACTAATGTTCGATTCTCGCTGATTACGTTAATTCTGTTTTCGAAGAAGTAATGTTAATAGGTCGTCATATTTTGTCCATAATAATTTCATAAATTTCCCTTTCCTATTCATGAATTTCAACCCAACTCGAAAAGAAGAAAATACTTTTGCAGCCCTTTTGAACAGCCCTCGTAGAGTATTTTACTCATGCATGAATCATATGTAAATATTTATTTAGAATATATACAATATATAGAAATATCAGATGACTATTTGCAACAAGCTCTTGCCAAGCACCTATATGATCTCATATGAATACGCATTCATAGAATTTTATTGAGTTTACTTAAACCGTAGAATAGACTCTTTAGTTTTTATAAAGGCAGTATCAGTGATGAGTGATACGTCTTACTAAAGTATACTTTACGTAGATTTCAAATCTAATATGTATGTTGAAGTCAATTGGCTTTAAAGAAAGATCTCGAGACTGATTAATCTATTAATTTCAATAAAATTATTTTGGTATGTCAAATAGGAAAAAAAAAAACAAGTTTTCGCATAAATTGTGTCAGACGTGATTCATAAACCAACTTTCACTCTCGGAATCTACAAAACTATATGTTTTCAAAGACTTTCATGACTCAATGCCTTTGCCGAAATCTTTGCTATCCAGTGTACTACTATGGTAGTCTATAAAGAATAGGTTTGCTATAGTTCTTCAGTTTCGTGTGCTAAATTACAGAGAATACATCAATAGCAGAATAGTTAAGCATTTTGTCGTAACTTAATTCTGTTTCCAGTCGAAAATTGATCATAAATATTAAAGCAGAAACAGGAGCAGGCGCTCAACGTTGTGGATTTTTGTAATTACGGAATGACATTTGTCCTATTAGAAGGCCAAGCTTTTATATACACACATATATATGTTTATGTATGTATGTATAGCAATAGAAAACAGAAACAATTACAAGTCATTTTCTTTGTTTTTGTTAACTTAAAAGGAAAGCCAAAAATAACGAAATATTCATATACTATATAGAAGTCTATCCAGATAGCAGACCACAACGTATAGACAGACAAAATAAAATTGGCTTCGTGTTTTTATTCAGTTTCTATAAATATCATCAGCATCAAATAATATATATTTTGGATTCATTCCAAACATTTTTACTTGTGGATTCTATTTGCAATATACAAAACAACAACAACAACAAAAATGTATTTAAAATTGTAATTTCTATGGGATTTACAAGTAGCTAATTTTTAACTTAATATCACAACTGGCTTAATGCATTTTTTACGAGGCTTTAACAATTTAAACCAAAATACTTTCAAGTTGACTCACTCAATCAGTTAACGCTAAATGACATATTTCACAGCAGCACAGCTTACTGTGTATTTACGCATATAGTATATCGTATATAGTACATTTGTGTACCTGTACAGTCAACACTTGCGCAAACACTTAGCACAGCAGCGCGCGCAATGGGAAGAAGCAACAATCACAAAGGCAACATTCACATGTTGACATGACAGTTCACAATGAACAAGTTCACAAATGAATCACTTTATTTACAAGATCATACCAACAATTGGCAATAGCTGATACAGTTCGTTAACAGGTTAAACAGATTCATATGTACAAAAATTCAATTTGTCAATCCATAATAAGAAAGTTCATGAATAAGTTCTCAAATGAATCATTTCTCTGATTCTGATTAGATTCATAAATGGCTAATTTCACGTGAACAAGTTCCTCGTTTGTAAGAGAATATTTTAATTCACTGGTTCAATTTTTTTTTTTTTTTTATATACTATGTATATGTTCAAACTGAGGTCTTGTGTAAATATTCACATGGAAAATGTATTTATTAACTTAAATTCTCATATGTAGATTCATATGTTCTTATATATGTATACTATATGCATAGCCAATTAAGAATCGAAGCGTATCTTGATACGCCATTTATGGCAAGCTAACAGCAATTTTTAAGAATTTTCAAATTGTGAGAATTCAACTATATAATTCAAACTTGTCAATTTTTTAAAATGAAATAATTAGCATGGAAAAACACATACAGACATGAAAGTTTTAGTATGTGTGACAATACATTGATTGACAGCAAGGTCCCCAAATATATATATGTACATGCGTATATATAATAGCAACAACAATCGCATACAAAGTAATTGTAAAAAACGAATCAATACGAAATTATTGTCCAACGAACAATAATTGACCAGCTGGCCAAAGGCGGCCATGCTATTTGCACAGTGGACGGAAATGGCTTATCGGAAATTATATCGAATATTTTAGTTCTATTGTATACTATTGAAACATCATTAAAATTTAAAATATTAAATAGGAAATTAGTCATATACGATACAAAACTGTAGACAAGATCTAAAAGCTAAACTATCCTCTCCATGAACTAAATTGTCTAGATGCTGAGCTAAAAATGGCACATACTACCCCAAAAAATATATAATATCCTTAGAATTATTATAAAGAAGAATATAAATTATATATAAATTAAGCAAAATAACTAAAACCTCGGAAATAAATGCAAGCAGGATGAAAGGCTTTCAAAGTAAAGTCTACATCATTTTAAATATTTTGAGGTAGTTCTGAGGAACTAAGATCGAAAATGATCTAAAGATTAATGAGCCAAGCTCCTTAGGCGAAACATATAGAATACAAGAATTTTAGGATAACGACACAAAATAGAAAATAAAAAAAGTTGCGAAATATATTTTACAATTAATTAGAAATACTTTCGTTTGCTTACATAAAAATGAGACGAAATTGTATTATTTATATTTGTTTTTGGCCTATTTCTATAATATACAAATAATGACGTTTTATTTATTTTCGTATTTATTTTGAAATTTGTACGTAACCGATGTATAAATAAACTGAAAAACATATATGTATGTATTTTCAAAAAATATATGTGAGTTTGGCAAGCATTAAATATATAGAACAAAAAAACAAAACAAATATATAAATATATTTATGTCTGTATATATTATATTTCGCTAAATACATTCCATGACAATATTTACTTTTAGCATATTAATTTGACTTCATTAAATTCCTGATTTATTTTACCTTCTGAACGTAATTTGTGTTTACTTTCTGCATAATAAATTTTAAACATATTTTATTAATAAAACTGCGCGAAATAAATTTCACTTCATTCAAATTCTATAAAATATCAACTGAATCGTGCAGCCAGATGGCTTGCAATGAAATTGCAGGAAAAAAGAGAACAATAACAAAAACAATTTACAAATAGAGATTGAAAGCGAAACACTTGATAAAAAGGGGGACGCGATATTATTTAAAACAGAGTCCGAAAAATAACAAAACACGAGGAAACTAGTTTGAACAACATTTGTGTACACACACGCACACAAACACCAACACAAACGTATGCCTGTGTGTGTATGAGAAAAAGCACAATTACAATAATGCAACAATGGCAAAGAAATAACCGCGAGAACTACTAAACACAATAAATAAAAGCAAGACCGCCGTTGACAAATGAGAGCGAGAGCGAGAACGAGAGCAAGAGAGAGTAACGAATATACACGGTGAGAGTATGCAAGGTGTTGAATATAATAAAGCAGATTTAATAGAGAAGGCGCCAACCCACACCATCTTAGATATATGTAAACACACATGTATTAGCCAAGCATGCATATATCTGTGTGTGAGTATTCTATTGAATCAACATTAGATTGGTCATGGATTTAACTTATTTAAGCACAAACTGACACACACACACATGCGTTTAGTTAAATATATGTATAAGACGTGGCGCATAAGAGAAGACGCAACTACTTTATAATGTTGCAAATACTAATGCACATGTGCATGTTGTATGTGATGTGTGAATAACTGTTTTCGTTAACATCTATTATCCACCTTTGCTGTTTGTCTTTTTCAATGACTAATCACTGTGCATTTCAATTCAAAATATATTTAAAGACGGATATGCTTCCGGGCATTGTTCCATAACAATATGCTATTCCAAATATGTAGTTCTACTATCGCGATAAAATAGTCAACACAATTTATCGCGCCGAGTTTCTTTTAGCGACTCAGTTGATCCACGTAGTTTGCGCGCGTGAGTTTCGAAAGCAACTGAATAAAAGCCGCTAGCGTCTACCTATGCGTGTTTGAGCAAGAGAGTATTTCACATATGCATGTGTTGAAGAGCGTTGAAACATAGCAGATGTTAGCACCTGAACTCTTATTTCACCACTAACAAAAGTGGTGCAAAATAATAATCCCAACGAGCTCACCACATTACAGTCTGAGCATTTGAAATTTATTGCTTGCTGCTGTTACTCCGCTGTTAAGCTGAAATCAAATTTGTTAATTATTATTTTGCAATATTGCGTTTTGTTACGCATTTTGTGTGGCACATGTGTATGAAGCAGATGCATTTAAAAAATAAAAAATAAAATAATAAAAAAAATGTATAATCGCCCCCGGGTGGACTCGAACCACCAACCTTTCGGTTAACAGCCGAACGCGCTAACCGATTGCGCCACGGAGGCACTTGTTGAACTGTTAGACAAAATATTATATAGTGCATGTAATATAACAAGCCGCGCACTTGCAAGTCCTATTTACATAATTTAATTTTGCTTTGATGTTTCATAAATACTTTAAATAAAATATTAACATAGTTTCATAGTATTACTAGTTTTTTTTAAACAAATAAATTAAAAAAAAAAATAAAATAAAAAAGTATTTGTCAGAAGTGGGATTCGAACCCACGCCCTCAGAGAGGACCAGAACGCTCATACGAACCCCTGTTTAAGAGGCAAGATTTTCAATCTTGAGTCTGGCGCCTTAGACCGCTCGGCCATCCTGACACATGGTCGCAGCATGTCTTAAATCAAACTTATACGATAAAACCAAAAGAAATAACAGTGTACAAATTGGTTCTATAGACAAACATTGCACTTATTGTTACACACAAATTTTTTACTTTATATATTAAAATTTTTAAATATTATAATTTTTACTCAAATTTATGTTCTGTTCTGTTCTATTAAGATTATTTTATGATTTTTGTATGAATATTTATTTTTAGCCATTTAATTTTTAAGCATTTTTAAGTTTGTATTGTTATAGATGTAAAAAAAAATACTAGTATTTTTAGTGTAGATGCAACAACGTAGATTCTGGCTCATACTTGTGGAATCTGTTTTATAGTGACTTTGCCCAGAATCACACAATGGCCCATTAGCTCAGCTGGTTAGAGCGTCGTGCTAATAACGCGAAGGTCGCGGGTTCGATCCCCTCATGGGCCAAGCATTCCTTTTTTTTTTTTTTTTTTTTTTTCCCACAACTTTTTCAAGGTATCTGAATAAGGAGTGTATAAAATTGCTTTTTTTATTGCTCGCAAATGTACAGAGAATAAAGGGAGATAGGAGGAGGACACACACGCCGCCACACACGTGAAGCTATTTTCATTGATTTTTAAAGCAACGTTAAACCCCGGGAAACCAAGTCGTTAAGACTACGAAAAGATATTATATGCTGGACATGAAACAATTTAGAGTGAAAAGCTTTCTCGCAATGAGTGGAAAATGTCAACGTATCCGCAGGCACAATCACAACCAAGTAATACACATTAGGATATGCGGACTCAACCCCCATACGGATGATGTCATTGCGAAGTAAAGTAAGAGAAATCCAAGCAAGTGCGCTTATGCTGAGACATTTGATGATATCAGAGCTGGACTGGGCCAAGTGCCATTTAATTTCTTATCTACCAAAGATGGCTGTGCCTAAAAGCTAATGCTTTTAATTAATTTTAAACTCAAGGTATGACTCCATACAGATGTATGTATATACACACATTTTTTCCTCATAGTAACCAGTTTATGTTCAATTGTTAAATTAAAATCCTTGTTTGTTAAAATTTTTAAATACACAACGAAAATGAATACAAGCGCACCGAAATCGGAAAAGCATATCTGCCAGAAGTCCATACTGATGTTCAAAGATGCAATTACGAATGAAATCAAAGAAAATGAATTGAAGGGAAGCAAAAAACAAGTATCTTTCAATCGATTTGTCGACTATTATGTTTATACAGAGAATTCGGAAATGGAAGAAATGCCTTCCTCCTACTCAGATGATGTTGATGACGATAGTGATGATTGGGTAGCTCTAAACTTGACCTTTTCTCATCGGTTTATTATCTCTTTTCAATTTTAATTTACTTGCAGGGGCTAAGTGACGAGCAGCTAAGTGAAATGTCTATCCATAGACAGTAAGAGCTCATGAAAATTATTCATCTATATATATTTTATATGCCTGGCTTACGTAATATACGGGAGTAAGCAAACAGACCATAGCCGGAAGCTGAAAACGTTTTAATGGAGGCGACGTGACAGTCGACGGGTGTCTCAATAAAAAGGTTCTAAAAGTTTTGCGTAAAAAGTGTATTACTTAGATATCGATTAGGATTTTAAAAGGTAACTAATAGATAAATATCAAGAGCACTTTTAGAAGGCTAGTCAACATCTGGTATAGCTATATATGTGTAGTTACTTCAAGGAAAAAGTTCTCAACTTATCTAATAGCAGAGTACTATATCATATCAAAGGTATATCTCAGATACATAAAGATAAAAATTCTTGATAGAAAGGTTATCTAACATCAGAGCACTATGATATATAGTTTTATAGTTTTTGATTCATTTAGATATCGATTAAGATATATTTTTATCGTAGATATATTATGAAACTGTTCTCTATTATCACAGAAAGGAAACGAAATGTGGTATAGAGAGATTTTCCATATATGTCTACATCATATCTTACAATTTGGTTTTGAATATCAGACAAACCACTTGATAATATTATGTATTTCTGACTTTTAATAATTTAGCGCACACGTTTGCCTTTGCATTTGGCTGATATTTACAATAGGCAAAACCCCAAGTGCAACAGGATGAAGGCATGTCAATTTAGATTATTTGCTATATTGCAGTAAAAGATAATGAGAAAGCAAAATATAATACAGAAGTAATATACAATGCCATCTTATAATCGTGTAATACAATTAGGACCGATTTTCCCTGCGGTCTAAATGACGCAGAAAATATGCGAATCGTAATTTGAAGCGGGACCACGAGTATACAAATATATGAAGGTCTCAAGTAGAAAGCTTACACGGTTTATAACTATGACAATTTATGGCCGTATTATAAATATAAATACGGATAGTTGTGCATCGATAGCTGTCAATGGAGCCGCTGCAGCTGTTGGGTCTATATAAGGCGGCGCTGTAGCCACAACTGGAACATACAAATCAAAATGTTTGTAAAGACCTCAATAGTAGTGCTCGCTTCTCTATCGGCCTTGGCCAATGGAGCTGTACAACCCTTAGGCCTAGTTCCATATGACGGACGCATTGTGGGTGGCACTCCGGCTGCACTTGGTGCGTTTGCTTGGCAAGTTTCGGTGCAGCGTGCCGGCTCCCATTTCTGTGGAGGGAGCCTGATTGCACCAGATTTGGTAGTAACCGCCGCCCACTGCTTGATCAAATCTGACATCACCGTAAACAATTTGCGCGTCAGAGCTGGCTCCACGGGCAAATACTCGGGTGGATCACTTCTCGCCGTCAAAGCCTATAAGGCACACCCTGGATACAATACTAGTCACAAAATGTATGACATTGGCTTGATCAGGTTGAAGTCGAAGTTCCAGTTAGGCAACACCATCAAAACGATTCCGCTGGCCAGCATCACGCCTTCACATGGCAACCCTGCTACCTGCTCCGGCTGGGGCGCCACAAAATACATGGGCTCCAATTCCTCTATTCTGTACTACATCAACACTGTTATCGTGGGTCGGAACGAATGCGCCAGTGGCAGCTATAGATATGGCAGCAAGATCAAAGCGACTATGATCTGTGCCGCAATTCCCAATAAGGACGCCTGTCAGGGCGACTCCGGCGGACCTCTTGTGTCTGGCGGCAAGCTAGTAGGCATCGTTTCGTGGGGCACCGAATGCGCCAATCCCTCGTATCCGGGCGTCTATGCGAATGTGGCTGAGCTACGCGATTGGATCACCGAAACGGAGAAGACAATTTAGCTCACATAAAGTTGATTTTAGATTAAGGAATATTCAGCAGAGGTCAAAGCGTGCAGCCTCTCGCTTTCCAGACTGTGGCGATGACCTCTTAGCTGGATGATATTGTAGCCGAAGTGCTTTTAGAGTTTGGTTTATACATTTTAGCTATATTCCGCCAGACTTGTAGTTAATTAATAAATATGAAAGAACATTGAAAACTGTGTTGTCTAATGGGGAAGAGAATTCTCAATCAATTGTATATGAATCGAAAGTCGTTGGGGTTTATGGAATATATCTATTATTTAGTATGCTGGGAATATATGTATATTGGGAATATGTGATGTAAAAGATGTCAAGTTATTAGAACTGTGAAGTATATATATTCCTGATCAGCAATAACAGACAAGTTAATCAAGCGTTTTCAGTCTGCTTGCCTGTCCATAATTCAATAGGTTCTATAAAATTTCGGCAATCTCTCAATTGGTCTACTTGCATTTATCTTCATCTAACTTTTCTTTCGTTAAGCATTATTTCGCCAATGATTATAGTGCTTAAGATCTAGAATACTTAAAAAATAATGTTGAATGATCATGATCATGATGTTCACTACGATCATGGTCAGGTTTATTAAAGGCAACAGCCACTTATTGTATTTATTTGATAGTAGTTTACGTAGAGACTGTTTGAGTTCATGAGTTGATTCACTGAATCATTAACTCATTCAAATCACTTTGTGCTGAGGAGACAAGCTAGTCTATTCTCTCTGTTTGAACAGCTCTTTTAATCATATATTCCCCTTCTCAATTGTTCTAAGCATTTTATACTTTTATATTTTTGTATTTCAATTGATTTATATTTTCTTGAATCTAAATTACTTTCATATCAACAAATGCTTATATAAATTGTGATTCATATTCAATTGATTCACTTCGGTTGAGTATAAATATAGAAATCGGTTTTCATATGGATGAAACATATTCATCATCGATTACTTTCAACTCTCCCTAGCTCCCAAGATACATCTCACTCACCTTCGTATTCCTTGCGTTTGCGGCGTAGGAATGAAGTGGTCATGCGTATGCCGCGTGCCGCATTGGACAGGATGGAGGCACGGGAATCCTTGCGACTGCGCGACGATCTGTGCCGGGAGCCACCGGACTCGACTGGCGGCTGTTGACAGGAGGAGAGTGTGCCCGCCATGGAGCTGGACTGTGGCGTGATTGGCGTGTTGGGTGTGTCGGAGTCAATGAATCCCAGATTGCTATTGGCACTGTTCAGATGGATGCTCGTGTGGCTGAGCACGGGCAGCTTGCCGCTCAACGAGGCAGCCAGCTGCTCATCCAGCCCATTGCTCGTGTCCTGCGTCTGCAGATGCTCCAATGATTCGAAATCTCTGTTGATAGCCGGCGGCATGGAATGTCGAAACCAGGACTCCTGGCGATGCAGTGAAGCGCGCTGCTGTCTGCGTCGCTGGCTGGGATTACAGCTGGCTGTTGTATTGGTCCTGCTTAGCTCCACGGAAATGCTTGGTGAGTTCTTCGCTTGCAGCTCCAAGCTCTGGCGCTGATAACAGCCAGACATATTCGTTAGAGTCGAGTCGGCTTTGAAAGCCAAGGCACTTAGTAGGTAAATATAAGAGTGTGAGCGTGTGTTTGTATAGCGTATAGATAGATCAAGGCACCTTTTAAAGCAGTTAGCTATGATATTTATTTAATTAGAACATATCCACAGTTATATAAGGTCTTTAACCCAAGCTCAAGCCATGAACTTAGTGCGCTAAGGACATGTCTCTGAGAACCTAAACAACTGACAGCCATCCACAACTTTGGCTGTCTAATATTTCTACTTGTTTCGTCTCTCCAACCATTGCAAGTTGTACATCAAAAATTTATAGCACTTAAAACACACATAGTTATTTGGCCGTCACGCATATGCAGTTCTCGCTGACAGCAAATATACTGTACAGTTTATATATACATATCTATATAGCATATATATCTCAGTATATATGCATCAACAATCAGATTTGCTGATTTTCCTAAAGGCACAAATTTCCATTAGCTATGCAGCTGCTAAGTTTTCATCACGTAAATGCACAGGTTTTCAATTATCGCACAATTAAATAGATTAATTAATTATAGTTAAGGCCAATTAGCGAGTTGAGGATATATGCGCGTATCTATATCTACATAACTTCAGATGCGCCGTTGTGATTTTCGCCCAAATAATTTATATTTGCCATTGCCGTTGCCGCCGTACCACGAAATGCGTGTCCATAACGTGCAAGAGCCGAATGCCAACTGACAAAGCAATGCCAAGCGAAGCGAAGCTCAACTAAGCATAGAAAAAAAGGACATTCAATAAAATGGCCTTCGTTATTCACGAATAAAAGCCGAAGTGAAAGTTGTCAACTGCAGGAAAGCCGAAGTCGAAGCAAAAGGTAAGCAATACAATGATTTAGAAAAGCAAAACAAACTCAAGTAATGCTAAATATTTTATTATATAAACAGAATTAAATAATGTATATTTATTGATTTCCGTTTCATGTTAGATCGATAAAAGCAAAACATTTCCATTCATATAAACAAAGACTAGGCATTCACTACATATGCGACATTTAGACAAACAACGACAACGTGGCCCATTAGCTCAGCTGGTTAGAGCGTCGTGCTAATAACGCGAAGGTCGCGGGTTCGATCCCCCCATGGGCCAACTGCTTTTTTTTTTTTTTATTTTAATAAACATTTTTAATAGAAATAATAAAAGCGAAACTAAACAGTATATAGCATACATGCCTATCTTGCATATGGCATACGTTACCCGCTCAATCTTATCAGTCGTGTAGCATATACTAGGAAACGGAAAACATTTCTTCGAAATAGAATCTGAATTCCAATTCTAACTTATGATTCACGTAAATGATTTGATTGTATGTCTAATGTTTACTTACTTACGTGATTGCAACTACGTATTGCCACTGTTTACTTACGTGTTTGCAAGAGGCCGGCAGATTCGGGGCGTGAACGACGACGACTTTGCCTTGGTGCAGTTGTCTGTGCATCGGCATCTTCTTGTAGCTGGTAACGGGACACCATGTGAGTATGTGCGGGGCTTCAGATATGCGCAGATATTTGAGCAACTGGTGTAAACACTCCACAAACTGGCGCGAACGAAAATACGAAGAACAAACTGCACTGTATCTTTACAACTAATGCATATTTAGCTATTGGCATTATATACTACACAAACACATATATGTTATTGTTAAATATTTGTTGATAAGCGGCAACCAAGCAAATAAAAACATATAAACGCTTACGGCCGTGAGACACAAAGACAGACTGATTAATAAAAACAGCGACAACAGCCTAAAGGGCTGTTAATAGCAGTGCCGTTACGTGCGGCAAATTTATAAAACAGCTTACTTACTTATCAGAAAATATTGTTAAAATGTATTTAATATTTATATTTAAGCTCATTTATTATCAAAATTCTTTTTTATCAAGAATTTTTGGTTTTAAATTTAAAAATGGCAAACTGTTTACTTTATTTATAGATAACAGCGCTCAGCTGTTTTCTAACATTATTGATTCAGTTACTTAAGAGAAGCTCTACAAGTGAACATTTGATTAGACCAGGGCTACATAGCCATTTGAAATATCTGGCAACGCCAAAAAGCTAATAAGTATATATACGTTATAATTGAAAAGGAAAATGAGAGGAATATATATCATCTAAAATGCATAGAAATATAAGGAAAGACGAAACAAAAATTTTCAAAACGAACTATATTTATATGTATTTTATTCTATAACATATTGGTATAAAACGCCTTAAGTCTTATATACTATAAACTTGTAGATTTAAACGTTTTTTTTACATATTAAACATACAGGGAGATAAATCATATTTTAACTTCAATATCCATGCCGATTTTTAACTGAAAACGAGAATCCAAACAAATTAATATTAAATCAAGCACAATAGATAGATTAATCAATTTATTTTGTTATAGTAACTAAACGATCTGATATGGCAAGAGATGGCATCAGTTATTCAAGAGTTATATATAGGATGTATATGTGATAATGATACTGTTTTCAAAATCGGTTAATAGTGCACTTATCTATAGTATAAGTATTGTATATAAATATATATATGTATATGTGTATGTATATATGTATATTAGTCATTCAATATGAACGATTGTGTCTGGCTGTCTTGCATTTTGTTACATATAAAATTATATATCCATTTTCTTTAAACATTATATTATTATTATTATTATACAGTCTTTAAAAATGCAAGTGCTATATAACTCGTTGCTTTGCGTGCCTTATGTACAGGACATTTACAAGAAAAAACATTCCAACAAGAAATTAGTAGAAAAATAAAAAATGCGAAAATTGTGAGAAATCAAAACAAATATTTGTGGACCCGCATGAAATTTGCAATCAAATCAATGGTTGTTATAAAACATTTTCCATATTGGAGCGCACGTTGCGCAGGACGTTGTGCGTCTTAAGTATTTGATTTTTAATATCCTTTTCGACTTGTGCTTTTGCTTTGTTAACCACACGCAACTTTTCATAGGTGTCTTCGAATGCGCGCTTTGTGCGAATTAATTTGCGTCGCAATTCGGCATTTTCTTGTTCTACCTTTCGGCAATCGTGCACCGGCACGGGCAGCTCTCCGGCTGGCGGTTCCGTATCCGGCGAAAGATCTATTGAGTAGTAAGAATATTAGAGTTTGTTTTGCATATTGACTTATTGCATTAACTTACCATCCTTTTGGTCAAGTATATCCTCGTTGACCAGCTCAACGGTCTTCAGCAGGGTATGCTGCGCATTAGACAGCTCCACACTATGCACCCGACCCGTATCACTCTCGATGCCCAGATCTGGCGAGGGATTGCTAAGACGTCCCATTCGCTGACGCTGAGGCAGCTCCTCCGATGTATAGCCAGATTGTGACACATCGCTGGGCTCCCTTTGTCTTTCCTTTTGCTTTTGTTTTTGCTCCTCCTGCAACTGAATTAACTGTAACTTCATCTCCTCCAGCCTTTGTTCCAGCTGCAGCTTGTCATTGTACGCCTTGGTGCGTTCCATGATAGCTTTTGAGGCTTGCAGCGTGCTCTCGTCCAACTCCTTTTTGAGTGCACGAGCCGACAGCTCGTTCTCCACAAGCGTCTGCTTCAGCTCCTTCTCATTGTCCTGGTAGAACTCCAGTGTGTTTTGTAACTGGGCCAACTGACTCTGAAGGTCCTCGTATTTGGCTAAAGCTATCCAATTACTCTCCAATTCCTGCTGTTGCATACGCTGCTGGGCTTCCAAGCGTTGAGTTACTTCCAGTTGGTATTCTGCAAGCTTTGCTTGATTTTCTTTTTGAATTGCCAAGATTTGTTGATGCGCCTCTTGCAGCTCCAGCTCTGTAATTTGTGCATCTGCCTGCAGCGTCTTGTGCTCCACTAGCAACTGCTCCAACTGCTGCGTCTTTTGCTCAATTATCGCGTGAAGCTCTTCCATTTGCTGCTCCTCCTGGCAGCCAATTGCACGCAAATCCGCGTGCAAAGCATCGTTTTGTATACGCAGCTGCTCCAGCTGTTGACTCAACTCAAGGACGCGCAGCTGCTCCTGCTTGTAGCGATTGTCAGCCTCGACCAACTGACATTGGGCTTGCAGCAGGCGCTCATCTCGTTGCGCGATCAATGCCTCCAGCTGGCCAATGCGTTCGCTTCGGCGCTCCTGTTTGATTGTATTTGTGGAGCAGGCATGACCTTCGCTATCAGATTCGCTGTGATGCTTCTCGCCAGCCATGCTATTCGACGTATCCTCGAGTCCAATGCGCGCCAAGGATACCTTACGATCGGGCTCCGACCAGGCTTCGGACTCGCTTTGATTGTCAACTTGCTGAGGCAGAGGTAGCGATCGTCTCTCCTTGCGTGCTTCGGCTTTAGTTGTCTTCGCAGTCTGCAGATCCTCGTGTGAATTGTACGTATGATTGCATTCTTCTGCCTCATTGTAGAGCATTTCGGAAAGCTTGCTCAGCTGCGCCAGGCTCTGATCGGCCAGCGATACGCCCGTGATGGACAAAGTCATGTTGAGACTCTTCGACAGATCCAAACTGCGATCCACAGCACGTCGCATAGCATGACGACGATCCGCTGCCAGCACGCCAAGCACATCCTTGTGCTTGAGCAGGGAATTAAGGAAGCCTGCCAGTTCCTCCAATCGATTCGTTAACACACTGCACACATCAGCACATTCCAGACGCCACTTGTTGGCATTCTCCACATTGAGTTGCACATTTTGCAGCTCCTGTTTCAGCTGAGTGACCAGTTTGCAATCCTCCTGCGCACCATCCAATCGTTGCAGCAGCACATCTACCTTACGCTGCAGCAGCTGATTGCGCTTGACAGCCTTGACAAAGTCAGCCTCTGTGAAGGATTGCTGTAAGTCTGTGCCAGCTATGGAATCATCGCCTGAATGCTCCACGGACTGCTGAGAATGCTGTTTACCGCTGACCAATTTAGTTAAACGCT
Source organism: Drosophila borborema (assembly GCA_030914335.1). NCBI lineage: Eukaryota > Metazoa > Arthropoda > Insecta > Diptera > Drosophilidae > Drosophila > Drosophila borborema. The sequence goes on along the minus strand of JAUESP010000303.1, from coordinate 13,284,869 downwards.
CCACTTCACGATTTTTCTCCCACAGCTCTTTGTTAACCAGATTCTGCAAGTTGGCCGTCTTCTTTTTAACCTCCGACTGCAGCTGCTTGATTAGCTCATCCTGATCCTTAATTTGCTTTTCATAGCGTTGCTTAAGGCTGCGTGAAATGTCCACATCACAGGTCTCGGTGTCGCTCAACGAATGCAGCTGTTTGACGGGTGAAGCAGTCTCCGTTAGGGATTTGTTCTAAAAGAAAGAAAAAGCTTTTAGTTATGGGTATTTATATATAACATTGATGCTAATTCTATGCACCTGTTGCTGCTTTTGTTTGTATTGATTGATTTCCTTCTCCTGGCTGCTCAGTTTCTGCATTAGCTTTTGTATGGTGCGACAGGCCTGCTCGTGCACCCGTTCGCGCTCCTTCAGCTTCTCTTCGGCATCTTGCAGCTCGCAAATTTTGTCGGCCAATTGGGCGCGCAGCTCTGGCGACTGGGTCTGAAAGAAGACAAGAAATAGCAGCAAATGAATGTAAATAGACAGTTTAATGCTAATACTAAATATATTATTTATTTATTAAGCTGAGAGAAATGCGAGCTAACAGCTTATTTATTGTCTATATATAATTTGAATAAAAATAACAATATTATTTATTGAAGTTGTTAATTATGATGATGATTGATTGTTGACTTCCTTTCTTGCTTGAGAGCTGAACAGTGCTTGATCAAAACATCTCCCTTTGAGTATCCATTTCCAAAGCTGCGACCTAGATAGATTGACGAGCAACTGATAGAGCGAACACTAAGCAATTTTTACATTTTATTTATTTGATTTCGATTGACAAGCATCTGCCAAAGATGTTTTATTTCTTTCACTTTTTATTGAAGATAAAGATGTCAACTAAATGTATAAATTTCTTGTGGCAGCATAATGTATAACAATTTATTTCAATTGCTGACTAACGAAGACTTCCATTAACTCTAAATTGAATATTTCAATAACAATTTCAATCACATATTATTTATTGTAAATGAATATATAAATTGGTGGCATAACCAAGAGTTTTCTTTTTTTTTTTTTTTTTTTGTTATTTTATTTACATTAAGTATTTAATAACGAGAAATTTTTGCATAACCACCAGCGAATGATATATCGACACACTATGCTAACAAATTGTTTTGAAACTAAATTAATTGAAAATATGAAAAAATCGACGGCCGGACATACGTGCTTAAATATATGTACGGGATATATATATAAATCACATATATCTGTGATACTTATACATATATAGGAAGTAGTATGTCATCAAATCATCAGCAGAGTAAATGAAGATATATATATATATAGAGAGAGAGAGATACATATATATATACATATGTATATATCAAAATATATACACATATACATATATACATATTTAGCTGTACACTGTCCACTTTCATGGGTCATTTTGCATTTCGAAGACAAAGGAGCAAGACATCGCAATCGTGGATACTGGGACAAGGGCCTCGGCGGATCTGCCTGGAAACACAGAATGGCCGTGGTACGGCACAGTGTAGCTATATAAACTAGTATTGAACATGATTGGTTGATTGATTGTATTGATTTGGTATTATCCATCAATTGGACGACTGCATTGAGCACCAGCACCAGCGGCAAAGCAGCTCTCGCAATCCATTAAAGGGCGGCAGGGAATGATTATAAAAAGCCGTACTAGGAGCTGCCACCGACAAGGGCATTGTGACTGGTCTGCAATGCTGTGAAGCAAATCGGATTTTAAGTGAATACAATTTATATACACATACACATATATGTAAGTAAAACAATATGATTATTGCTTCACCTCGGGCATGGAGTAATACAAGCGCCTCACTTGCTTCGCAGTCAATTGATCTTGATGGTTAAACAATATGCTTATCGCTGAAAAGTTTGGCGATCGACTCGAAATCTCACGAAACTTATTAAACCGGATCGGCTGTACGAAGGCAGCTCGTTCCAGATAATGCATTCGATCAGAGTGTTGCAATTTATTGCTGAGATCCTGGAAGAATTGCTTTTCTCGTCGCACCATATTGACCTCACAGCTCTGCTTCCTAATCATGCCCTCATACTCGATCAGTCGTATAAATAGACAACGCTGGGCGCGATCTTTTTCACTGTTCATGTCCTTGTTGTAGAAGTTTAATTGGATTAGAGCTTGATCTTTTCTCGCTGTCTCCTATATGCTTCAACTACTTACTTCCATTAGCTTTATGGTCTTCCGCTGTAAATCTAGCACACTCACTGCATCACCTATCCACTTATTTTGTCGCTCAATTTCATGCTCGGCAATGCTCAGCTGGTCGAGCAGGCGTCCGTTCTCATTTTCACTGGCGCTAACGTCGAGCTGCTGCCTCATTATAGTTTGCTAAGTATGTTTCAAACCATCGGGCCAGTGCTCACACAACATTCTACGAATTCTATATACACTACAATTAATATAGATACTTACATTTGTTTGCTGGTTACTATCGTTCTGCTTTTCCAGCTCTTCGAGCAGCTTGGCATTTTTTATAGCCAACTCCTCGATCTTCGCCTCGCATGCTACAAGCGTCTCCTGCTTCTCAGCTAACTCTGTTGACAATAGCTCCTGATGTCGCTTAGACTCTGTCTCCCGCAAATCCGCTTCAACCAAGGCGCTTTCTAGGTTTTTAACCTGTATTTTATGGTAAAAAAAAAAAGAAAATAAATACAAATAGCCTATAATTAGAGGTGAGAATTCTAATTTTAATTGCGAACTGTAACGGGCATTTTAGCCGATAGTTCCTCATTGGTATTCATTTAGTTCGATAGCATTGATCGTTCTTCAACAAGATTGAACACATCGTTCATTTTGAACTAATCAAAAGAACAAAAGCTCATGATTAAACAAAACGAATCAATTTGAATGAGGATGTTCAGTATTTCATTTGATTGTCTACTGTTATACTTCAATATACAACTATTTAATTTTACATTATCTGCTGTAAAATTACTAACCTCCGCTTCGAGAGCTTTTAACTTTTCAGTATTAAAAGCATTCGAAGAACTTTTGGATGCTTTCTGCTTGGCGGAGCTCTGTGGGCGAGAAACGAAAAATGATTTAGTTTTCATATTAAAACATGTTTTTATATTAACATGAAGTTTACCTCCAGCTGCTGAATGTACTGTTGCATTTGTTCAATCAGTGCTTGGCTTTCAAGGTCCGCCTTCTTTTGCATTTCCTCGTGCTGGGATATCGCACGCGCTGCATCCTTTAACAGCTCCGTTTTCTCATCGACACGCTTACGCAATATTTCAATCTCAATTTTAGCGTCAATCAACTGTTTGGCTGGCGAGTCCGCAGCCGCTTTTCCGCCACGTGAACCATGCTGACCTTCCTCCATAAAGTAAATACGAAGCTTTAAATTGAAGTTTTCCTTGCGCAGCGCCGACATTTGCTCCTCCAGCTCCCTTACGGATCGACCCTGCATCGGGGAATGGATACCACCCGGTGCGCGCGCCGCATCGAAGCTGGTATCTGAAGTAAAGAAAAAAAATAAAATAAATAAATAAATAAATAATATTAGTTTAGTTTTAAGAAATGTAAATATTTATAGATATTGAAAATGCCATCAAACATACGTAAGCTACTTGTCCTATTTGTCCGTGGTGAGACCGCTGATAGAATGCCGTTTTTGCCCATTTTGGCCAATTAATAAAAAAAATATATATATAAAAGGAAACTAAGTGATTGATTTGCATTTAGTATTTACGGGTGTGCTTCCAAACTAAACTCGAATAAAATAGTTGTATGTGTTGACATAATACACACGGATTGTTAGCTCTGACAAATTCTAAATAACAGGAAACATTCATTTCAATTTATTAATATTTATATCTTTCAATATGTCATATTCGAATATCAGTCCGAACTAAACTACTAATCGGTCTTAATACTTATTTATCTGCATGTTTTTTTTAGCGTATTTTTTGTTTGAACTAGTATACAAGTGTTCTTGTTTTACACTTACATGAATTTTCCATGGTTACATCTTGAATACCCCCCGGACTTGTGCTGCAAATAAAAAAGGAAAGCCATAAAACTTGATTAGAACATGAAAAGTTTTGTAGTTTATGCCATAAAAATAAGTTCAACAGAAACCTAATTTGTACCTTACATAAAGATAAAATAAAAAAATTAATTTTACTTTTACTTTTCGGAAGAATAAAATCAACAAAAATTTCATATAGTTTATTTATTATTTATATACTATATATAATATGTATATTATTTTAATTTGTATTCTGATTTAAAAAAATCCACGAATGATTTTACAATTTAAAACACAGCATTACCAGACATAACATTAAAATATATGTATATTTAAAAATTCTATAATTGATTTATACAGGCAGTGATAAGAACTGAAAACAAAATATGACAACAGCTTAAACCATTTCCGTTTCAACAGTCGTGGTTTCTATTTCGATAATCGATTCGGTTGTAGTCTCCATTGGTTGGAAACACTCGTCCGTATCCGTAAGCGTTCCATTGCAGAACTCCGCATAAACCGACCAAGCCGACCAGCCCTGTTGCTTCTTGATAAGTCGGGCACAGCGAACGGCAGCTGTGATATTATCGCTCAAGAGATCAGTGCAGTTAACATTGCATTCGTTGAAGGCATGGTATTCCGTTTTCTCTGGCGGATCACACCAATATCGATCGCTGATCTGAAAGAGTCCATAGTCGCGACTGCCATCCGAATTGGCTCTTCCGATAACATGCGTATTAAAGCGACTCTCGAAATCGGCTATGCATATCCACAGGGGGAGTTCCACTTTAGGTACATCCAATATATAAAGCTGGCCAGCTAACTCGCAAGGCTCCAAACGTACAGCTAACATTGAACTACAGCCTAGCAGGCACATCCAGCTAGCCAGAACAAACTTATTCATTATACTAAACTAACATTTAATTACAAAGCGAACTCTGTGAATCAAGACAACTAATGCTTAATGGCATAGAGATGGTCAAGCAATCATCGTTATATGATCAAAATATAATCAAGAAGCACGATAAGTTTTTATCTCTGTAGGATTTATGATAATGTTATATTAATCATACTTCACTACAACAGAACCTGTGATTAATATGGCTATGATTCTAGAAGTAGTATAAATTCTTACAGAAGCATTTATTTTGAGTATAAATTGACAGAGAGAAAACATTGAAAGCCCTCACAGTCCATCCCCAAAAAGTTGTATATATTTAATATATTATATAGTTTCTCACAATGTCTAATATTTAAATTAAATAAAAAAACCAATTATTATTTACATTTGATACACTCTGCCATCTCTAGTCTGGAGGTCAATTTAAAACGGGTTTGAATTGTTTTAATGCTGCTTCAAGCAACTATTAATTAACTAACTATCGACATGCAAACATATACAAATACAACTGATAATCTATCAATAAATCAAATAGTAATAAGACTTGTCGACTAAATAATACCGTACACTGATCAAACTAAATGGCGCTAACATAGATTTTATCTAATGAAGGAAGCAATTATTCTCTACCGCTCTATGCAATTCTCATGCAATTGAATGGTTAGCAAATGATTGTAGTACATATAATTTACATTTCTAAAAAGCGAAATGCGATTTTCATTAATTCCACTAAGTTGATTGAGCATTCAATTAGTAAACAGATGTTGACATCTAAACATATTCTAAAGCTTGCAAAATAAAGTCTCATTTGGCAATCTGATCAAAAGCCCAGCGACAAATCATTTTAATTGCACATGACATACATATGAATATCTCTCAATCTATAGATAGAGAGAGCTACATATATAGAAAAGACAGCCGAAAATTTGTCGCCGCGCTAAGTGAAGCGTATAAATGGTTTCGGTGGCATAGAAATGGCACACCTTGATTACTTTTTTTTATTTATTGCCAAATCAATGAAACTTTTAATTTCAAATAAACTCAAACCATATATGTGAATGGATATAATAAAAAGTAAGTCAAAAAGATAAAAGCCACAAAAAGCAAACAGAAATTAACGTAAATTAACTTTATCTTTGCGGATGTATACAAGGGGAAGCAGAAAACTATTGAAAGTATTTTATTTATGTGAAAGAAACCAATAGAATTGTCTTATCGTAATGAAATAGTGGAAATACTATTTAAAGGTTTCAAGCACTGAAATATCAAGAGAATTCTATAGACAATTCTTGTACCAGATGAAATCTTTTTCACAAAATTATGTACAATTATTAACTACTAGAAATTATATATGTAATTCTAGGAAATATTAAATATTATATATTAAATAACAGAAGAGGGTTTCACTGATGAAATTGATTACATACATTTGTACATAATTATGAAATACTCGAAGAATTTCTAACAAAGAAGTTTTATTCACATGACTACTAGAAATCCCCTACAACAAGTTCCAAGAAGTTCCAATTGGAACTTTTATAAATAAGTATCAAGTATTCTATTGAATACTTTGTGAAATGTATCTTGTAAAAACTTACCAAATCGTACTCGGCGTTCCAGAACAAACAGAAAATCGTTTAAATGGCGATCTTTTTGGGGAATCACTTGTACCGATCATAGAGTTCGTACGAAATATACCCGCCATTATGATAAGACTTAAATTGATTTGGCATTAAAATTGCAGACTCTTTGGTTTAATTAGATATGGTTCACTCCAGTTCACTTAATATACTGAAGGAAACGATTTGAATAATACAATTATACATATAAGAAACCTGACTTTGATTTTATTTAAAGTCAAACGAATGCGTCATCCCTATTGTGGTTGTTGTTGTGCTTATCCTAAATAGCTTTGCGGCACACCGAATCTCTAAATAAAAGCAACTTCATTGCAGGTATAAGTACTCTATATCACAAGCACATATACATATATATTTATATACATATATAATTTTATGTCTGTGTGTGTCGTGTGCCTTCTATGAGTCATTGGCAGCAAAGGCAGCCAGCCAAGGCGCTTGCATTGCTTAGGCAAATGTCCCCAAAATGATGCTACGCAGCATCGCAACACATCACAGGAGATGCTTTATGCTTTCTTTATCTGGGCGGCAGCAACAGCATAGATATGTATATCTGCTTTACTTTTGTTTTTCTTTCTTGCATTTATTTATTTTGGCTGCTTCTGCATCTATCACTTCTCGCATGTTCTATTCGCAATTTACAATTTGCAGACCCGGCGGACACATGTGGGCCACACATTTTCACATTTTCACATTTTCACGTTTTCACGTGCGTGTCTCCTCTATGAATTATTTTGGGAAATGAGCAAAAACACAAATACCAAAACTTATGAGCCGATATACGACCACAATTTATTGGCCACTATTTGTTGCTATTGTTGTTGTTAGGTTTGTGTTTTGACCCGCTGGCTATTTTGGCCATAGCTATGGTTACAACCAGCTGGGCTAAGCAACATGGGTATACACAAATATCAAAGATTGCAGGACTAACAACAGGTGTACTACAGTGTGAGCCATATATGTTGGCTACTTAACTTCAATTTCCATAGAAAGCAAGGAAAGACAGGAATTTAAAATATAAATTCTTTAAGACTATTTGCTCAATTAAGAGTTACCAAGACTAGCAACGATGAGCTATATCCTTCACACACATACATACATATATAAATTGTATATTTACATTTCAAACTTACTTCATTTTGTCGAGTATCGACCGACTTGCTCTCATTCTTGGCATGATTTATGCGGCTATTAAATTTTACATTAAAATTAAATAAATACCAAATTTGATTAAACAATCGCTGATCTTTTGACTTTTTAATTAATCGAAAGAATTGTGCAGAATTTGGAATCTTGAATATGTACTTTTAACAAATGATTGCGTGTGTTAATTAATTTAATAAAAAAAACTGATGTTTTTTCCACTTTCTATGGGTTTCTCTACATATTTTGTTTGAAAACGAACAATAAATTTGACTAGTGAAACTTTTTAAGTGATTGGGTTTAGACTAAAATTCTAGCATAAATCTGTCAAAATAGAATAGATGATATATGGAGAAATGGAAGACTTAATATAAAGCTTTTAAATTTATATTTAAGAGAAAAAAATTGTTAAAATGTTTTTTCCTATTGAATAGAGAATATATATAATAACTGACGATTCTGATACGTATATATTCACAAATTCAGCTATTTTTAAAGTTTCATGATTTTTCCAGAACAAGCAATTATATAATCTTCCAGATGGTTTTCTATTATAGATTTCCCTTTCTACCAGATGACAACTGTAGTGCCGCCCTTAACGAGTGTCTACTGTAATTGTAACAGCTGTTGCACATGCTAACATATGTGTCCTGCATGTTTCTGTCAGGCTGACTACCTGAACAATCGAAATAATAATTATCTAAATATAAATGGTCATTGAGAGTAATTAACAACAATTGGCGCCAAAAAGCACGTCGACGAAAATGCATTCTAAATGCAGTTTACCCCTCAAACGGTTTTCCTTGCTCTAGAACGTTAGACAAGATACACGATTGTTCTTGCTTGACCATAAGTGAATTATTGAACTCATTTGTGAGAAATATATGTATATCATACACTGCGAAAAATGCGGAGGTATGTACATATATTCAGGAAGCCAATACAGATTCTAATATTAAAATCATATGCGAGGATAAAACGTATAAAAACTAGCATTCATAAAACAAACTGTACCAAACAAACATCCGAATTTGTGGTGGTGCAAAGGAAAAGTTGAGGGTCTTGTAACAATGCAGTGCAGGGTTTTAGGGGGTTCAAAACAAAGGTCAAAGGCAGCTAGTAGAAACGTGTGTATATAAGCCAAGCAACTTGCCACTTGAATAACGAGTGCATATATCCGCTTTAAGAAGACTTTTATGAAAATATTATATACGTCGTTTAATATAAGACAGACATAAAGTCTTATATTAGAAGGATTTTTTCTGCTTTCATTTACTCGATTAATCGAGCACAATAATACGCAGTTATATATATAAATATAGATATGTACAAAGATGTGTTATATTTTTCCATAACTAAATTTAGATGCAACAACAACAACGACAAAGGAAATCAACAAGATGAGGCGCGCGTAGCCGTAATTTATGCACGCACACACACATGCATTCTCATGCACGGACACACACACACACACACACATACACTCATATTACACATTTGAGTATGTAGATACGTTGTTTAATTTATATAAGAATATTGTATCTCTGTACACCATTGGAGAGCATTCGTCAACGCTTTTTATCTACATAGACACTCAATGATAAAAAAAAAACACAAACAACTATCTTATTCTCACTTTTGTTGTTGCATATTTGCACACACACACGAGCATATATTTGTATATATATAGTCTTTATTTACTTAACCGCGCGACGAGTAGCGTTTATATGTTAATATTTATTTTGTATGTACGTTTGTACATATGTTTGTATGTATTGTGCAAAAAGAAAGACTGATAGGCGTTAAACGAAGAAGCACAATCACAACAAACGAACAAAAATACAATCGAAATATACTAAATTTCGTTTCATATATTGTGTATATAGTATGTCTATTTGAACCGAATGCCAGAATATTACTGAAAATGCGCATCGCGATAACGAGAGAAAAACCCCACCACACCACAGTGGGTAGCAGCAGCATCATCCGTCGTTCATCCCATAGGAGAGAGGTCGTGTGCTCTGCAAGGAAAAACGCGCTCAGCTCAAACGCACGACAGATGTTACGCTCGTGTTTTCCGTAACGTGTGCTCTTTCTCACCCACCACATGCAGCAAATTGCTGTGTGTGTTGGATTTTGCTCTCGCGCGCAAATGGGGTGGGTTATGTACACACACCCAACCACACATCATTTACTCACCAATGCGCGAGGGAGAACCTGCCGATGATCAGCGCCAATGCTCAATGTTCTTTTGATCATGCAGTTCTGTCCACTTAGTGCTCGGTTGCGGATGGCTGGGCATCAGCATTAGTAAATAGATGTCTATGTTGTTTGCGCTTCAATTTTTCATTTTAATGAATCCAAATTTAGTTTTGGATCAAAGCCAAAGTGCGCGTTGCACTTGCAATGTTGCACTGTCAAACAAAACTTCAAAGGCACAACTGCTACATACACACACATACACAACCAGATAGGTACACTGCATGCGTGCACAATAAGAAGAAATCACATTAGTACTCACTCATCAGTGCTTATGCGTTTGGACAGAGCCTCTGCCAAGTTTTTCAAAATCCGTGGATCGACCTCGCCAGCGCCGTTCTCCTCTAGAAAACTTGTCACAGTTTCTATCAAGGAGATTTCCTTTAAGGACGACGTACACATTGCATCACTGTCACACAAGTCTCGAGTCGTTTGCTTCGAGTAGTCCTGATCCATTTTTCTTAGTTCGGTTTAATAATTGTAAACTCTATATTAAAACTACGGCTTTAGATTTATTTATTCAAAATGCTATATTAAACAATTATAAAAATTTAGCGCGCTCCTCAGATGTTTTTGGCGTCTATATTTTTAAGTCTTATCGATAAAGCGATTGCAACCTTAGGGCTGTGTTGCCAGATATGAGAATTTAGCTCGGTGGCAAGCTTGGTGCTGCACGTATTGCTCCTAATAAGAAGAAGCAACATATATAGACTGCAAATTTAAATAGATTTACATTTCTTTGATAAGCTTAAACACAAAACATACCTTAATTGGAGCAATGATATAAAAAAAAAAAGCGGCCTTTACGCTGTTGTGCCACAACGCAATCCATTTCATACCAAATATCGTTTATTCGAGTCATAACCGTACAATAGGCAAAAGGCAGGCAAGCAGCTAAAATGTTTGCTACGCTAAAAAACAAAATTAAGGAGGAAACTGGCGAAGATGTGTCCACGTCGGCAAGCCAGACCCACCAGCGACACAATAATAACAATATCAACAATTATCGCATACGTAGTCGTCGTGTGAGCATCAATTCGAATGTTGCTGACGATACGGGCGGAGTCTACAATGAGGTGAGCAAACACAACTTATATTTATATACTTAACAAAAATTGACGAAAGATAAACAAACAACTGTTTATATACAGTCGGAACAGTTGTGCCAGCTACGCAGTCAATGCAATGAGCTATCCTCAAGAGTGGCCAGCCTAAACCAAAGTTTGCAGCAGCTCCAGGAGGAGAAGACGCGAGTCGATAAAACGAATGAAATCTTATTGGAAACTGTCCGTGTAGCTCAAACCCAAAAGGACCTTTATTGCGAGGAACAGGAAAAGATACAAACATTGCAACAGATCGAAATTGATAAGCTGAAAAGCTTGCTCGGCTTTCGCGAACAGGAAGCCGTCGATCACATGAATTCAATACGCCAATATCAACAACAAATTGAGAACTTTAACCAGGAGCTAGAACGTTTACGCACCATCGAACCCATAGCTGAGGATCTGCGCGATGAGTTGGAGCAGCTGCGTCATGCCACACAGCAAGAGAAGACCCTGTTGACCACAACGTTGGCTGCCGTGCAGGAAGACAATCGCAATATGAAAATGCGCATGAGAATTGTGGAGGAACTTCGTTTGGATGTACTGCCTCAATTGAGTACAGAACAACAAGTGCAGGCACTTGTACAGGAGCACAAACTCTTGGAGCAGCATCTCGAGGAAGCGCACTTGCAGCTATCGGACATCAAGAGCTCATGGAGTGGCCAAAATTTTGCGCTCGAGAAACAAGTGAGTCGCCTCTCCCAACAGGTAGCCGAGGAGACCACCGAGAAGCGAAAAGCTTTAAAGGCAAGAGACGAAGCCATAGAGAATAGCAAACAAGTTGCATTTGAGCTCGAAAAAGTAAAAAATGAGATCAAGCTAAGAGATGATAAGGTACATCGCATTATTTAGCAAAGAGATATTCAGAGTCTCATCAATTAATACCTTTTTGCATTGCAGATTAAATTGTTGGAAGATGAACTTGATGAGCTGAATGTTGCGTTGAAGGAATGTCGCGAAGAGAACGAACAGCAAATTCTATTCGAACGCAACAAATCTGTGAGTATCCTTTCTTCCGAAGCTGGCGTTAAGCAGTGACATCAATAACACACACAAAAACACTTTCGACACACACACACATACACACTTCTACCTTTACCTAGTTAAATGGCATGACTAATTGTATAACTAACCAAAAAAAAAAAAAAAAGAAGAAAACCTAGCACGTACATTAACATTTTCCTCGCAATGAAAATATATAATTAATTTACCTCTGTTTTGCATTTTCTAACTTAACCAAATTTTGTATTATAATCTAATCCTATGATCTATTAAATTGCTTTCATGTTTTACTAAAGACAAACATATTTTCTTATTTAACAAGTTTCTAGTATAATCTATTTTCCATTAAATTGCTTTTATATTAAAAAAAAAAGAAAAGAGAAAAAAACCTATATTTCTTATTCCACAATAAAACTTAAAAAATTAGGAAACGCTGGCAGCTGAAACAAAAGATTTGAAAATTCGCCTCACAACCGCTGACGAAAGATTTAGTGAATATGTGAAAAATGCCGAACAAATCGCACAAAAATTGCGCTCGCAAGTTGCGGAGAAACAAGATATTCTAGGTGACACGCAAATGAAATTGGAAGTGGAAAGAGAGGAGAAACTAACTGCCTTGCTGCGAAATGCTGAGATTTCGCAGAGCGAAGAGCTGCTGAAGAAGGAGCTGCGTATGGAACAAACGGAATCCAATGAATTGCATGACAAGAACAAGCAACTCGAGAAGGATCTGCTGGAGACAAAACAGGCGTTGCATTTACTCAAGGATGCAGCTGAGCAAAGTGCAAATGATCAAGCTAAGTACGAGCAGAGCCAGCGCGAAATTGCAGAGAAGAATAAGGTGGGGATTCACTTTTAATTGAAATAATTTTTATAATATAATATTAATTTGTGTTTTCCTTCGTTTCTCTGCAGACAATAAAGACACTAAATCAACGTTTGGGGGATCTAAAGAAGACGTTGCAAAAGGAGTTTCGCAGCTCGCAAACGGCAACCATCGATGTGGATACGGAACAAGTAATGCCCGCCTTTAGAGTAACCAATGCACCAATTGAGAACTTTCAATCAGACAACAAACCCAATTGCATTATAATGGATGAAGTAAATTTTAAGTATTTAAAACATGTCATTGTTAAATTCTTGACTAGCAGAGAGGTATTTTCATTTTAATTTAACTATATAAAATATTGAAATATTAAAAAGTCCCTTTTTTATAGGTCGAAGCACGACATCTGGTGAGGGCAGTTTCCACTTTGTTGCAGCTTTCACCGGAGGAGGAAAAACTGTTACACGATACGCTTAATTGGAAAATGAGTTGGTTTGGCGTAAAGCCAAGTTAAGTTAATCACTGCTCAGTGATAAAGACATTGAAGTAAATGTGCAATAATGGAGTACATGCATATGTACATATATTCATACCTTTCATACATTCCTATACATATATACATAATAAATATGTATATTAGTTTTAAGTCATATGTACTGTGTACATATTACACTGCATTACATTGTGATTGAATATTATTTTCTGATTTACTAACACCAAAATTATAAATACACATTGTTAAATATTTATATACTTCTTATTTTTTGGTTGCAATGAACCTTCATGGTTCTCATCTTATGATCTTAGTTTTTATACATACATTGTTAATTTAATAATGGTTTTGTTTGATGTGTCTGATTTTAAATGTTAAATATAATTACATATTTTCAGTGTATACTTATTCATACAAATATACTTACGTATAGAACGATTTGTGATGCACTGTCAATAAAATTCTATTCTATTCTAAATGTAATTTATATGTATTCTAAAATATATTACATTTATTTAATTTAAGTTACTTGGAATTGAATTTCACAATCGACCGCATAAACATATAATCGATAGCTTTTTATCGTTTATAAATGTCAGAATAAAAGCTCTACATTTACTTGGTATTTGTGATGTTTTAGTATTTTCGTATTCAAATTATCACAGTCACACTGTGTGCATTGACAATGCCGCTTGGAAACGCTGGGCGAATTGCTGTGTCTTGGTTCGTAACATATGTGTAATAAATGAAGCACGTTGGTTTAAATTAAAATTGTGTGTTCATTAGGGCATTTTTAACCGTTGGTGGTGTTTACGCTTTTGTCTTGTCCAAAAGATCAGTCGAAGAGCGAAGGACCGAGAATTTGCGTGTAAGAGAGCGCATGAGAAAGGCAAACCACGGCGAATACGATCACACTATTTCCGACAGGCGTTTTGACTAGACACCAAAAATACAAATTATAAAAAAGAGCAGAAAAATATATCAACCCATAATAATAAATTAAACAAGATGGCAACAATGCCCCAAATAAGCGTAGCCGACCAGGCAAAATTGCAGCTGATGCAAGAAATGGAGATAGAAATGATGTCGGATTTATATAACCGCATGACAAATGCTTGCCACAAAAAGTGCATTCCGCCGCGTTACGGCGAATCGGAATTGGGTAAACTTCTATTATTGAGTTTCATTGACGATGTGAAATAACTATGACACTTTTCCTATAGGCAAAGGCGAAATGGTCTGCATCGACAGATGTGTTGCTAAGTATTTGGACATACACGAAAAGATTGGGAAGAAGTTGACCGCCATGTCAATGCAAGACGAGGAGCTGATCAAGAAGATGTCTAGTTAAATTTACAGTTTCTAGGTTTTTTTTGGTCATATTGACCCTCCCTGTACATTTTGTGTAGCTGTTGTCCAGCTGCTAAGCAAAAGCGCATTTCAATTGTTACGTTTTACACACATTCACAAACATACACAGACAGTCACGAATAAACGGTACGCAATAGATTTATATATTTTGATTAATCCTCTTAAAATGTTGTTACAAATCGAGACATTTCGGGCAACATGACGCTTAAGTCTTCAATGGTATTCTCCAGTGTGCTCTCATCGGAACTATCTAATTGACTGGTCCTTGCACTGTTGGCCCAATCCGATGATGTATCGTTATCGTCCTGCAAATTTGGCTGTACGTCGCTGGCACTGGAAATGTTGCCGTTGGCAGTTTCTAAATGGTCATCAATGGACTCCACATAAAGATTCATGAAATGCTGTAAATTGAACAATGTTTAACAAGCTGATTCTCAGAGATTAAAGAAAGAGAGAGAGAAAAGTTCACCTACTTTTGCCAGGTCTTGCATCTCGGGCTTGGTGCTAATTGGATTCATCGATAGGTTCAGCATGCGCACATATTTGAGCTGCTCCAGGTCATCGCGACTTGGCATTTTCTCAATGTTGTTGTCATTGAGAAAAATAAATCTCAGTTTGGGCATCACATTTAACATGCGTGGCAGCTGTTTCAAACGATTTTTTCTCAGATTCAGATGCACCAGATTTTGCATCATGCCCAGTGTATTTGGCATTTTTACAATATCATTATTCTCAGCGGTAAACCAACGAAGCTCCGACAGCTTGCCCAGTTCCTCGGGCAATTTGCTCAAACGATTTCCTCGCACTCCCAGTGTTTCCAGGCGTTCGCAATTTGACAGTTCAGCTGGCAGTGCACGGAGACCCGTATTATTGCACCAGAAGGTCTCCAGAGCCGTAAGTTGTCCCAATTCCGGCGGCAGACTTACGATATTATTACAGCTAACATTCAAGAATTTCAATCGAACCAATTGACAAACACAATTGGGAAACTCATCGAGCTTATTATAGTCCAGGGCCAGGACCTGCAGGCGCATCAAGTTGCCCAGGCTGGAGGGAACCTGCATATAGGTAAAGTTCTCTGTAATATCATGTATGTTCATAATGGTATTTATTTTACTACCTTTGTCAGCTTGTTTTGATTGAGATAGAGCTTCATCAGCGTTTCACAGTGCTCAATTATCTCGGGCAATTCGTCCATTTGGTAATGGGATAGATTTAGAGAGAAACCCTTCTTTTGTATCACATCTTCGCAGTTAGCCAATATATAATTGGTCCGAAAGAAATGGCAAACAGCCTCCATTACCTGACTATACGAATTGCCGTATCTATTTTGTACTTGAAACAGTTATATTTAACAAGTTTCTGACAGTCTCGCGATTTAAAACGAATATTTTCCAAATATATACAACTTTTTCACAGCATCAGACACAACTAGACAAATATACGATATACATATATACATGTATACATATATATATCTCTGTCTAGTTATATAGACATATGTATATGCCCTCGTATAGACTTTATACTGTAGAAACCTTCTGGCCTGGTTCTGGGTATCTAAATTTAACTATTTCGCCGCTCGCCAAATTAAAATTTGATATATTTGATAGCAACGAACATTAAATACTCTTATTTAATCCAAGAAATTATATTGTCATATAAATCTCTCTTTAAGGCTACCTCTTTATGGGCATTATTTGCAAATCTGGAGAGCATTTCGACTCTTGAGTGGATATGATAAAGTCTTATAGCTGTATCTGCTTATAACTAGTAAACAAGTCAATTTAAAAGAGAAATATACCTTAACAGAGTGGACTGTTAGCGAAAAAAACTGAAAACGCTGAGGGTCAGAGAAATCACAAATCAAAAATTTAGACATCGATTAGCAACTCAACATGCGACCTTTTTACATATAATTCAACAAACTAATTAAATTATATATAATATACTATAAATGCTATGAAATATTGAAAATTTATTCATAGATAATTTTTTTTTTTTTTTTAAATTTATGAATATATACATAATTATTTATTAAATTATTCCCATTAATTTATTTATTTTTGAATAATTTTTTACTTATTTGTATTAATTATTTGTTGAATACTTTATTATTGTTTTTAATTTAAATATTAAATTAAATATGAAACTCATATAATATCTTATTTAATTTTCTACCGAGCTTTCGGTGTTGAGAATGAGCTGCTCCACGATCCGCTTCTGTAGTCGAAAGAGTCAAAGAAAGAGAAAACAGTTAAAAAGCCAAGAGTCCGTTAGGGAGACAGCTTGATTGATGACAAGTCGCTGCCCATTTCAAAACAATTCCTTTAGCTGTTTCGCTTTTAAGGATAAACATAATTTCATATTGATCCATTAATAACATTTTTATGTACTATACACTAAAATAGTGAACATTAATTTATTTGATTTAAAATGTATTTCGTTCTACAATAATTGTTGCCTCCTCAGTCCTTCCATCCTGGTTTAACCAGAATACTAAAAAAATATAAGAAAAATATTAGATATATATTCAATTACTATCCATAATATATGTATATGTCACTTACGCGCTGTGGACCACGTCCATTGGGGCTGCCGGAAGTGATGACATTGCCATTCCGATCAACGCTAACTGTGCGTCCGTCGGGACGCTTCCAAATGGAAACGTTGTCATTCCAGATGCCGGCCTGATCATCGCGTGCCACAAAGTTTTCGCCTTGGACACGAGCCCGTCTATGGCGGGAGTGGGCAACTGTGCGTCCATCACGGCCATGGGCAATGAAACCACCATCGCCATAGCTCACTGAACGGCCATCCGGACGGCTCACATACACAGACTCGGGACTGCGACGGCCGCGCTGTATGACAAAATCGCCGGATCCGGTGCTGTAGTCGACGGTGCGATCGGGACGTCCCACATGGAAGTCGCGACGACTCCGACTAATTATGACAGGGCCACCCCTGGAAGTGCTAACGACACGATCCGGCCGGCTAATCAAAAGATCTCGTCTGCTGCGATACGTAGAATCGCTAACGCGACGCTGAGCGGGTCCGCGCTGGGCCACCAGATCCGGGCCAGCTATGCTGTGAGTGGCTATAAAACGAGGCACATTAGCGAAATATAGCGAATGAGGGAGATGATTGCTATTCACCTTGTCTGCCTGGTCCATTCTTATTGTGAACATACGTATTGCCGTTCTCATCTGTGTAGCTGTGCGATCCCCCGGAATTGGGTGAGTTCTGGAATGTGCCGGGCACACCAGGTACCTGATAAGCACCTTCGTTCTGACCACGTATATACACCTGTTGACCAGGTGGGCCAAACACATGCGGCCCATTGCGTCCGTCGTATGTCTGTTGTGCGCTAATCACTAAAACAAAAAGCAAATTAATTTAAAGATTCCCATTTTATGTTGGATTACTTTAATCAATTTACCTCCACACAGCAAGAGAGCGCAGCTCAATCCAAGTATTCCTTGTGAACCCATGTTGCCTATAGCACAGCCGTCTACAAATGAATGCCATCAGCATTTGAGCTCTTCCAGTATTTATACATATTCTCAATCGGCAGAAAATTTCCCCAGCTACGACGACCACGACAACATTTGATTTGATAAGCAAGCGAATCTAGCTTGGGAAATTCAGAAGCTCAACCTATCTATATAGCAACTTTTTATATGCACACATATATAAGGCATTTGATCTCTATATGCTAAAACTGACATCGTCCAACTAAACTGATAAATCTGTCAACTTAATGCGATTTTATCTAGCAAATCATAGAAAACTGTCAAATGCTTAAGCTATATGCATTAAGTATATACATATATTAGGTATATATACATATGTATATATAAATATTATATGTATATAGTAAATGCTTATAAAAAGTTCATATTACTTATTTTCATTAGCTTTGTTTCTGATTACACTGAATTAAAAATCGGGCATTACCCAGCGAGCGAACAAGTTTCAATAATCTGTCTTAGATCAAGTTCGTTTTAATGCACGTATATGCATATATGTATACGTCTTCATGCTTATACGTACATATACATATGTAAGTATTGCATTTAATGAAATACAAATCATGCTCGTTAAATCAAATCTAAGTACTCGAACAACCTTCAGCTAGTAGTGGGGAATTGCGAACAAGTTTTACAAACAGCTACGATACAGATCTCTAAGAGATGTTTTCGCTAGATAGCTATATTTATTTAAATAAGCGCTGCTAAGTGGTCGTATCATCACTAGTTGTATGTGGGACTCTTCCAGTGAAGACCTGAACGTTTATTGAGTCTCTATACCTCGAAGTATAGCCTTTACTTATCTCCTCGAATGTATTTCTCTTCTATTACTTCATTTATGTATAATTCTTATATATATACATATATGCGATAAATGGCGTTGAAGTCTATGATAGATAACCCTATTTATAGCTATTGTAGACGCCTTCTGCAAGATACTGGGTATTAACATAAAATTGCCATTACTTACTTATTACTTACAGAGTATACATAATCAATTATTGATAAGCTTAAGAACTAATACAAAGAGTTTTTTTTTTTCAAAATATATTAAGTTTGATTTAATTGTGGGCATGTGTCTTTGTAAACAGTTATTAAACTTAAAATTAAATGGAATTACTTCATTTTTTCATCAGTTACAAAAATAATAATAAAAAAAAAAACATTTTAAAAACTTGCATTTTTGCTGGCCGGTGAAACGTTTGTACTGGCTTAAATCTATTTTTCTTTCTCTCTCCAACTCCGTCTTCTGTTGCTCATTATTCCTTCTAATCCTCCGGCACTTTCCATTGTAACTGCTTGCCCCGCTCATATAAATTTTTCAATGCGCTCGTAAATTTCTTTTCCGCCTGCAGCTGCAAATAATGTTTGTAGAGCTGAAGAGTTGTGCGAGCATCCTCAATTGAGTCATGTGTTTCCGATTGAATTTTAGTGCCTATAAAAAAGAATAAATACAAGTATACAAAATTTTATATTCTTTTACGTACCCAAAAAGTGCCAGGCCAAGAAACGCAACGAAACCATGCGCTGGTGCGGCAGGTGAAACAGATGTACAGTGTCAATAATTTGTTCGGATGGTACATAAATATTAATGACCCTGCAAAATGAAAGATGTTAAGTGAAATATAAAGACATTCACATATCTCTAAAATATACCTAAAATCATTCTTTAAGCCATGACCCACAAATATGACGCCCACATCGACAAGAAACTTTAATTTCTGATACGAATACTTTAAGGCGGTCAAACGTTTATTGCTGAAATTGGCATCCAAATCGCCGGGTTTAATGCCTGAAAACTGTGTTAGATAATCGACGACCTTCTCCTGTGTTGATATATAATCGTCTATAAAGGGCACGCCCTCATCGCGACCTTGGCTGCAATATAGAATAGATAATTATTAGCTAACAATTCAGTGTAATATAAATAAATAGAAACTTACCCTCGAATACAGGAGATGCGGGCGACACTCATGTGGCAAGGTTTAATTGTTGCCGTCTTGCCATCCGGACGTATTTCATTTTCTTCCGGATTCAATGTTACAAACTCTGCATCCATGGCAATTAAATCGCCAGCTTTTGGCATCTCATCCGGTTGCAAGGGTCGTAAAGTGGCATCGGTGGCGAGATTATTCGGCAACGGACTTAAAATTTCCTATATTAAAAATGATATATAAAAAAGATGTCTTCATTTTATTTCTCATTTTACTTTCTCACTTACGTGCAAGAATGGATTCGCTGGACTATTGATTGAATCGTTGCTTTTCGTAGGGATTAGCTCTTCTCCACTTGTTGCTGCTTCTACTTCATCTTCTAGACTGCGATAGAATAGAACACAAGGCACCTTCCAGTCCAATGTAAACCACACGGACTCTTGTGGCGTAACAGGTGAAATGCTAAAGTCATTAAATATATACCACTGCTGTTGTGTGTCGTCCGCATCTGAGGTTGCTGACTTCATTGAATGATACTTCTGTCGCACATTGATTAGAGACACCAAGTTCTTCTGAGTGCCGTCGTCCACCTGGCATACAACTGCATGCAATGCATACGTTCTCTGAATCTGGTTCACTTGTTGCTGTTGTTGCTGCTGCTGTATTTGTTGTTGTTGTTGTTGTTGCTGTTGCTGGTCCTCATCCTCAGATTCTTGTTCCGTTTTGGAGGTATGCGTAGGCGAGAGTACGTTCAGCTCGCCCGTTTCACTGATGCCCATGTTAAAAGCCAAAGGAAACCAAGACTTTTGACGCGCACTCGGTGAGCTGTTGACGTTGCTCGTCTGATTGGTGTGCGATGGGGACTTTCTATCCGGATGCATAAAATGACAATCACTGCGAGAGCAATTGACACCATAACGACACGGTTTGCTGGTGCTCAATGAAGTTGACTCGGCGACAGGTCGCTCATTCGTGCGATTCAATTGACGTTTCAGGAAACTGATATCCTTTTCATTATTCAGGCCGCAGTTAATTGCCAGAATTTGAGGCAAGGATGTTACCTAAATGATACACAATTATTTTAAATTGAAATGAATCTTAAATGAATTGTTTAAGTTACCTTAACACTCTGATTGGTGGGCGAAAACTTTTTGCAACTCTCACAAAATGCTTGAATGTTTTTTTCCGAGCTCAACGAACGTTTCAAAATATTGCCAAAATCAAAATGTTGCTCATTGTCCTTCAGGTGCGTGGGATATGATAAATTACAGGCCAGCAGTATGTTCTCTTTTGATTTCTAAAAGAGAAATTAGTAAAGAGTTATATATTAAAGAAGAGTATTGACGTTTAGGAAGAGCCTGATTAACTGACTCTTATTTATGCTTGTTTTAAGGGAAGCAGACTCATTAAGAGGTGCCGAGATGGATGAGTTGCTTGTTGACTTAGAACAAGATTCTGTATTCTATGGTTTTGAGCAATCATTTACCTCTGCCTGGCATTTGATACATCTGTTTATACATATTTGTTTGGTGCCAAATATTTTACTGATATCCGTTTCAGCATTTATTTTACAACGTTCTCTTTCCTCCTCCTTTGAATTATCGTCTACAGTATATAATTATATATATTAGTTTACAGAACTGTTTAAAATATAATATTTTCCTACCGGGAATTGCTTCATATGCTTCTGACGACGAGTTGCTTTCCGTGCACATACTTTCAGCTAAAACATTTTATAAATAATAATAATAATAAATATTCAATAAATATATTTACCAACGAATATTGAATTCTGTGGACCATTTAAGCCGGAGTTTTTGCCAGAATCGAGAATTTCATAATGCATTTGATGCAATATAAAACGATTCCAGTTCTGTTACAAATATGTACAATACACATTAAATAAGATATTTTAATATATAGAATACATCTATTACTTGCCTGAATTAGGGTAATCAGATTGACATTTGACGATCGATCGGACAAAATCAAGCCCAAAGCGGACGCTTCAGGCACTGTGCGAAAGGAGCGCAAAAAGTTGCTCGCTTGGCAAGGTGTTGAAGCTATAAATAAGTGTTTTTTGCGTACATCATCTAATAGCCGTATACTTGTATGCGTACAAAAAACCAACCAGTGCTTTTGTCCAGCATGTGAAAGAGGAAACCCAATTCGCAGGATAAACAGAACTCCTTCGAGCAGGTGTGACTAATTAGCTTTATGCGCAAAGGTTCCGTGAAGTAGAGGATCTATGTATAAATACAACAAATATTTAATTAGATAACAAATTAAAGTTTTCGAATTCAATTTCTAACCTGCAGCATCGCATTACAATAGGAGTTGGGCAAGGTGGCTTCCAGTCCGGCAAAACACGTCTGATTATGTTGCTCGAAATCAAAATCCTGTGTGCCCAGCTTCGTATATTTCAACTCCACTTTACGATAACGTCTCGGGATGATTTTCACGCCACTTTCCGCTTTCGTAGCTGCTGTATTGCCATTTACATTTGGAATGCCTGCACCGCCCTGGCCTTGTTCAACTAGGACATAGGGTATTTGATTACGTCGCGCAGTTCTTGGATTGGGTGAGTAGCCAATAGGTCCCTGCATTTTCATATTATTTAGTACATCTGGATCTATGGTCTTTGGACGATGGTAGTTATAGTGCAAGAGCTCCTCCGGCCAGTCGGAGAACCATCGCGTGCCCGTTGTCAGATGGGGCAACATAACCGATGACAACGGAAAATTGGTGTCCGAAAAGGGAACCATTGGCAACGGTGGAACCACATCAGCGAATTCTGTGTTTCGCGAAAATGCATTAAATTGAGGCTGTGGCGTCTGTATGGAGGTTATTGTATTAATATGCCCCGATTGATCGCCAAATGCCATCGCTTGCGATGATGAGCTGATGTCAAAGCTGAGGCATTGGCTGCCATTGGTGTTGATTTGATACATGGAAACGCGTGGCTCGCTCAATTCAACAGTATCAACCAATTGGAATTGACCATAGCTCGATACGACGGCCAGACGAGATGTAAGCGAAGGCAAGAACTTTAACATTTGTGGATCGATTAGCACTTGTATTGGGGAGATCAGTCGCAGCATACGCAGATCGTAAACCATTAGGAAACGATCAATTGCCAAATTGTTTTGCCGTCCACTATAGCCACACGATATAAGATAATTTCCCTGCACATCGAAATCGGAGAGGCTATTCGTATGCGTTTTGATTGTGTGTTCCACGCTCAATGTATTCAAATCTCGCAGAGTGACTGTTCCAAACTGATCGCCTGCAAAGAGATAGCGAGAATTCTTGCGAAGCACCGTGCAGCCAGCAGATCCAACATGTTCCAGACGCGTCTCTTTCAAGCTTCGCATATCAAAGTCGATGAGCTCCTCCTGCAAACCAGCCATGACCAGACGATGTGGCGACAACTGCAGCATGCAGACCATTTCTACCATATTATTGGATCTATTTGATAAAAGAGTTGGGCAAGAGACAAATAATGAAACATGTAGTTATCAGGAGTATATCAACGATTTACTTGTGCGTAAACTTTGGTAGTCCCCGGCGTATCTGATGGCGCAGCGATGTCTGCGTTAATACCAGAACTCCTGAATCAATCGTAATAATTTGTCGGACTATATCGCTGGCATGCACCTGGAATGATGTGTATTTCTGCAAGGAGCTGGTATAATACGACGTCACATGACCCTGCCAATGAAGATATCACATTTTTATAATAGCAAAGTAGATTTATAGTTAAGATTAATAGATTCCTCACGCCTTGGTTGCCCATCCACAGAAGTTCTTCGTAGTCATCGAATGCCACGGTTGAGACTCCGAAATTTTCACCGCCGTCAGCAAGAATTGGAATTGGGCTAGCGACATAATCTGCATCGGTGGAGCCAATATTAAATCCACTGAAACTGGGTGAATAGTGATCTGCATTACGCGTAGGGCCAGTATCGTAAACACCTATGTATGTAAATAAAATTTATCATAAATATATCTATATATGTGTAGATATCTAAATAAAAATGGAGAAAGTTTCAAAAATATACAACACATATACAGGTAAGTTTTATGTATATGTATTGCTTGACGTACTTAAAATGTCTTCTGCCGCGCCGATTTGATCGGCGCCGCCGCAATAAACGTAATCCATTTTGACAACCAATAACACACTTTATTTACTGTTTACGCTTATTATTTATATTTAAGAAGTTTTATTTGCATCAATTGTTGTTGCGTATATATATATATGCTCACGAATCATCATCGTTTAGTATCCAAAATGTATCGATATGTTAAAGTAAATGATTTCAATTAATTGCCAAGTAAATTATCGATATATACGAATTTTAAACCATGAATTTAATATTGAGCACAATAAATGCATTTTGAAATAAAATAAATACTGATGTAATTCACAAAAAAAATAAACGAATAATAAGTTTCATTTTGTCTGATTCCAATATTTTATATAAGTTCATAATATAAAAGTCAAATCATAGAATCAATTTTGCAGCCCTGGTTATCCCATCAGAATGTTTCGTGCCACATGCAGATTTGCTGTAAACTTACCTAGAGATCAGTTTAGAAAAAGTTTGAAAATGGCTGATTTACAAAAAATCGCTGAAAACAATCGCCGTGCCGAAAGTCTTATTGATTCCATACACACAGAGGTAAAATAAATAATATCTCATATATAACTTACTTAGTTTTAACCATTTTCAGATGGCTGCTATTCAAAATGAGCTTGTGCAGCGTAAGAAACAAGAGCTCATTGAAGAGAACGCAGTTCTAAAGAAGGAAATTGAAGCAGCTCTTGCGCAACTTGTAGCTCTGGAAACCAGGAATGGGAGACCACAGATACCGGTGCCCGTAAGCCGAGGAATGTGCACCCAAACCGAAGCAGCCTCAACAGCCCCTGCGCCAGTAGCAAGTGAATCGAAAGCTCCAGCTCCAGCTCAAGCTCAAGCTCAAGCTCAAGTTTCCGCTCCCAAAGATAAAAAAATAAAGGAAAAGAAACCACCAGCTGAAAAGCCAAAAGCCGTTGCCGAAGCCCCTATTGATGTTGGCCGGCTAGATATGCGTGTGGGCAAGATCATTGAGGTCGGTCGTCATCCTGACGCGGACAGTCTTTATCTAGAGAAAATTGATTGCGGAGAAGCAGCTCCACGTACTGTTGTGTCTGGACTTGTTAAATTTGTGCCACTGGAGGAAATGCAAAATCGACTGGTCGTTGTTCTCTGCAATTTGAAGCCCGCCAAGATGCGTGGCGTTACTTCCGAAGCAATGGTCATGTGCGCATCTACACCGGACAAGGTTGAAGTGTTAAGTCCACCTGCAGGAGCTGTGCCTGGCGATTTAGTTCATTGTGAGGGCTACGAACGTCAACCGGACGCGCAGCTCAATCCAAAGAAGAAAGTATTTGAGACGTGTGCTCCGGATTTGATGACCAATGCGGATCTGGTGGCGTGCTATAAAGGAGCGCCACTCCATGTGCCAGGCAAAGGATCTATTGTAGCACAATCTTTGAAAAATGTTCAAGTGAAATAATGTTTTTTTATTGTGAATAAATCCTACCAAGCTTGTCATTCTTTTTCATATATTATCCCATTTTCTTAATCTACAAATACATAATTTTATACATGTAGTTTAAATTGATCAAACACAACATTTTATTTTTTATTTCCATTTAACATCTCGATATATTCGCACTAGAAATCAATGATATAACGATGCTTAAAGTTTCCCATTCGGTATAGTAAACTGAGAAATTATATAAGTTCATAGGAATAAAAAAGAACTGCAGTTTCTTGGATAACATTTGTCTTTACATTTCATCTATTTACATTATAATGAATATAAGTGTGAGCTTAGCTGTTAGTTTTCAGCGGTAACAAAAATTACATAAATTAGTTTAGTCATATTTCATATAAGATTTGGCATCACATTGATCAAATTGGACTACTGTTGATGGGGTCTTTGAGCTGCAGGCACCGCTGCTGGTGTTGGATTCCGATTTGCCTCGACTACAATGGTCTTTGTTAAGATGTCATAGGCTGTGCGATTGTTCTTAAAGAAGACCATTACCACGCAAATGGGAAACAATAGGGTCATCACCAGATTCTTGGCAAAAGCGCGCATTAAAGCTCGCAAGAAGCTCGGAGTCTCAGCTGGGTAGAGTAGGGCGCGCAACGGTTCTCGCTGGGCCTGGAATACAAACTGTGGCATTACGGGCGCCTGCAGTGGTACCACGGCCTCCACATATAGGATGCGAATCTTCATCAGCGATTTGCCGGGAGTAGCTCCATTATAGAAAACCGTCCATACGCATTCATAGCAACAGACTAGAAGTTTAGTCAACAACTCAATTAGTATCAAGTCAGACGACAGGGTGATAAAGTCCATTGAAATGTCTAGGAAATTCAAAAAGAGATCATCATCCTCCAGAGTCTTGCGCATCACATCCTTATCAAAGTCCAGATCAAAAACATGAAACAGCGAAAAGGTTACAATGATTTTCAACACGAATAATATGACGACATCGATTGCTTCCGCAACAGCGCGTTTCCAAAAGGGCGCCACAACCAATTCTGTTCCACCAAATCGCTGTATGATCTCCTGTTGCTGCGCCTCATCTAACACACGAAAGCGATTAAAGGTTGGTCGAGCAGGTGCAGCTGGCTGGGGAGCAGGCGGAATAGGCAGCTGCTGCGTCACTGGCTGACGATGTGGAACCTGCGGCTCAACGCCTGGTGCAGCATATGGCAATGGAGTTTGCAATAATTGTGGATAGTTATAGTTGGCCATCAGATAGTTAGGAAACATTTGCATGAGTGCAGCCTGTTTAGCCCACTCGGCAAGGCTGGCAAAATATGCCTCCTTTGTTGACATCTCACTGTTGATATTCGTCGTTTTGCGCTCCCGCAGCACATTGTTTTCAGATGCCTCTTCGGCGGCCTCCATGTCAATTGCAATTAATTTTTTTTTTTAATACTTTAAATTTGCAAAACGTTTTTTATATTTGGTTTTTAGTTTTGTTATTGCAGTTGACGTGTTAAACAATAGGCGGCGGGGTGTGAAAAGTAACGGGAGGTATTTATATCGTTGCAGGGTTGCATTGAAATACCCAGTGGGACAACAACCGGTTCTCGTTCTCCTTCTTTTCTCTTTGAAAGCGAATGAATGAAAAATTACCGTCAAAATTATTCGACATTAAATTCCAAACTGACATTTGTAAAATTTTTTTAGCCTAAAAAAGCTATGATTTCACCATAATTTAAATCTATTAAATATTTTTTTTGTATTGAACAAAATTTGAATATTAATAAAATTTAAATACCAAAACACTAAGAAAATCGATTCAGTATTATCAGGTTTATGTGAATTTGAATGTATTCCCATCCACAAAAAGCATTAAATTTAATTATTTTATTATATATTTAATGAATATTTATTTAAAATTGTATCCACTTATTAAATAGAAGTACATACGTATTTCACACTGCGGGTTCTCAATTAGGTATTGAAGGACATATACATACATATGCTCTAAGGATAAAATATAACTTACAAGTACGCTTGCCAAAAGCCACAAAAATCTCACTTACTTTCCCCAGTATTGTTGGAACGTACATACATATGGCTGGATGAATATTGTATTGTTTAGTATATATATATATATATATATATATATATATATATATATATATATATATATATATATATAAGTACATATACAGATTACTTATATTCCAATTGCTGTATTCGTCTTATGTTACCTTTAATTACATATATATGTACGATATTTGATTTCATGGATGTACAATTGGGCCAATATTACAATTGCAAACAGTTCGTACGTATATATACACATATATAGTTAAGTATGTATGTATATGCAGTTTTAGACGCTGATAACATCTTACAAACAAAAAAACAGGAAGGGGCAGAACAGAAAATGAAAAAAAAAAAATAAAAAATTTATCTATTAATACAACTGAAGTTTCGACGATGACGACAACGTAGGCAAGTAGGTACAAAAAGTTATAGATTAACAATTAATTACTTATATTCAGCATATGTGAACGTTTCTTCAATAAAGGAATGCAGCAGAAGAGTCTCTCTTCCCCTCATTTATTGCCAAACATTACCAATATTTAAATTCCCGAATTGCTGATTTAAATTGGACGTCACAGACGTGGCCGTAGTGCCCGTTGCAGCCGGATAGCCCGTGGAAGGCAAACCGCTTGGCAGCGGCTGCATCAGATTCATGCCAATGCCAAGCTGCGGTTGCTGCTGCAGCTGTGGTTGTGATTGGGGTGTCGCCTGCACCGCTGCTCCAGCGTTGCCAAACAGTTGCATACCACTGAGCAAATTCTGATTGGTTTGCATCAGATTGTTTGCTGATTGCGGATTGTTGCTCACCATATAGGAGCTGGCTGCCGGGGCATTGGGAAATTGGCCACCGCCAAAGCCCACATTGCCAACCAGATTCATCGCCCCACCGGTGGGTGCACTGCTGAATGCATTTGGTGCGGCCATAACGGGTGCATTATACATGCTCACTGAGTTGGGAGGTGTCATAAACTGATGATGATGCGTTTGCTGCGGCACCTGCTGCTGCTGATGGTGATGGTGCATGTAGCCGCCCGGTGCCATGCCCGTAAAATTACCGAAGCTCAGTTGTGGATTATGTGTGGTTGGTGCATTGCCATAAAGTGCCAATATGCTATCCTTGGACATCTTGCCGGACTGATCTTTGTCGCCGGCACTGAGAGTGCCTTGACTGAAGAAGTCCTGCTCCTGCTGAGCCAACGAATTGGGCTGCTGACTGTTTGGCATAGTTAGCGAGGTATCGCCACAAATTCCATTCCCATTACCATTCGTTTTCTCTGGAGTCACATTACTGCTGCTGGCACTGAGGAAGCTAGTGAAACTATCATTCTGCAGATCCTGTACAGCACTCGCTGCTATTGGCTTCGTGGGCGAGGAGAGCCCCAATAGATCACTTTCGGCAGCACCACTACTTATGCTATTAGTGTTTTGCACGCGATGCGAAGTCTTTGGACTGCAGCCGCCCACCTGATTTGGCTTTGGTTTGGGCAGTGGCGCTGGCAGTGGAGCACTTTTTCCCGCTGTCGTTGCTGAAATGCGTTTGTCGCTGTTGCTCGTTATATTGCTAATGCCCAATCCAGTTTGGCCCGCTTTCTTTTTACGCTTTTGCCTTTCCAGTTCTTCGTCTATTTCCTTGGCCCAATCGACTTTGGGCGGCGAGGGCGGCACCCATTCTCTGGCCAAATACTTTTTATGTTCATATTTCGCCCGTATGAAATTCTCCAGCGCTGTATCTGTTTGTGGGCGTCTAAAACCATCCGGCAGCTGTGCTTCGTAAACAGCTCGGGCACGCGAATTGCCCATCAATTGCAACGAGATCACCTGCTCCGGCGTCCAGGCATCCAGATTGACGCTCTTCACACGTGATATGTGCACGCCCAGATTCCGATGGATGCCAGCACAGCGAATGCACAGAAACACGCCCAGATTCCATGATGCCCAGCGGGGACCTGCAATAAATCATTATTCATTATTCATTATTATTGCAGATAAACAAACAAATAACTAAAAAAAAAAAAAACAATACTTTGGATATGCATATATGTAGAGTGGTGTGAAGCATCAGCTATAAAACTGGCTGGTTATATTATCAGCAACAGTGAAAGCTCAAATAAGTGGACAAACATGCTACAAGAATGATTAAAGTATTTACCCAAATAGTGTATATGAGCATATCTATTATATTATCAGCTATAACTGCTGACAGCATAAATCCGCTACAGTAAAAGCTAGACTGAGTAGACTTATTAATAATTAATATATTGTTTTAACATATTTGAATGAAGGCAAGTTATTCCTATTCGTCGGCTTAAAATTGTTCCCTTACGTAGGGATTTTACTGTACTGCTAATTCGTCCCTGACCCCTACCAAAAAAGGGGAGGAGTACACTTAAAACATTCGGCTTGCGTGCAGCGCCATTAACTAAATGAAAATGATGTACGTATTGTTAGCTAAGTGTGAGTTAGAATCCTTAACAATGAATCAGGAGTAATAACAGAAGAGAATAAGTATAATGAATATATAAATGCATGTATAAGTACATATGTTTACATACAACTCATTTTTTTTCTTGTATGAATGTGTGTATATATGTAGATATGTACATTATGACCAAGTGTGCGGTTATTTTGTTTCCAGTGTAGACTTACCCTTGGCATCGCAATCCACACAATATTTATTGTCATCATCGCGTAGCATTTGGGTTAATAGGGTTTGACATTTTTCCTGCATCAATTTCGTGCGTTCCGTTTCCTTACGGCTTGCATTTGACGTGCTCATTTTTTGCACTTGTCGTTATTGGATGCGCTGCACTAAATGTCTGTAATATCTGTATTAATAATATGTTAAGCAGATTGTGTGATGTGTGCTTGCTTCTTTAAGTTACTAGCCGCTGTTTTCTGTTTTTAGCATAGATGTAAATTTATTTTTTTATAGGTTTAAGAATACTACAATTTTTGCTATCGAAAATAGTGTACGTCTGCGTCTGTACGTCACACTCATTTCGAAAGTCTGGCAACAATAATGTCAAAATGCGAAATACCAAACAGTGCTGCCAGATATTCAAATAGCAAGCCACTTTTTTCAAACGAAAAAACCTTTGTTGTGTATTCTTGTATTTGCATGTGCAACAAGTGAAGATATTTTTAATTTCTTAAATTATGCAACCATTAAAAGAGCAATTGGATGCATGTCTGCGTATGCTAGGTTGTAGAACTACCAATAAAGGAGACAAAAACTGGCTAAATGTAAGTATTTTGGTTTATCGGCCGCATGCAATTGATTGGATTGCTTTTTTTTTAGGACTTCTGTGCGAAATTTTTAGCATTTGCAAATGAGCTGCAAATTTATTTAAGTAAGCAGCTCGAACACGATTCAATTGAAATTATTTGCCTGTGCTTAACGCAAATAGTGATATGCGTTAGACAATTTGAGTGCACAATTCAAACGGAGGAAGCGAGTGGCTTAAGGATTCACGTAAGTCCAAATTGATAAAGTGTCTACCAATTTTAATATTGTTTGCGATTTAGGCTAGTCACTTACAAATCAGTGATCGGATCACAGTTTGCCTTAATCGTCTAAGCGTATGCCTATTCTCCTATGGAAATGGAGCTGCACAAGCTAACGCCACCGAAGGCGTTTCTTTTCTTAAGCTCCTGGATTCCCTACTTGATTTGCTAACAGATTTCACTAGCGAAAATGTGGATAAAAGCTTTATAGATGTGAAGCTCTTAAGCAAGCAAGTCAAGTGCCAAGTGGATTTGTTGCTGGGCCAAACGTTGTCGTTTGCCAATGTGGCTTTGCAACAGGATAAAAGAGCATTAAGTGCGCTATGTACAAGGGTATTTATATATAATCTTAATTATGTGGAATATAATAGTATATATGTTATTCATTCAGGTCATGCGCGATTGCAACGCCTTTCAAGAGGATTGTCTTCTAGCCAACAACTATTCCAATCAAAAATTGAGAGCCTTAACTTTGGAACAGGCGCTTTATCAACTCGAGGAGCATCTCAACGAGACTCTTCTACGCTTGGTTTATACTTGCTTTTTAGATTTTAAAAAAATTTCTGTAGATAAAATTCGCAATTTATTGAGAAACACTAAAACGGAATCAATGGCTGATGAATTTATAGCTGATTTCGATGTCAATTTGGATCGTGCAACGCAAATTGGTATATATGCTATAGCATTTGCGCCCAACCTAAAAGGTAATTGAATTCAGAGTAATATTAATATTAGTATTGTAATCTATAAATATATACCTCTTTTCAAATTCTATTTAGTTAAAACCATCGTGCGCAGCTGTTTGGCCTCCTTTGAATATTTGGATACCAGTTTAATACCCTCGCTGCAGTCGAATGCATCTGATTTACATTCGGAACTATTGGAGCAGCATTTCAAGGAGGAAATGTGCAGATTTAAGCAAGCTCTGCAAGAGATTGTAAATAGCCGCGCGTTTATCGCCTGCTATCTGCAAATACTAACGAATACGCTCAATTCAATTGAGAAGCAATTCGATAAAGCGCAACTCGAGGATCTGCTGCAAATGGCATTCTCAATACTGGAGCATTTTCAATTGGATGCCAACCGAAAGGTTGTATTGCAGCCAGGACATGAACAGCTGCAAAATCTAGTAAGAATCTTGCGTGAATGCAAGGCGATTCTAATGTGTGCCGCCCAAGTAGAGCCCGAGCGAATTATTAAGAGATTTAAAATATTACGCAATGTATTGCGTAAGCTACACGCGAACATTGCCGACGAACAGAATAATCCAACTGGTTTTAGGGAGAAAGTGGAGCAAATTGTGGAGCTGCAAGAAGAAGGAGCAGCAGACAGTCTCCAAGGTCTAACAGCATCTCCATCACGCAGCATACTTTACAATACTCAGAAGCAACGCAGTAGAGTGAACAGTTGTAAGCTGCAAGAAGTTCATGCAGACAAATTGCAATCAGAGTTTCTTAAGCTGAAAGCACAAAACTGTATGCGGAGAAGTAAGTTAAACAGCTAGAGAGGGAGAGAGAGAGAGAGAGTGCGATGTGATCTGAAAAATTTATTAATATATTTTTCTATATTAATAAGCAACTATTAAGTATATAATCTTTTTATTCCAGAAGAAAGCCTACGCACTACGATGTTTAAGCGTCAGA
The DNA here is from genome assembly GCA_030914335.1 of Drosophila borborema. Classification (NCBI taxonomy): domain Eukaryota; kingdom Metazoa; phylum Arthropoda; class Insecta; order Diptera; family Drosophilidae; genus Drosophila; species Drosophila borborema. Next base: position 13,251,859 of record JAUESP010000303.1, on the reverse strand, counting down.
ATATTTTTGGAAATGTTAAGCTGCAGACGCAGACAAACAACGAGAGTCAATCGGCCAGCTTGGAAATTAGTGGTATATGATTTATATGATATATAATTTATTAATATATGTTATTAATTAAATACCTTTACAGAAATACTCAATCAACTCACTTGCCTCACGTCCAGCTTCAACCAGAGTCTGCACGCGAAGTAGAGAGAGATTATTTCGGGCATCGTAAATTCCATTCGTATATCGCATTCGTATATTTTGGGTTCGTGCTCGTATTCATACTCGCATTCGTAGTGTTAGTACGCAGTGTTTGTTTTTTTTTTTGCTCAGCTTCTGAAGCATAAAAAAACTTTGAATAAAATCAATTATCATTTGTAAAATCATATAAAATAACGTACAATAGAAATTGTTTTATTAAAACAGCAAGAGAAAACGAAAAATTGTGCTATGCTAAGAGTTCGAATATCGATTTATCCAAGTGAAAGCCAGTAGATACATAAAGATACATAGATTTATTATTTATAGCTTATAAAGTGAGAAGCAATGCAAACGAAGGATATTCCAAAAGAGGATATAATTAGTTATCGCAATGTAAAACCAACTGAATTAAATAACAATCATCATGTGGTTCCTATTGGCATAATTATAGTGCTTAGCACGGTCTACCTGATGATTGCGGGCATACAAAACAACTATAATTATTACCTAAAGCCAGGAGTAGCTGCCCTTAAGCTGAATCAGGAAAATGCCAACGACCAACTTCCACATTTACTCGCAATTGAAAAGGAGGCGCAGCCAGTGTGCAGAGAGATTGAAGTATTCAACAAGGAAGAGTTTACCTTAAAGGAAGTGAAGGAGTCTAAAGGGCAGCAGTTAGTAAATATAAAAAGACACAAACAGCAAATCAAATCTATTAAATCATCTGGCAAACAATCAAAATCGGAATTGCAAAGAAAAAAGGATAAGAAACCAAATACAGCTGAGCCCATTATATATCTGTTCGCCTTGGTGTTTATTTATTTGCTGCTAAAAGCAGCGTCCGACATAAATCAGCATTATAAAACGGTAATGGCCCATCAACTCTCATATAAAATTTGTCTCCTATATTAATAAATGTTTTGTCAACAGCAGAGCAAAGGAGATAAACGACTTCGTCGCTGTTCTCTTCAATCCTACGCCCAGAAGGAGCAAAGGCACAATCATCAAGATCGGCGCGCTTCAAAAGGTATTTCAACAAAAAGTTTGCCAAAATTTTAAAGAGGATCTACATAAATATCAAAATATATGTATTTACTATATAACTAGGGAACAAATCAAAACAAAACACAAAATAGTTTTATTGTAATAATTGTTGTGAACTATCGATGTAAAACATATCCTGTCTCAAAATCTATATACCTTTACACTTGAACTTAACTGCAATTTCTATATGTATGTGTACTTCGATTCCTATCAATATTTAGATGTATAATTTTAAGTGTTAATGACTTTGTATGTTTATGTGCCTATATATTTATGTATATGTTTATATATATATATATATCCTATATACTGTGTGAAATAAAACTCTTTTCCGCACTCCTGTGATGATTTTACAAAGTATTATCTAGCCACAGCATTTGCGTTTTATTTCTCCTATTTTCTAATTCTTCTCTCTCAATTACCGAAATCTGATATATTATACATATATAAATACATATATCTTATACTATATGTGAACTCTTTTCTTACAAGATGTTCTTCCATTGCAAACGAGACACAACATATTTATAGAGGGACGTTCCATATCACTGGATCGTTATAAGGACAAAGATCAGACAGCCAAGGATTTGGTGAAGAGAACCTATCCAACTAAACCCATCTATCCAGCCATAAGCAAACATCTTCCCGGCGATGTTCATATGGGTAATGGATCGATTCCATTGTGTACACCCAGCTAAGTTTCTCTTTTCCCCAACCCCAATCTAGAGCCGCGTATGAGTCGTCGCCTTTCAGTGCCCATCAGCATTAACTATCAAATCGTCCAGGTCTCGCCACTAGTGAATACCGAACTGGCCAGGCGCGACTCAATGGCCGAGATGATTCTGCCCGGGGCGGCTCCAACTGTCCAGACACCCGATACGAAGCGACGGGTGCGCATGATAAATCGCCATTAAAATAATGTTACTATACTAAATATAAATACGAGGGTAGTATGAAAAATTAGCAAGTTAAACTCAAAGTTTAAAGAGAAATTGATTTTATTTTATTTTAAATAAAATATTTTCATCTTTAATTAATTTGGCAACTTTTCAGACTAACTTCGTTTTATAAAGTTTGAAAAACGAATCGAAATACGTATTCAACGAATTTATGAAATACTTCAGAGTTACTTGAGACCCACCCAAATGATTTAGAAAGATCGACAGCCTTAAAAATAATATATAATATATCAATAACCAAATTTTTAAACAGTTTAATGTCTCTTTATCTTTATCCAAAAAAACTGTTTTTAAAATTTTGAACTTTACAACGAATTTAGGCAATATTTAAGTATAGCCCAATAAGACTCTATAGCTCTACTGCTTCATCTTATAGATGATTTAGAAATATATATAGCCAAGTATTTATGGTTTTCCTGTGAGTCTCAAACTATTTTAATCGATTATTGCTTCAGATGTAAACCCCATTAAGCTGAAGAGATTTTTAAAAACAGTTTTCGAGTCTCTAAATAAATAAACATTATATTAAAGTTTCAGATTCAAACATAAGTCATTAATAAACTTTTAAATATTTCGTACATATATTCCATTTCTTGAAATTTACTTACAAACTCAAATAAATGATCGATTCTAGTTTTGTCAGTTTTTTGTTTTTGCTTTTAATCAATAAGTGTAGTATTATTAAGGCATTTTGAAACATAGAAATTACATTATAACTACGCCCATGCAATTATTAAGATATACAAATATACACACATTTAATCAATTGCACAGATGAGCCGTATTACCAGAACATATAGATCTATATTATATATGCTAATAATCTACTTAAGGGCAAGATTTAAAACAATCTTAGGCTAGCATTTTTGTGTTTTTCTTTTCTTTTTTTTTTGGGAGTCAAATATCAAAGTACTTAGAAACCATTTGATGTACATACATATATATATGTACATCTATTTTTTATTAACTTAGCTTTTAGTTGAGATGGGAAACAAAGAAAGTCTATGCATTGTTTTTAGAGTACGAGTAAAAGAAGAGCATAAAGTTTAACTTACAGATAAAGAATTATGTGACAGATCTACAAAAACTTTCTGGAATTTTGTGCTAGTTTTTTGTTGTTTCTTCTTCTTCTTCAGCTATTCATTTAAATACAAAATAATAAATTACGTATTTTAATTGCAATTGTGGAAGGTGTGATTAAGGATTAATCTTTAACTAAGCTCATTGCCTTCGTACAGGCTCTCGCAGCTCTCCAGCAAACGAAGAACAGGCGATATATCATAGGGATATAGTTGGCGAGAGACAAGCCGGGATATCTGCAGGCGCAATCGGATGAGCACGCCCATTGCCTCGTCCAGCATGGCATTGCCCATGCCAAAGGTATGGCAACTATGCACAAACATCGCCCAGTTCATCCGTATATATTTGAGCAATCGCAGCAAATACAGCAGAAAGCACGTCTCATTGCTGACAAGCAAATCCAGCAGCAGATCGGAGTTATTCGATGCCATTTTGAGAAACTCTAGGAATGTATATACAGGATTCAGCATCGCGACCAGCTCGGGAAATGCATTATTTCGAAACGAGATGCCCGACGTGACGTCCAGGGTGCAGACCATTGCCTCTATTAAGTGATCGTCCTGATCATCAAAGAGATGTATTAGAATTTTACTAAAATGACATTCCGGATGGAACTCCAATGTCTGTTTGATGAACGATTCCAGTTTGCTCAAGACATCTCTTATCGATCGCTCGATCAGTTGTATATCCTGAAAGGCATCGTAATCGGTTGAATCTATCGATGAGTCCGATGAATCGCTGCGTATTTCCTTAACAGTCACCGCTATCGACTTCAGCACCAGTAGCACCATTTTCTGTAGCAAAGTCTTATCCATTTCGATGAGGCCTACACCACCAGCTGCCGTCGCCTCCGTCGCCTCCTGTGCCGGCAGAGAGTTGTGAACGATTAGCGTGCCCGGCATATAATTGATGGGCGCACCATTGTAACCAATTAGTCCAACAATGTTCTCGGGCTGGCGCCGTGGCAAGGATTCGAGTATGCGCAAACTGCGCACATGACATACAATCTGATGGGCCAACCTGCATGTCTCCTCCGGCAGCATGTCCTGCAGCGCCAGCGTGGAGCCATAGCAGAGCGCCTCATTAAAGAGACACAGCATCTGCTTGTAGACCGTGCACGACAGATTGTGATTGAGCAGCAGCTCAAATTTGTCCAGCTGTGCGTAGAACGGACGCGTCTCGTCTATCGAGAGATTCGCCTTGACCGAAATGATATTCTCCCAGAGCTGCAGAAAGTTGAGCACACAATGCTCAGCACTATCCTGATGCACGGGCGCCATCAGCTCCGACATGTGCTTCACCAGCGTTGGCCATTTGTGCTCCAGCTTCTGTATGGTCACGCATTTCAGGTGCGTTGTATCGAAGCTCTCCGAGTCGGTTAGTGCGACGACATGGCAACCATTGGCCGGTAGATAGTTAGCGGGTGAATTACTGCTAGTTGTTGTTGTTGTTGTTCTACTCTGGCTATTCTCGTAATGGTCTACATCAGCCTCGACTGCATCACGGAATTGTAACGCAAAATAATTATTCGCCAGCGGCTGATCCTGCACCGGGAAATGTATATAACTAATGGAAGTATCTGCAGCTGTACCGATTGCCGTGCTGCTCGTCGTATATTCATCGTCGAGCGGATGCAGCTCTACGTCCTTCCACTCCACAATCCGTTTGATTATATCTAAGCTAAAGTGTATTTTCTGCACGGCTGTCTGGTCGAGCACATCATAGTTGAACAATTGATCGACAATCTTTTGCAGCCATTCATCGTTCAACTCCTGTTTGGCAATGACCAAAAAGGCGGCCAGGACACGCGCTGCCAAGAATTGCACATAGGAATTGTTGTAGCCGGCCAAGACGATAATCTCATCGATCAGCTTATGATCGTTGCGTATTAAGGCATCACACACGTCCATGATCCGTGTGCAAATGAAGCCCTTCGCATTCTGCTTCAGGTATATGTCGAAGAGCAGCTGCAAATTGGAGAGGAACTGCAAGAGCTTGTTGGTCGGCCATTCGCGTAAGTAGGCGATGCGCTTCTGGCCATTCGAGTCGTGTGAGTAGTGCGATTGAAAGGGTTTCCTTAACGTGCGTTCCGAGACGCCGCACAGGCATTGTCGTGTCAACGATTGCTCAAATTCCAGCATATCATCAATGGTCGAGGCGGAGGAGGAGGCGGAGCAGATGTTATTGGTACTGCTGCTGTTGCTGCTACTGCTCGTTGTCTGTGTGAGCTCCTTGGTGGCCATTAGCAGCTCGGTTAGCTGCGCTGCTCGATCCACCTCATCCTTGGCAACGCCTTCGCTGCCCTTTTGTGGCAAGATATTGTTGACTAAATGCTGGACGCCGCCCAGTAGCTGCGCATAGGAGGCAGAGCGCGAATTACTGGGCGTCGTGGTCGGCGAGTTATTAGTGCTGCTGGACAGCGAATGTGTGGAACATGACGATGATAGCGATGAGGATAACAGATGACTCCGATTGTTGCCATTTGCATCCATTACATCCGCTGCCGCAGCTGCCAATATATCCGGTGGCGATTTGGCTGCCACTAAATGTATTTGTTTCTCTATTTTCTGTCGCTTCGTTTGCGGCTGTTCGTTGAGATGGTTGGTGGAAACATCTGTGCTGGCATATGCAATGTTTCCATTGCTGCTGCTGCTACTTGAATTACTGCTACTGCTGCTGCTGCTGCTACTGTTGCTGCTCGTGGTACTGCCCGTTTCTGTGTCCATGTTGTGTGTGGTTTATTATAGGTGACGTACCCGACGTCCTTTTCAACTGTTGCTAAATCGTGCACTGCAAATAAACGCCAGTTATTTATTTTTCTTTTTTTGTTTTTCATAAAAAAAAATTCAAATGCAAGCCAAGCCAAAGCCTTTGCAAGTGCCACCGAATTACGCGTATTCACAAGGTTACGTGTGCATTGAGTTTTCTTTGCAGCTTGCACACTTATTTTGTATATTAGGCACTCGCCACATGCAATTTAACATTTGGAATGTCATTATTTATTGTTTTCTGCACTCATATTAATTTAAACATTTTTGGCTACTTGTTGCTCAATTTACCTTTGTAGTGTTTTGTATTTGTTTCACTTCACTATCGTTTGTGCAGGCGCAGTGCATTATGGTTTTGTTCTGCATGCAAGTCACGCGTATTTGTTGTTTACATTTTATTTATTTCATTCGCTTGAGGTTTAAGAGCAATATACAAAAAAAAAAAAATAACAACTGGCACTGTTAATTAACAAGTAGCGAGCGCGTCGCCATCTTTTTGTAGTGTTGGGTTGTTCATATGCTGGTGCAGTGCCTACACAAGCACGTTACGACATGTATGGCAACAAGTGTAGTAGGGAGCATAGCACGTCTCGACATGCATGACGCTTGTTTGAATAAGATTTTTATTTAAAAAAAGCTTGTTCAGTTATTGAGCTGCGTATAAAGTTCAATAAGCCCATTTATAATAATTATTATTAATAATTTGCAGCTTAATATTAACTTTTCAATTATTTTCCCTTTTCTACGTCAATATTTTAAATGTTTCAACTGGTAGCTCTGAATTAACAGAGCTGCCACATTTTTATAGAACGTATATATCAAAAATTTTCTATTTTCTCTTTTATATAAAAATAAACTGTTATTTTCATACTTTTGATACATATTGAATTCAATAAAATTCAAAATTGTGCAGTTTCACAAGTACAATTGGTTCTTTTACTTTGGTACAATTTATCTATACACAGCGTGGCAACACCGCAACTTGTTTTTCATTTGACATTGAAGTTGTGTACATTTCCAGCTGGCGGGTGGGTGAAAAGGACTACCATTGCGGTACCATATCGGCAATTAGTATAACAACGGCGCTTTTGTGGAGCTACGCTGTGGGCCGTGCTGCCCAATACCGACTATCAAAGAAATTGTGCTCTAGCGAAATCGACTCAGTTTTAATCACATTTAAGTAAAGTGTCATCTCTTTTGCTTGTGCAGTTGATTTTTGTCTTTGTTTGTGTCAACTTGTGTTAACAAAACCTTCATAAGGAAAATGGCTGGTACCCTGCCTCCGCTTAATCAAGAGCCAGTTTTCAAGAAACTCCAGGAGTACTATGATCTCCACAACAAGGAGCTCATCATCAAGGATCTGTTCATCAACGATCCTAAACGCTTCTCCAAATACAGGTGAATTCTTACGGTTATCTATACTCTCTCTTTCTCACACACATGCACGCATATGAAAGAATGCCGATACAGTTACATATATTTCACATATTCCATGCGTGTGTGCGAATATCTGTATATACATATCTGTATACACATATTTATTTGAATGTATTAATTAGGCGGTCAAATCGCAGAGCATTGGATTTTGGGATGAAAAAAGTGTTGGTTAGTTATACAAAATTAAGAATTGATAAGAAATAATGTTGTAAAGTTTTTGGTAATCGAATATTTAATATTTGTTTACGTCAAGTTATCTGATTATCTTTGTCCTTGCGTAAGGTCACAGCAATGACTTTAATACCCTTGCAGGAGTATTATGATATTCCCATGAAAGTCGTTACACATACATAGATATGCAGAATATTCCCTGTGGTATATATGAATATGTACATATGTATGTATATGTATGAGTGTGTATTTTCTAAATGTATTGTGGGTTGATATAATATATAGAAAATATGTTTGGTTATTACTATTTCCTTTAGATTTTGTATAATAAAATCTGAATTAAACAACTTTTGTATTCTATTCCAATATAATATCATAAATACTAGCTTTAAGGAGACTAAGATATATGTATATCTTATACAGTATTTCATAATAATTAAATTATTCAATATATATGTACATCGAAACTGTTTACCAGACATTTCAGTGTATTTCAAGTTGAACTTTCGCTTTTTTCATTGCCATATCCAATATCAATTTAAACTTGGTTAAGGTCAAACAAATTGCTTTTTATCAATTAATAATAATTTGTTTGTTTTATATTCTTTTGCTCAATTCAGTTTGCGACTGTCCACGCCCAACGATGGTGAAATTCTGTTGGATTATTCAAAGAATCGCGTGAATGAGGAGATATGGCCTCTTCTGCTGGAATTGGCGAAAGTGCGACGCGTTGAGGTGGCACGGGATGCCATGTTCAGCGGACAGCACATCAATATAACCGAAAATCGTGCTGTTTTGCATACGGCATTGCGTAATCGCGGTGTGGAATCTGTGCTCCTCGATGGCAAGGATGTGATGCCTGATGTACGCGCTGAACTGGCGCATATGAAGGAGTTCACCAACAAGGTCATCTCTGGCGTTTGGCGTGGCTGCACCGGCAAACAAATCACCGATGTGGTTAATATTGGCATCGGTGGCTCCGATTTGGGCCCACTCATGGTCACCGAAGCGCTGAAGCCCTATGGCAAGGGCTTGCACTCTCATTTCGTGTCCAACATCGATGGCACCCACATGGCGGAAGTACTGAAAAAGGTCAACTATGAGACAACACTGTTTATCATTGCGTCCAAGACCTTTACCACACAGGAGACGATCACAAATGCCACTTCGGCCAAAGCCTGGTTGTTGGAGCATGCTAAGGATGTAAGTATCGCTTATCTTTCAGCGGTCAAGTATATCTTTAATTCATGTATTTCATTCCTAGGATGATTCGGTAGCTAAACATTTCGTCGCTCTGTCGACAAACAAGGAAAAGGTAACCGCGTTTGGTATCGACAGTGCTAACATGTTTGGTTTCTGGGATTGGGTGGGAGGACGTTACTCTCTCTGGTCTGCTATTGGCTTATCCATTTGCTTGTCCATTGGCTTCGAGAACTTTGAACAGTTGCTCGACGGAGCACACTATATGGATAATCATTTCCGCACCGCTCCGCTGACGAAAAATGTAAGAAAAGAAATGCTTTGACACGTAATTAAATGTCAATTAACATATTGCATTGTCATATTTCGCAGGCACCCGTTATTCTGGCTTTGCTTGGCATTTGGTATTCCAATTTTTATAATGCCGAGACGCACGCCCTACTGCCATACGATCAGTATATGCATCGGTTTGCTGCATATTTCCAACAGGGCGATATGGAGAGCAATGGCAAATTTGTCAGCAAATCGGGCAAGAAAGTTAGCTATAATACGGGACCAATTGTTTGGGGCGAGCCAGGCACAAACGGCCAACATGCCTTCTATCAGCTCATACACCAGGGCACTCGTTTGATTCCCTGCGATTTCATCGCACCAGCACAAACACACAATCCCATTGCCGGTGGTAAACATCACAAAATATTGCTCTCTAATTTCCTAGCTCAAACAGAGGCCTTGATGATGGGCAAGACCGCCGATGAGGCCAAGAATGAGCTATCCAAGGCGGGCCTGTGCGGCAACGAGCTGGAAAACTTGTTGCCACACAAGGTGTTCGTTGGCAATCGCCCAACCAACTCGATTGTAGTCAAGAAAGTCTCACCCTTCACCTTAGGCGCACTGATTGGTGAGTTAATTGTAGTTAAATCTTAATGATCTTTAAATAACTTTTATGGAATTTGCTTTTCAGCCCTCTATGAGCACAAGATCTTTGTGCAGGGCATCATTTGGGACATTAACTCGTTCGACCAATGGGGCGTCGAGTTGGGCAAACAGCTGGCCAAGGCCATTGAGCCAGAGCTGGATAACTGCGAAGAGGTCTCCAGCCACGATAGCTCCACAAATGGCTTAATCAATTTCATCAAAGCCAACTGGAAGTAAATCTCTAAATTTGACAGTTACGTCTTTTACTTATTTATATACTCGCGCTACGAAATTCTGTTATTTGGCACAAAATTCAAACTATACTATATTTGCATGCATATTGGAATTATAAACATAAAGCATTTTGTTTGCAAATTGGCAAAAAACTCACTATCGGTAGTTACACTATATTACACAGGTATATATGTTGTTGTTGAATGTAGCTAAATTACATGTAAAATGTTAAAAAAAAAGAAGAAAAGTGCATGAAATTTAAAGCATAAAATGTATTTGAAACAAAATCTTTGTAGTTTATTTATTTCTTGGCAGGAGAGAGGGGAAATTGTGTTTGTTTAGCCTGCAGACGCATCTGTGTCTGTGCCCTCTTCCTCATTGTCATCGTCTTCTGATTCATTCTGTGTCTCTATTAGCTCCTCCTCATCAGCAGCTAAATCGTCATCAGCAGCCAATTCGTCATCGGCAACCAAATCGTCATCGGCAGCAAAGCCGTTATCAGCAGCCAAATCTTCATCGACAGCAAAATTGTTATCGGCCTCTATTTCTCCATCATCCAATGTGAAATTCTTACTGGTGTCCTCCTCCTCCTCCAAATCGCTCCAATTCTTTTCATCCTCTTTTGGTTCATCTTCGGAACAATGATTTATATTTATAATAATTAATATAAATGTGAAGAAAAATCGTATTACCTGCATCCTCATCTATGACTAAAACCTTTTTCGCATTCAAACTATTGTTTTTATTACGTTTCATTTGATTTATAATCAAGTTAACTCGTCCAGAAACTCTGAAATACAACAAAATTTATACAATAATATCAAGCAAACAGAAATCATAATAAACTATTCTTAAAGCACACAAATATTGCATTTAAAACTCTATAGTTAGCCAATATCACAAAATTATCTTGTGCCCATATAATTTCTAATTCTTGAAAATTCGTATATACTTAAGTAGAATTAATACACCAACTGCCACGATGTCGAACATGAGCTCTGATACTGCAGTTAGTAACAGGATACCCGATGTAGATGCGCTGATTGAGTCTGTTGCCCAATGCAATATGCCGCTGGGCGATCAGGCAGATATGGAAGTCGTTTATGATGTGATTGATGCAACCATCTGTGCGGCAATCAAAATAATTGAGTCAGATCCGCGCGAGCTCTTTTGCTACAAGTACCCGAAGACGTTATACAATCTCATAGATACATCGACTGCACCCTCAACGGTTTTAAGTGAGGCATCGAGTGATTTCGTCCAGCAATGGCTAAAGATTAGTGAGTTCGAGTATAACAATGTGTTGGCGGTAATCCGGGACTTTATTGGTAAATGGCACTTATCGCCAAATACGAAATGTGTGGTCCTCACAAACAATCGATATCATCAGGTGCCTCTAAAGGGCACCATTTACTTTGTGGACGCTCATTTCTCGCGTCCCACTCAACGTTGCCCCAACCCCTTGGCAGTGGCCAAGATTCGATTCATCATCACTGTGTCGAGTATCATGCAGAGTTATTATCCGGTGATGATTACATACCGTTTCGAGGGATTTCGCACGCTATATTATGCGGTGGGTGACCGAGCGATGGCAGCAAATACATTTCAAAGATTTTACATTGACACTATCTTGCACAACAAACTAAGTTTCTATGCGGAGGTCTGTGAGTGTCGACATGGGACCGCCGAAAACCCGAAAACTAATGTTATCAAAAAAGACTGTTGAATAAACCCACATATATCTATTAAACGAGAGCAGATATCACACTAAAATTAAAACTAAAGTTAATGATTGAGATTGGTTGGGATAACTTAATAGGAGAGCTATGTCAAAGCTAAAGTAATTGTTGGCTTAAGTTGAGAGATTGGAAAGCATTTCGCAGCAAACTAGCACTGCTTATCGTATCTATATAATATTGAAATATTTTCAATTGTAATTCTCAGTTGCATCTATTATATGACTTACTGCAGGGCTTCTGTAATGCAATGTAGGCGTTGCTCCGCAATACCGAGGCAAATGCCAAGTTTATCGCGGAGATCCTCCTTATTCTCAGACATCAAGACGCTCGTATGAGTTGCAGCCAAGATTTTCAGCCAGCGTAGAGCACAAATAACACTACAATAAAATATTTACATATATTTAGATCTGGTTTCATTATATAATTATAATTGTATTACTCACCTTTCCGCCTTTCCTTGTAGCAATTTGGACAGCTCGTTGATCAGCGGGCTTATATATTCAAGCGGCAAACGATCGAGTGTCAATTGTACCGTCCTCTCATCTCTTGAGGACAACACGGACTTCAGCATGCTATAAAAAATTAAATATTAGTATTAATTATTAATTAATTAATTATTAGCTAAATCTCAAAATAACTTACGCATTATTCTTGCTGTGCAGCGCCTGCATCAATAATTGCGTCTTTCTCTGGCTTTGCAGTTTGCCACCCGGCATCTTCATTGCCTCGAGCGACAAATTCTGCAGGCGTGCCTCCATGGGCACCTCGTTCTGTACCTTCTTCATGGACATGGGCAACGCACTGTTGTACTCTACCTCTTTGGGGCAATGAATTGGTGTTTTAGTTTTCAGAGCAGCTTTCGTGCCCTGTTCACTACGCTTGTTCTTGCTATATAACTTCTTCGGTTCGGTACGCACAATAACATTCAGTTTCTCAGCATAGTTTGGAGTGTAACGTTCGAATTGCAGCAGGCTTCGGCTTCCGTAGCCAAAGAGTATCTCTTGCGAACGTTGGGCATCTTTGACAAAATAAGCGGCGATTGCATGAATCGGCTTCACGGTCTCAGCCCCATCCGAAGCAATTTGCAGCGAAACCTTGGGCTTAATATATTTCTGAGCGGAGATGCTGCAAGAAATTAAAATGAAAGTTAAATTTTAGATTATCATATTTTATAGGGCAAGTGCTTACCTCTCCTCACTGAGCAAGTAGATGTGTATGTTGCCATTGCGTGTTACACTCGCTATGCGCACTTGACCTTCATCATTCACTTCGCATGCCAAACTGTGCGCCACATCCTCCATTAGGAGTGTGCATACTGAAGCCTTATTTCTGCCTTTTTTATCAATTTTCCAGAACGAAATAACACGCTCCATTTTCGCTGTAGTTATAACATATTCCTTATTGTTGCATTGAAAACTGTTGATTGCATTAATTTCGCCCGAATGTCCGGTGCATGTTTCCACCAACTCCTTCTTGTCCACATCATAAATCTTTAACTGTCGCGAGGCAACGACCAAAGATCGACTCTTTCGCAGAAATACTGCATTCAATGGCTTTTCGGGTCCAACCGGCCACTGGCTAATGCAGAGCTCCTCATCTATGGACCAAACTAGGGCACGACCGTCTGAGCCGACAGTATAAAGATGATCATCATTGTCATAGGCAATGGATGTGATTGCCCCATCATGTTTATCGCCGCTGAAAGCTCGGTCAACCTATAAGGAAATTTAAATCAATGAATCAATTCTTTGAAATTAAATGGAGTAAAGCATATACCTTTCCCTCTATCAACGAATAGAGCAACAGTGTTCCCTTAGACGTGCCGAGTGCTATATAATTATCACTAGTTGTAGAATGGTTATGTGGCTGGTTAAGACTTAGCCGAGACTTCTTTGAACGCGGAGCACTAATTGTTATCCATGTGAGTGCTGTGCAATAGCCAGATAATTGAATGTGTGGTGTGAATTCTTGCTTCAATGCATTCGACTCGGTGTCCCATATTCGTAGGGCGCCCTGTTCATCAATTACTGCAAATAGTTTCCCACCATTTGATGAGAACCCTAACACGTGCTTCTTGACCAGCGACATCGCTTCAAATCGTTTGGAACAGAAAACACCAGCTCCAGTGTTGATTAACGAAACATTAAAAACACGCAAGTGTGTTGATACTTTTCATAGTATGTATATTTCTAATAAACACCAATACCTTTTTAGTATTATCGAATGAACGAAATCAGTATTTTTTGCAGTAAGAACCAGTGTGCAATCGAGAAACTTCGTCGACTACACTTTGAGGTTAAGCACACCACCGACTGATTGACTTGCTTTAGCTGCTCTTTGCGTTTTGTTATATCTGTGAATAAAAATGGCTTTATCTGTACCAAAAGCTCCCGGAGTGGCGCAAATGCTAAAGGATGGCGCCCGGGTAAGTGAAATACATGTGAAAATCAAGAAATTATAATAGATTTAATTGAAATTGCAAAAATGAGAACCGCCGGTGTGTTTTTCAAAGCGCGTGATTAGTCATCGCAGATGTTCATTTACAATGATTTAATTCCATGATGAATGCAATTTTTCTAGATGTACAGTGGTCTGGAAGAGGCAGTCTATCGTAACATAACCGCCTGCAAGGAGTTCTCACAGACAATGCGCTCTGCCTACGGCCCCAATGGCATGAACAAAATGATCATCAATCACATCGAGAAGCAATTCGTGACCAGCGATGCAGGCACCATAATTCGAGAACTGGATGTTGAACATCCGGCTGCCAAGCTGATCGTAATGGCCAGTCAAATGCAAGACGCCGAGGTGGGCGATGGCACGAACTTCGTTGTTGTGCTGGCTGGTGCGCTACTCGAGTCTGCGGAGGAACTGCTCCGATTGGGCATAACCACAGCCGAAATTGCCGATGGTTATGAGAAGGCATTGAATAAGGCTTTAGAGATACTGCCAACTCTTGTCTGTCACAAGGTTGAAGACTACCGCAATGTCGACAAAGTTAAGGAGGTGATTCGTTCGGCCATTATGTCCAAGCAGTACGGCCAGGAGGACTTCCTTAATGATTTGGTTAGCAAGGCCTGCGTGTCCATATTGCCCAATGAGGGCACCTTCAATGTGGACAACATACGCATCTGTAAGATTTTGGGCAGTGGACTGGCCAAATCGGAGGTTGTGCGCGGCATGGTCTTCAAGCGATTCGTTGAGGGTGATGTTACCCATGCCGAAAAGGCAAAGATTGTCATATTCTCCTGCCCTGTCGATATCATTCAAACAGAGACAAAGGGCACAGTGCTGATCAAATCAGCCGATGAACTAATGAACTTCTCATCGGGAGAAGAAAGTTTGCTGGAAAACCAAATCAAGGCCATCGCCGATACTGGTGTTAAGGTTGTTGTTTCCGGTGGTAAGGTTGGCGATATGGCCCTGCATTTCCTAAATAAATATAATTTGATGGCCGTTCGTCTGAATTCCAAATTCGATTTGCGTCGTTTGAGTCGTACCGTCAACGCCACAGTGCTGCCAAGAATTACAACGCCAAGCCAGGAAGAGTTGGGTTATTGTGATAAGGTGTGCATCGAGGAACTGGGCGATACGACAATTGTGGCATTCAGGTAACCATTGCATATGCCAATTGATTAAAAGTAATATAAATTCGACTATTTGATTTTTATTTTGTAGAAATGAAGGCAAGGATTCACGTGTTGCAACAATCGTCATTCGCGGCGCTACAGATAACTTCATGGATGACATCGAGCGCGCCATGGATGATGGTGTCAATAATTTCAAGTGTTTGACACGTGATGGACGCTATCTGCCAGGTGCGGGCGCCACTGAAATTGAGCTGGCCACACAGTTGGCTGCTTATGCGGACACTTTGCCCGGACTTGATCAGTATGCTGTGCGCAAGTTTGCCAATGCCTTGGAAGTCTTCCCCAAAGCTCTGGCCGAAAACTCCGGCTCGAATGGCACAGATATTGTGAACCAGCTGTACCTGGCTCACAATTCCAAGGATGGCAAGAATATTGGTTTCGACATCGAAGCTGAGATACCAACGACCATCGATACTGTCGAAGCAAAACTATTCGATCTGTATCAGGCCAAATTCTGGGGTCTCAAATATGCTGTTGGCGCAGCTACTACCATATTGAAAGTGGATCAGATCATAATGGCTAAGCGGGCCGGTGGACCAAAACCAAGACAGCAAGCTGGCAGCGATGATGAGAGTTAAATCGTCATCCAAATCAAGATCCATACAAAAATTTTAAGTTTCGCTTAAATCTATAACTTCATTATTTTAGTTGCAAACAACAAATGCTCTTACATGTATTTTTGTAGGCACACATTGGAAATTGAAAATTTCATTAACAAAACACACACACATACAAAAACAACAAAATGCAACACACTCACTCAGCTTCTTTGTATTAATAAACTAAAACTTAAAAACTGAAAGTATTGATGTTTTTATATAAAAGAGAAAGAAAAGAAAAAGAGAGAAATATAAACATTTCAATAAACTAATAAATTTGATTAAACATATACATTTTTATATTATATAAAAATTTGAAATAAAAGTTTTGATATTGTGAAAGATATTTTTAAAGGCTTTTCATACCACGGAAATCAAAGACTGTTTAGATTTTTTTGTCTCCGCTAGATAAACTCATCTAAGCTTTTTATTTTTGGAATTCAAGCAAACGATTATTTGTTGATTTTTTTGGAGTACATGTCATACTTATATCAGATACAATTTAATATTTGTTTGGTTCGAATAAAATACGATATCGTTGTCGTTTTCAAAGTTTGAAGTTAATAAAGTGTTTAAAGTGTTATCTCATTTTTCTAGGGTATTCCGTGCTATAATATATATTGATAAGTTTCTTGTAACTCTTACGTTTTTTATTTTAACAGTTGTAAATATTTATTTCAAGATTCAAAGTATGTGAAATGGAAAACAAAACAAAAACTATCCGTGCTCCATTGGATATTTTTTGCTTTGTTTCCCAGCATACTTGAATACTTTTTTTTTATGAACAAACTAAAATCAAGAATTTAGAAATGCGATTTTCATATGAAACAAGCAAAGAATCGATAATTGTTCTTTCATTATTTTTTTAGTATTTATGAAAATATGCTTTTAAGCCAACTGCAGTTTTGGCAATAAAAGTTTTGGAAAAACATCCACTCTTCGAGTGGGGAATCAAAAATTCAATTTTGAACAATTTTCTGCTGAATGCTCACGACAGCAGAACAGAGTTCAAAATCTATTTGAATCGATCAAGAAAGTTTTCTCTTTCTTTTTGAAAAATGTGTGTTCTTTGATGAATTTTTACTTAAATACCATAATGGAAGAACCGATTAATTGTTAATTTGTAATATCTTTGTGGACAAAGCAAATTCGTACTATCTTAGTATTTCATTTTATTTATTTATTTGATGAGAAATCTTTTGATTTCAAATGGTATATGGTGAATATGGAAGTTTTATTGCAGCACCTATGTTGAAATGATTGATGGCTGCATTCACTGTGGTGAATTTGAAGAATGTGGAACTTTAAGTGCTGTTCCAATGGTGAAATGTCATTTGGTGAATATGGAGATTTGAATGCTTCTCTTCTGTGAGGCAGAACCGTTTTGTCACATACCAATACCCTACAAATATGCCCATTTCCATATCAGAGTGTAGAAAAATAACTCAGCTTTAATATATATATATTTACTTTGCCATTCATGCCAATTACGTTTCGTTAGTCGTTAATCTTTTTCAAAAATATAGGCTCAACCACGGACAAATCATTTGATGGTTTCATTCGATAAGCGATCTTGCGAAGTCAACAAAGTATATTATTTAAAATAAATAAATGCATGAAGTATTAATAATGAATTTCTTTCTTTGTGGCTCACTTTTATAATAGAATCACACATGCTTTAAAAATTTTTTAGAATATTAAATATTGAAGAAACAGTTTTCGACTTCATTTACGAGTTTCATAAGATCAAAGCTTTAAATTTATATAAATTATCGTTCAATATTGCATTATAAAATATTGGCATGAATTGCCTCTTAATAATCAAAAGGACAAAAGACTACATTATAGATATATATTATTAATATATATATTTGCATTTATATGTTTTTGTTGTAATATTTTTGCTAAGAAAAACTTTGAATAATTAAACTCGCTAAAGCTGATCTAGCTTGCATGCCTGATTTTAAAGCCTTTAAAGTAATCATATATAGTTTGTTGAATCCGCTTAGCTGGGACTTTAAAAGGTTAATTATAATATTAATTTTCTTGAATATAACATACTCCATAATTCGAGTATGTTTAACAACGTGAACAGATTAGTTTTGCATTTAAATAAGTGGGCGAAAAAAATGAGTGTTGCGAATTTTTGGGTTTGTGATTTTTATTTGTGTTGTACTAGGTTTTAATAAATATATTTGGATTGCTATAATATATATATATATTATATATATTATTAAGATATAGATTTCATAGGTAGTTGTTGCTATATAGTCCGCACTTTAATTGTCCTTCAAGTTGGGATATTCGTGTACACTGGATGCTTCACTATATATATTTATATGTTTATATATATAGGCTAAGAAAGTTTTGCTGATATTTCCCGAATAAATGCCAAGTGTTATATACTTTAAAGAATTTCAAATTTTAATTGTGGCTATGTTGTATGTTTGTTTTGTGACTTTCTATAAGTATTTAATAGATCCCACTATTCTTTTGCGTTGCTATAATATTGCTTTTTTTGTAATATGTATTTGTAATTTGTTGTTGTTTTTGATAGATATTCATATTTAGGCTGGTGGTGTCAACTTCTGTTATTGTTCAAGTTTATTTATCTTGTTGAATTTTGGGTGCATGTGTTTTTATAAAGAACTTAAAAGCGAAATACATATATTATCCACCGATCCATCCATAAAAATCTGCTTAAAGAGCAGTGCACGAGGACTTCTCACGGAATGGGTTTACCTTCTGACTGGTGAAGCCAGTCAACAGATAATCTTCCTGCTCGTGCTCCGATATATATTTCTTCATTTTATCGCATGACACCGATACGGACTGTCTATCGATCGCCGCCTCCCGGCGAAGCTGCTCAACGACAATGCGCTGCTGTTGTAGGGATGATGACATTACGTCCATTACGGCTGTCTCGGATAGGCCTATGGTTGAAAATGTTCTCAGATACGATATGCAAATACAATACAGTAAGTGTAGTTGGTGATTGTGTGCTTAGTTTGTAGCTTAAAGGGCTTTTAAAATTATCTTAATTTCTTTTATTTTGTTTCTATTATTTTTGTGTTGTTTTTGGATGAATCTGTATGGAGGGGGCGCGCTGTAAATGTAGTAAGAGCAAATGCCAAAAAATATATTGTTTTAAAATGTTTTTAAATTTTTACAATTGGCACGGACATTGGACACGACATTGAGTACATATACATAGGAAGTTGGACAGCTTGAAAAGAAGTATGAGGTCTAGAGAGAATTGTGTTAAGATAGCTTCTAAAGAAGTGGTAGTTGTTCGTTAAATAGGTTCCAAGTTCACGTTCACATTGAAGTGCGCACGTATGTACATATGTATATATGTATGTATGTATGTATGTGTGTATATAAATGCGATAGCCTTATTATAATATACATTTATTGCTCATAAATGAATCATTTTCATCATAAAAACCAAAAGGGGATGCTTGTTTGATTGCATTTATAGGTTTTCACATTTAAATATAGTATATTTTTTTTCTCCACTCTTTCCAATTGATTTTATTCCTTATATGCAAAATTTATAGGCACACATACATGCTTACATATGACTACACATTCGTATTTATTTTACACTAACAGTTTTGGTTAATAAAACACACACAAGCACAACTACAATTTAATAAAGTAATATCTACAACATTTACCAGCTTTATGTCAATTATTTTACTAGATTTTCCGAAAAATAAGGCCAAGTTCCCTCGACTCGAACAAAAAGATACACACCCAAACCAATGAAACGCGAAGTTGGCTGCGTGTGGACACTAATCGGTTTCGATTGCGTTATAGCAAAATATCGGTGTACTTCATGTGGGTGTGTGGAAGCCTCCATCCCTGGATGTCCGACTTTAGTGCAATGATGATGGCGAAGGAGGAATGGTCCGCTGAAGAAGAATTGCAGCTCTTCCATGCAATGGAAGGTCTACGACCCGTGGGTATAAACAAACATTTCTACATGTCTTGCATTGCGGAACGCCTCTCGAAATCGCTTAACCGTGAAATGCCCAGCGACATAATCTGGAGGCATTTAGGTACAATGTACAAATTAAAGGAACTAGATGATCTTGAAGGATTGCCATTTCCCAACGAAGAACGTGAGTTTTGCTTACCGGAACAAGATTACGCCACATTCGTGAATAAAAAGACGATCGGAACTAGCGTTGTTGAAGAAAATACTGATGCACCGGCTTCCATTGGGGCCCCGGTCGCCGCTGCAACTACTGATAACCACAGTAAAAGTGAGTTAAGGAAACTTATTCTAAATTCTGCTATTAACTCTAAATTTGTAAAATTTTAGGCACAAAGCTTTCAGTGATTCAATCGAAAGAAAGCGATAAAAAGATTCCGGCGAAACTTTCAGATTTGCCAAAAAGACCCGCAAAACGAACTCGTGGTTCCATGTCAAATGAATCGATTAGCCCTTCGACCACCCCTCCACCCTTGCAGAGCAGCAAGCGCCGTCGTATTTAAAAGATCAAATAGAATTCATTTTATTAGTTGTAGTTAAATCATGACCAAACTTTGACCTAATAATTAAATGTATATATAGAAGCTTCAATCATCGAAGTCACTATTGCTGGACTCCGTTTCAGTTGATTCCTTTTGTGGTTCGGTTGTGGTTTTCATCGAATCCAGCAACGACTTCAACAATCGTTTGTTTAGGTGATCCGTTTGTGTGATCTCACGAACGGGTGGGTCCTGGTGTGTGTCGTTTGTTTCTGTCGTTGGTGCTGGTGGTGTGTTCACAGGCATGGTATCGATGTTCTCCAATATTGGCATGCTACCTTTATTATTTAATTATTAAAATTGTCTACTTTTGAATGTTTGTTTTCGATTTAATTGTTTCTCTTCTATGACACAGCTGCTAAGGTTGAGGCACTCAGACTATTTACTCTCGTTTTTAGGGCTGCTGTAAATTAATTGTACATCGTTTAATTTCACTTTAGTCAACCCTGGTCAAAGCAGCTCTGTTCGCTTGGGGCAGCGCAATTTCAGTCGCGCCCGAATTCAATTTTAATAAGAATTAAAGATGTTCGAAACAGAAGATATGCTGCCACGCGCGGCTCCCAGGCCAAGTGCAGCTATACCATTGGGTCATACTGATGAGATAGTTAAGCCAACAGTGCCTGAAGTTTCGATATTGTTTGGGCAACCGCCTCAGCAACAAACTCAACTTCAACAACAACAACAACAACAGCAGCAGCAAGCTCAGCTACAACAACATCGTCCTGCAACTACATTCGCTTCATGGAAGAAACAAGTATTGCCTCGTGTGAATTTTTCCCCAAAGTTGTCAACTGAATTAGGACCAGCCACTCCACCTGCTGCAGCAGCCGTAGCAATTAGTGGAGTTGTTGGTGGAAATGAGTATAATTTTCTACCGCGCAGTCGCGCCTTCGATGCGGAACCGGTTAACAATCTGAATTGTGGATATGCTGTGCCAACTGCCTCACATTATCCACGCGACACATATGCCACAGACGATCTGGTGTCCACCGCTCGCTCATCCAATTCCAATGCTACTACAGCCGATGTACTTACAATTTGTGCCAGTACCCAAACAGAACCCGATACTGTATCAGCTGTCAAGGATAACAGACCAGAACCTGGCAATTTGATAGATAAGAGTGATATTAGAGAAGTGCTGACACTATTGGAGACTATGCGACAAGAGCAGCAGCAATTAAGACGCCTCTGTGAATCCCTCGCTCAGCAACAGCATCAACTGCCAAGCGCGAAGACCTTCAAGGAAACAGGCACTCAGTGTGCGCTCCTTGCTCCAGCTAAAAGTAAGTTTGGACCCCAGTTAATCATAGTCTATATCTATCTATTATAAATATCGATTCTTAGGCAATGTTGCAATGGTTAAGCGCACTACACCAATTATACACGATTATATAGTCGAAGAGGAGGAGCTGCAACCTCGAGCTTTGCCACAATTCCAATCTCCACGTACCGCACCTCCAATAGCCCAATCCACGGGATATCGCAGCAACACGCCACAGACTAAACAATCGCCCGCATTGCCCGTCAAATCGAACACGGATAAAACTTTGGTCATGAACGAGTTGGCTCTTAAGTATCTGCCGCAACGACAAATTAACGAACTGATGGAAGATTTGCACGTCTCTCCAAAGACTAGCAATGAGGTAATCTCAAATGGAACTCCATTGCGTGCCATTGACAATTTCACCCAGAGTCCGAGTAATATGTCAAATGCTTCCTATAAATATCTTAAGAAATATCGTCTGCTTCCTGAAGAACAAATGGGGTACAATCATCAGCAGCATTTATTGTCGTCGCCGCAGCCAAGGAGCCAGGAGCCCATGCTGGACTTGGATAACATACGCAATCAGCCGAAATTGTTGTAAAAACAGAGTTTTTTGTATTTTAATATATATAGTGTATATTTTTTATAACTTTTTAAATTTGTTTTTAGTACCATATAATAAGGAGTACACACAAAATGAAATTAGAAAACAAACATATATATGGGCAAATTTGATTTAGACACATAATTAAATCATATAATCAGAACAATTGTTTTCTATTCAACTAGCGTAGAACCAGTTGCATTTCCGCTGCCGACTGTAGCAAGACTTTCAAGCCCTGCATAAAGCCCGCACATTGAGCAAAGTCCGTGCCGAAGGCGATGCGCTGGTGCACCGCTAGGGCATTATTATAATCGGCTATTTGTATGAACTGCACAATTTGATTCAGATGTTGTACAGTTGCCGTTGTGAGCTGTTGGAAAATTAGAATACAATTTAATTAGAATTTAATTTTTAATGTATTTGGTAATTTGAACTCATTTTTCATTCTGTCCTCTTAGTCGCTAGTTCCAAAATTTATTCGGCCATACAAGCTCAGTGGAACATATCGTTAAGATAAATACTAGTTCAATGCGATGAAGAAAACATTGAATTTTGTTCATATCGCACTGAATTTTATGGTTCACTGATGACCGTAAAAGTTTTCTTGCTTTAAGTGAACTTATTCTAATTCCTACTTGTGTATAATGTTCATTTGATCTGTTTGCTTACCCGTTCGTAGCGCAAGCAATCGTAGAGATTTTCCAGGCGTTTCACAACATCCACAAATTTTCGTTTGGTCCGCTGTCAAGCGAAAAATTGATTAATTAAATTACTCTACAAATAACTTAGTCAACTTACCGCATCATTCGTTGCGCTCAGGCATTGGTTTTTCAGTTCCTCTAAAACGGTTTGCAAATAAATATATTCCTCTGGCAGTGGAGGTTTCTCCTTAACGGGTTCAGGCTGGCGCTGCTCCTGTACCGGAGCTGGTTGTTCAGTATATCCGAACGATTGCTGTTGTTGCTGCCCAGGCCAAAATTGTTGCGGCTGTTGTTGTTGTTGTTGATTAGGCACGGCCGCAGTTTGGAAATTCATTTGCTGCTGTTGTTGTGGTGGAAAAGCCTGTGTATTATTATTGGCAGCAGGATTGTAGAAAGATGTACTCGAAGGTGGAGCGCCCTGTTAAGGAAAGATTAAGATAAAAATATGTTTTCGACTGATATTTAATATACAGGTTCATTTAGTATAAGTATAAAGATATTAATACCTGATATTGATTGGGATCCATATAGCTGCTCGGATTTTGATTGGGATCGCTGCCGTATAGTGGGTGTAATATGGGAGCTGCAGCAGACTCCGTAGATGGTCGTGGCTTGGACTAAGAAACGTAAAGTTCATAAAAATCGACTGCTTATATAAAATATAAAAAGTGTAGTACTTACCACTCGAGAGGACTTCAAGGTTGGTGGATCATTCCAACCGGGGGGAGGAGTTGGATTACGTTGTATATTCTGCACAAGTGGTGGCGGTGCAGCTGTCTCAATGGGTGCAACACCTGGTAGGTAGTTGTTTTGAGGGGCCCCAGTGAATGGAGCTGGATTATATTGCTGAGCCGAAGAAAGAGGATTGGTGTTGAAGGCGCTGCTATTATTTATCAGTGGTACACTGGCCGGCTGTGAAACAGGAGCTCCAGCGAAAGGAACCGCTGCTGGGGCTGGATTGTATGCCATGCCATAGTGACTGTTTGACGCTGCCACCGATGGATCCAAAACGTATTTAGATCGCGAGTGAAGACCAGTTCCTGGTGTGGTGGCAGGCTGCGGAGCAGCACTTGAGGAGCTGGCGTTGCTGAGTGGTCGTGGCGGATGCGTTAGCGGTTCAGCTTTCAATTGTGGTGGATTGTAGATTTGCGTGGGAGGCTGAGCTGGTTGGAAGGGGGCCGCAGCCGGCGGTGCTGCTGGTTGTTGCCAACCGCCATTTGTCGCAGTTGCATTTGGATTGTATGGATTATAGGGCATTGGATTCACCGGATTTGAGAAGGATCCACGCGGCTCCATTGGGCGCATGTATCCCATTGGAGCTGTAGTTGCTGCAGCTACAGGTTGCACCTGATCCACACTAACCGCTTTGCTGATGCGTTCACGCAGCTCATTCAAATCCTCACTTTCCGCATTTGCTCTGCTCAATGTCGTTATATACTGCAGAGCAGCGGTCAGAGCGCCCTGGGACGCAAGTAGTCCACTATATTCAGATATGAAGTCTGCAAATCTGCCGGCTAGGTCCACAGCAATACCCTGCTGCTCCAATGACTTGGTTAGCAGCATCACCACCTCGGCCAATTCTTGCAATTCATTCGTATTCAATTTGTAGTTCTGATTCTGTTGCTCCAGCTGCTTCAACTGGTACCAGGCAGTGACCAGCTTGTCAATGCTGCCGGCACAGATATAGCACAGCATGGCATTGCGTGTCAGCTCGATGTTGCTGTTGCTGGACTCATTTAACAAGCGATCGCCGAGCCTTTCGCATATGTCCACCACTTTGCGCTCGCTATGCTTGAGGGCAGCTACTAGCGCTTCCTTCCAAGAGTCCACGGTGCATCGATTGACAAAGTCCAGCCAATCACGCGTGACCAAGGCCGAGATGACATTCGACAATTCATTCTTTTGCTGCAGCAAATAACGTGTCTGCGTGCGTGTCAGAGTCTCAATGCCCGCCGTTGAGGCGATGATTAAAGCCTCCGGTATGCGCTGCGCCTCCAGACAGAGCTCGACAGCAGCCTCCACATTGCCCGTGAGTATGGCTTCCGTAATCAAACTGTCGGTATCTAAAAACATAACAATTAAGTAGAGAATCCATATAAATATATATCAAATAGTCTATTCACTTACGATCGCCGCTGGGTATCTTAAATTGCGACCTAGTTGCAGCTGCATAATCATTCAAGGTTTGCTGATCGAATGGAGTTTTGATGTCGTTCGCTTGCTAAAGATTTAAATTGAATTGACATTAACTCTGATATTAATTTAATTGCAATGGACATTAGCAATAATTGAGAGTGATACTTTTGGTAAATGATTTTCTTGCGCATCGAATTTCTTACCGAATTATCGGTGCTTGAATTGGTGCTTTGATCGCATTCAACCTCTGATGAATCGCTCTACAAAGCAACCGAATGTTGGGCAAGCATGACAAAAAAAAATATAACTTGTTATCAGTGGAATATACAAGACGAAAGATGAACAGAACTGAAGCAATGCCCAAATATTGATAACGTAATGTGGGACAAAAAATAATATGTTTATATGCTCTCATAGAGATAAGAACTGAGCATACAGAACGGAAACTCACATGTGTTAGGGTCGATATGCGGGTTGTGAGCGTATCCACATCAGATTGCGAGTTGCTCTCCTCGGTCTCTTTAATGTACTTGCTGAATTTGCCATCGATGTCTTCCTTGTTATAGCCTAAAGCGAAAATTCATATTAATATAAAAATTACATCATGTAGATATGAATGATGGGTTTACCTAGCAGGTTGAGCATTTCTTCCTTTGGATTTAATTCAAAGTTCGCCTTAATGAAGTACCATATGTAGCGACCATGCTGATCGGCAGACTTGTCTGCTCGTTGCCTGCAATATTCAGCATAGTCTGACTCTGCCAGGGATGCTTCTAAGGCATTGGCACGCTCTACGAGTTCGGGTTCGGTGGTCAACTGGGATACCGTAACCGTCTTGGATGTATTATTAAAGCTGACCAATTTGCCACCAAACTGTAAACGAAACTCGAATTAGTTGAATACAATTGATTGTAGTAGCTATTTTGTTTACTCACGCCAAAGGCCACACCGCAAGGGCGCTTCATCCACTTGGGTGCGCGCGTCAAGTCGTGATAGACAACTTGAGTGGCCTGCTGGGGCAGCGGAGCTTGAGCAAATTGATCCATGCCTGGGAATGAGTCGGCGATCTTCTCCGATGTTTGCACCAATTGGTGGGTGCCACCGTTGAGCGAGTATATAGAAACAGCTCCTTCCAAGCTGGCGCTGGCTATCAACGCTGGGTTGCGTGGACAGAATTGCACATCTGAATACCAAGAAGCTGTGGTGGCCACCTCAGAAAGGATTTCGCCTTCAGGTATTTTAGTATTTGGATTCCAGCAGTAGATGCGATTATCCTTGCCACAGGATACCATCAAGTCGGTGTCCTGCAAGCACCATGACATGCCCAAAACTCCACGATCGTGAATCTGATACGTTTTTGCCGGTGCGGTGGCATAACGCAAGTCCCAGAGCTGCACAACCGGCGCCTGATCGTCCTCCGAAGCTAACCAGACCTGAGTGGCCACCTCCGGATGCCATTCAATCGCATGCCATCTAACCCTCGATTGAGTATCGGACAGCTTGATGATCTGCTGACTCTTGCGCAAGTCCCAAATAACGCAGCGAGTACTGAACACTGATGCCAAGATATGTTGCACTTGTCGATTCCAAGCGACATTCTTCACATCCTCCAGCGGTTGAGTCTTAGCACCCGGATTGAGTGGAGTAACTGGGTTATTCAAATCCCAAATATAAATCTCTGATTCCGAAGCACACGAAGCCAGCAAATTATTTAAAAAAGGATTAAAGTCTAAGCCGCTAACGGCGCCGGTATGCTTGTCTTGCCTTGCGACCAATGACTCCTCATTGGCCAGCATCTTTGCAGCCGAATATACATTGATATGACCCGCCTCACAGCCACCAACAATCAATCCATTTGCATGCGTTGCATGCGGACTCCAGATCAACTTCTGAAATCTGAGAAAATACATTTTTGTTTATTAATTGAGATGTTTGCATATATTAGAAGCTTACTTGAAGTCGCTGGCCACGCTGGCTTTTAGCTCCAAATCGTAGCTGGCATCGCCAATGCTCGGCGAATAGATCTCTAATGTTGGATTTGCAATTGATTCGAATTGCTGAGCCGCTGTGCCGGCAGCCAACAAAATTTGTTGCTGTTGCGCTGGCGACCAGGCAATGTTCACCGTCTTTTGCAGCTCTTTGATTTTCATTGTTGTTGTGCTCTGCAAGTACAATTTCGTTTACATTAACTTATTAAAAAATTGTAATGGGACGTCCAATTGGAGCGCGCCTCGTCATCACTTTTTTCTTCTTCAAAAAAACATTGGCGTGGCCAACAACTGCTGCAGCATGCCGCATTATGTAAATTTGTCTTAATTACAAATGTCAACTTACGCAGCTATTTTTTATGTTTATTGTTAAAATAAAACAATATGTATATATGTTTTTTAATTTTATATAAATAGGTTTTTCTAATTCGTTTTAAGAACTACAAGCTGTAGCACAATCGATAACGCTGCAATCGAAAGCAGGTATTTCGTTTGCGATATGCAAACAAATAAATATCGATGAATCGGTAATTGTTGTTGAGTGGGAGTGAAAGTGTGTGTTCTGTGCATGTGTGTGTGTATTATTCAAAAGTAAACAATCTTTTCATTTTGAATGGAAATTTGAAGAGTTTGCTTTATTGATACAAATAAATATATTTCATTGATAATTGTTATAATGCTAGATGTGTGCTACATATAATTATTATGCTGAGCATCATTATTTAGCATTTGTTATAGCCGCAACCCTTTGTTCAACTTTAGCGACTTTATTGTTGATTGTTTCCAAATTTTGGGCAAATGTTTCCTGCACAGAATGTAAAAGCTCTTTATTATTGACCAAACTGGTGGTAATAGTGCCCTGTTTTTGCTCAATTTCAGCTATGATCTTAGCAAAGTTGTTCGCTGCAAAGAGGAAATTGTTAAAATGCAATTTATACATATAGATTTCTTCAATATCTCTTACCATATTTATGCAGAGCTTCGAGTGCTTGCATTCGTTCAATAACATGCGGCAACATTTCAACAACTGGCTCGGTACGTTTGGCCAGGTCGTAGAGTTCTGCGACTTTCTGATCACGCTTTGCGTCTTGTGGGCTGCCGCTGGACTTCTCGGCAATCGCATCCATTTTGCCAGTTAATGTGGTCAGGCGTTGCTCAATGGCATCCAATTTGTCTGGCTGGAGCAGAGCAGCCTTGGTGCTCAAATGTCGCACAGCTTCTAGGACATTGGAGGTGTTAGTGACAGCTGTGAGGCGACTCAGTTTCTCAGGCTGTGCACCCACAGCCTTTTCCAGCTGATACAAGCGCTGTTCGAGATTCGCTATGCGTGCTGTCGATGCCAAATCTGTGCCGGGCGTGGGCAGAGCCGTTAGCACACCCGATTGCTTAAATTCTTCGACTTGTGCGACAAGTGCCTTGACTTGTTTATCATTGGGCACCTGCTCCTTGCCCAGCACTTGCTCAAGCTTCAATGTATCCAATACTCTCTTGGCTGTGCTTATCACAGTGGCTACGGCATCATAGGATTGCTTTTCCTCATCGGCAATCTTGCGATCCACTTGCAAAGCGGCCACCTCATCGAGTAGTTCGTTCATTTCGATTTGCAAGCGCTGACATTTTTGCACTGGCGTCTCCTTTTCCCCTTGGCCAACCAGCTCATATTCTCCACCGCGTACATCGTAGCCCCGGCACAAGCGACGTCCAATTCGATCCGTGAAGTCGACATTTCCCTCGAGTGTTGAATTGCTAAAACGTTTGTGGGCAATGCTTGGTGAAATGTGCAATCGCTCAATGGCCTCGTTTTCCGGCTCCTCTTCATAATAGTCGGACGTATCGACCTCTGGATCGTCGGGGGTCTCAAAAACATCCGGCTGGTCATAAGCCTATAGAAAATACATATATGTATATAAAATATGTATGTATGTAAAAGCTGCTTTCTATGAGTAATTCAAGTTTGTTGCTTACAATGCCGGGCAAATTTTGAAATTTTGGATCGGCCATTATGTTGGGCACTGCGGTTTCTTATTTTCGACAGTTTCTTGACTAATTGATATTTTGCACAAGTTTGCAAAAACTTTTACGAGACTAAATTGTACAGCAAAGCTAAAACTGATGTCATAAATAAAGTGTGGCGGCGGTAATAAAAGAAAAATATACCACAAAACGTATACAACAGCTGTTAAAAATACTAATATCGCTGTTCAGAACTTTTGTGAAAGCATTTCATTTGCGTACTTTTCAACCGTTTTATAACATATACAACTTTATTTTACATTTTGTAGTTAGGCAAATATTAAAAAAGTCTAACAAATGCAAATAAGATTAGAAATTAAATTTCATTGGACAAATATATCAGATAATATTCAGATAGATTGCGAAACTTAGAAAGCCCAATGAATTAGTTGTAAGTTGTGTTTTACGTATCCTACTATGTGTGATTCGCATACAAGGGTCTCTGCTTAAATTTTCTATATTTCTTAAGGGAATGCCATTAATAGAACGAGTAGTATTTTTAGCAACATACTAAACGGTCATATTGCCTAATAGTTCTAGTTTGGTTTAGTGTTGGGTCAGTTGAACTAAAAGTTGGTTTATTGGGGCGAGGAATTTGCAATTAAAATTTATATATATTTATTTATATATATAAATATATATAAATATAGAGAATGTCGTCCTTGGACTATTGTCTATACAGCTATAGTGATCTGCCCCTAGAGGTATGCTGATTGTTTTATGAGCAGTTTTCCGTTGCTCGTGACTCAAAGTCAGCTGACAAAATAAATGATTTTGATATTTAATATAGATTGTGCTGCATATATATAAATATCTGGGCTATTCGGATTTGTTGGCAGCTGGCACGACCTGTCATCGTTGGAGAAGCGCGCTTTATCACACAGAATTCATCGCACGCACCCGCGTACGTTTTTCGAAAACTGTTTTATCGGATCAACATAGTCCTGCGTTGGATTTGATGCGATGTGAGAGACGTTTTCGTCATTTTCTATTCGAGGATGTGACGCTGGGTCAGGTGCAGGAGCTGATGACATTCATTGGCGAGTCGGCGCAATCTTTGAGCCTAGATAATGTGGACTTGAATGACAAACAATTCTATGGCATCCTTAGCCTGTTGCCCCATCTACAAATCCTTTCTGTGACACGCTGTTTGCCTTTGTTCATGTCCGCCACGTTCTTGGATAGCAATTCGTGTGACTTAAATGAGATTTCGCCACATTTGGCTAGCATCAGAGAATTGACAATATGCAAAAATCAATATCTAACCGATGCTATTCTATTGCGATTAACAGCTCTAATGCCCAACTTGGAATTGTTGAATATGTCCGGCTGTCAGATCTCCTTTCACAACGCCATCCACCGACGCTTCTATCCGAATGAGCCCAGCACTCCCAGTGAATCGGTGCTGACGTTCAAATATATACAGAATGTGCTCAGCCAGCAGCGGAGACTGCTTCACACTCTCGATTTCAGTCACACTCTCATCGGCCACTCGTTGATGGCTCTCTGTGAGCTGAGCAAGGCCGACGAGCACGCTCAGCCTGGGCTGCAGCTGCGACGTCTCTATTTGGCTGGCTGCAGGCAACTGAATGCGTCGACCATACGCAGCTTTCTCTGCACTCAGGCTCAATTGAGTGTATTGGATCTCTCGTCGACGATGTGTTTGAATGATGATTGCCTCGCAGTAATTGTTCAGGCGAACCCTCTGCTGCAGGATTTGAAGATCAATGGCTGTTCTGGCATTTCGAATACAGGCGCTGCAAATTTACGTAATTTGGCTCGATTGCGCCTGCTCGATATATCCAATTGTGATGGAATTAATAGCAGTGGGATTATTGAGGGCATCGCTCGTGCAGAGAATAATGTTCTCCAGGAACTGAACGTTTCTTATTTGACGATCTGTGAAGAGTCCATTAAGTCTATAGCTAGAAATTTACACGCTCTGCGCTCGCTTCACCTCAATCACTGCGTCAACGCTGTTACAGATGATGTAATGCAGCTCATAATCAAGGAACTATGCTGGCTGAGAGATCTATCGCTCGAAAGCTGTTGTCGGGTAAGTCTGTATATAGATTTCCTAGATATAATATATTCAACTGATGTTTATTAATTTTTTGTTTTTAGCTAACGGATGCCGCTCTGACTGGCATCAATATAGCGAAGCTAGAACTGAATCGCAGCTCAGCTATAGGAAATACCTACCCACCGTCCGATGGATTTAGCGGCTCCTTGCAATCAATCAAGATATCGTTGCGCAGCAAGGCTGAGGAGGAGATTGTGCGGGATGCGAAACGGAAGCAGGCAATGTTTGCGGCCTACGAAATGAATCTGATCAATGAGGAGGACTTCGAGGGCCACAACATACAAGAGCTGCGTGGACTGCGATCGCTCAATTTGAGCGGCTGCAATAAAATCAGCGATGTCTCCTTGAAATATGGGCTCAAGCACATTGAGCTGAGTAAGCTGTTGCTGTCGAACTGCCAGCAGATATCGCTGCTGGGTATGGAAGCTTTGGTGAACAACTGCCCAGCCATTGAGGTGCTCGACCTTTCCGATTGCTATAACATAAGTGATCAGGGTATTAAGATCATTACGGAGAGGCTACAACGACTGCGCTCACTGGACATCAGCGGCTGCAGCCAGTTGACGGATCACTCGATCGACGCTATAATTGTGAACTGTGAGTGTCTGGAGACTTTGTACATTTATCGCTGCCGTCGCATGTATACGGATATTGAGGATCGCTTGTCGGATCTGCGCTCACTTCGCAACTTGCATATGGATAATATGAATAGCATCGATAATGCCGATTTCTTTCGCTTGAAGAAGCGCCTCGATTGCTGATATTTTGTTGCAATTTTCGTTGTATTTATTCTATATTATTTTCAATTATACAGTTTTCGCTAGTCAAGTCAAGCCTAAGAGGCAAATAGAATTGAATATAAAATAGTATATAGGAATGGCACTGGTATAGTTTATAGTATATGTATATATATATATAAATTGCACAGATATGAACACTATGCTCGTTAAAAATGTCCACCAAGCAATTAGAATGTAACTTATTTGAAGTTAAGCTAAAGTTTAGATGTTAAGCATTGATTAAGTAGCTGTGATTTTTAAAGAGAATTTTAAGAAATTTAAAGAAAACATTAATTATGTGATTTGTTTTTATAAATAAGTTAACATATTTTATATTTATTGATGTTATCAATGTGTATTTAATAAAAAAAAAAAAAGAAAAGAAGATGAATATAACAAAGAAATCATTGCTTTCAACTTCGGTAAAAATGAATCGATTTATTTGGTCGAGCATCCGCAGTGTATGTAAAATATACTTAAATTAATTAGAATATTATTTATTATTGAGAGAATTCAAACATATATCAATATATTATTATAGAGATATTAACCATCATCATATAAATTGTAATAAAAAACGTGACTAAGTTAAGGTCAGGAGCTCAGCCACCGCCACCGCCGCCGCCAGAGAGTTCGTCCTCGTATTGCTTGCGGAAGCAGTCGCCCACTGGGAAGAAGTCCCAGCTGCGCTGTTGGTACATATTCCACACGTACGTCTCCTGGCCGGTATACTCGGTGTCCGGTTTATTAATCAAATGCATCAGGAAGAACATATAGTTGGCCAGATTGTGCTCCTTCTGCACGTGCGTATCGAAGCCGTGCGGTACTATATCAAAGAAGTCCTTACCCATGCCACAAATAAAGCAATTCGATTCCATATTATCCTTGACCGACTCCAATTGATCACGCAGCTCGCCGAAGGCGTCGATAATCAAACCCTGGATGATGGCCAACAGGATGACAATGACGAAGAAGAAGAATGTGATGTCGAAGATGATGCGATAGACCTCATAATCATCCCCGTCTGGATCTCCAATTTCATCACCAATGCCACCGCCTGCTCTAACACCCTTGTACAAATGGAAGACGAAACATGTCAACATGTCGTGGCACTTCTTGTCCACCTCCTCATCTTCCTCCTGTATGTAGAACTTGCGGAAGAAGTTGAACGCAATCACCGTGTATATATAAACGATAATCGTAAGGAGCATCACGGTCAGAACGAGCTGTTTGCCATTGTGGGTTACGGATTGCAGAATCGTGCGCAGTGTCTTGAAGCCAACGGCCACATCCAACAAATGGGCGGCAAAGAAGAAGTTATTAAAGTTGCCCATCACCGAGAAGCTAAAGTACCACAGGGAGTAGAGGAAGGCGTTGTCCGTAAAGGTGACTCCCGCCTTCCACACCTGATAGCGCCAATCGATGTTCATAATGTACCGCAGAATGCCCGTCTCTTCGCTCTCCTGTGCCGTAAATGCGCTCTTCTCCATGCCCAGCAAATTCGATATGGAGTCAAAGTCGTAGGTCTCGCTGTACTTTTGCCTGACCTTCTTCTTGACAAACTTATCCCAGTAGTTGACAGGGAAACTCTTGGCCGAGATGACCAGCTTATCCCAGTGGGACTTGAAGTCATCATCCTCCGGCTGCTCGGCTATGAAGAGACCATCGAATTCCAGACGACGAGCGATTTCCTTTTCCCGCTTGAATATGGCCAAAGGCACCTTCAGATGATAGTATGCGATCAGCATGGCCAACGATACCAGGGAGTGGAGTAGAGCAGCTATGCGTAGCACATGTTCCATATAGAAGAAGTCCTCGTCCACATGCACCAGTTCCGGTATATCATCGTCCTCAAAGTCGCCATCGCCCGACCCATCTCCTGAGCCACCCAGACCAGAGCCACCCAGATCAGAGCCGGCACCCGAACCGGAGCCCAGAATAAGTTCTTCCTCAGCCGATCCTTCGGATTCCTCGTTGAACGAGGTCACCTTGTAGAAGAGCAACATAAAGTTAATGCTGAATGCCAAGACGAGCGCCACATATTTCAAATTATAAAAGTTACGAGCCAAAAAGCTAACGGCGCGGTGCGTGTACTGCGAGAAGTCGATCTGGTGCACCGCTGGTGTCTCTTGTGGTGCCGCTGAAGACTTCTTGGCCTCTGCCTCAATGGATGCCATGGCTGCCTCCTGAGCCTTCTGTGCTTCCTGACGTTCTTGAGCTGCCTTCTTAGCCGCCTCACCGCCGAGCATATCAACAATTGAAATGGGTTCCTGATGCAGCTCGCCTTCGACCAGTTCTCCTGGCACAGCTGCACCATCTTCGGGACTAGATTCACCGCCCTCCTCCACAGATGAGCTCGCTGGCGATTCGTGCACCACCACCTTGTACATGCCGTTTTCCTCTTTGTTGATGTCCAGGCCAAATGCTTGAACCGTTCCCGGTGGCTCTTCCAATGGCAACGGCGGCAGCGCGCGTCCAAATGTTTCTTCCTCAACTACAGCTTCCTCCTCCTCCTGCTCGGGTGCGGGACCACGCATCAGATTCAACAGAATGCCAAAGATGTAGCGCACCACGCAGTAGTGAGCATAGCCCGTATAGTAGAACATATAGAATATAATCTTAAAGAATCCAACAATTAGTTCAGGTATCGATTTCGTTTGCATGACTCCAATTTGATGCTTGATGTTCGAGGGGCTCAGCATGTGAATTCCGAACTTCAGACCGTCCTTTACAGCAGTTATTGTGCGTCTAATCGGATCACGAGCTGCACGCTCTTCCTCCTCTTCGCTCATGTAGGAACTGTAGGCCGTATCCCGTTTCACATTGCCGCCGCCATCATCCGTGGCCATCAGGCCAGAAGCATGGGTCATCTCAAAGATGGCATCCTCGCAGAAGTTAACAAATGCTTCCAGTTTCTCCTTGTCGCCGCCCTCCGTGACGATCGAGTAGAAGAAGGCGCGTTTCGATTCGCGAATCTGTGGCTTCTCCCACTGTTCGATGTTCGAGTCCTTGATCTCGAAGTAAACACGCTCAATACGCTTCGAGCTGCCCAAGATTTCGATGCGACCCAAGAAAGGCTCAAAGTAGTTCAGCACAGAGCCCGCGGTCTCCAGGAATCGCGCCAGGCGCGGCTCATTGGGCATGTGTTCACTGAGATTGGTCAGCAGCACAGCCAGGTTGAAACCGATCTCCTTTGATGGCTCGTGGAAACGTTCGACAAAGGCTCGATAATCAATTTTACCTTCGTGATTGCGTTCACAGCAGGCCAAAAGGAAATCCATTTCCTCCCTGTAAAATACGACATATGCCAAATGTTAAATAGTTGTCTTAGCATATAGATGCTTTTCACTTACGGTGTGTAGTTCTTGGACTGTTCCATTTTGTCTCGGAAATCCTTGGGTATTACCCAGCCCTCGTTCTTCATATCAATCTCATGGAAACTGGGCGACTCAATCAAGTCGGCCAATTTCAGGAACATATCGAAATACTTGAGAATCAGTTCAACATTGCTAGCCGACTCCACCAGGGTATCCACCATCTGCTTGCCAATAGTGCCTAAGAAGATTTCGATAAGAATTTAGTTTTTTGTCCATAGTTGGTCTTCTGAAGGCATACCATTCACAACATTGCCTTCCAGCATGGATAACATCATGGTGATCATATCCTTTTGCAGATTGAGTAGCTCCTTTAGCAGATCCACCTGACTCGAATGCTTCGAGAGTTTGTCCTGCATGTGCGAGAATAGAAATAGAAAACCGCCGACCGCATCCCACAATCTGGAATGGGCCAAGGCTTGCTGATTCAATGTACACGGACCCTGGATGACCTCAGTAAGTGTATTGAACACTTGACTAGCCACGCCAATGGCCTTAAAGAAGTTGGCCTTGCCAGCTGGGTCAATGATCTCCTTGCTGGAGTAGTGCCAATAGAAGTCCATTATCGATTCCTGCAGACGCAGCAGATAATCCACCGTACAGATGACCACATTCACTGTGGTCGTATTTCCCGCTTGTGTGCGCAAATAGTTTTGCCATTCTAGAAGAGTAAATATTTATGTAGTGAAATGACTAGATCATTGCTGAAGAGACTTACCCAAATTGTGACCCTCGCAGGTAAGCTGAATGAATCGGAATAGAGCACACGTGAACTCCGCATCGTGCATATTCTTCTCACCCGCAGCGCCCTCAGAGCCGACACCAAGACCTGCACCCGCACTTGGAATATACTCTTTGTTTTTGTGGTTTGGGTTTTACAACGATAGCGGGGATCAAGTACATATACATATACGGGATACGGGATATAAACGGCATGCGTGTGCATATGTTGGGTGATTTGGGGGGAAAGTAGTTGGAAGGAGAGACGAAATCAATAATTGAACTTAGAATAAATGCAGCATGAGACGTGATGATGCCAGAATCACAATAATAATTATAACACTAATAAGAAAACTTATAATCATAATCAATTAAAAGTTAAGAGCCCAGCAAACTTCAAGCAGGATTGCATCTGGTTCACACAGCAGGATAATCACTAAGGAGCACTTACCCTCGGCCTTTGTATTGCGCTCGAATGCATCCAGATCGAGCACGCTACACGAGTTCATCAGCCCGGCTATGGAGGTGAAGAAGCCCACATCCTTTTTCTCCTTCAAGTGATTCAACATACCCATTTGAATGTCAATGTTGCCGCCACGTAATATGGCGATGCCCAAATTGAGTGTCGTCATGACCATCTCCGAAGGTATACCTTTGGAGGCGGATATGTGCAACAGCACCATTTCGGCAACGCCACGATTCGACAGACGCGCTTGATGGAACAACAGCTTCTGTTTCTCCATCTCTTGTTCCTGTCGAGCGTTAAGAATATTGGATAATTAGATGATACATTTTAGATATGTAAGATAGTCTATGTTATCCTAAAGTCAAGTTATCAAAAGTCAGTTAGTTTAAGTTATTACTGAAGCTATTACTGAATGAATAAGTCAAGTTATAATTATAATCAGATTACATATAGTCAGTTCTAATAATTTGTCAGTTACTGAATGAATAAGAAATTTAGAGTAGTTAAGGCTTAGTTAGTTTATTTTATTTTAAGTCACTCAATCATCCGGCTCTACAGAATGAATGAGTCAATATATCAGATTTATCTGATGGAACAGCAACTTCTGTTGTAATTTGTCACGTAAGACAACAAACCAGGTAAGTATTTTAAGCTGCTCTCGTAAACTATACGTATATTTGTGAGTTTTGTTAACAAAGTCATTCAATTAATAAGTTAGTTCTAATAGCTCTACATACTCTTAGTTCAACTGTCCAATTAGATTACAATTTGTATTACAATATTTACCATTAGTTGGGACATGCGACACTTTTCAATAAAATTAGATTAATTTGCAAGCACAATTGGGATTAGGATAAATTAGTACATAATTAGGTATTTATTTTAAAATTTTTTTGAACTCTCGCTTAGCTTACATGGATACTTGTGCCTTCGCCCTCTTCGCCGCCCTCACCGCCTTCACCTTCGTCACCGCCTTCTTCTTCCTCTTCGCCGCAAGACTTAGCTGCGATTTGAGCATAGGACATGTACAGTAAGTCCTCTTGAAGGGCGCCACTGCGCTCTGTCATGGCACCGCGGCAGAATGTGGTCACCAGCTGGGTCAATGGATCCGGCTTGCCGTCTGTCTCCTCCTCCTCCTTCTTCGATTTCTCCGACTCTTCAAATGTCTGAGTTAGATCCTCGATCATCACCTCTTGGCCGACGTTCTCCTCCTGTAGCCATTGCTCGTAGTAGGTGCGTGCAAAGATATTGCAAGCACGATGTCTGCGGACAAAAGAAGATTGTTATTAATTGAAAATTTAATATATGAAAAGTTAACACAAGTTGCATGCTTTTAGTACTTGAGTTAAACTGCCAAATACGCCAAAATGAAATAAAAACTTTTCGGTACGTTGAACGTTAAATGAAACCCTTGCAGATCTGTTGAACAAAATTCAATTCAACAAAGTGACCATAGACTTATTAAATACAGCAATCTGCAAGGGCTTAAATACTAAAAAAAAAATTTCAATAAGATGCATACTTATATTCATATGTATAAGTGTATAAGATATGAGTTCGTATAAGATATTAGTATTTTTGTGGCTACCACCTGCTCATACGATATAGATGCTTGGCGCGTAAGCTTGAAATAACTGCCTGGCGTCGAGCGACCGATATTTTGGAACTCCAACGTTTTGTTTTGTTCTTGGCGCCGGTTGCCTATATGGAGCGTACAATAGCAAGCAAGAGCATAAAAATACATACATACATATTAAAAGACCAAGGAGTTACAGCACTACGGTCACACTAAGTGGTATTGCGAGTTAGTACATTTTGAATTAGTTGAAATCAGTGGATGAACGAAATAATAATAAAACAAAGTGCGAAATGTGATGTAAGTTTAAAAACAATATTAATTCAAATCTGTGTAAAGGCCTAACGCTTGGTCCCATGTATTAGCTAAAGCTATGTATATTTGCATGTAAGTAAATAGAGTCCGTTTTCTAAATAAATAAATGTTGATCTTCATATAAAGTACCGTTACTTTACATACATACACACACACACTTTTGAGCCCTTCAACTTGAGCCGTTGCATAAACGTGCGCACGCATGTGTATTAGTAATGCAGTGAATATATCGGTAATAACCTGGGTAGAGAATGTAGCGATGTCTGACGGAAACATGCGATAACGGCACGCTTCCTTTGTATTGACACAACGCTCCTGTAGACATTTTTGCTCTGCTGTTGTGGATGGTCGATCTGTAATTGTTTCGTTCACGATTTGGTCAGCAGTTGAAAATTATATGTCGTTGAAATGTACGTTATAGATTTATTTGGGGCAAATCGTATTGAAAAGAAAAGTTAAAAAGTGCAAGTTGAGAAAGTATATATAAGTATAAAAATATATATTGTATATAAGTAATTAATATCAGTTGGTATTGAGAAATAAACATATATATAAAATACAAGAGAAAGGAAAGATACTTGTATAAGAGTATATGTATGTATTTGCAATACCATATGTATGTGGGTATAGAATGAAAACCCCCCTTTCCCCGTCCACTTACCATATGAAGGCCAAATAGAACCTTAGCCATGGCCACAATTCGATCAACGGTCTCTGTCGTCTTGTCTTTACCCTTCTCATTTGAATTGGCATTCACCTTCTCCAAGGCCTGCTCATCGACTGGCTCTTCTGTCTTGCCCAGTTTGGAGTAGAGATAATGCTGCCACGACATCTCATCGGATGGATCCAGCTTGTCGGGTAATGTCAGCTGATTACGTGCAAACTCTATGACATCGTATTCGTTCATCTTCTTCAGGTATCTATCCTTGCAATGCTGCACCAGCTCCTGTTCGCGACCCGCAAACAGATTCAAACCAACAGGCAGTAGACGCTTTAGACAGGCGACCATTAAACTGGCCTGTACTTCCTTGTCCTTGTCACGTTTCTTGTCCCTGTTCTTCTTCTTCTTCTTCACCTTACCACCTACGGCCGGCACGCCCTCGGATATGGCTGATCTTCGCGTAGCCGTTGGCATTATCAGCGCCATATTATCAATTTCATTGGCTGATATAAAGTTCTGCTCCTCCTTCAAGAAGTACTGACTCTTAGACCAGATATTAAATATCTCTGCAACATGATTGTACAGCTCTTCGGCCTCAGGGATATTGTCCTTTAGCCAATGATTGCGCTGCAGATCCACATATTTGATGAGCAGCGGATAAAACGAGTATATATCTCGCACAAGCAAATTCCAATCCTCTTGAAGTTGCGTTTCCACTTGCGAAGTATCATCTGTGGCCGATTTGATGAATCCTCGCATGCTGTCCTCCTTGTGTAGCATATTCTCTGTACGCTTCTTAACACGCTCGGCCAAAGGCAAGAATGGATCCTTGAGCAGTTCCTCTGATGTATTGATGATAATCTGTTGGGTGTAGGCAGCAATGCGTGTCATCCAGGGCGCATTATCATTGCCAATATTTTTCTTGATCATCTTGAGCACATTGCGTAGCAGCGAATTCATGTGATCGGCTGTGACCATGGTCACATGATTGCCACTGGTCGGACTCACGTTATCCGGGCCCTGGGACCACCAGAAGGGCAAATAGGCGCAGAGTAGCGGCAAGATAACATCAATAATATGCGGTGCATCGGCATAAGTCTTATCCGACTCAACGAATTGGTCCACTTCAGTGAGGATCGCTTCCAAATTGGGCATACAGCTTTCCATTTTCACCATAATATCCTGCGCCTCCAGCGAATGATCCGCAATGCGATTTAGCAGAGAGTACTGATTGTGTTTATTGAGATGCGGCTCCAGATAGGCAACTGGGAAGCACGAGCTGTAGGCGCCCAAGCAAGAGCCCAAGGCTGGCCGATGTCTCTCAATTTCCGTTTTCAGGTATTTGCGATCGTGCGTCAGTGTCGCATCGGTGCCCAGATGATATAGAGCAGCTAGAATCTTATAAGAGGCCACTTGAATCTCGTCGAGGAGCAGATCACTGCCATAATCACAGGCAGCCAGGTGATCAAACATCGCTGTCAGCACCGGCAGCACCACCTGATTTACATAGCCCAATGATGTGGAGGTCTTTAGATGTGTGCCACGCAAATGGCTATACTTGCCATCCTGTAGATTCATTATCGTGTTGCCCAGATCATCAGAGGTTTGATTGAAGAACGTAAGCATCGATGTGCGTATGAATTCGGGACAGTTCTTGGTCAAGGTCTTGGCATCGATGCCCTTGACAAGCACCTGCAGGCAGCGCACAGTGATGCGCACATCGGGTCCAAAAGCGCTCAAGCGATTGCGCAACAGAGCTGCCAATTTACAGAAGATGGAGGCAACCATTTCCTTCTCCTTGAGCGAAGCGGCGCCTATGTTATTGGTAGCCGTTGCAATGGCAATAAAATAATTGCGATGCGTCGAGAAGTACTTCTCCATGAGGGGCAACACCACCTTTGAGAAGAACTTGATGTCACGCGAAGCCGTCTTGAATGAGGTGCGGCGGCTGAACGTGGTCGATGGCTTCAGTAGCTTCATGTTGATGGTGGCACGATCCAGATATTGGATAAGCTTCTCTAGCAGCGAATAAGAGAAGCGCAGCTCGACGGCAGCTTGTGTGGCACCGCCTTCCTCAACAGCGCCACCCTTCGAGGGCCTACAAATAATTAAAGATTTATAATGAATAATGTTTCATATATATTCTAGAGTTATCTTCTTCTTACTTGTGCAATTTGTACCCCTGATACTGCATGTATTTGAGGAACTCCTGTGAGCGCTCGCGATCCTTCTTCTTCTCCTTGTCCGTGAGCAAGTCGTAGGGCACCAATTGTGGATGTATAACACCGCCACATCCATTCAACTCTTCGTTCTTCTTCTTCGCCCAAATATCATGCGAATTCTCGGCCAGACGTTCGGCCATATTTTGCATTTCTCTGCTAAGCGTCAGGTTGCTCATGTCCACCGGATGTGGATTGTAGTTGAAGGGACTGCCCTCATTCTGAAAATCATGCTATTTGTGTAAGCACCAAAGTGTTTTCAAGTAAAAGCGAAGGTGTAGAATTGGCCAATTGTGTGATTTGGGATATTCCGTAATTGTAGGCGTGAGAAATTTTTGGAAAAGGCGTTAATGAATTCAATTTTTGGGAGATATATATGGTTAGTCGAATAATGTTATAATACATACAATTTGGGGCTTCGATTGACGACGCGTCGAGCCACGATGATTGAGTGGCAAATCGATTTCAGAGTGCTCAACGGTCCAGCCAATGGCCAAGAGACCTTTGAGGCATTCACGCACCGGATCTCGGTAACGCTCACGTTCCTGTGAAGATGTGTAAAAAAATATTAGATTCATATAGAAAATTATATGTACTATAGAGATTAATGATGCCGATTAGCGATGAGTGTATGTCGTCCATTAGAAAAAGTTGAGCTGATTGATATTTTTATGTGTATACTACGTACATATTCACTAAGCATATTGTAGGGCTTTAGACGTGGATGCTTGCGTTCGATATCTGATCGAATTTCGCCATATGTCCAGCTGCCCTCCAAACGGCGACTGGCCCAAGCATCGTGATAATGTTCGCTGAACTTTTGAACCAACGAATTCAAATCATTGTCCAAATGTACATTGTTCGTATCAATTGGATTTGGCACATATTGTGGCTGATCCGGTGCACCCATTTGTCTGCCATAATAGTCCTCATCGGTATTTTTCGATAAGCTATAATCTGGTGGCAGGGCACAGCCGATGGCAATCAGGCAGGGCAATGCTTTACCGAACAGTTCCGGGTCATAGTCCATATTGCTCAGCGAGTCAAAAATATTTGAGAACAGAAGCATCGTTAGACGCTTCTCTTCATCTGACGAAGCTCCATACGAGCCCTGGCCTTGAGTGGAGCCATAGTACTTAGCGCAGCGATCGAAGTGTAGTGTGAGCAGCTGTAAATACGAGCGAGTTAATTAGTTATTGGTTCTCTTAGAGTTAGTCAAGATTATCGAACTTACCCTGAGTGCAACCGTCGTGTATTCGGATAGCTTGGATACATCAACAGTCAACTTGCGCAATAGCTTTAAGAGCATGGCAGGTTGCATTTGTGATGTTAACGCTACTAGAAAATCGGATACTGCCTCTCGCTGCCCCTTGGTTAGCATACGGTTCTTGGATAACCTATAGACCGTGTGCAGTGTGGCATCCAAGAGACTTGCATAGTTCTCAGCCTCGTTATAGAACTTGGAGTGCTTGATGAGCAGTGGCAAAATGGAGTTGCCAATGTAGCGATTCATGGCCAAAGCCATGTCGCTCTCGGACCCATCACTCTTATCCAAAATTGTGGCTGTACGCAGATCTGGCAGAAAAGCGTCTTCGAGCAGCCGATAAAAGAGATCTTGTGTCTCAATGCCGTAAACACGTTCCAAAAATAGAACAATACTCTGCTTATTATTGGGTAAGAGGCCAGATGGCATATCCGATTTCGGTTTCTCCTCGCCGGGAGCAGTTTGTGTGAGCGTAAACTTTAGGCTAAGCACACCTTGAAGGTCTTCCAGTGGCACAAGAGATCTCAAAATAGCTCTAGCTCTCAGTGACTCGTTCTTGCCTTGCTCGATGACAGACACGTCGGGGGCGCATCTGCCCAGCAGGTCAACAAGTGTACAATAGAAATTCAATATGGCGGCACCTGTATCGATATAGTCCTCATCCTCGTCGCCTTCGGGTAGGGGATGTGTAAAATTAAGTCCAGCTATGGTGCCTTCGGCTTCGTCTTGCATTTTGCAACGATCCGATATACGCTCCGACATACGATTTGCCTCGACGATTGCACGGAAGAGACCTTCCCCTTCTCCTCTTAGAGCCGGTCCCAAACATTCTGGACGACGGATAAGAAGACGAATGACAAGGTTGGCATTCTCCTCGACACTCTCGCCATTGACCCAAACGCAATAGCGCAAAAAGTCCAGATATCGTTCACCCTCAACTGGGTCCCATCCCAAATCGGGATAACCCTTTTCAACTAACTCCGAATTGCTTTGCAATCCACATCTGGACAGATAAACTGCAATCTTCTCCAAATAGTGTTCCCTAAGTGCCAGAGCTAATTCTGTGTTCTCCATTAAACTCGAATATGCCACATCCAATGGGGTGGAACCTCGCAGACTGGGCCTCGCTAACAATATGTTCGCATTGTCCAGCAAAAAGTCAAAGTGATCGAACATCGCCTTCTGATTCTGACGTCCGGTACGGCAAAAGTAACATAAGAAGCGACAGCAAGCCACAACCATTTCGTGCGAGGTGTCTTTCTCCTTAGAGGGCACACCTTCGGCTCCCTCGGTCTGGGCGGGGGCATCGCTTTGTGCCTGAGCACGACGGCCTAGTGTATTCATCATGACAGCCATTACGTTTTCGTGCACACGTAAGATGCGTATCAAATCTGGATGTTGGAAGAATGTGGCGTTGTTCACCAGTTTCCATAGACGCTTGCGCATCAGTTCCTCCT
The DNA here is from genome assembly GCA_030914335.1 of Drosophila borborema. NCBI lineage: Eukaryota > Metazoa > Arthropoda > Insecta > Diptera > Drosophilidae > Drosophila > Drosophila borborema. Next base: position 13,207,712 of record JAUESP010000303.1, on the reverse strand, counting down.
CTTCCTGGCTCATTTGTACGGGCAGCAATGCACGTATCTGACTTAAACCAACCCACATCTCAGCTACATCATCTCGTGCGCGATTGTTAATCACATAGGTCTTTTCCAGAGCACGCACCAGCTCACCGACCGTATCGTATTGCCGTACCAGTAAGCTGAACATTTCGCGAACTAATTTTGGATTCTCGATTTGTGATTCCTCAGCCCAGCTGACGATGGTTTTGATTAGGACCTTGCGGAAAACCTCTTCAGGTGTCTTTTTCTCAGGCTCCTCCACTTCTTTGGGTCCCTCCTCTAGCTCCTTAACGGTATTGATGAAATTGTAGATCTTTGTTATGGTTCCCGTTTTGATCTCTTCGATTGCAGCTATCTCAGTACCATCCGGCTCCTGCAGCGCATTTAGCGATACCTTTTGCATGAGACAATCGTGGAATTCGCTTAAGCGACTGCGCAACTCAAGACCACAGGTGCAATTATCCTGATCGTCAGCCTCCAGATTCTTAAAGCACAGAATCTGATTCATTTGTTCTCTGGGTGGACAACGGAATTCCTTAGTCTTTTTGGCCGCAACAGCACTTGGCAGATCAGATTGTTTAATCTCAATATAACGTCGCAACTGATCGGTTTGTAGATCGCCCACAAAATCGTGAGAGAACGCTATGATGCTCTCCACGCGATGTCGCAGCTGTGTGTCGTAGAGATGATGCAAGAGGTAGCACATTTGTAGTTTGGCTCCCTCAGCCATTTTCATGGTGAGCAAACCTTTGCGATGCTCATCTTTGCCCTCTGTAAATAGTAAAATAAATCGATTAGATTTGTTTCAAATATTTAATACAATAAATATAAAGAAATCTCTTTTGCTGATCTCCCACCTCTTGCGAAAGTGGGGTCCCAAGTCTCTGGATCCACCATTACTAATAGTTTTTGAACGTCCTCATCAGTAAGGACGCCAACTAACAGTAGGCGATCCGTTAGCTTAATGAGTGGCCTATAAGAATTAATAGAGATTAATTAAAAATATGTATTTCTTCTCTATATATATATATATTAATGTATTCCATATACTTACAAGAATAGATTCTCGTTGGTCCAACCGATGGGATCACGGTTATGCACTTGATTGATTTCCACAGCATCTTTAAGGGCTTCCATTACAAACTCTCTGACTACTTCTAATGGGAACTTCGGGGAATACAACTGATCGATGTTGGGTATCGGTTCGCTGGAAACACTTGGCATACTAGATGTTGCAATCACAGGGGGACTGAACGGGTGGAGTTGTTGTTGTTGTTGTTGTGATCGGTAATCGGTATCGGTATCGGTATCGGTTCGATTGGTGGTGCATAGAGTGATGGATCAGTGCAGGTGTTTTTTTTTTTTATTTATTTATTTTGGATTGAAAGTATTGGAAATAAAATGAATTATGAGGAAATCACAGGTGCATTACGAGAAAAAAAAAGAGAGACAACAAACGAACGAACCATTCGTACTTAATGCTCGTCGTTGCAATGGACAAGTATGTAAATGTGATATATACTACGAGAGTGTGGTTACCCAAGGAACTTAGCTTAGATCGACTGCACTTACGTGATTTCCGTCATACGCAGCTGTGGCCGCACCGACTCCGTGACAAGCGAACGAAGCGAGTGACGCATCTCATCCTCAGCATAGAGCTCCTTCAGTTCCGGGCCCAGCGGTGTAATATATTCATTTTTGCACACCTCCATTGTGGTGGCATGCGATTCCAGATGCAGTGCTATCAACAGATCATAGAAACCCTGACGCAACGGTCCACTCATATACTCAGAGCGTATGGCATAGAGCAATTGCTTCTGATCGACATGCTGGCAGAGCGCATGTGCGGCACGATAATTCGATTGATAGCACAGCGCCGCGTAGAGCGTGAGCGTATGCGCATGGAAAGAGAGTAGTTTATCCATTTCAATCAGCTCCAATATGTCGATGCAACGATCCTCTTCGGGTATGTGCAGGGCCAGCATTGATACTGGATCCTCGCAGAGCATTGACCAGCCACGAATATCGGACAGTTTCAGCGCATGCACCTGTAGTGAGGTGTTCGGCACACGTGCCCATTGATGCGGTCGCAGGCATTGGACCTTTAGACGCGGTGGTGATTGCGGATTGATGTGCTTATCGCTGGTGGGCAATACGGCTGCTGACAATGGCAGCGTGGTTGGTGTGCGTCCTAGCTCAATTTGTAGGATCTCCTTGCTGGTGGCCTCAACGAAAATCGCTGGAAACAGTTTGGTATCCGGTTCCATCATCCAGCGATGCGAGGTTTCCTTGCCCTCACAGGTGAAGCGTATTATGCCCGTCGCTGTATCCACAAAGCAACCAACAAACATACCCTGCGATGCACCTTTGCCGGATGCATCTTGAGTTACCTCATTGAATAGCTCGTCGGCGCGCACCACGTAACAGCTCTGACGATCGATGCGCTCAATGGGCACTTCATAATAATCCTCAATGTAGACCGAACCGCGTCGCACTTTATTCTTATTGAATTCGCGGCTATGCAAATGGTATTGAGTGGTTACCCAGCCCACGTAGACGTGAGTGGGATCCTGGCCAGGGAATATGCGCACACCATAAAAATATTCGTTAATCAACTTAAGGCACTCGGCATCGAACATCTCATTGCCAGATGATTCGACAGGTGGCTGACCCAAATTCGTGGCGCTCAATTGCTTTGGTCCCTGCGGCACTGGACTGGGCGGTATTTCGGCCTGGAATGACAGAATAAATAATTATATATAAAAATAGATATATTATTTCGAACTTACATTATTTAAACGCAAAGTTGGCGTTCGTGTTATCATCTGCTGATTAACCACGTTTCTGCCATGAGCCACCGTATTTCGGCGCTCCAGCGATGTGTCTGCAGTTCTAGAGCCATTTTTCTCACGGCTCTGATCACGGGATTTCTTCGAAAAGAACTTGAATGGGCTGCGGCCACGTTTCTTTTTGTCATCTAAATCATCGCCCAGGCCATTCATGTCCAACACGGAAGTCGAACGTTGCATCTCATCCAATGCGGCCGTCATATCGCTTTCAAATGTTATATTTCGGGTGAGAGAACCTTTGCGTGGTGGTCGTGACGGTCCACGCATCATGTGCTCTGCCTCTGCCTCGGTGTGATCATCGAAATTGCGCGTCAAGCCCTTAATGTCGTTCATGTTAAAGCCGCTCTTGAGCATGTGATCCATATGTGCAGCCGTTTGGGTCTGCATTTGGATGGCTGCCTCTTGTGCCTCGCGCATTAAGCGATATTGGCGCAATTTGATCTCCTCCCAGCGTCTCGCCTTCTCCTGCTCACTGATGAAGTCGCTCATGCAGGTGACAGGCAGGGAGAGACGCAGGAATTCCCAATTCGCCTTCTCCATTGTCTCGAACGTGTTATGCGAGATTTTCAAATGTGGCGGCGTATCAGCTCCGCCAGGTATGCGCGTCACATCAATGCGACAATCGGGCATTTCCTCGGTATTCTCAAAAATCGGCTGATCCTTGGTATACCAATGCGTTACAGGACGTTGCATATTGCTATGAAATGGAAATGCATAGCATTTATAATTACATTTTATGTATAAATATATATTCATCTCTATATTTACTTACACACAGAATGGCTCGTAGCCCTCTTGCAGACCACACGTGGTAAAGAACTTTAGCGAGTCCACATCTTGGCCATAAATCAAGCGCGCCTTCTGACCCACACCCAAGGTGCAGGCGGGCACAAAGCCCACGCCCTCAGCGGTTACATCGGCGAACGTTGTCTCGCCACCCAAAGCATCCATAAGTAGTTCTCCATTCAACGAGAAGCCTGTGCAGATAGTAATATTTGATTAGTCTCTTTATTGAATATTTCTTTGATTCAATATGTTATATTTATATTAATTGGATCTAAACGAAGCTGCTTTGAAATAAATTAAGAGTTCTAGTCAGGCTGAAAATCTGCGCAGGATCATACAATTTTGGTGCGTACTAGTTAATCGATCCTTAATGCCTTGACTCTCGAAATAGATAGAAATCAAAATTCATCAAAAAGTCGCATCGCACTAGATAACAAACAAAAAAAGTAAATAAATTAAGAAACAATAAAATCCTATGCAAAATGCGTGCGTATTAGATTGCTTGCAATTTTCTGTTTGCAGTTCATCAGATTAGTTGGCGTTAAAGTAAAAGCAGTTTCAGCTGTTAGATATCATGCCAAATTCTTGTTTATAATAATATTAGTAGACGAATTGAAAGCAAAATTCAATTGGCAATTCAATTGCGTTTTCGATCACTGATTAGTCAAAAATGTAATATTATAAATTTACAAGCAAATCGAATTATGTAATAAGCATTTGTATTTTGGTTTTTGTTTTTGTTTTAGATGAGCTGATGTGTCACCTTTTGCTCAGGTAGTCCTTCGATATATTATGCAATAGTAGTTAGGCTTTTGTGTTCAAAGTAATAAAAATCAGGTGTTAGGGCATGGGACATTTGTTGGACTTTAAGAAAACGAAAATTGAAAGTGATAAAAAAATGAACTACAAAATATTTCTAAGAAATGCAAATTTCATTTTCTTTTTCTCTATATATATATATAATATTATCCGATTGGTATGAAGCTCGATATATGTATGCATGATGCCCTGCTCGAAATGTCGTCTATATAAATATTATATAATTTCGTTGTTTATGATTTTGCATTGCTGTCGGGTAGTCGTTGGATCTTTGCTGAGTTGGTTTTGGATATGTACTTAGCTGTCGTATAGCAGGGACCTTGACATTTAGTAGATATCAAAAGCACGGATATACAAATCGTATATTGGGGGAATTTTGTTTTGTTTTGTTTTACATTACAACAAACGAGCAATCATTCAGAAGCAATTCTTACTAATTGTATGATCGGCTAGATCTAAAAAGACTCCGACTATATCCCCGGGTCCACATTGTTTACCAAACGATTCACTGTTGCCACCGTAGACTTTCTCTTCCTAAAAAGTTGTAATTTAATGTAATTGGATTTAAAATATATCACTTGATCGCACGATCTATCAAAGCCCCAATTAAACGTATTGTTTCTTTGGTGTTCTTTGTTTTTCTTTTTCTGTTTGGTTAATGATCAGATATGAGAGTATTTGCTAAATTATATATAACAAAATGGTATTGATTAGAAAACAAATATTTTGAATAATAATTGTACAAAAATAAATAAAGTTGAGTTGAGTAGAATAGAGTTAAACAAAATGCGTTCGATCATAACGAAAATTTCAATAAGTAAAACAACGTTTGCTAACGTTGCCAGTGCAGCTAGGATCCTTACTGATGGTTTGCTCCTTAACATCGATGAAACAACCAATGACGTCACCAGCCTCATAGCGAACACCAAAGTGCTCAATCGTTCCGGCATGCATTTTCGTAACCTATAATCATTATTTGTGTTGGGAGGTTTTCAGTTTGAACTTGCATTAAAGTCTAACCAAACGTTGTGAACTCGACTTCACAGCACATTTACCCACAATGGAACCTTTGCTCATCATGTATATATAGTATACCAATTATTGGCAGATTATTAATCCTATAGAATGAAATGCTAGAACCTTGCATACTCACATTGTGTCCATCGAATGCCCAGCTGGTGTCTTCGCTGCCCAACATGGCTCCAGGATAGCAATCGGCACGCGCCCAGCCAACGCGCATTGGACCCGCTGTCAGCACCTCAAACTCGAAATACCATTTGCCCGAGGTGACGGCGTAGTTTCGTTCCACTCGATAGGTACGAAATGCTGCGAACTTCAGACGTTGCGCCTCGGCGAGCAGAGCTTCGGTGCCCTCGCCCGTGGGTGGATCCAGGACATAGCCATAGACCAAGAGGGTGCGCACTGTCTCGGAGGCAGTATCGCGATTCGCTTTCTTAATGGCCTCATCGACCTTGGCATAGGGCACCAGATGGGGGCTGCGATGATTTTCAGAGTCCTCGTTTAGACCGTACGTCCAGCCCTGTTGAATGCGTTCGCGTGCCCACAAATTGTGCGTGTTCTCGGCCAACTGATCGACGAGCTCCTCCAGCTTGGGCGTTAGGGTCACAGCGCTCAGGTCCAGAGGTGCCGGCTTATAGCCATTGGCCTGCATAAATATCTCGTTGGGCAGGCGTACGGGTCGTATGCGTGCTGGTGGCTTATCCATGGTTATATAGTAACCCAATGAAATGATAGTTCTGTGAATGGAATGAACAGCTTTAAGTTTGTGATTCATTTTAATATATTTCGGCAGCTTACTTCAATGTCTGGACTGCTAGTTGATTGTCGTAACGCTTCTCAGCTGCTGGCAGTTTCTCGAACTGTGTGAGACAGGGATGTATGCGATGATAGTCGTCTCGCTGCTCTCCCCAGGTCCAGCCAGCATCGATCTTGTTCAAGGCCCACATTTCGTGTATATTCTCTGCGAGTTTCTCCTTAATCTGATCCACGGAGCTGGGCAGTGTTACGCCTGTCGTATCCACGGGCTTGGGCACAAATGGCGTATCGTCCTCAATTAGCCAGGGACCGGCCAAAACATTTTTGCTCAGATTACCAAAGTAAAAGCAGGGATCCAAGCTTAAAATCTGATGCGGCATCAGGCACTGCACGAGCGCCGAGAAGCCCACTGGTGGGGCATACTTCAGGCGGCCATGATCGCCGCCAAACAAGAAGCGACAGCTGAGCTTGGACGAGCAACTCATCACTGGGAAGAACATGCCGTCCAGATTGAAGTCCCTGAAGCAGCCGCGCACCTTGTTGCCATTAAATGTGAACGTAATGACCGGCACGGAAAGATCTATGGCCACGCCCACGACATCGCCTTTGCGTATGTATGGCTCCTCGGGCAGTGCGTCCACTACAAGCGTCTTGCGTCCACCCGTCCACAAATGGGCGCCATCGAAGCCAAAGGAGTAGAGATCATCGCCGACGCCGTTGCCGCCCCACTTCTTGCCTCCACCCGGATAGGGTACGTAGCCGGAGGTATTGGCCCAGCCAATGCGTAGATGCGGCATTATGTGTGTGGTTTGCTCGATGTGATCCATGGTCACCTCAAAGTACCATTTCTGGTACATGGACGAGCCATCGACGCGTCCAACAAAGATGTTGGGACGTATGCTTGCCACATGATCGACGAGCAGTGTCTGCAGCAACAGATTCTTGCCGGGCAGCAGGAAATCACAAATGTTATTCTGCGAGGAGCGCACGGCGACTCCATTACCCACGCACAGAGAGCAGAGAACATCAAGTACTTTGGGATCACGGCCGTGTTTCTCCAGCAGCGATATAATTACTTTAATATGCTCGTCTCTCATCATGTTCAGCGCCTCCGGAGAGTCGATGAGCACACAATGCAGTACATCCAACATGCCAGAGCCTTCGCTGGAGGCCTGCGAGCCCAGGCGGGAGAAGAGCCAATTCAGGCGATTGCTGTTCGCGAATTGGGCACAATTGGTGTGATTGCCCTTGATGATGGCGGCCAGTAGCTGATACAGATATGTAGAGATTAGATCCCAACTCTGACCAGTCTCGTCGCCGGCCAGAAAGCTGGCCAAAAAGCCCTGAGAGGTAATTATATTAATTTTATCAATGGCCTCCAAAATGAGATTGAGCACGCCCTCCTCCTGGAACAGATCCTGGCGATTGCGCAAGGCACGAAAACGGTTTTGCTTCTCCTCATGTTCTATGAAAGAAACGAAACAAAGTTTATATTGTAAATTTATATTTGGCCATTCAGTTTACTTACCCATATCATCCTCTGGTTGCGAAAAGTAATTGATTAAATCTTCCAGGCACATGACCATTTCGTTGAGATTAACTTTCTGGAAAAATATTGAATGTCGACGATTGGATTGTAGAGTCTCTAAGGCGCTGCAAAAAAAATTTGATTATCTACGTTATTCAGGTATTTGTGAGAGCTTGCTCTTACGTTATGAACTGTGTGAAGAGGCTGCTGCACTTTCGAATGACGCGCGCCGTCTTTGATTCCTCTTCCTGGGAGCGCGAAAAGTCCAGGCAATCATCCATTTTACCCTCCTCGTGGAGTATGGCCTGTTTCTCTTCCACCTTGCCGACGCCCTTCTTTTTCGTTTCGTAGCTCTTGTAGCTGAGCCACAGGCTAGATTCGCAGTGCTGTACGATGACGGTGGTGTCGCCGTATTTGATGATCGGCGAGCCGATTACCTCTAAGTCTTTGTCCTCGAGTACTTTCTTTTCGTCGTCCTTTTCTTGCCTCAGGCAGAAAGTCGTCGTTGCAATCGATGCCTCCTCCTTTTTAACGAGGATTAGCTCGTTGCTATCGTTGACGCCCAGATAGCGTCCCGTCGTTATATGACGTATACGCATGGGATGATACCAGTTTATGAAGCCGCCCGTCCATTTGGTGCGCGCCAGTTCCAGGCGCCACAGTGAACGTGCCTGAGCCATGACCACGCCGCCTTCGTATATGACAATGCTGTTAAGGGAAGGGGGAAGGGGGGGGGGGGGGTGTCGCATTAGTTGGGTAATTGAATCAATATCGACTTAAGTTGCGGCTTACTTTTGACCTGCCTCACGGCCCCAGGTGCTGGGTATGGTCAGGCACTCGTCGCCGCCATGAAAGAAACGCAAGACATCGCCACCGAACACATAGCCAACGTATTTCATGCGTGAGATGCCGGTGCCGTAGGGCTGTACGGACCAGTGGGTCACATGGAAGCTGGCATTCACAATGGACTGCTCGTTCTCCTTGGTTGTGTGCAGATACCGTTCGGTGGCAACCGAGACCAAAATCAAATCATCACCCACACGAACCTTTTCACCCTCTGAGCGCTGTTTGCTCGCCGGATGAACGGTCCACCAGCAGGCCTCACCCTGGCTATGCTCCTGGAGACCCACATCGAAGGAGAGCTTATCGTTCGACGACGATGTTGACAAACAGGCCAGATACTGTTTTATGGTTAACAATATAATTAAATTCATTTCGGATTATCTATTGTGTAACATCTCGGTATTTAGCTTACCATATCGCTGTTGTGATGCCTCAGGAGTATGGCATTGCCATAGAGCAGAGTTCTATGGCCGGATCCAGTGCCTTTGCCCTGTAGATTTGAATAGCAATTAGTAAGTGCAAGCGAGAGATGATTCTTAATCGGATTAAGATAAGGTATATATGCTGGGTTCTCTACGCTACTACAATGTGTGTGTGTGTGTGTGGAGAAGACTAAGAGAATTTTAAGTTTGTTACAGTCAGAGAAATTCGTTGCAATTGTATATACATTGAAAATAGCCTAGATTTTCTCTGAGTGTACCGTGGCAAAGTGTTGATATAATTAGCATTTGTGTAGTTGAGTTGAGTTGAGCACTTGAAGTTAATTGAGAATGCGATGCTAACGATGCTAGCGATTCGCTCTTAATGAGCATATCAATGAGTTTGTTAAATGCGGGTAAAGAGCAATCGATTCCACGGTCTGGGTTTTCAACAAATCGTAGAAAAATACATATACAAAGAGACAGACAGATAGAGAGAAAGACAGAGACAGAGAGAGAGAGAGAGAGTGAGAGCGAGTTACACACAGATTTAAACTAGCTGAAGCCCGCTAGACGAGACAGTGAAGCAAAGTAGCAATAATAGCAATAATAATAATTTTAATAATTTTAATAATAATAATAAGTACTACATTAGACCGGCAGAGCGAGATAGAAATAGAATAGAGATACAGTAAGATAGTTATAGTTATTGATAAAGAAATTATAGAGAAAGAAGCGCGATTTTAAAGTGAAAAGAACGTTCCATATACTTACAACTTGACTATCCTGTTGGGTATTTAGAAAAATTTTGAAAAAAAAACCGAAAAATTGATAGGTTACAAATTGTGTAAAAAGAGAAATGGAAATTGTAGTGAAATCATCATGCAGAAGATATAATATATATATATGTATATAGTCAAATGTGATAGAATCATAATCCAAATTGTGGACTAGGAATTGGATAGAGGAAGAGGCGAAAGTAGCAAACGGCTTAGAGTAAGGTAAAGGAAGACTTGAGATATCTTTCAATAGATTGTTTCTTGTTTGACTAGAAAGTTGATGTCAACACATGCTCATAAGTGAGTTTCATTTTTTTATTGATCGGATTACTTACGGTCTCTGATCCAGCTGCTGTCACCAGTTCCTGGAGCGCACGCACCGACAGCGCTTGCTCGATGACAAAAACGCATTGCGACAAATCGGGCGGCACATTTTTATCGGCAATATTTTCGAGAAAACAATGCCGATTACCAAATCCCTCGGCGGCCAGACAGACACGTTCGCCAGTCGCTGTGCAGGAGAGCGTGACCATATCTTCCTGTAAATTGAGAGATCAAATTTATTAATCACAGTGTTTATTGATTGCACCCAGTCAGCAGGCATGTCATGCCAAATTTGCAAATTCCAATTGGTTTACCCAAGCGTCTATTCAACCAGAAGCTATGCCACACGCAAAACGAGGCCGATGAATCGATGCAAAATGGAGCGCTTACGTGGATATGCCAAATTTGAGGCAAGGCAACAGAGGCAACAGAGCCAACAGCCACATAAACCCGACCTCAACACCCGGACACACGTTGCCCAAGTCAGCTAAGTGGGATGTCCAACCAGAATTGTTGTCTACTATTATGTGTGTGAATGACTGTGCGTGTGTGTGCCTGGTGTCCAAGTTAAATGAACGGTAATGGATTTCGAATCGAACAATTTACATAATTTAAATCGAAACGTTTCGCCCCATTGCAATAGCTAACTCGGGTCAAATGTTTAGAGACAACAACACCGAAGTTCTTTATTTGGCTTCCTTTTGTTGCTGTTTTTCATTGTAATTCGCAATTAATTAATGCTTGATTGTCTATTAATATAATGTAACGTGAAATAATATAAACTATCGAAACTTAATTAGATTTTAGTTAGCATTTAGTTTATGGTTGGCAGAGTCTCTGTTGGATTATGATTTCATTTAACTAAATTATATATGCAGAGACTAGAGCAGGATTTAGTTAGAAATAAAAATTGATTCTTCGAGCTCTGCAGATTTTTGGATAATAATATTACTAAATAATAATTAAAAGTTTCTCATATGGCTTGATTCTTTGGTAGTTTACTAAGTTTACTAAGCTCTATAGTCTGAACACTCTTAGGACAACAATTAAGCAATAGTTAAGAGAATTCAATATTTAAGCATAGATTCTTAGAATAAAGATCATTTAGCAACTTCTTAATAGCAGAGCCAACTTCTTCCAAATATAATATGCCATTCTATTCATACACACATTCAGGATCTCAACGAAAAAAGGGTTTAATTTGCCTAAATTACGTTTTTCTTGTAAGGCAAACATTTTGTGAAACATAAGATCTTTATAGCATAAGTACATCTAAAATTCAACCTATTAAATTCTCAAACTGACCTATTTGGGTCGGGGTGGACTGTAAATATAGGCTTTGCTATAAATTCAAAAGAATTATCGTTAAGTCTAATTTAACGGCAAACAACTAAAAAAAAAAAAAAAAAAAAAAAGAGAGCATAAGGAAAAATTGCTCCCCCGGCGTAGCTGTCCGGGGAAAACAGCAAATCGAATACTCCAACCCAACAACCGTTCGAACGTATCAAAATGGTCAAAGTGGAAAAACACTTACAGTCTTTCCAGGGCCTATATATGCGGAGCATATTTATTGAATTTGAGCATCGAGTGGAGTGGAGCGCCGGCGGGCAGCAACAGCAACAGCAACAGCAAAAGGAAATAGATACGGATACAAAGCATAGCAGAATGTGTTTATTTATTGCAGCCAGGTGCTTGGCGCTGACCTTCTAGCCCCAAGGGGCAGGCTGGCAACCAAGCAGCCAAGCAGCCAAGCAGCCAGGCGGCTAGGCAGGGGAGCCTTCAAGGCTTACCAAGGCAGGAGCCAAAGTCGCTGGTCACTGATGCTATTTATTTATAACAGACGCAGTAGCTCTGCACACATTCACACATAATGACTGTCATTTTCGGCATCAGGTGTAGTCATTGATATATCTATCTATATAGATAGATATATATATAGATGTTTGAATGTATCTCTGTTGTGTTTATGTAAAGTGAACCAAGAGAAATCTGGCGAGAGCTTAAAAATTTTGCTGTGATTGAAAAGTGTGGACCTGACTTTTCGTATTTATTGGCAGCCATAAAGAAAGTTGGCGCTGTCTGTCTGTCAAGTCGGCGCCCATAAATATCCTACATCCTTTATGGAGTAATAGCTAACATGTGTATGCCTATGTGTGTGTGTGTGTGTGTGTGTGTGTGTGTGTGTGGGCGTGTTTGCTTTATGACATCAATTGTGTGAAATCCTCGCTAATATTTTATTGACTGAACGTAATTGATTTGAGATGTTTTCCAATATTGTTCATACGATGTGATTTCTTTTTATATCCATTACATGTGACTTGGCAGGGTAGCCTGGCTTACTACAAAACTATGTAACAAGGAAAGGAAGGGACAGGATGTTTAACTATAACAGTCTTTCATTGAGATAAACTGCCGAGTGTCTTTGATATTATCATTCATCTGCTCAGCAAATTGATTTGTAGTTATCAATAAATTTTTAAGACTTTATCTAGAATAGCCTATGCAGGACATTTATTTTGTAGTTTGAGTCCCTTTAATTGACATATTTCGATTCTTGAATAAATATAGTATATCAAGATATGGAGAATGGCCTAAGGCAAAAACTTTTCGTTTAAAGTCTATATCAAGTTTAAAGTCTATATGAAGTTTATAGATTCTTCTAAGGTATACACAAAAAACAAGCTATTCCAATTTTTTTAGTTACCATCCTCCAATCCCTCCTTTTCTTTAAGATAAACCCTTGTTTTTTCGTTTCAGCCTAACTCCCAGTTGAACATTTCCAACTAGGGAATTTTTATATTAATCTTTTATTATTGATTTTGAGCACTTACCGTACGCAGGAATGAAACATCATCCTGCTCGGAGCCACCTTCCGCTTCAGCCATTTTGCCGGTTAACGCAACGACTGCAGCGTTCAACCAGAGTTTGATGCAATTATTTGTGTATTATTTCGATTAATTTTGTCTATGTGACCGGGTAACTCCAACAGGTCTCTAAATGGATTAAAAGAGATGCGAACTAAGAATTTTTGCTTACACAATACACATACAAACACATTCATCTTGCCTGTCTAATTAATAAATTGCCATCAAAATAAAAAAAAAGAAGAAATATATATATAAATATTACAAAATTCTGACATGTTTGCGTTTTGTAAAAATAGATTTACGCTGAGCAAAAAAAAAAAAAAAACATGCTCTCTGTTTCTATCTCTCTGTTTCGCTTCTCGCACGCTCTCGGGTGGAGGGCTCGTCGGGTTTTTTTTTTCATAGTTTGTCATATGCTTTGCAGCGTGCCAAGTTCGCTCAGCTGTTTGTTCTTGCCGGCTTTTCTTATTTTTCACTTTTTGTTTTCCCGCCGCTTTTCCGTGTCATTTGTCGTTTGTCATTTTGCTTTGCTTTGCGCTTTCGCGTGTTTCGACAATTGCCTCAGATGTTTTGTTAATTGTATAAATAGGCAGATTAGATTTAAGATTCGCTGCGACTCTTTGGTGCTTTGCCAAAATTTACTGTGGACTCTTGGACGCAAATATGCGCATGTTACGTAGACATGAACATATGTATTCAAATAGATAGATAGAAACTTGGGCATTCTTCTCAAAGATCAGATCATGGCATTAAGAATGTGTGTGTGTGTGTATGCGTAGTTCATTTAGATTGAATATGATATCAAGTTGTAGATATATATAGTTATTTATATATGTATTATAACGTATTTATATGTATGTAGTTTCATATTTATATTTCCGATTGAGCACACGTCTCTGCTTGCTGTTGCTTTTCACTGGGGACACTGTCCATTGCGAGCATCGGTAATCCAGGGTCCGATGGCACGCATGGAACGCAGCATCCATAGACGATATATTGAAATTTTGTATACCCGGCACTAGCACGAATGGCACCATAATCTATAGTTATATCTATTAAAGATTTCGATATAGATATATATATTCATATATACACGTATGTGTGCCTGTGTCTCAGCTACTTCTTTCAATCTTCAATCGGGTTTGCAGCACAGTCGTGTGTTTATTTTTGGGTATCATCGGCGCCCGAACACGCCAACCGAAGCAGCGACGAGCGCACACATGTCCAAAAATATCACACGCAAAGACCTGGGCAGCCACAAAAAACTAGCACAGAATTTGAATTTGAATTTTGCTGAGGCGTTTTTCACACATTTTTCATAATTTTCTCGATTTGAATTGCATTTCTTATGCAATTGATTTTGTTTTTGGAATGTCACACGCGCTGGAACTCAACTCTCGCACGCATGGATTTTCCACGAATTTCCACGAGCTCCAAGGCACACACACACATACACTTATATATATAGGTACTCTTGTGTGTGTGTGTGTGTGTGTGCACACACTTATAAATTCTATACTCGATATAGCTGCTGTGGGCCAACGGACCCACAGGCCAACTTACTTTTCGTGTCGATATTACTCTCTAGACTGACGAGCCGACTCGGCTAGTCGGCGACGGCAGCTACGAAAGTCCCGATTGCCAAATGCCGAGCGAACGAGCGGCCGAGCGGCCAGCGTCAAGCGCCAAATATTGCGGCACACAGCATGCGGCAACGGTAAATCTATCTCACGGCACAGTGGTCAACTCAACACAACTCAACTCAATTTGTATAATGCGTGTAACAACATATTCAAACATATTTTTATTATTGAAGAGCAAATACATATATGGACATTAATTATTAATCAATTTATTAATAATGCTGTGTAATAGATGCAAATATTATTTAATTATTTAATATTTTATTAATTTTTTTTTATAAATTCATTAATTTTATTTTATTTCGTTCTTCTAATTATTTTTTCACATAGAAGTGAAACATGGATTCTTTTCTTTTAATTTCTATTAATACATAAATGAATTGATTATTTTTTTAATTAATATTTAGTATTATTTTAATTAAATTAATTTTATTTTTTATATTATAATTTATTTTTCAGCTTAGAATTAATTATTTTGCATTTATATCCCGTTCATTTTTCATACATTTTTCGCATCGCCTCAACACACTGTCGCACGAAGGCAATAAGAATTGCTGCTCTCTGTGGGAAAGTGGGTTGAGTGGGCGTGGCACTTGAATGGGCGACTTTCGGCTGGCAGCTTGTTGCCTGTTGCTTGCTAGACTCGCTCTCTCTCTTTCTGGCGCTCTCTCTAGCTTTCACTCGCTCTCTCTCTCTTTCCCTCTGTCTATGCCACAGCCTTTAGCCAGAGGCCTCTTCTTCGGCCAAGTATTTGGAACAGCTGTTTTGCTTGCTGACTTCGTATATATTAAACAGAAATAACATAAACATCTCAGCAGCAAATTGTTTCTTGTATAAACTTATTTTTAAGCAGAGTGGCTCGCTAAGTGCCCAAGGCATTTGCATACATATATAAAATGGGGAAATGTGTAATAGACTTGATAAAAATAACATGAGTCTTAATATATGTATTTATATGCATATACTAAATGCTTGCCCAGACATTCATTTCATTCAACTTGAACTTGGCAAAAATCATGATTTAATGAATGAAATCGCAGCCAAGAAAACGTTACTCAACTCTCATATGTAAATGTCTTGTGAGTGTGTGAGTGAGTGAGAGAGATGCATTCAATTGGAAACGCTTGATATAAGTTTCTTTCAAGTTGAAAAGTTTCATTCTATGACTCGCAGGATGCGTAATGTAAATTATTGTGCATTGCAAATCCTTTTTGCCTCCACTTACCCTCCACTTCAGCGCTGCGAGAATAAACATTGAGCCAACTTTGAGCATAAATTAGCCATGTGGGTGAGCCATTGGATTCAGCATATATGTAGCTGAGAT
This sequence comes from Drosophila borborema, assembly GCA_030914335.1. Classification (NCBI taxonomy): domain Eukaryota; kingdom Metazoa; phylum Arthropoda; class Insecta; order Diptera; family Drosophilidae; genus Drosophila; species Drosophila borborema. Next base: position 13,191,740 of record JAUESP010000303.1, on the reverse strand, counting down.
GCTGTTCTCTCTCTCCCTGTCTCTCTCTCTCTTGCTCTGATGCCGACCACTGCAATGCATATTAAAATCTTTCTATGCCTCGCAAAATGAATTTTGCGAAAATACCAAACAAAAGCTCGACTTGCGCTGCAAATAAGGATACGCTTTGCTCTGCTCTGCTATGCATATATGTATGTGTGTGTATTTATGTGTATATGTATCTAGAATGCTTAGCCGCAATGAAGGATTTTGCGAAGCGTGTTTGGTGCTTGGCGCACTTTGTTTTGGTTTGCTCTGGCTGCCGGAATGAATGCGTAACTCTAGATTTCAGTTTCCAGTTTCCAGTTGGCTAATGCCCAGCTACAACATCCCATCTAAGTATAACAAATTGTTTATGCAAGCGAAACGTGATTTCATTCCATTTGACTGCATATATGTGGCTATGACTTTTAATCCATGCATTTCAGGACTATTTGCTCTAAACTAGTTTCATAAATAAATAGTGCCATAAATATTTATTCAACGACAGTTTATAAGAGCATTAATCTAACAATAATTATAGTCTACACAACATTGACTGTCATTTCAAAGAGTTTGAGCTCCTTGGCAACTGCCAGCATTGAAGGCTGAATTGAAGTTTATTTAATGCATGGCATATTATTTCCTCAGACCTAGCTTGTCGTTCATTCTATGTACATCTTAAATTTAACATTTTTTGGAAGTATTCACAGTATTTTCTCATAAATAAGCAAAGCTGTAGCCGAGATCTGCTTTTCCTTCGACTGTTATCTTTTATTTGCCTTTCTATGTTAACTTAACATCATTATGTTATTCCATTACTATTGCTAACATTACTCTGTGCTTGCGCTGTTTCTGTTGCCGCCACTAACAGCTCTCTGTTAAAGCTGTCCTCAATAACATTTTTGTCTCCTTCAATTCATTTCTGTTCACCTGGTGCTTCGGCTCGCCAGCTGTCGCCTCGTGTGTTTGTGTAATAAATATGTTTTTTATTTGTGCGTCGATGGCTTGTAAAAAAAAAAGTTTCCTTTGAAATGAAAGTAGCCAAGCAAGCCTTATTTTATGTTGCACACAACTTTTTTATGGAATTATATAAACACGTTTTTATTAACTACTTTATTTTATGAAATATTATATTATAAATATGAAATATGGCAAATTTTTTTTATACATAAATATATTATTTCTGCTTTATAAAATTATTAAATAGTCTGAAAAGATAAACAAAAAACATTTCCAGCCAGGCTTCATTTTGTCGCCTGCCTAAAAGTATGCAACAAAATGTTTTAATGCACTTTTCTTTATATATACTTTTTACCTACCTTTTTGTTGAATCTGCTGTGCTGTGCCCCTCCATTTGGCAATGTGTCTTGGCCAAGCTCAATTTGTTGTTGTTCTTGGACATGATAATTTGTAAATTTCCTCGACAATGGCCGTGACAATGATTATGCTCACAAAAAACTTTTCCACAGCCATGGCAAATGGCCTTTTTGTTTTTCTTGTCTCGCTGCTCTGCTGCTCTGATTTTGACCAGCTGCAGCGTGGCTTCTGCTGCTGTTTTTTTTTGGTTTCTTTTTTTTCTTTGCCTGTTTGCGTTTGTGTCTCTAGTTGCTGGATAAAGTTTTGGCCAAGGTGGCGTACTAACAAAACTTTTCCATTTACTCAAACAGATGAACTGCTCGCGCGCTTCAAGGCGAGCTTTCTTTTGGCCGCGCGTTAATCCTTTTAGAACTGCGCAGCAAAGGCTGCGACCATCACAAGCCGCAGCAAGTACTTCGTCAGCTATTTATTGAAAGAGCAGCCCAAAAGCGAATTATCTTACCTCAAAGTGCTTCATCGATGCCAGCGCAAAGCCAACAGTGTGTGCGTGTGCGTGTGAGTGGGTGTGTCTGTTAAAGCATTCTTTGGCAGTTTGGCGGAACTAATTAAGTTCAATTTAAATGAAATACGAGCTGCGATTTGAGCAGACAGAGAACGTGGCGAGAACGTCGAACGAGCATCATAAAGTCAGTGAGAGTAAAAATAATGCACGCACACATCACATGTCCAATGGGCCGTATACGCAATCTGAAACTGAGGCTCGGCTGCTGCTGCTGCTGGAGGGTGGGAGCTGCTGCTGTTAAATTAATGCCAGCTCGTAAGTTTAACAAGGAATTCAATTTTTTTTGCGCCACACCAAGTAAGACGAATAGTGGATACTTTCTTGAGGGCGTCGCTGTGCCACGCCCCCACACCCCAACCAACCAAATTCAGAGCCTCCTTTAGCCAGAGCAGCGAACACACGTTCGCCTCCACCTCCTGGCTGGCGCCTCCTTTTCTTTTTTGTTGCTTCTTGTTGTCCTTCTTTTGTTTCGCAGCGCGTGCTAGTGTTATATGCGCTCGATGAAAATTGATGCGAAAGTTTTCACCATTGAATTGAGTGCTCTTCGAATAAATATGTGAATGCATTGAATATTGTTTTTTTATTTTTTGTTTTTTTTTTTTTTATTCATTTATTAACAGATTTCTTAAAAATGCAATAAATTTCATATGCATTAACCCCATTCCATCAAATTAATTTATATATATGTATTTTTTTTTTTTTTTTTTTTTTACAATTTATGACTGCATTTTATCGGTTTTTTAGCAAAGAAACTTATACTTAAATTTTTTTTTTCTTTTTCCTTTACTTATTGTTTTGCTTCTGTACATCAGCTTAGCTATATTATATATATATTATTTTGCGTAGATGCTACATAAATGTAATCGAAATCATTATCATCACCATTTAAAAAAATCATTCACAATAGTCGAATCGTTTTTTGGTTATATATTTTCCCTTTTTTTTTTGCTTTCTTTCTTTATTTCTCTTTTAGCTTTCTCTATGCCTATGAGTAGCTTCTCTGTTTTTCTCTGTTCTGTATGCTAGTTACGTTGCTTGAGTTTTGAATTACAATTAAACTAAATTCAGTATTTCAAGTCTTTGTCCTTTCGGTTCCATTAAACTACATTTAAACATATTACATATGCTGTATTAACAAGAGAATTATTATTTATATTTTATAAATATTTCTTTTTTTATAACTGTGATTGCGGCCCGAATGAAAAAGAAAACATTTGTTTAAATTGTTATTAAATAATTATTTGCTTTGCTAACAAATCTCTTTGGCCTCGCTTTTAACTACAATATAAGCATAATAATCATGTTAATAATAATTATAATAATTAATAGTAATAATAAAACTTATCAATATAATTAACTCTAATAATTTAACATAATTTGTGCTTAAGTCTCATTTAGTTTATCCCCCATTTTCATATGTTCGCATTACAAACTAAATAAATACATGCTCGTACCATAGCTGCCAGTGTGTGTGCGTGCGTGTGTGTATGTGTGTGTAAAAGAAATATGTATTAAGTTTTCAAAAATTATAATTAATTTAATTAATCATCCTATAAAACACACACACACAAATAAGTATTTTCTATTATGCGGGGAAGACATTTTAGTTTGTAATACTCGCTCACGCCAAGCTCAGAGAGCATATAGGTTTTCGTGTCTTAATGTAGAGCATTAGCATGTTAAGTACTTTGGAGTATTATAATTTCTAGCGTGAGCGCGCATTACGCAGTCGATGACAACCGATTGCCGTGTTTTTCTTGTTTCTTTTTCTTTTCATTTTCTTTGCTTTTCTTTTCGCTGTATAAAAATCTATGCCCATATGCTTTACATGCCATTATAATCGAGATATATTCATTAAGTGCGATAGTTATACATTTAAAATACCAGCAAGATATCTATATAAAGTCTATATATATATTTCAATTTATATATATAGTTAGTATATGCGTGAGACACACTGATAGAATTTTGGTATTTCCTACTCTCTTCTCTCTCCCTGCCTCATTCCCTCTCTATCGCTTGGTGGTGTTTAAATGTTCTTAAGTTCTAATGTTAATTCACACATTATGTTATGTTATTTTTGGGAACAGCTTGCTTAAGGGTTTAGCTGAGACAATTAGTCCAACAACAAACACACAGTTCTATACGTACGAGATGCGAAATTTATGCTACTTTTATTTTACTTATATATATTTATTATATATATTAATTATGCTTGTATGACTGTCGCTTTACTATATATATGTATGTGTGTGTGTGTGTGCGTGTGTACCTGCATTTGTCCTTTTACATAGATTTTATTTCGTTCTTAGTTTAGTTTTTTTTTTTTTATTGTACAAATTAAATTTTGGCATATTGATTGAGTAGTTCGAAATTCCTGCTCTAACTTCTTGAGTTTCTTTTTTTTTTTGTTTTTTTTTTCTTCATACCAGTTTATTGATTTTTCTCGCTCTTTCGTTCGTCTTTCTTTGCTCATTCTTTAATTAATTAGTTCGCTTAGCTACTTATGTCTAGAATTTATTTTAAATGCTTTTCCTTTTCTTTTCTTTTTTTGTTTTGTTTCTTTTTTAATGCATTTTAGGCAGATCTATATGAATAGAAGCTTTACATATGTTTAGCTGTGTGTGGGTGTGCGTATGTGTGACTCATCCTAGACGTTATGCTGCTGCTCATATTCATGTTAACTTAAAGTTTTTTGCCCAATATTTGTGTGTAAAACGTATTTCCATTTATTGTCTGTCTGTGCATAGGGTTTGCCGATATGAGACTCTATTATAGCTCAATATAAATCAAGCATAGGTACACGCTGAGAGCCGAGACACTTGATTGCACTTAAAATTTATTCTTTTGCAAAGCTCTATAGAAATTGCTGAAAATCTAGCTTGTAAGATAAGTATATAATAGTGTATGCTCTTGCTGCCGACACTCCAGTGCCTCATTCCCCATTCCCCATTGTGGCATTAAGCTCCATTATAATTTTACTTATTTTCCTGCTCATTTAACTTTTATCTGCGAACGGCAATCACAATTATTCAATAGCGGAAATCCCAACGCAGACAGCAAACATCAGGCGTAACAATGTGCGGGCTGCAAGAGCATGCAAGGCCTTTTCAAATTGATAAACACTCACACACACACAAACACTCACACACACACATACACTCTCTGAGAACTTTCATCAGCTCAAAGATATGTATATAGCCATGACTGGCCTCTCTTTGATTGCTTTGGCTCTGCTGAATTTTCTACTAGTTTTTAGTTGCGCTGCTTGCAAATTTCTTTGTCTTTCTGCTCTGCCTTGAAGTTCGAAATATATTTAATTTCGTTTTTAATTACTCTCACTCAGCTCGCTCAGTCAATCGCATAGACGAAGCGAGTTCTCTCTTTTTCGCTGTGCCTGCAGCTGCGTTTATCTGCGACTGCATTAGTGTGAGACTTGGTAATTACAGCTCGATGAATATTAATTAACACACATATACACATACACACTCACACTCACACATACTGACATCGCTGCTGTCGTCGTCTACGTTTGCCCTTGGCAATGGATGCCATTCCAGGAGAGAGAGAGAGAGAGAGAGAGAGAGAGAGAGGGAGGCAGGCAGCTAAGGGTGCTCGCATTGCATTGATGCTCCACATAATAGAATTGTCATGATGTGCTCCAGCGCGGCTAGCAGAAGTTAATGGCGTCCCCAAGATGAGCATGTCACGCTCGCTGAGCTGCGACGAGCAGCAAATGTGCGGCAAGCACTTAAGACTCCATCCAAAAACTGGTAAAGCTGCTGCTGCTGCTGCTGCTTGATGGTTGATGGTTGTTGGGTTAAGACAATAATGATACCTATAAGCAGACATAGATCGCAAGCACCGAAAGGCGAATGAATCCTTTGAATATGCCAAAGCAACTGCGTTGCCTGCACATAATGTGAATCTCAACTGGTCGTGGCAGCTGACTCCACTCCACTAGCAGCTACACCCTCGCCCTAGCCAAATATTGCGTTCTAACTTCCAGCAACAGTTCAAGCACTTTTGCTGAACGCTTAAACGCTACGCCAGCTCCAGCTCCTGCTCCTGCAGCTGCTGTCAACTGTTTGCGTTTGCTTATACCCTCAACTAATGGCAAATTGCGATTTTGCGGCATAATCGTTTCGCTTAAATGTTTGTAACGTGCAGAAGAAGGCGTGGCAGATTCCATGATGTATATAAGACTGAAAGAACCCTCTTTCTATGTGAGTCTGAGTCTGAGTGGAAGTTTAAGTTGTAGTCGAAATCGAAACAGGAGTCTCAGTCTCAGTCTCAGTCTCAGTCTCAGTCTCAGTCTCAGTCTCAGTCTCAGTCTCAGTCTCAGTCTCAGTCTCAGTCTCAGTCTCAGTCTCAGTCTCAGTCTCAGTCTCAGTCTCAGTCTCAGTCTCAGTCTCAGTCTCAGTCTCAGTCTCAGTCTCAGTCTCAGTCTCAGTCTCAGTCTCAGTCTCAGTCTCAGTCCCAGGGTAGCTTCTAGGCGCGTACTCCAACTTAGCTGACTTTTCTTTTTCTTCCTCTTTTTTTTTTTTTGGCCACGCCCAGTGAACGCTTCTCTAGCGCAATCACGTGCCCATCGACTTGAGGCCTGAGCACGCCCCAGGGAGCTGTCAAACGGCTGCGCGGCTCTTTGTGTCGTTCGTTCCACTGAACTAATTTCCCAAAAATTTTGACCGCTTCCTGCTGCTCCTCCTGCTACTGCCGCTGCCACTGCTGCTGCTGTCGTCCCGCTCAAAGTTTTTCGTTATGGCTGTTGTTATTGCTGCTTGTGAAAGCTAATTAGCAAAACGCAAATCCTCAAGCGGACTGCCCAACCGACAGACGAACAGAACAGATGGAGATACAAGGAGACGAACTGGTCAGCATCGGCCTGAGATCGTCTTTGGGGCTTGTTTATCTGAATAAACAGCGTGCAGTGTCTTATGGGCAAGTGCGAATCGTTTTAAAAATTTACATAAACTAATTCTGTAGCTGATTTGAATAAGGTAATGGGCACTTGCAATACTCTGTAATCCCACAGGGGCGAGGAGCGGGGTATGTGAAGTAGATCAAATTAGAAAATCTTTCATTTCGAATTTGTGCTTAGCAACCCAAGCTGTTCAGTTTTTACACGGTATCTGTTCTTTGAATAAGCTAATTAAAGTTCTGATTATACTCTGTACGCGAATTTATTGCTTGTGGTATGATAGATAGAGAAGAATTAAATTTGTTGGTTTTAAATCTTTCTATGATATCTGTCTTCATTATAATGCCTTTAAAAGTTAAGATTTTACAGGGTATTTGTAGTTTGTTACGCTCTGTACTTCACTGCAGGTAGTAGAAGGCATGTCATACTCTATCTCTGCTCTTCTCAACTACTCAAGTTGAAGTGGGGTATGATAGCTGAAATATATTTTATTCTAGCTTGAAACATCACATATAAGTTACCCTACTTTTACAGGGTATCTGCTGCTCGCTCTTGTTAAATTCTTCTTTAACTGCCTAGCACACGTCCAGGAATTACTTTTTCACTCACACACACAAATGTTGAAGAAAGGGAAAGCTGCTAAACTAGCTACGAGTCGAGTGTGGAGTACAGTTAAGTTATATATAGAGAATATATATAGTTTACTATATATCTATGTATGTATGCCTGTATGTATATGTATGTATATGTGTAGATGCAAGTAGTTACCTCATTGAATTGGACAGACTAAGTGCTATCCTTAGTACCGGGACTCAGAGCTGGCCCCAGTCTCGGCCTACAGCTATACGAGATGCCCATCGGCATCTGTGTAGGCCACCTGGACGCCAGCTCCAACGGCAGCGCCAACGCCGACGCCGACGCCAGCTCCGCTCGCATTGAAGCTGCTCAGCGTGGCTGGGTCGTAGGTAGCGCTCGTAGTCATTAGCAAATTGTTGCCCAGTGCTGCGCTGCTCACCGGATTCAGATTCAGAATCTGCAAACTGCCCACGGGCGCCGATACGGGCACGCCCACTAAACTAGCATTGAGCAGCTGTTGCTGCTGTTGTTGCTGCTGCTGCTGTTGCTGTTGTTGCTGTTGTTGCTGCTGTTGCTTATTGCGATTGGGATCCTTGAGTATGCCGTGCGGCTGGCGTGGCAGCGTCGATGTGGCCAGTGGCAATGCTGTTGTCATGCTGCCATTGAGTGTGGTGCTCGTGGTCAGCGTTGTCGCACTGAGATTCACCGGATGCAGATCGTGCAGCATTTGCATGGCTGTGCCACCGGCGGAGGTGTGATGCGTAACATCTGGCGGTGGCACGCCCACGTTCACGCCCACCACGCCACGCAATATGCCGCGACGCAGCGTGCCACCTGTGGCACTGCCATTGCCCACCAGTGTGGCACCGCCATTGCTCGCCGCCAGCATTGCCGCCTGCGAGGTAACCGTTATGGGCTGCATGGGCTGCAAATGACCCAGCGGCAACGGCGGCGCACTAAAGTCCAGCGCAGTCGGATATTCCTGCAACGGGAAGAGCAAAGAAAACATATAGTGAGTATCAGTTAGGCCCGGTCTAATAATTATTCATGGACTAGCACACGCAGTGGAACTGTGCTGTCTGCTTCGCTTCGATTTCTGGCTTGGAATGCAAAAGTTTTCTCATTTAGCCGTCGCCAGAGATGGGTGCGGGAACAACAGAAATAGCCAAGCCTTTGTCGACTTCAGGCAAAAGTTTTTTCTCTTTTTCTTTTTTCTTTTTGACCTGCTCAGCTTACGTCGGAGAAATAAAAGCTGCAGCTGACGATTACGCATATTTATTCTTTTTCTTTATAAAGGGAATTTAAAGGTAAATTGAAGAGAATTTCAATTGATGAATTGCCAATGAAGGCACAATGAACAATGTAATAACTGGAGAGAGCTTAACGGGACAAATCTCATAGAGTTGAGTTGATATGAATATGCATAACTCTAACTCAAGAGAAGCTAGTAGTAGTGTAGTAGTAGTAGATGACTCACATAGCTATTGGAAAACCTCTTTAGCCTGAGCTATGTTGATAGACAAGGAAATGTATTTCTTTAGGAGTTTACTGTGCATACTACTATTATGGTGTATGTCTATACTACCATTTCTCTTACATACTACTACTTTTTCTATGTATACTACTATTTCTGTGTATATTACTAATTCTGCGTCTACTACTCTTTCTAGGCATACTGTCATTTCTGTGCATACTACTATTTTGGTTTATCTGCTTATAATACTATTGCGCTGATTACTACCATTTATATGTAGACTACTATTTCTCTGATTTTTGTGTATGCTACTCTTTAACTATGCTACAGTCGAATTGAGCATTTGATTGAGCTGTTGATGAGTTGCCTCAAGGCATAAAAGTAGCAAATGAAAAGCCAAAAAGTGCTTTATATTTCCATTTCTCTATTGCTCATTGCACTTTCTTTTGCTATTGCTTTCATTCGCTTCACTTGCATATGAAATTTGCCTACTTAAATTGTGAATTGATCTTGAGCGGCTGGCTAACAATGCGATAATTGTAAATGGAGAATTGCAAACATCTCTGGCCTGCTGCCTGGCTGCCTGTGAGTTGCGTGTAGAAAAGTTATGAACAAGTCGCAAGTTGCGCGTTGCAAGTTGCTAAAAATTTGCTGAATTTTTTTTTTCCTGCTGCTGCTTGGAAGTTGCTTTAGTTGGAAATATTATCTTCTACTTCGATTGACATGACACTTTGTGTCAGTTGGAAAATTGTTTCGTACCGAAGCAGAGCCAGGTCCGGTCTGTGCTATAGCATTTGCCATTGTTGCAGCAAGTTTAACGCTCCGGCTTCAACTTTTTAAGTTTGCTGCTAAAGCAGAGCAAACTCAACTTTTCTCTGCCTAATTGGAATATTGAGCAACTGAGGCAGCAGCAAAGCAGCAACAAGAAATAATACACATTATTTTCTTTCAATATTTCAATCGTTTAGAAAATGATGTAGAAAATTTTTATTAAATTTGTATTTATTTATTCTAATAAATTAATGAATTATTTAAAATGTTTTAGAAGCTCTCTTCAGGAGAGTTTGGCCCGTCTTTTGTTTCATTTGCTTTCAAATATGAGCTAAAAATAATTCAAAATACTTTTATTTTGATCAATTTATTTGCTAGAGTTAGTTGCTTATATTGTAATACACACACACACACAGAGAGATACACACGTTAGTTGGCACTGATTAACAGTAGAAGAGATTGGACTCGGTGGCATGGGAATTGGCAGTTAAGGAGGATAAAAGGACTTAAGTATACCAAGGCGAACATTTTGTATCAGTTTACAAAGTTAAATTGTCTTTAACGAAAAGTTTTTGAGCTGAGTTTGTACGGCAGCAATTTGTTGCACTAGCTTGAATCAGCATTGCCCGTGAAGGGGTTTCATTCGCACTCGCACTGGCACTGGCACTCCTACTCCCTTTCCCCCTCTCTCTCCTTGCCTCCCATTTTGTCTCTTTCTGACGCACTTGAAAAAGTTTTTGGTTGGTGTGGCATTTAAAGGTCTGCTTTGTTGTCCTGTGGCTCGCGTGCCTCTCTATGCCAAGTGGGCGCTAATTGTGGGCGGGGCACGGCTCATTATTGTCGTTATTGTTAAAGTTGCCAAGCAGCAGCAGCAGCAGCAGCAGCAGCAGGGCAAAGGAGTTCATTTTGCGTAAATAGAATATCAAATGTATGACTAGTAGTGCCTGTGCCCCGCCTCCTGCTCCTACTCCTGCTCCTGCTCCTGCCAAACTTTACACATTAAATCCAGCAAATGCGGCGCCGGGACGCCGCGTTCTCAGCTAAAATTAAATTATGGACACTACACGATGCGATACTGCCAACGAACCAGCAAGTATATATTTCGCTTATTTATTTAATCGACATCAGCTGCTCTGAGCCTTGAATTTTAAACACAAATCGTCTCGAGCCGTGTTCAGCCTTTCACAGTGCGTATGCGCTATATCGTAGCTGACTTTCGAACTGTCCACGACAGTGCAGACAAAGACTAACAGAGATATAGAAATAGAGATAGAGATAGAGATAGAGACAGAGACAGAGACAATGCCCGCACAAAAAACTAATTGTATTTCAAACTGTGCTAAACTCACTAACAAAGTGAGCCATAGTTAAGTTGGACGAGTTCACTTTGCACATGCCCACGTAGTTGCTACCAGAGATAGCCTCAGTCTACGGAACCCCGACTGATCCGAGCACACACACACAGCTCGAATATCTAAAATGGGACAGACAGCCAGCCTGGCTGCAGCCAGCATTTAACTTATCAAACACCAGTTGAGCGGTGGGACGAACCGAGTTTTGTCTGTTCCATACAAAGTTTTTTTTTCTGTTGTTGTTGTTGTTGTTGTTGTTAAACGGACATGCAGAACGCAATTGGCAATAAAATACTAATTGCCGCTTAAATAGTTACACATGTGTGGGTTCACAACACGAAAACTGGGCGTTGCCCACAATTGTATAGAAATATATTTAGTTACACATATACACACATACACACATACATACATACATACATACATACATACATACATCTATATTCGATTATAAATACCCTACGTATTTGAACTAATCCTAATTAAATGAAATTTGTAAAATGCTTCGATAATTTCATTTGCCTTTAATTCGGTTAGCATAGCAATAGACCAAATGTCATTTACTCACTTCAATTGTAAGGATATCCATCCTGCTGCTATAGCAACTCATTTAACTTAGTGAGTTAATTTCAAGATATTTATTGAAACGCAAGTAAATTGGCATTTCAAGTTGTTTTATGACAAATGCTTGTTAGTTCTGATAAAAATTATATTGCAAAATCATCAGAATTCAATTTCTCTATTAATGATTTTCATTAGCTGAATTGAATTATGAATTTATTTAGTTGCAAATAATTTTTGAAATGTATTGTGCACATTTTTGTATTGTTTACTTATTTATTTATTTTATTTGTTATTTTCTTTTTGAAGAAAATGAATAGCGCTTGCAAAACTATTTTATTATAATATTTTATTATATTTTTCAAACTTTCCTAGGTTTTGCAGTGATTAAATTCTTTATATTTTCTGCATTTACATAAATTACTATTCAGCAACATGAAGTTTTTCTTTAGCATTTAAGTTTCTTGCGAACTGTGAAGTAGATTTATGCAGTCGCTTGCAGTTCCCACTAATTTGTTTACCTTAAACCTATTGAAATTGTTTTCTGGTATTTCGCAGCTGCATAAAACAGACAGAAGTAGTTTTAGCTGACATTGGGTACATGCATATATATTTTAGATTAGGACTATGAGCTGAATTGATCGAGTTGAGTTGCGATCTCAAAACAGCAATAGCTTGATAGTTCATTTAAAAATATAAATATAAATAAATAAATAATACAACAAATATGTAATGCATAGCAACAGCAACTATAACTTGTTTAAAGCTTCATAAATTCAATCTGAAAACTGATTGGTATTTATTAATTTTAATAAACAAGTTTATCATTTGGGAAGGGGTTCTCAGTGTATATTCTTTTCAACTGCAGCAAGCAGCGTTTCTCTACGTCGATCCCTCCCAGCAACTGGAGCATTTGTGTTCTACTGCTTTCGAATGTTGCTAGAAATAACATTTATAGAGCTGACAGTTTTTTAAGCTCTATTGTTTGCTGAAGAGCTTATCAAAAAACTAGAAAAAAATAAATGCCAAAAAAACTTGTTAGTATTGTTGTTAAATAAGCTGAATCTGGCACTCTTGCAACATTACGTATACGCAGCGTGTGCGACGCTTTGGTCCGCGGTCTGTGGCCACATTTGTGTTCAAAATGTTTGTTGTTCGTTTCGTTTCGCTTGGCTTGCTGAAGTGTCATCGGCGACCGTGTGAGTGAATCCTTTTTGTTAGCTGTCAAGCATGCGATTGAAATTTAATTTGATTTACTACAACAAAATTGTTTTTATTCATTTAGGTTTTTGGCGAGGCCGTCGAGAGCATCGAACAGAGCAACTGGACATCTGTGCACCGAAAAAGTAATTTACTAGCTGGACAAATGTTTAAGAAATACAAAAAAAAAAAAAAAAAATTAAATAAAATACAAAAATACAAAAATAAAACCGCAGCTGTGCCGAGTGAGCTCGTTCTCTCTCTCTCTCGTTCTGTCTCTCTCTTTCTCTATTGCGCTGGCTCTCGTGATTTGTAGCCGCATGCTGAGTGCTCTATATATTTTGTAATTTTTCTAATGATGTTTATCAAATAATTCAATTTGGCTCCACAAAACATTTCTTATATATGTGTGTGTGTGTGTGTGTGTGTGTGGCAAAAGGCGCTCATACAAGCGCCAGCAGACCTTTCTCCCTGAGCGTGTGTAGGCACACACACACACACACACTCTCTTGCACACACACATGTGTAAAGTGCCATTGTTGGCCAACTAAACCGAAATTGAATTTTTCTCCCTCGTTGACTAAAAACCGCAAACAAAAGGTTTTGCGTCCCATGCTGAATGACTGAATGAACATGTGTGTGCATGCAATAGAGAATTGTGGCAGAGAAAGCCTTGCAGCTGTCCTCAGATATAATATCTCGCCCGCTCTCTCTCTCTCTCTCTCGGCCACACTCTGTCTGTCTCTATCTCACACGGCTCTTCATCATTTAACTGTTATCCAGAGTAAACAAAAAACGCCTTGCTCCTAGCTGAAATTGAGTAACTGGCCAAATCGCATAAAGCATAAAGCCCATAAAAATGGTCAGCAGCTAGCATAAATATTATTACATTAGTCGCCATTAGACAGGCCAACGAGCGGGCGAGCGAGTGTATGTGTGTGTGTGTGTGTGTGTGTTTTCCCATGCAGCTGGCGACAGCCCTTTAGGGATACACACAGAGTAAAAGAGAGAGAGAGGGTGTGTGTGTGTGTGTGTGTGTTCGCTAACTGCATTTCGTTCGTATCTAATTTATACAATTATTGGCCTCGCAGCGACATAAAATGCCAGCTGACAGTCGAGTTGGGTTGGGCTGGGTTGGGTTGGGTTGGGGTTCGGGTCAGGGCTGGTTTGGAGCCATGTTGGGACTGGGGACTGGGGTTGGCGTGTCAGACGCATTGAGTGTCGTCTTAACTTGTCACATTTACACCCCTTTAACAGCATTGGCCGTGGTCGTGGCTCTGGCTCTGGCTCTATGGCAGCAGTTGTGATACCTCGAAATGGTGAACGTGGGTAATAAATTTCGAAAATTGATTTTGCCCTGTTTATTGTGAATTTGTGGAATTTATATTGGTTTACCCTAATGCGACAAGTAGATGCCAAAGATGTGTCATCTGGGCATTGCCATTGTCATTTCCTTTCGCTTTCCCTTACCCTTTCTCTTAGCTGTCGACCTGGTCATGCCATCAAAATCTGTTAAAAGCAACAAATGGATGCCAATCGCATATTTGAGATATGAAAATCTTTGCATAAGTTGAAATTACTTCAAGTCTCTGGAGTGGAGCTTGTCTGCGTATGTGTAATATTAAATTGTTGTCTTGAGAAAATAATGTTTACTTTTGCAAGCACAAACAGCAGTAGAAGCAGCAGCAGCAGCGCCAGTAAACAACAAAGCAACAGCAGCTGTGCTCGTTTGGCTCCCTTGTTGCCAACTTACCCAATGCAGCTATGCTATGCCCACGCCCACGTCCCCCGTAACCGCCCTCGTTTGGGCTGCAGCTTAATACATTTGAGTTTGTCATTTGTCTTTGGAGCGTTGCATGCGGCACGCGGATTATAAAAGTCGAACCGAGTTAACTGGCAGCCATGCTGCTGCTCAGCGCACATTGGCAGCTGCCACATGCCACATGCCACATGCCACATGCCCCATGCCACGTGGCTGCTATCCCAACAGCCTGATCGAATATATATATCTCTATGCATATGTCTATGCATATGGCTTACATGTGCATTAGTATGTGCACTGCAAGAAATTAATTATAATGTTTATTTGCAGTCAGAGAGTGACAGAGTGAGTCAGAGTGGGAGAGCAAGAGTGAGAGTGAGAGAGATATTATTAAGAAATATAACCATTTTTGGTACCCTTGATGAAATGATGAGAAATTCCTAATAAATAAATTATTTATTTATTTAAAAAAATATATAAAAATATATAACTTGAGCATTTTTACTGAAATGCATTTCTTGCCTTATTTAATATATTTAAGAAGTATAATATTTTACTCTTATGACTTTTTTAATTTTAAATGTATTTATGTAATTTTTTTTTTTGCGACATTAAAAATTTAAACTCTTTAAAATATACTTAAAGAGATATGGAATCTTGAGTAAAATATTAGACTCTGTTTTATATTAAATTAATAATTTTGTTAAATGTTTTTGGTATTTCGAAATAATTTTAAAAATATATAATGGTATTTTTATAGTATTTAATATTTATAGTATTTTTTAAATTTAAAATTTCATAAAAAGTTATTAAAAAAATATTTTTAAATGTTAGAATCTTTTTAATATTTTATTTATTTAAATATATTTATTGTTTGATAAAAAATTTTATTTGTAATTGAATACCTTTTTTTTTATACATTTAAATACATTATATTAAGCTTTATTACTTATCAAGTTATTTTAAGTTAATTGGCGCGTTTAACTCAAGCATATATAAAAAAAATTCAAAATTGTCATTGCTTTGGATAAAAATACTAAATGAAAAACGTTTAGTTTTACATATACGTATGTATGTATGTACGTATATGTACGTATGCATATCTAAGTATGCATAATACGAAATTCCCTTACATTCCATGCATACTTTGTAGGGCATTCGTCAGAAATATTTTACCTAATTAGTGAAATTCTTGAGCTCAATTTGACTACTTGCATGGAGGCGCTTAAAGAGTATGCTCTCCATTTGTCATTTCTCCAAGTGTATGCATGTATATGTATGTGTGTGTGTGTGTGTGTGTGTGCATGTGTGTGTGCTCCCTCTCTCGTTTGCAGTGCGATGCAAATGGAGTAGGATTTGTTAAGGCGACTGACGTGGCGTGAGTGAGTGTGTGTGTGTGTGAGCTGGGGAACGTGCATAAAACTGCAACTAATTGCGCGAACTAATCCATGGCCGTGACTAGCCATAAGCGCTAAAAGGAACAATATTATGGATCTGGGCAGGCAATTAACATTGCAACAGCAGCAGCAGCAGCGCAGCTTCTCTTACTACTGCTGCTTCTGCTTCTGCTGCTGCTGCTGCTTTTAATCCCGTCGAGTCTTAAGGAAGCGGCCAGGCGTGATATGGCAACTGAATTGCAGATAAGAGATATATATATGTATAGAAATGCTTTTGCATGCCACTTACCATTGGTGGATACGAAAGATATCGTTCGCTGTTCATATTGTAATAGGAGCCATCCGGCGGCGGTGCTGGCGATGGGGACGGAATATAGACGCCCTTGCTGATGAGCATCTGATCGTCGCGCGTCATATGGCCAGCGGCAATGGCAGTGGCATGGCCATTATTGTGCCGAGGATGTGGCAAAGTGCAGGCATTGACTGTAAGTAAAGAGAGAAAAAGACAGAGAGAGTGAGTGAGTGAGTGAGTGAGTGAGTGAGAGAGAGTGAGAGAGTGGGGGCTGTAATTAGTTATGTGTGAATAGTTCAGAGGTTGCATGTACATAATTTATATTGATGCCATTTCAAGCATTATTAAGAATTCTCATGCTAGTTGAAGCTCTCTATGGATTGTCTACTATTTAGTATTTAGTATTTTTTATAGTAGTATTTTTGGCTGCTGCTTAAAATTCCTCTATACACTTAAATTTGCTCTACTTTCATCGCCCATTTCAACAAGTTTTCGCATGTAAATCAATGTTAACATACTCTCCGCATAGATATGCATTTATAAATTATATAAATTGTGGCTTGGCAGCGTCGAAACTATCGATATTTGTATAAATTTAGCGATTTTTCAGCCATAAACGAGTATTATGTATTTAGTTCGTGCTGTTGCACGTAGCCCAAGTGCAACCGCAGATGAACTGCAGCACAAATGCAATTTGTTTGCTGCAAATGACACATTTATAGCCGCATTTGCAACGAAGAGGAAGAAAAGAGAGGAAAAAAAAATGGCAAAGCAAGCCAAGCAAATGCCAAAGACTTTTCGGTAGAAGACACACACACACACACACACGCACACACACACAGGGACACCCTCACATTGAGCTGTGGAAATGCACACGTAGCCTCCATTCAACATTCGAATTGCATTGCATACCCCTGCTACTACTGCTCCTGCTTCTGCTCCACCTCCTGCTGCTGCTGCTACTCTTCCTCCTACTGGTCCTGTTAGACATGCGTTTGCGTTTTCACGTAGGTGCAACATTTTGCTGCTTTCTGGTTCATTTGCTGTGCAAACGTTTGGAAGTGCATAAAACGAGAACCATTAATTGCAGCTGCACCGCTGCACTTACAGGTGATAAGAGTCTCAGGTGTTGTTGTGATAAGTCCAGCTGGGCAAATCAGTGGCTAGGCCAACATGGCTGCTAGCTATTTATGGCCTGTACTTATGATAAGACAAGTTAGCTGTTCACACACACTCACACACACACACACACAGAGCTACACATACCCAAGGCAAAGCTTTAACCACTTCAAATTTGGCTGTCATTCGTAAAGGCGTGAAAGCCGCAAACGTAACAAATTTGTAATTTTGTAAAATAAACTTAGACAACAAGACACACACATACACACACACATACACACACACTCATACAATCATTCGCACACCCACACAGACACCCTGACACCTACTTTGGCTGAAATTCCAGCGTGCGCTCAAATGTAGGCAACAATAATTTTGTTAAGAAACTTCAGCAAGCTGCGGGCTTGTGGCATTGCCAAACAAGCAGACAAATCGAAGACGCCCCACTGAGGAAACGAAAAACTGTGCAACAGAGACAGAGAGTGAGAGTGAGAGTGAGAGGGAGAGAGATGGAATGGGCTGGAGCTATGTCAGCCATGGATGTAGCTGAGCTGCTTACGTGGCTCCCATGTTCATTTTGTGGCTTGTTTACTTTGCATATGCGTATTGTGTATGCGTGTGTAATACAAAGTGTATTACTGCTTTGACTAGGCGGCAACGAGGGCAGGAGAAGCGGAGCCTGTAGTAGCACCTTCAAAGGAGGTCGCCACATAGGGTGTCCTCATGAATTATTGATTTTTCGATCAGCAGCAGCAACAGCAGCAGCAGCAAGAGTAGCAGCAGCAGCAGCAGCAGCTGAAACCGCACTAACCAATTGCCAGTTGCCAGTTGCCAGTTACAGCTAAATCAAAATCAGAGCAGTTACAAAAAGAAAATGATGAACAACTAGTCGAAAGAAGAAGCAGCAGCAACAGAAATTCACTTTTGTGCATATGCAATGCACATAATTGGCCAGATACTTGCAACTAACTAACTATGCATATGCCACGCATGCAATGTATATAACAGAGAGAGTGAGAGAGAGAGAGAGAGAGAGAGAGAGAGAGAGTGAGAGTGAATGAGAGAGACCCACAAACGCACATATGCATCCATATATCAGCGACAAGCACTCATTTCATATTAATAGCCTTGCTGAAAGGCAATTATTTGGTCGAAAGTGTATTGTGCATAGTTAATGAGAAAACACAAGGTATTGCGATTGGTCCCATATATTTATATACATATAACCATATATGTATGTATGTATATGCAGTGGAGTTCATATAAATATTGTATATTGCGACAGAGAGTTTTATGTTGAACACAATATTTTGTAAACAATTATGAAATGAATATTATGATTAACAGACAACTATATTTATATTTCTATTAATTTATATATTTATATTTAGCTTGAAGCTAGCCAAGAATCTATGCAATTCAATCAACGCGTATTACTGAATTTTCTTCTGTTTCTTCTGTTATTAATTCACAAATATTTACTTGTTATTCTTTTGTACTACGAAATGTGAACTGTAGATGGCGTGATTAGAGAAAAAAAATTGCTGAAAATTATAGCAATTTCTTGCAGCAATAACATGGCAAATTAATGTTTTTTTTTACCAATTGATTGTTAATATAATAAAATATAATTATTGCCAATATAATATATACACTAACTAAACAGAAAGATTTCCAAGTAATCAAGATACTCCAAGCTAGGGTATATGCCATAGGTAGAATAGAAAAATTCTCTTTGCCACGCTTGAAGGCTGACTTGAAGTCAATTCTATGGAAATTGCACAACAGTTTGGCTTTTCATTTCATGTTTGTTGCTGCTGTTGCTGCTGCTGCTGCTGCTACTGCTGCTGTTGCGGGTGCTGCTTCTTCTTCATCATCTTCATTTACTGTCGCATATTTGCACATTTGTAGTTCGGCAAATCGCCCGCAGATGGCGCTGGGCGGGGCTGGGCTGGTCTTTCCGTTTCGTGCGGCTTGCTCATTAACAGGGTGGCGCTTTCAATGGTATCTCATTAAAAATGCGCTTCACAGTTTGCTTTTTGGCTTAAATGCAATGGCCATCAAATGGAGGAGGGTTCGGTTGCTAGCTAGCTAGGCAAAGCAAGCTTGTTGTGTTGCTGCTGCTGCTCATCTATTATTTGATCTCAATTGAGGCGGCAGCAGAAGCAGCAGGTGGCAACAACTAACAACAAGACAGTTGTAGAAATGTCTCTCTGTGTGTGTGTGTATGTGTGCATGCAGTCATGTCACATGTGTATACGTATGTTGACTGCCTCCGTCCACTCATCATGCTAGCGGGCGCTTGTTTGAGCTTCAGCTTCCGGCAAGCATTTTAATTTTTATGCCACGAGCCATTTTTCGTTTCACATTTTTCTCTCTCTCTTTCTCTCTCTAGCTCTGCTTCTTTTTCTTTCATTCGTTTCTCTCGCCTGCCTTTTGTATGCGCGTCTCATGTTCGTGTTTTTGTGTGGTTTTTCTTGTTGTTCTTTCGTTTATTTTCTTTCATTTTTGTTTTCTTTCGTCTATTTTTTTTCTTTTTTTTTATACCACGCAGTCGCATACATAATTACGCGCACTGTAGCCGACTCCCGTCTGCAGCTCCATCTCCATCGTGAGTTTATCTGTGGCAAGTCCTTGTCTCGCAGCGTCAAACGCTATCAAATGTTTTTGCTCTGGCAATACACTGCCAAATGGTATATTTATTTTGGCAAAAACTTTTGAGCTTAAGGCAACGCAGTGAAAGGTAGCGCATGCTTTAATCTTGCTGCTCTATATATATTTATAAATATATGTATTATTTATTAGGGCTAGCAGATGGTTAACAGCCCATTTCTCAATGTCTGTAAATAAGTGTCTTTCACTCACACTTTACGAAACCTTACGAAAAAAAACTCAGAGTGCAATCGTTTGCTTCGCTTCTTCAACGAGTTCGTTAGCGATCGCACATCGTTCGCTCTGGCTTCTTTCCGTTCTCTTTGTTGAGTTGTCGTGAAGCAGAATGTCTTTTGTGTATGTGTTTGTATGTATGCGGGGCTTGCCTTAGCCTTTGTTAAATACATCGAGCCTCTCTGCTCACCTAGACTCTCAATGCGAACGCCAATCGTATCGCTCTCTAAGCGATGTTCGGGAAATGAGCGTCACACGAAGCGCCAGACGAAGCGTCACACGAAGCGCCACACGAAGCGTCAAAGCAAAGCGCTCAACCGAAAACGAATTAATCCAAACTCATAGTGAGAGTGAGAGTGAGAGCGAGAGCGAATGTTTTCTTTTCAGTTGATCTCGTGAAGAGAACCTCAGCATTTATATGCGAGCTATGCTATTTAAAAATCTCTCTTAGCTGAGTCGTAGCTGCATATAACAGCCGTAGATATATGAGCTGATTATATTCTCTTTGTATTAAAGAAAGCTGTTATTTCTTTAAATCTGTTAATGATTATTTTAAGATGGCGAATGTCATATAATATTTCTTCAAACTAAATGATTCTAATAACTTAAGTAAATGCTTGAATATAGTTATCGCAAATAGTAACACTATCGTAAGCCAAAACTATAGATCAGCTTTAGAGCTGAACTATTTCAATATAATTTCGCATATCTATCAAATGACTCTATTAGTGTATTTGGTCTTCGTCTAACACAATTTAATAACAAATTTTTCTTATTCTTCTTGATGTTGTTGCTGTTGCTGCTGACACTTTTGAAGTATGCTCCACTTGGCGCCTTCAGTTGTCGAAATTCGTTGACAGAAGGTAATTGTATTTTTGATATTCAGCAGCGAACAGAGACAGTCGCCAACATGTTGGCAGGGCGAGTGCAAGAGGAGTCGTGGAGACAAAAGCAAAAAAGAAAAAAAAGAAAACAAAAGCAAAACTTTGCAGCTAATGTATTTTTATTATTTTTACGCTTTGCATTTGAAATGCAGTTGCGCGAGATGCTCTCAGCAATGTCTCTGTCTTGGTCTTGGTCTCAGTCTCCGACTTCATCTCCATCTCCATCTCCATCTCCGTCCACGTCTCAGTCAGAAATGTTATTATAATACGACCATTGTTTTTTTTTTCTTGTGGTTTCTACTTTTTGCTCTGCCACTCCCACTGTCATCTACGCCCACTCCTACTTCCACTTCCATCTAACGTTGAGTTCTATTATTTTTTCATTTTCATGCGGCTTGATAAACGATATTCTTAAATTCTGACGCATTCTTAAATTAGCACAGAGCCAAGACGTGATTTGGTTGCTAGTGCTGCTAGCTGACGACTGCCTCAGCATGTGGATGTGGTCAAACACACACACACACACACACACACACACACACACACACACACACACACACATACCCCCATGAGTCAATTGAAAATCAAGACTGGCAAAAACTTTGCTGCTCAATTACAATTAAGATGGAGATGTTGCACACTCAAATTGAATTTTCATCGGACGCTCTCGCGCACTTAGTTGCTGAGCGCATCTTTGGCCGATATCCGTTTTTACATCGCTTTTATTTTTAGCTCTGATTGCAATCATTGCCATCAAATCAGGCAACAACTGCAGTTGCATTTGCAGTTGCAGTTGCTGTGGCAGCTGCATCCACAGCTGCAGCAAGGACTTTGCCTTGACGTGTGCTGACAGCGCGTGCAACTCTCAACTTGCCTTTGGTTTTTGTTTCTTTTCATTTGGTTCTATTTTGGCTTTTTTTTTTTTTATTCCGTAGCCAAAAGTTAATTATCTAAAATGCTTTTTATGTGCTCTGCTCTGGCTCGCTCTAGTTTCAGCTTTTGTACCCTGCAAATGCCAATGGCGGGTAGCTTGTTTATTGGCTTAAGTATTTGAATTTGCATACGATCTGCAGACTTGAAATATTTAATAGCTAAATTTGGAATACATTTGGCTACACGGAATGATTTTTTGCCTTGCTGTATGCCTGAGAGAAGTCTTAAATAATTTTTGCATTATGCAATGCCAAATTGTAGCATTCAGGGTATCTACTAGTCGTGTACTGAATTGCTCTTTTTTTTTTTCTTGCAGCCTGCACATTCATTATCTGTTATCTGGTCAGCTAGATCTTGACTTACCCATATTATTTGGATATAATGCTGGCAGTGTGCCATCCTTTTGGTATCTGGGCGGTGGCATGTCCGTGCTCTCAACCAGATATGTCGATGCCGCCTTCTTCCGTGCTTCGTCCTAAAAGAGAGACACAGATAAAGAGAGAGAGAGAAATAGAATTCAGTGTAAATGCAATGCATGTAAGAGCAAAACTTCCCGCCACATCGCTGGCCTGTTTGTGAAGTGCTTCGTGTTTTCGTAATTACTCTCTACTTAAGCTTTTGTTTTTTTTTGTTTTTTTTTTTTTTTTGATTTTCTTCACATTTTTATTTTCGCTTTGCGGAAGGCGTTGAAAGTTGAATTGACAGCGCGACACCTTCGTCGGGGGCGTCGCACGCTGCGTATACGCAACTTTGATTTATGGCACGCCCCATGGCCAGAGAGAGAGAGAGAGAGAGAGAGAGACTGCGGCCAGATGACGCCGCTTTACAGTTAACAGTCAACAAACATTAGGCGGCAGTTTTTGCGGCAAGAGTGAGATTACGCGCATAATAAATGATTTTCATAATTTGAAGCGATTTGTTTGTTTGTTTGTACGTCGCGGCAATGTTCGGAATTCAGTTCGGTTTACGTTGCAATTCGGAGTACGCCGTGGCTCATCATTAACGTGAGCGACGCGTAATTAATCACAACGTCTTGGCTTAAGCATCCGGCTGACTGCCAGCCTTGCCAAGGCTTGCCTGGCCTAGCATTTCCGGCGACCTCGATGTCAAACGTTCGCTACCCAAGCCAATTCCCAGTTCCGGCCTTGAGAGTTGTAATTTTCAAGCGTCTGGCAATAACTTAAGACGGGTGTATAATTTTTTTACATTTCTGATTTTTTTTTTTGCTGTGGCAGACAACTTTTTGGAAGCATTGTACTCGATCGCGTTCACAAATTGCATATTCATGTAGAACAGTGCAGAAAAAAGGCATTATAATGGGGCTAAAAAATGTCGGCATACTCACAATATATTCCGGTTGACTGCCCTCATTGGAGTAGGACTCGCTCTTCTCCGAAACGCTGGACAGCGTCTCGCCGGTGACGGTGTCATTGTACGAGCTGGGCGCGTACATTTCGATGGTCGCCGTTTTGCCTGGTTGATTTGTAGTTTCCGCCACTGGATGTGCCACATCCAGACAGACAACGAGAGAGAGATAGAGGGAGAGAGCAGGAGGAGGCAGCAGGAGGCAGCAGGATGACAGAGGACACAGACATTCAGCGCAGTAAAAAAAAAACAGACCAAAAAAAAAGTAGTATAGGTAGAAAGTATGCGGCGCAAATATTGAAAAGGTGTAATTGGCAGTGACATGCCGAAAATTGATTGGGCGGTGGTGCGGGCGGTGGTGCGCAGTGCGCCAGTCATTTGGAACACCGCACGGGCGGAGCAGGCAGAAAGAGAGATAGATAGAGAGAGAGTGAGGCGATGCGAGTTATCCGGATATAGCGGGTGTTTGTTGTAAATGTCAGGGGCGTATGGGCGTGTGGGCGTGGTCATGGTCGTGGTAGTGCCAGTGCCAGTGGGCATAGTTTCAGGCAATGCAAATCAAATGCAAATAGCAAAGATTGTCAAAGTGCAGCGCAAGCAAATGTTGCGCCAACGGCGGCCGAAATAAATGTGGCATAGGATGGGGGGATTAATGGGCATGGATAGGGACAGAGGGTTTGGGTAGTGGTGCAGTGGGTGGCCAGAGTGGCCATTGCGTTAAATTATGCACATTTTGGTGCAGCATAGCCAACGTGGAGTTTGTTGGCCGTGGTCAAGGGTTAAAAACAATGCATTCGATGTTCAGTTTTTGGCGATGCGTGACGAGTGAGAGAGAGAGAGAGAGAGTGGGTTGAGTGGGTCGAGTGGGTTGAGTGGGGCAAGAGTGAAAATGCAATTAAATTTGTATATAAAATGCCATTAAATGATTCATGGCACATTTTCACAAATGGCAACGACAAAATGACCGCGCCACATGGTTAACACGTGTTTTACAGAAAGTCAATGTGTGCGTGTGTGTGTGTGTGTGAGTGTGTGTTTGTGTGTTTCGTTGAGTGCATTTGTTGTTTTCATATATCCATATGCGCGAGCAGCATTAAGTTGAGTGATTCATTCGTCATTCATTCAGGTGTTCAGGTGTTCAGGTTACATGTAGGAGAAAAAGAAATAGAGAAAAAAGTATGTGAGAATATATTCGAATAATATATTTTGAAAAAATTTTATATTAATATCTATATAATCAATATTATTATATAAATATATTACAAGTGCTGTTGTTGCTTTTGTATACGCTTTGCTACTTGATTGCTAAAATAAATTTAATTAAGAAAATATTTAGAAGTTTATTTATTTTGTGAATTTTATATGAAAATGAAAAGAAAATTGATTTAGAAAAAAGAAGACAAAAACAGATATATCTTCTATAATTTTAGTTTAACCTTTTTCTTCATATAAAAAAACATATTTGTTGTTGTATTTCTTTCTTCTCTTCTTTAAGCTTGCCTATCCCATTTTTTTCTGCTATTTATTCTATGCATTTCATATAGATTTTCTCATTTATTTTTAACTAGTTTGCATCTAGAATAGAATAAATTTAATTTATATATAAAGTTTGCCTTTCATTTGATTTTTTATTTATTTTATTTTTTTTTTTTTTAATTTATTAAATCATTTTTTCTTCTTTGGCCGCCTTCAACAAAATTACAAATTGTAAATTACATTTAATTGCGCGACGTCAATTGTGGTTCATATCCCAGTTTCCAGTTGACTGTTGTGACTGTCGACACTTTTACGTATTTATTGTAAATAAAACATGTGGCCCGGGGTCAGAGGTCAGAGTTTCATAGTCAACTCCACACACACACACAGACACACACACAGAGACAATGGCGCTCGCATTTCACTTCAACTATCCAATTGCATTTATAGTTTAGTGAATTAAAAATATTTGCTTTGCCAGCCATTTTAACATACTTTATTTATGATGACACGCGGTGGCAACAACAGAGAAAAAAAAGAACAAACAACAACAACAAATAGGCCAGTGCAACAAAACCACAATTAACTATAAATGAAATTGCCTGTGAGGCTAGCCAGATGTTGTTGATGTGTGGAAATACCCTAGAAACTATTGAGTGCTCACAAAGAGAAGGAGAGACAGAGACAGAGAGAGAGAGAGGGAGTGGGAGAGAGAGGGAGATGAACATCTAAATTCCATTTTGTCAGTCAGTTATAAACATTTATCTAATGGATTCCATTAGAAATCAATGCACAAGTCATAAATACACATCGCATGCCAAAGGTAAAACCCAACTCAACTCAACTCAGCTCAAATATTTCTCAATGTGACTCGAATTGGTCCATGTATCTGCAGACAGATGGAATTAAAGGTTAGCTGGAGGGCTTAGCATTGACAAAGCCTTGCCTGGTCTAATAATCCAGTGGCACAGCAGCAGTTGCTGTTGTTGTTTGTGGTGGTGGTGGTGGTGGTGGTGGTGGTGGTGGTGGTGGTGGTGGTGGTGGTGCTGTACACACACACACACACACACACACAGTGGCAACTGCAACGACACAGAGATTACAAATTTTGCACTTATGCCAGGAACAGAGCGTGAAATCTGCAGCGTTTTTTTTTTCTTGCTGCTTCCTATACAAATACGTATAAATATATATATATATATGCTACAGATATACATATACATATATATACACGAGTATGACACGGCTTAGACAGCTTTTGCGGTCGTCAGGTCAGTTAATGACGTGGCCGTTGACATGAACGTCTGCTTTGAAGGTTTTTCTCTTAATCTGTCGTGCTGCTGGTAGAGCAGTACCCAAAAAAAAAAAAAAGAAGAAGAGGAAAGAAGAGATAAAAAAAAAGCGACAGTTATTCTTTGACTTCTCACAATTTTCTGTGGCCATGTGTGTGTGTGTGTGTGTGTGTGTGTGTGTGTGTGTGTGTGTGTGTGTGTGTGTGTGTGTCTAAGCGTCTGTTTGAAATCACAAGTGTTGAGCAAACTTATTGAGTAAATGTGCAGCTTTTATACCCTATAATCGATTGAGTGTGCGGTGTGCGTGAGAGTGTGCTACAGTTGAGCAACTGAATGAGATCATTTAATTGATAAATTTAATTGAATTGAATTGACTATCATTAGCTGCAAAGACCATCTCATTTCGGTAATTGACTCTTTTGCTGAACTCTGTTCTTCTCTCTTATCATTGTTATTGAATTTATGCTTTGATTTGTTGATTTGATCTTTTCCTTTTCATAGTAGTTTTTCCTGTCATATTTCCCTTCTTACTCTATTTTTGTAATATCTATTCTTACATCTTCACTT
Organism: Drosophila borborema; assembly: GCA_030914335.1. NCBI lineage: Eukaryota > Metazoa > Arthropoda > Insecta > Diptera > Drosophilidae > Drosophila > Drosophila borborema. The sequence continues at coordinate 13,165,033 of JAUESP010000303.1, read as the reverse complement.
CCTTTTTCTTTATTTCCACTATATATTCTTCTTTCTTTTTTTCCTTTTTTTTTCCTGCTTTTACTTTTCTATTTTCTCGTATTTCTCTTTTTTTTTATTATTTATATATTCGTTTAATCTTTTTATATATTTTTTATATCTTTTTTACATTCCATCTTTCATTTTATATATTTTTTTTCTATTCTCATATATTCCTCTCCTCTTCTCCCATTTATTTATGCTCTCCTCCATTTCTATGCTTTCCTTCTATATTACCTACTTCTTTCATTTCTCTTTTACTTCCTTCTCTTCAGTTCTCTTCTTAACCTTCTTCACTTCGCTTCTACTTTCAACTCTTCTCTACATTACATTTCCATCGTACACCATAGCTTATTCTCCATTTACAGGGTATTTAGCTGTCATCCAGATGCTTGCCATTTGGCACAAATTATTGCAAATAGCAAAATGTATTTAAGTCTCAGCGAAAAAGATGTGGCATGTCGTAGTACTCAGTGTGGGGCAGATAGCTGGGGCAAGCAGGAAACTTTGGAAAGTTTTGGACAACAGCGATGGCGCCGAATTGTTTGACAGGCTGTGCGCTTATCTCAACAGATTCGATGGCCAGTTCGCAGCCGGGGTCCATACTCAATTGTTTAAAGAGTGTCAAAGTCAAGCGGTTTTTCGTTTATATTGAAGAGCAGCGAGCAGCGGGCAGAGAGTTCACGCTTATCGCCATTGGCAAACGCAACATTGGCATAAAACTTTCGACTGGTGTCGCATCTGCTTTTCACCTCGCTCTCTCTCTCTCTACCTCTATTTGTCTCTTTCTCTGTCTCTTGCTGTCCAGTTGTCATTGGTTTTTTGGAATTTTCATCATTGACTCTACCGTTGCCGTTGCTGGCCTCAAATTAACGTAAGCCTAGTCAAGTCTTGTAATTTCCAGTCTGTGCTCTGTACTCTGTGGCCAGGCCTTTTGCTTTGGCCTTTTCCTCTACGCACACTTCATATCTATGGGCCAGTCGAAAGCCAATAAACATTAGAAATGGCATTCTGCACAAAACTCATATGAGAATGATATATGATTGTGTAGCCGTATCCATGTATGTGTGTGTGTGTGTGTGGCGTTGCCAATGTCCATTGGAGTACAATGACCTAGCCTAGAACTGCTGCCGAACCGCCGACCAGCTGCCAACCGCAGACTTTTGGCATAGTTTATCGGGCAACAGCGAAATCTTCTTAGCTATCTCCGTGCGGATGATTTCCTCTCGTCGTGGTTATGGTTTGGAGTTTGCGTTTTTCGGTTGCTTTCTATTTTTTTTTTTTTTTTCTTTTTTTTTTTAGTTTGAGGCGGATGAATTTCTTTTCCGTCATGCGGCATTTGGACACAAAAGCGCAAATGCACATTAAAAATGCATATCCAAGGGCCGAGCACAACAAACAAACAGCAGCAGGCAGGAGGCAGTCAAGCAGGAGGCAGTCAGGCAAGCAGGCAGTCCACAAGTCAAGTTTCGCTAGCGAAAACATTGAAATATGCAGAGTTATCTTCAGGCTAAAAGCTGTCCACTGCTACCCCCACACGCTCCCACCCCCCCTGCCCCACACCCGCCTGCCGCCGACCGCTGTCATCCTGGCCAACGCACCAGTTTCCCTGACAACTCCTTTATGGCCAAAAAAAAAAAAAAGAAAAGGGAGGAGAAATAGAAGAAAAAATGCTTTTGGGCATTGTCAGTTATCGGCTTATGGAAAGAGAGCGAAGGCGGCGGAGCAGCCGAACATTGTCATAAAAATGTTGTTGGGGGTAGACAGTTTTTATTTTTTACTTTACTTGAAAGCTGGAGCAGCAGCAGTAGCAGGAGTAGGAGCAGGAGGAGCAGAAGCACGAGCAGCAGCAGCTTTCTGGCTCGCTTAACAGTTCTTGTAACAAGCGGCTGTTAAGACTTGAAATATGAATTTCTTTTGTGCCGGGTATTCGGTGGGTGGCAGCGCTGGCATCCATATGCAAGCGCGTCATTTGTTCAAACATAACTGTGCACTGGAAATAAGAGAGAAATTGCCAGTGCTCGTAACGGTATCCCTCAGCACAGCCCAACTCTAGCCCAGTCCCTAACCCAAGCCAACCCGTTTCCGTATCCGTATAATAAAGCAAGCTGAATTTCTAAGAAAAATATCTTATTTATGTCCTGCGGCTGTAGTTCATGCTCCGCTAGAGAGTGCCGCGCGCGCTCATAATGTCAAAAAATCTTGGCCTACATTTCACACAGACCGAATTCGAGGATGCAAACAAAAGCTACAGAGCTAGAGATACAGCTGAACGAGAGCTGGCGGCGCTTTTCCTTTATTTTTCCCTTTTTTTTGTAAGGAGTTAAAATCTTTATTTAATTAACTTTACGAAACGGCAGCCAAATCGTAATTAAATAAAAAGCAAAAGACATATTAAATATCAATTTCGTGGAATTTTACGATTTTGAAGTCGTTTCAATTAATCAATTAATCAGACACTTAAACAGTTGAAATATTCCACGAATTACACTTAGCTGCGTGTGCATGAGACATATGCATAAGACTAAATCAATTATTCATCAGCTGCGCAGGTTTCGTGCATTGAGAGTTAAAATAAAACTCAGTTCATAATTATGAATTATCAAAGCAAGTTTTCAGCTTTAGAGACATGAAGATGAGACTTTGATCATTATAATAAAAATAAATAAAATTCTTCTTGCCTCAAAAATATTTAATGTATTCAAAATTCCTCAATTACCAATTTAATTAATAAGAATTTGGGTTGGAGCATTAATCAGTCAATCAGTTAATTAGTCAGTTGACAATTTTACTTATAGACTTTGCCAACTTTGCTAGAGAAAGACTTTCTATGCCTTTGCTCTTTGTATTCATATTCTGCTATATAAGGCGACCTATTAAACCGTCAAAAGTCAAAAGCTGGCGGGCAAAAAGTCGACTCATAAGTCAAATGTTTGCCAAAAAAGTATATGAGCTCGCAACACTGCGAGAGACAGAGAGGAAGAGATGGAGAGAAAGAAAGAGAGAGAAAGAGAGAGAGAGAGACATCTGGCAGTCTTATGGGGCTGGCACAGAAGGAGCTCACGTACAAATGCGTATGCATAATTCGGCTACGTTGCACTGGGACTTGAGGCTGATTGAGAAGATGCTGCTGCTCCTGCTGCTGCTGCTGCTGCTGCTGCTACTCCTGCTTCTGCTGCTGCTGCTGCTGCTGCTACTCCTGCTGCTGCTGCTGCTGCTACTCCTGCTGCTGCGCTCTGCGTGTCAAACCACTAAATTTGGCTCAATGAAAAATAATTTGGTTAGCAGCTCGCCTGGCCAAACGAAAGAATGTTTTGTGGCGCTTTTGGCAAAATTGTTCGGCTAGCTCAGCTAGCTCAACACTTTCTGCACGTTCCGGCTTGGTTTAGGTCTTTGAGAACCTGACTTGCCAAGAAATGTCTGCATTTATTTCGATTGGGTCGATAGGTCGTTAGGTCTGTCCGTCTGTCCGGCTGTCTGTCTCAATCTCTATTTGTCCGTTGCTCTGTCGGGAGTCATATTTATATTTCGTTCGCTTGGCCTCTTGAAATATAATTCCATATTAATAAACAATCTGCAGCTTTAGCTGCAAATTGAGCGGCAGGCTGCCAAGGCGAGTAGCAGGACTTTCAACACGTGCTCTATGATGCTCTCTATCTGCTTGGACTGTCCTGCTGCCTGCTCTAATGCCTGTGGATGGAGTAGAGCAATCTGATTTCCGAAAGATTGTGCGTTCAGCTAAGAAAACGATGCACATTTGTCTTCGCCAACGGCCAAATGGGTTGGGTTGGGTTGGGTTGGCATGGGATGCGATGGGTTGGAATGGTAACTGAGGGTAATGGGGGCAAACGGACGAGGTGGCTGCCAACGTCGTTGTTCAATAAACAGTTGCACTTGGCATGGACCTCGGGGTCGTGCGCTGGCTACTGTCTGCTGGCTGCTGTCTGCTGTCCGCTGCCAGGATGCATCATTATTTTCTGTCATCATTATATTCTTGTTGACTGCTCAGAGCGGTTTGTTTTTCGCTTTCCTTATTTTCTATTTTTTCTTATTTTTTTTTTTTTTTTTTTTTTTTTTTTTTTTTTTGTTGCCCTTTGACTTGACTTGGCTGGCTGGCTTCCTTTGGCCACGCTCGAGCTTTGGTTTTCTCGCGGAAATTACAAGAAGCGCATATACGATATCCAGAGACCTATTTATACGCTAGCCACCTTTGCAGGCCATCTCTATCTCTTGCACCCATCTCCCTCTCTTTATCTATATACACTTATATATCTATATATATCATCTATGTAGATGCAGGAAATTGTTTAGTGAGCATCATAAAGTGAACAGGCCACGTCCATGTTCCACTGGGAGCAACGGATGTTGCACAACGCGTTTGCTTCCTATGGTGTCACGGAAGTGGCTGCTGGATGCCACACACTTAAAACTGGAAAGATAACCAGCTAGAGATATGGCTCTTTATGAATTCAAAGAGTTGAATTTACATTGGCAAGCAAAGCCAAATAAATGTATACAGAGTGAAGGAATAAAAAAATTGAAATAATAATAAATAAATCGAAATCGTAATCGAAATCGAAATCGTAATCAAAATAAAAATATGCTGGAACATGTCAACGAACCTTTTTTTCGCCGCTGATGCACAAAGAACCAGGCGATGAGCGCCGCATTGACCAAAAGGAATCCGAATGCCGCCAGAGAGATGGCAATTATGAGCAGGTTCGGTGTATTGCTGGAGTCCTCCGTTAACTCGGCTGGCATCATTTCAATTCCTGCTCCATGAAAGCGTCGCGACAGCAAGTCAAAATAAACCAAAGCCAGCCAAACGAAACCATGAAAACATAAACATAAATACAAAAAAAAAAAAAAAATAAGTAAAAATAAATAAAAATAACAGAAAATATGCTTGTACATATATATATAAAACAATAAATAAGGAAACAAAATGAAATGAAATGAGAAATTGTAATAAAAATGACGCAGCAACGCTTCGGGGACAAATGGGTGGTGCGAGTGGGTCGGTCGACACTGTGGTTGCGTTCTACTTCCAGCCAGAGCCAGAGCCAGAGCGGGAGCCGCCAGTGCCACTGGCCACGGTTAAGGAACCCATGCAAAAGTGACGCAAATCACGTAGCCATGGAGTCACAATGGCGCGCACGCGGAAACGCAGTTCCAACATGTGACGGGGCCAAATGAAATTAGCGCCGTCCGACACTGACCGCAGCGGCACGTAGAAGCTGCGCGACCGTGTGGCATAGCAACGGCAAAGCGTAGCAGAGCATAGCTGTATTCAAAAATTGAAATTAAATTATAGTCATCGGCGAGTTACTGCCACAACTATCGAGTACGCTCGCTGCTCAATTCAATTTCCGTTTCGTAGATTTTGAAGAATTTATCGTTGAATTTGTAAAGGTAAGCGACATAGAGCTTGGACTATAGTTTTTCATCATGCAGTTAGGCAATCGTTCATTCAAGTCTTTCTGCACTTAGATTTCAAGTAATTTTAGATTTATATTTCTCTACTTCAAACATTTCTTGATCACAAAATGATTATCAATCAATGATTATCGGAAAGTCTTTGCAAGTCTCTGAAGAACTTATTAGCTCTTGCTTGAATATGAATCAATTAGTTTCATCAATCTTAAATGAAGCAATCTGAACTAACTAGAAGAATATTTGTATCTTCATAAACATATAAGGCACAGTAGTTTTAGTTTCTCATATCAAACCTTTGCTGGACCTTGCATTGATAGCTAAACTAATCAGTCAGTCAATTAGTGAGTGTTTTATAAATTTTCACAGAATTTCACTTATCTGCAAACTTTTTTATATTTAATTTGCGTGAGTCAAGCAATGCCTCAATCAGTTTGTATTTAAAGTACTCAGAGAGAACTCTATTTATCAGCTCTAATAGCATATAGAGCTCATATCAACATGCTCTATACAGCAGTCCATCTATCAATGCATTCATCAATTAATCAGTTTCAATTAGAGCTAAACATATGCACTCTAAAACTTTTAAATTACATGGCTCTCTCATACGATAAATACTTATGAGCCAGCTTGTCAATCACTCAGTCTGTCAATCATATAATCAATATCATATATAAAAGCAACAACAACAACAACAATCATAATCGAGTTGATGTCGTTGTGTACCTCGCTTCAGACGCTTCTCGTTGCGCTTGTGAAGACAACAGCCGATGACAAATACATTGAGCAGCACCACTGTAATGCCCGCTGCGACGCCAACGAGCAGCATGCCCGATGTGCCACCCAGCGGTGTCTGACTGGTGGTTGGCGGTCCGCCGCCCAGCGAGGAAGCTGGCTGTGAGGGTGGCGGCGCTTCTATTCCATGTATATGCATATTTTAGATAGCATAAAACAATTCCAATTAAGTGCAGCGTTGAAGGAAAAACAGAGATCATTGATTGAGTGAAGACACTGAGAGAGAGAGAGAGAGAGAGGGAGGGAGGCAGGAAATAGACCTAGCCTCTCTCTCTCTCTTTCTCTGCTTCAGTTCATTGTCAGGCGAATGATGAGCATAAATGCCAAATGGCATGGCGCGCATAAATCAATCAATCAATGGTACAGCGACTGGAGTGGACTTTACTTTGGTGCTTACCTTTGGTCTGGGCACGCGTCAAATCCGGCAGGTAGGAGCTCTGGCCCAAATCGTTCCATGCCATCACCGAAAACAGATACAGCGTATTCATGCGCAGCCCGCCGATGGTCAGTTTGTGACTGTTGGGCAGTCCATCGATATATTTATACTGCTCGCGGTCAGCCATGCTGCAGTGCAAAGAGAGAAAGAGAGAGTAGGAGAGAAGGGGAGACAATTTCATTAGTGCACATGACATTTGCAGTAATTGCAATGGAATGCACTTCAGACACGAGAGAGAAACTGTGGAGTGTGATGTGCTCATGTCTTTGTACATACCGATAGCGCACACGGTAGGAGGCCTTCAGGCCACCATCGAAACCTGGTGTCCAGGCCACGGTGACCGTGTCGTGGGTGACATTCAGTATATTGAGACTGAGCGGTGGCTCCGGTGGTGAGGTAATATCCAGACGCACTGTTTCCACACTCTCGCCCAGCTCATTGCGTGCAACGCACTCGTAGGCGCCATAGTCGGCTGGCGCCACCTTCTCCACAATCAGCGACGACTCATAGGTGAGCGAGTCAATTTTACGCTCCTCCAGCTCATATTTGAACGTATGATTGATGGGCAGATCCTTGCCGTCCTGGCGCCAAATGAATTGTGGCTTGGGCGACGCCTGCGCCCGGCAAGGCAAACGTCCGCGTTCGCCTGTGCCGCTAGCAGCGCGCAGCAGCGTCGGCGACTTGGCGATCTCTGGAGCAACTGCAATGCACGAGAATTAGAGAATGTCTGGGATTTATTTGACTCACACTCACATTTGACTATGAGCAGAACGTCACGATTGGTCGGATTGGCCACATGATTGTCGGCCACGCAACGAAAGTTGCCCACATCATCGCGCTGGGCGTTCTTGATGTGCAGATAGGCGGTGCCATTGGTGAAGGTCGTCGTGGTCTTCTGCTTCATGTCGTAGCCCACGCGCTCCCATTTCACATGCTCCTCGGCGAGCGGCTTACCCTCCACGCTGCAGGACAACATGGCATCCTCGCCGGGATTCACAATAATATTCTCCGACACAGACTTGATGGTGGTGCCGTCTAAGCAGTAGTAGTGAGAGAATAGCTAAGGAATTCACTTCTAGTCAGGATTAGGTTCACTTACATTCCACAACGACTGTGATATTAATGTTCGCCTTGCCCTGCGAATTGCTTGCCGTGCAAGTGTAAATGCCAGAGTCCTCGCGATGCAGCTTGGTGAAGTTGAGCAGAGCGCCATCGGCAAAGATGCGATGCTCGCTGGCCGAGATGCTGCCGCTGGTGTCCTGCGGTATGGGTGTGCCATTCTTTGTCCAGGTATAGGTAATTAGCGCTGGATTCGCATTCGCCTGCAACGGCACCTGCAGCGACTCACCCTCCAGACCCACCGATGTGGACGACGGCGGCGGCACGAACTTGGGACGATCTGTTTGAGAGGGCATACATTAGAATTACAATTTCATTGCATTTTCATTTCCATTTCCATAGAGTTGGCAAAATTTAAATTGAGAATTCGAGTTGGCATTCAGACAGAGTCTAATTGCTCAATTAGTACATCGAGATGAACTAAATACTTACATAGGACATTCAGGCTGATTGCCTCGTGCACGCTGCGCTGCAATGCCTCGTTGGCGCTTTGGCAAGTGTAGACCACACCGTTCATTTCCTGGGTGATGTTTAGCCTGAACTCGAGCGTTGAGACTGTGCCGCCCCAGAGACCTGGCTTGGACGTGTTATTAATGCCTGTAAAGCCAAAGCAGCAGCAGGAGGCGCAGGAGTAGCAGGAGTTGCAGCAGCCAATGAAAGAGACAAAATGGGCGTGATTTTATTTTAGTGACTGAACTGACTGGACGCTGAGCTGAGCTGAGCTGGCTGGCTGGCAACCAGACCGGATGTTGTCGTGGAAACGCCTTTAAAAAATGCATCAGCATCAGCTTGGCTACCCTGTGCAGCAGCAGGAGCTGCCCATTTTGACAACGGCGCCGCCAAGTCCATGGCTTTGCCTTTGGCCCGCCCTGGCGGCTGGGCAAACTTCCAAATTGTGCGCTGCTTATGGTACGTACCTTCAATGGATATGCCATCCTTCCACCAGGACAGCTTTGCCGGCGGATTGCTTGAGCTGGAGTCACAAATGATGGTCGCCTCCATGCCAGGTCTCAGCTCTTCCGGTTCAATGCGTATTTTTACCGTCTCTGGCGCAACTGTAAGCAGAGCCAGAGCATATAATAATGGCATGAGCGCTGGTGTCTGTGTCTGCGACTACAATGACAAACAAGCAGGAGAACTAGAGAGAACTACTTACAGTGCACACTCAGTGTGGTGGACTCGAATAGCGGTATTTCGGTGGCACTGTTCGAGGCCTCGCAACGATATTGCGCCTGGTTGTCGGTCACATTGGCCAAAATAGTTATTTCGGCTGAAACTGATTTGTCTGCGGTCCGAATTATAGAGTTGATCTGCAAAAGAAAATTGCCAAAAGGTAATAAATATAGATATGAGAGACTTTATATGTATAAATAGAGCAGAATATATAAGAGCAAAAGAGAGAGAGAGTGAGGGAGAGAGAGCTATGGGATGCGTAGATGTGGCTAGCAAATTCTGAAGCTAACTTTTATATGCCCTATATTTATGTTGACAAAGTTTATTTTGAAATCTATTATATATACATACTGGAATAGCTAGACTTGACCTTAAACTATAGGATATAGCTGTGGAGTAACAGCTATAGCTAGCGAAACTAATCTAATAAGCAGACAGGCAGGCAGACTTTGTTTTCAAACACAAAGACATCTCTGCCCAGGCATCCATTGATGCTCCTGAGCCATGCCTAGCTCCTGTATAGATTATAATATACCATCAAAAAGTTGCTTGCAACTATATCTTTTTCTTTTCGAATATACTATATACTTCAAGTGAGTTTCAAATAATGATGAAATGCATTGTGCATTGAGCTTTGTGTCTCTTTAGCTTCTTCTACTCAAAAGACCTTAGGAATTCCAGTGAATGCTTTTGCTTAACTATAATGTGTAGACTATAGAGCTATAGACAGCTATGTCAAACATGAAGACTAAATAAAGTCATGGAACAAGTGAAATCACCTTAAGCTTTTTCTTATATAATTCAAGCAAGAAATTTGTGTACTCTCTTGCTTGCCTGTGTCAAACAATATAAACTACTTTTACTCATGCCTATCACATATATATACAGGGTATGCAGTAACGCATACTAAGAGCTAAAAGCAGCTCACAAAGTGTGTTAAAAGCAAAACAACTCGAGGCCATGTGCTGCATATGCAAAGCGGCTGACACAGACGGACAGCAGTGGGAGAGAGACAGGCAGACAGACAGAGAGAGAGACAGAGAGACAGTATAGCTGGAGAAGCAGCTGGCGGGCACAGCATTAAGAGCTGGGGGTGGGCATAAAACACAGCGCATTTTAATTTTGTTGATAAAATATCATTTAATCTGCGCGCACACAGATGAGCAGCCGCACCGGGCACTGCAGGCGGCGCCTTACGGCTGAGATAGATGGCAAGCAAACCGCAATGGTGATAAAGATGGCACAACAGAGCAAGAGAGAGTGGGAGAGTGAGAGAGTAGAGGTAGATTGCGCTGGGCGTGTAGCAGTTGCTTGTTTCCGTTGCTGTGACAGCACAGCCACAGCAGCAGTCGACGGTGGCTAGTTGCCTTTTTGTTGCATATCAAGCTTACAGCTGAAGGAAGTCGTCGTCGCCAACGCCCATAAGTATGCAACAGCAGCTCGGCAGCTCGACAGCTCGACAGCTCGGCAGCTCGACAGCTCGACAGCTGGCGCATTTGCGGCCACTTCCGCTGCAGCTGAACTCAGCGAAAGATTTAATTTTGAAGCTTAGCTCAGGCAACGACAATTGCTCGATAGCAGCAGCAGCAACAACAACATGCACCATCATCAGTTATGCAAAGGTGCTAAACGATATGCATGGCGTGCTGACATTAAAGTGGCTGCAGATAAAATGCCACAGTCAAAGCCAACATCGACTCTGACTCCAGCTGCGCTTTCAGCCTTATTAGCACTTTCAGCCCATAAACCGGAAGCGGAAATGGTCAACAATAGCGCCATTATTGTTTGGCGCATGTTTGTTGTTTGTCTGTTGTTGATAGCATAACGACTCCAGCTGTGTGTCTATGTGTGTGTGTGTGTGTGTGTGTGTGTGTGTGTGTCTGTGTTTACATTTTCTATCTCTATTGCACTAGTGTCTGTGTGCTGCATATGCAAAATGTAATAAAAAAAAAAGGTGCAGCATTTTCGTGCTTAACTGACTGCGTCATACTCGCTTACATATTAGATTCATATTTAATTTTTGTTAAATTTTTTATATTTCAATTAAATTAATTATATTTTCATATCATCCATAGATTGCTATGTTTTCGAGGCTAAGGAAGATATTGATATACAAATAATATGCAGAGCTAAATCTAGCTGGGCTAGACATTGGATTTTCCTATTTGTCAAGCTCTCCAAAATTATATAAAAATCCATTTTCTTGGAATTTATCTTTTATTATCAGTAAAGTAAGGACTTTCACTTCGCTCAGTGGTCATTGATGTCTCTTTTTATTTATTATCAATCTATAGAGAAAGTATATAGAAAATACTCAAGTTCTAGCAATCATAGCTAGGCTAATTGATCAAAATTTCATAATATATTTTAGTGCTACACTCATTTATACAAATAATAATATATATTTATTCCATTTCAACTCTCTCTCTAGTCTGTCGCTCAACTCTTCACGCTCATTATGCATTCAAGCACTTGGCAAACCAATATACTCTATATAAAATAAAAAAGTAGAAATAGTAAAACTCACCCGTTTGTCGTTTTTGTACCACGTTAGCGTTGCCAACGGATTGCCACCCGATGAGACACAGAGGAGTTTTTGCACCGACCCGGCTGGTATAATTTGTCCTTCCATATAGCCCGAAATTAATGGCGGAGCGGGCGGATCTGCAAGAAGCAAAAAAATAGAAAAAAAAAAACAGTAGATAGAGAGGCGTCAGCATACAGCATAGCGTAAAGGACAAAGAAAAACAAATGTTGGCAAAAAAAAAACACACACACACACAGAGAGAGTGAGTGAAAAAAAGAAACTTGGCCAGCAAATTATGGCCTACTAAAAGAGGCATCCGTAGCCAAGGACCAACCGCTGCGCAGGGTAAGCAGCGGGGCCCAAACAATAAAAATTAAAATTATTTAATTTGCCGCGCATAAAGTACAAGCATCTCGAGGGCCCAGCGCATATATAGCAAAGTATATATATATATATATATTTTTTATATATATAGTCACATAAGGCACAAAACGGCCTTGAATTTGCCTAAAATCCCAAACAGCTGGCAGGCAAGAGAAAGGGGAGCAATTCTATGCCTCTAGCGCTGGCAGCTGCAGCTTGTCAGCGAGAGATAGAGAGAGGGAGAGAGGAAGAGTGTGAGAGAGGGAGAGAGTGGGAAGAACTGGGAACCCTGGGCCCGGGGGTATGGGTAATAAATGTAAATCTCACAGTCGGGTTGCGGCTCCGCCCCCGCTGTTTGTGAATGCTGGTCAGAAAAATTAATTAGCGCTGCAGGAGCGCTGCACATAAAGGACGCGTGGATGACAACAACATAAGTCAGAGAGCCTGGCCAGAGCTTGGGCAGAGCCCACCAGCGGGGCCCTTCAAGTGCTAGGCTGCTGGCTTTGTTTACAGCTGTTGTTGCCGCTGGCCACGCTGGATAAGTCAAAGACTGAAACTAGAAATTGGCCAGAGAATAGCGCAATTATTAATAAGCCTTGTGTACGGGGGCCTTGTAACCAAAACTTGGCTTGCCATCTTGTTGTGCGAACTGTCAGAGCTCATTGCCAAGCACTCTTATCGCCTCACACTCGCAGTCTCACAGCCTCCATCTCACTCTCTCCCTCTCACTCACTCTTTATATGTTTGACTTGTATTCGTGTTTTGCGCTTTTTCCTCACTCTGCTCACTCTTATAATTGAGGCAAATGAAGAGTGACGTCGAACATGGCATAATGGAGTTTAAGACACCTCTCCTTTTGCAACCTGGCAAATAGAGATGAGTCTGGACATGAGCCAACAGCATGAGCTAGCAACAACTACAGCAACAACGGCAACAACTAGTTTAGTTAACAAATTGACAGGCGTTGAGGCTCTGCTGCCAACTGATTGGAACTCAAACTCGAAATGTTGCTAATGACAGTTCGCTTCAATGCTGCCAAACAGGTCTATGGCTCAAAAAAGTAAAATAAAATAAAATAAAAATAAAAATAAATAAATAAGATTGATTACGAGAGCAAGGTATATATATTACTCTGGCTTATTAATTCTTAATTCAAAGAATTTTATGCAGCCTATAAAATATTTACTTAGAAGAAAATATTTTTAAACATGCTGCAGCTGAGTAGATCTATAATTAGATCAAGCTAAACTCTTGACATTTAAGAGCTTCTCTGTGCGGGATGAAAGAGAGCAGTAGATGAAGTCGACTTGGTTTAGTCATCATTAGATTCAGCTTCATTCTAAAAGCTGTTCTAAGCCGCTTCTTATCCTAATATGTTTATTAAGTTATCTAATAATATATTGTCTACAGAGCTAGGGCAGCTTTCCTATCTCTATTTTTTTCCTTGCCAAAATTCTTTTGCTAGACAAAATATTAAATGTTTCAGCTGATAAATAAAAAATAAAAAATTGCTTTTGCTTTGAATTTTATTTGCAATTGAACTCTGATTGGACTGTTTTGAATTTGGAATTTTGAATACAGCCAAAAAGAAATAATAATAATTAATAAAAAATCTAGATATTGAAATAATGTTTCCCCCACCTAAATACTACACTCTCGAATTGCTATCTAACTATTGTAAAAAACTAAACACAAATTGCTTATTACTTGTTCACTGGGAATTTGGTACATTTACATGAATTTAGAGCAAGCCGCAGCCTGTGAAGACGATGCTGCGATTGAGCTTGCCGTTCTTGGTGCCATAGCATTGCAGGCTATCGAGTATCTTGCTGCCCTGGATGACCTGGCCAAAGCCGATGCGGCTGCCATTGGCAACGCTGAGCGGCTTGAACGATATGGAAAATGAGATATTTTTGTTGAATCCTTGCAGAAAGTCCTTGCTAAAGGAGAGGATATAGGCGGACGCGCCATGATCTATAATTTTGGCATCGTACTCCAGCGGCTGGTTCAGATCCGAATTGCCATGCTCCAACAAATCCACATCCAGCCAGAGACTTGGAAATAGTCGCTTAATGATGAGCTTCTGGTGCATATTGCAAATGCAGGCCCGTACCATCTGGAGCACGACGACCGGAGCCGATTCCGTGTATAGCTGGACAAGAATGCGACCCAATGGACGTGAACCCTTCAGAAAGATGTCCAAATAGATGGTTGGACGCAATAGATTCCAGCGTTCCTTGTCCGTTCTGGGCATTGTAATGTTATAGCCTTTGTATTTGGCCAAACCCGTCTGGGACATATTGTACGGTGGTACGATCTCTTTGCCCTTCTTCTTGGTTGAGCTACCCTTCTTTTCAATGCCCGTATCGAGTCCGCTTACCACATCCTTGAACCGTTTACCAATATCACGATTCTCCACATCGAGCCGATCGAGCTGCTTGAGTGTGTACGGCAGCGAGGACATCGTGTAGACACGCTCATAGCGAAACGGCACAATGTCCCCGTGGGTGCGCATCGTCTTTGAGAGTTCGACAAGCATCTGGATATTCTTACGTGTACGCTCCATGTACTGCATTGCCACTTGGCGCAATGTAATTACGCCGGTTACCCGAGCCGCCTGGAATCCTGGCGGTCTCGTATCGAGTTCACTTGTCATCCCAAGGACCCGTTCACGATGCTCTCGCCATGCGGCGAGATGTTCCGAGTTGTGTAATTTTCTCTTGGGCTTCTCCTTCTGCTTCAACAGAGCTTTCGCCTTGGCCATTGCCTTCGATTTGGACTTGGACATTGGCTCTGGCTTTGGAGCAATTTGAACGGTTTGCATAGCATTGAATTCTTCTGATCCCATCGAGTTGATGGACTGACATCGTGGAAACTCATGCTGGGACATTGCGCTAACCAAGTTCGTTTATCAATATAGGTAAAATGTAGTTACTATCAATTTTAGAAATTATTTTTTTTATTCATTTGCAGCCCTATATGACCCTATATGATTAGCTTATAAAACTGGACTGACAGTCACAAGCTAAAACTACAACAAAATTTTTACATCTGATACATGCTGCCAGGTCTACCCAGTTGAACTTTACAAATTTGAGCATACATCCAATCTATTCAAAGTACATACAATTTGGCTTTGTCTTCATGAATCTGTTGCGGAATCTGTAGCGGAATCTAGAGAAGAGTTCAGAGCACGCCGCAGTCGGTGAAGGTGATGCCACGACTCAGCGTGCCATTCTTGGTGCCATAGCTCTGCAGGCAATCGAAGATCTTGCTGCCCTTGACAACACGACCGAAGCCGATGCGGGAACCGTTCACCACTTGCAGCGGCTTGAATGAGATGGAGAAGGGAATGCTGTCGCCGAAGCCTGTCAGATGGCTCTTGCTAAAGGACAGCACATAGCCGCTGGCGCCATGATCAATGATCTTGCCATCGTACTCCAGGGGATTATTCAATGCCGTATTGTTCTCGGTGGGCAATTCAACGTCCAGCCAGAGATTGGGAAAGAGTCGTTTGATCTGAAATTTGCTGTGCATGTTGCACATGCAGGCGCGCACCAGCTGGAGCACTACAACTGGCGCTGCCTCCGTGTAGAGCTGAACGACAAAGCGTCCGAGTGGACGTGCATCCTTCAGATACATGTCGAAGTAGATGCGCGGACGAAAGAGCTGCCAGCGCTCCTTGTCCGTTGCGGGCAGCTTGATGTTGAAGGGCTTGTACTTGGCCATGGCGCGATCGGGCATCACAAAGGGCTGCGAGTCCCGTTTGTTGACGGGCCCATCGCCCTTTAGACCCGAGTCAATCTCACTGTTGATGGCCAACAGACGCTTGCCCATATCGAAATTATCCTGCTCCATGTGCTCCAGATCACTGATGATGGCCGGCACCGCAGACATCACATAGGGAGCATCATAGCGAAAGGGCTGAATGGCACCGTGCGTGCGTATCGTCTGGGACAGATTGAGCAGCATATGGATGTTCTCCTTTGTGCGTGCCATAAAATGTTCCGCCTCGATGCGCAGCCCATTGACACGGGTCTGGCGTACCGCATTTATTGCGGGCGCCGATTGATCTATATCGCTGACGATATTCAGCAGACGTTCCCGATGCTCACGCCACATTGTGTAGCGCGCTACCTCCGTAACGCCCATTGGCTTCTTGGGTGTTTTCAATTTCAATTTCTTTTTCTTATAGCCAACGGACTTGCTCTTCTGCAGCACAGCGACCTCTTCGACTGGCTCGTCGAGCGAGAACTCTGATAGACATTTCGGCAGCTGAGACATTTTCCTCACTCGATATTTGGCAAAACTCAAGGAAATTTAACAAACTGATGCAAACTGATGTAATCGTGTCAATAATAAATTACAGAAACTAACTACGATGCGACAGTTGAAGCGTAGTTTTGAGCAAACTTTACAGGGTATAAGGGCATAGATCTCTGCTTAATACTTACACAAAACATTAATCGTATGCGTGGCCACAACATTCTCAGTCAGCTGCATATTGAGGCCATGACAGATGACCACCAGGGAGCGCTTATTGGGCTCCACAATGGTGGTGATGTTCGAGCTGGTAATCCAGCCGCCTGCAATGAATGACAATTGAAATATGATTAGCAAATGCACAGAGCTGAGCATAAGCATAGCCATTAGCTCGAATCTAGTTCAATTAGTTAGTTACTTACCCTCTGGACTGATGGTCGTCTTGGAGGTGGCATTGCGCATCTGACGTCCGCCCACCATCCATTTGATCTCGGCTGGTGGATTCGATGGCGCTGTCGTGCACATCAGTGGCACAACATCGCCGACGCGCGCCTCCGTTGGTCCTGTCACAGTGACTTGCGAAGGTGCGACTGTAATGTTAAGGGAAGTTGTATGGGTTATAGATAGATATGGGGAATTCTAAAGTGCGTATGTGTGTGTGTGAGGTAAACACACAGCAGTAATTTCGCATGGCATTAATATTTAATAAGCCTGCGTCAGTGCCTCACTTGTGGCACGCCGCACATACATATATACAGAAAGAGAGAGAGAGAGGGATAGCGAGTGAGTGAGTGAGTGAGAGAGTGCTGCCTGAATGCAAATGATGACTGAGTGACTGAGTGACAGGCGTCTCTGGCTCTGCCTTGGCGAGCTATTACCTAATGCCTGTAACGAAAGTGGCAGAAGCTGAAGCTGAAGCTGAAGCTGTAGCTGCAGCTGCCTTCTGGCTGCTATTTTTCTTGATGGATAAGTGCAGCAGCAGCAGCAGCAGCAGCCGGAGCAGCTGTGCATATATTACGCATACGCCCCGCTGGACCAATTCGTAAGCAGAGGGAGGAAAGAAAAAAAACTTCGACTCGATATGTTTCGCATATAAATAAACATTATGAATTCTTAACTTCTCGCATCTTTTGCCATACATCTTCATTCCAATCACACACACACACACACACACACGCACACACACACACATGAGCTGCTGCAGGAATTTCAATGTGTATGCCAGCTACGTCTTCATTTTTGTGCCACATTTCGTTATACATAAATAATGCGAAAAAAGCGAGCGCAGCTGTGTGTGTGTGTTAGCTGTCTCTGGCCACTCAATGTGGCATATTTCGAGAAATGAAAATAAGGTAAACAAAGGATAGCTTTAGCTTTGGTTAAGTAACAGTAAGAGCCAATTTGATTGGCCAGACAAGTTGGCCATGTCCGAGTGAACGAAATGGCTGTGGGATTAGGCTCTAGCTCTGGGCACGTGTGCTGACAGCCTTTCATTATGCAGGTAAACTAACGCTAAACAGCGACAATTCAGCTACGGCCACTCGCCTCGCTTTCAAATTTGAATATCACGCATACGCAGCGCATGCCCTCAAGTAGCCCATTTGCATGTTAGACACACACACACAAGTGTAAGTGAGGCAGAGACGGAGGCAGAGGCAGTGGCAGCAACTGAGGCAGCGACAGAGCAGACCAAAATGTTAGAGGACTTGATGCTTTAGCAACTGCATGCAAATGACGTCGACTAACGACGTTTTTTGGACAGACAAGTCGCGTGTGCCCTGCACAGCCTGATTGCAATTGTTGTGTGAGGCGTGGGCGTGGCTGGGCGTGGGGAGAGTTTTATGCTATTTGGCACTTGAAAAGAATTTGCATTGCTTGATTTGACAAAGCCAAGTGGCTGCGAGTGAGGGGTGGGTGGGTTGCTTTGGTTGCTTGGATGAGAGTGCAAACTTAAGCTTAATTGCAAAAGAAAGCGCTCAGCGAGAGAGAGGGAGAGAGAGAGGGAGGGAGTGCATGAGAGTCAGAGAGTTTGTCAGGCTTATTTTCGCTTTGAGTCGCGTGCCAAGTGGCACGCTGCAAAGGACGACTGTTGACACAAACCAGCAACAGCATTTGAGTGTAAGCATAAGTGTGTGCGAGTGTGTGTGGGCGTCAGAGTGTGTAAATATGAAAATTAACGAAATACAATTAGGCAAACATGCAAAGGAGTCGCAACGAGCAGGCGTCGCAGCAGCAACAGCAGCAGGCAATTGCCAGCATCTGCATAACGAGAAGCGACTCGACTCGACTCGTCTCGACTCGACACGACTGAAGCCGGCAGGACACGCAAATTATCTGCTGGCAGAGCATTAAGGGCACACTGGCTCTCTCACTTTGATGATGCTGCTGCTGCTGGATGAATATAGAGGGGGGTTGGTTTGGTTTGGTTTGAGTGGTTGCACTTACATAGCACAGTCAAATCAACTTCCGCCTTGAGCGGCGTCTGTGACATCACGTTGCTCGCCTCGCAACGGAAACGCGCCTTGTTGTCGCTCGCCTCGGCGGTGAATGTGTATATGTTCTCCGATAGCCGGCCGGAGGTTCTGCAAGCAAGTTGATAGATAGATAATGATATGGCAATAGCAATGACAACGAGGGCAGCAGCAGCAGCTGAGCTGCTTCACTTACCTATAGGCCATGCGTATTTGTGAATTGTTTTTGTACCAGATGAGCTGAGCGGGTGGATTGCCGCCACGACTGCGACAAATGAGCTCCACCGTCTGGCCGCGTCGCAGCGTTTCCGTGGGCGAATAGCCCTCAATGTACGGCGGTCCCGGTGGATCTGTGAATGCCAAAGCAAAAAGAAAACGAAAAAAATTTAAATTTGTTAAAGAGCAGGATAATGGTTAATGTATATATATTTGATCTATATATATTTGTGTGTGCGTGCGTGCATATTTAATTGCATCTGTGCATCTGCCACAAATAAATTCAATTTACACTAAAACAAATGTGGCACGGCCATAGAGTCCTGCCAGAGTCCTGGCATATGCAATTGCACAATTTGTGCGCAGTTTTTAATTGAAGTGTTTGCCTGGGCAATCGTTTATGTGGTCAAAATGCATTATTTGCCCGATTTTCCCGATTTCCCGTTGCTGCCTGCCTTTCATATTGTTTACTTTTTATTTGTTTGTGCCGTGGCATGGGGGGCGTGGCATATCTGCATTACATTTACTTGTGCTGTCCGTAATTTTGCATGTTTTGTGGGCGTTTTAATCACATTGCAAATGCCGCAAACAAAAAGCGACCTTTAAACGCCTTAAAAAATATATTTATTGAAATGAAATTGAAACGATTCTAGAACAAAATGTGACCAGCTGCCAAAGGTGCGTATGCATAATGTGTGCTTTAAAGAGAGGCCACGACCTGAACCATAATCTATGCCAAACAGATACACAGAGAGAGAGGGAGAGTGAGAGAGAAAGAGAGGCAGAGTATATGTAGCGAGCACACAATTAAATTAATATCACTTAAAATATTGTGTACGAGTATCGTTTGTGTGTGTAGGGGGGGTGGGGGATTTGGCCATGACTATGGCCCCAGCATGTGGCCAACTGAATCCGATTACAGACCCGGACGGGTCCTTGACAGGCGGGAGGTCAGCGAGCGCGTGCGGGTTGCTGTCTGTTCGACGCGAGGGCTGGTCTGCAATAATAGCGCATAATTAAGCACCGAGGCGAGCAAATATGTATGGCCCAACTGCACGGCAATGTGCATGTCCCACAGATACGCGTAAGTGTAGCCGCAATTAAGATGTATAAATATTTATAGCCAACACACACGTGTGATACACTCTATCTCTGTCTGTGTGTGTGTGTGTGTGTGTGTGTGTTTGTGTGTTTGTGTGTGGATGATGATAGCGATTAAAACGGATCTATCACATATTTATATGCGCTTTGGCAGCTGACCAAGCTACAATTTTTATATTTTACCAAATGAAGCGCCAATTGATAAACAATTAAGCAAGTCAAGTCAAGCAAGTCTAAATGAGCGATTAAAAGTGAATAGACTTTCAGATCTGTTAGGTAATTGAATAATAATTTAATTTGATTGATTTGTTGTCATGACGATCGAAAGCTCGGCAAAGGCTTGGCAAGATTAAAGCAAAATATTGCTGTATTTATTTTATATTATAAAATAAAAGGTTTCATAATGAGTCTTAGACTTATTATAGTCCTATCAAATATTATATAAAGTTCTATAATTTAACTAAGCATTTAATAAACACAATTCTTTTTTATATTCTCACTTCAATGTAATGACAAAAATGTGAAGTTTTCATATTTAATTCTTAATTGAATTGTAATATTCTCAATTGCATAAATTTGCTTTAGGTTTTCTGCAACTGATTTATTTAGCTTTATATATTATTTAAATTTCAAAAAATATTATAACAAAATAATAAATATAATAATTTAATAATAATTTTTATTTTTTTTCAAATTCACAACTTCTTCTAACAAACTTAATTTATTTTACTAAATCTAACAGTTTTCCTTATGATTAAATTAAATTCCTTCCCTGACTCACAACTGCAAGAAATGCTACGAACTGCCCAGTTTCAATGTCTATTCAAATAATTATGTCTGCAGACGAGAGTAATTTGCTTACTTACTCTAATTTTGTGATTCTCAAATATCAGCAGAACGTCCGATCGCTTCGAGTTTCAATTTAACATTGCCTGTAAGCTTCAGTTGCGCAGCTTAAATAAGCGCATATAGTGAGAGCGGAGAAGGAAAGAGAGCATCGGGAAGAAAGCATCACAAGAACATCGAGCACAGTGAGAGCGAGCAGTTTGCAAGCGAACGCAGGTAGAGCCACTTACCCGCGCTTACAAAATGAATTCAAGCCAATCAGAGCTCACGAATAAATGTTGAGAGTTGCTCGATGTCTGCAAATAAGTGCCTTTCACTCACACGACCGATTGCTCGTTACCGATCGAACGGAAACCTGCATATGTATGCGAAACTGATGACCGATTGCAAGACGCTCTCCTTCTCACTTATCGACGACTTGTAGACGAGCGTCCATCGTATCGCTACCCGAACGATGTTCGGGAAAAGAGCAACACACGAATTACACAATGCAGAGCGCTCAAACGAAACCCCAAACGGGCAGAACGGAAACCTGCATATGTATGCGAAAGTGATGACCGATTGCAAGACTCTCTCCTTCTCACTTGTCGACGAGCCTCAATCGTATCGTTACCCGAACGTTGTTCGGCGAAAGAGCAACACACGAATAGTTCAATGCATAGCACTCAAACGAAACCAAACACGAGCAGAACCGAAGGCTTCTGCTGAGAGCGAGAGCGAGTGAGTATGATTTCTTTCGCTTGATCTCGCAAAGAGAGCGTAAGGAATAGCACGATTAGTTGACATTTGGGAGCTCTGCTTATACATAATTATTTATTATTAGACGCGTATGCTTAACTCTATTCTAGTTAGTTAAATATTCTACTAGCAACATCAGAACTTAACATAAAAACCTCCCACATCGGACATCGGATTCGATTGATTAGTATTGATTATGCAACGATAATTGCAATGGCTCACTCGGCGCACGTTAAAGACATAATAAAACGAGTTTAGTATATGAGCTGTTCATTGCCTGTTGGTGGCTTGGGCAATTCGAATTCAATCTATTTTGTCAACAGGCATTGGCAGCATTTGGCCAAAGAGCACGAAGTGGCTAAATGAATGGCAGCGCCAATAATAGCCTTGTGGTCAACTACAGCTACAGCTTCAGGCAGCTGGAACAGCAGGCAATGCATAAATAGCAAACATAATTAATTTGAATATGGTGCACGTAATGTGTGCGATAGAGAGAGAGAGAGAGAGAGAGTCTCTCTCTGGCGAGGGCTGCCTACGTTGGTTACCTCTGCACAAAGCTGGCAATCAATAACAGAAGTTTGAAATGCGACTGGGCATTGGGCACGCAATTGTTGTGACCTCTTGTGCCGCGGCATTCCAGCCATATCCACACACACACATCACACACAATGACCTGTGAACCCATGCAGGAGCGAGAGCTGTAGCAGCTGCTCGTCGCATTAGAATTTAAAAACTAATTAATACGCGCGCCAATTGCGCAATTAGCGGCCCGGACTGGTCATCAGTGCAGCAGCTGTGGCCCGTTTTTGCGGGCTCACAAATGGCCATGGGAGCACGGGCATCATCGGGCATATATTGGGCAGCGAGGTGAGCACTTGACATAAGTGCTAGCGCGGCTAGCATTTCAATTGTATGGCAAACTTGGCCATTTGAACTGGCTAATGAGGTCGCCATTTGGCATTTTGCTATACGCATATATTTGACATGCCATACTAAAGGCCTACATCTGCATCTAGAGCTAATCCTATATATATGTATGTATATATATATATACATCATTACTCACACAACACGGACAGTTGCACGGTAGAACGCATGGGCATGTCCGGCGACAGAGCCTTGTGCTTGGCCTGGCAGGTGTATTCCGTGTAATCGTCATCTGCTCCAGGCTTTAGTTTCAGACTTGAGGTGGTGGTAAAGCGTTTAGGTGTGGTTTCCTCTACCTTATCATCGCGCTTTTCTGTGGAGCAGAAAGAGAGAGAGAATTGAGATAAGATTGAGATATTGCTAGCATTTTAACTAAATATTAATAAACTAATAATTATTATTTGTATTTATTTTTAAATTTAATTAATTATTAATTTTAATAAATGAATGTTAGTAAATTCTTAATTATTATTTTATTTATTTTAAAATTTAATACATTAAATATTTGACTTTCATTTAGTTTTCATTAGTTTTTTATGAAGCTTAAAATTAAATGAAAATTCTTAAATTAAATTAAATTAAAAATATCATCAAATTAAATTGCTTTTATATTATTTATGAAATCGACGCCGACTCCTGTCACAAACTCATCTAAAACTTTTCTTATACTTTGCAATATTTTAAGCCTATTGAGCTGTGAACAAGATTGAACGTTTAAATAATCATTCAAACACTCTCGTAGGGCAGCTTTGAGGAGCATGAAAGGACATCAATTTAGTGAGATGGAGAATGAGTTAATACTCTGCAATTCTTTTAGAAAGAAAACTCTATTTAAAGCCTACTACAGTAATACAAGTTTTAAAAGCTTAACTTTAAATTAATATTCGTTTTTAATAAACTGCATTTTGCATAGAGACATATTCATGTTTTTATTTTATTGTTTTATTTTTTTTTTTTTTTTAATTTTTTGATATATTTAAGATTTATATTTATATTTAAAATAAAAATTTTTTTATTTTTAAGATTTTATTTTATTTATTTATTTTTTTTTATATACTTAAAATTTATATTTATATTTAAAATAGCAAATTTGTATTTTTATGTTTTTTTTTTTATTTTTTTATATATTTAAAATTTATATTTATGTTTAAAATAATTATTTTTATTTTACTTTTTAAATACAAATTTTTGTTATCCTTTTGCAATCAAATCTAAAATATTTTTATAGTTTGAATATATTCACATATTTTATATTGTATTATTGTTGTTTTGTATTATTTTATATTGTATATATTTATATGATATATATTTTTCAAATCTATATTGTCAAATTTTCTACATTTTCCATTTGAAATTAAACTCGAAAGCATAAATTTTCCACCTATTATACAAACAGCTCTAAAATTACGCGACATTAAACAAAGAAAACTTTGCAGCCAGCACGCTATGTATGTTTGCTTGTCAGTCAGTCAGTCAGTGAGTCAGTCAGTCAGTCAGTTAAGATAAAAACTATTTTGTATAGCAAGATGCATAGATTGTATAGTTTATTTGCCTGTCCTTTGCAGTTACTGTGAAATGTGGCCAGTACTAGTGGAAGGGCCAGCAACACGCATTGCCATAAATAATGACGCAACAAGCAAACTTCCAAAAATGCAGCTGTGTGTGTGTGCTGTGTGTGAGTGTGTGAGTGTGCTGCGTATGTGTGTGTTATAAATTCTTGTGCGCTGCGTTAAATGTCTGCGATTTATCATAATAACAACAACAACAACAAAACATCAACAGCAGCACTCGGCAGCAGCGAGCTCTATACAAAGAAAATTAAAATGGCGGGTGTGCGTGTCTGTGTGGGAGTATCTGCGTGTGTGTGTGTTGAGGGTGTTACTATCTCTCCCTCTCTCTCTCTCACTCTCTAACTGGATATTGCAAAATTTGCACGCCATTTTCGCGTACGTGCAGCTAGTATCCCGCCTGCCCCACGCACCGAAAGTCCTTGTCATAAAGTTTAACGCATATTTTATGAAGTTTTGTCGCACCTCACCGCCGTGCGCCCTTCTGCGCGATTCTCATGGCCCTTCATGGAATTCATTTGTAGGCGCATATTTTGTGTCTAATATTTGCTGACAACAACAACAGCAACAACAATGAAGGCCAACACATTTTGTGACATAATTTCAAGTCATAAATTGCCAATAGCTCGATGTAGTTGAAATATTTGCAAAGAGTTGAACATATTCTCCCTCTCTCACTCACTTCTGTCTCTTACTTGGCTTAACCATATAATATTGTTGTTGCCCCAACACTAATGAGCAGACATATGAGCCTGGCCCGCCGTTACGACCCTGAGCCACTGAGCCGCTGAGCCGCGTCGTCGCGCTGAGCCACACTCGTGGCAAGCTTCACTGACAGCTTGCAAATGATGTTGCAGAGCCGTTAACCACATTGTCGTAAAGTCTTGTTCTTGCTCTTGTTCTTGTTCATTTTTTTTTTTTTGCTTTTTTTTTTGTTTTTTGCTTTTTTTGTGCTGTTGCTGAGCGTAACCAGGCCCCAGTGCCCATGTCCAGCCGCAACATATTGTGTCGTAAACATAATTCATCATGCACAGCTACGTCCAAGCACTTCCTTCAGCGCCGTCTCCTGCCCGCATTTCCTTTGCGGATTTTCCTACATTTTACGCTGTTTTGCGAAATTTTTTTATTTTCTTTTTACTCCCACTACCGTTTGCTGTTGCTGTTTGTTGTTGTTGTTGTTTGTTTGCCCAAAAATTTCCATCATCATCATCATCATCGTCGACGCTGTGCGTTTCACATTTTAAGCATTTTTAACGCGCCAGTTGTGTTAAAATGATTTCGTTAGCCGCCAAATGACAGCCAGAGACGAAACTGATGGAAACAACACCCACACACACACACACACACACACACACACACACACACACGCACACGCACACATACATTCATTTACCTATATGTATGCTGCATATCATAATCATTATGAAAATTAAATGTCGTGAAGGCGACTAAGCGACTAAGCGCCGTATGATGCCGCTGCCTCCTGCCTCCTGCCTCCTGCCGCTGCCTGTCCGGACTGTTGCCCATGGCCTGATGTCCTGGGCAGGACATCGCGATGCCTTTTACATTTGCATTTTTCCATATTTTCGAAAAGCATCGTCCGTCCACCATTCCAATTTAGCTGGCCAGCAATGAAATGACAAGGCACAAACAGAGCCACAGACACAGGCCAAAGAGATAAGGCTAAACGTCAGCAGCAACGGCAATGGCAATGGCAAGCGTTTTGTTAGGGTATAAAATTATTATTTAAGCACCGTCATCAAGCAGAAAGTCAACGGGCGACTCCTGCTCCAGCTCCAGCTCCTGCTCCTGCTGCTGCTGCTACTCCTGCTGCTGCTCCTGCTTCACTCACACACACACACACACACATGTGCCCGAAAAACTGGTTGACAGTCAAAGGGCTGCCCAGGCTCCTGATCTGCCTTGCCGCCAGCTAAAATCCATTTACACTTTTTTTGTTTTCTCTCTCATTTTTATTTTGTTTTTTTTTTTTTTTTTCTGTTTGTGGAGCAGAGTGGATCAGCTCGTGGCGGTGCGACGCTCGATACAGCAATGGTTAATGGACGAGGGGTTGCTGCTGCCAGGCCAAATGCAGGAGGCGGGCGAGCGGGTAGCTTGGATAAGGTCTGGGCATGCCATTAGAAGACACATGCGTTGGATACGCTGATCCAGGACGGAATTTTGCTGTGTAAGTGGACATTAAATTTGATGGCTTAGTGTTGTGACACTTGTCACGAGCTCTCTCTCTCTCTCTCACTCTGTGTGTGTGTTTGGTTTTGATGTTGATTGCGCCAGCCTCCATTACATTAGTATATAATGTGCATATAGGAAAAATTTAAGTGAATATTTTCTCTCTACTCTATATAAAAGTGTTATTCGTGACAAATTAGCTGATTGGCTGACGAACTGAGTGATTGAGTGGCTGAACGAATGTTAGCTTGGCTGGCCAAGACGGAAATACTGAGAGAATGAAATGGGAAATGAAATGAGACTGACGAAATGAATATGAATATGACTATGAATCTAGCTGAAAGATTGACTATAATACTACTATATATATATATATGTATTATTTATTTTAATCGAAGCTGTTATTCTTAGTTCATATTCATTTAGTTTACTTAACTATTTATGTTTTTAGCTTGTTTACTAACCTGGTTTATATTCAACATTTCCACGATACCAGACGATTTGTGCCTCTGGCTTTGCATTGGCCACAATGCACTTGAGCGTTAGATCCTGATTCTCACGCACTTCCACCTTGGAGTTGTGGCTATAGCCTTTGATCTCGATCGACGAGGGTGGCGCTGTAAAGAGAGAGAGAGAGAGTAAGTGAGAGAGTGAGTGAGTGAGAGAGTGAGTAAGTTAGAGTACAAGTGATTAGACGTTTGCCAACATACTGCATACAGTTGTGGCAAGTGGGCGTGGCATTTGGCTAAACAATGACATTGCCAAGCAGCGGCAATGCTCGCTCATTATGCCACAATGCAGCTACGGCACACGTTGGCCAGCTAAGTAGTTGGGTGGCTGCTTGGGTGTGTGTGTGTGTGGGAAGTGGGCGTGGCAGCCATTGTTGTTGGCGGTTGCAGTCGCAGGTTGAATGGCCGCCAAAGTAGTGGATGGCCTGCAGCCTGACGTCTGCAGCAGCAGCGCCCGTTAATGTGCTCAAGCATGAGTCTCAATATTTGTGCAAACAGAGAGAGAGAGAGGGGGGGGGGGGGGGGGAGGGAGGGAGGGAGGGTGAGAGTGAGAGCTGAGAGCTGAGACGCTGTCTAACAATGGGGCACTGCAGCAAACACATGCAAACAAACAAACAAACAAACAATTGTTGATAAAGTTAAGTGCACGTGTGCATTATTTTAATGCCACCTGAAGGAGTAGGCAGCCATTGCGTCTTCGCTGTGTAGCAACAACAACAGCAGCTGTTGTGGAAGGAGAAGTAGCATAAGAAAATGCTGCCACACAGAAGTTAAAGTGAAATGTGTATGGAGCTGAGCAGTTGGGGCGCATTTGACATGCAACATATGTTGCCTGCTGCTGCTGCTCGCTCTAGAAGTTGTTGCATGCAAAATGAGTGTGTGTGGCAAGCATTTGGGATGTGGTGTCGGAGCTACCACCAGCAGCACCACTGCTGCTGCTGCCGTGTAAGCCACCATGTCGAGGTAATTGCTTTTGTTGCTACCAAATAAAATCAACACCCTGTCCGTCCAGGCGTCGTGCGCTTGCCCCAGCTTTGGTGCTCTGCATTTGATAGCCTTGGCGGTCGGTAGGAGATGCCCTCGGTGCCTCGAGGCTGGCTTGCGCGCGTTGTTTGTGAATTTTATTTGCCTGGCTTTGGGCGCATCAAATTATTATGCACAAATCAAATATACAAACACAAAATCCCGCGACGCACAACAAAAACACAGACATGCAGACACCCACAGAGACGCCCGTGTGTGTGTGTGTGTGTGTGTGTGTGTAGTGTTGAGGTTGTGTATGCCTGCGGCACTCAATTTCCCTTATCCAGCTCTCTATGCGCTTCTCATAATTCTATTCAACATTGCGCATAAGAAATAATATGCTACGAATAAAAAAATCAACTCAACTAACTTGTGGCTTCTGTTCAAATGGTTTGACATTGCGTTTGTTTAATAAAAGAAATGTAATATATTAAGCTTAACTTGAAATTCAGTTATTATCAAATTTGATTCATTATATAGTTAGCATATTGTTGAAATCAAATAATTTAGTTGAACAATACATATACGCATACATTAAGAGCAAACTCTGAGCAGAAAAACGCCTAATAAAGCAGCTCAGTTAAGTTTGCTTCTCTTTTCATGTTCATGTTCATGTTGAACATTGCGTATACATAATTTACATAGTTATAACGCTCAACTAGTAACGAGCAGACTTTATAATTACTTTTATAGTGGCATCTACGTTCTTTAAGAAATTATATACGAAAAAAATGTCCATTAGGTTGAAGGTAGTAAAAAGCTTTTAGTAAAGATGTAGATATAAATTAATGAAGGCTTAAATATGAAAATATACAAGTTTAATTATAGATTAAATATAGCTATAGAAATATATAGATATACATATAAATTATATATTTATGCTATGATAAGAGTTAGCATATATCGCTTGATCATTTCTCAATGCCTACAAATAAGTGTCGTTCCCTTATACTTTCAATCAAAGAGCAACTAATTGTGAGGATTCTTCAAAGAGTTCAGGCAGAAGCCTTTTTTTCGCTCTGGTTGCTCTTCAATGTTGCTCTTTTATGAAGCCAAAAGTCTTATTGTATTGGTTTGTGTATTGTATTGTATTGTATTGGTTTGTGTGCGCGACTTCTCTTCGCTAAACACATTAACAGCGTGCGTGAACGTTTGTATGAGTATGTGTGAGTAAGGATCGTTATCTGCTCATTAGCCGAAGCTTATTTTGCGAGCGTCAATCGTTAACAGCGTTACACGAATAGTTCGGCGCTGAGCGCTCAGCCGAACACAGACCAACACGAGCAGAACCGAAGGCTCCAGCCGAGAGTTCAGGCAGAAGCCCTTTTTCGCTCTGGTTGCTCCTCAATCGTTTCGTTGACTTTTATGAAGCCAAAAGTCTTATGTGTATGTATTGGTTTGTATGCGGGACTACTCTTCGCTAAACACATTTGTTGCGCTGTTGCATGTTTGTATGAGTATGTGTGAGTAAAGATCGTTATCTGCTCGCTAGCCGAAGCTCAATCGTTACAGCGTTACACGAATAGTTCGGCGCTGAGCGCTCAGCCGAACACAGCCTAACACGAGCAGAGCCGAAGCCTCTAGCCGAGAGGGAGAGCGAGTGAGTATGATCTTTGCCGGTGCATCTCGTGCACAGTTAAAATTCATTTGCGAGCATAACTTTTTTCTTTATATATGTATATATTTTTGTATTATATAAATTTACTATAACTGCACTTAACTTGTTTCGTTTCTCTTTGATATCAGGTATCATATATTAATATAAATGCAAAACTTCTCTCTGCAGTTGACTTTGCTGCACACTGCGTTTGCATAATGCAAGTAATAAGGCATGCATAGCTTATCTGCCACCACATATAGATTTAACTTTACTATCTGCTCTTCAGTTAACTTCACTCATTCGTTCATGCGTTTCTCTCTCTCACTCTCGCTCTCTCTCTGTCTGCTGTCAAGCAATATAACGTTTCGTTTCGCTCTCGAAAAATAGATACGCGATATTTTGTTGAATCTGTCCTCGTCGACAGCGTCACCCTTAAGTGAAGGCTCTTGTGTGCAAATTGGTGTCGCAAGGACGCCCCAAGCAGCGTTGTGGCTGTCGGGGCACATCCGCGGGCAACGAAAGGGTTTCGAAACATTGAAAATTCATAATATTTGCCATATTGCAGCAGCCACGCAGCGTCACGTTGCGCGCTGCGCGTGTTGCACAGTTAAAAGTAACAAAAGAGCTGCATATGTTCGACATGTGGAATATAAAATACTCTAGGAAGAAATATTTGTAATGAGTGATTGATTGATTGATTGACTAACGATTCGACTGATTTGCTGATAAGACGAATAGAACAAGGCGAGAGAATTTGGTAAATTGATTTTGAATAGTTGATAAATGAAGATTGACCATGGAAAATATAGATTTGTTACCAATATATATGAACTCGTTCAATTAAACTGTTTTGCAAATGAACTAGTTCAATTTCGACTATGACTCCCTCATTAAAAATAGTCAAGGACTAAATGAACTCATATTCATGTGAACTACTTCAATTGAATAGTTCACTAAAATGATTTTTTTTTCACTTTTTCAGTGCTAACTGAAGTATGTAGTTGAATCATGAACTTTACGCTGTGATGAGTTTTTTAGATATTCCATAATGATTCATTTAATTCTGTTCTGTTCATTTTGTTCAATTGAGTCGTTCAGCTCGATTGTTCATGAACGATTTGTTCTATTGAGCTGTTAAAACTATAAAACGGATCAACACATATCGAGCACATTCGAATGCATGAACAATTGATTGAAGATTGATGTTACAGTTTGAACCAGTTCACCAAATTGAAATTCATTTCATAGGGTATAAAGTGGAATTTATATGCCCTTATAAACATTTTATGAATCAGCTTTTGTACCGAGTCGTTGCAAATGCAGTTCGATTTGTAACAAGAAGCTGCTGTAAGTCCTGAGGCTGCATGAGCACCTAAGCAGCTGGGGAGTGGGTGATGGCTGAAGGTCTTCTCGAGCGCCTACACATGATGGGGTGGGTGAGGTGGTGGAGCAGCTAGTATATGCATTGTTGATTGGTATGCAAATTGTATTTGATTATTGACATGTGCGAGGCGCATTCAACAACGACAATCGATCAGTGTAGCCGAACGAAGGGAAGGGGACGCATGGCTAGAAGAATGTGAAGGTTGTCCTTACAATTGGCGTTACATGCGATTATGAACGAGCTTAGAGAAGGTGCCACAGCAGGTTGCAGGTTGTAGCCAGGCTACATCTTACCCCTCGTATCGAACGCTAAACATACGAACGTTGCTGCGATTCGTTGATTAAATTTTATGCACTGCCCCGGCAGCAGGAGTTGCAGGAGGAGCAGGTCAGGCGAAGGGCTGCTGCGAGGTGCCTGGCTGCAAATAATTTATGCAGCCATTGTTGGGCTCTAGCAGTAGCAGCAGCAGCAGCAGCAGCAGCAGCGCAAAGTGCAATTTGCCATGAATTCAGGCAAAGCTGAAGCTGAAGCTGAGCTCAGCCCCGCTAACCCACTAATAGTACGCCTCATAAAAGTTTTATGCGCTGAAATATTTCTCGACTCTTTTTTCTTTGCTTTAATTTTTTTTTTTTTTGCAGGGCAAGAATTGGCAATTTTTCCATTTGACGTCAACTGCTTTGTCGGGGGTCTGAAGACAGCCCCAGTGAGTTGAGTGACTGAGTGGGTTGCCCAGTTGCCAAGTTGAAAGTCGTTGGGTCGCCGGCCCTGACTTTAAGGTCCGGCAAAATAAAAGAAAGCAAAAAAAAAAAAACAAATGTTAGGCCATAATTCAAACAGCCTCACGCCAAAACTTTGATGATTTGCACGACAATTACGATGCGATTACTCGACTCAAATGAGCGGAAATTGAAGAAATTTTTGAGCATTTGAAAATCATTAAAGCACATTTATTGGCTGCCAGTGTCAGTGCAGCAAGTGTGCCTCTCCCAATGCTAAAGTGCAGGCGGCATTGCATAACAAAGCAAAAAGAAAAAAAAAAAGAATTGTTTCTCCTTTTATATTTTTCTACTCTTTTTTTTTTTTTCATTTTTTTTGCTCGCAATGCTGCTTTGTATTCAAAATTTATAAAGGCAGCTCTGCTTTTTTGGGCTGTGCATGCCTGGAATTCCATTGTGCCAGGGCACGAAGCAGCTGAATCGCCATTGCCCAGGCTCAAACCTAGACCCAGTCCCAGACCCAGACCCAAGCCCAAGCCCTAGCTCAGGCACAGGCAGAGGCCCTGGCTCAGGTTCAGGCTCTGGTCGTGGTCCCAATGCGTTGGCAGTAAAAACTTTTGTTGGACCCAGTTCGGTTCGGTCGCCTTGCGGCATATGTGTTTTTGGCTGCGTTTTTAAAAATTAATGGCATGCGAACATTTTCTAAATTTCCATAAATTTGCACGTGGACTTTTGTGTGCAAAAGTTCTTTACTATGCCAACTTATAATCTAATTGCGCCCTCACCTGTGTGCAAGTATGCGATGTGTGTGTAAGTGTGTGTGTGTGCTGGGTCCATGAAACTTTTGGCTAAGCGGACAGCGTACGTTAAAATTAGTTGCAAAAGAACTTTTGCATTTGCCTCGTTGGAGTGTCTCAAATTTAATTTACGAATGACAAAGGTTCGTTCATTAGGTTTCTACATAGCATATGCTATTTTAATTAGAGCAAGACAGCCAAACAGACAGAGAGAGAGAGATGGAGAGAGTGCAATTGAGTGCAATTAAGTGAGCTCTGTACTCTGTAGTTTATTAAAAGCTGAGCTAGAGCTGATTTATAGTAAATATATATAAATATAGTTATATCGAGTTTCGAGTAAACATGAATTGCTTCACTCATACAGAAATCTTGTAATCAGAGCTAAGATTTTGATTTAAATGTAATAAATCTCATCAGAGCAGCAAGCAGGCAATCAGGCAATCAGGCAATCAGGCAAAGCCCGCAGCTCAAGGCGTAATCAATACAATATACCAGCAACAACTACAAGAACAAGCTGATATACTCTTCTAGCTCAATAAGAGTAAGTGAAAGCCTGTTCACAAAAATGTAACGAAATACATACCAAAGATATATAAACTGGACTTTGGCATGTGTGCCACGTGCCATGTAACTGAATCTGCAGCAAGGCTCGCTCAACTCATTTGGCTTGAGGTACAATATTATCTCATATTTCAATACATACATATACATATATTATTAAACAAATGTGCAGGAATATGACATAATAGTTCATAACTAATGCAAGCTAAAAAGCAGAAATTTGCATTAAATATGAGCTCAGATTAGAGCTGGCCTGCGCTTAGCTTAAACAATTCAACTACTTGACCTGTACTTAATACAATTTCAAATTCAATTTAGACTTAAGCGGCTTTATTAATGTTTATCCAGTTAATGATAATGAACATTCCTCGCGCCTCGGCTTCAGAGAAATCATAGCTAAACAATAATCACTGCGTATAATCAATATCGAACTGTGCGGGGGCCAATTGGCAATTGGCTTAATGAATAAATCAAATAAATGTTACTTGAACTTAATTGAATTATTACACATTTGTCTACATTTTGCTTTGGCTAATTGCTGCAATAATGTCGCACGTGTTTTCTTGGATGCCTACGGGACATACCTTTGCTTACATCTCCGACACACACACACACACACAGAGAGACAGCAACATTGCTACATATTTTAGTCAGTGAAACATAGTAGATGCCATTATAGAACAAAAGAGAAACACACACAGAGAGAGAGAGAGAGAGAGAAGAAGCAGAGAGCGCTTGAAGTTGGGGGCGAACTCACTGGACTCTCACAAGTACCGACAATTATGACAAACATTTCTTCATGGCAGGCAGAGGCGCTGCCGGACGACCTTTTGCCACAGCAGCAGCAGCAACAACAACAACAACAACATCAGCCATAACTAACGAGCTTATACGAATCCCAGCCAAACATACACAAGCATACACTGAGAGAACAAAATGCCGAGCGTATTATTATACGCTAATCGAGTTGAGATTGAAATTCCCAAAGCTATGCACGAAATTCCTAGTTCAAGACTTTTCGTGTAACCCAAAATTCCTGCGCTTTGGAAACATCGAAATTTTGGGCCACTTTTTACTACTTTAAGTTTAATAGTAAATTTAAATAGATATTTTCTTAAGGCATTGATCTATATCTTAAATCTAATTCATATAATGATTTGTTTATATTTAAATAAATAGTAAAAAAATATATTAAATTCATTTAATACTATTTAATTTATTTTGGAATTTGAATGTTTTTTTTTTTCAGATTTTTAAAAGTATTTACTAATTAATTAGAATAGTTAATCAATTAGAATCCCAGAAAAAAATTCACTAATAATTTAAAAATATTTAAATAGCAGCATTAAAAATTTTTATTTATTTTTTTTTTTTGCAAAATTATGAAGTTTTATTCAGTTTTAATTAATATATATTTAAAATATTTTAAAAATATTTACAATCATTCATTGAATAAATTTAATATTAAAATAGTTTTCTAAAAATATAAAGCAAAATATTAAATAAATTCAATGCAATACTATATTTATATATTTAAATATATATATATATATATATTTTTTTTTTCAATTGCAAATTGAATTTATATAAAGAACTCTCTTATTTAATTACAATTACTCATTAAGCAGCAAATGGAATATTGCATTACCTCTCCCCGCCTGACTTTTTCTCTAAGTGAAACTGTCGAGTATTTTTTTTTTATTTTTTTTATTATACTTTGAGTTTTTCTAAGGCTCCTTGGCACACATCATCATTGTCACAGCTCATGGCGCGTAATTAACTAAACAAACGTCATTAGGCATGCGCATGTATGTGTGTGCGTACGTGAGTGTGCGTGAGTGTGTGTGTGCGTGTGAGTGTGTGTGCGGACCCATGCGTGTGAGCCTTGGGCAAGATAGCAATGGCAGCAACGGCATCAACGGCAGCAACGGCAGCAGCAGCAGCAGCAGCAGCAATGTCGTTGTCGCTGCCGTTGCCATGGCCCATTATAGAAGTGGGCTGCTGTTGGGTGAAACATATCTGCGAGAATAGAATAGAAGGCAGCCAAACTAAGCACAGGAAATGAAAATCGCTGTCATCAAATGTAGCGCAATTTCTTGAGTGATTACAACAACAGAGGCAGCGGCAGAAGCAGCAGAAGCAAGCAGAAACAGAAGCAACAGTAGCAACAGGAGTACCCACACTTTCAAAGTGATTACACGACAGCCGGAATAACAATGCAACGAGACACAGACACAGACACAGACATAACACACACACACACACACACACACACATTGGCAATACTAAAAAAAAACAAATATAAATTCATTTCGGTTCAATTTGAAAATGCTAAACCTTCTCACACTTGCCCAAGCGCCCTCGCCCTTCCCACTCCCTCCCCCTCCCACTCTCTCTCTCTCTCTCTTTGGTTGTCTCAGTTCCCTGTCCCAATCTGAACTTAGTTCTGTGACAGTGTCACAGCTCCTACGAGCTGACTCCTTGGAGCAATAAACTGCGCTAAATTCAGCTCAGGCTCGCACATTGTTGTTGCTGTTGCTCCAGTTGCTGTTGCTGTTGCTTTGCAAATTGCTGACAATAAATGTTGGCAGCGACAACCAGCAACCAGACACGCCTTCCAATTGATGGGCGGACTGAGAGACAGAGAGAGAGAGGGAGAGAGAGTGGAAGAGAGACCACCCGCATGCGAGTTGGCGTCACAATTTAAATATGCAAGTGCAAAATGCTATAGGTGCAATGAGCAGGAAACAAAACCCAGACGCACAGAAGCAATGCAGTGAGGAGCGGGAATAGTACGTTAGGAATTGTATTTATTACAGAAATTAATTGATGCTGTAAACCAGCGACAGACAGATAGAGAGAGAGACACAGAGAGAGAGAGATAGAATTAAAAAAAAAAGTAAAAGAGAAATAGAGAGTCCCAGTTAGTAGTAGACCGCAAATGGATGCAGCAGCAGTTGGCAATGGGATTTCAACTGAATCGATTTCAAACTGAATTTTCAGTTTGAAATGAACAAAAAAACTAAGCGAACTCGGGATAGAACTAAAAATGGAATAATAAATATGACAGCTAAATATTTTAGAAAATAGCAAAAGTTAAACGATTTTTGGAATTGAATTCGAAAAGTAAAATATATATGGAAATATGTATACATATATGCAAATATTTAAGAAAATGTTGCTCTACATATATGAGAATAGCTTGATCTATGAATAGGCTTAGGGAATTACAATCTATAATTTAATCTTCAACTGATAAGTAAAGTGAAAGTTCATGTTTTTAGGAATGGAATAGAAAATAATGGAAAATAAGCTAAAGCAGTTCTATACTATTTTCTTCTTCTTTTTCTTTATTTTGGCAAATATAATTGAATGAGAACTCTTGATTAAATTTGTAGCATTATTCATTAAATTTTAGTTCTATCTATCGCAGTTGACATCTTTTCCTACTTCTGCCATTAACAGATAAAAGACGTAAATAAAAATCTAGCTAATTTTTAGCTAGCTTAGGATAGCAAGAAGTAAGTGCCATACGAGCTAGTAATACATATCAAGCAACAGCTTTTCCTTTCAGACATATTCAGAAAAGGAAATCATCTGATGAAATATCACAATGCAGACCACGTGAAGTCTGATCTTCTCAGCTTAATTATAATTACTATAAGCCAGAGCTTCATTTTCTCTAGCTCGATAAAAACTTACAACTAATATGCATATATACATTTTATATATATATATTTAATATTCTCTACTTACATATGACGGTTAGTTTGGCATTCGCACGAATTGCCGAATTGAGACGCGCTGGACCCACTTGGCATTGATATTCGGCATCATCGTTGATGGAGGCATTGGAGATGCGCAAATTGTAGACACCCTGTTTGCGATCGCCGAGCACAGAGTAGCGTGGAAAGCCAGGTATGACGGCAGAGAAGCCGAGTGCAAAGCCATCTTTAGTCCATTGCACGGCGCCGGCCACGTTGGCCACCTCGCAGCGCATCATGGCCTCGGCGCCCTCCAGCACCTGCAGATCGTGGGGGGTGGTGCGAAATTTCTGCTGCTGCCCATGGCAGCTAGCAGGGAACAGCAGCACGAACAGCACTGTAATGGAAAATAAGCAAAGAAAAATAAGATCATTTAGAGAGATGCTAGATTAATTGTCATGGCGTTTTGTTATGCTTGGCCCGAGACTTTGGCATCGCATTGGTTACGTGACTTTCTATGGCAGCTGAAAATTATGAATTGTGTATTTAGCCAGTCGAGCACACAGAAGCGCAAAAAATAATAATAATAATAAAAAACGAAAAACGAAAAAGAAAAAACAATGAACGACGCCCGCAGTCCCACAGAGACAATGGGGCAATGAGCACAGAGACTTTCCCTAAATAGCAAATCCTGACCGCAATAACACAGGACGCAGGACGCAGGACACTGGCCGTGCTGTCACTGAAAGCCTTTACGGCCGCCAACGCCACTAAGCTGCCGCAGAGTGCTGCAGTCAGAATCGGCATTGGAGCTGGAGTCAGAGCTGCAGTTAGAACTGGAGCTGGAGCAGGAGCAGGAGCAGCAGCAGCAGGAGGAGGAGGAGGAGGAGGAGGAGCAGGAGTCGGCGTCGGCGTCGGAGCCGAACTTTGACCGTTCAGAATGAAAAGTTTTTTAATGAAAAACAAACACACACAGATTTTTAGCATCCACAGCGCGCAGCGCACAAAAGCCAATTGTGGGCGTGGTCGGATAGGAGGGAGGCAGCTGGTAGGTTGTCCGGTCTGTACCGGTGACTGTTTGCCAAGACTTATTGCGGACTGCATTCAGAGTCGCCAGCCAGCCAGCCAGCGAGCAGTTTATTTCTTGCCAGCCGAAACTATTAAATTGTGCAAAAGAGTGAAAAGGAGAGAGCGAGCGAGGAGGGAGCAGGAGCAGGAGCTGGAGCAGGAGGTGTAGCAGAAGCAGAGCAGCCCTGAATCAACAAAAGCATTTAACGCGGCCATCAGGCAGCTACAGTTGTTTTAGTGCGCGTCGGAGGCCATGCCGCAGAGCTCTGTGCACTTTAACCGTGGAGCGAAGCTTTCATAAATTTCAAACGAATCTGAGAGCTGAAAGGACGGGCGGGCGAGGACGAGCAGGCAACAGGAATGCGCGCATATGGCCAACAAAAAAAAAACACACACACAAAAAAGAGGAAGAAAAATGCAGAAGCTGTTTATTTATTAGCGCCGAAATGCAGTTTTAAATAGCACG
Source organism: Drosophila borborema (assembly GCA_030914335.1). Lineage (NCBI taxonomy): Eukaryota > Metazoa > Arthropoda > Insecta > Diptera > Drosophilidae > Drosophila > Drosophila borborema. Next base: position 13,127,021 of record JAUESP010000303.1, on the reverse strand, counting down.
AGTCGAGCCAGTGCCTGATGAAATGCTAAGTGAAAAAAAAAGAAAAAAAATAAGAAACTGCAAATAAAATAAAATGCTTTATTTGTGGTATTAAAAGGCATTAGCTAGAGCTTGGCAGCGAAAGGCATTCTCTCTAACTACAACACAAGAGTGCAGAGAGCAGATGAAAGAGAGTGCAATGCTATGGTCTGTCTACCTGCAACACCTTGAGCGCATCGTTTACACAACATAAACAGACTTTGTCGAGCGAGGTTCATAAAAAAGAACCCAAGACAATGATTAATATGCTCACTATTTGCATAGGCATGAACTGAAATGAATTTTAAATATAATACTTTATGTATATACACATATATAAATATATTTATATAGTCGGCTCTGTCTGGCATCCGTTGTGTCTGTGTGTGTGTGCCAACTCTTTACGATTTCATTATTTTGCTTTTTCGTACATAATTTGCTTTGTCGAGCCGAAAAGAATGCGATACGAAAAGTTGCTCCGACTGCTGCTACTCCTGCTGCTGCTACTCCTGCTGCTGCTACTCCTGCTGCTGCTGCTGCTGCTGCTTTTGCATCTTGTTGTTGTCAATGTTGTCGCGCAATTTGGCATAGAATTTGTTGTTGTTGTTGTCTTTGTTGTTCTCAGCAGCAGCAAGCAGCCAGCATTACTGTCAATTTATATAAATTTTCAACCCGAACTCGCCTTCTTCCCAACCCGACTTTATCTGAATGAAACTGTCAAACGCAGTCGAGCCCTGTCCCTTTCTCCCACTCTCTCTCTCTCTCTCTCTCAGTGTTGCTCCCCTTGCTTTTGCTTGTCCGCTTGGCCTCTGCTTGTCGCTTAGCCTGTGCGCCTGTGTGTGCCTATTCCCTTGTCCCTGGCTCACATACGAGCCTGAATCCGAGTCCGCGCTCGAAAACCCTTGCCAGCAGCAGGCGCAGTCATAACCTTTGCCCCATCAACGCACGCTCTACGCAAATTTGAGCCTATTTTACAGACATCACACATACACACACACACACTCACACACACACACACACGAACACTCTCACATACACATTGGTTTTAGCGAGAGTTCATAGTTGAGTAAATTTTTACCTCGTTCATGATGGGGCGCATCATTGGCGAACTTGAGCTCTGCCACACACACATGTGTGTGTGTGTGTGTGTTTGCTGGTGTGGGGTGTGCGTGTGTATTTGGATTTTCAACAAATTTGCGTAGCTTGTTGTTTTGTGCTCATTGCCATTGTTGTTGTCCCATATTTTTGAAGCGAAAAATTTTAATAAAGTAAATTCCTATTTTACGGCCTGCGAGAGGAAATGGGTTTCCTCTACCTCCTACCTCTCACTCTCCCTCTCTCACACACACTCGTTCTCTGACTCCCTCTCTGTCTGCTTCTTTTTTTTGCGCTATGAAACGATGGGTGTATTAGACACGCTTCATTCTTGGCACATTGAATGGCAAAAGCGCCATGAAACACACAAATTGAAGCATGACAAGCGCGCGCACACACTCACACACACTCACACACGCACACACACGCACGCACATAGTCACTTCATATGTCATATACGTGTCACACGTATTGCGGCCGGAAATAGTTGATGGAAAAACACGCAACAAGCGGAGACAGCCAAAGTGCGAAAAGGATTTAAATGCTTTAGGCGTCGCCTTTTGACCGCGCTCCACTCACTGCAAGCAGTGGACGGGGCGTGGCAAGAATGGGGCGTGGCTCTGTGTCGTTGTAGCAAGCGACAAGCGCCAATTCAACACTTTGAAAAAAGCGGAAAGTTTTGTATACAATGAAGACATCAAAGGCAGTTTCGAATATTAATATAAATTTAGCAAAAATTAAATAAATTATTGAGCAACTAAAAGGCAATTTCTTAACAAATTTATAGACCATAAAAGAAGTTTTCTGTAAATTCAAGTAACAATTTTTTAATAAAGAATTTTCCTTAACTTAAGTTTTCCCTTAAGATACATAAAATGAATATGACAAAAATGAATAATAAAGTTTAA